>CM061063.1:167481853-168814372 GCA_030762895.1 Sophora flavescens | reverse complement strand
AGTGAAAATTGAGTGAAAATGTTAGCCTGACAAAAATTGAGTGATTGAGTGAACATAAATTTCCCTTGTGAGGAAGGCAGTTGTTTGATTTTGGTGATCTCTCTTTTGTGTGTAACTTAGATCCCCTGCTTAGATTTCTGATTGTCTGAATGATTAATTTCTCAACTGTTTAGAATAAATGAATGTGGGGATTACTTTGCTTGAAAGGGGGGAACATTGAAAGAAAAAAAAATTCTTTTGGAAAATTGCTTGAAATCTATGTGAAAGTTGATTGAATCTCTTGAGCTTGCCAGGTCTTGAGTCTTTTTAAGTTTTTGAGTGTAGTTTGCTTGGGGACAAGCAAAGTTTAAGTTTGGGGTATTTTGATGAGCCTCTGTTTGACTGGTTTTATAACTAGTAAAGACCTTGGCTTTGTGCTAATTTTATACCATTTTTACCCAAATTAGACTTGATTGTTCCTAAGTAGTATTTTGAGTCTGTAAATTGTTTTTATGTTAATTTAGTTGTTTTTAGAGTTGAATAATTATTTACTTTTATTTTCTATTTTCAGGTTAATAAAAAGTAATAAATCTGGAGCCACTCGCCCCGCGAATAATCTCTCGCCCCGCGAGTATTGCAACCATGAAAAAGTCAGAGACGATCACGGCTTGCCCGTGTTGAAGATCACAGCCGTGGCAATTCTGAAGTTGAAGAGTTCGCCCCGCGAGCATTCCTTCGCCTCGCGAGTCTTGGAAGATCAGAAGCCATCACGGTTTGGGCGTGTTGAATGCCGCGGGCGTAACAGTTGGAAGCTGAAGAGTTCGCCTCGCGAAGGATGTGCTCGCCTCGCGAGAAGACAAAGAGTTGCAGACCTTTCATGTAATTCGCCTCGCGAGTAGTGCTTCGCCTCGCGAGGACTTGGATTCCAGAAACGTGTATAAAAGCCTGTTTAGGCAGAACAAAGAGTAGCAGTTTTAGGCTGTGGCTAGTCAGTTTTGGCTAAGTCTCAGTTAGTAGTAATTAGTTTTAGTCTTATTTTCTCTTTCTTTTGTTTTACTTCTGTAATGGAGAGCTAGTCTCCTAGATTAATCTACTGCAATTGGTTTCTGTTAACACTTGAGGTTCTGTGATTCCTGTCTCATTTGCTTTTCTCTTTTCAATGCCATATTATATGTTTCTGTTTGTTATTTCAGTAATGTATAATGTGGTATTGTTTCATTTCGGTGATGCTATGTTCCTATATATAATCGCGTTTGTTATTTCGCGTGTGTTCATTCATGTTCGTTTGTTCATGAGAGCTTAACCCCGTTTGTTATTTCGGGAATAGGAACATACATCTGTAGTAGCGGTTTTCGTTTGTTAATTGTTGCTACAACCGGGAGGGGATTAGTATCTGCTTAGGATTTGCATGAACCAATGATAGTGGGAAACTGAGAACAGTAGGTTAATCGCTTTTGTTTATTTGTTAATCTCTTTTCTTACTCTGTTTTTGTTTTGTTTTCTTTATTCTAGTTTTAATCTCAAAACCCCCATTTCTAACTTTTTCTAACATTTTCTGTTAATAATAACAAACACCTAAAGAGTCCTTGAGAGACGATCCGAGTTGTCGCACTATACTGCATTATTTTATAATCGCTCGTTCTTTTTGGCGTGTGGCGACAGCGCGGTCACCCATCACTTAAGAACTCCACAGTTAAGCGTGCTTGACTTGGAGAAATTCTGGGATTGGTGACCTCCTGAGAAGTTTTCCCAGAAAGCGTGTGAGTGAGGACAAAACATGCTGAAAAGACACGTGTTGGTTAGTGGGGACAGTCGTCAACCCATAAAGTAGTCAGGGATGTTACAGTGATGATTACACTTTTGGAGTGTGTCATAACCCATGTCCATCACATCCCATCAAGTCATTTCACTTCTTTTGGGCTCCCTTTTCTGCTCCATTGCGTATCTGGTTCAAGTTTTCAATCGTATTTCACCCGGAATAAATATTATATTTTATTTCCGAACTCAAAGTTTCGAAAATTTCCAATATCATACAAAACATCACAAAAATACTAACCGTTTCGTTCATGGTTCAAAATTAGGTTTTCTGCTCAGTAAACTTGTACTGTCAGTGAAAACGTAGATCGGGGTTCGTCCGAATTTTCAACCCAAAATTTTACCGTAACCTTCTACCATAAAGTAGACAATGAGTAAGATTTTATTTTATTCAAAAGCACTTTCTAACTCCCGGATTAAAATATAATTAATTATATTTTAACCGGTTGAACAACATAATTAAAATTAGGCTATTACATTACTACCCCTCTTAAAAGAAAATTTCGTCCTCGGAATTTACGTACCTTAGAAAAGATGTGGATATTGTTGTTGCATATCCTCTTCGCGTTCCCAAGTAGCATCTCCAGTAGTTTCATCTCATGCGACCTTAACCAAAGGAATTTGTCTACCGCGAAGCTCCTTAATCCATCTATATGCTATCCTTACAGGTAAAGCCTCATGCTCTAGATTCTCTCTCAATTGTATAGACTCAAACTCAATGACATATGAAGGATTAGGATAATACTTTCTCAACTGAGAAACATGAAAGATATCATGAAGGTTGGAAAGATTGGGTGGTAAGGTAATTTGGTAAGCTACTGGACCAATTCGTCGAAGAATCTGAAAAGGTCCAATGAATCGAGGAGTAAGTTTTCTGGATTTGATAGCTCCGCCAATTCGAGTTTTCCAAGTAACTCTAAAAAACATGTGATCGCCTTCCTGGAATTCTAATGGTCTCATCCTCTTGTCACTATAGCTCCTTTGCCGATCCTGTGTTTCCTTCATCTTTTCCCGTATCTTCCTGACTTGCTCCGTAGTTTGTTGCACCACCTCTGGACCCAAAACTTGGTTCTCACCAGTATCATACCAACATAACGGGGTCCTACACTTTCTTCCATACAAAGCCTCATATGGTGCCATTTTGATACTACTATGGAAACTATTGTTATAAGTAAATTCAATCAATGGTAAGAACTCATCCCAACTGCCAGTGTGCTCCAACACACAAGCTCTCAATAGATCCTCCAATGACTGAATTGTCCTTTCTGACTGTCCATCAGTTTGGGGATGATAAGCAGAACTCATACTCAACTTTGTTCCCAAGGCATTTTGCAATTGTCTCCAAAATCTAGATGTGAATCTAGGATCTCGGTCCGAGACAATACTCGATGGCACACCATGAAATCTAACAATTTCTGTGATGTAAATCTGAGTCAACATTTCCAACTTATAACTTTCACCAATAGATAAAAAGTGAGCACAATTCGTTAACCTATCAATGATGACACAAATCACATCATGCTTCTTAGGAGTTCGTGGGAATCCAACCACAAAATCCATAGCTATACTATCCCATTTCCACTCTGGGATATCTAAAGATTGTAGTAATCCTGCTGGCTTCTGATGTTCAATCTTAGCTTTCTGGCACACCAGACAAGATAAAACATACTCTGCTACTTCTTTCTTCATCCTTATCCACCAAAAAAATTTCGTCAAATCATGATACATCTTTGTGGATCCAGGATGGAAACTCAACTTACTCTTATGTGCCTCCTCTAAAATCATCTTCCTAAGTTCTGCAACATCTGGCACACATATTCTATCTCCAACTTAACACACCATTTGTTCCTCTACTAAACTCAGAAATTTTACATTCATCGATTCCTCAACTTACTTCCTGGAGGTATAGATCCTGAACTTGTTTATCTTTAAGATCTTTCTTAAAATCACTACTTGTAACACCCCGGTTTTTATTATTCTTCAATAATAGTAAATATCTGTATATGTTTATTTTTTTTGTTTATTTCTATGTGATTTGGTTTGAGTAATTTTAATTACTCATTTAACATTTATTTTTGAGTGCGTTAATACTGTCTTATGTCAGTATATGCACGATTACTAGACAATACTATTATGTTATTTTCACTATGAGTATTTGTTTAGAAAAAAAAATTATTGTAATATTGAGATTGGAAGAAAATTATTGTTATATTTTTATTCTATTTAATTTTAGAGTTAAAAATATTTTTGTTTGACATTAATTAGAGATTAAATTTTGGACTGTTGATTTTCATAGTTGATCAGTTCAACTATCAATCTTGACTCTAATTTAAATTTTGAAATCATATTTTTGTCACACATTATTTTTAGATCCAAAAGCCAAAAACATGTTTATTTTTAGGCTCAATATTTACCACTCTTTTTGTACCCACTTATACCAATCAGATTTTTTCCCCCTATTTCACACCTCAGACCCGATACTCCCTTCCCTTTTACTTCTACTTTCTTCTTCTTCATCAAAATAACTCATCTCTCTCACACATTCATTTCTCCTTCCTTCTCTCCAACCGGCGACACCTCCCACGACAGCCATCATCTGACCGCGTGTTGCGCTACCTAGGGACGTCGTTCGGCCGCTGCTCAACACGGAGAAGACAGCTATGCGACCCAGCTCTTCTCCTGCACGCGCCTGGCCACTGCTTTGCTCTCCACCGTGCAATGGTGTTGCTGCCAGCCTGCCACGTGAAAACACCGGAGCCGCCGCGTGCTGTCTAGAACACCGGAGCCATCACTCGTTCTCGCAAGTAGGAGGAGTCGCGAGGTTGAACTGTTACTGGCCGCCACGCTACGCCACCTGCTGTCGTTCCGGTTGGCCATCCAACCACCATGTTCTCTTCTCCTCACTTTGGGTAAGTGTTTTACCCCTAATCTCATCTATTTTGTAAAAACCCCAAATTTATTTTGGAAACCCTAACCCTAAGATTTTGATTTCAGTTGTTAAACATGAAATTAATTATGTTTGTAATCAATTGAGCTTTTGAGTTAGTGATTTTTTGAACCGATTTCATGATTCTTTAATTAGAATGAATTTTTCCCAATTTAGAATATGAACCCGAAATCCCCAATTTGATTTTTATTGAAATTGGTTATGATTGGTAAAATTAACTATCCAATCATGAAATTAGGACTGTTAATTTAAGTTTTGACAAATCAATTTCACATTTCTGTGAGTTAATATCATTTTCCCCAATTTCAATTAAAACCCCAAACTCCCAATTTGAAACATTAGTCAAATCATGTTGGCTTCTCAATTTTTATTATGTTTTAATGTAATTAGAGTTATTAATTTATGATTCCCTAGTCTAATTTCATATTTCTTTGGTCAAAATTGGTTTTTCCCAAATTCCTAGTGAACTCTAAAACCCCGATTATTTTAAATGAAAAACCAATATTGTTTACTTAGTTGAATTAATTATTTAAGTTGTACAAACTTATGTTTTATGATGTGAAATTTCTGATTTTTGGTTGTGCTTGCTATTGGCTATGTTGATGGCCAATTTCCATCTATGTGGATGTGACTGTCATGGTTGGAGGAGTAGAGAATACATTTTTGGAGCTATCTCGAAGTTGTTTATAAGCGTTGCAAACTATTATAGGAACCCGGAATGAGTGATCTTATTCTTGTCTTCAAAGGTAAGGGGAGACTGCCTGAGGGATTTTCGGTAATTGCATGCTATTTGTGTGTCGTATTTGAGTTTATCTGTTGTGATGTGTGGTGTCAAATTAAGTTGTTATATGACTGTTATATGGTTTTTAATGTTTTCTGTGAAAGCATGATTAAACTGTGATGTATGGATATTTGCTATGTATGGATTATCTGTTGGTTGGTTGATTGACTGAGAAGCCTGACATTGGTCAGTTCTCAATTAAATTAAAGAAAAAAGCGTTGAAAAAGCTTGAGGAGAAATTCAAAGGATTTGATTTATGGAAGAAAAAAATATTGAAGGTATTTTTATTTGATGATGTTTTGGAGAAAAGAGTGATTTATGAGTAAATAGTGAGGACGACATCTTGAAAATATTTCAGTTACGTTGTCTTTTCCAAATAAATTCAAAAATAAGACGAAAAGTTATTCTAAAAAATGTAAGTATCAAGGATATTTTAACAGTGATTATGAAGAACTTTTGTAAAAGTGAAAATCATTTGATTTACAAATGACTTTATTTCCAATGAAAAGTACTTTGGAAAAGTATTTGATAATGAAAAATATGAGGAACAATTTTATTATTTCAAATAGAAATGAGTTGGAAATGATTTTACGAGGATTTGAAGTTGTTACGGAAAAAGGAGTTTTCAAAAGAAAACGGATTTGAGAAAAATAAATTTCTCTATGATTTGATGGTTTTTTAAATGAATTTCAAACGAAAAGGATTTCTGTAAACGAGTTTTACACAATGGTATTATTTTCGTCAACTTGGATAAGCTGAGGAAACTTTGGTTTTGCTTTGTATTTCATAGAACGAAAATGGTTTAAACGAACCTAGCAACCGAGACGTCGGATCTAGTGTTCTATGATATGGGCCAGGGGCCCGAATGATATGGGCCCGGGGTCCGAAAGGTGAAGTTATGGACTAGATGTCATATAAGTGGTTTATTGGTTTTGTGCACTAAAATCTACGTATCTAAGACTGGTGCATCGGTCCAGATTTCGCGATTTGCACACTTTTGACTTGAAGTCAAATTGTTTTGAAAGAGGTATTAAACTTGAAAGTTTAAATGGATGATTTGGTCGTGCGGCTTTTTAGCTCCGACATATAAAGATTGAACACAAAGAAAACAACGAGAATAAAACGTTTTACAAGCATTTCAGGGTAGACGTGCCTTTGCATAGGACTTTAATGCTTGATGTCAAGTATTCATGATGTTTGCCTCACTGTGCCTTGATGGATATACGACCACGTAGACCATGTGCTATATGTAGTCACCACTTTGCCTTGAGTTGGACTGTGGAATGGTCAATAGAACTTTGCCATATCGAGAATTGATTCTGCCTTATTTGGCAATTGGAGCCTGATCAGCTCATTTATTTGTTGGTTGGAGCTCCGGAGATTAGGTATCAAAGTTAGTTGATGAATATTGAAGTGTCATGGTTTTTAAAACTGGTACGACTGTCGGGTATGAAACCCTTTGATAAGTATATTATTTATCTTTTAATATTCATGTTAAATGGTAGTTGAGAGTCGTGCATGTGGTTATCGTGTTTAAATCCATATAATGGTATCTCACTCTTGCATGTATCTGTTTTTCTGGTTTTGCTATTGTATCTTGGTATACTTGGTATACGAATACAAAAGATGCAGAAGAGGTTTCTAGTTTCCCTCAGGGATATTATTCCCAATCCTGGAAGATGTATAATGTTAGGTATAATGGTGAGAACCATAGGGGTCTTACCCATGAATATCTTTTAGAATGACCATCTTAGGTTTTGAGACGATGTTGATTAATGTTAGTATGTATGTTTATGGCTCGGAGAGCCTTTATTTTTGGATGGAATGTAAATGGCTCGGAGAGCCCTTCTTTTGGATGAAAATTTTAAAATCTTTCATTTTGGACAGGTATTTGTTTATGTAAATATTTTCAGAAAAATACCGTCTTTATATTTTTTGTATGACTCGAATTTCTGGGATGAAAATAGATATATTTCAACAGGTGTTTTTTTTTTTTGGGATGTTGCAATTATAGAGGAGATCTGTCAAAAGTTTTGTAAAAATATTCAAGCTTTTTATTTAAGTACATTTCAAAAATAAATAGGCTTGCCAGGCTAGGTTTGTAAGTCTGTGCGCCGGTCACGACTTAGGTTTTGGGTCGTATAACAAATGGTCTATATATGACCAGAATTTGTACCATGATAGGTGAAAATGTGATGTTACTATTTCAAAACAGTTTTAAATTTTACCATAACCGCATTTAACAAACTTTATACCCGTTTTCTGGCGCTTATATATTTATATAAATTAATTTCCGAAAGCAACCAGTGAAATTCCCTTTTAAATTCATTTCCGCACGTGTTTACAAAGTAATGCCCAAGGGGGTGTTACAGAGTGTTATAGAGCTGGTCGAGTCTTTCGAGAACCTTGGGAAATAGGTCCGTTAGGTTTTTGTTGTGTGATCTCTGGTTGGACCTTACTTAAATTGTTTCTTTGACATACAAATATGTATGCTTTGGCGTGTTCTATTTGGGTGGAGACCTGGTGAGAACTCATGCTTAGTGAATGGTACTTGCGTTCATGTTGACACATTCGTTCATCCCTTTGGGATTGTGTCAGACATTTGACTGAGGTACCTGTCATGAAAGATTTTCCGGGAGTATTCCCTGAGAATGTTCCAAGTTTGTCCTTGCGAAGGATATTGAGTTTTGGATTGATCTAGTTCCTAGATTAAGTCGGATCTTTATCAATTTAGGTAGGATATTGCCTACAAAGTTAGTCTGGTTAGATGACTTGTCTTGACGGGAAGTTTTGCTGTCAGGATAGTTTTGGGACCAAGTGTGTCATCGCTCATCGATGTTGTTCATCAGAATGAAGCATATTATTTTGTGGAAGTGATCGCAAACGGTGATTGAAATCCGTAAATGGTTAGGATAACCAATTCGTATCACAGGTTCATCGAGGAACTATTTAAGATTTTGCGTTGTTGACTCAGCTTACGAGGAAAGACCAACTTTTTCCATGATTGAGAGATTGACTAAGTTGTCGGTCATTGTACGCAGTTCAGGGGGGATGCGGGAGACAGCAACAAACCGGATTAAATGTGTTTAGAAAGACCTTCGTGCTTGCTCGAAGTCGAGATAAGCCAATCCTAATCTTCACTCTTAGAATGAATGTCTTATGTTTAAGAAAACCTATTTACTATACTAATTGATTCTTTATGAACTGTTAGTTGGCAATTGTTCCTCAAATTTCTATGGTTGTATTCGACAATCACAGCGGTACATTTTGTTCATGCCAAACTCATTTTGCTGACCTTGATTTAAAGTCGATGATGAATTATCAATTGATTCTGGTAGTCTGAATTTTTGTCGGACTATTATTCTTTTAAAATCGTTGTGTAGTAAAGTTCTTGTGAAAAAAGGACCTTTATTAGATTCATGTTTATAAACGTGTACCGATCATGCAGTTTTACAACCACGAACTTACTAAAGAATCTTAATACATAAGGATTATTCCTGTATTTCTCGATAGTTGTCATATTCTTCAAGACCGTGTCTTATTGTAGTTCACAAGGACTTGTCACCTTTTATCAACGTTATCCTATATATTTTTCAAAACGTCATTGACGTGTAAACTATCTCATAAGTTATGGGAATGGTTATTTGATTCATATTCCAATATCAGAGTTAGTTGAGAAATAATTTGGCATATAAGACCTCACTTGTTAAGGCGACATAATTACAATGAATTTGATGTGGGTTTATCGAGGGTTGTTGAGAGTTTTCATTCGTTTTGGACAATCAATTGTCAGGTTAACGAGGAAGGCATCTTTCTTATCTGAGGAATGATCCGACTCCATGAATTATCTTTAAGCATCATTTCAGATGAAGACCCAAAGTTTACTAACGATTTAGTAAAATCCACTCCAAGTGTGAGAACCTAGTTGAGATTGAGTCCAATGGATCACCCTCAGTTAGAGTGGGCGAAATGAGAAAAACGATTTGATCTTTATAAGATTGGTTGTAATTAAGTGTATTATTTAACTACGGTCATTCCTTTAGCAGAATAGATAAGAAGTGATAAGAGTTTTGTTGAGGTGTAGTTAAGACTGATAAGATATGAACCTTTAAGATCAATATCCGTAAGTGAGACAAATATTACAAAACAAATGTTGATCGAGGCAGAGTATCGCTAAGGGAATCTAGAGTAACTATCAAATGCTTGTAGTTAAGAATGATCGTATAAAGTTTGGAAGATTAATAGGAAGAGTGCCTATAGTAATTTCACTTAAGTGAATTCAAGCGAAATAGATAAGGTCTTGTGAAAATTCAGTTTCTGAAGAAGTTCAAAGTTGATGAGTTAGATAATCCTAGCCGATGTGATTTCCTTTTGATTTTAGTTTACCTTAAGGAATGTTATGATGTTTTAATCGGGGACTTGAAAAGTGTGAATTTGATATGACCTAGAAGAGTAGACTAAGCCTAAATGGACTAAGACTATGATTGCATCTCTTGAGTAGAAGGTTAATTGATGTTATGGTAAAGTTAGTGTTGGTTTTGATGTTAGTTGTGAAAGTTAGATGTTGGAGAAAGTTTTCTAATGGATCAATATTGAGAAGTGAAGAGATTAAGTGTTGATTTTGTTCTTTAAAGTGCGATAGACTAAGGTGAAAAGTCGAAGGTAGTGGGGATGATGTGGTGTTGAAAAGTCTCGTGGATAAATAGAATGATATAGAGATGGTTTATGTTATGGAGTTAGGAACAAAAGAAATGAAGCAACGAAAAATACAATGTAGGACATAGGGATTAAGAAGTCCTGTCAAGTTTTGAGTCACGAAATTTCGAGGACGAAATTTTCTTAAGTGGGGTAGTAATGTAACACCCCGGTTTTTACTATTCTTCAATAATAGTAAATATATGTATATGTTTATTTTTTTGTTTATTTCTATGTGATTTGGATTGAGTAATTTTAATTACGCATTTAAAATTTATTTTTGAGTGTGTTAATACTGTCTTATGTCAGCATAGACACGATTACTAGACAATACTATTATGTTATTTTCACTATGAGTATTTGTTTAGAAACAAAAAATAATAATTGCAATAATGAGATTGGAAGAAAATTATTGTTATATTTTTATTCTATTTAATTTTATAGTTGAAAATACTTTGGTTTGACATTAATCAGAGATTAAATTTTGGACCGTTGATTTTCATAGTTGATCAGTTCAACTATCAATCTTGGCCCTAATTTAAATTTTGAAATCATATTTTGTCACACATTATTTTTAGATCCAAAAGCCAAAAACATGTTTATTTTTAGACTCAATATTTACCCCTCTTTTTGTACCCACTTATACCAATCAGATTTTCCCCCGTATTTCACACCTCAGACCCGATACTCTCTTCCTTTTTACTTCTACTTTCTTTTTCTTCATCAAAATAACTCATCTCTCTCAAACATTCGTTCCTCCTTCCTTCTATCCAACCGACGACCCACCGCAGCCATCGTCCGGCCGCGCGCCGCGCTACCTAGGGACGTCGTTCGGTCGCTGCTCAACACGGAGAATACAGCTATGCGACCTAGCTTGTCTCATGCGCGCGCCTGGCCACTGCTTCGCTCTCCACCGCGCGACGGCATTGCTGCCACGCGAAAACGTCGGAGCCGCCGCATGCTGTCTGGAACACCGGAGCCGCCAATAGTTCTCGCAAGGAGGAGGAGCCGCAAGGTTGAACCGTCGCTGGCCGCCGTGCTCCGCCACCTACCGCCGTGCTGATTGACCACCATGTTCTCTTCTCCTCACTTTGGGTAAGTGTTTTACCCCTAATCTCTTCTATTTTGTAAAAACCCCAAATTGATTTTGGAAACCCTAACCCTAAGATTTTGATTTCAGTTGTTAAACATGAAATTAATTATGTTTGTAATCAATTGAGCTGTTGAATTAGTGATTTCTTGAACCGATTTCATGATTCTATAATTAGAATGAATTTTTCCCAATTTAGGTTATGAACCCCAAAGCCCCAATTTGATTTTTATTGAAATTGGTTATGATTGGTAAAATTAACTATGCAATCATGAAACTAGGACTGTTAATTTTAGTTTGGACAAATCAATTTCACTTTTCTGTGAGTAAATCTCATTTTCCCCAATTTCAATTAAAACCCCAAACTTCCCAATTTGAAACATTAGTCAAATCATGTTGGCTTCTCAATTTTGATTATGTTTAATGTAATTAGAGTTATTAATTTATGATTCCCTAGTCTAATTTCATATTTCTTTGATCAAAATTGGTTTTTCCCAAATTCCTAGTGAACTATAAAACCCCGATTATTCTAAATGAAAAACCAATATCGTTTCCTTAGTTGAATTAATTATTTAAGTTGTACAAACTTATGTTTTGTGATGTTAAGTTTCTGATTTTTGGTTGTGCTTGCTATTGGCTATGTTGATGGCCAATTTCCATCTATGTGGATGTGGATGTCATGGTTGGAGGAGTAGAGAATACAATTTTGGAGCTATCTTGAAGTTGTTTATAAGCTTTGCAAAGTGTTAGAGGAACCCAGAATGAGTGATCTTATTCTTGTCTTCAAAGGTCAAGGGAGACCGCCTGAGGGATTTCCGGTAGCTGCATGCTATTTGTGTGTCGTATTTGAGTTTATCTATTGTGATGTGTGGTGTCAAATTAAGTTGTTATATGACTGTTATATGGTTTTTAATGTTTTATGTGAAAGCATGTTTAAACTGTGATGTATGGATATCTTCTATGTATGGATTATCTGTTGGTTGGTTGATTGACTGAGAAGCCTGGCATTGGTCAGTGCTAAATTAAATTAAAGATAAAGGCGATGAAAAAACTTGAGGATAAATTCAAAGGATTTGATTTATGGAAGAAAAAAAATATTGAAGGTATTTATATTTGATGATGTTTTGGAAAAAAAGAGTGATTCATGAGTAATTAGTGAGGACGACATCTTGAAAACATTTCAGTTACGTTGTCTTTCCCAAATAAATTCAAAAATAAGACGAAAAGTTATTCTAAGAAATGTAAGTGTCAAGGATATTTTAACAGTGATTATGAAGAACTTTTGTAAAAGTGAAAATCATTTGATTTAAAAATGACTTTATTTCCAACGAAAATACTTTGGAAAACTATTTGACAACGAAAACTATGAGGAAAAATTTTATTATTTCAAATAGAAATGAGTTGGAAATGATTTTACGAGGATTTGAAGTTGTTACGGAAAAATGAGTTTTCAAAAGAAAACGGATTTGAGAAAAATAAATTTCTCTATGATTTGATGGTTTTATAAATGAATTTCAAACGAAAAGGATTTAAGTAAACGAGTTTTACACAATGGTGTTATTTCCGTCAACTTGGATAAGTTGAGGAAACTTTGGTTTTGTTTTGTATTTCACAGAACGAAAATAGTTTAAATGAACCTAGCAACCGAGACGTCGGATCTAGTATTCTATGATATGGGCCAGGGGTCCGAATGATATGGGCCCAGGGTTCGAAAGGTGAAGTTATGGACTAGATATCCTATAAGTAGTTTATTGGTTTTGTGCACTAAAATCTACGTATCTAAGACTGGTGTATCAGTCCAGATTTCGTGATTTGCACACTTTTGACTTGAAGTCAAATTGTTTTGAAAGAGGTATTAAACTTAAAAGTTTAAAAGGATGATTTGGTCGTGCGACTTTTTAGCTCCGACATATAAATATTGAACACAAAGAAAACAACGAGAATAAAACGTTTTACATGCATTTTAGGGCAGACGTGCCTTTGCACAAGACTTGAATGCTTGATGGCAAGTATTCATGACGTTTGCGTCACTGTGTCTTGATGGATATACGACCACGTAGACCATGTGCTATATGTAGTCACCACTTTGCCTTGAGTTGGACTGTGGAATGTTAAATAGAACTTTGCCATATCAGGCATTGATTATTTGGCAATTGGAGCCTGATCAGCTCATTTATTTGTTGGTTGGAGCTCCAGAGATTAGGTATCAAAGTTAGTTGATGAATATTGAAGTGTCATAGTTTTTAAAACGGGTACGACTGTCGGGTATGAAACCCTTTGATAAGTATATTGTTTATCTTTGAATATTCATGTTAAATGGTAATTGAGATTCGTGCATGTGGTTATCGTGTATAAATCCATATATTGGTATCTCACTCTTGCATGTATGTTTTTCTGGTTTTGCTATTGTATCTTGGTATACTTGGTATACGAATACAAAAGATGCAGAAGAGGTTTCTAGTTTCGCTCAGGGATATTATTCCCAATCCTGGAAGATGTATAATGTTAGGTATAATGGTGAGAACCATAGGGGTCTTACCCATGAATATCTTTTAGAATGACCATCTTAGGTTTTGAGACGATGTTGATTAATGTTAGTATGTATGTTTATGGCTCGGAGAGCCTTTATTTTTGGATGGAATGTAAATGGCTCGGAGAGCCCTTCTTTTGGATGAAAAATTTAAAATCTTTCATTTTGGCCAGGTATTTGTTTATGTAAATATTTTCAGAAAAATACCGTCTTTATATTTTTTGTATGACTGGAATTTCTAGGATGAAAATAGAAATATTTCAATAGGTGTTTTTTTTTTTGGGATGTTGCAATTACAGAGGTGATCTGTCAAAATTTTTGTAAAAAGATTCAAGCTTTTTATTTAAATACATTTCGAAAATAAATAGGCTTGCCCGGCTAGGTTTGTAAGTCTGTGCGCCGGTCACGGCTTATGTTTTGGGTCGTATAACAAATGGTCTATATATGACCAGAATTTGTACCATGACAGGTGAAAATGTGATGTTACTATTTCAAAACAGGTTTAAATTTTACCGTAACCGCATTTAACAAACTTTATACCCGTTTTCTGGCGCTTATATATTTATATAAATTAATTTCCGAAAGCAACCAAAAAAATTCCCTTTTAAATTCATTTCCGCACGTGTTTACAAAGTAATGCCCAAGGGGGTGTTACAGTACTAACAGTGATCATACTTAAGTAAATCTTATTATCTACCAATTTCATTCCTAAGTTCAAATCCCTGAACTATTCAAGCAATTCTAACTCCTTAACCATCATCGCAGACACGTTCAAGGATTTCCTGCTTAAACCATCCGCTACCACATTTGCCTTCCCAGGATGATACAGTAATTCAAAATCATAATCTTTGACAAACTCCATCCACCTTCGCTGTCTAATCTTCAATTCTTTTTTATCGAATAGATACTTCAGGCTCTTGTGGCCAATGAAGACATTAAACTTTGCTCCATACAAAAAGTGTCGTCATATCTTTAATACAAACACTATTACTACAACTCCAAATCATGAGTCAGATAATTTCTCTCATGAATTCTCAACTGTCGGGAACCATAAGCCACAACTCTTCCCTCTTGCATCAAGACACAACCTAAACCTTGGTATGACGCATCACAGTATACGTCAAACTGTCCTAGTGGGTCTGGTAAGATCAACACAGGTGATGCAGTCAACCTGTCCTTCAGTTTTTGAAAACTTTGTTCACACTAGTCCATCCATACAAAAGCTATATTTTTCCTCGTTAACTGCATCATAGGCAACACAATCTTCGAGAATCCCTCTATGAACCTCTGATAATATCCAGCTAGTCCTAGGAAACTCTGTACTTCACTTACTGACTTAGGTCGTTCCCACTTAAGAACTGCCTCAACCTTAGCTGGATCTACAGCTATTCCTTCCTTATTAATCACATGACCTAGGAATTATACTTCCTTCAGCCAAAACTCACACTTGGAAAGTTTTCCATAAAGCTGCCTATCCTTCAAAACTCGCAACACCAATCTCAAATGTTCCTCATGCTCTTCCTGCGTACGAGAATAGATAAGAATATCATCGATGAACACAACAACAAACTTATCGAGGAACGGTCTGAAAATTTTGTTCATATAATCCATGAACACGACTGGCACATTAGTTACAACGAAAGGCATAACTAAATACTTATAGTGCCCATACCTCGTCCTTAAAGCCGTCTTGGGTATATCTTCCAAATTCATACCATCCATACTAACTATGAGTATTTGATCATTACCTTAGATTCTCTTAGTAATACTATTCCTCAATCAACATTTGACGTCTAGTAATTGTCTCACTCACTGATATTGATCTTAAGGGTTCACATCATACCAGTCACAACTATACCTCAAAAAAACTCTCATCACTTTCTTGTCTATCATGCTACTTAGACAAACAAACAAAGTCTACCAGATATCGAATACATACCTTGTATCAGATCCCCAGATTGAGAGGATTCAGCTCCTCTCACAGTAAACACTCTCCCAGTGGCCTGAGGTCTGGCCATCGGCAGTCCTGCTGCTGGAACTCCTTTTCCAGCTCCTCCTCTCTGAACACTGGCTCCTCTATCATCAGCTATTGACTGCTGCATACTAATGTTAGTTATCACGGTCGGACTCACTACCCAACTTCTAAGCATAGTCAATATCCGATGTGGATTCAACTAGACACGGCTAGTAACAACATCCTAAACCTCTCAGTCCTTGATTCTGATCAGACCTAACCCCACAGTCCGTTTTAGAACCAAACTGCTCTGATACCAAAATGAGACACCCCGTTGTGCCCCGGTGTTTTATTAGCTTAAAACTTTATTAATTTATTCCTTAATCACTCGCTTAACGAGAAAAGACATAAAAATTAAAACTTATATTATAAAGTATACAACTTCATGTAGAATAGCATATCACAATATAAGTATATTATGCATATTACAAAACATTGTTGAGGATATCCTATCAGTAGGATCCTTCACAGGCATATACTTAGACAAAAAGTTAAATAGCGGAAAACATAATAAAAATACGCCTCATGAGACGCATTGGCCATAACTAACTAGACCCTAATCACCATGGGTCACAGCTCGTCCTCCATCCTCCGGTTCGTAAGGAGTTCCATCGAACTCCTCCTGGTTACGCTCATCCACAAGGTCTTCTCGTATGGTTCCACAAAGAGATAAAATACAACATACAGAAATATACAGGGGATAAGAAATAGTTCTATCATCAAAAGCGGAAAAGAGTCATAGTAAATTACACAGTAATTGTCACAGACAAACACCACACATAACTAACAGATCATCCTCAAGTTAATATATCATCCTCTACCCCCAATTTCATGCTACTCAAAGATACGATAGTTGCACACCTATTTCCTAAGGTGGAAGTGGTCTCGCGAGAAGTCTTGATTTTACGTGTATTATATTACCAATACATGGTATATTATATTACCAATACACAGAAGTGTTTTACGTGTATTATATTACCAATACATGGTGTATCATATCACCAATACACGGTGTATTATATTACCAATACACAGATGTCCTTGTGTATTATATTACCAATACACTTTTGTCTTTGTGTATTATATTACCAATTTACTTTTGTCCTTGTGTTTTATATTACCAATACACGGCTGTGGACGACAACACCTATACTTGAATCTCACCAACCTGTTTTAACAATATCCTACTGCCTTAACCTTCCATTAGAACTTGACACATATTCTATGCCATAACACCTCTTTAACATACATCATCTAGGTCAGGCACTTCTAAATCTTCATTATCCTCACACCCAAAACAATAATCTCTTAGACAACATATATATCTTTGCTTAAAATTCTCTAAGCATAATAATAAAAACTAGGCAGATCATGAATAACACAATATCAATCAAAATATTCCCATATCACCAACATAGCACAAAATCAATTCAATAAAGGTAATAAAATCAAATCAACCATCAACAATTATAAAATCAACATAATATCGATAAACCTACAATCCCCGAATCGCTATTGGTTTTTCAGAAAAGGTTTCCAATGTGATTTTGGTCTTGTCGATTACTCGACTACTAGTAGGGTTTAGGTCGCCCTACACAATTATTATATAATCTACTACTTATTCATTCTGACGATAGGTTGGTTCTTTCCCCCACTTGGGTTATCACCGAACTCCCTAACTCGAAGCTCCTCGTTGTCACACCACAAAGTACTAACTCCACCTTCAACCAATCAACATAATAACCAATAAATCAATCCAACTCATCTGGCTTCTCTTTAGGCTAGGTTTGGCCATAGAAATTGGTTTCAACTCAAACGGAGTTTTCTACCATTTTCTAGAGATTTTAGAAGTTAAAAGAGCTTTAAGAGCATTTTAAGAAGACATAAAGTAAACTCATGAAATAAGTGTAAAACTTGAAATAGAAGAGTATAAGAGAGTTACCCTTGAAACTAGAAAGAAAAAGTATGAAGAACTTGAAGCTTGAAACTAAGAAAAAATGGAAACTTTAAGTGTTAGAAACTTAAAAAATGAGAAAGTGAAGAAGTAGGAAAGTGATGAAGAGAAAATGAGATGGGTATTTATAGAGGGAGGGGTGAGAGTGGCATGAAAGAGAGAGGGAGAAGTAAGTCTTGATAGCCAAGTTTTGGCTTATGCCTTGTTTGGTTGAAGAAGAGAGAGAAAAATAGGTTTTTAGCATATAATATGTTATAATTCAAAAAGTGTCATCATGACCACTTTTTAGGATGTGACTTAGGCCATCCCCTAGTAAGTCACATCACTCTCACATGTCACCTCATCACTTTTGTGCTCCCTACTCTGCTCCATTGCGTGTCTGGATCAAGTTTTTCGATCGTATTTCGTCCGGAATAAATATTATATTTTATTTCTGAATTTAAATTTTTGAAAATTTCCAATATTATAGAAAACATCACAAAGACACTAACCGTTTCGTTCACGGTTCAAAATTAGGTTTTCTGCTCAGTAAACTTTTACTGACAGTGAAAACGCAGACTGGCTTTCGTCTGAATTTTCAATCCAAAATTTTACCGTAACCTTCTACCATAAAGTAGACTATGAATAAGATTTTATTTTATTCAAAAACACTTTCTAACTCAGATTAAAATATAATTAATTATATTTTAATCGATTGGACAACATAATTAAAATCAGGATGTTACACTGTACTTTCTCATTCTCTCCTTCCTCAACTTTCTCTCCTGCTTTTGGAATTATAAAAAAGGTAAGTAATTTGGTAGTTATGGAGGTACGCGATAGAACCATACGCCTGCGGTAGCTATCAGGCTTTTGGAGTCGTTTACGAGGACTTTCTGTATTGATATTGATTTCTTTTTACAATTCCAGTTAAACTAAACATTTTATTTTTGTATTACTATCTTCCTTGTTATTTTCTAATTCTTCTGTTGAAGAAGAAGCATCCGAAGTCTTGGGGACCTTGTTGAACCCATACCTGAGATTGAAAGGTTTTTCCATAGAAGGAGGAGAGAACAACAAAAAAAGATGTCAAAAAAAAATGAGCCAATCATGGATGAGGATGACACAAGAACACTGAAAACTGAAAGAGTTTCCTACCCCAAACTCTAGTGATCTATGCTCTCGCATTACACCCCCAAAAGTTGAAGCTAACAACTTTGAGTTGAAGTCGACATTGATCTTAATGGTGCAGCAAAATCATTTTGGGGGTTCACCAATGGACGACCCAAATCTCCATCTATCAGTCTTCTTGCAGTATTGTGTTACTGTGAAAATGAATGGGGTTTCAGCAGAGGCAATTATGTTGAGACTTTTCCCTTTCTCATTGAGGGAAAATACAAGAGTTTGGCTACAATCATTTCTGGTTGGATCTATAACAACTTGGGGACAATTATCACATTAATGCTTTGAGAAGCATTCTCCTTGGATCAGTGCTTTGTTCTTTCATCCATTATGCTAAAGAGCTATTCTCAACTTCCATTTATGTCTATGGTCGTTGGAGAGGTTTCTTGTCTAGAGAACGTATTTATTTCCTTGCTTTATCAAAGTGCAGGCACAGGTCATAGCAAGTGCAGATGTTTTACTGACCTCGAGCGACACACACTTTCTCTTTTATGAAACAATGAGATATGACACACTAAAGTAGTTTTGTTATTGTGTGCAAAAGGGACCTAATCGGTCAAAGTGTATTTTATATTTTATTCTTTTTCTTTTTGTCTATCTATCCTAAAATCTTCAGACGCAGTGCTTACTTTATGAAATCTATCTAAGATATGTTATTTTATGCATACTGAACACACTTGTTAGCAGACGTCAAATAGTTCATATTTATTTCATGAAAAAAAAAAATCATTCAACATAAATGTTTGGATCCATTGAAATCAAAGATAACAAAGCTTTAAACGCTTGAAGACTTAACAATTTTATGAATCTGTTTTTATTATAAGTGCTTGAGTGTTAACTATTTTTAATCTTTGTGCTGTAAATTCTTGATTGACATAACTGTGAATATCTTTGCATAACTAGAAACAAGTAAACATTGTTTTCAACGTTCGGTTGATAATATTTTTCAAGAAATTTCAGTTTTTACATAAGTTAAAGAAAAGGTTTTAAACCTCAATTCACCCTCTATTGAGTGTGAAGCCACGACCAACACGCATAAAAGTCGTACGACCCTAACTCTATTGTTCCAACTCTCTTTCTTAGGTGTTATGTCATCAACAAAATCATATTGAGAGGCCATTTTGATGGAATAGGGAGCTGAAGGTTTTTTTTGAAGCACTGAGGACTTTATCAAGGACAATCAATTTATAGATATTAGGTAACAAAAAACATTAACAAAATTGAAATTGAATTGAACTTTTATAAAATATTTTCATTATTATTATTCAAATCCTTTAACTCTTTTTAATTTTGTTTTCCTCGTTCAATTTGATTAAATGTAATATTTGGAATGTGCATCGGAGCAATAGAAATTTCTTCCCAAATTGAACATGGTATCAATCTCTTCCCAATTTGATTTGAATATCCTTTTTTAAAACATTTTCACATTTAGTGACCAATAAAAATAGTTCAAATCTTTAAAAATGTGGGAAATGGAAATATCTTTCCAGTTTAAACGTGATATCAGGATTCACTATAAAAAAAGGTATTTTAGAAACTGAATTTAGTGACCACACATAATTGGTCGCTAAATATGAAATTTGGTCCCTAAATCGGTTGCTAAACCATGAGAAAGACTTACCTAGACATACACTTAACACATCAACATTGGGAACAACCAATGATAATGTGACACTTCATTTAAAGTTTAAAACATTAAAACAAAGATATTAAAAAGTAAAAACAATGAAACTCTTCAACTCCCCACCATTTCCATCTCTCTATCTGGACCCCCTCTCTCTCCAATGAGCACACAACAACTTCAAACCTCTGCAACCCAGAAACTCCTCCCTCTCTCTTACTCTTAAAACATCATCTTTTCAGAGAATTATGAAGATGTAAATTTTCTAATTTTTATAATAAATTGGCCTCTCTGTATCAACGTAAAAATATCATTATTATGCTTTTGATATACTATTGCTTTTAATATAAGTTGAAAAGCAAAAACTAGAACCTCTTGATGTCAGTCATTTTCCTCTTCCTTATTGATTTTTTATTTATTTTTTATTATTAAATTTAGGCTTTGTAGAATGAGATGCTTACTCATTTTTCAGCTCTTTGTATCTTCATACATACCGTGGTTAGAGGTGATGATTTGAAAAAAGAGATTAAATCAAATAAAGTTCCCCTGTTTTGATGTATATAAGTTTAGTGGTTTTTAAACAAATAGAAAATGGGACCTAATCGGCCAAAGTGTATTTTATATTTTAATATTTTTCTTTTGTCCATCTATCCTAAAATCAAAGTTTCCTACGATTGATACATTGATTCTATCAACGGAGTTGCACTTTCTAACGCTCTGTTTTTCTGATTAAGGAACCCGGCAGTGATTAAGCATGTTTGAAAGCTTAATCCTATTTTTTAGGTGTTAGTGACCAAGTGTTTCAAATTTGAGGTCAATCGAACTTCAAATGGGATCCGAATGTAGCGAAACGCAAGAAAATCGGGTACTGACATCAGGACAGAACGCTCAAACACTGGCTTTGAACGCTTGAGTGTGCAACGGTCTCAGACACGTGGTGCACATGTCCCAATTGCATGGACACGTGGAGAAACCAGGTTCCACGCTCTAGCGTGGAAAGCCTCACACTAAAGTGTGGACACACTATAGCGTGCAAAACTTTACACACTAGAGCGTGGTGTCTGAGTTTTAGGGAAAAAAATTAAGTTAGGTTAGGTTCTTTTGCATGAACTTCAACCTTTCATCCAGAGAAGAGAGAAAAGAGAATTAGAGAGATCTAAGAGAGAAAATTGGGGGGAGAGAGCGAGATTCGGCCATTCGATCGTGTTTTCAACCTCATATTCGTGATCAAGGAAACGAGCACATCACATAGCTAGCTTCGATTCGTCGATCGGCTAGGGTAATGCTTGAATCCCTTACTCATCGGCAAGTTAACATTTTCAATTTTTTCTTTCTTATTTCATGCGTCGATTCTAGCTTTGATTGTGGAACTGTTGCAAGATTGGGATTTGTGACAATGTCTAGATGTTGTGTGTGTTAGGGTAAATTTCGGAGCATCGGGGAGCTTCCAATGAGCATGTGGCAGCAACTGTATTCTTAGAGAGAGGCGTGAATTTTGAGGTTTGAGGAGTCGGCAAGCAAGTATCTAAGGTGGGGAAAAAGTCGCGATCACACCAAGGAGGCAAGCAAAGTACTGCTTGTTAATTTGTATGTGTAGGGTGCCCCAGATCCTACTAGTTGTCGAATAGCCTATGGTGACTAATCCCTGAATAAAATAATTTTAAAAAAGTGAATGGGGGTTCCGTTATGGTAATCTTATCGAATAGCCTAGGTTTGATCATACTGATGAGGTTACATGTTTATCTGCTTTATGATGCTGCTATGGATGTTTATGTTGGTTGATGTTTGCTGTTTGACTATATGTTTTATGAAATTGAAAGATATTGATGTTGATCGATTATATATATATATATATATATATATATATATATATATATATATATATATATGATGTTGTTTGAGGTTGTCTGGTTGTTGTGCTGTTAGAAATCCTAGTTGAGACCCTGAGGGTACGTTGTTGTGAAAGCGGTGTATGGGCACCGAGATGAGATTGTGGATCCCCGGGGAATCGTGATATGTGTAAGTATGAATGAGTATCAGTGTCAACTTAGGTTGTGTGTGAATTGCATATTGCAAAAGTGGCGAGCCACATGACTGGGAGTCATGTGATGTTGGTTTATCCAAGTGCGGGTACGGAATGCGAGGGGGATGGTTCTTGGAACCTTGGGGATGTAGTTGATGAAATGACACAAAAAACACTAGAAGGGAGGTTGAATAGTGTTTTCTCAAATCATAGTTTTCAAGCACAAAACAAAATTCAGTATAGATAAGACGTTTTGACACACACGCCTGTTTCAGCAAGCTGAATTAAAAGAGTTAACTATAAACTCTCCCCAAATAATTAGTAGCAACAGATAAATAACTTGCGAGTAAAGTAAATAGTTTAGGGAAGAGAGTACTCATAAATTTATCCTGGTTCACCCACAACCTTTGTGTTACATCCAGGCCTTGACTTCACCAAGTTTTAACACTATAACTAATCAAGGTTACACACGAGTATTATTTGCACACCTAGCCTCTCCAGGCACAAACATAAGTATTGTTTGTGTAACACCCCGATTTTCGCTGCTTTGTAATATCGGTAATAAATATATAAACATATATATTTTTATCCGAGACTTAGAAAATGATTTTGGACAAACCAATGTCATTTCCTTGTTATACTTATTTTCATAAGGTTACGGGGAAGTTTTTGGTTGAAATTTCAGACGGAAACCATCTGTCGTTTTCAGGTTTTCTCCTTGTGATAAAAGTTTACTGCTCAGAAAACCTAATTTTAATTCGTGAACGAAAGACTTAAGAATTTTATTTTATTTCCTACAAGAGTGTATTTTTAGAATTATTTCAGAAAAAATAAAATAATTTACGTTTTACGGGCGGAATACGTAATCGGGTGAGCGGCATAATGGATTTCGGAGTTTCCAAGAGAAGAAAAAGAGGTTATCTTAGGATTTTGAGATGATTCATGGGGATGAATCATAATTTTAAGTCTAGAAGGTTCCACAAGGTTAAAGTGAAAATTTATGAATTTTACGCTTAAGTCCCTGAACTTTCTGTTAATTACCCTTTTGTCCCTGAGTTAGTTTCTAAGTTTTTTTCAAGTGAATTGGGCTAGAATCCTTGTTCCCAATCTCTTAATGGATGTGGCTATGAAGCCCAAAATTTCTTGTTCATGGATTAATTCCATAAAGCCTATTTGAAACTATACAAGTTTCCTATGTCATCATAAGCTTTAAGCCTTTTTGGTGAGCCCCACAAAGATGAATTCAAGCCCAAATTTATCAAGCCCATGCACAGGACCAAGATGGAGTGGGGGCTGCCTTAGTTTGGAAGAGTCAAGTGGATTCTTGAAGTTTCCACACAATTCCACACAATTCCACAATATTCTCCAAGGTTCTCAAATGATCTCAAATGTTCTAGGTTTTTCCAAAAAGTTTAAAGAAAAATCAACCAAAGTGATGTTAAGATAAGAACACATTTATTGTGGCACATGGTCATTATTACAATTTATTGACAATTTGCAAAATAGTCCTTATACTTTTGGAATCTTTGCAAAATGGTCCCAATGAGTTATTTGCACTTTAATCCTTTGAAAAGCCACCTCCTTTCTACTTGGTCCTCAAAAGTGTCTCAGCCCACATGCCTATAAATACCTTCCCTCACATTTCATTTTCTTCCTATTGTCATTTGTTTCAAAAACTCAAAAGTTCTAAGTTCATAAGCCTTTTAGCATCACTTTGTGAAGAAAGTTCTTGGATCTTCACTTGTTTTTGATCTTCAAGAGGTGAATCCTATTCTTCTTCTCTAATCATGTCTATGTTCTTCAATAAGTTTCATGATTCAAAGTCTATTTCATCTATGTTCATCACTTTTAAGTTTCTAGATCTAGAACTTTGAAAATTCATAACTAATTCTAGAAAAATCCTTTTGACATGAAACCAATTGCTATGATCTTATAATCATCTCTATTTTCATCATCTAGAAGCATATGATCATGAGAAATTTCTTTCCTTGATTTCTGGGCTAGGCCGAATCCATTGAATAGTGATGTTTATGGGTTTTGTTTCATTTTCATGTCTTGATTCATGATTCCATCTTCTAGTATCTTGATAGTTCTTGTATGTAAGTACATAGAAGATCAAAAATCAAACTCTAACCTATTTGTTTCATAAAGGTCAAAACCCTAGTTCTTGGAACTAGATGAGTTTTGTTCAAAGTTTTCATTAATGATCTTAGTAATCAAGCAATTAGTATGTATGCTTAATAAATCCAAGTTGGTTTATCAAACTAAAAACACTAACCCTATGTTCTTGTGTTGGTAGAATCTACCATTTAGAGGGTTAGGATGGTTTTGATTCTTAACTTTGTTGTTTAGCCCTAATCCATTTCCTTAAGTATATTAGGATCATTAATCTATAACTTAATCATGATTAGAAATTTTAAGGATTTTGAACCCTAAAAGTCAGTCCTTGGCCGAAACCTAACCCTTATGATCTAAGTATGTTTTTGTTTGATTTGATTTATTTTGGTTGCAATTCGTTTGAAGGAAACAACCGAGTTAACCGATTTAAGCCGACAGAGGAAACCGGATCAAATCGGGAGATTGTTTGAAAATGTTAGTTTGAGTCTTCAAGAGGTAAGGGGAGCTTACCTGAGGGATTTTCTCAATAACTATTTGCTTTTAGTGTGGCTTATATGATTTGTATGTGGTTTGTGATTAATTGTTTATGTTGTTTACGATGTGTTGTTTATCTGTGTATTGGTGTTTGATCTGCTTTTAATTTATTTAATTATCTGCAGTAGTATATTATGTGGCTATGATGCATGATCTACCTGGTGATAGAATTATGATGATCTTGTTGAATATTGTTTGAGAGGCCTGACAGTGGTCAGTGCATGGTCGCACTGTCGCGCACGCGCCAAAAAGGACGAGCGAGTTTAAAACTGTAGTTTAGTGCGATAACTCGGATGTCGTCTCTCAAGGACTTTGAGAATATTATTTTCCACAAAAATAAGTTTTGGGGGGGTTTGGTTTGAGATGCAATCAAAGAAAACAGAATATTAAAAACAGAACAATTGAAAACAAGCAGTTCAAGGAGGTTATCAAATGGCCAAAAACAGATTAATCTATTGCTCTTGATTTCCCACTATCATAGGTTCATACAATTTCCAAGCCCTAAGCAAATTCTTATCCCCTCCCGGTTGTAGTAGCAATTTACAAGCGAAACTACTACCACAGATACATGTCCCTATTCCCGAATTAAGCAAACGGGGTTAAGCCCTTCGTGAACTAAGCGAACACGAAATGTACACACGCAAATTAAGCAGATGCGATTAATTATAGGAACATGATATCACCAGAAATAAATCAATACAATACAGTATACTCCTGAATTAAGCAAACAGAAATACAAAGTATGGTATTGAAGAGGGAAAAGCATACAAAACAGGAAAATATAAGAACCTCAAGTATATGGAAATCAATTACAATAGATCAATCCTAAGAACTTAGTTCTCCATAACACAAACGAAATCACAGAGAAAAATGTAAAACAGAGAAATGGAGAAGCAAAAGTTTTTACAAAATGTTCAGAACAACCTTTTATACAAATTCAGAATTCAGATGGCTCGCGAGGCGAGCACACATTCGCGAGGCGAATTTCATGAAGAGTCAGCAACCTTTGGCATTCTCGCGAGGTGAAATACTTGCTCGCGAGGCGAGGATATGAAGAGTTTTCTCCTTACGCCCGTTATGGCCATCAGGGCCTAACCGTGATGCTCTCTGACTTTCAGATTCGCGAGGCGAATGGATACTCGCGAGGCGAGACTCTTCAACTTCAAAACTGCCACGGCCATGACCTTCAACACGGGCAAGCCGTGATCGTCTCTGACTTTTTCAGGTTTGCAAGACTCGCGGGGCGAGACCTTCTTCGCGAGGCGAACCAGAGACTTAGCAATTTCTTGGAACAGTCAGGCTTCGGGGTCGCGTGGCGAGCGTGTCCTTCGCGGGGCGAATCCCCTGCTCTTTATTTTCTCAACTTCTACTTAACCTGAAAGTAAGGAAATAACCATAAGTGTATTATTTTGACTTAAAACTAGCTAAATTAACTTAAAACTACTCTAGAGACTCAAAACCTTGCTTGAGGACAATCTAATCTAATTTAGGTGAAAATACAATATAATTTGCACAAAACCCTGGTCATACTAGCTATAAAACTAGATGAGCCAGAGGCTTATTAGTGCACAACCGATTAATCAGATAAAAGATTTAATAAGCTGTGAAAATTATATTCAACGTTTTATGGGGGAATGTTGGAATATAATAGTGGTGGAAAATATTATTTTGGAAAAAGATGAGTTTTGATAAATACTATTATTTTAAGGATTTATTAGTGTAAAAGAAATTTACAAGTCACGGTGAGAGCGTAATCGTGAAATTTTTTTAGTACTGCTAATTTTTACACAAAAAATCCCGAAATATTATAAAAAGTGATTTTGTGAAATTAATATTTGAAAATACTTTATTTATTATATAAGAAAATTATTTTAGAAGAAATGTCAAAGTTTGACTTAAAGACGTTTTCTTTGAAAATGCTGAACGACGAAAAGTTTCGAAATTATTTACGGTGAGAGTTTAAAAACAACAGTACTTATGTTGAGAAGAGATTTAATCTGAATTGATTTATTAGAGTTGAAGTTTCAGTAAAAAGAAGTTGTTGATGATTTGATGTTATTTTGGGAAAAAATGTGTTTCCAAAGGAAAAGTGGATTTTCTATGATTTGACGTTTTACCAATGAATTTCAAGTAGAAAGGATTTGCTGTAAATGAGTTTTACTTAATGACGCAAAGGATGATATAAAACTTAGTAACCGAGATGTCAGGGTACTAGTGTTCTTATGACGTTATCCTATTTTGGATTTGTTTCCACAAGACAAAAACGATGTAAAACGATGTAAAATGATGTAAAATGATGTAAAAACGATGTAAAAATGATGTAAAAACGATGATATGGAACTTAATAACCGAGACATCGGAGTATTAAGGTTCGTTGTGTTGTAGATTGGGTATCTACTAAAAGAAGTTAACACATTGTAAGATGTTTTCTATTACCACGAACCTAAGACTGATTGCAAGGTCTAGGGGCTTCGTGATTGAGCACTCGGACTTTGAGGTCCCGTGTTGTTAATAAAAGTTGTAAAGATGTTTCAAACGATGTTGAGGCGTAAGCTTTTGAGAGCTTTGACAAATAAAGATATAGCACAAAGAAAAGTGTTGAGAACAAAATGTTTTCTTGCATGCATTTGGCAGACGTACCATGATTAAATGAGGGATTACCTTGCGGCGTCAAGGTAGGTCATACCAACGATGTTATTCATTGTGCCCGGGGTTTGGACAATGAGACCCCATCTACGAGGTTATCACTGTGCCACGATGTTGGACAGTGTGCGATGGGCGTGCCTGTGGCTGTGTGCCGGTGCCAATCGAGTCTGATCAACTCATCACGAGGTTCACGAGGTTGGAGATATCTCATGAGATTAGGTACGAATGTTTAGATGATGTATTGAAGTGTTCATGCATAGTTTTCCAACGTTGATGTTTGGGGTGTGAAACCCATTGATAAACGAGATGTTATGATATGAATAAGTTGTTATGGACATGTATATGTGTATGTGCCTTCTTTTGTGTTGCGCATTTAGTTATGGTGGTAAATCCATATATTGACGTCTCACCCTTACAAACATATCAGAGTTGTACAAGGGGTATGATCTCTACAAGAAGAAGAAGGTTGTCTAGTTCGAGGCATGCTGTTGCTGCTTTTATCGGTTGTAGTGTCCGTTAGTTACGACCAGCTTAGGTAATATTATGTTTTGAGAATAAAGTTGATTATGATTTATGTGAGAAAACATATGAGGCAGCATAGTTGGAGGACTTATATACATTATGTATTTAAGTGTGATTTGATTACGTTGTTGTGGTTATGAGGTTAAAAGAAAAAAAAATTATCACCATATTTTGAAAGGATAAACGTTGAGAAAACAATATTTTCCGAAAGCAACCAGCAAATTATGTTTTATTTCTGCAAACGGGTAACCATGTGATGACCCGAGTTAGGGTGTCACAGTTTGCACACCTAGCATCTTCAGGCTCAACAAGTATTCTTGAAACAAGCCTCTTCAGGCTTAGGGAGATTGAAGGTTTGTTTGAAGTACAACTTCAATATTGCAGGAGCAATTCAACCAAATAACATGTCGGAGAATGAATACAAATTTAAAATATGGTGAGTTGCAGATGAGTTCTTTTCTCTAGATGATTTATAACTTGGAGAGAAGATGATGAGAGTGATGAGAGCTATCATCTTGTAGTAATTTTAGTAAGAGTGCCCTTTCTCTTGAGAGTGTATATATTATGTCTCAGATATTCGATTTTCTCTGTTACACTGCTTCTTCGGGTCTCCGACTTCTTCTATTTATACTTGACCATAATAGATCCATTGAGGCATGGTCAGGGTTCTTCTTCTTTATCCTTTGGTTATTAATGTTTGAGAACATTGGAAGTCTTGTGTTGACTGCAGAGCATATCAGATATGCTTTTATTTACTCGAGAAGTGTTTCTTTCCTTATTTGTGCAACACTTAGAAAAACTCAGATAAAGGTGCTTTTATTTTTATTGCATAAGAGACGTTTTGCAGTTTCCCTTTGTCTTTTCTTCTTTTCTGTACTCGATACAAGACAAGGAAATAAAGTAATATACTTCTTTAAATATTTTAATTCCTTTCTTAAATGAAATACTTCCATTCAAATTCGAAGCAATTTTCTTCCTAAAGCATTTTCTCTTTTTGAACATTGCTTCAGTCATGAGAGAGATAAATGTAATTCCAAACTTTAATACTTCATGTCTTCCATGCTAGAGATATGAAGTTGAATGCAACAGCCTGTTTTTAATTACGCTGTGTTACCAGTAAAAATATATTTAATTATATTTTTATCTGAGACCAAAAAAATGATTTTGGATCAAACAAAATCAAATTCATACTCTATCTTATGGTAGAAGGTTACGGTGAAATTTTGGGTTTAAAACTCAGACGGAAACCGGTCTGTGTTTTTACTGACAGTATAATTTTATATCGGCAGAAAACCCTAATTCGACCCGAAACTGAAAAAATTGTAGATTTTTTTTATATTATGTCCATGAGGAATTCTACTTTCCAAATTTTTGAGCAAAAATAAAATATTATGTTTATTCGGACGAATTTTGGTGAAAGTTCGGATGGAAAACGAGTCATGGTTTTCACTAACAGTAAGATTTTACTGATCATAAAACCTAATTTTGACTCGTGAATGAAACGGTTTATGTTTAAATCATACTTCCAATGAGTTTGGTTATTTTGAAAATTTTCAATCGAAAACGAAATATTATGTTTTTATTCAGGCGTAAAACCGAAATCGGGAAACCGACGAAATCGGAAATGGAACTGCAGAGATAGAACCGGATGCCGGAGGAGCTAAGCCATGGGGTGAGTCACCACCATGACTCACCAAGCATTTATGAAACATTAAATGCAATTTTAGGCGAAATGACCAAAATGCCCATAATCTTAACCTAACCTATCCTAGTTAATTTTTAACCATGGTTAAGGCAAGTCAAGGCCAATTTGACTTCTTCCTCCTCATTTGTGGTCCAAAATCAGCCACACCTCCCTTCACCCTTCACCACACATTTTAACCTAACCATTATTACTGTTAATTATAGTTAAGTTATTATATTATATTTCTTAACCAAGCTTAAGTTATTTTTCAACCATGGTTCTCTTACACAATTAACTAAACAATTTTTGGACAAGTTTTCCCTCCCCATTTTGCGCATCCAGCCCCTCCCCTACACAAACCCATTTTGCTTCATTCTTTCTTCACAAAACACAAGTTAGAATACTCTATTTTCAAGAGCTCAAGTTCATTTTCTTCAAAAACTCCAAGTGCATCCTTAGTGAAACTTGCTAAGATCATCAACTTTTCTTCATTTCCTTTACAAACTTGAGGTAACATGATGATCCGTGATCATCTCTTCTTTTCTTAAGATCATTTGCTTCCTATTTCATGAATTTCCATTCTTAGATCTAGAACTTCAAATAATTCTAGAAAATTGTAGAAAAATCATTTTAATGTGAAACCAATTGCTATTATCTCTAAATGACTCTACTCTCATGATCTAAGAGCATATAAGAAAAAGAATTTTCTTTCCCTATTTTCTTAAAAAGGTCGAAACCCTCATGAAAATGGGTTTGATGATTTTGTTCTTCTTTTTGAAATCTAATGCTTGATTTAAGCTCTCTAGTACCTATATGATCTATATTCAAGAGCTTAAATCCAACTAAATTTCCTAACCTAATTTTCTAATTTGGGTCGAAACCCTGGAGTAAAGGGGTTGAAATCATTTTGTTCAATTTTTGATCAATGATGATTGATCTTGTCTCTACTATGCTTTGTGATCACAAATCCAAGAGTTTGAACTCAAAAGGAATTTCTAGCCTATTTGAACCCTTATGGTCGAAACCCTAACCAAAGTGGTTAGAGGATTTTATTTCATATTTTTGAATTGTAACAATTGATCTATGCTAGTTAATGCTCTAGCAACTAGGATCCAAAATATGGAATTAAGAAAATAACCCTAGCCTCATTTTGATTAGTTGGTCGAACCTAGCATAATATGTCCATAGTTGGATTTGTTTGATTAATAAATTTGTATGTTGAATTTGGTTGAAGGTTGAATTGTTAACTTGTGGTCTAGTAATGAGGATCGAGAAGTTCGGGAAATCCGGTGATAAGTCAGGTGGGGGAAAGATTCAACCTATCGTCGGAATGGATAAGTAGTTTATAATATAATAATTGTGTAGGACGACCTAAACCCCACTAGTGGTCGAGTAATCGATAAGACCAAAATCGCATTGGAAACCTTTTCTGCAATACCAATGATGATTTAGGGACTGTAAGTTTATTGATATTAGGTTAATCTTTTGATATTGAGGATGTCTGACTTTAATATTATTAACTGTTAATGATGTACTGGTTGAGGTATTCTACTGCTTGTGACGTTTTATTTTGTTGTTTGAATATTTTATAATTGTTGTGTTATGCATGATCTTCCTGAGTTGATAATGTGCTTAGTTGACTTTTAAGTAAAGATATATGTTGTTCGGGAGATGTTCATGTGAGTGAGAGAATGAATTTACTTACAGGTGCCTAGCCTAATTAAAGTATTTTATAGATGAGAGGTGACATAGAACATGTGTTGAGGCTATGATGGAAGGTTGAGGCACTAGGTTGTAACCGATGCGAGTCAGTGATATATATATATATATATATATATATATATATATATATATATATATATATATAAATATATGCATTGTTGTTCACAGCGGTGTGAGTGGAACATGTAACACCCCGATATTTCTGCTTGTCTGTAAATTGTGATTATATGAATATTTAATATTTTATTTTCATAAAGGGTGATGAATTATTTTGATAGACCAAATTAAGTCATTTTTATTTATTTTAAATTAGAAATGTACAGTTGAATTTTTGGTAGAAAATTTCAGACGTTTACGGTTTGAGTTTTCACTGTTAGTTAAGCTCTACTGACCCAAAAATAAATTTTTAAATTTCTAAAATTCAAAATTTTATTTTTATAACCCGGTTATATTTATTTTTATGATTTTAGAAATTATTTTTTTATATAAATTTTTCGGGTGAAATTCTACGAATAAAAATCCGATCGGTTTTTACCGTTACGTAACAATCAGTACCGGAACGAACCCAAAATAATTAAGTCTTATTTTTTCCAGATTTGGCAAAGATTTGATTTGATGTGAATAGTGACCCTTGTCACTATTTATCACTATTCATGACATGGTGAAATTATTAGTTTCAATTTACTAGGAAAGGCATCATTTTAATTGAATTAAAATTTTGCTAAAGTTTTAAAATATACCAGATTTTTTATGAGGCAGCAGTCCCCCCCCCCCCCCTCTCCCATCCCAAATAAATAACCCTCATCATCTCTTCTATTCATTTGCTTCATTTTGGTTTTTGCTCCCAAACTCTTGCCAAATTTCCAATTTTACTATTCATTGTCTACGACTTTTAATCTTAAGGTTTAGAAGCTAAGAATCAACTCCATCTTCATCTTTAGCTCATCATCATCATCATTTAGAGGGTATAAATCTAAATCCCTTGTTCTCTTATTTTTATTTTCTACTATCAACATGCATGCTATTTAGTTGTAAGATGATTATCTTCTAATGCATGTTATTCAAACTAATTTCTTTTTACTTATCATCATCTTTACTATCTATTTCTTCACTTGCATGTTGAAAAAGACTTTCCCATGACCGATTTTGAAGGGTAGGCCGAAACCCTAAGAGAGGAAAGATAGATGGTTTTGCAAAATTTTTATCATACATGTTAATTCTTTTATATGTTCATGATTTCAACTTGTATTTCTTAAGAAAATATTTTTCATAAATAAATAAATTCTTAACACAATACTACTCATATTTGTCTTTTTATTGATGTCTTTCATGTGTTTGAAAAGTTATCCTCCCTATGATCATGGTGTTAGCCGAAAACACCAAGAGGAAAAAGGATGAACTTTGGTTGCAAATCACACATGCATGGCTTTGGATCTTCTACTTGTACTTTTTTTAACTAATGTATTTTGTTGAAAATATGTGTTCTTTCCTTGTTGTGGTTCTATGGCTAAAACTCTAAAATTTTTGAGTTAGTGAAGCCTAACCTTGAATCTTTAGGAAGGATGCATGTATGATAATTTAATTCCTTTGCAAGAATGATTTAATATGGAGTTTTGAAAATTTTAGAATCCCTAGTATTTTTATTTTAACAAGGCCAAAACTCACATGAGGAGTTGATGAAGTTTTTTTCAATTTGTTTAGTTGAATGATGCTTAAAAACATTTTATCCGTACATGCAAGAAATTAGATTGTTGAACAATAATATTTTCCACTATATTGTGTGAAGGCTAAAACCTATGGCTAATGAGGCTAAGAGTTCAAAATTTAATTTTCAAGTTTTGAGCTTGTATTTGGTCTTTTTGATACTTAAGGAGCTTAAATCCAAAAGGTAGTAAAAATTTAAAATCTCTAGCATTAATTTTTAGCATGGTCGAATACATGCATGGAGAATTAGGGTGATTTTATAAAATTCTTAACTTATGTTATATATATATATATTGTTTAGATTTGAAGTCGTGAAGAACGTCGAGTCGTTTCCTCTAACATACCCAACCGAAGCTTTTTATCATTGGAATTAAGGTAAGGGGAGAAAGCCCGAGGGATATTAAAATTATGATAACTATGTACTTGTATGTTTGGATTTTTTGATTTTATTGATGTTGTTGTTTAATATGTGAAAGGTTGATTTGATATATATATATATATATATATATATATATATATATATATATATATATATATATATATATATATATATATGTTTATGTGGTAGTTTATGAAGTTGTTGTTAATATGGATGTTTCAGAATTGGATGAATTTATATGATGACATGTTGAATTTAAATATTTGCTTAAAATGAAGTATGTTATTTATGTTGTAAGTGTTTGAAGTTGTGTTGATTGTTGCATAGTAGCCCAACCATTGGTTAGAGCCCAACTCTTAAGGAAAGGTAAAAGCCTTAAGAAAACTTTACACAAGTTGAAAAATAAGTGTTTTAAGTTGAAACATATTTTTATAGAAGGCAAATATTTCTCTAGGTGAAAAATTCAAAAGATTGAAGATAAAGATTTTATTCACAGAAGGTGAAAAGAAATCATTTTTGAAGATTTGAAGAATATTTTCTATAAAAATCTTAAATTTTTTTGGAGACTATTTATGGTAAAGAAATTATTTAAAAACAAATTAAATTCTTGGTTCTTTACCAAAAAGATTTTAGTTTTCATATATTACACTAAGTTTCTTCTTAAAAATCTCTATCCTTAAAGGAGGACTTTCTTTCTAAAGATGTACTTTTGGAGATTTATTATACGGTTTTTAAAATGAATATCAAAGGAAAAAAAGCATTTTTCAAAATAAGGTTTTATTGAGTTACGGGAGTTTTGTTTTTGGGTTTTGTATTTTCACCGAGCGAAAAAGAAGAAAAGTTGAAAAGTTGAACCTAGTAACCGAGACGTCGGGATACTAGTGTTTTAAAAACACGTTGATCCATGATCTGTGTTACGTTGTTATGGACTATGTTCCAATGTACGTTGCTATGGACTGCTGCTCCATATACATTGAGTTAAAACGTGGTGAAAATAATAAAAAGGTAAAAATTGTTTTCTACAACCACAAAGTCTAAGGACTGATGCATAAGTCTGAGACTGTTGTGATTAGACACTCGGACGTAAAGTCCCGTGTTGTTAATAAAAATTGCAAGACATTAAAAATGTTGAAAATCGTGAGCTTTGAGCCTAGACAAAAGGCAAATATCAAGCACAAAGAAAAGCTGAAAATAAAAGGATTTTCTCATGCATTTATTTTGGCAAACGTGCCCACGCTGTTTTTGTATGAATATCTGTAAAGATTAGGTATTTCATGCTACGTTTTTTCGTGTGAATATCTGGAAGGGCCACGTATTTCATGCAACAGTGTTTCATTGTGCCTTGATGGACAATGAAGTCCATTAGCCGGAAGTACTGTGCCTTGTGTTGGACAGTATGCTATGGACATTCCATGCACGTTGCACATTGTGCCAGGAGTTTGGACAGTGTAGTGGAAATTCACGTTGTGCCTCTATGGCAACTGAGCCTGATCAACTCATTTTTAAAGAAAGTTGAAAACTCCGGAGTCTTGCATCAAAGTTGAATTTTTCATAAACATCATTGTGGTGCAAAATTACCCTTAAGTTAACCTAACCTATGTTTGGTTAATTCAAAAAGGTTCACAAGGCAATTTCAACATGACTTATCCTCCTCATTTGTGGTGCAAACTGCAGCCACATCACCCAAGGAGCACCTTCACCACACAAATTTTCATAACTTATGATTCATGAAACTAGCTAGGTTATTATACTATATTTTCTAATCAAGCTTTGGTTAATATTCACCATGGTTACCAACAACATTTGGACTCTTTTATCCCTTGAAGCTCACGGTCTTCTCCCTATAAAAGGCCATCTCCATTTCATTTTTGCTCCTTCACAAGTGTTCATCTTCATATTCTTTATTTTCCTACACAAAAACCCTAAGTTCTTCATCAATATTTTCAAAGAAACTCTAAGTTGTTGATTGTTTCTTCAAATTCTAAAGGTATAGTCTTATGATCCATGATCAAACCTACACTTCTCTTCATAAAATTTCTTCTTAAACCATGTTTTCTTCTAGTTCAAATTCCTAGATCTAGTTTTTCAAATAATTCTATAAAATCATAGAAAAATTATTTTAATGTGAGATCAATTTCTATGATCTTCATATGACTTCTATATTAATCATCCAAGAAATTAAAAAAAATTTAGAGATCTCTAACTATTTCTTCCTATCTTAGACGAAACTATGTTCAAGTGGGCTAGGATGATTTTCTTCAATCTTTAACTTGTTTTCTTGTTGGTTGTTCATGGCTAGGTTTTGTTGGTTCAAACCTTGAGGCTTTAGGTAAACAACATCCTTCTATTACTTGAGTTTCAAGTGATCTACAAAAGGTAAGGGGGAAGATTACTACTATCCTACCTTAATGTAGATATGTATGTGGTTTAAAATATTTGTATGTTGTTTTTCAAATCCTAAGTGTTAGGATTATGTATTATTGTTTATGGTTATGTGATCCTCTTGGAGGATTTGATTTGATGCTTGGTTGTGGTATGATATGTCATATGGTTGTTTTGGTTCCAATAACCTTAAGTTGGAACCGTGATTGTTGTTTGCTTGATTTGTTAAGAAAAATGCCTAATATAATTATTTGAGGCCATTCGGCCATAACTGTTTCAGTGAGTTCCATGAGGATTTAATTTTTTTGGACAATTTTTATAAGGATTGAATGAATATATAAGAGTATAGAAATTGGTTTGGATTGATTTGGATATGTATGTTAAAATATATGAATTTATAAGTCTTTAGGGACTTTTATGCAATTCCTGGAACATTGTGGGACTGAACTATAAATAAGAAAATATGTCACATAGTTGAAGTGAAGGATAGATAAGACCATATATAGAAATTGGTTTGGTGCTAATTGGATTAATACATAAAAAGTTATAAGCTTTATTGTAAACAATGACCTTTTTGTAAATATTGTAAAATATGTGAGCAGAAATGTAATTTCTGGAAATTTGATGGTAACTGAAAAATATTTCAATACAAGTTGGTTTGGTGTGATTTGAAGTTATAAATAAAAAGTTATAAGGTTTTAAGTGAATAAGGATCTTTTTGTAATTAATGAAAGTTTAGGGGTTAAATTGCAATTTTCAAAAATATATTTAACTGCACAGTGAGAGAGTATTTTTAATGCTTAACTAAGTGTTCTAAAACTCCAAAATAAGTTTTGGAATATTGGAGGTTAAATCTTTGAAAAAGGATTTACGCGATTTACAAACTTAACGACGTTCGGTCAAATTTTTAGAAATTTCGTATACATGGAAAGGAAACTGTAAAATCAGTGTTTCAACATCTTAATATGAGTATTATAACCTAAGTGAGTAATAGATTTGAGGTGAAGAATGTAACACCCTCTACCCCGCATGTATTCATAAAACGTAAAAGATATAAAAGAAAGAAAATACATGCATATTATATCACAATAATAAAAACCGGGCAAAGGTTGCTGCATTGTAACATAACTTTAACGCGGAAAAACTAAAACATTGTTTAAAAGAAACATAACAGGAAACATATAACGAACCCAACCCCGATGTCACATTATAGAGCTGGTATAACCAATCTGATAAATCAACTCGGATAAACAAACTAAAACTGAACATAAAGTAAACTACGAGTAGCGGCTCCTCAGAGTCACTCCTCAGCAAGTTGTTCACCGTCCTCTGGATAACCAAAGAGATACATGCAAACAAACAACAAAAAACGGGGAGTAAGAAACACATATATCAACATAATGCCATGAAAGTAGTTAGCAAGATGAGCATGCATCATATAAACATAGCATATCAAACATAATCATCTCATCATATTAATATCATATATATACATATATCATTCCAAACAAGGTATGGTATGTGATGCAACGTCACTCCACTACTCCAATGCATGAATAAGCAACACAACACACAACCAACAATCGCCACCTCCACTTGGGTCACTCGGCTACCCAAGTTCATCATCATCATCAACGTTATCTTTCATATTTAGTCTTTAATATTTTATCACATAATCTTTTCACTTACACTCTGGCCAAAAAGCACCAGAGGTCAACACCTTGACCATTAAGCATCAAGGCCCTCTTGACCACTCGGTTACCAAGGTATAAAACAACAACACTCTGGCCAATAAGCACCAGAGCTCAACACCTCAACCACTCGGCTATCGAGGCCCCCTTGGAACGAACGCTAGGCTACCAAGGTATAGAACATCATCTTTCCACTTTAATTATTAACACTCCGGCTGATCAGGTATAGAGCTGAACACCTTGACCATTAATCATCAAGGTCCCCCTTGACCACTCGGCTACCAAGGTACATAACAACATCTTTAAGTTATCTAACTCATATTTTCTTCGTTTGGTGTCTTCTTTCATTAATTGGATACTTTGGAGTAGAGCCCCTGTTTTTAGCATTCTGGTTCTGTTCTAGTCAGGTGAGCACGGGCGTGCTGGACCTGCAGGCAAGCACGATCGTGTTGCCTACTGAGCACAAGCGTGCTCAATTGCGAGCCCTGCTCTGGATTTCAAACTGGAGCACAGGCGTGCTCCCTGTTAAGCACGATCGAGCTCGATGGAACGTGGCCGTACTGATCTGGGCAGAAAGGGTCAGAAACCCTTTACCAAATCCTTGGAACAAATCACAGATTCAACCGATTGGCTTTTAACTAATCCATCGAAAATCAACTTCATTAATCTTAACTGTTCTTCATTAATATTCATGTCTTATCATCATGGGGAATTAATCCTTTAATCATAGCTTCGTTATTAATGTTCCTAGAACACTTACTATTCAATCCTAGGGTCTTTAACTAAGCCCTATGAACAAAACCTTACATCTCACACTATATTCATGTCTTATGAACAACTAGGAAAATATCCCTTAAATCTTATTATCATCGTTAACGTATTTTAACGTCTTCACATCATTAATAAGCCCTATTAATTAGTTATAGTCTTATTAACGTCATTGTTGGCATTAACATACCCAACAATCAACAATCAAAGGGAGCACCACATCATCATCATTATCATAACATCATTCTCATAATCATAACAACAACATCATCATCATAATAGATCATCATCATCATAGACATTCATGGCATCATTAAACATCATACTCAATTGGGCATACCAATACCATCCATTTATACATCATCAATAATTAACATAAAACAGTATAACAATTAAATCATTTCATTAACATTATAATCATATCATACATATATCATTTAACATCAAATAGACAACAACATAAGACAGGGTATGAAGATTCTACATGTCAATACTATTCCTTCTCCCCATACCTGGTATGAAGATTTCCAAAACGATAACGTTGACAAACTAGACACGTTCCCTCGAGCGGCTCGACGAATTCCTCAAGCCTTAAACGATGCTAACACGCGTAACTTCTCTCCCAAACGGACTCACAAACTCCAAGAACTTCAAGGGGTTCAAGGGAAAACTAAGAAAGATGAAGAGAGGCAGCTATTCTGAGTTTACAATGTAAGAAATAGGGTTTAGGTCGAGTCTTATGGTATAAATACAAGTTAGGGCATAACGGGCTCTTATTTCAACCCAAACTGTATACGGATCGGTATTTTGACCATAACTTGAGCTACAAGTTTCCGATGAGGCATTCTTGGTGTCGTTAGAAATCACAGAGAAATATCTACAAATTAATGTCTAATGACCAAATCCTAAATCGGACTCTAAGATGGTCAAAAGTTCGATGGAAGTTTAGCGACATATTTGGTAGTTATTCCTAGATAGGATCCTTAGGAGATTATGATAATATCTTAAGATGTAACCAAAAAGAGGATTATCCTTTATTAATAAGGACTCAAATCTGATTGGTTGAGGGGCTAAAATCTAATAATTACACTATCTCTATTTAAATACAAAATCACACGATATATCATCCTATCATTCTTAATCACTTATTGTTAATAAAATCACATATCAGATATTAACATATAAAATCACAAACAAAATCATATATTCATATAAGATCACACATTAAGAGACACAATCTCATATTAATGCAAATAATCATATATTAAAATATACATTATCATATTTAATAACACACACAAAAATATATGTGTGTGTGTGTGTGTGTGTGTGTGTGTGTGTGTGTAAAAAATACTACAACACTAATAACAATTACATTATCAATTATATAAATAACAATACTAACTTCATTAGTATTAACAATAACAATAACAACAACAACAACAACAATTAGGCATCCATAGTAACATATACCCTTATACAAAAATCGGGGTGTTACAAAGAACCATGTTTTCAAAAGTATGGCTTTTGGGCTTACTAAAACTAGTAAAAAGCAGTGAAACCGTCATCAACCGTTTTAAAGATTTTTGAGAAAACCATGATGTAAAGTTTGAAATCAGTATTTTAATACATTAACATAAGTATGGTAATTTAGGAAAGTGAAGGATTTGAGAAAAATTAATATATTTGTGAAAATATGGAATTTAAGTTGAAATATAGGAAAAAGAAGTAAAACGGTATTTTAAGAGTTTCGACGTTTTTCAAGAAACTGTTTTGTGGAATTTAGTACTTATGTACTTTGATGGAATCTGATTTCAAAATGGTTTGGTTTTAACCAAAGGTTTTAGTTTCAAGACAAAAGATAATTTTAGTCTTCAAAGACTAGTATTTACATTAAAGAGCAAAACCTAAGTCATAAATGATAGCGTTTATATATCATTTGTTTATATTCTGATGTTTCTGCTGTTTTCTGTATCAATAAACAAACACCTGTTTATATTTTTTTATCTGAAACTTAAAAAATGATTTTGGGAAAACTAAAGTCCTATTCATATCATACTTATTTTTATAAGTATACGGTGAAATTTTTGGTTGAAAATTCAGACGAAACCCGGTCTGCGTTTTCACTGACAGTAAGATTTTACTGATCAGAAAACCTAATTTGACCCGGGAACGAAATGGATAGCGTTTATATATCGTTTCCAACGATATAGGTTCTTTTTAAAATTTCCAAAATAAAGATGTTATTATACTCAATTCGAGCGTAAAACCCTAAATCGCATAATCGACGAAGTCGAGAACGGACGTGCAGAGACAAAACCCGATGTCGGATGCTGAGACCTCTTGCCACCTAGGATGGTGAGTCATGTGGATGAGTCACCCATGTCATGATTACTTTTTATAAAATATCTAGATATTTCTTTAAACTAGTGTAAAGACCGTTTTGCCCTTGGACGATTTTACCCTAGAACTTTCATCGAAATGACAAGTTTGCCCCACAATTTGTGGACACAAATAAGCCACATCCTCACTCATTTCTCACCACATGTTGGTCAGGATTCCTTTTTGGGAAATGACCATTTTGTCCTTATGTTGTCATAATACCACAAAAATGCCATTTTGTGAGATTACTACTTTGTCCTTGAATTTTTGTGTGTTGGACCCTTTTACCCCTCAAAGGCCACGGCCCTAGGAAGCCAAGAGGCCCATTTTCACTTCTATAAAAGGCCATCTTCATCTTCTCCATCAAGCTTTGCCATTTTTGCCATTAAACCTCTAAGTACCATAGCTTGATTTTGTGAAGGAAGTAGGTGATTCCTTGCCCATTTTTCCTTTCCAAGAGGTATACCATGCTTCTCTCACTCAACCATCATCATGCTCTTCATTGATTTTTGTGATTTGAAGTCTTGATCATATTTTTCAATTCCTAGATCTAGAAACTTTGAAAATTCATAGAAAATCATAAAAAATCCTTTTAAAGTGAAACCAATTTCTATGATCTTAGTATCCTCTCTATATTTAATATCCAAGAGGATACATCAAACAAAAATTTCGTGCCCTTTTAGTTTGTCAAGGCCGAACCCTAGTTTCTAGTGGGGGAGGACTTTGTTCATTTTGTTAACTAGTCTTGCTTGATTCAAATTTTATAATTCATATATATGTTGAGTACATGATTTTTGAATCAAAATCAAATCTCTAAGGCATTATTTTAGTCATGACCGAAATTATTTTCTTGAGGAGTTGAAAGATTTTGTTTCATTTTTCAACTTATGATAACTTGTCTTAACTCTACACTACTCTAAGGTTATAGATCTAAGAGTATGTAGAATTTTAAAACCTTGAACCTAATTTCTTAGCTTGGGCAGAAACCATATCCATAGGAAATAATATATTTTTTTTTCAAAGTTTAATTAGTTATGTATTGTTTTGTGAAGGATTGTGTTAGTAGTTGTTGTTCGGAGTTTGTGGAGGAAACCGGACTTGAAAACCGAGACTTCGTTGAATCAGAACTTGAATCTTCAAAGGTAAGGAGAGTTTGCCTGAGGAGCTTCGATAACTATGTGTATAAATTGTTTGGTGTGTCTGTAATTAATGGTTATAGTTTGTGGTGTTTGTTTTCAAATTATTGCGTAATATTCTGTGATGCATGATTTATCTATGAAAGCATGCTATAAATTGCGATGTTTGAATTTATTGTTGATTGTGAAAGCATGTGATAAATTGTGTTGTATGAAATTTTTGTTGATTTTTATGATTGGCTGGAAGCCTGACACTGGTCAGTGCTTATTGAAAATTAAGGATAAAACGTTAAGAAAATTTAAGGTAAATATTATGTTTTTGAATATTGGTGGATTTAATTTTTAAGTTAAAAATAAAATATTTTAATGAGTTTTAATAAAAGAATAAGTTAATGAGCAACCGCGCGTACGTAACCGTGAAAAAAATTCACTTTTGCACTTGTTTCGAAAACGTCGAGAAAAATGGAAATAAAATCTTAATTTTAAGAAAATGTATTTTAAAAAGTGTTTTAAGATTGATAATAAATAATTTTCAAGAAATAAGGGTTTTTGCTTACCTAACGGCAGTATGAGGAAAAATGATCTTTTTACATGAGAAAAATAAATATATGGGTTAGAAATGATTTTAAAAAGAATTAACAGATTCTCAGAAATAAAAATAAAAGATTTAAGGGGAAAATGATTTTCGTTACGTTTTAAAATGAATTTCATCGGAAAAGGATTTTGTTGGAAAAGAATTTAAGAACAGCGGAAATTTCCAACAAACTTGGATAAGTTTTCGGAGTTTTTGTTTTTGGTATTTGTGTTTCACTGAACGAAAATTCTTTGGGGAAAAATCAAGGAAAGGATAAGGACCTAGATTGCCGAGATGTTGGGCTAGTGTTCCTAAAAGGAAATTGCACTTGGAAAGGAAAGGAATTGGAATACCTAAGGAAGGGTAGTTGGGAGCTTTAAGCCTCGACAGAGGAAAAACAAACGACAAAGAACAATTACGATAACAAAGGATTCTACATGCATAGTCTGGAAAACATGCCACATTTGGGCAGACATGCCTTGGGTATCGAGCTACAATTTCACAAAGGATGAATTGGGTAAATTGGTTAGTTACGGACCAAAGATAAATTCTAGGGTCTTTGGGTCTTAGGGACATTCGGGCTTCGAAAATCCAGCGAATACTTGGGGCCTTGCAACCTCGGGTCGTGGAATTCGGTTACCCGACACGAATATACTCAATAGGGAACTATTCCAATATTATTTTAGGTGCTCCATCGTGATATTCCCTGAACAATTGGAGGTGGACCTAAATTTAGAGGCCGACCTCATGAGACAATTGTGTTAAGGGTATCGCAGCCTAATCATTGCTCGAAGAAGGGAAGTTAGGAATCTCCGGAGAATAAAGGTCAAGAATCATAAGAATGGATATTGAAGTGTCATGCATTTTTGAAAAATTACAATTGGATGATCGGGTATGAATCCCATTGGTAGGAAATATTTATAATATGTATACATGATGTTTATTTGAGTGTCGTGCATGTAGTTATCATGATGAAAACTCAATGATGGTATCTCACCCTTACTTTATTTATTTTCATGTTGGGTTTCTACTATGCTTCTATATATATATTCGAGTGCAGATGATCCAAATGAGTCTAATATCGTACACGGGGATACATTCCTTGCACTTCGACGAGGCTGATGACGGAAGCGCATGGAGGACTAACCTGGGTACTTCTGCGGGCGGGGAGTCTCGGGAGGATTTCCCAATGGGTATTCTTAAGTGTAACCAACTGTAGGATTCTGATTTGGGTTTAATTTTGGAAAGTAGTACCGCTACCATATAGGTTTAGTTTATGTGTGTTTTCCTTACGCTATGGCTTAAATAAATGATTGTAATATAAAGGGCCATATGTAAAACCTTATTGATGCATATATATATGTATCCGGTTGTTTGTTAATTATAACGGTTTGGGTTGTATCGTTTGAGGAAAATAAAAAGAAAAAATTTATCACTAATTTTCAAGGAAGTTAAGAAATAGAGAAAATTATATTTTTCCGAAAGCAACCAGCGTAATTATTTTCAGTCTTTTAGTTTCAACATGTAGCGCCAAGGGGGTGTTACAATGAACTTAATGATTTATGACTTATGGTGAAGCAAGACCATTTGTCGTAAAGTATGGATAATTCATTGTCCATACCTCCATAAGATTTGATGGACTAAGAGTTATCTGATTTCTTGGAAGCCAAGAGAAAGGCTCAATTAGAAAACTGGAAAGAAATAAATGATTGGATTGTCGATCCAATTTCATAATGTGTTAGGATTTGTAAGCAAGTGCTTTAAAACATCTTTACACAAACATGACAAGTCTGTTTGAGAAATGTGGATTAGCGAAGAGCCGATAATTTGTACCTGAGAATATTGTTCGTCAGAGATTAGCATCAAATGGATTCTAGTGGAATCACAAGGTTATCCAATGGATAGACCAATTGGACGTATTCCAGCAATTTTTCCCAAACACATAGTTGATACTATGTTCATAAAGGTCGTTGTGCCTAGGAAGCTAAGCTTCCCAGTAGTAGAGGTTTCATAAAGCGTCCGATGTTCCACAGAGAGTTTGAGATCACATGTGATTATGATAGTACGTACATTATGATTATGATTTGAGCCTTGTGTGCCATGATAGCCACACATGGTGCCTGAAGGTGGGCATAGATGAAACCTGTACTAACCATTCCTTTCCAAAATATCAAACTAGCTCCGATGTTAGAATCGGATATTCCTTGAGGCTATGTAGGTATGGGACTATATGGTTTCAATCATTTTCTCTCTATTCTTGTCCTTCGATGGACAAACCGTGTTCGGTATGCTTGATAAGCTTACCGTTGAGTTTGGTATAGTATATTCTTGGAGTTTTGAGTTGCAGAATTAAAATGGGAGATAAAAGGAATATATTACTGTTGTATTATGTACTTGTGAGTCGTACCACTGCATGTCTGCCTTATGTGTAAGATAAATGGAAATCTCACTTCCTTATTTTTATATTGCCTATGTCGGCTGGCTATGTGCCTTCTGTATTCTTTTGAGAAGATTGAGACGCCAGGATGTCGCTTGGCTGGTGCATTGTAGAGGTTGAGGTTCGAGCATGCGGACGAGGTGTTAGAGTTTCTAGTGGACGTCTTCCAAACTGTCGATGGGTTCGTGGACCATGTTTTTCCTCTTGGAAGAGGAAAGGGCTTAGTTCGAGAGTTACTATTGTAGTAACTCCAGTAGTGTCTTTTGCGACGACATCGGTAGTGGACTCAAATAGAGTTTCCACTAGATCTCGTCAGTTGGGTTTGTCCTTCTCACGATGTACGAGAGAGCATTGTCTTTTCTATTTTAGTTTGGCCAGCTGGGTATGGTTGGTAGTTAATGAAACTGTTTGTGGAGCTGCGACTCCAAGTATCTTGTATTTTTGGAGCTGCATGTCCATATCTTTATATTGAGTCGGTATATTTCTATAATTTCTGTTTATGAGTCGGGTTGGGTAATATATAACTAATTTGCGAACTTACGACCTAATTATGATAATGGAATATTTTATTGTACATTCACTTGAATCAAAACAGTTATATTTAAGACTTACTAAAAAGAAAAAATTACCCCATTATTTTATAGCCAAATTTAGTTAACCTACTTTTGCCTTAAAATGTCACTTACAATGTAGCGTCCGAGAAGGATGTTACATTTTTGGTATCATAGTTGGCTGAGTCTTTTGGGCTTGGGGTTTAGGTCTATTATCGTTTGTGTTGTGTTTTCTCTGGTTATGTCTTGTGTTATTTTGTGTTATTGGTTCTATGAAGAACCAATGTTTGAAAGTATAATGACTTTAGTCTATCCTTGGTTGTGTTTATGTTCTTCCTGACGTTGTTCCAAAAGGATATAACATTGTTTGTTGATATTTTCATTATTGTTCCTAAGGAGGAATAATATTGAATAGATTTTGATATATTTTTTTCTTCCTAGTTCTGATTACCATGCTTTGATCGTAAATCATGGTTAGTCCTGGAACGAGCGGATTTGGTTCATCAAGCAAGGATTCTACTGATATGATTGCAATTGTACAAGTCTTGAGGGAGCTAGCAACAACTATGGCACGTCAGAATGAGGGAATTGTTAAGAGGCAAGGACTAGCTGAGTTCTGTTGTAGTAATCCATCTCAATTTGATAGAGAGCTTAAACAGGAGGACGCTGAACTCTGGATTAAGGAGATGGAGAAAGTATTTGGAACTATGGAATATCTTGATCATTTGAAGGTAGTTTGTGTGGTAATTCTGTTGATAGGAGATGTTGGATTTTGGTGGGAAGAAATCCACCAGCTGTTAGTGGCAGCACAGAGAGTGATTATTTGGGATGCATTTTGGAGTAGTTTATGGAGAAGTATGTTCCATTGAAACGGGTCATAAGAAGGAGACTGAGTTCCTGCAGCAAGTATAGGGTGACATGACGATTAGCACGTATACTGTTAAGTATGAAGAACTTATTAAGTTTAAGGAGTTGTATTTAAAGGATTCCACTGATGAACGGAAATATAAAGAGATAGAGGAAGATCTAAAGTTTGAAATAAGGAAAGCAATCTTGTAATGGAAAACTCCTACAGTTTCCAGCTTTGAGGGATAAGTGTCGATCTTCTCAAGATCTGAATGTGTAGGTAAAGAGTTATAAATTTTCTGGCACATGAAAATTTTGCCAATTTATTCTGTTATTGTGACAAACGAGTTGGAGTTACTTCAAGTGAGGAAACTCGTAAATTATTTTACTGTGGTTTTCTTAAAAACCAAGAGTAAGGAAACTCGTAAAATTATTTTACTTCAAAGATTTTTCCTTCGAAGGGAGTTCTTGTGGGAAGAGTAGCTTTGTTAGAGTCATGTTTGTAAATCTGTACCGGCTGGGCACTTTACATTCAGGAATCTATTAAAGAACTTTTTCACATATGAGAATATTCTTTGTTTTTCTATTCATTCTACTTTATTCTTTCTTGTGAGAGTAAAGTTTAGAGAATTATTTTCTCTCTCCGAAAATTTCTTGTTCGAATTCTAAGTTCTTATTTACCGTTGGTATGTTAGAATCATCATCGGAAAAAGAAGCCAAAGTTTGATATCAATCAAATTTCCAAATCTGTCGGAAGTTCGTGTATTTTATTCTATTGACATTCGAATCATTCGAGTGTGTTTCGAGTCTTGAGAGTTAAAAAAGGGATTTGTCCGATTTGTTTTATCAGGAGGCTTAGCGAATATAGTATAAGTCGGAGTGATGGTCTAATCTCGGAAATAATTCACGTTACGTTTCGAGAAACGAGTATGTTGTATATATGGAGCGCGGAATAGAATAAACGATATTCATGTTCGTGTTCCTTAGATAAGTAAATTTCTGGGACGAAATTTTTTTAGAGGGGTAGTATTGTAACACCCCGTTTTCTCGTGTCTTGACCGGTAATTATATTTTATATTATTACCGGGGATCTAGAAAATGATTTTGAGGAAAACAAAACCATAGTTGAAGCCTTCTATATTGAAGGAAGTTAAATTTTGGGGTTAAAACTCAGATGGAAACCGGTCTGCGTTTTTACTGACAGTATAATTTTATACCGGCTGAAAACCCTAATTTCGGCCCGAAAACAAAGAATTTCAAAATGTTGCGGCTTGTTGGGAATAATATATATTTCAAGAATTTATACTCAAAAATAAAATATTTTATTCTATCGGGGGAAATTTAGTTAAAAACGGTTTAAAACCCTAATCGAGTAAATCGACAGAGCTGGAAATGAATCTGCAGAGGTGTGCCAGAGGATAGGAGTGATGACTCAACTTGGACAACTCACCCTAGTAAGTCATCTAGTGACTCACCACTTGTCATTATGACTTTAGATATTTTACAAAATATCTATACGTGGAAAAGTCCATAATACCCTTAAGTTCCTAACTAATTCCCAATGTGTCCCAAGATATTTTTAGACCCCAAATTCCTATCTAATTTCTCTCAAAAACCCTAACCGGGTAAACAACGGAACCGGATACGGATGTGCAGAGATACACAAAGAGATAGAACGACGAGTCATCTATGATGACTCATTGAACAATGAGTCGCCATGGTGAATCATGGTAGTTACTCACCTACCTCATCAATGCTCATAAATGCTAAGCCAAAAATATCTAGATATTTTGCTTCTAACCTAACCTATCCTAGTTAAATGGCAACCATGGTTAAGGCAAGACATTATCAAATTTGCTTCTCCTTCCTCACATGTGGTCACAATTCATCCACACCTCGTACTCACAATCACCACTCATTTGTCATGATGATTTCAAGTGAAATGACAAAATTACCCCTAAGTTAACCTAACCTGTGTTTGGATAATTCAACAAGGTTCACAAGGCAATTTCAACATGATTTCTCCTCCTCATTTGTGGTGCAAACTGCAGCCACATCACCCAAGGAGCACCTTTACCACACAAATTTTCATAACTTGATGATTCATGAAACTAGCTAGGTTATTATACTATATTTTTAATCAAGCTTTGGATAACATTCACCATGGTTACCAACAACATTTGGACTCTTTTCTCCCTTGAAGCTCACAGCCTTCTCCCTATAAAAGGCCACCTCCATTTCATTTTTGCTCCTTCACAAGTGTTCATCTTCATATTCTTTATTTTCCAACACAAAAACCCTGAGTTCTTCATCAATATTTTCAAAGGAACTCTAAGTTGTTGATTGTTTCTTCGAATTCTAAAGGTATAGTCTTATGATCCATGATCATACCTACACTTCTCTTCATAAAATTTCTTCTTAAATCCATGTTTTTTCAAGTTCAAATTCCTAGATCTAGTTTTTCAAATAATTCTAGAAAATCATAGAAAAATCATTTTAATGTGAGATCAATTTCTATGATCTTCATATGACTTCTATATTCATCATCCAAGAAATTTAAAAATTTAGAGATCTCTAGCTATTTCTTCCTATCTTGGCCGAAACTATGTTCAAGTGGGCTAGGATGATTTTCTTCAATCGTTAACTTTTTTTCTTGTTGGTTGTTCATGGCTAGGTTTTGTTGGTTCAAACCTTGAGGCTTTAGGTAAACAACATCTTTCTATTACTTGAGTTTCAAGTGATCTACAAGAGGTAAGGGGGGAGATTACTACTATCTTACCTTAATGTAGATATGTATGTGGTTTAAAATATTTGTATGTTGTTTTTCAAATCCTATGTGTTAGGATTATGTATTATTGTTTATGGTTATGTGATCCTCTTGGAGGATTTGATTTAATGCTTGGTTGTGGTATGATGTGTCATATGGTTGTTTTGGTTCCAATGACCTTAAGTTGGAACCATGATTGTTGTTTACTTGATTTGTTATGAAAAATGCCTAATATAATTATTTGAGGCCATTCGGCCATAACTGTTTCAGTGAGTTCCATAAGGAATTGATTTGGATATCTATGTTAAAAGATATGAATTTATAAGTCTTTAAGGACTTTTATGCAATTTATGCAAAATTGTGGGACTGAACTATAAATACGAAAATATGTCATGTAGTTGAAGTGAAGGATAATATAAGACCATAGAAATTGGTTTGGTGTTAATTGGATTAATACATAAAAAGTTATAAGTTTTTTTTTGTAAACAAGGACCTTTTTGCAAATATTGTAAAATAGGTGGGCAGAAATGTAATTTATGGAAATTTGATGGTAACTGAAAAATATTTCTATAAAAGTTGGTTTGGTGTGATTTGAAGTTATAAATAAAAAGTTGTAAGGTTTTAATTGAATAAGGGTCTTTTTGCAATTAATTAAAGTTTAGGGGTTAAATTGCTATTTTTGAAAATATATTTAACTCGACAGTGAGAGACTGTCTTTAATACTTAACTAAGTGGTCTAAAACTCCAAAATAAGTTTTGGACTATTAGAGTTTAAATCGTTGAAAAAGGATTTACGCGATTTACAAACTTAAAACGACGTTCGGTCAAATTTTTAGGAATTTCGTATACATGAAAAGAAACTGTAAAATCATTATTTTAGCATCTTAATATGAGTATTATAACCTAGGTGAGTAATATATTTAAGGTGAAGAACCATATTTTCAAAAGTATGGCTTTTGGGCCTAAAACCAGTAAAAAACGGTGAAACCGTCGTCAAGCGTTTTTAAAGATTTTTGAGAAAACCATGATTAAAGTTTGAAATCAGTATTTTAATACTTTAAAATAAGTATGGTAACTTAGGAAAGTGAAGGATTTGAGAAAAATTATTATATTTGTGAAAATATGGAATTTAAGTTGAAATACAGTAAAAAGTCATAAAACAGTATTTTAGGAGTTTCGACGTTTTTCAAGAAAATGTTTTGAGGAATTTAGTACTTATGTACTTTGATGGAATCTGATTTCAAAATGGTTTGGTTTTAACCAAAGGTTTTAGTTTCAAGACAAAAGAGAATTTTAGTCTTCAAAGACTAGTATTTACATTAAAGTGCAAAACCTAATTCATAAATGACTTAGTGAAAGTATGAACTTAATGATTTATGACTTATGGTGAAGCAAGACCATTTGTCATAAAGTATGGATAATTCATTATCAATAGCTCCATAAGATTTGATGGACTAAGAGTTATCTGATATCTTGGAAGCCAAGAGAAAGACTCAATTAGAAAAGTGGAAAGAAATAAATGATTGGACTGTCGATCCAATTTCATAATGTGTTAGGATTTGTAAGCAAGTGATTTAAAACATCTTTACACAAACATGACAAGTCTGTTTGAGAACTGTGGATTAGTGAAGAGCCGATGATTTGTACCCGAGAATATCGTTCGTCAGAGATTAGCATCAAATAGATTCTAGTTGAATCACGAGGTTATCCGATGGATAGACCAATTAGACGTATTCCAGCAATTTTGCCCAAACACATAGTTGATACTATGTTCAGAAAGACCGTTGAGCCTGGGAAGTTAAGCTTCCCAGTAGTACAGGTTTCATAAAGAGCCCAATGTTCCACAGAGAGTTTGAGATCACATGTGATTAAGATAGTACGTATATTATGATTATGATTTTAGCCTTGTGTGCCATGGTAGCCACACATGGTGCTTGAAGGTGGGCGTAGATGAAACCTGTACTAACCATTCCTTTCCAAAATATCAAATTAGCTCCGATGTTAGAATCGGATATTCCTTGAGGCTGTGTAGGTATGGGACTATATGGTTTCAATCAGTTTCTCTCTATTCTTGTTCTTTGATGGACAAACCATGTCCGGTATGCTTGATAAGCTTACCGTTGAGTTTGGTATAGTATATTCTTGGATTTTTAAGTTGCAGAATTAAAATGGGAGATAAAAGGATTATATTACTGTTGTATTATGTACTTGTGAGTCGTACCACTGCATGTCTGCCTTATGTGTAAGATAAATGGAAATCTCACCTTCTTATTTTTATATTGCCTATGTCGACTGGCTATGTGCCTTCTGTATTCTTTTGAGAAGATTGAGACGCCAGGATGTCGCTTGGCTGGTGCATTGTAGAGGTTGAGGTTCGAGCATGCGGACGAGGTGTTAGAGTTTCTAGTGGACGTCTTCCAGACTGTCGATGGGTTCGTGGACCATGTTTTTCTTCTTGGAAGAGGAAAGGGCTTAGTTCGAGAGTTACCATTGTAGTAACTCCAGTAGTGTCTTTTGCGACGACGTCGGTAGTGGACTCAAATAGAGTTTCCACTAGATTTCTTCAGTTGGATTTGTCCTTCTTACGATGTACGAGAGAGGATTGTCTTTTCTATTTTAGTTTAGCCAGCTTGGTATGTTTGGGAGTTAATGAAGAAATTGTTTATGGAGCTGCGACTCCAAGTATCTTGTATTTTAGGAGCTGTGTCTCCATATCTTTATATTGAGTCGGTATATTTCCATAATTTCTGTTTACGAGTCGGGTTGGGTAATATGTAATTAATTTGCGAACTTACGACCTAATTATGATAATGGAATATTTTATTGTACATTCACTTGTACCTACTTTTCGGCCTTAAAATGTCACTTACAATGTAGCGTCCGAGAAGGGCGTTACATCATCATAAAGGTTTAGTTACATGAGATTGAGGGTAGAGGATGATATCGTGAATTAAGGATGATGGTTGATTACGAGTGATGATTGTCTGTGACTATTATTATATTATGTGCTATGTATTCCTTTCCGCTTTTGATGATAACAATGTTTCTTATCCCCTATATTTTTCTGTATGCTGTATTTTATTTATTATGTGATCATACGAGAAGACCCTGTGGAGGAGCTTGATACTGAGGAGCTGGATGGGACTCCGTATGAACTGGATGCGGGAGGACGAGCCGTGGACTCCAATGATGTAGTTTATTGTCTATGATAAGTGAGTCTTATAAGACGTTTTATATTTCCGTAAATGTTAGTTTGTTTAAATATGCACCTGCAAGGGATCCTACTGCCCTAGACAGTGTTTTGGTACTTTGATGTTTAAAAATATGGTGTGTATGTATTAAATATATATGATGTGTTGTGTAATTTTTCTCACGTTGTATATTTCTAATTAAGTTTTAATTTTTACATATTTCAACGTTAAGCGCGCGATTAAATAATTAGTTAATAAGGTTTTAACTTAATAACACAACGGGGCACAACGGGGTGTCTCATTTGGTATCAGAGCAGTTCGATTCTAATTGGACTGTGAGGTTAAGGATGTTGTTACTTGCAGTGTCTAGTTGAATCCACATCGGATATCGACTATGCTTGGAAGTTGGGTAGTGTGTCCGAACTCGATGTGATAACTGACATTAGTATGGCATATAATATTTATATACTTGTTTATGTAGTATTATATGTCATACGGATGGGAGCTGATGATTTCCTTAAACAGGACCATGGCTCGAGGAAGAGGATGTAATACCAATAGTGGTGATAGGAATCCCGAAAGAATTGTCGGAGCTGACAATGTTGAGAATAATCATACTGGAAGTGGAGGAGAGTTGTCTGAGACTTGTAATGTCATGAAAGATATAGCAACTACTTTGTTACTACAAACACATCAGAATACTGAGATGCTGCAGATGAATAAAGAGAAACAGGAACTGTAGAATCAAAGAAGAGCTGCATCAGCTGAAGATGCTGGAATGGCTTCTTTTCTGAAAGGAAAACAACCCCAATTTCGAGGAGATTATGACCTAGAGAAGGAAGAATGATGGGTACAAGAGATAGAGAAGATATTCGATACCATGCACTGTAGAGAGGATAGGAAAGTGACGTATGCTGCCTTCATGTTAACTGGAGGAGCAGAATCTTGGTGGAGAGGCAAGAGAAGACTACTGGAGGCAGAGGGCAGGATTATCTGTTGGCAGTTGTTTACTGACTGCTTCTTTGAGAAGTAATTTCCGCATTTAGTTCGACACGAGAAGGAAAGGGAGTTTACAAATCTCAAACAAGGCAACATGTCTGTAGGTGATTATGTATCACGTTTTGAGGCTCTGATTAAGTTTTCAGAATTCTATCAGAGATTCTCGAATGAGGATTGGCAGTGTAGAAGGTTTGAGAAAGGTCTCCGGCATGAGCAGCAGAGGGCTATAGTATCTCTCGATATTCAGAGTTTTCCGGAGCTGGTTGAGAGATGTAGTGCTATAAAAAGTATAGATCAGAGGCTGGATAATGAGCTGAAGAAATAGAGGAGTGGAGGCCCTATTCGATCAGATGTTCAGAGGAGAGTGGATAGTGGTCCTCAGTGGAGACGGGAACCATATAACCGACCAGTGCAGACAGTTGCACCAATACCAGTTCCTACAACACCAGTAGTTGGAACGAGCCAGCAGCAACAAGGCCCAGTTTGTTTCAAATGTGAAGGACCGCATTATCAACGAAATTGCAGGGAGGAACCTTGTTGTTTCCATTGCGGTAAACCAGGTCATTTTGCTCGTGGGTGTAGACAAAGAGATATGCAGCAGACGGTAGCTGCTGGTAGAGGAGCTGAAAATTACATAGGTGAAGCTGGGAGAGGAGTTCCAGCAACAGGTCAGCAAATGGCTAGACCTCAAACTATTGGGAGAGTGTTTACTATAAGGGGAGCTAAATCCTCTTACTCTGCAGAGCTCATAGAAGGTGTGTGTAATTTTGATATAACACGGAATATTGGAATACGCTCAAAGGAAATAGGACTGTGATGGGATAGTTTGAGTAGAAATATAAGGTAGTATTGATTGTGGTGTTAATTGTGAGAGTTAGATATTCGAATAAGGTTTTCTAGTCGACCAGTATTAAGAAGAGAAAATGACTAAATTTTGACGATGTCCTTAAAGGATGATAGATTAAGGTGAAATGTTAGGGACAATGAATATAATGTAGTGATGGATTTTTTTCGAGGATAAATAGAATGATATAAGGATGAATTATGTTATGAAGTTGCTGTGGTCACTTAGGGGAAGACAACAAAAGGGAAATACAATGTAGGATCTCTGGATTAAGGTATGATTAGTAGATTCTATCTATTTTCGAGGTACGTAAATTCCGAGGACGAAATTTTTCTAAGTGGGGTAGTAATGTAACAGCTTGTTTTTAATTACAGTGTTACCAGTAAAAATATATTTAATTATATTTTTATCTAAGACCAAGAAAATGATTTTGGATTAAAAAAAATCATATTCATATCTTATAGTAGAAGGTTACGGTGAAATTTTGGGTTTAAAACTTAGACGGAAACCGGTCTGTGTTCTTACTGACAGTATAATTTTATACCAACAAAACCCTAATTTGACCCGAAACTGAAAATTGTAGTTTTTTTATATTATATCCGTGAGGAATTCTACTTTCCAAATTTCTGATCAAAAATAAAATATTATGTTTATTCGGACGGAAATCGATCTTCGTTTAACCTGACAATAAACTCGTGAACGAAACGGTTTATGTTTAAATCATATTTCCAACGAGTTTGGTTATTTTGAAAATTTTCAATCGAAAACCAAATATTATTTTTTTATTCGGGCGTAAAACCTGAATCGAGAAACCGGCGGAATCGGAAACAGAACTGCAGAGACAGAATCGGACACTGGAGGAGCTGAGTCATGGGGCAAGTCACCAGCATGACTCACCAAGCATTTAAGAAGCATTAAATGCAATTTTAGGTGAAATGACAAAAATGCCCTTAATCTTCACCTAACCTATCCTAGTTAATTTTTAACCATGGTTAAGGGAATTCAAGGCCAATTTGGCTTCCTCCTCCTCGTTTGTGGTCCAAAATCAGCCACACCTCCTTTCACCCTTCACCGCACATTTTAACCTAACCATGCTTACTATTAATTATAATTAATTTATTATATTATATTTCTTAACCAAGCTTAAGTTATTTTTCAACCATGGTTCTATTAAACAATTAACTAAACAATTTTTGGACAAGTTTGCCCTCCCCATTTTGTGCAGCCAGCCCCTCCCCCACAGAAACCCATTTTGCTTCATTCTCTCTTCACAAAACACAAGTTAGAATACTCCATTTTCAAGAGCTCAAGTTCATTTTCTTCAAAAACTCCAAGTGCATCCTTAGTGAAACTTGCTAAGATCATCAACTTTTCTTCATTTCCTTTACAAACTTGAGGTAACATGATGATCCATGATCATCTCTTCTCTTCTTAAGATCATTTTCTTCCTATTTAATGAATTTCCATTCTTTGATCTAGAACTTCAAATAATTCTAGAAAATTGTAGAAAAATCACTTTAATGTGAAACCAATTGCTATGATCTCTAAATGACTCTACTTTCATCATCTAAGAGCATGTAAGCAAAAGAATTTTCTTTCCCTGTTTTCTTAAAAAGGTCGAAACCCTTATGAAAATGGGTTTGATGGTTTGGTTCTTCTTTTTGAAATCTAATGCTTGATTTAAGCTCTCTAGTACCTATATGATCTATATTCAAGAGCTTAAATCCAACTAAATTTCCTAACCTAATTTTCTAATTTGGGCCGAAACCCTGGAGTAAAGGGGTTGAAATATTTTTTTTCAATTTTTGACTAATGATGATTGATCTTGTCTCTACTATGCTTTGTGATCACAAATCCAAGAGTTTGAACTCAAAAGGAATTTCTAGTCTATTTTAACCCTTATGGCCGAAACCCTAACCAAAGTAGTTAGAGGATTTTATTTCATATTTTTGAATTGTAACAATTGATCTTTGCTAGTTAATGCTCTAGTAACTAGGATCCAAAAGATGAAATTAAGAAAATAACCCTAGCCTCATTTTGATTAGTTGGTCGAACCTAGCATAATATGTCCATAGTTGGATTTGTTTGATTAATATATTTGTATGTTGAATTTGGTTGAAAGTTGAATTGTTAACTTGTGGTCTAGTAACGAGGATCGAGAAGTTCGGGAAATCCGGTGATAAGTCAGGTAGGGAAAGATTCAACCTATCGTCGGAATAGATAAGTAGTTTATAATATAATAATTGTGTAGCACGACTTAAACCCTACTAGTGGTCAAGTAATCGACAAGACCCAAATCGCATTAAAAACTTTTTCTGTAATTGTTACTTCTTAAAAAAAACCAAAATATGTTTTTTTGATTGCTTTTGTTTTTTTTTTTAAAACCTATCCAAACACCTATATTTTTTTCAAAAGCACTTTTATTTCAAAAATAAATATTTTTTTTTCCAAAAAAAAATATTCATCCAAACGGGTTCAAAAAGAGGAATTAATTAAGCCTAATTTTAAATACGAGGAAAACTTTATTATACCAATAAATAATTTCTGAAGTCTAAAGACTGACTTTTCAAACCGCTGGATACAGCTAAGAATAAATTTTTTATAATCTATCGTTATCAATAATATAGTTTTTTTTTTTTTTATAAGATCAATAATATAGTTTTTGATAGTGAACTAGAAGTCTAGAACTGTTTGATTTTATTTTATTTTTGTGACAAAGCTGTTTGATTTGATGGTAGGCTTTTGTTTACTTAAATAAATAAATAATTAATTTATTCACTGAATGGAGTTTAATAGTTTATATCTCTTAATTGATTGTTTAACGGGATAACTAATCATGGAACAGCAGGGTCCTCAAGTCCCATCATGGATATTGGATATATTTTAACTTTTTCTCAGTTGGTTTATTGCACAAGGAGAATTCTTATTTCTAGGTAAATTTTTTTCCCGGCACCAAATTTTGTGTTTTATTTCAATTATATATATGTTATTTTCCACTCTAACAAAAAAAATATTCTTATAATTGATAATTGATGTAAACTAGACCTAATGATAGAATAAGAACTAACTTTTGTTCCAAAAATACCCAAAAGTCTCTTTAGCTTATAGTTAATTCAGCTCGAAAAATGTATTAGGGAAAAAACCACTTGATATGAAGATGTTTTGTTCAAGCACGCAAATGGTGTTAATTCCTATTTACTGGTATATGAACTAAGTAGTAAAATTGAGTGTCACACATAGATAATCAATTATATATATATAGAAATAATATATATAACTTAGTGAATTTCATAACAATTTTATATTCTTTTATTTTTCTAATTTTGTTTATTCTTGTAAAATATAATGATCAGTATTTACTAGGGATGATAATAGGTAACAGTGAAATAAACATATGTAAACACGAGAAAGGAGGTTGAATTGTGTTTACCTAAAACTTTTCGTAAAATAGAAAATGTTTTCAAAGCAACTAGAAGCAGATGCTAAAACAAGCTTAAAGATGTTGGGATGCATCTGGAGATTTTTCAAACTTGCCAGAGACAAGTATTTCATAAACAAATAAAAGATTAAATTTAAAACTTTTTAAGAAAGGACAAGTTAACCCCAAGTTAGTTCAAGGTTAAATATAATCCAATTATTAAAAAAATGCTTAAGGTATAGAGAATTACACCTAGAAATTTATTATGATCTATCATCAATGTTGGGCTATGTTCAGTCATTGACTTGATCAAGATTTTTACTATAACTGACAAGTTACAACTGAATATTGTAAACACGAAAAAGGAGGTTGAATTGTGTTTACCTAAAACTTTTCGTAAAATAGAAAATGTTTTCAAAGCAACTGGAAGCAGATGCTAAAACAAGCTTATAGATGTTGGGATGCATCTGGAGATTTTTCAAACTTGCCAGAGACAAGTATTTCATAAACAAATAAAAGATTAAATCAAAAACTTTTTAAGAAAAGACAAGTTAACCCCAAGTTAGTTCAAGGTTAAATATAATCTAATTATTAAAAAAATGCTTAGGTATAGAGAATCACACCTAGAAATTTATCATGATGTTTCATCAATGTTGGGCTATGTCCAGTCCTTGACTTGATCAAGATTTTCACTATAACTGACAAGTTACAACTGAATATTGTTTTCACACCTAGTCTTTCCAAGCTTAAACAATAACGAGTATTCTTTTTATGCTTTGCCTCTTTAAGCTCACCAGCAAGTATTCTTTACAACTAGTCTCTTCAGGATTGAGACTCTTCAAGTATTCTGGTACACTGTAGAGGGTACCCCATCAGTAGGATCCTGATAATACAAACTAACACTTTGATAACTAAGAGAAAATACATAAAGAAGTCTGAAAAGAGAAAACACCTCACATCATTCCACACCAACCCAGTCCCCCGCTCAAAATGTACATCAAAAGTGGGCTCACCACACAAACCTATGTACAGCATACGCACTGGACTCCACCAACTCTAGTGTGGATATCTAGAGCTTCCCTGACTCTCCCCACGCGTACGTCCGTACACCTGCTGCCGTGGTCTCGGTGGTGGTGCTGATGTTGCCGCCTCACTGCTACCAGACAAAATCACACTGTGACGACACTGTAACTATCGTTGATAATGAGCACTGTGGCGAGCATCATCTCGGGGAATCACTGTAATAGGACTGATGACCTCTGAACCCTGAACTGCCCAAGGATGCAGCTACAGTTTAGGCGGCAGATGGCAAAATACTGGAATGGGAAGTGTCTGTCCAAGGTGGAACGTCCCGACAAACCCAAAGTGAAGTCCCTCTCCAAATCTCACATTTGCAAATACTGGACCCATATATACAGTGAAGAAGGTGGCTGGATCCACTCTCCACCCTCTCTTATCCAGAAACTCCAGCACAAGGGTTCCCATCAGTGGAAACCCTGAAGGTCTGGTCATCCACAGGTGATCCAAGTGAGGCATCTCGACCAACTGGGTCTGCTTTGTGAACCAAGAACAAACATACACAGAAAGGGGTAGGGAGATATGAAACTAGCTATCATCATAAATGGAAAAGGATGCATAGCATATATACCATAATAGCACAAAGACATATTAAAAATATATAAATAACAATCATCCTTGAGACATGTTATCATCCTCTACCCTTCGCACTCAAGTAACTAATCCCGATGTTGACGTGGCCACCATACAATCCTGTCACACATCCCTCGTCTGATTAGGGATATTAGTCAGTCATCCAAGTGGCGCATCCACAAACATCGGTGCACACCCCAATTCCCGCTAGGGTGCTCATTCAGAGAATGAAACTAATTCCCCATCCCCGGTGGCGAATAGTCGCACAGCACAATAATCACATTTTTACCCTTGTAGGATATACGGAGCAGCTTGGCAACGACTACGTGAGTATCACGGTAGTCTTCCTCATCCTCAGTGTGAGGGCACTCGCCCGTGACAACCCGTATTCGTAGTCGGATACTCTAACCTCGTGTGTTCCACTCACAGGACTGTGATCAACACAATGCATCTATATGAGTCTCACCGACTTGTTTCGGGTCATAACCTAGTGCCTCAACCTTCCATCACCATCTCCTATAATATCTCAGATCACATCATATGGTTCATCACATATAAAATAATACTTTAAGGCTAGGCACATCTAAGTCATAATTCGTACTCTCCCCAACATGCATCTCTCCAAAACAGTACATATCATTGCCTAGATGCCAACTAAGCAAGTAATGGCAAATATCGCATGTTATCACATCAATCATATTATACACATTAAAATAATATTAAAATATTCATGTACCCATAATTAGGCAAATAACTCATATTAAGCATGTTAACACAAACAGCACACAACAAGCAACTTAACAGTGATTAAATCATACAACCTCGAGTATATATAGTAAAATTATCCTAACGGCGATAAACCTATAAGCTCCATATCATCAATGGTACCAAGAGATAGTCACCAATGTGATATTGACATCGTCGATTACTCGCTCACTAGTAGGGTTTAGGTCACCCTACACTATTATCGAAATATACTACTTAGCCATTTCTGACGATAGATGGCTTCTTTCTCCCACCCGAGGTGTATGTAGCTGTAATCAGATCGTGAAATGAAGCTCCTCCTTACCGCTATCTTGCTACCACGCCTAGTTCTAGCACCCCTGGTGTTCCAACAGTTCACCTGAACACATAGATACAAAGCACATGCCACCGGTAACCCTAATCTGAAAACGAAACTTGAAACCGATAATTGAGCTATGAGAAAACCTCAATACCGTCAATGACGGCATGTCGACATAAAAAGGACATAGGGTCACCTTATAGTAAGGGAGAAAAGAAAGATAGGGTTAGGAAGTAGACGTCGCCACAAATTCATTGGTGTATTTGGAATCGCGATAGGATGAACGGATTGATCGAAACTCGCTCCGGAATATTTATTTTTCTCTCTGCCTCTCACTCTCCATTTACGTCTTCTCTGACCTGAAATCATGTGGTATGAGGGTGGAAATATTTCACCCTTAGCCACTTATTATTTTTCTAAGTTTTACTGCCAGCACTTAAGCGTGGCAATATCCAGCGCTCGGGAGCTTGAGCGCCCCTGGCTCAACGCTCAAGTGTTGATGCTGAGTCAAAACTTTGTCGTGAAGTCTTCTTGACACGTTGTCCTACCATTGCCACCTCTTGATACGTGGCCTGACCCCCTTGGGCACTCAAGCATGGTCCCCTGCACGCTCGAATGTTCGATCAAATTCAAAACCCTAGTTTTATGTTCTCATCCGATTCGAAGTCAATTGATCGCATACTTTTCAGACAAGTTTCCATATACTTAAACATGCATCTTAAACACATAATCAAGGTCTTAAAACATGGATGTTATACTTCTTCTTAGACCATCCATACCCACGACAGGTTTTTCGACCTAAGAATTCATGAAACCTCTTGATTGCAGGCCTTCAATTTGAAGGTCCAATAATACCTTAGTGTCAAAGTCATTCACCAATAAAGCCTCTCAATTAAAACCAGTTAAGAAATCCCTTAAGGATTCTCCCTTCTCCTATTTGATATTGGACAGACTTTCATATGATCTTTGTTGGAATAGGTGGCTTCGACTCAAGAGGGGGTGAATTGAGTTGATAAAATTTACAATTAATTTTCCAAAAACAATTTTATCAAATTAAAACTCAACGTGCATATAATACACAATAAGTAAAGTATGTGCAAAAAAGCAACAAAATAACTAAACAATAAGATGGGGAAGAAAAGTCGCAAACTAGTTTTCTCCTAGTTCGATCACCCACCAATTAGAGCAAGCAATTCGGGCCGCCCGGCCTGGCCCAGCCGAGTCAGAGTGAATAAACGGGCCAGGCCAGCCTGGCTCTATTTTAATATAGGATGTCTATTTACTAGCCTAGCCTAGCCCTGTCACGGGCTAGCGGGTCAAATCAGCCCTTATTATAAATAATAAATAACAGTAATTGTAAATAAAAACAATAATTTAAAAATTAATACAAATCATGAAAGTATTTCAACAAAAACAACATGGTCATTGCCCATTTTTAACTTCTAATCTCCAAATCAGTAAAGTGCTAAAGTATTTTAGTGCTTCCAATCTTCATTATCCAAAATCTAATGCCCATTGTCCTACATTTGTAACCAAAGAACAACAAAAAAACAAATAGACTAATTGCAGCAGCAAAGCCTTTTGGCCATCCAAATCCAACAAAACAAGTGCAGTCCATCAATTGCAACACTGGGATGAATCTAACTTTGCTTCCAAACAGCTGCAAATAAGCATCCTGCCGTTAATCCACATTGATGGCAGTTTCTTTCTTAAACAATTGTATCTCCTCTACTTTTTGCACATCTACAATTCATAATACAAGAGAAGTCAATAACTAAACTGAATACAAATGGCAAGTAAAAATAAGCATCCTGTCGTTAATCCACATTGATGGTAGTTTCTTTCTTAAACAATTGTATCTCCTCTACTTCTTGCACATCTACAATTCATAATACAAGAGAAGTCAATAACTAAACTGAATACAAATGGCAAGTAAACTAGAATTATAAACTTATAATTACCAGAAGGTCCAATTTCTTTAAAGTCGTGCAACCAATTACGAGTACAAATGAAGGCTTGCACATTTTCAGTGAGTAAGCAGTTTCTATACTTATGCAAGATACGACACCAATGCTAAATGATGACTCTGAAGCCACTATTGTGATTGGAATGCTTAGAATGTCACAAGCCATAATTGCAAGTTGAGGGAATCGACCTTTATTCAACTTCCAATATTGGAGGACATCTATGTCATTGGCAACAATGCATGGTTCTTCCAAGTATATGTCAAGTTGAGAATTGCCATCATTTGAAGTAATTTGTTTCATTTCTTAATGGTACGCTTGTAGTTAGACAAGCAAAACAAGATTAGAGACTTAATAGAAATAGAAAATTAAAAATAATGTAATGAATATAAAGTATTTTACTCAAACTTACCTCAAGAATGGGAGACCTAAATGTTCCACTTGACATTGGAGAATGAGATGGAGTGTCTCTTGATGAACTAGCTAGAGATGTGCTTGATGCATCCAAATTGTTCACATATTCTCCAAAGATTTCATACAAACCTCCTTCACCCTATCCATCTTCTCTTGATAATAATTTGGGTAAAGCCTCTTATAGAAAAAGGTCAAAATTTTAAACTTTGATGTTGGGTCAAGAACACCTCCAAGTGCAAGAGTGACACTATAGTTACTCCAATACTGATCAAATTTGGCCTTCATCCTTGATGCCATATCTTTGATCACAACATCTTCACTAGCCATATTTTCATTCAATTACATTTCTATAAGTGAAACTTGCGACACCCCCTCCTTGGGGTATCACATTTAAGAAACTCATTGCCGAAATAAAACTCAGAGAAAAAAAAATGTTGCTGGTTACTTTCGGGAAAATAATTTGTCTAGTTACTTATCCTTTTCAAAAATGGTGATTATTTTTTTTCCTTGTCCATACAAACAACATCAACATAATATACATCGATATATCATACATATGCATCATAAAAGTTTTACATAAGACCTTCATCCTACCAGGTCACTTTCTACAGTCATGATAACATAACAAAATGAAAAACAACATAACTATACCATAGTGGGAGTCTGGAACCACAACTCAAAAAGATGGCTTTCAGTAGCCAGAAAGTCAGACTGTCAAAAACCCCGCTATTCCTAAAAATGGAACCATAGCCTACAACTGGTCGCTACTAATGAAACCCATTGGGGAGTCCAGTGTAGACATCCCCACCCTCAGGAGGTTTATCCGGAGAGGATACCTCAACTCCCTCTCCTACATCCGGGACTACACCATCCTCAAGAGGATGATAGTCCGGATCCGCAATCAGATCCTCCTCAGGATCTTCCTCCATCTCATCCCGCACCTCCTCCAGAACCAACACTATAGGTCCTGGAGGTGACCATGGAGCTACCTCCTGTAGAGGCTGAACATGAGGGGGAGGACGATGCTCTAAGTCCCCCTGCTGTACCAAGTGCTACAGAATCATCCATATGGGAGGTAGTGAGACCTCGATTGTCTCCATGCTGTGGATGCGCTATTGTGGCCCAGCTACCAATATCCCCGAGAGAGTCCTAACAGGATCGGTGTAGGTGGCACTCCGAGCTCCCGGGTTAATAACCCAAGCACCCCCGTCGTCTGCGTTGTCAAATGTCAGGGATCTAATCACTGAGGGATCTGATCCCTGAGAAGGACAGTTCCATCCCGTCCGGATTCATATATATATATATATATATATATATATATATATATATATATATATATATATATATATATATATATTCCACACAGTAGAGGAAACAACAAACAAATATGCAAGGGTGGGATACAAATATGAGTTTTGATAAGATAACCACATGCACGACACACAAAACAACATATACTTGATATTCACAACATATGGAAATTATCCAAACAGCATAATAATTTTGTCAATGGGATTCATACCTCACAGTCATCGCGATTTTCTAAAAATGCATGAAACTTCAATATTCAGGCTCTAATTTGATATCTTATCTCCGGAGATCCCACATCTTTCTTTTTCGTTTGAGCATATCAGGCTCTTTACATGGACCACTGTAAAAACGAAATAAAAACAATGTGCAACAATTATATAACACATTGGCCAACACACATGACATAAGTGTTATTGCGCAAGGATGTAACACGTTGGCCAACACACAGGACACAATGGTTACTGCGATAAATGGAAAGATTGTCCACAACACATTGACCAACACACAGGACACAATGGTTATCGCATTAAATGGAAACATAGTCCATTAAAGATACATTGGCCAACACACCAGGACTCAATGATCTATAATTTAACATATGGTACGTCTGCCAAATAATGCATAAAAAAAACTTATTTTCGTCTCGTTTTATTTTTCGTTACATTCTTCCCTTATCGAAGCTCAAAGGCTCACGATCATGCTTAATTTAATATTAAGTCTTTTCCACTTTAAACAAACACAAGACACACCAGTCCAAGTGTTTTAAACTCAACACAGGACACACAGTTCGAGTGCTCAATCGCAAAGCCCTAAACCGATGCATCAGTCTTAGGCTCGCGGATATGGGATACACTGTAACACCCCGATTTTTCTGTTTTTCGGATATCATAAATGAATATATAAATGAATATAATTATGATTTGAGTCTTAAATGATGATTTTGGTTTAGCCAGAGTTATTTTCTTGATTTGTTTAAAAACCTGAAGTTTCAGGGAGATTTGTGGTTGAAAACTCAGACGGAGCCTGATCTGAGATCTGACAGTAAGAATTTACTGATTAGAAGACCTAATCTTGACTCGAGACTGGTACCATTAGTGGTTTTATAGCATTTACAAGAATTCTAGCTATTTTAACAACTTTCGAAAAAAAATATTTTATTATTTTGTGCGGGACTAAATGTCGAGAATCGCGTGCGAGGACCTGAGACAAGGAAAATACGGAGCAGAATCGGTAGTCAAGATATTTATTTTCACTCGAGTGACTGATGTGACGAGTATTTGTGGCGATCCTATCCACGTCATAATGATTTTCAGATATTTACTTTTACTATCTAGATAATTGCAAAAAAACCACTCCTTAATTACAAGTTTGCCACTGTAATATGTGGTTCTAAGGCAGCCACACCTCCATCAATTGTGAGCCACATATTTGTGTGGACAAGGAGCAGTCACACCTCCATCCAATATGAGCCAGATGAATTTTAACCCTAGTTAACAATTGTAACCTTAGTTAAGTTAATTATTAACCATAGTTAATTAGCTATTTGTTAAGGCATCACAAAACCTATTAATCTAAAAGCTAACAAGCCAAACAAGGCATAAGCTTTTCCCTATAAAAGAAACCCCCCTTGAGGCTGTAGCCCCCCTTCCCTATTTCAATCATCATCTCTTGCATTTTCTTCACAACTTAACACATAAACTCCATTTTCTTCTTCAAGAACACAAGTTCGTACTTATATAAATCTTGCCAAGATCATTATTCTTTCTTCATTTCCTTCACACACTTGAGGTAACATGATGATCCTTGATCATCTCCTTCCATTCTTAAGTTCTTATTCTCCATATTTCATGAGTTTTCATTTCTAGATCTAGAACTTCAAATAATTCTATAAAATTGTAGAAAAATCATAAAAATGTGAAACCAATTTCTATGATCTAGCTATGATTACTACTTTTATTATCCAAGAGCATGTGATAAAAAAAATATTTTCCTTCCTTTTCTTCTAATTGAGGCCAAACCTAGGTGAAAAAAAAGAGTATGATGTTGTTCTATCATTTCTCAATTCTAACACTTGTTTCATACTCTTTACTCTCTATATGATCTTAATCTAAAAGCTTAACTTCAACAAAGTTTTCTATCCTAAATTTCATGTATTGGCCGAACCTAGGTAGGAAAGAGGAGTTGATGTTTTGTTGTTGTTTTTGAAAGTTAACACTTGATTTAAGTTCAATAATAGTTATATAGCTTAAATCCAAGAGCTTAGATTCAACAAAAGTTCCTAACCTAATTTTTATAGGAAGGTCGAAACTTGGCAAAAACATGGATTGAAATATTTTGTTCATATTTTTAAGTTATGACAATTTATCTAAGCTACCTAGGACCTAAGTAACTAGTATACAAAAGCTTAGGTTGAGAAAAGAACTCTAATCCTCATTTGAATTAAGTGGCCGAACCTAGATACTCTAGGATTAAGGATGAGTTGTTGATTTAATTGTGGTTATAGTGTTGGTTGAAGGTGAAATCGGTGACGTGTGACGTGATAACGAGGAACGTCAATTTCAGAATTCCGTTAATAACCCAGGTGGGGGAAAGAACCAATCTATCATCGGAAATGATTAGTATATTCTATAATAATTGTGTAGAGCGACATAAACCCTACTAGTAGTTGAGTAATCGATAAGACCAAAATCACATTGGAAACCTTTTCTATAAAACCAATGGTGATTCAGGGATTGTAGGTTTATCGACATTAGGATGATTTTATATTATCTGAGGTTGATTGAATTTATTATCATTATTGAATTGCTTATGTGATATTTTGTGGTATTTGAATATTTATGATTGTCTGTGTTATGCATGATCTGCCTGGTTTTAATATTTGTGCTTAGTGGATTTCAGCAAATATATATGTTGTTAGAGAGATAATTGTAGGTTTGGGTGTGAGGATAATGGTGACTTAGATGTGCCTAACCTAAATGAGTTATTTTAAAGAGGAAGTGTGACATAGAATATGTGTTAAGGCTTTGATGGAACGTTGAGGCACTAGGATGTTATTAATATGGGTTAGTGAGATTCATATGTTTGTATTGTTATTCACAGTCGTGTGAGTGGAACACACGAGTTCAGGATATCCTATTTTGGGATATCGGATATTACGGGTACCCTAATGATGTGGATGCCGACGTAGACTACCGTAATACTCTTTAGTTCTTGACGCGTTCGAATGTTATTGGCACTGGACTGATATTCCTCGACGCGTTCGCATATTCTTGGCACTGGACCGTTTTGGAATAATACTCGTTTAGTCTTTGATGCGTTTGAAATTTATTGGTATTGGACCGTTCTGGACTGCTGACTAACGTGATAGGAATGGAAATGATCACATTAGTATAAAAGTTTCGTTGTATGAGATTGGGGTAGAGGATGATACATTAATTTGAGGATGATTTGTTAGTTATGTATGTTGTTTATCTGTGACTTTTATTGTATGATATGCTATGACTCTTTTCCTCTTATGATGATAGAAATCTTTCTTATCCCCTATTTTCTGTACTTGGTATATATTATATCACGTGATCGTTTGAGAAAACCCGATGAAGGATCCAGTTGTCGAGGAACTAGATGGAACTCCATATGAACCGGATGCGGGAGGAAGAGATGTGGATTCCATCGATGTAGTTTAGTGTCTAGAGTCAGTGAGTCTTATAAGACGTTTATTTTTCACTGACTATAATAATTTGTGTAAGTATGTACCTGCAAGGAATCCTACTGATAGGATACCGTATACGGTGTTTTGATAACTCTGATGTAAGACATATATGGTGTATGTAATATATCTATAAAGTGTGATGCTTTAACTTTCAAATGTTATATGTTTTATATTTAAGTTTTTAGTTTTTACATATTTTAACATAAAGTACGCGATTAAGATTAGTAAATAATTAATGGCACAACAGGGTGTCTCATTTGGTATCATAGCAGTTTGATTCTAGACGGACAGTGAGGTCTAGGTTGTTATTATTGGTCGTGTCTAGTTGAATCCACATCGGATTTTAACTATGCTTAGAAGTTAGGTAGTGTGTCCGAACTTGATGCGATAACTAACATTGGTATGGCATATGATATTTATATACTTGTTTAAAATCGAGTACAGTGAAAGGATAGATTGTTGTTGGATAATTGTTATTAAGGGAAGTTTGTCTTAAGTGCTTGATATATTTGGATAGTATGGGTAGTCCTTGAAAATAATAAAGAGATAACAAATTAGTTTGGAGCTTAACTAGTATAGGATTGATTTGGTTGAAGCTTTGCAGCCTTTTATTTTTGAGATGATGGTGATAGTTGTGGATTTGATTGGGAATTTAGGCTTATAAGTTGAATTTGGTAAGATAGGAGAATTTTAAGTAAGGTTGTTAGATTGTTGCAAAGATGTTTTGAGGTAAGAAATAGAGTTAAGGAATGATCATGTTAAGTTTAGAGTGATGGGAATAGTTGTTAGAAATGTTAAAATCGGATTTGAGGATAAAAGTTATAATTAGGTATGTTAATCTTGTTTAAATGATGATTTTAGGATTTCACTTTAAGCTTTAATGGGTATGGATTGGAATGAAGACTCGATTGAGCAACATATAATCTAGGTGTAATATCTAAGTATTGTTTCCTCATAGTAGGATAAATAGTAAATGATGAGAGTTTTGTCGAGGTATAGTTGTGACTAGTAGGATTGAACCCTTAAGATCAATATCAGTGGGTGAGATAATTATTATAAGTCAAATGTTGATTGAAGTATAGTATCATTCAGGAATTTAGGGTAATGATTAATGTTCGTAGTTAAGATGGATTGTATGAGCTTGGGAAGAATGAATGGAAGTGGATATAGTAATTTCACCTAAGATGAATATGGGCAGAAAGAGATAAGCTCTTGTGCAATATTGAGGTAATCCGGAATAGTGGAACACACTCTAAGGAACTAAGATTGTGATTGGAAGTTAAGGTAGTATGGATCTAGGTGTTAAATGTAAGAGTTAGATATTGAAGTCGAGTTTTCCAGTGGATCGGTATTAAAAAAATGAATAAGTTTTGATTATGTCCTTTAAGGATGACAGATTAAGTTAAGAAGTTAAGGACAATGAACAGGATGTAGTAATGGACAAGTTCGAGGACAATAGAATGATATAAGAATAAGTTCTGTTACAAAGTTACCACTGTCACTTAAGGGAAGACATCGGTGAGAAATACGATGCATGATTTTTAGAATAAGAAACATTTGTAAGATGTTACCCAGTTTTGAGTCAAGAAATTCCGAGGACGGAATTTTTTTTTAGAGAGGTAGTAATGTAACACCCCGATTTTCCTGTTTTTCAGATATCAAAAATGAATATAGAAATGAATATATTTATGATTTGAGTCTCAAATGATGTTTTTTGTTTAGCCAGGGTTATTTTCATGATTTGGTCGGGGAGATTTGTGGTTAAAAACTCAGATAGAGCAGGATCTAAGATTTCACTGACAGTAAGAATTTAGTGATCAGAAGACCTAATCTTGACTCGAGACTGGTACCATTAGTGGTTTGATAGCATTTGCAAGAATGCTAGCTATTTTAACAATTTTCGAAAAAAAAATTATTTTATTATTTTGTGCGGGGCCAAATGTCGAGAATCGCGTGCGAGGACCTGAGACAAGGAAAATACGGAGCAGAATCGAAAGTCAAGATATTTATTTTCACTCGAGTGACCGATGTGACGAGTATTTATGGCGATCTTATCCACGTCATAATGATTTTCAGATATTTACTTTTACTATCTAGATAATTGCAAAAATGCCACTCCTTAATTACAAGTTTGCCACTGTAATATGTGGTTCTAAGGCAGCCACACCTCCATCGATTGTGAGCCACATATTTGTGTGGACAAGGAGCAGCCACACCTCCATCCAATATGAGCCACATGAATTTTAACCCTAGTTAACAAAATAACCTTAGTTAAGTTAATTATTAACCATAGTTAATTAGATATTTGTTAAGGCATCACAAAACCTATTAATCTAAAAGCTAACAAGCCAAACAAGGCATAAGCCTTCCCCTATAAAAGAAACCACCTTGAGGTTGTAGTCCCCCCTTTCCCCATTTCACTCATCATCTCTTGCATTTTCTTCTTCAAGAACACAAGTTCATACTTGATTAAATCTTGCCAAGATCATTATTCTTTCTTCATTTCCATCACACACCTGAGGTAACATGATGATCCTTGATCATCTCCTTCCATTCTTAAGTTCTTATTCTCCATATTTTATGAGTTTTCATTTCTAGATCTAGAACTTCAAATAATTCTAGAAAATTGTAGAAAAATCATAAAAATGTGAAACCAATTTCTATGATCTAGATATGATTACTACTTTTATTATCCAAGAGCATGTGATAAAAAAAAAATTCCTTCCTTAAATCTAATTGAGGCCGAACCTAGGTGAAAAAGAGAGTATGATGTTGTTGTGTCATTTCTCAATTCTAACGCTTGTTTCATACTCTTTACTCTCTATATGATCTTAATCTAAAAGCTTAACTTCAACAAAGTTTTCTATCCTAAATTTCATGTATTGGCCGAACCTATGTAGGAAAGAGGAGTTGATCTTTTGTTGTTGTTTTTGAAAGTTAACACTTGATTTAAGTTCAATAATAGTTGTATAATTAAATCCAAGAGCTTAAATTCTAAAAAAGCTCCTAACCTAATTTTTCTAGGAATGCCGAAACTTAACAAAACCATTGATTGAAATATTTTGTTCATATTTTTAAGTTATGACAATTTATCTAAGCTACCTAGGACCTAAGTAACTAGTATCCAAAAGCTTAGGTTGAGAAAAGAACTTTAACCCTCATTTGAATTAAGTGGCCGAACCTAGCTATTCTAGGATTAAGGATGAGTTGTTGATTTAATTGTGGTTATATTGTTGGTTGAAGGTGAAATCGATGACGTGTGACGTGTGACGTGATAACGAGGAACGTTAATTTCAGAATTCCGGAGATAACCCAGGTGGGGGAAAGAACCAATCTACCGTCAGATACGATGTGTAGTATATTCTATAATAATTGTGTAGGGCGACCTAAACCCTACTAGTAGTTGAGTAATCGACAAGACCAAAATCACATTGGAAACATTTTCTATAAAACCAATGGTGATTCGGGGATTGTAGGTTTATCGACGTTAGGATGATTTTATCTTATCCGAGGTTGATTGAATTTATTATTATTATTATTATTTAATTGCTTATGTGATATTTTGTGGTATTTGAATATTTATGATTGTTGTGTTATGCATGATCTGCCTGGTTTTAATATTTATGCTTAGTGGATTTAAGCAAATATATATGTTGTTCGAGATATAATTGTAGGTTTAGGTGTGAGGATAATGGTGACTTAGAGGTGCCTAACCTAAATGAGTTATTTTAAAGAGGAAGTGTGACATAGAATATGTGTTAAGGCTTTGATGGAAGGTTGAGGCACTAGGATGTTATTAATATGGGTTAGTGAGATTCATGTGTTTGTATTGTCATTCACAGTCGTGTGAGTGGAACACACGAGGTCAGGATATCCTATTTTGGGATATCGGATATTACGGGTGAGTACCCTACTGATGTGGATGCCATGGTAGACTACCGTAATACTCTTTAGTTCTTGACGCGTTCGAATGTTCTTGGCACTGGACTGATATTCCTCGACGCGTTCTCATATTCTTGACAATGGATCATTTTGGACTAATACTCGTTTAGTATTTGATGCGTTCGAAAGTTATTGGTACTGGACCGTTCTGGACTAGTGACTAACGTTATAGGAATGGAAATGGCCACATCAGTATAAACGTTTAGTTGTATGAGATTGGGGTAGAGGATGATACATTAATTTGAGGATGATTTGTTAGTTATGCATGTTGTTTGTCTGTGACATTTATTGGATGATATGCTATAACTCTTTTCCAATTATGATGATAGAAATGTTTCATACTCCCTATTTTTTGTACTTGGTATATATTTTATCACGTGATCGTTTGAGAAAACCCGATGAAGGAACCAGTTGCCGAGGAAGTAGATGGAACTCCATATGAACCGGACGCAGGAGGAACAGTTGTGGATTTCGTCGATGTAGTATAGTGTCTAGGGCCAGTGAGTCTTATAAGACGTTTATTTTCCGCTGACTATAATAATTTGTATAAGTATGTACCTGCAAGGGATCCTACTGATAGGATACCATATATAGTGTTTTGATAACTCTGATGGTGTATGTATTATATCTATAAAGTGTGATGCTTTAACTTTCAAATGTTATATGTTTATATTTATGTTTTTAATTTTTACATATTTTAACGTCAAGGACGCGATTAAGATTAATAAATAATTAATGGCACAACGAGGCACAACGGGGTGTCTCATACACAGTCACCATATCAATTATAGGACACACAGTCCAAAAAACTTTTACAAGACACACCAGTCCACTAACACAGATCCATGATCCACATGTTAACAAAACACTAGAATTCCGACGTCTCGGTTACTAGGTTCACTTTTCCTCTTTAAAACATTTCGCTCAGTGAAGCAACAAATACAAAACCAAACCTCCGAAAACTTATCCAAGTTTAACCGAATTATTTTCACTAAATAAAACTCCTTTATAGAAATTCTTTTCCGTTAAAATTGTTTATAAAAGGTTAAATCGTAGATAAATTCCTTTTTCTCCCAATTACTTCATTCTTGAAAATCATTCTCATAAAAACATCAACTCTTTGAAAGTCCTTTCTAAATAAATTCGTAACAAAAATAAAACCGTTTTCCCAAAATTTTACCATAAAAATCCTTTGATAACTCAGAATGACTTTTCTGTTGAAATTAATTATTCCGACGTCAATATTACCTTATTTTCTTAACTTAATTACTTAAAATAACATTTTATATTATTATTGAATTTATTTTGAAAACACTAACGCCTGTGAACAAAACCCATCTAACTCAATGAGTCAGGGTTTTCGTCCTTAACACAAAAATTGAGCTAGAAATTTCATTTGATTTCCATCTCTTGGATTCAACAAACATAGATAGTATAAAGATGAAATCAAGTGTCACAAGACAAAAATTGAATCAAAATCTATTTTCACCAAAATCTTAGGGTTTTGGCCCCTAATAGAAAAATAGGTTAGAAGTTGGTTTGGTTTCTTAATCACTTGGATTCAATAACCATAAGGATTAAAGAGATGAAACCAAGTACCATTTAACAAACTATGAAGCAAAACCCATTTACACCCAAAACTAGGGCTTCGACCATGCATGGAGGAATAGGGAGGAAATTTCTTTTGTGTTCATGCTTCTAAATGATGAATATAGGCATCATGATGAGTTCATATCAATTGGTTTCAAATCAAATGGATTTTTCTACAATTTTCTAGAGACTTTTGAAGAAAGCTTCATGAAAATGGAAGTTCATGATTCATGGCTTAAACAACAAAATTGATTGAAGAAGAAGGCATGATTGATCATGGAGAGAAGAGATTACCTCTTGAAGCTTCAAGAAAGTGATAGAAAAGATGAAGTTCTTCACAAAATGATTCAAGTGTTCTTAAAAGTTCTTAAGAGAAAGTGTTTATGTCTAAGGAAGATGACTTGAATGGTTTGCAAAATGCCTAAGTGTGTTTAAGGGTGATGGAGATGTGGGGAGGGGAGGGTATTTTGGTCCAAAATGGTGATGACACAACTTGTAATAACCATTGAAATTCAAGGGCATTTTGGTCTTTTCACCACCAAAATATCTAAAGTCATTTATGTGTCATTATGGCCATTATGACTCGGATAGGATCATCATAAATGCTCGTCACATCAGTCACCTCAACTCCCTATCTAGCTCCGTTGTTTACCCGACTTAGGTTTTCCTCAAGATATTTTGATGTTTTCGCCCGTATAAAATATAATATTTTATTTTCACGCGAAAATTTTCAAAAATACCAATATCGTAGTAAATACGATATAAAACTTAACCATTTCGTTCATGAGTCAAAATTAGGTTTTCTGATCAGTAAACTTTTACTGTCAGTGAAAACACAGACCAAGTTCCGTTTGAATTTTCAATCAAAAATTTAACCATAATCTTATAAAAATAAGCATGATATGAATATGACCTTGGTTTATCCAAAATTATTTTCTAAGTCTCGAATAAAAATATAAACATAGATATATTTATTACCGATATTAAAAAGCGGAAAAAATCGGGATGTTACAAAACTTGCGTGAAATATAAGTTGGAGGTAGGGTAAGATGACCCGGATATCAAATTAGTGATATGATAAAATAAGGCCAAGAAATTACTTATCTTCTCTACTTTTTTCAACTCCTCGTTGAATGGGAAAAGCATGTAACTTCTATCATTGTAGCTCAAATTAGTGAATGCCCGACGATACATGATAGCACTTTCAACCATCATGTACGTAGCATTTCATCTAGTTGCCACATCCAATCTTAAGAAACCACCACTTACATCACTTAAGTGCACTTCTTCAACACATCTTTGGAATTCCCTCAACCTCCTCCCCGAAGCCCTAACATACTTCACATTTTCTCTAATTTTATGCAAAGCAACACCCGCCGCCTTCAAACCTTCTTGAACTATAAGATTAAAGATATGTGCACAACACCTCACATGAAAATATTTACCTCTATATGACAAGCAAATTTTCGAATTAAGTCTTTCTTTTAAAATGGTTTGCATGCTATCATTGGAAGAGACATTATCTAATGTGATAGAAAATACTTTTCGATATACCCCCCAAGCCTTAAGCACTCCAAGTACTTTTCCTGATAATTCTAACCCGGTGTGTGAACTATCCAAGTGACAAAATGAAAGCAACTTACTATTTAACTTCCAATTTTCATCAACATAATGTGAAGTCACGGTCATATAGCCTTGTGTAGTGACAACGGTCCATACATCGGATTCTACCAGAAATATTAGCAAGCACACTCTTTAGCTTTGCCTTTTTACATAAAAACACATTCATGCAATCAACTTTTGTGGTGTTTCTAGTAATGGGTTTAAATTCAGGATTCAAGACCTTATTCACCGCCCAAACTACTTCATACTCGGCATAGCTGAATGGAAGATCAAGCATGATAATACATCTAGAGAGTGCATCTCGATAAGCCCTATTAACAAATTTCCACCGCTTCAACATTGTAGCTTGATCCAACAAGACCCCCACATCATGATACTTAGGAATTAATTTGCATCTAGGAATATGACGCCTTAAATGATTGGTACCAGAAGAAACTTTACACATATACAATTTACCATAACCTTTACATTTACATTTACATTTTTCCACTCTATCTATTAGACCAACCTTTTCAAAATAAGTCCACACCTCAAAGGCATTAGGTCTAGTTTTCTTATCCTCTGCCTCTCCAACAACTTGGTCACTGTCCCTGTTCTTATTCTTATTACCAACAGTGACTAAATAGATTTCTTTGTTAAAGCATAATGATCAGGTTTTGAGTACAACAATTGAAATTGAAGGGCATGTGGTGAGCTATTTTGAGAACATCTTTGGTTCTGAAAATAATTGCACAGAGAATGGATTTGTTGAAGAGGTGATCCCTAACATTGTATCTGTTGCTGAAAACAGAAAGCTGACAGATTTGCCAACATTTGATGAAGTGAAACATGTTGTTTTCTCATTGAATTCAGAGGGTGCTCCAGGTGCAGATGGATTTGGAGATTTCTTTATCAGAAATACTGGGATATAATAGTTGTGGATGTGATTAATGCAGTGCTGCAATTCTTCAAATCTTGTTGGCTTCTTCCTAATCTAAACTCTAACTTGGTGGTTCTTATTCCTAAAATCAAAGAGGCAGATAAAATAGATCAGTACAGGCCTATTGCTTTAGCTAGTTTCATATTGAAAATCATAATTAAAGTTTTGGCTGACAGGTTGGGTAGAATTGCTCCTAATACATCTCTTCTAACCAAATTTTTTTTTACAGCATGAAAATTACAGATTGTATTTGCTTAGCTTCTGAAGAAATAAATCTAATGGATAGGAAAGCTTTTGGTAGAAACTTGGCTCTAAAAATAGATATTATAAAGGCCTTTGACACTCTTGATTGGAATTTCCTTTTGAGAGTCTTGAAAGCTTTTGGTTTTGTTGAAAAGTTTCGCAGCTGGATTTCTGTCGTTCTCAAGTCGGCAAAATTGTCTCTCTCTCTTTTTATGGTAAAGCAACTGGTTTCTTTTCTTGTAAAAGGGGAGTTAGGCAAGGTGATCCTTTGTCAGCTTTCCTCTTTTGTCTAGCAAAAGAAGTTCCGAGCAGGAGCATTTCAAAACTAGTCCATGATGGTAACATGAGTCTTATGTCTGGTCCTAGAAATTCATATGTTCCATCACATGCTTTATATGTTGATGATGTGATGATCTACTGCAGAGGAACTCAAAATAATTTACTCTCTTTGTTGTATTTATTTCAAAGATATGGAAGTGTTTCAGGGAAAATTATAAATCCCAACAAATCAACCTTCTTTGCTGGTGGTGCTATCTCTTCTAGAAGGAGGAAGTTAATTGCTGAATTGTTGGGTTTTGTTGTTGGGAAGCTACCTTATTTTTACTTGGGAATTCCTATATTTAAAGGAAAGCCAAAATTGCTCATCTACTTCCTTTTGCAGACAGAATTAAAGCAAAAGTTGCAGCTTGGAAGGCCTCACTTTTGTTTATTGTTGGAAAAGTTGAATTAGTGAAGTCAATGATTCATGGGATGATGCTGTACTGTATTTTGGTATACACTTGGCCTTCTACTCTCCTCAAGAAAGTGGACACTTGGATTAGGAATTTTATTTGGTCAGGTGATGTAAATAAAAAAATGGTTGTAACTGTGGCTTGGCATGGGGTTTGCACACCCAAATTGGAAAGAGGTCTTGGTTTGAGGTCTTTAAAACATGTAAACAAAGCTGCTGCACTTACACTATGCTGGGAACTCATTCAATCAGACCTTCAATGGGCTACATTATTGAGAGCAAGGGTTCTTAGAAATGATTGTCCAATTACATATCATATTGGTTCTTCAATTTGGGCTGGTTTGAAATCAATGCTTCCTTTTGTTAAGGAAAACTTAATATGGCAGCTTGGAGATGATGAGAAAATCAATTTCCGGAATGATCATTGGTTATCTAAACCATTGGTTAATATCTTAAATATTCCAGATCATGTGCAAGGTCAGCTTAATGCAAAGGTAAAAGACTTTATTAAGAATGAAAGATGGTTTCTACCTAGCTATCTGTTGCATCAGTATCCTCAGATTAGTACTGAGATCTAGAAAATTAACATTCCAGTCTTTCAAACCTCGGATCATTTACTTTGTGAAACTTCGGTTTCAAGAGTTTTAACATTTAAAGATGCTTACCTTTTCTTTAAACCTCTTGGACAGTCGATTCCATGGGCAAATTTGATTTGGAATTATGTGATTCCTCCTTCTAAATTTCTGCTGATCTGGAGAATTTTTCCTAACAAATTATCCACAGATGAAATTTGGAATTATGTGATTCCTCCTTCTAAATCTCTGCATGTGTGAACAAGCTTTGGAATCCACTCAACATCTATTTATTGATTGTTCCTTTGCACAACAATTATGGTCTTGGTTGGGCTCTATATTATGTCTACAGCTCGATCTCCCGTCTATGCTTCCCATATTTTCTGTTTATAGCAGAAGGTGGTTTTCTCAAGCTAATGATGTCATTTTATCAACAATCATAAATGTCTTCAACAACATATGGTATTGTCAAAATAAAATCAGGTATGATAACAAGAGAATTCATATTCAAGGAGCGAAAAATTTGATCATTGCAAGTGTCTCTTTGTCTGGTAACTTGAGTTCAGGTTTCATTTGAACTTCAATGCAAGAATTTTCTATCTTGAAAGCTTTTAACATTGCTGCTAAGCCTTGTATGACACCGATTACTAAGTAGGTTCTATGGATTGCTCCTCCTGGCAATTGGATAAAATGTAACACGGATGGTGCAGCTAAAGGAGCTCCTGATTATGCTTCTTGTGGTGGTATTGTCAGGGATAAAAGTGGTGCAGCTCTTGGTTGTTTTGGAATTAATCTTGGTGTTACCTTTGCCTTACATGCTGAGTTAGTTGGATCAATGACAGCTATTGAAATAGCTTACACAAAGGGTTGGCATAATTTGTGCTTGGAATGTGACTCTCATCGGGTTATTTTAGCCTTAAAGTCTCCAACCATAGTACCTTGGAAGTTAAGAAATAGATGGAATAATTGCCTAGAATTAACTAGAAGCATGTGCTTTATTTCTTCTCGTATTTTTCGTGAAGGCAACTCTTGTACTAATAAGATTGCCTCTTTTAGCTTTTATTTTGTTGGTTTTCATTGGTGGGAAACAATTCCTAGATTCATTAGTGAAGATTCCTACCATAATAGGGTAGGACTTCCCTATTATAGATTTAAATAATGTTGCAAGGGTTTTGTTTTATGTCCCCCTTATTTTCCTTGTATTCCTTTTTATTATTATGAATAAATTTTTGGTGTGTTACAAATGATTGGTAACTCCTGAGGTGACAACATAGTTGGGATGTCAGGTGTCACATTGATGCTTTTGCATGCCAATTTTTGTTATAAAAATAACTTGGAGTAGTCTTGGTAGTATCAAGGTGAGGAGGAGTTTCTAAGATATGAAAATCATCATCCATGACCTCCAAATTTGACTATGGATTTACAACTACAAAATAAAGGTAAATTTTCTAATCATACAGCATAATGGAGAGTTCTTAAATTTCAAAGTAACTAAATAAGCACAACAAGGGTTATAGACTTATCTTGTTATAGGCATAGTAGGGATTCAGGGAAGGGAAAAGACTAACAGTTTCACCGGCCCCACCAAATAATTAAGTGAAAAAGACTGAACAAGATGCAAGCACCCTCATTTTACAGATGCACCACAGCACCAACACCTTTAAATGGTGGAGTTTACTATACTTTAGGAGCTCACTCGGTCATTCCTAATCTTTAAAACAAACAATTAAACTCAATCTCAACAACAACAAAAAGGTATTACCTTGGTGACGAAAATGACGTTGAAGTGGATCTTACGGGAGCACGAAGGCACAAGCGACACAAGCACATCAGACCAGGAGGACGGCTTAGAGTAGCGGAGCAGGATAAAGCATAAATAGTAATCGATGAAGCACAAGCAAGGGGAAGGTGAAGCAGGAGAGCGGCGGCGTCCGCAACGGCGTACAAACTGGGCAAAGCAGAAGCAATGGTGACGGCGTATCTATGAGAGTTGAGATAGTGAGACACAAAGGAAAGAATCGAGGGTTTTTTTCTACCTAGATTTCTTTGTTGAAATCTGAAGCTGAATAACTCAGGGACGGGTTAGGGGAATGAACTGGGCCTAATGGACCAAATTTTATTTTTCAAGTTTTCGGGCCAACCTGGAGAAAATCGGGTTAGGCCAAACTGACCCAATTTTTTGGGCTCATATTTTAGGAGCCCAGCTCACCCTAAAATGCGGGCCATTTGAGTGAGCCCATCAGGCTGGGACGAAATTGCCAACTCTATCACCAATGGTGACTTAGTTAAAAGCCGACTTAGTTAAAGTATAACTGCATACTCACCCACAACCCAAAAATTAAGGGATTACACTTCATTAACTATGACCATTTATCTTTATCATATTATTTATTTGAATTTATATCAATCTTATCCTTTTAACTACCGACAATAGCACACACCTACAAAAGGAGTGAACCTACTTTGCCGGCGTTGGTGCTTATTGACCAATGTGGATATGTAACTCCGATGTTATCTTACTGAGGTAGTTTGGATCCACATGCATAACGGAGTAGTGGAGTAGTACTGCACCGCATAGCATACATTATTTGAGATGATGTGAATGATATGAATATGTTGAATGTTGTTATGTTATAACTTGTTATACTGTGATGTATGCTTGTGACACCCTAAACTCGGTCATCACATGGTTACCCTTTTTGTGGAAAAGAACACATTAAAACGCTGGTCGCTTTAAGAAAAGAAAACCTTTTGTATCAAATTACCGAAAAGGTACTTAAATTATTATTATTTTTAAAAAAAGGAGGTTAAGAAAAGGTGATGAACACTCAGAACATGAATATAAACATCATACATAGATACATATATAACAATTCCTTATTGGGATCTTAAGTTTTTGGATTACCAAAACGGGCCTTAAACAAATAGGCCAACTTCATTGAAAACATAAACTAAAGAAACAGATAAAACATCAAACTGGGAATGAGGAATATGGGTACTGAACTCAAAAGGAGACTCTAAAAAGCCAGGGACAAACAGAACTACTCCAAAAAGCCGACGACGATCACCAAAGCCTCCCACAGTCTGAGTGGCCACAAACACTACCTCCAGATGACATATCAGACTCCGGATCGATAACCTCACCACCATCGTCGATCACAACATCGTCCTCTCCGGGGTCCTGTGGATGGTACTCTGACTCTAGGTCGTCCTCCCACCAGTCGCCTACCAACTCAAGAGGCTCCTCCTCCAGATCCTATTCGGGATCCTCTTCAAGGTCCTCCTTGATAGGTTCCTCCGGCTCAACGTGTGGATGAAGAAGTTCAGCCATCTGTAGAGTATGAAGGTACAGCCAGGGAAGTGGAAGTCCCGCTGTCCGTGTCTCGATCGTGTGAATCCTCCGGATCGGTTCTCCGTTGACATTAGACTCTGTCGTTGTAATCGGTCCCCGATACGTAGCTGTCGTCGCATCATCGTTCACCGTCCAGTTCCTCACTAGCCCAGCCTCGTCGAACACCTCAATCCTCGAAATCAAGGGTGCTAGGGGAACGTTGGGTTCCATCTAAAGAACGTACATATACCGATACAAGAAAAGGAAAAGAACATATAGATATGCAAGAGTGAGATACCGTCATAAGATATATCCCACAACAACCATATACATGATACCTGCAACACATAATCAAGTCAACAGTTAAATCATGCATAATCATAATATAACCGTGTTATATCAAGGGATCTCAAGCCCGCACAATCAATTTTCGAAAATATGGATGACACTTCAATATCAGGCTCTATCCTAATCTCATGAGATCTCAACACCGTGTTTCACTGGAGAAGAATTAGAGTTGGTCAATCTCTAGCCCACCGGGAAGTTGCCTCCATACCCTCATGCATTTAAGGTCTCGGGATGAGCAACGTCACATGTGCCTCTGAACCGGTCACATGGACAGACTCCCAGATACCACCTTGTATCTGATATATAAGAAAGGCACGTCTGCCTGGGGAAATGCATATGGAAAATATTTTGTTTACAAGGTTTTCTTTGTGTTCATTCTTTTTCGCTGTCGAAGCTCAAAGCTAACGACTAAATTATCATTTCCCCATCACTTGAAAACTCATAAACATAGGACACACAGTCCGAATGCTCAATCACAACGCCCTAAACCGTGGCCGTAGTCCAGGGTTGTGGTCATAAAAATCAATTATACTTTTATTCATGTTTTAAACTTAACATGATAAGGACAATAGCCCACAAAAATGAAATTAGAATGCACTATCCTCGATTTCGAGAATTGGACTCAATCCATAACATCATGAATAGGACTTATAGTCCCGAATTAACACTGATCCAAGATCACGTGCGCATAACTGAATAATAGAGGCGACGTCTCGCGTTCTATATTCTCTTTCTTAAGTACTTTTTTTTGTTCAGTGAAAATCAGATTCAAAACCGAATCCTCTATAACCTATCCAGGCTATCGGAAAGTTTCTAAAACATTTAGGAAAAACCTTTTCTTTGAAAATCTTTTATAAAGCATCTTTGAAATACTTTTATCTTTGAAAATTTCCCCCAATAGGACATTACCAAATAGTCATGAAAGTTTTCACTTGAAAACACATAGTTTGAAAAGGATTTTTATATTGTATAACAATAGTTCACCAAACCATTTCAACATTTTAAACAGTTCTTTAAGTTAAAGAGCTTTTGGAAAAGAACACCAATCATTTCATCTTCAAAGCTTATTCAGGTTTTTAATCCTTATAACAGTTGAGCACAGACACAAGTCTGGCTTAGCAAACTTTCAATAAACAACAATATATATTCTCAGTTCAATGTTAATATCACAGTTGAAAACAGTTCATCACAAATATGCATTATAACATTTAGAGTAAGTATATTCAACATCAGATAATAGCATAACAGTTCAAGTACATCAGATCACCAAGTAAGTTTAATCAACATATAAATTCCAGTTAAACACCTACACGCATGCATTCAGTTATTGAATATCTTTAGGAAATCCCCTCTTACCTCATGTGGAAGTTAAGAGTTTCGGATTCGAAGAGAAAAGCTCATGAACGTCCTCGCTCCGCTTGGCAATGGAAGTCTAAGGTTACAAAACATGAAATCATGAGTTAAAACTCAATCAAAGAACACTAACCACAAGGTATAGGATCGGTTTAGACAATAATTTAGGATTAGGGTTTTTTTCCGAAATTTATGCAACTCATGGATTTATGATCCTTAAGTGTTAGAAGTTCTTAAACACCAATCATTTAACAAAGCTGAATAAAAAATCCCACTAAGTACTTGACTTAGGGTTTTCGGCCTTCACTAATAAATAGGCTAGAAATTTCTAAACTTTCCAATCTCTTTAGGTTAGCATCCATACATAGTAAGGAGCTTGAAACCATGATCATTTTGGAAAATGGAAAAAAAAAACAAATGTCTTAGGACATGAACACCTAGGTTCGGCCTTGACATGTTTGTGAGACTAAAAATCTTTAAATCCTCCAATCTTTTGGACATAGCCTCCTTTAACATAAAGAAGCTTAAATCCTTAATCATTTTGGAAGGACAAAACAACACATTCCTAGGTCCAAACATATGAGTTTCGGCCATCATAGGGAACTTAATGAAAAAGATTTAAACTTTCCAATCACTTTAGACATAGCATCCTTTATTATACGGAGCTTTAATCTATGATCATTTTGGAAGAAAACAAAACTTAATATTTCTGCCAAAAACCTTTAAAGTTTCGGCCTTGATACAAAATAAAGGTTAGAAATTTTTTAGACTTTCCAATCCCTTGGATTTAGCATCCATATACATCAAGAAGCCTTAATCCATGATCACTTTGGAGAAACATCAACTAAGCATCAATGTCTTAAAATACTTAAAGTTTAGGCCTTTACATGAAAATGTGTAAAATCTCTAAACTTTTCCAAACACTTAAACCTAACATCCTTCAGTACAAAGGAGCCCTTGGTCATGATCATCTTGGAATAGAAATCAAATACAAGTCCATACAAGCAAAGTTAAACAAAACCCACCAAAACCAAAAAGCATGGTTTCGGCCTCATCAAGAAAATAGGATTAGAAAATTTTTTTTTACACAACCTTTTAGTATGTTTTAGTAGTAGTAAAAGTAAGAACATAGAAATTGGTTTCAACTCAAACGGAGTTTTCTACCATTTTTAAGAGATTTTAGAAGTTTGAAAGCTTAAAGAAAACTTAAAGAAAAACTATGAACAGAAAGGCAAGAACTTGAAAAATAAACAACATAGGATCATTACCCTCAACAATATAAAGAACTTAAAGTAAAAAGCTTGATAAAAAGATGAACTTTAGAAGAGAGAAGAAGATAAAGTAAGGAAATAAGTGTAAGTGTGAAATGTTTGAAGTGAGGAAAAGTGATTAAGTGTTGTAGGTTGAAGTTTATATAGAGGGGGGAGAAGAAGAAGGGGTCACGGCTGGAAGGAAGAAAGAAGAGAAAGAAAAGTTGGTTTGCTTGTAGGGAAAGAAAGAAGGTAAGGTGTGGTAAGGTGGAGGTATGGTTGGAGAGAGAATGTAAGAAAAGGTGATTTGATGAAAAAGTGAAGTATGGCTTGTTGAAAAGGTGTCATAACTTTCACATCAGTCATTCCATTCCCTCTTTGCTCTGCTCCATTGCGCATCAGATGACTTTCCCGATCGTATTTCCCGATGATTTCGCCCGTGTAACACTCGGAATTTTGCCCCGAACAAGATTTTTTTGAAAAACTCCAAACCCACACAAAGCATAAAAAAAACACTAATCGTCTCGTTCACGAGTCAAGATTAGGTCTCTAGCTCAATAAACTTGTATTGGATGTGAAAACCCAGACCGACTTTCGTCTGAATTTTCGACCGAAAATTTTACTGTGACTTCATACAGTAAAACTACACAAGAAAATATTTTTATTTAAAGTAATATCATCTTCTGGATTTTATCACTAATAATTACATTAAAGCATGTATTTACTGATAAAGAAGCATACGAAAAACAGGGTGTTACAATGCTCATCTTGCTAACTGCTCCTTTGCCATTATGTTTATACAACAATTTCTTACTCCCCATCATTGTTGTTTCTTTGCATGTACTTGTTCTTGTTATGCAGATGATGGCGAGTCTCCAGTTGAGGAGTGACTCTAAGGAGCCCGCTCACTCGTAGTTTAGGATGTTTCTTTTGCTAGTTTTGTTATCCAAAGTATTTCCGGATTGTTGGTTACCAGCTCTGTAATGTGACATAGGGGTTGGGTTTATGTTTTCAGTGATGTTCTTCGTTATAACTTGTTTTATTTTCCGCGACGTTTTGTTCATGTGAACCTTTTGCCCTTGTTTTATTTTAATTAATAATATTCATGTGTTTTTCTTTTATTTTATTTCCTTTATGTTGCTATAAATACATGCGGGGGTAGAGGTAGGGATTACAAAATTACCCGCACCCGCGGATACTCGTATGGATTATCCGCAACAGGTAGTAAATGGATACCTATTAAACGGGGATAAGGATCATAGTATCCCTCCCACGGATCTCCGCATATTCATAATAAATATATTTTTATCAAATATATAATATATATTATGGCAAATTATTTTACTTTGAGATGAAATAAACTTTAATTTCTTTATTATTTCATATTTTTTAGTGGTTAAACCAATAAAAATAAATTTTTTAAATACATATATAGTATATTATATGATGTAATCTAATATATTGCTATATTAATTATATTGTATAATTTATTTTCATTCCATTTATTCTAGACTCTTAAATACCCATGGATATCCATGGACACCCGCTACCCGCATAAATATCCAAGGATATTGATGGGGATGGATGCGGGGGAAGCACTACCCGCACCCACCCCGCCCCATTGCCATTCCTAGGTAGAGGTCGTCACAACTTTCGTGGAGTTTTTTTTTTTATCCAATTTGAGAAGTTTTGTCACCATGTTGTGTCTTGCAAAGGGTAAAAAGTTGCTTAAATTGCTTAAAAAGTACAGGGCTTGTGTCTTGCGTCTTTGATAGGTTCTCGTATACAAGTCCAACCAAGACTTCTCCTATGTTTGTAATACTTGCAGCACGCGCTGGTCTGCATCTTATAGCAGATCTGTGATTCATCCCGAAAGATTTTATACTTGTTGAATCAAATAGAAGTTTTACAAGTAATCGTCAATTCTGATTCTGATTCACCACAAGATGGTTCGACTATAGGCGATGAAAATTAGGAGGAAGCAACACCAGAATGTAGAAAAGTTCTCAAGTTGAGTGGTGTTGGAGGAAGATGAAGCAGAACAAGAATAAAGGGTCAAAATAGTAATTTACTAAGTATAACAATAAAAATGAACCGGTTCCATCAAATACCCTCCAATTTGGGAGGGAACAAAAAGAGGGAGATTCGATGGAAAGAGAAGGAATGCATTCCATCATGTTCCACTCCATTCCATTTTAAATTATACAATCCACACAATGGAACATGGTTCCATTCCATTCCACTCCATTCCATTCCATCAGTTTCCATCAATCCAAACATACCCTTAAGCTTTTTTGCTTTCACAAGCTCAGAGCTTGGGGGGGTTTATAGCACTAAAGGGATGAAATTCCCTTGGTCTACTCCAAATTTGATAATTGCATATTGGAATTTGGTTCATTCCCATTGTCTATGTCGGCTACTTAGATAGCCGCTTCTCAATTTGAGAAATTGACAGACTGTCATTATGAAGGACTTGTATGACTTTTGTTTTCTCATACAGGTTGAGAACCAAAAATTCATCTCAATTGATTTTTTACTTAAATTCCGTAACGGGTGATGTACTCTTTTTCCTTGTTGGGAAGGCTTAAATTAGGCACATCTTGAATATTCGTTAAGTATTTGTTATGTCAAAGTCTTGATATTATTAAAATGATTGCTCGGCTGAAAAATTTGTGAAATCTTGATATGAAATGCCATAAAGTGAACTAGGTTAGACCGGGCCTTCTTAAAAACAAAATCCGAGTATGAGCATGAATTATTGAATTTGAACCCAAAAGATGGGTATTAACCTGATTTAGTAAATTGGTAAAGCTAAATTTGAGTTAGTAACATTTAAAACAAGGGCAAGTTTAAAAAACACAAAGTTCTGGTCAGAACAAGACCTTAATACATTTACTACTACCCATAAGGTTCTAGCAAGAATCAAGTTCTATTACACTTTATTTAGTTTTAGCAAGAGAAATTCAATTTTAGAAGTCCTGATGGACGAGTTAAAGAGTTTGGTGCTAAAGCATGATTAACACATTCATCTCACTTGAGTTGCTCCCTATATATATATATATATAAGCTCTTTCGCTTTCTCAAGATTGATCAGAGCTTGGAGGACTTGTGTACTGTCCGGAAATATAAGGTCGGCCATAGCCGAGCTTAAAGCCGAGATTATATTCTCGGCCAATTCGAATACTTAGACCAAATATACATCTCGGTGTATGATGACTTAGTCAAAACCAACTTAGTTAAATTTCATCAAAAAAAAAAAAACAACTTAGTTAAAGTATAACTGCACACTTATTCACAACCCAAAAATTATGGAATTACACTATTAATTATGACCATTTTCTTTATCATATTATTTATTTGAATTTATATTAATCTTCTCCTTTTAAATACCCACAACAACACACACCCACTAAGTGTGTGTTTGGATAAACTTTTGACAAACGTGATTTTGAGAAGAATTGATTTTGTAGAATTGATTTTGGTTAAAAGTGAGTTGACAGTGAAGTGATTTATGTTTGGATGACTTCATGGAAAAAGTGTTTTTTATCAATTCTTGTTGTTTGGATAGTTTGGATCAAAATTGCTTTTGGGTGTGTAATTACCAAAATGGGTTTTAACTAGATTTCATTGTCATTTTATTATATATATATATATATATATATATATATATATATATATATATATATATATATACCAACAAGTAGGATAAATATATTAAGATGATTATTTTCTTTTATGTTACATTATGAAACTAAAAATAATTATACACATGTTATTTATCTTTTGAAGTAAAATGTATATGGTAGTAAAAACTTCAAATTTGATGAAATGGACAATAAAAGTACTAAATTAGCATAGCTATTAAATTTAAAGTATCTAAAAATAGTTCAAGTAAGGAATATAATTTATAGTTTGATACAACGCTGAAACATAACTACGATACTAATTATTTTGTTTGAACTCTATAATTTGATCTCGAATCGAGTCTCGAACATGATCCATCTCTGCTGAAGAAGCTATGTTTAAAACTGGGGATGGATCCAAGTTAACTGTGCTATGATCATCATCATCATCAATGTCAAGGATTATATTCTCATCTTCATAACGACTAAAATCAAAATCCATTTCAGCATTCCTTCTGGTGAAATTGTGTATAGCCATTGTTGCAATGACTATTTGAACTTGTGTCTCAATTTTGAACTTAGGCATGTGACGCAGAATTGCAAACCTGTTCTTCCATACACCAAAAGTTCTTTCTATTGTGCACCTTAAACTTGAGTGATAAAAATTAAACATTTCATTACGATTCGCAAATCCAGAGGAATGCCTAAAATCAGGTATGTGATAACGTTCACATCTATAAGGACCAAGGTACCCATTTGGTGTTGGATAGCCAGCATCCACCAAATAATATTTACCTAGTAAAGAATAAAATTAATAAAATATAAAAAAGAGTTTTAAGTAAAAGAGAAAATCATTTGTAGCTATACTAAAAAAAAATAAACCTGGAGGAGGATGTGGAAAATTGAGACTCGCATTGGTAAGAGCATGGTAAAAAACACGAGCATCATGGGCAGTACCTTCCCATCCAGCCAAAACAAAAGTGAAACACATGTTCCAATCACACATAACCATTATATTTTGTGTTGGATATCCCTTTCTTCCAATAAACCTTGATTGGTCGCTGGCACCAACCACACATGGCACATGTGTACGATCAATTGCTCCAATGGCATTCTTAAAAAATAGCCAATATCGCTGATCATTTTTTATTTTTGCATGACTATCACGATACATAGGATTTTGTGGTTTAATATATTTGCAAGACAACTTAAGACAAGTAAATAGTACTCGATGGAAATGTCTACTTACGGTCTCTCCAGAGTGCTGAAACCTTTCTTGAATCATTATATTACCTACCCCATGTCCAACTATATTTAAAAACATTGTAACCATCTCTTCAACCCCCATGCGTTTACTGGGCTTTAAACCATGCTCAACTAATTCAGTGCAAAGTTTATGGAAAATATGTTTTTCCATTCGGAACATCTCATAGCAACGAATGGGATGCCCTTGCAATACTTCTTGCACCCATGTATGACCCGTTAGTTCACTAGTTCTACGAGGCTCTTTACATAAATGCTTTACTGCATACTCACCTATTAGTGCAGCCACATAAGAAGCTTCTTCAAAAAAAATATTGTCTTCATCTGTAAGTTGATCCAAATGTCCATTCCAGTCATTCATTTTATCTTTTTACAAGTTGCTCAATTTTTTGTTTCTGCAATGAAAGTAAGGTTGAATGAATAGTGGATAAAAGTTAACATATCATGCATATCATGAAATAAAGAATTAGGTCAAAGTTAACATATCATGCATATCATAGCTCTTTGAAAGCAATATGGATGCAGTAGCATACATATGGATGTAGAAAGAATTAAACCAAATAAACCAAACAAGGATCCAATAAAGCAACAGACCTACGACAAAAACCAGGGTACAATATTTACACATAGTGCTTGTAAAACTAGAGAACTGGTAGATAGCCAAAACTAGAGAATTGGTGGAAGGAAAAATGTAAACTAGATCTTGGAATGGGGGACCGAAGTCTGAAATGATCAGGTTAACCAATTAACTAAGATAAAAAGCATAAAGTTTGAGTGCAAACCAAAGAAACAGAACAACCAGCTATTTGACCTCAATGTATATATCGAAGATCATGGTATATTCGCATCCAACAGAAGAGAGTTTTTGTGTATAGACCCTAAGCTTTAGCATTAAGAGATTCCACTTATCCAGAAACATCAAACCACCACAGAGAGATAGCAAGAACAATATACATGATATTTAACACAATGTTGAAAAATGTTATATATTAATTCTAGAATTAAGCCAACAAATCCAGTGAACAATGCTTAAATGAGCATTGATTAAGCTAACTCACTAAGCTAGTACAAACTAAAAAATAATCAGCAGAGAAGAAGAGGAGAGAATGGAGGAACACGTGCACAAAGAAGAGGAGAAATAATATAACCAATTTGTTGCTTTGGCTTCCCTGCACCTCAACTATGCAGAGGCAGATCCAAGAGTGGGATGATAGTTGACTTTGACCTGTTTGCAAATCACCCTATCTATATATGTTTTATCGTTTATATCATAGATATATGTGTGTAAGTATGTGTTTTATAGCAAACAAGCAAACTGCAACTCAGAACACTGCAGAGCTAATCCCTCAAATACAAGCAGAAGATTCAGTAGCAAACAACATTTAAGGATTGAGCAAATTGGCATTAAGAGTGAACAAAATTATGCTTCATAAACAATGTATTCACATTCTCCTAAAGGTGAAGATCACAAAACTGATTATTCACAAATGCAGAATACTTGTAACCAAGATTAATAGATGTCCACCCTTAAGCAACAGTACATGCAGTGCAGAATTCTGGAGCTGGTTCTATGATTCTATGAGTTGGAGCATCATGCTTGTTGAAATACAAACTTTATTAACAATCATCAAGTGCAGTAACTGAATATAAAATCAGCAATCAAACAAACAGTTTGTAATAGACTAGTACCTGGGAAAAGTCCCTTTGCAGATCAAATTCAAAAGCTTGGTAATAATTTTCCTGATATTGTTGAGGTACTTGAGATTTATTCATCATTGTCAACAAAAATCATAAACTTGAGAAGAGAAAATCCAAGTAGAAAAATTAAAACTTGATGGTTGCCAAGTAGTCTCCAAGTTGGTCACTCCATGCAAAAGAATATCTCAATGTACAACACAAAACGAAGATCCAACTACAAAGCAAAGCAGCATTATGTAAATGGCAACCATATATTTTTTAAAACAGAGCAGTAATCATTTGAAATGTTGGAAAATAATATACTCGCTGAGGCATTTAGCTATGAGAGAGTGATGGAACAAGTGTTGTGGCATTTTGTGAGCCCAGAGAGACATTGAGATCAACAAAACCATTCACAATGCACAAAACCATTCACAATGCAGAATCCATTCACAATGCAGAAAACCATCCACAATGCAGAATCCATTGTGCAGAAAACCATTCACAATGCACTCGACAGATCTGGGTTCAATGCACCAACAGATATAAACACAGTGCAGAAAACCATTCACAATGCACTCGACAGATATGGGTTCAATGCAACAACAGATATAAACACAGTGCAGAAAACCATTCACAATGCAGTAAAATCATTCACAGTGCACCAAAAGTTTCAACAAGATTGAGTTTAAATTCAAAGCATACATAATCATTAAAGCATTCATAGATAATAGGGTTCATACATAATCTTGAAAACACACAGAAAGTTAAATTCCTAATTCCTAATTCATAATGCATAATCCCAATACATAATCCAAAGAGACACACCTAGATGAGACATGATACATAATCTTAATACATAATCCCAATACATAATCCAAAGAGACTCACCTTGATGAGACATGATACATAATCCTAATACATAATCCAAAGAGACAGGATACATAATCCTAACACATAATCTTCATTGCATATTCATAAATGGCAAAGGATTATATGATGCATGCCTAAGCCAATGCAACTTTCTCTCTTTTGGACCTCGAAAGGCAACAAACATCTCCCTCGCTGGCTTAAACATCATCAATTGATAGCATCTTGTATGCCAATCCGGATCATCAGTAATTTCATCCATATTCTGAATCTCAGCCATCACTTCACCAATAGATGAACTGGCCAATGCATCATTGCGTGACTTACATGTCTCCGCGATCACATTAACAGCTTCTGCTATCTTTGAGGAAGCGGTTGCCTTTTTCTTACTTTTCTTTTCAGAACCACCAACACTCTTTCTCTTCTCTCCACTCTTTTGGCCAACACTGGCTTGTGAAGCATTAATATTGAAATTTGCAAACTCAGTCATTGCTCCAACACTCGCATCTTCACTATCACCCGACCCTTCTTGCATATCTAGGCCCACACCCTCTAGGCATGGACGGTATCCATCATTATCATCATCATCATCGGGCCCATTAGGCAACATCCCAGATGATGGTGCCCAAGCAAATTCTCCATTAGCCACTACGTCCTTAAAAAGTGTGGTTAGTTGGAGAGCAAATTGAAGTCCCTTGTTCCTAAATTTGTCATAAAGAGGGTTTTCCTGCGTGTTCATAACTCATCATCATAATATAAACATACTAAACATAAATCTAAGACTTATAAAACAAAACATTTATTTATCACATACCAATTCTTTGTTCTCCCACCACTCATCTGATGCAACAACGGTATTCTTCACATTATCCCACCCTAGTCCAGTTTCTTTCCCAAATAATTTATACCATACTCGCCATTCTTTTCTCAAGCTATCATATCTGTTCTTCAATTTCACCCTGTCATACTTCCTTCCAGTTGAGCCATTAAATTGTGAAACAATAACTTTCCACCCTTTCTTGGTAAAGCTAGTACCAACGCGTTCACCCTTGGAAACTTGATCCAAGCATGCTTGGATGAAGTATTCAGTCGCTTTAGGATCCCAAAAAGCTTTTGCTTTCTGTACTTCATCGTTAGAAACAAGGGGATCCACAACAATTTTCCTCCTAAGAGTAGCCATAGTTCTCTATACATGAAGTAGGATAGAAAATAAAAAACTATGCATAAAACAAAGTGGTGCAACCAGAAAAACAGATTTAACTAACACAGGGCAGTAGATCTAACCTAACAGGGGAATTTAGCAGTAGATTTAGCAGTAGATTTAACTATGCATAAAACAAAGTGGTGCAACCAGAAAAACAGATTTAACTAACACAGGGCAGAAAAACAAATTGTGATTCTAGCTGGAGCTTGGTTGTTCATGATAGCTTCCTAATCACTGACATAACAGGGGAACCAACCAATGTACTGTGCTAGCATGCAATGGAGCAAACCTATGTATAAAATGCATAATACATGAAAAACTCAAGCATACACAGGTTTTATAAAGTACTGTATCCCATCTAGAATGATCTCCAGCAGTTGTAGCATACACAAGTTTTATAAAGTTTATCACCAGATAGCACATACACTGCATAATAATTGAATTTCTCTATCAAGCAAAAAAAAATAAAATGAAAAACTCAAGAAACTAATCAGAAAAGCTACATACCACTGCCTCTGGAAGAATACACTGTTGAAGATCCAACAACACACCGAATTGTTCTGAAGCAAATTTGAAGGAGGAGAGTCCTATATATATAATTGAAAGGAAATGACAATAAACAATAAATATTGGTAGGTAAATATGGTTGAAATGAATAAATTTAAAATAAATTGTAACAAGCAAAAGTAATCATCAGAGCATACTTTCAGGAGGTGAAGACAGAGTTTCCTTCTTAGAGAAATGAGCAGAACGGATCTTTGGATACAAATATGAGAATAATCACCAAAAGGGAAAGAATTGAAGGAATGAATGAATGAATTGAACAATGAATGCAAGGAAAAATTGAAGACTTGTTGGTGAGCACCATAAATACATACCATACGACAATGAAGCACCATAAATGGCAGATGCAGGTGCATGCAGTTAACGAAGGGCAAAAGGAAGGGCAATAGGAGAATATCCATCCAAAATCGAGTTCCTAAGACTCACCATTGATTCAAAATCGCGTTCCCTAGACTCAAGCTAGGATCGGCAGCTTCAAAGTGTCGCGCTTTTGGGGATGAGAAATCGCGTTCATCAATTTTGCCAAACATACGGGATGAGACGAGGAATCGCGGCCGAACCCATAGATGTGCGTTTGAGGGGGATGAGACGCCGAACCAAACATGCACTAAAGCATGGAAGTTATCCTACTTTAATGGAAGGCTTATGAGCCTATCTGAAGTCAGTTACAACATTGATATTATAAATAAGGAGAACATATTATACAAGACTCTCACCTTCTTCTGTTTAAATAAGAATTATGTTAGCTTTGATTCCCATTGGATACGTTGGTGTATAATATCAATTATGTCAAGTTATATCCACAAAATATTATTATAATTCATACTAAAAAATACTTGTAATATTCAATCCGGTCAGATTCCGATTGATCGGATTTTGTCGAGAACAGTTTAATTTTTCAATAATGAATGCAAGAAATATATAAGTAGATGAACTTAATTTGAATTAGGAAGAATCGGATGGAATCTCTTCGCACAAACAACCAAAAGAATGAAACAAGGAACGAAAGAAAGAAATAAGGTAAAGGAAAAAAAGAAAAAGATGAAAGGGATTTTTCATTTTCCTTCGTACAACACTACTGGTGTTGCATTTGGTGAGGCAAAAAGAGAACGAAGGGGATAAGGTAGAGGACGTAGTTGATCAGCTTCATAGATTTCAACATATCAAATCTCTTTTTCTAGTTTTGTTTTGAAAACAAGAAAAAGAAAGAATCGTTTAGGAGTTAAAGGAATTGCCTGCAAGATACCAATATATTTCGACAAGCAACTAAAAAACAATCAAAAATTTATGTGAAAAGGGGGTTTAATTATTTATGTGTTTGTAAGATTGAGAAAGCTTTCCATTACCTCAAACTTAAAATATATAGAACTAATTTGTTCCTTGCACGTTTATATTTTTCTTTCTTTTTGGTTGGATGTAGCGTTTATATATTTCTAATAGATAAAATTGCTTATAATATATGATTGTTTCTCACAGTCGAATGCCGTAATGAACTTGTCATATAATATAACCAATTGATTTTTTATTTCGAAAAATCTATTGTAGTAGATCATTGGACCTTCTTTGATCCAGCCTTAATCAGTTTATCAAACCAAAATATTTAAAAACTTCACAACTGCTTATTTCAGTATTTTTTTTTTTTTTTGAGAGAACTGCTTATTTCAGTTTTGTGGTGCGGGTTATTTTGGACTTATTGAACAAGTAATAAAGATTAATATTGCTTCTCAAGCAATATGACTTATAAATATTTAAATTAGAATGATATCCTGTACCCAAAAATAAATAAATTAGAATGATATATATCAAAAACAATCTTATGTGGGGAATGTATTTTACCCTGTTTATGCTATTGCCACGTCCAACGTATCATTCAATCTCAAACTGGGTATTCATTTTGATTAATCCCATAAAGATCGATAAACATTATAAATAATTTATAGAATGTATGTATATTATTATTAATTTTTTAGTATTCAAAATGTATGTATATTTTTCATTTTTTACAAGCAAGTTATATGTTAAAATAGTGTTAGAAATTACAATCGACCTGTAGCATGCATTTATTTAAGAAGAAGAAGAAGTAACATAAACAAAGTGTCCATGGGGAAGTTATAAGGTGGTCAAGATGGTTTGGATGGGGTGTTAAGGAGTAGAGTAATAAGAAAATTGAGGGTTCAAACCCCACCCACTAACAAAAATACTAACATTTACGCACTAATATCTGCTTACAAAAAAAATAAAAAAAAATAAAAAACAGAGTGCCCATCCCAAATTAGTTTTCAATTTTCTCAAAGATCAAACAATGTTAATAAAAATAAACACCCTCTTTTACCAAAAAATATTAAACACCCTCTGTTTTCTTATGATTAGGGTAATACTTGGGGAACTAAAGGGTTAGTAATTATTGATGACATAATCATGTTCAGTGGATTAGGTTATTTCACTAAACACTTCAAATTTATTTTAACATGATGCAACACGATTTTTGCCCCTTAGTGAACTTCTTTTATGCTGTCTACAGAAATTATTGAAATTTCTTTTTGAAAACATTTCATCATTCTCACTTTAAATCTTTTGGGAACATGGGCTGCTTATTACTTATTGGCTTTAAAGTAGATGCATATGCTTTAATTTTACTATGGTTTTACTTTTGTGCGACCCTGAGGAGCAGTCGCACTCATTGTTAGGTAAAAAGGCTTAAAATTTTAGTTAAGGAGGTCCTACCTTCATAATTTACCAAGATCAAAATGAGTTTTCCTTGTACTTAATTCGTATTCCCTAGAAACCTATATAGACCATAGCTTTCTTTTCTTTAACCTTATCATACTTAATTATCAGGTTAAGAGGGAAAGGAACCAAAGAATGCAGATAATTAAGCAGGGAAGGTAGGCATGGCATATAAGTCTGTATGTTTCCAATTTACTAACAAATTTGAGCACAAAAGATTTTGAACTTTCTAAGCATGAACAGTCAGCTAATACAACGCCATAGCAGCCTGCTACATTAGTAGTCCTGTTAGCAACTTATAACTGTCATTCTATTACTAGCTGATTAGTTATATCATCTGTTATTTAAATAGATAGGATTGTTGTGAAAGTGAAACAAAGAACATAGGAAAGAGTAGTTGAATTGTGACCTTTTTCGTAAAGTTGAGAAAACCAAATTATTTATGAAAATAGGAAATGAAAACAGAAAACTGGAAACAAAGCAATTGGGTCCTTAAGTTTTATAACATTTAGAAAAGAAAAGCTCAAGAAGTTTTAAACACCACTTTAAGATAAAGAATCATTAATAACATAATTAGAAACCCCTTGGTTTGCGTTAAATAAATAAAGCAGAAAAATAGCATAAGAAAGGATAAGATAAACATCGTATTTATCCTGAGACCTGCCCAGGTCCTGGTGAGTCCCCCGAGACCCAACTCACCTAAATTTTTAACTCACCGAGAAAAAAAAAATCATATTTATCCTAGTTCAGCTCACACCCATATACTCCTTGCAAACTTGCCTCTCTAGGAAATAGGATACAATAAGCACTGTGCCATATTCGGCCACTTTTGAAAGTTTTCTATCTCGGCACTATTAAAGGGGTCATCCAAAGATAGCACTTTAGAAGTGTTATCACAGGTAAAGCTACAATACCGCTTCTACATGGGATCATTGTCTTGAGATGAAGATAATATAGCTTCGTCTCCTGGAAAACACCGTCTAATAATATGTTCTGAGATAGCGCTTTTGTATTGAAAACTCTAAATAATGTTTATCTCTAACATGGCACTTTTCCAAAGAAGCACTAATTATTCCCATACTTCTTTTTTAAAATATTATTTCAATTATCATTGCTTTCTCCACATATTTGACATTCATCCTCGGTATTTAGCATTCAAAACAACATTCATTATATATATCATCACATTTCACTATCAATCAACAATAAAGCACTAATCAACAAAATCAAGTATTATATATATTGAAATGGCACAAAACAACACTAGAATGGGCGTTGAATAGTGTTTTCGAAAATCAGAGTTTAAAAAGCACAAAACAAAATCAGCGAGTGAAAGTAGCTCTTAGGATAGACGCCTTTTACAACACACTGATTAGCTATTATATAACACACCCGAGTTAGTTACTTAAAAAAGTTAAACAAACTGAATAATAAAGTAAAAGATAAGGAAAGAGCATACTCAGATTTATCCTGGTTCACCAACAACCTTGGGCTACATCCAGTTGTAACATCCCTGGCTACTTTATGGATTGATGACTGTCCCCACAAACCAACACGAGTCTTTTCAGCGTGCTTTGTCCTCACTCACACGCTTCCCGGGAAAACTTCCCAGGAGGTCACCCATCCCAGAATTGCTCCAAGTCAAGCATGCTTAACTGTGGAGTTCTTAAGTGATGGGCTTCCGAAAAGAAGATGCATCTTGTTAGTATAGGTAGTACCAATCAATTCATATAAGCCTTCCTCAACTGTATAGTCCCATACCTACACAGTCTCAGGATCCCTCTCATTCGGGTGTGTAATCGGTTCATTCATGTGTCCCTCCGCCTAGAAGCCTGCCAGGAGCCGCTCCTTGTCCGTGCCTTCTTGCACCGGCGACCACTCCCCGCCCTCGTCGGCACCCGGGTGTTACATGCCCACCAGCTTCCGCTTGGTTCGTCCCCGAACCACACCGTACTGGGAAAGGTGCCGCTCTGATACCATTTGTAACATCCCTGACTGCTTTATGGATTGATGACTGTCCCCACAAACCAACACGAGTCTTTTCAGCGTGCTTTGTCCTCACTCACACGCTTCCCGGGAAAACTTCCCAGGAGGTCACCCATCCTGATTCCAAGTCAAATGCTTAAGTGGAGTTCTTAAGTGATGGGCTTAAAGAAGATGCATCTTGTTAGTATAGGTAGTACCAATCAATTCATATAAGCTTCCTCAACTGTATAGTCCCATACCTACACGACTCGGGATCCTCTCATTCGGTGTGTAATCGGTTCATTCATGTGTCCCTCCGCCTAGAAGCCTGCAGAGCCGCTCCTTGTCCGTGCCTTCTTGCACGCGACCACTCCCGCCTCTCGTCGGCACCGGTGTTACATGCCCACCACTTCCGCTGGTTCGTCCCCGAACCACACCGCATCTTGGAAAGGTGCCGCTCGATACCATTTGTAACATCCCATCGCTTTATGGATTGATGACTGTCCCCACAAACCAACACGAGTCTTTTAGGTGCTTTGTCCTCACTCACACGCTTCCCGAAAACTTCCAGAGGTCACCCATCCTCATTGCTCCAAGTCAAGCATGTTAAGGGAGTTCTTAGTGATGGGCTTAAAAGAAGATGCATCTTGTTAGTATAGGTAGTACCAATCAATTCATATAAGCCTTCTCAACTGATAGTCCCATACCTACACGTCTTAGGATCCTCTCATTCGGGTGTGTAATCGTTCATTCATGTGTCCCTCCGCCTAGAAGCCTGCCAGAGCGCTCCTTGTCCGTGCCTTCTTGCACGGCGACCACTCCCGCCCTCGTCGGCACCGGGTGTTACATGCCCACCACTTCCGCTTGTTCGTCCCAACCACACCGTCTTCGGGAAAGGTGCCGCTCGATACCATTTGTAACATCCTCGATCGCTTTATGGATTGATGATGTCCCCACAAACCAACACGAGTCTTTTCAGCGTGCTTTGTCCTCACTCACACGCTTCCCGGAAAACTTCCCAGAGGTCACCCATCCTGCACTGCTCCAAGTCAAGCATGCTTAATGTGGAGTTCTTAAGTGATGGGCTTAAAGAAGATGCATCTTGTTAGTATAGGTAGTACCAATCAATTCATATAAGTTCCTCAACGTATAGTCCCATACCTACACGCTGGATCCTCTCATTCGGTGTGTAATCGGTTCATTCATGTGTCCTCCGCCTAGAAGCCTGCCAGAGCCGCTCCTTGTCCGTGCCTTCTTGCACCGGACCACTCCCCGCCCTCGTCGGCACCGGTGTTACATGCCACCCTTCCCCAACCACCCTCTCAAAGGCGCCGATCCATTTTCATCCCACCTTTTTGTTCCCCCCAACACGTCTTTTCCCTTTTCCTCACTCCACCTTCCAAAACTTCCCGGGTCACCCTCCCAATTGCTCCAAGTCAACATGCTTATGTGGAGTTCTTAGTGATGGCTTAAAAGAAGATGCATCTTGTTAGTATAGGTAGTACCAATCAATTCATATAAGCCTTCCTCAACTGTATAGTCCCATACCTACACAGTCTTAGGATCCCTATCATTCGGGTGTGTAATCGGTTCATTCATGTGTCCCTCCGCCTAGAAGCCTGCCAGGAGCCGCTCCTTGTCCGTGCCTTCTTGCACCGGCGACCACTCCCCGCCCTCGTCGGCACCCGGGTGTTACACCAGTCCTTGGCTTAACCAAGTTTTAATACTATAACTGATCAAGGTTACAGACGAGTATTATTTGAACACCTAGCCTCTCCGGGCTCAACCACAAGTATTGTTTCCACACCTAGCCTCTTCAGGCTCAACAAGTATTCTTAAGACAAGCCTCTTCAGGCTCAGAAGGTTTGAGAGAGTTTTGGAGCACAGCTTCAAGGTTACAAAGTAATTCGACCAATCTTTAAAACACTACAGAGAGTGAATATGAACTTGGAGCTTGCTGAGTTGCAGATGAGTTCTTCTTCAAATGATATTTAGAGTGTGAAGAAGATGAGTGAGTGATGAGAGATTTCAGCTATAGGATGAGTTCTTCTTTGAGTAATATAGCTTTTCAGTTGATGAGAGACTTTTCTGGTTGCTTATCACTGTATCACTTGTATATGTTATCTCTGTCTCGGTCTTCAACTTCATCTATTTATACTTGATCACAAAGATCCGTTTAGATGCACTTGAAGGTCTTCAGCTTTGTTCTTTGAGAAATAGTTGTTCTAACTTGTTAATAAATGCTTTGAAGACGTTGGAGATTCCTTGTTGACATCTGAGTATAGCAAATATACTTTTCTTGCTTTGATCAGCGTACTTTGCTTATTTTTGTAACGCTTATAATGTCTCAGATAAAGTAGATTTTCCTTTTGTTTTCATAGGGAAATCCTTTCTCTTCTGTATTCACCTTTTGTCTTTTCTCCTTTTCTAATCTCGATTGAAGACAAGGGAATATAATTAATTTAAACTCATTTTAGGTTTAAATAAATTTCATTTCAAATTTCCTCTTTCACATGAGAGATAGATATTCTTTCCTTGGAGTGTTTTCCTAATTGGTTTGAAGACACCACATAATCTTAATCTTGATCATTTCTTTGTCTAAGGTTGAGATAGTAGTTGTCAAGTGAGTCTTGGTAGACTGATCTGACAAAATGAAGATTCTGACCTTGTTAGGGATTCAAACGCATATTTGAATTTTCCTTGATCAAATTTTGGTCTGTAAACTTGATCCAAATCTTCTTTCAACTTTCTTTCAGAAGATATTGTAGATAGACTTTGAGCTTTTGGTTATTCAGATGATAGTGCAAAGCTTCAGTCTTCATTTGTTGTCTTGGGTGAAGATTATCATTCTCTTAACAGAATGTTGCCTGTTACTTTTCTTCCTTTCTTTTATAAAGAATGAATAAGTCCTTTTGCTTCCAGTAAGTTGTAATGGATGCTTTGGATAACTTGCACAGACATGTTGTTTGAGGGTTGTAAACATGCTTATTTGGTTTTCAGCATAGTCAGTCAAGTAAGAATAAAAAGTCTTCCATAAGAGTATTGCTTGATACATTCTACTCTTTTGTTTACTCATGATCGAGTAAATCCTTTTCTTTTAGCTTCCAGTGAAGATGACAATTATTGATTACTTTGATTTGCTTTGATACTGCTTCAATACTGCTTTGATATTTGTTCTTCTTCAGAGAATGATGAGACTGAAAGTCATAGGCTTCAATCAGTCAGACTTTAGATGCATTGAACTTCAGACGCTTGTATGCAACCATTTGATTCTTTCATAATCTTTTGTTGACTTGTCCTGCTATGATACAAAGCTTTGGCTACACAACTCCAGTAGATGATTAGCAATGTTCATATGGTTCAATGTAAAATCAATTACTTAATGTTTGAGTTCATCAAAACACACAAGGGCCACATGAGTGTGAGTCAGACGCATGATGAGTCAGACACGTCATGACTTAACATTCTCCCCCTTTTTTATGATGACAAACATTCCATAAGATTTTATATTGAACAAGCAAATATAAGTAAAGCAAATAAGAGATTATCAAAACAATTTATTCCCAAGAAAGTTTAAAGACTCCCCCTAAACTTATGCTATATTTAAAACAGCGAAGAGCATTATTCTAACATACATTCTTGCTCTTTTCAAACTTGTTTTCTTTTTGCTTTAAATCACTATAAAGCTTTAAGTTATTTGCTATGTTGCTTCATATTATTTTTCTTCATGTTATTTCTCCTTGCTCATATGTTATTTCGCCTAGCTCTCGTTATTTCTCCCCCTTTTGGCATCATAAAAAAGGAAAGTACTTTGGTACTTTTGGGGAGATATTTAGCCAGACAACATACAATATATATATATATATATATATATAAAGCAATCACACATAGATAAGATAAGCATAAAAAAGATAGATAAAGCTGAGTCCAACAGGAGGCTCATTTAAACTTTGTCCAAAACATAAACTGATAATCATACCAAAAACAAATGGGTCATCAAGGATGGCTCAAAAACATAGATAGAACATAAATTCAGAAAAGGATCAGGTAAAAAGATCATCATTGAAAGATAAATTAGTTCATCTTCTCAAGCAGTTTGTGTAGGAGAGTTACGACTTGCTTCATTTCCTTGCATATTTCTCACAGTTCAGCTCTTGCTACAGGGTCACTGACCAATGTAGGAATCTGTTCATCTATTAGTTCATGCTGATTTGCTTGCTGCTGCGGGACTTCTTTTGGCAGTTGCACTGATTCTTCTTGAATAGGGATAGCTTCAATCATTTCCTCACCAGAAAGCATTGCCTTATGGTAGTTATCGTACCATGGTAGAAGTTTGAATGCAGGAGGTTGAACTTCATTTAAAGACACATTTCCAGAGAGAGATACCAGGCTCGTTTCAGTGACTTCAGCAGTTATAGTTTCTTCAGAAGGTGCATTCAACAAATTTCTTGATTCTTCTTCAAACGGATTAATCAAATATGAAGTTGTTGCAAAGAAGTTGATCAGGGGTGGAATAGACACAGATTCATAATCAGGAGCATAATCTTCATCATCAATATCAGATAAGCTTGGTTCAGACGAGATGACCAAACTTGAAACAGGGTTTTTAGAAATATAGTGACAGTATTTCTTAACACATGAAAAGTGTTAGAAATGGAGCAAATGCAATGATGCAAATTGTTCAGACACGAAAATTGATTCAGGTTAGGGAGGTTTTCAAAAACAGATTCTTCAAACACAGGGGTTTTGCACCACAAACTCAATCAATTAATCAAGGAATGAGTCATTATGGTGTAGAACAAACTTTCTGTTGACCTTTGAACAGGAAAATGATCTCTTTCATCCTCATAGAATATGGAATATACTAGCCAATTTATCAAATATCTTGGCCCAGCACAGCACAAAAAAAAAAGGTATTTTCAAAGAAATAGATACTGGGTTCATGAACAATCAGAAAAAGATAACCTTTGTACCAAGGATACAGAGGCAGGGGTTTTGTGGGTCTGACATACCTAAAGTGTTGCAATGCAACAAATCCAATCTTTCCATTTAGAGATGGAGTCTTCCACTTCTGATATTCTGTCAGCCCTGATCCAGATGACTCTACATCCCATTGACCCTCTTCATCCTCTAGATACACAGCCACATCCCTTGGAGTGCAAATCCTCTTATCAATTTTTCTCTTTAGATTCTTTCTGAGTGTCATCTAGAAGGAATCTTGGAATAGGGACATGCATATTGATGAGTGTGATTACACCTCATATTTCTTTATCATATTGCATAAATTTTCATGTAGTTTAGGCATTTTTAATTTGATTTTTGTAGTTTTTACCTTGGAACGGGTAAGGCGGTTTTGTGGTGTTTTTGTGCAGGAATTGAAGATTAAAATGTTCTAGATCAACCATAATGGAGCTTGTATGAAGATGGAGCTTGAAAAACAAGAAAACTGAGCCAACCAAAGGCCATCACAGCCTAGCTGTGACAGTCATCACGGCCATGATCGAGCAAGGCTGAAAAGAAAAGAACGAAAAAGTCAGAACCTGTCACGGACGTGACAGGCCATCAGTGCCAAGTTTTCCAAGACACAATCTGTCACGGCCTTGCCGTGACAGGCATCACGGCCGTGACGCGCAATATCTGGAATTTTAAAACCTGATTTGATCTGATTTTCTAATTGCTTGGGATTCAAGTTAACCTACTCTATAAATAGGACCTACAGGCTCGAAAATTGGATCCTTTGGGATGCTACCTTAGGCAAAAATTAGGATTTCTCTTCTTCTCAATTTCTTCTTCTCTCTTAGGTTTTTCTTATGCTTTTGTTAATCAAGCTTGCTATGAACATGGCAATGCTTGAGTAGTCGTTTTTATTTCTAGGAATTGGAGCTATGCCCAAGATTTGTTTTATGTTATGATTTGACGTTTTACTTCTTGTTAATTTCAATTTGCTTTCGATTTGATTCCTATTGCATGAATTACTTGTGAATCTGGTGCGCACTTATTTGCATGTCATAAATATTCTAAGGAGGAACCTAGTGTTGAACTTAGGTATTGGATCTATAGGAATCAAACTTAGGACTTAAATCATGAGAGTTAGAAGCGGTCCTTCGAGGGTTCACTGAGTTATCACAAAGCTTAAAGGGTTCGATTTAAGTTCAATTACCACGAGAGTAGGGGTTGGTTTAATCGGGCACGGTTCTTGTATCCCGAGAGGGAACATTAACTTAATTAGGATAAATTCACCTTTAAAGCAAATTTCGATAATTAACAAGAGGGGTAGTCAATTTAGTAACATGAGCAGTCTTGTTGGTAACCCAATTCCTGGAAATCTCTTTTGATATTGAAAAATCCCATATTTTGTTTGATTGCGTTTAGATATTTGATATTGTTAGTTAATCCTTTAAAAACCAAATCTTTTCTAAATCTTTTTCTAGTTCAGTTTAATTGATTTTAATAATTGATTATTATTTAAGATCATGGTCCCTATGGATTCGATCTTTTTATTACTTGACGACGAAGGCGTTCACTTGCAGATTCGAGCCCATCACGTATCGTTTGCAATGAACTTCCATGCTTTTACATGTTTCTTCAAAGCTTCAAGAGCTTGTAGGGCTTCTAAATCTATTTCAGATAGTTCACCAATTGTCTTCATTGGTTTTGGTGGAGTATCTTGAGTTGGTATGTATCTCATACACCAACCAGTCCTGTACTTTTCCCAGTTTTGTTCAAACCTAACCAGCCTTCTTTTTCTTTCTTTCTTGGATTCTTCAACTAATTCTTGTTCCAATTCTTCTTGCTGTACTTCTTCTTCTTCTTCTTGTTCAGAGATTCTAGCTTCCTCATTTCTAGGTTCACAAATCCTTGTTCCTTTATTTAACCTTCCTTCTTCGTTTTCAATCTTTCCTCCTTTCCTTTTTCTTGACAACCTTTTCTTTTTGTTAAAACAAACAGACACATCGGCAACTAGTTCAGATACAGCTTTAGTTACTAATGATTTTCTAGACCTTGGTTTCTTCACTTTTATTTCTTTCTTTCTTTTCTTCACCACAGATACTTCCTTCCTTTTTCTACTCAAAACAGAACTTAATGATTTATCATCATCTGAGTCATCAGAGACTCTTTCAGGGGTTATTTCCTCAATAGGGTTTTCAGCAACAACAAAATCATTTCCAGACTCAGTTTTCATTTCCAATTCTATAAGGGTTCATACTGAAATAACGGATATCTGATTCATAGCTTCGGAAGTTAAAACAGTTCCCTTATTTCTTACCAGTCTTGTCAAAATGATGGCATAGGGATATCATGTCTTATTTACACTAACTACTCTGAGCATGTGATTGAAAATAAGATCATTTATATTGACTTCTCTAAAATTGAGAAGTCGAAATAAAGCATATTTGTCAGTCTTAGAAACAATATTCAGAGAACATTTCCTAGGGGTTACACACCTAGTCAAGATGACATGTAAAAGCCTAGCCTTTGGAAGAAGAAAACGAACATACTTACTTTCCATGAGCTTGTCTCCAAATAGGGTGAGATTAACTTCTTCCTTGTCCTCAAAAATTTCACAATCATCAGACATTCCTGTTCTTTCCTGAGCACAGCCGGTTACTCGAACGATGTCACGGATGTCAAACCGTTGCCTTACTGCATTCACATTTCCCGCCACACTAAACAGTTGTGCATGTCTTGATGTGGCAGAGTTTTTCCAAAACTCTTTAACGATGTGGGGATAAATATTTTCCCTTATCATGAAGAAGTTCATCCAGCCCACGAACTCAAGTTCTGGTAAAACGTCTAAGCCAGCCGCTTTAATTTCTTCAAACTCGACAATGTGTTCAATGAGTATCCTTCTGCCTTCTGTTTCTTCCATATTAGGGAAAGCAAAGAAGGTTGTTGATCTTCTGAAGCCATTAGGGTAGTCAGTAGAAGGTGAAGAGAGATTAGGGCAGAAGAAGAGCGAAAGGTTGAAACTTTTGAGAGAAAGAGAAAAAAGAGATTAGTCTGAAGGTGAATGGTTTTGTGTGTGATGAAGAGGTTTATGAAAAGTACTTCGCATTTATTGCACTGATGTACGGAGAGAGAAACTAGCCGAAGGGAGTGAAACGTTTCCTCTTTTACTTCCCAGTTAATTATTTGAGAATTTTGAAATTAATATGTCTTTCTCAGTCTTTAAAGAGGGTCCACGTAATATCAGACCGGTTTTAAATTAACAGACGCATTAAATCAAATATTCATACAATAACACATAAGATTCTTAAAATAGAATTTCTTAGATACTTACTTGTGAGATATTTGCTTCAAAAATCACTGACCTCGTGTCTTGTCTCTCTTTTTCTTTTGAGGTGTTCTTACTCAAATTGGAGGCTTTGGAATGTATACTCTATTGTAATCGTGAGTAGTAAGAATCCATTTTCCAATCTATATTAAAGGTGTCTTCTTTGATCTACTCAATAAATTTGTATGAGGGATTATAAGGTGTTTTGGCACCCATACCTTTTTGGGTCCTCTTTTGTTTGTTATTCTAGTATGTGAAGACTTGGCTTTTCTTTTGTGAAAGCACTTGGACCTAATATGTCCAGATTTACCACAAAAAGTACATGATATATTAAAAAAAAGGTTTAATAGGAGTTTTCACATTATATGAGAGTTTTACAGATACTTTATCATGATTCTCTTCAATGTTACCAATACCAGTTTTGTCAAAACTAGACCTTTGACTTCCGAGAGGTTTCATTAGGTTGTTCTTGCCATTGACAAATCTAGCAAGATCATTAGTGATCTCTTCAACCTTCTGTTGAAGTTTGACAACTTCTTCCGATGGTGGTGTTTCAGTAATGATCTCAGCTTTAAGCATTTCTGCTTTGAGCTTTCTGTTTTCTAAGACTAGTTCATCAATCTTAAGATTTTTCTGTTCATGCTCCTTAGTGAGCTTCACATATTTTTTCTTAAGTTCTTTGACCTTATCAAGAATACAGTTGGATTCACTGAGAAGTTCATGATAGGCATCTTGTAAATCCTCAAATTCAGAATTTACCTCATAATCTGAGTCAGTGTCTCCAAGTAGACATTTGAATTCATCTTCTGAGTCTTTGTCCAAATCTTCCCAAGTGATCATCTTTTTTAGAGGTGGCATTCTATCACCAGCAGTTTTAAAAGCTGCTTTATTTGCTCTTATTTTGTTCCAGAACTTCCTCATGTTTCTGGTTGCCTTAGAAACTTCTTCATCCTCATCAACATTGTGAGAGAGTTGCTCCTTTAGGATGCTAGTTGATGGAAGTTTATCAGTATTGTTGACAGATGTTTCTTCATATGTTTCTTTGACAATAGCATCTTCATCATACAGTTCCTCAAGTCTGATCGAAATATCTTTTGTAGTTTCATAGCTGCTTACTTTGTCATACTCTGATCTGCTAAGAGAACATACAAGAAGATACTTGGATTTTACATTAAGTTGCACCATGTTTTTGTGATCCGATGTCCATCTGCTTCTTGGAAAAGTATTTCCACCTTCATCAGTTGGACTGTAAGGACCTTGAGATATGATTTCCCATAGATCTAGATCAGTTGACTCTATGAACATTCTCATCATACTCCTCCAATACTTACAATATTTTCCACCAAACATGGGTGGTTTACCAAGATATGGACCCTGATTGTACATACTGCTGCTTGAGGCTGCTTCACTTGAAAATCTTCAGAATCGTTTCCTCCACACTGTGAGGTGCTCAACCCAGAGGCTGAGCTCTGATACCAACTGAAATGGCACTAAACAACACTAGAAGGGGGGTTGAATTGTGTTTTCGAAAATCAGAGTTTAAAAAGCACAAAACAAAATCAGTGAGTGAAAGTGGCTCCTAGGACAGACGCCTTTTGCAACACACTGATTAGCTATTATATAACACACCCGAGTTAGTTACTTAAAACAGTTAAACAAACTGAATAATAAAGTAAAAGATAAGGAAAGAGTATACTCAGAGATTTGTCCTGGTTCACCGACAACCTTGGGCTACATCCAGTCATTGGCTTAACCAAGTTTTAACACTATAACTAATCAAAGTTACAGACGAGTATTATTTGCACACCTAGCCTCTCCAGGCTCAACCACAAGTATTGTTTGCACACCTAGCCTCTTCAGGCTCAACAAGTTTTCTTGAGACAAGCCTCTTCAGGCTCAGAAGGTTTGAGAGAGTTTTGAAGCACAGCTTCAAGGTTACAAAGCAATTCAACCAATCTTTAAAACACTACAGAGAGTGAATATGAACTTGGAGCTTGGTGAGTTGCAGATGAGTTCTTCTTCAAATGATATTTAGAGTGTGAAGAACATGAGTGAGTGATGAGAGCTTTCAGGTATAGCATGAGTTCTTCTTTGAGTAATATAGCTTTTCAATTGATTAGAGATTTTTCTGGTTGCTTATCAATGTATCACTTGTATATGTTATTTGTATCTTAGTCTTCGACTTCATCTATTTATACTTGATAACAAAGATACGTTGAGATGCACTTGAAGGTCCTTGAGACGCCCCATTGTGCCCGGGTGTTTTATTAGATTAATTCCCTCTTAATTCATTTCTTAGTCGCGCGCTTAGCGTGAAAAATACGTAAAAATTAAAAATTATATAATAATCATATAACTTCTGCAAATTAAACACACCAATGTTGTGATATATAAATACACACGTGTTTATTTATTACATTACCAAAACACTATTGAGGGTATCCTCTCAGTAGGATCCCTCACAGGCATAAGCTTAAATAAAAGTCATACTTAGCGGAAAACATATAAAAATTACTTCTTAGACACACTGGCCATACTATCTATACTCTAATCATCATGGATCACCGCTCGGCCTCCAGTGTCTGGTTCATAAGGAGTTCCATCCAACTCCTCAACAACCTCTGTTTCATACAGAGTTCCGTCCAGCTCCTCGGCAACACAATCCTCTATCGGGTCTTCTAATGTAGTTAAAGTAACCCACAAAAAAACAGAAATATATGGGATAAGAAGCAGTTCTATCATCAAAACACAGAAAAGAGTAATAGTAAATTATACAGTAATTGTGACAGACATAACATCATTCAACACTTAACTAACAAAGCATCCTCAAGTTAATATATCATCCTCAACCCCCAAACTCGTACAACTAGACTTTCATACTGACGTGGCCACTACTGATTTCTTTCACGCAATCCTCTTGGGGAATGTCGATCAATTGTTCAAGCGGCAGGTTCCAAATTCCCAGTGCACGTTCTCTTCCATGGTGAGAATGCTCACGCTAAGCATGACACTATAGTTGCACGATGCTCCCGGTGCACACCCCGTCCACTCTCGGGGATGCTCAATGAAATTCAATGACACTATAGCTGCGCAACCTATTTCTAAGGTGGAACGGTCTAGCGAGAAATCTTGACTTCGTGTATTATATTACCAATACATGGTTGTGAACAACAACACCGACCTCGTGTATTATATTACCAATACACGTGAATCTCACCAACCCATTTTAACAACATCCTAGTGCCTTAACCTTCCACTAGAACTCAACACATATTCTAAGTCAACACACCTCTTTATAATACATCATCTAGGTTAGGCACCTCTACGTCACCATTATTCTGACACCCAAATCAAACAACTATCTCTCGAACAACATATATATCTTTGCTTAAAATACACTAAGCACAATATTAACAACCAGGCAGATCATGCATAACATAACATTAGAAAATATTTTAACACCATAAATAATACGTCACATGCAGGTGGAATACCTTAACCAGCGGATCACAGTAAATTCAACAACAACAATAAAATTCAAACATCATCAACTAACTAAAATCAACCTAATATCGATAAACCGACAATCCCCAAATCACCATTGGTTTTACAGAAAAGGTTTCTGATGTGATTTTGGTCTTGTCGATTACTCGACCACTAGTAGGGTTTAGGTCGCCCCACACAATTATCATATAATCTACTACTTATCGATTCCTACGATAGGTTGATTCCATCCCCCACATGGGTTATCACTAAAATTCCGAAATTGATGTCCCTCATTATCACGCCACATGTTATAAATTCACCATCGTCCAAACAACACAACAACAAGTTAATCAACAAGCCCTCCCTTAACCACTTTTAGTTAGGTTCGGCCAAGTAATTCAAATGAGGGTTAGGGTTATGTTCTCATTCAAATCTTTTGGATTCTAGGTATTTAGGTATTGGATAACTAGGATAAATTGTTAGAAGTTGAAAATATGAAAAAAAAAATCCTCTTACCTCCAAGGTTAGGGTTTCGGCCATGAGCACAAAAATAGGTGAGAAAATTTATTTGGATTCAAGCTATTGGATCATAACAGTACAAATACCAAAAAGAATAAAAACCATAATCTTAACTCATCAAATACTTTTCTAAACATTTTTACATAATATTTGAAGAAATAGATCTAAGACTTGAAATAGATAAAACTTGATGAAACTTGTGATTAGTTGAGGATTAGGAACATAGAACCCTTAAATAGCTTAGATCTAACCTCATCTAAGTTAATAATTGAACAAAATCTCCTTTGTCCACTTTAACATAGATTCGACCCTGTCTAGAACAATAGGAAGGAAAATGATTTTGCTCACATACTCTTAGATGATGAAAATAGAAGACATATAAGGATCATAGAAATTGGTTTCACATTAAAATGATTTTTCTACAATTTTCTAAAGATTTTCAAAGTTATGAACCCTAATATGAACCTAGTTGAATATGAACTTGGATCATGAAAATAATTGAAGAACATAGGATTTATTCTTGATGAGGAACAAGGTTTACCTCTTGAAAATGGAAGATGAGCAATAAATCTACTAGTTGCTTCAATACCTTGGTTATGGAGGTTTTAGAGAAAAAGGAAGAAAATGAGAGAAAGTGGAAGAAGATGTTGAAGGTTGGAGATGAATGAAGAATAAAAGCAAAATGAGAGTGTGTGTTGGGGGGGGGGGGGGGGGGGGGGCGGTGGTGGGGAGGGATATTTATAGATAGGAAATTGGTTTTAACTTAGTTTAATTTAATTATAATCAAGGTTAAGTTAAATATAAATATCTAGATATTTTCACTAAATATCTGGATCTTTCCAGCTGTTCCCGGCTCCGTCGATTACCCGATTAGGGTTTTACTCCCGAATAAAAGTGTAATATTTCGTTTTTGGTTGAAAATTTTCAAACAACCAAACTCGTTGGAAATATGATTAAAATACAAACCATTTCGTTCACGAGTCAAAATTATGTTTTCTGATCATTAAAATCTTATTGCCAGTGAAAACACCGACTATTTTCCGTTCGAACTTTTACCAAAATTCGTCTGAATAAATATAATATTTTATTTCTGATTGGAAATTTGGAAAGTAGGATTCCACACGGACAAAATATAAAAAAATATACAAATTTCAATTTCTGGTCAAATTAGGGTTTTCTACCGGTATAAAATTATACTGTCAGTTAAAAACGCATACCAGTTTCCGTCAGAGTTTTAAACCCAAAATTTCACCGTAACCTTCTACCATCAGAGAGACTAGGAATATAATTTTATTTTATTTAAAATCACTTTCTAACTCTCAGATTAAAATATAATTAATTATATTTTAACCGGTTAAACAGCGTAATTAAAAATCAGGCTGTTACAATACAACCCCTCTTAAAAAAATAATCCCGTCCTCGGAATTTCGTGACTCAAACTAGACTTCCTCTTCTGATTGTATCCTAATCTAAAGATCTCACATTATATTTCTCATCACTGTCTTCCCCTAGGTGACAGCGATAACTTCATAACAGAATTCATTCTTATATCGTTCTATTTATCCTTGAAACAATCCATAGTTACATTATATTTATTGTCCTTAACATTTCACCTTGATATATCATCCTTGAAGAGCATACTTAAAACTTAATCCTTTGAACATATTCTATTATTCCAAATTATATTAAAATCATACATACCGTGTATGAGATCTGCAGAGTGAGAGGGTTCAACTCCTCTTATGGTAAACACTCTCCCAGCAGCTTGAGGTTTAACCATCTGCTGACCTGTTGCTGGAACTCTTCTCCCAGTTTCACCTCCATAACTTTCAGCTCCTCTATCCACAGCTATTGGTTGTTGCATACCTTTATGCCTACAACCACGAGCAAAATGTCCCTGTTTACCACAATGGAAACAACTAGGTCTTTCTGTGCAATCCCTAATATGATGCGATCCACCGCATCTGAAGCAAACATAGCCTTGTGGTTGCTGGTCTGATCTAGTCAATGTTGCGGATGTAGGTGTTTGTGCTCGTCTAGCATATGGTTCCTGTCTCAACTGAGAACCACTTCCTCCGCGCCTTAGAAAATTTGATCGGTTAGGACCTCCACTCCTCAATTGTTTCTGCTCATTGGCCATCCATAGATCTATACTTTCAATGGCACTGCATCTCTCGACTAGTTCGGGGAAATACTGAATGTCGAGAGACACCATAGCCCTCTGCAGCTCATTTCTAAGGCCTTCCTCAAATCTCCTACATTGCGAGTCTTCATTTGGAAACCTCTGGTAATACTCTAAAAACTTGATCCGCGCCTCAAAACTTGATGCGTAATCACCCACAGACATGTTGCCTTGTTTGAGGTTTGTGAATTCTTTTTCCTTCTCGCGTCGAAGTAGACACGGAAAATATTATTCAAAGAAGTAGTTGATGAATAACTGCCAGTTAATCATTCTGCCCTCAGCCTCCAATAGTCGTTTCTTTCCCTTCCACCAGAACTCTGCTCCTTCTGTTAGCATGAAGGCACCATAAGTCACTTTCCTCTCCTCGTTATAGCACACAGTTTTAAATATCTTCTCAATCTCTTGTATCCACCATTCAGCCTTTTCCGGGTCATACCCTCCTCGGAATTGAGGTGGCTTCCCTTTCATAAAAGTAGCCAATCCTGCATCTTCAGCTGCTGTAGCCCTTCTCTGATTCTTTAGTTCCAACTAATCTTTATTCATCTGCAGCATCTCAACATTCTGCTGGGTTTGTAACAGCATAGCAGCAACTATCGTTTCCATAGTATTGGGAGCCATAGATGACTCTGCTCCATTGATGTTATTGTTGACAGCTCTTATCATTCTTTCCGGAGTTTTGTCACCACTGTTGGTTGGACGTCCTCTTCCTCGAGCCATGATTCTGTAAAAGAAATCATCCTCTCTTATTAGTATGACATATAATACTACATAGGCAAGTATATACATACCATATGCCATACCAATATTAATTTTCGCAGTAAAATCAGACACACTACCCAACTTCTAAGCGTAGTCAAAATCCACTGTGGATTCGACTAGACACGGCCAGTAACAACATCCTATACCTCACAGTCCGATCAGAATCAAACTGCTCCGATACCAAATGAGACACCCCGTTGTGCCCGGGTGTTTTATTAGATTAATTCCCTCTTAATTCATTTCTTAATCGCGCACTTAACGTGAAAAATACATAAAAATTAAAATTTATATAATAATCATATAACTTCTGCAAATTAAACACACCAACATTGTAATATATAAATATACACATGTTTATTTATTACATTACCAAAACACTGTTGAGGGTATCCTCTCAGTAGGATCCCCTACAGGCATAAGCTAAAATAAAAGTCATACGTAGCGGAAAACATATAAAAATTACTTCTTAGACACACTGGCCATACTATCTATACTCTAATCACCATGGATCACCGCTCGACCTCCAACGCCTGGTTCGTAAGGAGTTCCATCCAACTCCTCAGCAACCTCCGTTTCATACAGAGTTCCGTCCAGCTCCTCAGCAACATAATCCTCCATCGGGTCTTCTAATGTAAGTAAAGTAACCCACAAAAATACAGAAATATAGGGGATAAGAAGTAGTTCTATCATCAAAAAGCGGAAAAGAGTAATAGTAAATTATACAGTAATTGTCACAGACATAACATCATTCAACACCTAACTAACAAAGCATCCTCAAGTTAACGTATCATCCTCTATCCCCAAACTCGTACAACTAGACTTTCATACTGACGTGGCCACTACTGATTTCTTTCACGCATTCCTCTCGGGGAATGTTGGTCAATTGTTCAAGCGACAGGTTCCAAATTCTCGGTGCACATTCTCTTCCATGGTGAGAACGCTCACGCTAAGCATGACACTATAGCTGCACGATGCTCCCGGTGCACACCCCGTCCACTCCTGGGGATGCTCAATGAAATTCAATGACACTATAGCAGCACAACATATTTCTAAGGTGGAGTGGTCTACCGAGAACTCTTGACCTCGTGTATTATATTACCAATACATGGTTGTGAACAACAACACCGACCTCGTGTATTATACTACCGATACACGTAAATTTCACCAACCCGTTTTAACAACATCCTAATGCCTTAACTTTCCACTAGAACTCAACACATATTCTAAGTCACCACACCTCTTTATAATACATCATCTAGGTTAGGTACCTCTAAGTCACCATTATCGTCACACCCAAATCAAACAACTATCTCTCGAATAACTGATAATCCGCTAGATTATGTGATTTCTATATATTTTTTAGTGTATTTTTGCTCCTAATCGTGCTAATTGGTTGTGTTTTGTCCTTAAATTTAATTAGTTGAGTTTTTAATTGTGTTTTATATATTTTAGTTTAGTTTTTTTTTTTTTGAGTCAGCCTGATAATATTTTTGCTTGTTTACATTTGTAGGAAATAATAAAGGATATGGGGTCATAAAAAAGGAATCCAATTCACATAAAAGAAAATTGACTTGTTACAGCAGAGGACACGTGAAATATGTTGAGCATTTTGAAGTTCCAACTTTAAATTGGAATTAGACCAGAATGAAGAGCCCACGTAAAACAAGTAGTATTTTTGGGCCATTAGAAGATCAATTGGCATTTAGGAATAAACAGAACATCCAGAGATCCACGAATTGGAATTGATGGAGAAGAATTAAGATAAGAAAGAGGCAGCAACGGAAATAAAAATAAAGATAAAGTGTAATGCACAGCAGTAAAATTAAAACAGTAACGTAAAGAGGGGTGACGCACAGGGGGACACCAGCGAGAATAAAAAAAAAAAAAGAGAAGTTCAGCAGCGTATGAAAAAACGTAGAAGGTGGCAGAGAAAAAACGTAACAAAAAAAAGGAGGAAAGGGCACTGAACAGAAAAATGTGCACAGCTGCAAGAAGAGAGTACTAGGAATTGCATTTGCTGTGAACAGAAAAATACTCACCGTTTTCGTGTTTATCTACTATATGAATTATGCAATTGGGAAATTCGAATTCATAGTTGCTATTTGTGAATAAATGATTTGCACATGTTACTTAGGAATAAAAACACAATCAAATTAAATTTTTTGAGTAGAAATCTTTCTTAATGCTTTTGCTATTTATCTAATACTTAAGGAATTGAATTAGTAACTTAGACAGAAAGGTTTATTCACCTAAAGAATTATGGGATAAATTACAAAACTCAGTTTCTTGAAATTGGATAAAATGTTGAAGTTAATTTCCAGGATTGAACAAGTAGGAAAGGCAGAGAAATCGATCATCTAACAATTTCTTCTTTATTGTTAAAACCCAATTCTTCTGTTGTTTAATTTTCTCATTTCAAAAATATCAAAAATATTTTCTTTCATTTGTTAAGTTGTTGTTCTTACTTATTGGCGAAAGCCAATTTCAAACCATTCAGTCGCTCAAACGAAATTGAGTTGGCATGTTAGTAGTTAACAATTCAATCCCTGAGGACGACATTTTTATTACTACAAAGCGATTTAGTGCACTTGCCAATTTTGCTCAACAACAACATATATATATTTGCTTAAAATCCATTAAGCACAATATTAACAACTAGGCAGATCAGCATAACATAACATTAGAAAATATTCAAACACCAAAAATAATACGTCATATGTAGGTGGAATACCTCAACCAGTGGATCACAGTAAATTCAACAACAACAATTAAATTCAGACATCATCAACTAACTAAAATCAACCTAACATCGATAAACCTACAATCCCTGAATCACCATTGGTTTTACAGAAAAGGTTTCCAATGTGATTTTGGTCATGTCGATTACTCGACCACTAGTAGGGTTTAGGTCGCCCTAGACAATTATCATATAATCTACTACTTATCGATTCCGACGATAGGTTGATTCTTTCCCCCACCTGGGTTATCACTGGATTTTCGAAATTGATGTCACTCGTTATCATGCCACGTGTTATCAAATTCACCTTCATCAAAACAACACAACAACAAGTTAATCAACAAACCCTCCCTTAACCACTTTTAGTAAGGTTCAGCCAAGTAATTCAAATGAGGGTTACGGATATGTTCTCATTCTAATCTTTTGGATTCTAGGTACTTAGGTCTTGGATAACTAGGATAAATTGTTAGAAGTTGAAAATATGAAACAAAATATACTAACCTCCAAGGTTAGGGTTTCGGCCATGAGCACAAAAATAGGTGAAAAAATTTATTTGGATTCAAGCTATTAGATCATAACAATACAAATACCAAAAAGAATAAAAACCATAATCTTAACTCATCAAATACTTTTCTAAACATTTTTACATAATATTTGAAGAAATAGATCTAAGACTTGAAATAGATAAAACTTGATGAAACTTGCGATTAGTTGAAGATTAGGAACATAGAACCCTTAAATAGATTAGATCTAACCTCATCTAAGTTAAAAATTGAACAAAACCTCCTTTGTCCACTTTAACATAGATTCGGCCCTGTCTAGACCAATAGGAAGGAAAATGATTTTGCTCACATACTCTTAGATGATGAAAATAGAAGACATATAAGGATCATAGAAATTGGTTTCACATTAAAATGATTTTTCTACAATTTTCTAAAGATTTTCAAAGTTATGAACCCTAATATGAACCTAGTTGAATATGAACTTGGATCATGAAAATAATTGAAGAACATAGGGTTTATTCTTGATGAGGAACAAGGTTTACCTCTTGAAAATGGAAGATGAACAAGAAATCTATTAGTTGCTTCAATACCTTGGTTATGGAGGTTTTGGAGAAAAAGGAAGAAAATGAGAGAAAGTGGAAGAAGATGTTGAAGGTTGGAGATGAATGAAGAATGAAAGCAAAATGAGAGTGTAGGGGTAGGGGGGGTATTTATAGATAGGAAATTGGTTTTAACTTAGGTTAATTTAATTATAATCATGGTTAAGTTAAATATAAATATCTAGATATTTTCACTAGATATCTAGATATTTTCAAATAAATATCTAGATATTTTCAGATGTTCCCGGCTTCATCGATTACCCGATTATGCCCGAATAAAAGTGTAATATTTCATTTTTGGTTGAAAATTTTCAAACTAGTTGTAAATATGATTTAAATACAAACCATTTCGTTCACAAGTCAAAATTAGACTTTCTGATCATTAAAATCTTACTGTTAGTGAAAATACCGAGTATTTTCCGTTCGAACTTTTACCAAAATTCGTCCGAATAAACATAATATTTTATTTCTGATCAGAAATTTGGAAAGTAGGATTCCTCACGGACAAAATATAAAAAGTCTACAAATTTCAGTTTCGAGTCAAATTAGGGTTTTCTGCCGGTATAAAATTATACTGTCAGTTAAAAACGCAGATCGGTTTCCGTCTAAGTTTTAAACCCAAAATTTCACCGTAACCTTCTACCACCATAGAGACTAGGAATATTATTTTATTTTATTTAAAATCATTTTCTAACTCTTAGATTAAAATATAATTAATTATATTTTAACTGGTTAAACGGCGTAATTAAAAATCAGGTTGTTACAGTCTTCAGCTTTGTTCTTTGAGAAATAGCCGTTCTGACTTGATAATAAATGCTTTGAAGACGTTGGAGATTCCTTGTTGACATATGAGTATAACAGATATGCTTTTCTTGCTTTGGGCAGCGTACTTTCCTTATTTGTGTAACACTTATAAAGTCTCATATAAAGTAGCTTTTCCTTTTGTTTTCATAAGGAAATCCTTTCTCTGTTGTATTCACCTTTTGTCTTTTCTTCTTCTTCTTTTCTAATCTCGATTGAAGACAAGGGAATATAATTAATTTAAATTCATTTCAGGTTTAAATAAATTTCATTTCAAATTTCCTCTTTCACAGGAGAGATAAATATTCTTTCCTTGGAGTGCTTTCCTGATTGGTTTGAAGACACCACATATTCTTAATCTTGATCATTTCTTTGTCTAAGGTTGAGATAGTGGTTGTCAAGTGAGTCTTGGTAGATTGATCTGACAAAATGAAGATTATGACCTTGTCAGGGATTCAGACGCATATTTGAATTTTCCTTGATCATATTTTGGTCTGTAAACTTGATCCAAATATTCTTTCAACTTTCCTTCAGAAGATATTGTAGATAGACTTTGAGCTTTTGGTTATTCAGATGATAGTGCAAATCTTCAGTCTTCATTTGTTGTCTTAGGTGAAGATTATCATTCTCTTAACAGAATGTTGCCTGCTGCTTTTCTTTCTTTCTTTTATAAAGAATGAACAAGTCCTTTTGCTTCCAGTAAGTTATAATGGATGCTTTGGATAACTTGCACGGACATGTTGTTTGAGGGTTGTAAACATGCTTCTTTGGTTTTCAGTATAGTCTCTCAAGTAAGAATGAAAAGTCTTCCATAAGAGTATTGTTTTATACATTCTACTCTTTTGTTTACTCATGATTGAGTAAGTCCTTTTCTTTTAGCTTTCAGTGAAGATGACAATTGTTGATTGCTTTGCTTTGCTTTGATACTGCTTCAATACTTCTTTGATACTTGTTCTTCTTCAGAGAATGATGAGACTGAAAGTCGTAGGCTTCAGTCAGTCGGACTTTAGACGCATTGAACTTCAGATGATTGTATGCAACCAGTTGATTCTTTCATAATCTTTTATTGACTTGTCATGCTATGATACAAAGCTTTGGCTACACAACTCAAGTAGATGATTAACAATATTCATATGGTTCAATGTAAAATCAATTACTTAATATTTGAGTTCATCAAAACACACAAGGCCACAAGAGTATGAGTCAGACGCATTATGACTTAAAATATATATGATAATGCAAAAAAACAAAAGTAGAACACACATGGCACAACTTAGGCGCTACAGAATAAACATGAATGATCATGCATATACCATAATATATATATATATATATATATATATATATATATATATATATATATATATATATATAATAGAAGTAAATAGGAAAAAGCAGAAGAAAAGATTCTTAATATGCTAAAAATTGATGCTTTGTTCGGATTAATGAGAGAAGTTAGGAAGAAAGAAGTAGGGAGGAGAGAAGTAGAAGAGAAGAGAGAATGGATAGAGAATGAGTGGATTTTCACGTTGTTTGAATTGAAAAAAAAAAGTAGAAGAGAAAGAAAAAGGTAAGTTTTTGTATAAAGATATTTTTATCCATATATATAATAATTATTTTATCAGGTTAAAAATATAAAGATAACTTTTGTATTTGGAGGATTTCTTTACTGCCGTACAAAGTGTCTTCCATGATGGGAAGATTATTTTTTGCTGGGCCCCACTTGTTTGTTTTCTCTCCCCCTTTATTTTCTGCTCTTCCCTTTTCCATGCTACTTCCCTCTCCGGTTCTCTCTTGCCTAGTTCTACCCATCCAAATGGAATTATTATTTTATTCTATGGGTCTATCTCTCTCCAACTGGAAATTTCCAGTTAATGGAGAGGTTATGAACCCCATCCAAACGATGCGTAAAGGCAATTGAGAACAGAGAAGAGGGAAACTTGAGGAAATAGCACAGAGAGATTGGATTGAACGAACACTGAAAACATAAGAAGATGGTTCAAACGACCCAGGTATACAAAAGAAAAGCTTATACTAAAAAGACATTGAAGCAACAAAGGTAAAAAAAGATTAGGATGGGATAAAGAAATTAAATAACAAGAAAGATGGTAAAAACTGAAAGTATTAAAGCAAAAAACAAAAAGGAAGAATGAAAAGAAATCTAGAAAAGATGAAGGTACGTAGGGTAGAAAGGATATATAGATCATTCAAGAGGACATCCTCGTTCTATCCTAAATCATTCACAATAATTTTAACTATCTCTTCAAGAGGTCTTTTTTCTTCTTCTTCCGACTACTCTGTTAAAGTTTTGTTATGTAGTTTTAAGAGCGTCTGCCCATCATTGTCTGAGCCTTTATGATAATTAGACCTCTAGTTCGATCTAACTTCGAAATGTTGATCTACAATTAGGAATGGCAATAGGGTGAGGTGGCCAGTACTTTTCCCACCCCACCTTGGTGTATGTTGTGGATACTTATTTATAATTCCCGCAAAGAAAGCAGGTATTCATAGGTATTCACCGGTATCTAATAATTCAAAATTATTTTTTAAAAATAAAAATTTAACATAAATAAAATAAACTCTAATAACACATACCACAATATATTTCCATAATTTAAAACACTTATTTATAAAATTAAATAATATCACGAATGTCATGCCAAGTTTATTGTATTATGTGATATTAAATTTAGATAATAATTACTATAAGAATAATATATATTTCTCAATAATTTTTTGTCATTATAGGTTCATTTATATAAAAAAAATCATCACTAATGGAATGTTGGTCTAGTGGAAGCAACTAGCTCCCATAAGGAAGAGAACCCGGGGAACTTGGGTTCGAATCTTTGTGGAGTCACCCCCATTGGGAGGCTGAGAACCAATGGGTAAAATCCTGCTCAATCAGTCGAACCAGAGATTAGTCCCATAGCGGGCCTGAAGGGCCGAAGCCGTGAGGATACTCTGGTAGACCCACTCGGTCCAAAAGACTAATTAGGAAGGGTTCCGAAAAAAAAAATCATCGTAAACTAATATAAAAATATAATTTTTTTTATCTTATATCAAAGTGAAAAGGAAAAAAAATTAATGTCTCATATTAAATAGAAACATACTCCCTCCAGTACACAATATAAGAAACAAATAAGTCCTTTTTTTTCTCTAAAACATAAGAAACATACATAAATTTTTACATATATTAAATGCGAATTTCTAATATTATCCTTATTAATTCTGGTCATTAATTATAGACCATCAGAATATTAATTAAAATTAGAAGGAATATTTTTAAAAATTTATATAAATAATAATTACAAATAATTTATTTCAATATATTTTCTTTAAGATCCGTATATTTTAGATTTTTGTTTTTTATGTCGTGGATTTCTTTTTTTTAAGAAATATATTGTGGATGTTATAGGGAGTATAAATTTAGGGTTCGACTTCCCTGCCTTTGTGGCGGGTAAAGTCACCTACCTTTGGTTAATGTGAGCCGTTGGATCCAGATCTTTGTTGATCTGTCCATTCATTTATTTTATCAATTAATATTTTTATTAAATCTATTTTTCTCTCGTATTCTCTACAATCACAGTATTCACAATGATATTCCATGTGTTTATTTCATGTATCAGTGGCTTCCTCTGTTAATTCTTGTACTAAATCTTTTAATCTATTTGGATTTGTTAAATCTATCATACTTAGATAGTGGACAAATTTTTCTATGTATAGAGTACTCATTATTAATTAGCTAGTACTTAGCTCTGATACCAATTCGGTACCACTCTATCTTTTCCCAGGTAGTGGTAGTAATTAGGCATAATCTGGATGATTATTTTCATGCATAATTTGGGTTACTAATAATTCATATCCATAATCCATTATAGATTCATCTATTTCCATTATGTCTTTGATTAATTGATCTCGTTCTTCTTCACAAAATGCCAGTTGCACTCTTTGTACTATTTGTTTTAAATAAAGTTCTTCTTGCCAGTGTTGGTGTTTTAATTTGTTAATTATTATTTGCTTGCAATCTTTGGGTATTTTCATAGCTAGAATGCTTAATATTTCTTTATCCGTTTTAGTCGTCTAATAAATCCCATTCTTCATATATATCAGATAACGATAGTCTATCATATTCAAATTCAAAAGCTAATCATATTTCTTCCATATAATTCCATTCTATATCTAACGAAATAATGGCAAGATAATAATCTTCTTGTCTAACTTGAGTCTTTATTTTTTTCAATTATTAATTGTTTACAATCAATAGGTAGATCCATTACTAGTACACTCATAATTTCATTTTCTGTTTGAATGTCAAACTCAGAATATATTTCCATTATTTTAATCAATATCTTCAAAAGTTGGTGCTGTTAATTTAAAATAACTAGTTGATTGATCTGACTTTAAAATCATTTCTTCTATTTTTTCTATTTTTTCTATTATTTGTCTTTTATATTTTTCTCTTTTATTTCTTATATTGATCAGTTCTTTTTCCTTCTTTATAATATATTTTTCCATCTGTTTTCGGTTTTTATCTTCCTTATTTCTTTTAAGATGATTATCATAAATATTCATAAAGTCTTTTACATCCTTTTTATCTTGATTTATTTTATTATAAGATTTTTCATAAATATTTCTTAACTCTTTTTCTTTGTTCATATTCTATTTCTCAAATATTGGGCTAGATCTCTAACCTGATTTGATAATTTATTTATATTTTCATCTTTATTTTCTTCTGTTTCAGGAAAAGTAATTGTTTTAGTTATTTGCCTAAAGCTTAGTGATTTTGGATTTCTTATAGAAATTCCTAATTCTGTTAAATCATTTCTTTTAGAATAATAAATCTTTCCTATTTCCTCAAATAATCTTGGTATATCTATCCTGTCATTATTTCTAAAAGTAATGCTATGATGCGAGTTTGTTAGTGCATAATTGACACAATAAGTAATTGAGAAAATCTTGTCTCCTGATCTCATTAAATTATTTCTTAAGAATCTATGTTCCATGGTTAAAGATTGGTCTAATCTTTGAGTATCTAATGGTATTCCAATATTTGGGTGTATTTCGAATTTCAACTTAACATAGGCTAAGTTTCCTTCGATTACTCCTAGTATTTTATCCTTAGGATCTGTTATTCTATCATCCTTTAAAACTAATTCAATAGGTGAATCTATTCCTTCTTGAAAGGTTGCCTTAATTAAGACTTGTATTGCTCCTATATGAATATAACCTATTTTCTTTCTATGTGATTCCTTTTTTAAATTTCTTTTTAACTCAATTAATTTCTTCTTATTTAATAATTGTATGCATGTGTTTCCTTGTGTTTCAGATATATCTATTGGTGTCTCATTAATTATTTTTCCATAATATATTATATTTTCCTTTTGGTTAAATCTTTTCATTATACCTCCTAGTTTTTTCATATTTGCATCTTTAGATAAATTCAAGTCCTCCTTCTGAATCTTTTGAAATAATTTTGGATCTATTAAAATACTTCCTTCATAGTTTCCATCTTCTTCAGTAATTTGTAAATGTTCTACATCAGTATTATTAATTATTTCCTTTTCTATTTCAGACATGATTGATTTCTATTATAAGCTGAATAAAACTAAATGGTTTCTGAGTCATACCTGATCTGGGAGTTTGAAGTAATCCTGGGTTTCTTGGTCCACCGCAGCTTCCGTTTAAGTTGAAGTTTGAGGTTTCGATGAGTAGTTGGTAGTAATGAAAGTAAAGTAGAAATGAAGTAGAGGAATATATGAAAGTAGTTTATTTATAAACAGTAGTGAAGTACATAGAACCGGGTTGATTCCACACTCAAGGAATCGCTAAGCATAGCTTAGAACTTCTCAGAGAGAAGAGAGAGATTGAAACTTTCGTTCAGATGATCTACCTTCATCGTTTCTGAGGGCTCTTATTTATACAAATAGAAAAGCATAGTAATTTACAAAAAAGTCCCTGAATTATTACAATCAATCAGACATTTCAATAATTCTTTGATGACATCATTGCTTACATCATTCTTCCAATAATGCTTGATGACGTCAGTGCTTACGTCATTCTTCAATAATGGCTTCGTCTGAGTCTTTGTCATCTTGTCGACAGTCTTCTTTCTTTACACATCTTTCGCATTTGTGATTGCCATTTTCCCTAATCATTGAGCACAAAGCGTCGAGGACAGCTGGCTGATAATTCATTGACAGTCCTTGTAGTGTGTAGAATGGTAATTCGAAGTTTGTCAGTAGTGCTAAATCTTTTTCCCTAATCAATTTTCCACTAGTCTTGCTGAGTAGCAGAGTATGTGGACCTTTATACATGGCTTTTATGAAAGAATCTTTACCAATCAATTGACATTGAGTAAAGATGCTGGCCAGTTGATTTGCTATTATCATAACAATCTTTTCTTCGCTGTATTCTTCGGCAGTAGGTTCATCTCGCATAGAGAAAGTATTATTACTTACTCCAATGAAGATTAAATTCTTTGTGGGTTGTTTAGTTGTAAAATCTGGGTAAGCTGAATAGAACTTCAGGAAGATAGTTCTATCCTTTGCAACATTCTTTTGGTAGTTCTGGATGGCTTCTTTCAAATTATATGGAAATAATTTGATTTCTTCCAAGTCTTGGCTGAGGTAGAGACATTCAATAAGTCCAAACTGGAACATATTAAATGTAAAAATCGATGTTGCTCCAGGAGTAATTACGGCCTTAACTCTGAACATATTTCGGTTGACCATGTAAAAACAATTAAGTTTTTCTTTTTCGGACCAATGGGTCAGTCTTTTTAGGTGTTCAAAAAAATTTTCTTTGGAAAATTGAACTTGAAGTTCATGATCTTTTCTTGAAGGGATTTGATAGTCATCAATGGAAGAAGGAATTCTTCCAAGTATTCTTAATGATGTCTTTTGAGCTGGTGGAGTCTTTATGGTTTCAGAGAAAGTCCTTGGGCCAAGATAAACGCCCTTGTCTTTGTCTTGTTCTTTCTGGTAGTCGATCAAAGCCTTTTCTGCTTCTTCTTTGGCACGAAATCCTTTGTGATGGACTCCTGAGATTCCAATGCAGTGAGGGGCTGCTTTGTGCCATTCATTGTAAACACCGGGGTGTGGTCCATTGAAAATAGTGTACCATTTTTCATTAGTGCTTTCCTGTACTTGTTGTTTAATATTTTTCATAGGGTCTTCTTTGATTGGCATTCTTTGTAATTGAAACTTTAATACTTCAATATTTGTTCTGATTAAGTCAAGCTCCATCAACTTTTGCTTCTCGAGCATTTCTTGGTATTGAATCTGCTTCAGTATGTCTTCAGTTGTTGATTGCTCCATTCTCTTGATAAAATATCTGCAAGAACATTTTTATCTCCCTTTATGTGAGAGATTGAGTAATTGTATTCGGCAAGTTTCATTTGCCATCTAATCAATCGTCCTCGTTTGTAAGTTCCTTTATGATTTAAGTTCTTAAAATTTGCGACATAAGTCGAGTCGGTTCGGACAATAAAGTCCTTGTCCAGTATATAAATCCGATGTTTTTCCAACATACGGATCAAAGCCAATGTCTCTTTTTCATGAGCGGGATAATTAATCTCACTGTCTGAAAAAGTTCCTGACATATATCGGCACAGTAATTCATTTTTGTATCCAGGGGGTTTTGCTTTCATAACACCTCCCCAGCAGTCATTTGAGGCATCAGTCTCAATAATTATTATATCGTCATCCGATGGATGATATAGCTCAGGAAGATCCCGGCATAAGTCTTTCATTTTTATAATTAGTCTATCATCATCATCAGTCCATGCCCAGATAGCATCCTTCTTTAATTTTTGCTGAAGGATTCTTCTTTCTGCTGCAAGATTTTTGATAAAACCTTCATTTGAAATATATGTTAGTAGTCCAAGAAATCTTTGTAAATCCTTTTTATCCTTTAATTTTGTTGGAAAAGTTTGAAGTTTCTTTAGTACATGTCGTTGCATAATTATTTTCCCTTTTTCGATTTCTAGACCTAAATAATTAATTCTATTCTGGGCTAGGACAGCTTTCTTCTTGCTTAAGACTATTCCATGTTCATAACATTTATTAAGAACGAATTCTATCTTTTTAAAGTGATCATCTAATCCTTTGTTTGAAAAGATTAATATATCATCAATATAAATAAGACAAAAATCTTTAAATTCTTTAAGAATTGAATCTATTCTCCGCTGGAAGATTCCAGGTGATTGCTTTAATCCCATTGGGAGTACATTCCATTCATATTGACCTTGAGGACAACTGAATGCTGTTAGTGCCTTAGATTCTTCAGTCAATCTAATTTGGTAAAAACCTGATTTACAATCAAAGGTGCTAAACCAATCCATGTTTCTAATTCTTTCAATAATTAAATCCTTTCTTGGAAGAAAATAGGCATCTCCTTCCATGGCATCGTTAATTTGTTTATAATTAATTACCATCCTTCTTTTACCTCTTTTTATTTCATTATGATTTTCTACATAAAAGGCTGGTGCTGAGTGTTTACTATTTGATGGTCTAATTAGTCATTTTTTACACATTTCATCAATGTCTTTTTCAAATTCATCTCTATCTTGTTTTGTGTAAATCATTGGTTTACATTTTACCTTTTTTGTGGGGTCTTTTAATTTTAATTCTACTAATTCAGTATTTTTGTTAATTTTTGGGTCTAAAGGGTTTTCACTACAGACCTTATTTAAAAGTTCTTCTATATGAGCTGGTATTATTCGATTTGGTTCTAAATTGACTAATATATGACGAATTTTTGTGCAAATTAAGCTAATAATCTCACCACGTTTTAGCTGTTGAAACTTTGATGAATAAGTACATGAAGAAGTATGAATAATTGGTATTTTGATAATTTCTCGTTTTTGTTTTTGATAAATATATGGGGTTCGCAAAGTAATATATGTTAAATATTGACAAAACGGTTGATATAACCGTAAGAAATTATTGCCGATAATTATATCTATTCCTGTTTCTTGTTTATATATTGTTGGTATTATAAATATTTTCTCTTGTATTATCAAAGTAATTCTTTTTGCTATCCAATACAACGAATGTATTGATCCATCAACAATTTGTATTTTTAATGGTTTTTCTAATCTTTCCCAGTGATCAATCAATGCTTCTGTTGCAAGGCAAAGACTTGCTCCAGTGTCTATATAGGCTTCTGTTACATTTTTACTTTTCTCTATTAATATTTTTATATAGGTACTATTCGTATTCTCCTTCTTCTGAAGATAATTCATCATCTGTATATTCGTATATACTTATTTCCGAATCACTTAGTTCTTCTTCTAAGGGTTCAAGTTCATATATTTGGAAAACTTGTTTTATTAATTTTGATTTTTCTTTAAAATATTTTTCTTTCCTTTGAGGGCATTCATTAGCATAATGTCCTTCGATATTACATATCCAACAGATACATTTCTTTTTTCCCTTTGGGCAGTATTTTCTTGGTGTTGATTTCTTTCTTCTGAAATATTTCTTTTTATTATTTTTGTAATAATTTTTCTTTCTAGAATAAGTCTTTCGTAGATTTGGTCTTTTGTAATACTTTTTCTTTCTTTTTATTTTATCACAACCATATTTTCCTGGTTTTTCTATCTCTGGGATGTCACAACAAATGACATTACTTCCTCTATTCAATTGTCTAATTGTTTCTCTATTCAAACATTGTTCTCTTAGTTCTTGGTATAGGAGTTTAATAACTCCTCCTAAAGTATTTGCAGTTTCTTCAGGTTTTAATTCCCATAGTTTATTAATTTTTGAATTTAATGGATAAGGTAATTTATCTATAAAGATATATTTATATATTTCTTTTAGTTTCTTCATCTAATTGATAGTAGTATTTTTGATATTCGCAGATGAAACTTTCAATCTGACACATATCACATATTTGCATTCTATTAAGGTGTGACTTGGCATTCTCAATTAGAGTTTTATTTGTCTTTTCTCTCTGTTCCATTAAATTATATCCTAAAAATTCTTGGTGTATTAGAGTCATTATTAATTTAACATAGTCTGCGCTATTATCTACCATTCTTCCGAAATTAATCCATTCTGCATCTTTAATTCCTATTAGAAATTTTTGCACATTCCCTGTTGTTTTGAACATCACAAAATTTTTGGTTTCTATAAAGTTTAGCTGTTTGAATCTTTCGTCAGTTAGGATCATTAGGATTATTTCATTCGTCCATCTTAGTAATACATCTTCTTTATTTCTAATACAGTCAAGGTCAAGTATATTTCCTGTATTATGGTATCGAGGTTTAAATTCTTCTTGAACTTTTGTCCATTTATTATTATTTTTTCTTGCATATCCTTTATTATACATAGCTTCTGTTTCATATTTATCCCAAGCTCCTTCAGGTGTATATTTATATTCTTCCCATTTTCTTTTAGGGTTTTTTCCACTATATTCACCTCTTTTCGTTTTTATATGGTTTTCTTCAGATTCTGAAGATGAACGGTAATTTAATATTATTTCTTCATTTTCATTGTTTCTATGTCCTTTTTATCAATCTTTTCGATATTGTGTATTTGATTACTTTCTTCTTCAACTATTTTAAGTTGTTCCAATAATTGTTGAATTTCTTCTAAATCATTTGATTTTCTTAATATTTCTATATATTCTTCCTTTATCCCTTCCATGAAGATACGGGTGTAGGTATCCATGAAGATTCTTGTTCTGGTTCTTGTTTAATTATTATTCCTTTTGATTTTCTGGATTGTAAAATTTCTTCTAGTTCATTTTTTGTTACACATCTATTATTTTCTTCGTATTCTAATAGATTTTCTAGTTGCTCCAAAATGATTTTTATTCTAATAATATCATCAGTATTTTCTATCTCTTTTCCTTTATTAATATTATTTAAGGTTTCTTTAATATTTTCTATTTCATTTTTTCCTTTTTGTATTTTATTGCAAGTGTAATTTGCAATTCTTTCTGTATTTTCAATTAATCGAATAATATTTTTATTTAGATCTTTTAATATTCTTTCTAATTCTTTAAATCCTGATTCTATTTCTTCAGATAATCCCATTATCCTATGCAATTTTCTAGTTCTTGTTTTAATCGTCTTATTCTTTTTCTAACCAATTCTTGGTGATAAATAATATATTGATTTGGCTCTAGCGTTTCTAATATTTTTAAGTATTTTCTTAGTTCCTTAATGTTTTATTTTAAGGTTATTATTCTATCCATTATTTTGGTACGTTGGAAAAAATCAATGACTGAGATTTTTCAAAATAAGGTGACGTTAATTAATTAACGTCAGACAATTTCTATCCATAAATTTAGCAGGTATGCAGAGTGTGATCAGTATTATGATCTCTACACCCACCTGCAATATTTAAATGTGTACTTATCCATCATCTTGTCCAGGATAATCTCAGTAAATCCCCGTGGATATGGATATTGTTGTCTATCTTTCTTTTTCTTTTCTTTTTTTTATGGATATATTGTTGTCTATCTAAAACCAGCAATTTCTCTCCAATAGTCCTGACCTTGCCGACAACCAAATTTGTAATTTCAATTTTGATACCACTTGTTGGATTTAGTTTTATACCAAAAGTTATAATTATTAACCTCCGTTTGTTTTATATTTTAATATAATTAATTTTGAAAGAATTGATTTTGGTAGAATTAAGGTTAACAAAATTAATTTGTGTTTGATAACAATATTTTAAAAATAGGTTTAGAATAATTGATTTTATTTGGATGATAAAGTAAAATCACTTTTAAGGTATAAATATGTAGAATTTTGTGAATCCTACATATAAAATCAATTATTCTCAAAAAAAAACTAAAAATTTTTGCTTCTATACCCCAACACACTTTTTTTCATCATGTTTTTTACCCAAACAAAAACTCAGTTGTAAAATTACCTCGAATAGAGAAAAACTTCGTTTGAGTTAGGAAGTAGCCAAACCAAACAAGCACTAATTAGAATACAGCGTATCAATATCAAGGTTTACAAAATCGGACCGATCATTGAACCGGTAAAGTCACCGGTTCAAGGTTCAATGGTCCAACCGTAGTTGAACCGATAATAATTTAATAATATTTTATTAAATTTTTAATAATATATATATAAATATATAATATATAAATAAATATATATAAATATATAATATATAAATAAATATATACTAATAATAACAACAAAAAAAAATATTTACCTTAGTGAACTGTTAAAAACGTTATTATTGGTCAATTTTTTTATTTTGTAGGGAACACTAGTCAGACTAAGGCACCTTATCTAATGGACAATTAATATATGGGTTGATTTCCTAATTGGCTGCATCGTTAATAGGTATCAATAAATGATTTTACAATATCTTTTTAAAAAAGTTGAAACTTATCACTTTACCTAGGGAACGTGAAAATAGTCTTACAAATTCCCTATACTATCACTTTCTAGTTCCTACTTCCTTGACATTTCATTTTCCTTTCTTTCTCACTTTTTTAGTTTTTCTTTCTTCCTCCCGAAGATCAGAGAGCCATACATCCTGACTCCCGAGACATCAGCCGCTCGCTTGGGAATAGAGCACCTCGTCGCCGCAGATTGGAGTAAAAAAGCTAGAGCACTTCGTCGCCGATTTGGGGCTGTGGAGGAGTCAGGAGCAGATGGCAGTGGACTGGAAGTTGTGGAGGCATGGAGCCCGATCAAGAATGAAGAACAATTCTCCCACCCGCCCACCTTTCACCGGTTTTGCCGGTTTTGAACCGGTTCAACGGTTCCATCACCGGTTTCATGTGAGGCCGGTTTTGAGGATCAACCGAACCGGCTTGGTGTCCGGGTCCCGGTCGGACCGGTTGGACCGACCGGTCCGATTTGGTAAACCTTGATCAATATGCATCACAAATTGATGTGACATTAGCCCAGTGATGCTAGTCGACAACAAAACGGATCTGTAACATGACAACAGTTGTGTTATTCTAACCAGAATATGATAATTATTGGACAACTTTTACTGTATCATTATTGTAGTGTATTTTTTTTTATATAAATTTTGACTTTTTTTAAAAGAAATAAAATTTTTATTTTTCAAAAAAATTCATTAACCAGATAATGAACTGACTTAATCAGATATGTGTATATGATTAATCAGATATTTACACATACTTAATCAAAAATTTAATTTCTCAAAAAACCCATTAACCAGATAGTGAACTAAATTAACCAGATATTTATACCTGATTAACCATATATTTACACATACTTAACCAAAAATTTTATTTCTCAAAAAAACTAATTAACCAGATAATGAACTGAATTAATCAGATATTTGTACATGATTAACCAGATATTTACACATACTTAACCAAAAATTTTATTTCTCAAAAAACTCATTAACCAGATAATGAACTGAATTAACCAGATATTTGTAGGTGATTAACCAGATATTTGCACATATTTAATCAAAAAACCCATTAACCAGATAATGAACTGAATTAACCAAATATTTGTACATGATTAAACAGATATTTGCACATACTTTACCAAAAATTTTATTTCTCAAAAAAACCCATTAACCAGATGATGAACTGAATTAATCAGATATTTGAACATACTTAACCAAAAATTTATTTCTCAAAAACCCATTAATTAAATAATGAACTGAATTAATCAAATATTTATACATGATTAACAAGATGTTTACATAAACTTAACAACAAAATTTATTTATCAAAAAACTAAATTAAAAAAAAAAAAAGACCTGCAACTATACTACTACAGTGCCATACAGTACAACATAATAACACTGCAATAATGCTATATTGTTTAACTATACGTGTTGTCATTCCCCGTTGTTAGAAAAACATTTATTTTTTCATCATTGGGTAATTTCGAGATATAAATTTCAGCCTGTCCATGAGAATAAGAACTAAATAAAACGAGAAGAAAGAAAAAGTGAACTACGTGAACTACAATCCTCAAATTCAACCTGTCCAGGAGATTAGGTAAAATGTATGATTTTGCTATGGGAAAGTTCTTTATTCTCCTTCGTCATTGGCTAGATTATCTCTTCATACCTAGTAAGCTTGAGACATATTTCATGTGTAGATTCTTTAAATTTTGATGATTCTAAATATATTAAGTATGATAATATTGAATCATATGAAATTACTTACATGTCTGATAAGTGTGCAGGAAAACAAACTTAAGGTAACTCGTCTATTTTATGACCCGTCTACTTTTTAATAGAGCTCAGTTTTTAGACTCATCTAAAAACCACTCGTCTAAAATTCAGTTCATTCAGTCAAAAACCAAGTCAACGCTCGGTCAAAATTTGAATATATTTGATGACGTGGCAAGAAGCATCCGTCTGGAGAAGACTTAGTGGATCACCAGTCTAATTTCTAGAATAAGCTAGCACCGGTCTAGTTTTAGACTGCATGAGCACCCGTCTAATTTTTGGATTGCTTTGCACTCGTCTAAAATTTCCAATACTGCTACAATGTCAGTTTGTCAGAAATGAAGTTCAGGTTACCTTATTCAAATTAGATGCCTTCCTTAAGGATCTCGAAGATCTCTGGACAATAGCACAAAGGATAAAGAATAAAGAACGTTTGTTTCAAGGTTTTAAGGAATAAACACACAATTTCTGTACCACAACAGTAACCTTTTAGCTGTTTTAGTACAAATTAAAAGTGATTTCTGGAAAGTGAACTGACACTACAAGAAAAGGGTGGCTTACCGACGACATATTACCGACGGACGTCAGTTCCATCGGTAGTGAGATAGTTTCCGACGGACATAGCCGTCGGTAAACACGAATACCAAAAGTCTAACCAATTACCGATGGAAACTCCATCAGTAATGTTACCGTGGACTGTTCCGCTTGTGATATAATGCGGGAAAGGTATTTTTTATGGCGCCAAATCGTCTCTCTATGCTTCTCCTCCCCCTCTCTCTCCTTCTCCTTTTTTCTCTCTTCCGTCCAGTCACCACCGTGCTCCACCGCATTCCACCACCACCTCTATCTTCTCCTTAAGCAAGCCGCCACAGCCACCACTGCGTCCCACCACCAGCACCACCACTCTTTCCTTCCTTGCAACAGAACCTCCACACCACCACCCTCCTTGAACCAGAACCACGACCACCACCCTCCTTGTACTCGTATAAATTTAATATGTTCATGTTGTTATTATTTTTTTTGTTCTATAAATTTCTGATTGTAGTGGAAATTTTAATTTATTTTTTCTTGGGACACTGCCACCAGCTTACTCCGGCAGCCACTAGCTGCCCGTGCTTGATATCGATCTTTACCCTTGATAAGTTGTTCATGTTTAAATTAAATATTGAAATGTGTTAGAAATTTTATTTTGTGTTCTGCTTGGTTGCCATTCATTTATGTGTTTGTTGTCGTTGTTGTTCCGAATTGAAGATAAAATTTTAAGAGATGAGAACTTTTAAATTGGAAATAACTACAATGTTTGTATGGAAATAACCACGTACGATGTTAGTGTGGAAATAACCACAATGAGAACTTTGGTAAAATCTATAACCGCATCCAAACTTCACTTCACTAATATATATATATATATATATATATATATATATATATATATATATATATATATATATATATATATATATATATATATAATCGCATCGCCATGTGGAGCTGGGACTGTGATGGTAGCTGACCATGGGGCAAATGAAGTTGGGACAACATCGAATGTGATTAAAACGAGAGATTAAATTTTTTTGGTACCAAAATAGCTAATTATCGAAACAAAATTAATATTATGTAAGGAAAATAAATTTAAATATGTAAATAATTAAATAGTTACATAACAATAATACTAGATTAATAATTTTAGGAATAATGATTTTGATATTTAATTGATTTTGATTTAATTAAATAACTTAGGAATAATGACCGCTGTGCATCAACTTAATTGATTTGAAGCAATAAATTAAATGATCGAAGAAGGGTTTCCAATATCCAAAGTATTACAATGACAAATGGAATCGATGTCTAGGTGTTAGTGAGAGGGAGAGTATCAAACATAATTATTTGAATTAAGTTTTGTGATAATATTAATTATGTATTAAATAAATATTAATCAAAGGTAAGACGATCAAATAGCTACAATTAGCTAATATACTAATAATAATTTTAAATACTTGATATCACAGTACATCTTTATATAGTTAAGTAACGTAACAAGTGTGAATAATAAAAAATTATTAAAATACATAATATCTTAATAACTACTTTCAAGTAAGTAATTAACCAATATACTAATAATATATTTTTAAATTTGAGATTTAAAAAGTCAAGTATACAAACATAATTAATTAACTAATTCAAAAAAATGTTTTATTAATTAAATTAAATTAAAAAAATAAATTATTTAATAAAATGTTAAACAAATGATTATTCAATTTTTTATGGACAAATATATGTTTATGCTGGTTGCTTAATTATGTGTTATACGGTTTGCTGTTATTATCAAACTTTATGCAAATTATCTGTGTTACTTAAAGTTTTATTTTATCTTAGAGTATATATAATTAATACGTAATTGAGAAAAACCGTAGTTTCCCGTTCAAGGTTCAATATTATTGAGCATGTGTACTCGTGGTCGTGGTATCACTCATTTTATTGAATCTTGAATTGTCCAATTAGGACAGTTTGGGAAGAAACTTTTTCTCCACGGATATACTAGTTACTCGCTGATTGTCATTTGTGAAATAGTTGATTAAATTTCGGGTCGAAGCATTTCCTTTTGTTCTTCGGGTCCATACTTGATTGTGGTTTTTCACCGTGGTCAAGTCGTGTACTTGGAGACCGATGGGAGATGCTGCCGAAATTTCGTCAGCTATAAGACATGAGAAGTGATGAGTAACTAGTATAATACAGTGGTGAAAAAGTTTTTCCTCGAATGGGATAGGGCCACACCTTTTAAGGAAAGGGAGCGATTCGGGGTTATAGTATCATGTTTAAAAATACTTCAATTTATCTGAAAATGCAGAAGGATGGAATATTATCCCTCGAACCGTAGTTGGGTGTATGATAGGAACGAGTCTAGTAGACGACTTCTCAAACAATCATTTGTAGCTGGAGTTGAGGAGTTTATATCCAAATCAAAGCAACATTGTGATTATGCCGAAGAGGGAGGGATTAGATGTCCGTGCACAAAGTGCAACTGTATGGCGGTTTTGAGTGATTATGACGTGAAGTTACACCTATACCGACGTGGGTTCAAGCCTAATTATTGGGTATGGGCTGATCATGGTGAGGAGTTGCCGGATATTGAGTTGAATGAAGTCGGTGGTGACGATCTTAAAATGGGTGCATCAGGCAGTGGCTACCACGATGAATATGTTGAACAACTCCAGTCAATGCATATGATGGTCGATGATTGTCTTGGGCAACATGGGAATTTTGAGGCGGATGAGTCTGATGACATGGAAGAGCCTCCTAATGAATCGGCGCAGAGATTATACAATCTATTGTTAGAGACAAATAAGCCATTGTTTGAAGGGGCGTTAGATTCAAAATTATCAATTTGTGTTAGGCTTCTAGCTTGCAAGTCCAATTGGAATGTCCCAGAGCAGTGTTTGGAGTTTTTTTGTAAAATGCTTCAAGATGTGACACCCTTCAAAGAGTTGTTGCCAAAAAATTATTATGATGCGAAGCGGTTGGTGGCGAAACTAGGCTTGGGGGCTAAGAGGATTGATTATTGTCCAAATGGGTGCATGCTATATTGTGGTAGTTAGTCTGTCACAAATGACAGTGTGTCGGAAGAATGTAAATTTTGTCAGATACCCAGGTACCACGTTCAAAGTAGTGACCATAGTAAGAGGAAACCAGTTCCTGCGAAGGCAATGCTCTATCTACTAATAATTCCTAGGTTGTAGAGACTGTTTGCATCAACACAAACTGCGGGACAAATGAGGTGGCATAATGAGAATATAAAAAATCCGGGTGTCATACGCCACCCTTCTGATGGTGAATCTTGGAAGCACTTCGATCGGGTTCATCCTGATTTTGTAGCAGATCATCGCAATGTGAGACTTGGGATGTGTTCAGATGGTTTTACCCCGTACATTCAGGCGTCAACCTTGCAATATTCATGTTGGCCAGTGATTGTTACACCGTACAATCTTCCTCCCGAGATGTGCATGTCAAAACCGTATATGTTTCTGACTTGTCTCATACCGGGACCATCTAATCCGAAAGCTGGGATAGATGTATATTTGCAGCCTCTGATCGATGATCTGAAGAAGTCGTGGGATGGTGTGTTGACTTATGACGTTTCAAAAAAGTGAAACTTTATGATGAGGGGATCACTGATGTGGACTATCAATGATTTTCCTGCATATGGCATGCTCTATGGTTGGGGGACCCACGGTAAATTGGTGTGTCTGTATTGCATGGAACATGGAAAGACTTTTACTCTTAGATATGGTGGCAAAAGTTCCTGGTTTGATTCTCATCATCGGTTCTTAGATCCCGACCACCCCTCCGAAGAAACATCCGAGCGTTCAAAAAGAATCAGACAGAAGAGGAAGGTCCACCGCCTTTGTTGACTCCTGAACAAATATGGGGTCGGGTTAGAGATCTTCTTAAAGTCAATGAAGCAGGTGTGTCAAAATTACCCGGGTATGGAGAATGGCATAACTGGACAAAACAAAGTATTTTTTGGGAACTACCGTACTGGAAGGATAATCTGTTAAGACATAGCCTTGATGTGATGCATATTGAGAAGAATTTCTTTGACATTTTTAACACGGTTATGCATGTGTCTGGCAAGACGAAGGATAATGAGTAGGCAAGGATGGACATAGCTCTGTACTGTAGACGAAAGGATTTGGAGCTGAAGTCACAGCCTAATGGAAAAATGGTCAAACCAAAAGCTTGTTACACTCTAACCGCCAATGAAGCAAAGTCAATTTGTCGGTGGCTAAAAGACCTTAGGACCCCTGATGGTTATTCCTCTAATTTGGCACGATGTGCTGATGTAAGAACAGGGAGGCTTCATGGGATGAAAAGTCATGATTGTCATGTATTCATGGAGTGTTTGATTCCTATTGCTTTCAGCTCGCTGCCCCAGCATGTTTCGAACCCGCTTACAGAAATCAGTCATTCCTTTAAGGATATATGCTCTACAACTTTAAGAGTGGATGGTATGATGAAGATGGAAGAAAACATTCCAATAATTCTGCGCAAGATGGAGAGGGTTTTTCCCCCAGGATTTTTTGACTCAATAGAACATTTCCCTGTCCATCTTGCATATGAAGCGAGGCTTGGTGGACCAGTACAATATAGGTGGATGTAACCGTTTGAAAGGTAATTTTATTATATTTTGACATTTAAATAATTAGCGACCATTGAATAATGCCTTGTCAACGATGTTTTTTATTACTTAGATTCATTGGCGACTCTAAACGATTAGTTAAAAACAAGGCTAAGATGGAAGGATCAATCTGTGCATCTTACTTACACCGTGAGACAACCTATTTCTGGTCTCACTATTTTAACAACTTTACATTGGCACCAAGACATGTTAGGAACGAGGTAGATGTTGATAATGCAGGGTATCCTTATATGCTATCCGTATTTAACCTTCCTGGCCGTCATGCTGGCAAGGAGCTTACTTACTGGTTAACTGATGAGGAGTATGAATCGGCCCATGTTCATGTCTTGATAAATTGCACAGAGGTGAAACCATACCATGAGTAAGTCTTAACGACCTATTTTTGAAATAATGTATCACATGTTATTATAATTTCTCCTTTAACACATAGTACACATTTTTTTGTCAGTGTGTTCCTTCATATTAATCAATTAAGTGAACAAGATGGTTCTGCTCGTACACATGCAAATTTTCCTGAATGGTTCAAGCAACAAGTAAGTGTAATATGACGATGCAAACACTATATTAAGCTTAATTTTTCCTCTTGAAAAAAGTAATTATTTAATATGACTTACCTATTCGTAGGTGTATCAACAACCGTTAAGCGTGACTAATCAACACTTGAGAGATTTAACGTATGAGCCCTATAGCTGTGTTAGATCATGGCATACATACTTTCTTAATGGGTACAAATTCCACACAGATGAATAGAACGTGGGAAAAAAGACAATTAATAGCGGGGTTGTCGTACAGGGTGTAACACCCCGATTTTCGCTGCTTCGTAATATCGGTAATAAATATATAAATATATATTTTTATCCGAGACAGAAAATGATTTTGGATAAACTAAGGTCATTCCCTTGTTATACTTATTTTTATAAGGTTACGGGGAAGTTTTTGGTTGAAAATTCAGACGGAAACCTAGTGCGTTTTAGTGTTTTCACTGACAGTAAAAGTTTACTGCTCAGAAGACCTAATTTTGAGTCGTGAACGAGATGAAAAATGTTTTTATCGTATTTACTATGATACTGGAACTTTTGAAAATTTTGGTAAAAAAATTAAAATATTATATTTGTTGCGGGCGTATAAGTCGAGATATCTCTAGGAAAGCTTGCGCCAGATGAATCGAGGAGTCGGCAACGTAGCAGAGATGATGGATTTGACCGATTTGCCGAGTATTTATGACGAGCTTATCTGAGTCATAATGGCCATAATGGCACATTTATGACAAAGTGAAATTTTCCTATGAAATGACCATTTTGCCCTTGTCTTTATATGACAATTGCAAGTAAATGCCATTGGAAAAGTTGACTAAAGATTACCCAAAACCCACGGATCCAAGCCTTCTTCATTAAGTTTGGTTCCTTCTTCATTAAGTTGTTGCCTTCTTTATTAACCATTTCCTTCCATTTCCATGTTCTTTTTCTTCAAGGTGTTCATAATTCGTCAGATTTTACCTAGAAATTCTGACTAGTTTCTATTTTGAATCTCGAAAAACTTTCAACATGAAAGTTGTTCCTCTTTCTCTCTTATTTCCAACGACATAAAGATCATCCAAAACGGATAAGTATGTTGAGAGATATACCCAAAATACTAAAACTGTTCTAAACCCTAACTATGTTCATCTTCTTCCTTAAGTTTCTCAAGAACACCATGAGAAATTTGTGAAGAACATCATCCAAATCTTGCTTTACTTGAATCATCAAGAGGTAGCAACTTCTTCTCTTGTCATTTAAATCATTTCTCTTCACAACACTTGTAGATTCATGACTTAGATCAACATGTTCTCCATTTACTTCAAAATTCATGGAACTAGATTCAAAAATTCACAACTAATTCTAGAAAAATCCTTTTGACATGAAACCAATTGCTATGATATTATAATCATCTCTATTTTCATCATCTAGAAGCACAAGATCATGAGAAATTTCTTTCCCTAAAATCTGGACTGGACCGAACCTAGGTTAACTTTGTGTTCTTAGGTTTTGTTTCAATTTCATGTCTTGATTCATGATTATATCTTGATAGTTCTTGTATTCAATGTTGGGAATTTGCGTATAAAACAAAATAAAACGCAGCGGAAAAATTCTCATCGAAGGATCCATGCGAATGGTCATGATTCATGATTAGAAAGTTTACCTCTTGAAGCGATGGTTGTTGGTTGAAATTCGTCTATCACGAACACCGCACGAACGGTGTCTCCGAGAGGTATCCACACGAGCGGACTCCGTGAACGCCCAACGCCACGAACCTGAAGCGTCTCTGTTTTGCAGTGCTAGCTTCAAAACCGAGACTTACTTGTTCACTCTTACTCTCTCTGCGGCTAGGGTATCAACCTTGTGTGCACAACAACTTAAGTGTTCTACTTATAGTAGCGCCTCCTTAAGTGAGTTAGTGAGCAAAGACTTGACCTAAGCCCATGTACTATGTGCTAGGCCCAATAGGAAAGTCCAACTCTCCTTTTAATGCTTCTTTTAATCCGCTCTTATGTGTGTGACCCTATAGGTTCCCAAAACGTTAGTAGTAACATTAAATCCCATTTAATATTACAAACAATGAGCGGTATCTAGCAATACATCACTGCTACCTAAGTAGTGAGAAAGTCGATGATTTGACGAAACCTTTCTGTGACAAATATTCATGTGCATTATTATCCCTTTGTCCATATATCTATATTGAACACAAGGCATAGACTGTGTCACCCTTGTATGGTTCAATATCATGTTCCCCGATACCCGAGTAGACTTAACAACAAATGAGGTCAATATCTCATATTGACTCATTTCAGCATGGCCATGCATTTTACAATCTCACTCTATCAGGGGGCCCACAGATATTACTCCTGTCATGTAGGAGGGACAAATTCCATCTAGGTCACTCACATCCCTCTGCATGGCTCGTGGTATGCCCAATGACCGTCTTTATAATCATCCTATTACAGATGACGTTTGACGATATTAAAGCACACGACTCCTCATGTAGGGATCGTAGTGATTTCAGGTCGAAGGATTGTATGCACCATTGTCACTATGAGAACTACTTATGACACTCACATAACGCTCCATGTAGTGTTCTCATGGCGGGTCAATCCAGTACATCATTACCTTAATGTGTACCTATGTGGCAACTCGATATCTCATATCCATGACCCGTGAGATGTGGTCATCATCTGCACACATAATAGTCTCAATTGTATTATTATTGTCCTTATTAATAAAATACTTGACTACGGATATTTAAGAATAGGATTTCATTGTTCAATAGTGTCTCACGATCAAGTCATATACTTGATATTCTATTAAACTGAAATTTCCATTCTAAGGACTTTATTATGTTTAAACAAGTAACACAATAAACTGGAATGCCTCATATATATATATATATATATATATATATATATATATATATATATATATATATATAATAGCAAGATACAAATGTAAGTCTAAAGAAATACATTGGCCTCTAGGGCTTATACCAACATTCAAGTATATAGAAGATCAAAAATCAAACTTAAGCCTATTTGATCTCATCAAAACCGAAACCCTAGGTATAAACACTTAATGGTTTTGTGATTCAAAAGTTGTTTGTGACACTTGAATCCAACTCTAGGTTTTGTATGTTGATTAAATCCAAGAGTTTAGAAATTTTAGATATTTCTAACCCCAAAATCAGCCCTTGGCCGAAACCCTAGTTCTTGGAACTAGATGAGTTTTAGTTCATGTTCTTGGTTCATAATCTTGGTTTAAGTGCTTAATCATGTTTAAGTTACTTATGGATCATAAATCCTTAAGTTAACAAAATTTTAACTTTCCTAACCTAGAAAAGTTGTTGAGGCCGAACCTTAACCTCCATGAGTCAAGTATGTTTTTGTTTGATTTAATTTATTTTGGTTGCAATTCGTTATGAAGGAATCGATCGGGTTGATTTGACCTAAAGCCGACGGAGGAAGCCGGATCAAATCGGGAGATTATTTGAAACCGTTAGTTCGAGTCTTCAAGAGGTAAGGGGAGCTTACCTGAGGGATTTTTCTCAATAACTATTTGCTTGTGGTGTGGTTTATATGATTTATATGTGTTTGTGGTTATTGGTTTTGTTGTTTACGTGGTGTGGTTTATCTGTGTATTGGTATGGAGTTGTGTTTAATTTATTTAATTATTTGCAATTGTATATTATACTGTTATGATGCATGATCTGCCTGGGGAATATCTGTGATATAGCTGTTGGTTGATGTGTGAGAAGCCTGACAGTGGTCAGTGCTCAATTAAAGTTAATCGGATAAAAGCTTTAAAAAGCTACGCAAATTATATTCAATGTTTTAACGACAAAATATTGATATATAATATTAAATGAATTTTATTTTGATGAAAATGAGGAGTTTTGGAAAATATTATTATTTTAATAATTTATTTCTGAAAAAGGGAATTATGAGTCACAATGAGAGCGAAATCGTGAAAATATTTTTGCACTGCTAATTTTTACGTAAGAAATTCCAAATTATTACAAAATATTCTTTTATGAAATTAATTGGTGAAAAGAAGTAAATCATGATTTTAGAAAATTAATTAAGTGGAAAACGTTAAGTTTTGGCTTAAAAATCCTTAAAAATAATATTTGACGGCAAATTTGGAAAAATATAGACGGCAAGTATTTTCGAAACGGCAGTGCCTATTTTGAGGAAATTAAACCTCAAGTGACTCATTGGTTTGTGAAAACCTAAGTTTTTATTATTTAAGGATTTTATAATGAATTTCTACCTTGGAAAAGAATTTCTGAAAATCAAAAGTTGATTTAACCGTGTTGAAAGTACAGTTGGACTTAGTAACCGAGACGTCGGGGTACTAATGTTCTGTGTTGTGATGGACTCAGTCATTTGGACTTTGAGGGCCTATATTGTAACACCCCGATTTTCGCTGCTTTGTAATATCGGTAATAAATATATAAATATATATTTTTATCCGAGACTTAGAAAATGATTTTGGATAAACCAAGGTCATTTCCTTGTTATACTTATTTTCATAAAGTTACGGGGAAGTTTTTGGTTGAAAATTCAGACGGAAGCCGGTCTGCCGTTTTCTGTGTTTTCGCTGACAGTAAAAGTTTACTACTTAGAAAACCAAATTTTAATTCGTGAACGAAAGACTTAAGTTTAGTATTTTATTTTCTACGATTCTGTATTGTTAGAATTTTTTCAGAAAAAAATAAAATAATTTACGTTTTTCAGGCGGAACACGTAATCGGGTAGACGACGGAAGGGAAATTAGAGTTTCTAAGAGTGGATAGAGGGTTTATCTTGGGATTTTGAGATGGCTCAAGGGGATGAATCATATTTTTAAGTCTAGAAGGTTTTTCAGGGTTAAATAGAAAATTTAGAAATTTTACGGTTAAGTCCCTGAACTTTCTGTAAATTACCCTTTTGTCCCTAAATTAGTTTTTTTCGTTTTTCCAAGTGGATTGGGCTAGAATCCTTGTTTCTAACCTTAAATGGTCGTGGCTTAGAAGCCCAAACTTTTATAGTTCATAGTTTGAGTTCAAAAAGCCATTAAAGTTTCCTTAAGTTTCCTATCTTAAGCTTAATGCTTAAATCTTCAAGTGGGCCCCACAAAAATGAAACCAAGCCCAAATTGAGCAAGCCCATGCGCAAGCCCATGAGGGAGAAGGGGCTGCCCTCATAATTCTTAGATGAGCCAAGAATTTTCTAGAATGTTCTCCATTCTTCTACTTTGTTCTTTAAGCTTCAACAATCTTCTTCAACAATCTTCTTCAACAAATCTTCTTCAACAAGTTAGGTTTTCCCTAAAATATCTATGACACCAAAATCAGCCAACAAAGTCAAGATAAGTTAGCATTTAATGTGGCAAAATCATCATCATGACACTTTCTTGACAATTTGCAAACTAGTCCTTCAACTTTTGGAATCTTTGCAAATTGGTCCCTAGAACTTAATTGCATTTGAATCCTTTAGCAAGACAACTCATCATCATCTAGAACCTTCCCATAATGGCGCCACTATCACTATAAATACCATACTCTCACTTTTCACTTAGTTTCTTTTGCCATTTGTGTTCAAAACCCTAAGTTCATAAGTTCTTAAGTGAGTGATTTGTGAAGCAAGTATCTTGGATTTCCTTTGTCATTGATCTTCAAGAGGTAAATTCAAATCTTCATTCTTAATCATGCCTATGTTCTTTAACAAGTTTCTTGATTCAAGGCTTATATCATAGTTGTTCATCACTTTTAAGTTTCCAGATCTAGAACTTTGAAAATTCATAACTAATTCTAGAAAAATCCTTTTGACATGAAACCAATTGCTATGATCTTATAATCATCCCTATTTTCATCATCTAGAAGCATAAGATCATGAGAAATTTCTTTCCTTGATTTCTGGTCATGGCCGAATCTAGGTCAATATCATGTTCCTAGGTTTTGTTTCATTTTCATGTCTTGATTCATGATTCAATCTTCAAATATCTTGATAGTTCTTGTATCCAAGCATATAGAAGATCAAAAATCAAACTCTAACCTAGTGATTTCATCAAGGCCGAAACCCTAGTTCTTGGAACTAGATGAGTTTTGTTCAAAGTTTTCATTAATGATCTTGTTAATCAAGCTATTAGTATGTATGCTTAATAAATCCAAGTTGGTTTATTAAACTAAGAACCCTAACCCTATGAACATGTTGAGGCCGAATCCTTGTATAAAAGAGATAGGAAGTTTTGGGTTTCAACTTTAGTTGTTTAGTCACTAATCCATGATTTAGGTTAATCAAGGATCATTAATCTATGACTTAATCATGATTAGGAATTTTAAGGATTTTGAACCCTAAAAGTCAGCCCTTGGCCGAAACCCTAACCCTAAAGGTTAGAGGATTTTGTTTCAAATTTTAGTCATGTAATAAGTAATCTATGATAGTTAAGACTCTAGTAATTAGGATCCAAAAGATGACATTAAGAAGATAATCCTAAACCTATTTCTAAGTCTTGGCCGAACCTAGCCCTAAAGTGTCATAGATGGATGTTAGTTGATTAATTATAGTTATGTTATTTGGATGAAGGTGGTTGTGTTAATTCGTGGCGGGATAACGAGGATCGTCGTGTACGTGTTTCCGGTGCTAGCTCAGGTGGGGAAAAGAATCAACCTATCGTCGGAATCGATAAGTAGTAGATTATATGATAATTGTGTAGGGCGACCTAAACCCTACTAGTAGTCGAGTAATCGACAAGACCAAAATCCCATTGGAAACCTTTTCTGTAAAACCAATGTGATTCGGGGATTGTAGGTTTATCGACATTAAGTTGATTTTAAGTATTTGAGGATGTTTGAATTATTTACTTTTGATTGGTTGTGATACGCTGGTTGAGGTATTCCATCTGCATGTGACGTATTGTTTCGGTGTTTGAATAATTATGATTGTGAGGATGTTTGCTGTCTGTCACGGCCGTGATGGTTGTCATGGCCAGGCCGTGACAGGTTCTGTGTTATAGGATTCTTGTCTTTGTTGTCTGTCACGACCGTGATGGCTATCACGGCCAGGCCATGACAGAATCTGACTTTGTTATTTATTTGGTTTGATTATTATGAGTTGGTTGTGATGAATTGCTTTATATGATATTGAGAGATTTGAATATTTGCTGATGTTATGCTATGCATGATCTGCCTGGGTTTAATATTGTGCTTAGTTGATTTTTAAGTAAGAATATGTGTTGTTCGGGAGATAATTGTTTGGGTGAGAGAATAAAGGTGATTTAGAGGTGCCTAGCCTAATTAAGTGGTTTTATCTATGAGGAAAAAGGTGTTGAGACTTTGATGGAAGGTTGAGGCACTAGGTTGTTATTGATGTAATTTAGGGAGATTCATTTATCGAGATATTGTTAGTCACAGCCGTGTGAGTGGAACACACAAGGTCAGGATATCCTATGTTGGGGATATCGGATATTGCGGGTGAGTGCCCTACGGATGTGGATGCCGAGGTAGACTACCGTAATACTCTTTAGTTCTTGACGAGTTCGAAAGTTATTGGCACTGGACCGTTATGGAAGGATGTTCCTTGACGAGTTCGAAAGTTATTGGCACTGGACCGTTATGGAAGGATGTTCCTTGACGAGTTCGAAAGTTATTGGCACTGGACCGTTATGGAAGGATGTTCCTTGACGAGTTCGAAAGTTATTGGCACTGGACCGTTATGGAAGGATGTTCCTTGACGAGTTCGAATGTTATTGGGCACTGGACCGTTATGGAAGGATGTTCCTTGACGAGTTCGAATGTTATTGGCACTGGACCGTTATGGAAGGATGTTCCTTGACGAGTTCGTATGGTATTGGCACTGGACCATTTTAGACTAATAAGTGTTTAGTCTTTGATGCGTTCGAAAGTTATTGGTACTGGACTGTTCTGGACTACTGACTAATGTGACAGGAGTGCAGATGGCTACATCAGTATAAAGTTTTAGTTGCATGGGTTGAGGGTAGAGGATGATATAGTGAATTGAGGATGATTGTTGATTTTGAGTGATGTGTGTCTGTGACAATTACTGTATAATTTGCTATTACTCTTTTCCGCTTTTTGATGATAGAACTGTTTCTTATTCCCTATATCTTTGTGTGTTGTATTTTATTTTGATGTGATCGCATGCGAGAAGACCCGATGGAGGAACCAGATTCTTTGAGGAGTTAGATGGAACTCCGTATGAACCGGATGCTGGAGGTCGAGCTGTGATTCATGGCGATTAGAGTATAGACATTATGGCCAGTGTGTCTAAGTAGTATTTATAATTCCGCTAAGTATGTTGTAGTGAAGTTTATGCCTGTGAGGGATCCTACTGAGAGGATACCCTCAGCAGTGTTTTGGTAATGTAATAAATAAACATGTGTGTAATGATATAGTACAACTTTGGTGTGTTTTATATTTGTAGAAGTTATATGATTATTATTTAAGTTTTAAATTTTTACGTATTTTCAACGATAAGCGCGCGATTAAGTAAATAAATATTAAGGTTTTAATTTAATAATACAATGGGGCACAACGGGGTGTCTCATTATATTGTATACGTGAGGTATACTTTATTGAAACATTTGAAGATGTTTTCTACTACCACGAACCTAAGACTGATTGCAAGGTCGAGAGGTGTCGTGATTGAGCACTCGGACTGTGAGGTCCTGTGTTTTAATAAAAGTTTTAAGGATGTTAAAACTGTGAGTCGTAAGCCATTTTGAGCTTCGGCAAAGAAAGATCGAACACAAAGAAAATCATTAAGAACAGAGTGTTTTCCATGCATTTGGCAGACGTGCCTGTGTTCTGGCTGCGTGCCTGGTGTTCTGGCTGTGTGCCTGGTATTCTGTTCTGGCTGCGTGCCTGGTGTTCTGTTCTGGCTGCGTGCCTGGTATTTTGTTCTGGCTGCGTGCCTGGTGTTCTGTTCTGGCTGCGTGCATGGTATTCTGTTCTGGCTGCATGCCTGGTGTTCTGGCTGTGTGCCTGGGAGTCTGATCAACTCATTACTTGTTGGGATATCTCATGAGATTAGATGTGAATGTTTAGATGATGTATAGAAGTGTTCATGCATAGTTTTTCCAATGTTGATGTTTGGGGTGTGAAACCCACTGATAAACTGTATGCTATAATTGAGATGTTTATGTATATGTGTATGTGTCTTCTTTTGTGCAAGCATTTAGTTATTTTTTTAAATCCATATATTGGTGTCTCACCCTTACAACACATATCAGAGTAGCACAAGGGGTATGACTTCTACAAGAAGAAGGAGGCCATCTAGTTCGAGACATCTTGTCTTTGCTCTCTCCCGGGTGTAGTGTCTGTTAGTGGCGACCAGCTTAGGTCCTATTATGTTATATGATGTTTTGGGAATAAACTAAACTGATAATGATCTAGGTGTGAAAATATATGAGGCAGTATAGTTGTATGACTTATATACAGTATGCATTTAAGTGTGGTTTGATTTTGTTGTTGTGGTTATGAGGTTAAAAGAAAAGGAAAAAAAATTTATCACCATATTTTGAAAAGATGAACGTTGAGAAAACATTATTTTCCGAAAGTAACCAGCAAATTAAGTTTTATTTCCGCAAACGGGTAACCATGTGATGACCCAAGTTAGGGTGTCACACAGGGTGAAGGTACCGGTGATTTTTATGGGGTCATAAAACACATATACGAGTTACAATACAATACTACTACTTATCCAAAAAAAAGTAGTCTTATTTTATTGTAATTGGTTTGATCCATCGAGGATAGGCACAAAAGTGGATCCCAAGTATGGAACTGTGGACATTCGCATGGATAGAAGATATCAATAGTTTTATCCGTTTATAATTGCTCGGAATGCAAAACAAGTTTATTATGTCCCTTATCCAGCAATGAGAATAGACAAACGAGGTTGGTGTGTTGCAGTCACTACCAAGCCTAGGGGTCGCATAGAAATCGATGGTGCAGAGGATGAGACACCATTCCAGGCGGATGAATTGTCACATGTCAATGAGCAAATTGAAGTCGAGCGGTGAATTGTCACATGCTATAAAAATAGATATGTCATCATCAGGAGGACAGTCGCCCCTCCCCCCACCGCCTAGTGGTGATAAGGGGAAGGCTAAGCGGGGAAGATACACCGTGAAGTCACAGGTGCTTGCTCGCATTCCTGGAGGTCCCTCCGCACCCACTACACCCACCCCCATCCCTACCGCACCTACCCTATCGCCACCTACAGGAGCCTCCCCCACCCAGTCTACACCATCCCCCACCCATTCTATACCCTCACTGATCCATACTACATCATCCCCTACCCATACTACACTATCCCTGACCCACACTACCCCACCCTCCACCCATGTCCAGACCTCCACTCGCTTTGCACCACGACGCGCACTAGCTGGCTACTCGCTGCCCCCTACTGGACCCACACCACACCCACACCCAGCACCACCATCATCATCGACTGCACCGGCCATACACCCAGCAGGATTATCATTTATGCTGACTCTTGGGATGATGCCACAGTCGGACACGACCATTCCATCCTCATCATTCGGGGCCGCATACGGTCACCGCTCGGTCATACCATCATCATCATCTGTGCAGCAGTCGGTCGCGGCTGAGGACTTGTCTGAGTGGGCTAGGGTTCCCGCACCTGAGGATCGACCATGGATCCGTCCTGTTTCTGGATCGTAAGTTTAATTTAATTTAATGTTGTTTAAAAATAATTACTATTTAATAAGCATATATATGTTGGTTGTCGTATTGTTGATTTAATTAAATTATGACATTTTCAGCTTCATCCTATCGAAAGTGGGATCGAAGCACGTTACATTCGCCATCAAGACGCAGTATCGTCGCTTCTTGCCATCATGGGGGGTGATCCCCGGGGAGGATCGGGATCGTATCTTCAGACGATTCGGGGTAAGTTCTTGTTTATTAATTCATGTAATTTTCCTTTTATTTTATATATTCTTTTGTATAATGTTATTAATATTTTTTTCTTTGTTAACAGGAGCTTGTGCGCTGGTTCCCGGACCATACCTCAGAGATATGTGCTATCTTTGACGACCGAGCAGCTGCTCGACTTAAGGACATGCTCTGGGAGCGTAGGGAGAGCCGGATACGTCTGGATTACATCGGGTCCAACATCTGGGCCCAACTGTGTGCGTACTGGGACTCCAGCTTACAAGCTGAAGTGTGAACAGGCGAAGAGAAATCGGGCTTCCGAGAAGGGTGGGAGCATGCACACTGGTGGTTCTATTAGACACATGCAGCATGCCATTTACATGGTATGCATATATAAATAACATTATTTATAAACTGTAGATTTTTATTAAAAAATTGTTTTATAACTAATTGATTTTATTGGTGTGTCGGTTGCAGGCAGGAGAGCTAGCTCGGTCCGTTGATGTCCCTACGGTCTTTGAGCAGACACATATTCTCTCGGACACTGGCGAGTTTGTTGATGAGAGGTCGAGGCAGACAGTGGTGAGCTAAAATGTTTTTTTATATTTAAAATATTGGTAATTATATATATATATATATATATATATATATATATATATAGTTTAATGCATATTGATTGTAATATATTTATCGCAGGCGGAGTACAACACCAGGTTTAGTCAGGTAGCATCTGAGGCTGCCTCCTGCTCTGGTGCCTCAGATCCTTCTCAGTTGGACCCCGCCGAGGTTGAGCGACTACAGACCCAGGCCTGGATGGATGTGGCGGGTGGGAAGAACAAGGGATGGATTTACTGTACTGCGACCCTATCCAGGTCGATCCGTCGGGGGTCGACACCGAGCTTGACCATTAGGGAGCCTACATCCTCCGGCTCACAAGACACGGAAGAGGTGCAACGGCTGAGGCAGGAGGTGCAGCAGTAGAGGGAGACGAACGAGTGCATCATGCAGCAGATGGAGACATTCTCTACGGTCATGACGGCTGTGCTCGACTTCCTCCCACCAGACAGGCACAACGCTCTGCAGGGGGTCCTCCATGCCACCTAGCCCCAGCCCTCCAATGCTACTACTGATCCATCACCGCAGCCGCATGATGACGATCTGTCTACTGAGCCGCAGCTTGATGGTCATGTGAAGCCGACAGACTCCCTCCGACAGGACGACGATGACGGATATTATGGTGATGGGTATTAGGATAGTTATAGGTGTAGTAGAGATTTGTAGATAGACGACTATTTTATTTATGGATTATATGTTGAGTTTGTTTTTATTTTAAATTAATTTTAATTTAATTGCTTTTTAAACTTTATTTTTAATTTCAATTTTGTTTTGTAATTGATAATATAATAATATTTATTAAAATATAATATAATAAATAAATTATAATTAATTATAATAAAATATAAATTAATAAATAAATTATAATAATCATTAATAAATAAAATATAATTAATTAAAATAAAATATAATAATAATTAATAAATAAATTATAATATTTAATATTGAATATATAAATTTTAATAAAAATAATTAATAATTAATTATTAATATAAAACAAAATAAATTAAAAATAATTTAAAAAATAGAAAAACCTTGTTTCCGACGGATATTTCCGTCGGTAACTGTTGGTTACATTTTCCAACGGAAGTTTCGTCGGTAACTACGGGTTCTGTGTGGCAAGTTTTCCCACGGTTAAAGCGGTCAGAAATTTCCGACGAACGAACAAGATCCGTCGGAAAGGCTTTCCTACGCGTCTTTTACCGACGGAACTGTGTCCGTCAGAAATTCTGTCGGTAATGTAGTTTTCCGACGGGATTTCTTCATTTCCGACGGGTTTTTTCGTCTGTAATTCGTGTTTTTTTTTGTAGTGTGAGAGCTGCACTAAAAGAGGAAAGCTCTCTGCTGCAAGTACAAGAAGCCTGTTGTTGCATACTCTGATACAACAGCTGCTCAGAACAAAGTGTACTCTTGGGTTACCTTGTCAAAGCTCAACGTTACCAATCATTTAATGTTTACACAGAGCGACTCTTTGGCATTAATGGTGTCCCAGAAACTCAAATCATATGAACACACTGTTTGAAGTTGTGCCTAACGGATCAAATTGATTGAAGCCTTTATATAGACCAAACCATGAAGATAAGAAAAGAAGTTGAATATCATTAAGAACACTACACAAGAAGCATTAACACACTTCAGTAACTTCTTCATTCTTTCATTGAATATTCATTCAATCATTTGAATTTAATTCACAGTCTTTCATACTTCATATTTATTCCACTCTGAGTGTGATCTGAAAGATTTGCAAGTTGTATTAAATACACAAAAGCTTTACTCTTTGTGAGTTGAACCTGAAGAGGCTAGGTGAGAAAATAATACTTGTTTGAGTGATTGAGCCTGGAGAAGCTAGGTGTTCAAAGAATACTTGTACTGTAATCTGAACAGTTATAGTGGAAACTTGGTGCTGTCAAGAAATTGGATGTATCCATGTGGATTTGGGGTGAACCAGTATAAAAATCTTGAGTGATATTCCTCTTCCCTTATCTTTTTATTTTGCTTAAGTATTGTTTGTTTATACTTTTAACTTGGGGACTTGATATTGTGAATAGTAAACTTTGTTTTACCCTTCTCTGTCTACACGTGTGTTCTGTCTCAAAATTAGACGTGTCACTCGTCTAAATTTCTGTTGTCTTATTTTCTGCTTGTTGTGCCTGGGAAAATAATTTCAAAGTTTTCTAAAAAGTTGGTACACACAATTCAACCCCCCTTCTTGTGTTAACTTTGGTTATTTCAGTTGATATCAGAGCTCAGCCTCTAGGTTGAGCACTTAACAGTGTAGAGGAAAAGATCTTGGAAATGGCAGGTGAAGCTAGTACAAGCAAGAACCATGCTGGAGAAGGATCCTCAATGGCGAGACTTCCATACTTCAATGGAGAGGACTACATATAATAGAAAGAAAAGATGAAGTGGTTTTTACAATCCACTAACTCTGATCTTTGGGATATCATTGAAGAAGGTCATTTTGTTCCTAAAGTTGAGGAAGGAGCCGTAGTTCCTAAAGCAAACATGACCTCTGATCAAGAAACAAAATGGCAGTTAAATGCCAAAGCTAGATATGTAATCATGTGTGCCTTGAGCAGAGAAGAATTTGAAAAAGTGTGTGCTTGTGAATCTGGAAAAGAAATGTGGGATTCACTAGCTGTTGCTCATGAAGGAACCTGTAAGGTCAAAGAAACCAAAGTCGGCATGTTGGTTAGAAAATATGAATTGTTCAAAATGGAAGAAGGAAAGATTATTGGCCAAATGTATGGAAGATTTCAAACCACAACCAATGGATTGAAATCTCTGGGAAAAGTTTACAAGACTGAGGAACACATTCAAAAGATTCTCATAAGTCTTCTAAAACAATGGAAACCTCCTGTAACTGCTGTGTCCCGGGTCAAGGACTTAAAAACAATGAAGCTAGATGAGCTTCTTGGTACTCTTCAGATCCATGAACAAGAACTGGTTGAAGAAAACAATGGAAAGAAAAACAAATACATTGCCCTTAAGGCTGACAAGAAATCATCTAAAGGAGCAGTCTCAAAAGCTCTCAAAGTAGATGAATCTTCAGAAGAATATGAGGAATCAAATGAGAATGACTCTGATGATGAAGATGATGAACTTTTTCTTTTCACCAGAAAGATGAAAAATATATGGAATAAAAGAAACTTCAGAAAGGACAAACCTTTCAGGCGTTTCAACAAAGAAAAACACAACAAAGATGGTGGATCTAATGATAGAAATGTCATTGTATGCTATGAATGCAAGAAGCCTGGTCACATCAAAGTAGAATGCCCTCAAATCAAGAAGCAACCTCCCAAGAAGTTCGTCAACAAAAAGAAGAAGGGAATGATGGCCACTTGGGAAGATCTTGATGAAAGCTCCATTGAAAGTGAAGGAGAGGAACTTAAAGTAAATCTCTGTCTTATGGCAGATACTTATTCTGAATCAGAAACTGTGGTATATTCTGAACTTGAGAAATTGAATGATGCCTATGATGAACTGTTGGAAGAATCCAACTATATGTCTAAAGCAATCAAATCCCTAAAGAGACAGTATGTTAAACTCTCAAATGAGTATACACAGAAATCTCAAGAGTGTGAGAAGTTAGATGAAGAGAATAGTATGCTTAAAACTGTAAAGTCTAAAGCAGAGATCTCAGTTGAAACTTTATCTTCTGAAGAAGTAAGTAAACTTCAACAGAAAGTAGAAGAGCTCACCTTAGATCTTGCCAAGTTTGTTAATGGTAGAGATAATCTGACTAAACTTTTAGGAATTCAGAGGCACTCCCTTAACAAATAAGGTATAGGTTATTCCAGTCAAGAACATCATAAAGGAACAATAAATTTCTCAAAAATAACTGTCAAATCTGTGTCAATTAGTTTAAATAAACCTATATGTACATACTGTGGAAAAGCTGGACATATCATGCCTAAGTGTGTCCATAAAAAGAGAAGGAAGTCTTCACAGACTCCTTATACTAACAGAAAAGGACCCAAGAAAATATGGGTACCTAAATTCATGATCATTCTTGTTGCAGAGATGCTTAATAGGACAAAGCAAACACCTATCATGGTACCTGGACAGTGGATGCTTGTGAGACATGATAGGAGAAAGGTCTATGTTCCTACTAGACCTCCAACCTAAGAAAGGTGGACATATAACCTATGGTGGCAACCATAAAGGAAAAGTTGTTGGCGTAGATAAATTTGGTGGTAAACCGCCCTTGCCTATTATCTATGATGCGTTATATGTGAAAGGGCTAAAACATAATCTGCTTAGCATCAGTCAATTGTGTGATAGTCGATTTTCTGTATCTTTTTCTAAGGATGCATGCATAGTCAATGACAATAGTGGAAAAACCCTCTTTTCTGCTAAAAGGCAAAACAATCTGTATAAGATTGACCTGTCTGAACTTTCAGATCAAAGTGTAACATGCTTTACGTCTAAAGAGGATGAAAAGTGGCTATGGCAAAAGAAACTAGGACATGTTAGTATGAAAGAAATTTCTAAATTGAAAAAGCATAACCTTGTAAGAGGATTGCCTAATATTTCCTTTAAGAAAGATGTTTTGTGTGATGCATGTCAGAGAGGTAAGCAAGTAAAATCAAGTTTCAAATCTGAAAAAGAAGTCACCTCCTCTAGACCTTTGCAATTGTTACATGTGGATCTGTTGGACCAGTCAGTGTAGCTAGCCTAGGTGGAAAGAAATATGGTTTTGTCATAGTTGATGACTATTCTAGATTTACATGGGTACTCTTCTTAACTCACAAGGATGAGTCTTATAAGATCTTTACAGTATTCAGTAAAAAAGTACAAAATGAGCAGGGTTTTTGTATCTCTGCCATCAGAAGTGACCATGGAGGAGAATTTGAAAATGAGCAGTTCAAACTGTTATGTGAGGAAAATGGTATTTCTCACAATTTCTCTGCACCTAGAACTCCACAGTAAAATGGAGTGGTTGAGATAAAGAACAGATCTCTTCAAGAGATGGGAAGAACAATGCTCAATGAAAATAATATTCCTAAGTACTTCTGGGCATAAGCCATTAACACTGCTTGTTATGTGCAAAATAGAATTCTGATTAGGCCTGTCCTAAATAAGACTCCTTATGAATTATGGTAAGGTAGAAAACCCAACATATCATATTTTCATGCCTTTGGTTGTGAATGTTATATTCTTAATGCAAAAGATCATCTTGGTAAATTTGATTCTAATGTAGATAAAGGTATATTCATTGTATATTCTGAACTGTCTAAAGCTTTTAGAATCTTCAACTCTAGAACTTCTGTTGTTGAAGAATCAATTCATGTAAAGTTTAATGATGGTTTAAAGACTGATAGGGAGATCAGATCTAGAAGATGATCTTGCAGGTATTGAACTTAATCCTGTAGTAGAAGAATCTTTAGATAAGTCAAAAGTAGACGTGTCTAAAAATCAGACAAGTGCTGATACTGAAACTTGTAACAGCCTGATTTTTATTATGTTGTTCAACCGGCTAAAATATAATTAATTATATTTAATTTGGGAGTTAGAAAGTGTTTTTGATTAAAATAAAATCATATTCATAGTACAAGTTTACTGAGCTAGAGACCAAATTTTAATTTGTGAAAGAGACAGTTAGTATTTTTATGATGTTTTGTGTGGGTTTGGAGTTTTTCGAAAAATCTTGTTCGGGGCCAAATCTCAGGGATTTCTCGGGAGAAATCGTCGGGAAATACGATCGGGGAAGTCATCTGATACACAATGGAGCAGAACATCAAGATGATGAAGTGACATGGAGTGACTTGATGTGAAAGCTATGACACATCTCAAAAGTGAATCTTGACTCTTTTCAAAATCTCACTTTTTCTTACATTCTCTCTCCAACCATACCTCCACACCATACCTCCACCTTACCTTCTTTCTTTCCCTACAATCAGACCTTCTTTTTCTCTTTTTTTTCCTCTCCAAAACCGTGCCCCTCTCTCTCACTCTCTACAAATACTCTTCATTTCCACACTTCACCACTTTTCCTCAATTTTCTCACCTTTACACCTTATTACATTTCTTCTTCTTCTTCTCTCTTCTAAAGTTCATCTTTTTATCAAGCTTTTTACTTTAAGTTCTTCATCAAAGTTCTTCATATTGTTGAGGGTAATGATCCTATGTTGTCTATTTTTCAAGTTCTTGTCTTTATGTTCATAGTTTTGCTTTAAGTTTCCTTTAAGCTTTCAAACTTATAAAATATCTTTAAAATGGTAGAAAACTCCGTTTGAGTTGAAACCAATTTCTATGTTCGTATTTTTACTCCTACTACAACATACTAAAAGTTCGTGTAAAATAAAAATTTCTAACCCTATTTTCTTGATGAGGCCGAAACCATGCTTTTTGGTTTTGGTGGGTTTTGTTTTACTTTGCTTGTATGGACTTGTATTTGAGTTCTATTCCAAGATGATCATGACCAAGGGATCCTTTGTACTAAAGGATGTTAGGTTTAAGTGATTGGAAAAGTTTAGAGATTTTACACATTTTCATGTAAAGGCCTAAACTTTAAGTAGTTTAAGACATTGATGCTTAGTTGATGTTTCTCCAAAGTGATCATGGATTAAGGCTTCTTGATGTATAAGGATGCTAAATCCAAGGGATTGGAAGGTTTAAAATATTTTCTTGCTTTATTTTCCTATGATGACCGAATGTAACATTTGACCTAGGATGTATTATTTTATTTTGTTTTCCAAGATGATAATGGATTAAAGCTCCTTCATGGTCTAAGACATTTGATTTTTCCATTTCCAAAATGATCATGGTTTCAAGCTCCTTACTATGTATGGATGCTAACCTAAAGAGATTGGAAAATTTAGAAATTCCTAGCCTATTTATCTATGCTTGGCCGAAACCCTAAGTCAAGTACTTAGTGGGATTTTTAATTCAACTTTATTAAAAGATTGTTGTTTATGAACTTCTAGCACTTAAGGATCATAAATCCAAGAGTCGCATAAATTTCGGAAACCCCTAATCCTAGTTTATTGTATGAACCGAACCTATACATTGTGGTTAGTGTTCTTTGATTCAGTTTTAACTCATGATTTCATGTTTTGTAACCATAGAATTCCATCACGGAGGAAACGAGGACGTTCGTGGTATACCTCTTCGAGCCTCTAATCTCCTTACCTTCACAGAAGGTGGAGTTAATACTTTGTGGTGTGACGACGAGGAGCTTCCAGTTCGGGAGTTCGGTGATAACCCAGGTGGGGGAAAGAACCAACCTATCGTTGGAATGGATAAGTAGTAGATTATATAATAATTGTGTAGGGCGACCTAAACCTTACTAGTGGTCGAGTAATCGATAAGACCAAAATCACATTGGAAACCTTTTCTGAAAAACCAATGGCGATTCGGGGATTGTAGGTTTATTGACATTAGGTTGATCTTTATATTGTTAATGGTTGGTTTGATTTTATTACCATTATTGAATTGATTTTGTGCTATGTTGGTAATATGGGAATATTTTGATTGATATTGTGTTATACATGATCTGCTTGGTTTTTATTATTATGCTTAGTGGATTTTAAGCAAAGATATATATGTTGTCTAAGAGATGATTGTTTTGGGTGTGAGGATAATGATGATTTAGAAGTGCCTAACTTAGATGAGGAATTTTAAAGAGGTGTTATGGCATAGAATATGTGTCAAGTTCTAATGGAAGGTTAAGGCACTAAGATGTTGTTAAAACGGGTTGGTGAGATTCAAGTATAGGTGTTGTTGTCCACAACCGTGTATTGGTAATATAATACACAAGGAAAAAAGTGTATTGGTAATATAATACACAAAGATAAAAGTGTATTGGTAATATAATACGCAAGAACATCTGTGTATTGGTAATATAATACACGGTGTATTGGTAATATAATACACGTAAAATACTTCTGTGTATTGGTAATATTGATGACAACCCAAATGGTGAGGTTGCCTTTGATGATATTTTTGGTTGAATTCTTAACAAGTTAATGCGAAACCAATTTTTGGAACCAAAATAAGAAGAAGAAAATATGGAAATGGTGAAGATTAGAGATGGTATGGCGCCACAAACTAGAGAGTTTGATAAGCCTATGAAGTTCGCCACAAGAATCTTGGATTCTTGATAAGAACAATAGTTGGCTCAACCAAGAACCAAAGAGAGACAATTCTCTCACAAATGGATTTCAATCCAAATTCAACATCCCAGTTATATTCATGTGTTTAGGGCCCCAATACATATAACCATGGCTGCCCAAATCTGAATTACATTGTATTCCCCCACATTCCATAACCCCCAAATAATAATGTCACTTAATTCCACAACTAATGACTCACTAAAACCCTTCTTTAACTCAGCCACATAAAGGTGACTTATTACCCACTCTCTATATCATTATGTAACAGCCACACTTATTTCTCAAATTAAAAGTGTAACCACCACACAATTAACTAAAAACATAAAAGACTAATAATTCAAAATGGAGTTACTTTTGGTATGCAAACCGAAAATATTCCTCCCAACTAACCTATGTAATTTCGTGCTCAACATGAGATTAGATGGGCTTGACCCAATTGCAACACTAACAAACTTGGATCCACTCAAATAACCCATTACACTTATTGAATTAAAAGAAAAATGGACTTGCATGCCCTCTTCATGCTTCTTGGGCTTGGATGAGCAAAGTTATTATCTTGGGCTCATTGTCTTCATTACTTGCATGTGCATTTGGGCTTATGTCCATTAAGAGCACCACCAATTGAGTTAGAGCTTCTTGGACTTTCTTTGCCCTTGCTCTTGTCATTGGGCCACCAAGACCTTGAATAGTTTCTTGATCCAAATCGGTCTCCATTGGGCTTACATCATCTCCTCCTTCTTTAAGTGAATTCGACCTCGAATTGAAATCTTCATCACCTACATCAAAAAGAGATAAATCAGCCACATTAAAAGTTGCACTAATCCCACCATACTCACTAGGAAGATCTATCTTGTAGGCATTGTCATTGATCTTGGCCACCACTTGGAATGGCCCATCTCCTCTTGGTTGAAGTTTAGATTTCCTTTGGGAAGGAAACCTTTCCTTTCTCATGTGTACCCAAACCCAATCTCCGGGTTCAAACATCACCTTCCTCCTCCCTTTGTTGGCTTGCTTAACATAACTTTTTGTCCTCTTTTCAATTTGAGCCTTCACTTGCTCATGTAACTTCCTCACATATTCCGCTTTAGCCCTGCCATCTTTATGCTTTAAAATTGAAGAGTTAGGCAATGGCAATAAATCAAGAGGAGTTAAAGGGTTAAATCCATAAACAACCTCAAAAGGAGAATATTGAGTAGTACTATGAACAACCCTATTATATGCAAATTCCACATGAGGCAAACAATCATCCCAAGACTTAATATTCTTTTTAATCACGACCCTTAAAAGGGAAGAAAGTATCCTATTCACAACTTCAGTTTGCCCATCTGTTTGAGGATGGCAAGTAGTGGAGAAGAGAAGCTTTGTACCTAGCTTTCCCCACAATGTCCTCCAAAAGTGACTTAGGAACTTGGTGTCCCTATCACTTACAATACTCCTTGGGAGACCATGAAGTCTCACCACTTCTTTAAAGAACAAATCAGCAACATGACAAGCATCATCAATTTTTTTGCAAGGGATAAAGTGTGCCATCTTTGAAAATCTATCCACCACAACAAAAATTGAATCTTTACCATTCCTAGATCTAGGCAATCCCACAACAAAGTCCATAGACAAGTCAATCCAAGGAAAATCAGGAATAGGTAAAGGAGTGTAAAGTCCATGAGGCATTACTTTAGATTTTGATTTTCTACACACAATGCATTTTTCACAATATTTTTGCACATCATGCTTTATGTGAGGCCAATAAAAATGTTCATGCAACATGTCTAAAGTCTTTTGAACCCCAAAATGCCCCATTAAACCTCCTTCATGCGCCTCCTTCAAAAGTAAGTCCCTTATGGAACTTTTAGGCACACATAATCTTTTTTCTTTGAATAAAAACCCTTGGTGCCTAAAATATCCATTTTGGGCTGAATGCACACAATTAGCAAAGATATTTGAAAAGTCCTTATCATGGTCATACAAATCCTTAATGCATTCAAGTCCAAACAATTTTGTTTCAAGGGTAGAAAGTAAAGCATATCTTCTTGAAAGTGCATCCGCCACAACATTGGCCTTACCCTTTTTGTGTTTCACCACATATGGAAATTGTTCAAGAAATTCAACCCACTTTGCATGCCTTTTATTTAACTTTCCTTGCCCTTTCAAATATTTCAAAGACTCATGATCACTATGAATCACAAACTCTTTGGGCAAAAGATAGTGTTGCCAAGTTTGCAAAGCTCTTACTAAGGCATACAATTCCTTATCATAGGTGGGATAATTAAGGGAAGCTCCACTTAATTTCTCACTAAAATAAGCAATTGGATGCCCCTCTTGCATCAAAACAGCCCCAACACCAACATTAGAAGCATCACATTCAATCTCAAAAGATTTAGCAAAATTAGGCAAAACAAGTAGTGGTGCATGGGTGAGTTTTTCTTTAAGTTCCTTAAAAGCATGCTCTTGTTTTTCCCCCCACTTAAATCCCGCATTCTTTTTGACAATTTCATTAAGAGGTGCAGCCAAAGTACTAAAATCCTTAACAAACCTCCTATAGAAACTAGCCAAACCATGAAAACTTCTTACATCACTCACATTTTTGGGGGTTAGCCAATCTTGAATGGCCTTAACTTTCTCTTGGTCCACATGGACCCCTTTTGCATTTATCACAAAACCAAGGAATTTCACATGGTCCACACAAAAAGTGCATTTTTCCAAATTTGCATACATTTTTTCCCTTCTTAATACAAGTAAAACAACCCTTAAATGTTCAAGGTGATCATCTATGTTTTTACTATATATTAAGATATCATCAAAATACACCACAACAAACTTGCCTAAAAAATCTCTTAGAACATGGTTCATGAGTCTCATAAAAGTGCTAGGTGCATTTGTTAACCCAAAAGGCATTACTAACCATTCATACAATCCATATTTTGTTTTAAAGGCAGTTTTCCATTCATCCCCTTCCCTAATTCTAATTTGATGATACCCACTTTTTAAGTCAATTTTAGAAAATAGGCATGCACCATACAATTCATCAAGCAAATCATCAAGCCTAGGGATAGGATGTCTATATTTAATTGTGATGTTATTCACAGCCCTACAATCTGTGCACATCCTCCACTTACCATCCTTTTTTGGTACCAAAATTACCGGCACTGCACATGGGCTCATACTTTCTTGAACCCACCCTTTTTGCATCAACTCCTCCACTTGGGTTTGAATCTCCTTAGTCTCTTGAGGGTTACTCCTATAGGCTGGCCTATTGGGCAATGATGCACCCGGAATGAGATCAATATGGTGCTCAATCCCTCTTAGAGGTGGAAGCCCGTGTGGTACTTCCTTTGGAAAAACATCTCCAAATTCCTGCAAAATATTTTTAACACCACTAGACAAAGAGATATCATTAGAGGCATTAGAATTTAAACAAAATTCCCTACAATAAAGTATGTATAGGGGCTGCCTTGAGACCAATGCACTTTTTACCTCACTCTTTGTTGCAAAATAGCTCTCTTTTCCCTCTTTTGCATCTCTATTTTTCTCACTTTGTTTCTCATGATTTTTCTTTATTTTTTCATCATTCTTTTCCTCAATTTTTTTCTCTCCTTCTCCTTCTTTTATCTCTTGCTCTCTTTTTTCTCTCATTCTTATTTGATCCTCACTAACTTGTTTTGGAGACAAAGGAGAAAGAATGACCTTTCGGTCTTGATACATGAAGGTAAACTTATTTGAGAACCCATCATGGATGGCCCTTTTGTCATATTGCCAAGGCCTTCCCAACAACATATGGCTTGCCTCCATAGGCACCACATCACAAAGTACACAATCTTCATACTTTCCAATCGAGAATGGAACCTCTACTTGTTTGTTCACAACCATTTCCCCAACCTCACTTAGCCATTGAAGCCTATATGGCCTTGGATGTGCCTTAGTAACAAGATTCAATTTGGACACCAATCTAGTGCTTACAACATTGGCACAACTCCCACCATCAATGATTAGAGAACATACCTTTCCTTGAATTAGACATCTAGAATGAAAGATATTCTCCCTTTGGCTTGCTTCATGATCCTTCACTTGACTTCCCAAAAGCTTCCTCACCATGAGTAAATCACCATCCGGCATGAACACATCTCCTTCACTTTCCTCTCCACTTGAAGCCTCGGATTGAGATACCACTTCCCCATTCATGGACAACACCATGGTTCTCTTTGTTGGACATTGGGATGCTATGTGTCCATGGCCTAAGCATTTGAAACATTTTACATCACGGCTCCTAGAGTTTGTCTCAATGGGTTTCTTTCCTTGTATGTTGCTCACGGCCTCCTTGGTGGGTGCACCCTCATTCTTTTGCTCGTCCTTCCAATTTGAGGATGGAAATTTGGAAGTTGAAGAAGAAGAATATTTAGACTTCCTCCTCTTAATTTGTTGCTCCACCTTAATGGCTTGTTGGACCAAATCTTCAAGCTCCACATAAGGTTGCAACTCCACTATGTCTTGGATATCTTGATTCAAGCCATGTAGGAATCTTGCCATGGTAGCCTCCCTATCCTCTTGAAAATTTGACCTAAGTAAGGCCAACTCCATCTCCTTGAAATATTCATCAACGCTTTTGGTCCCTTGGGTAAGCCTTTGTAATTTGTTGTGAATGTCCCTTTGATAATGGTTTGGGACAAACCTCTTCCTCATGACAAATTTCATCTCCTCCCAAGTGTCTATAGGCTCTCTTCCATGTCTCCTCCTTTCTTTTTGTAGTTGGTCCCACCACACAAGGGCATATTCCTTGAACTCAAGGGCGGCTACTTTCACCTTCTTGCTTTCATTGTATGAATTACAATCAAAGACTTGTTCTATTTTTAGCTCCCACTCCAAGTAAGCCTCCGGATCATTCTTCCCAATAAAGGGAGGAACTTTGATTTTGACCCCTTCAAGTCCTCTATCACGTCTCTCTCCCCTATGTCCTCCTCTTCTATGTCGTCCTCCTCTAGGCCTTCCTCTTTCACTATCATAGTCACTTGAATCGTCACGGTGTAGGTTAGCAAGTTGTCTCTCATAATTGGCTTGCATTTGCTCCATTTGTCTTTGAAGAGCTTGGACTTGATTGGCCATCCTAGCTTGAAGAGTGGCTGACCTTGGAGATAATGGTGGACTATCTTCATTGTTGGCCATGATTTGAGTAGAAGAGTTTGTGTTTCCTCACTACACTCCCTCACTAGTTCACACAATGGATTTTTTTTTTCTCACTCTTTTGGCTTTTTTCACACAAAAAATGTATTTTGGACACTCTTGCCTTTTTCCTCTCAAATGTTCTCCTTTAGTTCTTAGAAGAGTCAAACACAAAAATCACACAAAAATCCAAAAAAATTCAAGTAACAAAAATCACAAAACTTATCAAAACAAAGGAAACAAAAGGAAAGGCTAGAAAGGCAAAGCTTTGGAAATAAGAACAAGGAAGAAGGGAAAATATATATATATATATATATATATATATATATATATATATTTTGTTTCAAGAACACAAGTTGCTCAAATAGACTTTTCTCTTCCCTTTTTTTTTTCAAGCTTTCATGCACAATTTTTTTTTCTTATAATTTGTGCAAAAAAAATTTTTTCAAACTTTGAAGAAGAGAATCACACTTGCAATTTTTTTTTTGAGTAAGAACAACAACCACGAAATTTTCCCTTCACAAATAGAATCAAAGTGTTTTTTTTTTTGATAGTTTGTTGGTTTAAAAGAAGAAAAGAAGAAAGTAGAAGATGAAGAACAAAACTCAGAAATTCAATCAAAGCCTAAGCTTTGATACCACTTGATGACAACCCAAATGGTGAGGTTGCCTTTGATGATCTTTTTGGTTGAATTCTTAACAAGTTAATGCGAAACCAATTTTTGGAACCAAAATAAGAAGAAGAAAATATGGAAATGGTGAAGATTATAGATGGTATGGCGCCACAAACTAGAGAGTTTGATAAGCCTATGAAGTTCGCCACAAGAATCTTGGATTCTTGATAAGAACAATAGTTGGCTCAACCAAGAACCAAAGAGAGACAATTCTCTCACAAATGGATTTCAATCCAAATTCAACATCCCAGTTATATTCATGTGTTTAGGGCCCCAATACATATAGCCATGGCTGCCCAAATCTGAATTACATTGTATTCCCCCACATTCCATAACCCCCAAATAATAATGTCACTTAATTCCACAACTAATGACTCACTAAAACCCTTCTTTAACTCAGCCACATAAAGGTGACTTATTACCCACTCTCTATATCATTATGTAACAGCCACACTTATTTCTCAAATTAAAAGTGTAACCACCACACAATTAACTAAAAACATAAAAGACTAATAATTCAAAATGGAGTTACTTTTGGTATGCAAACCGAAAATATTCCTCCCAACTAACCTATGTAATTTCGTGCTCAACATGAGATTAGATGGGCTTGACCCAATTGCAACACTAACAAACTTGGATCCACTCAAATAACCCATTACACTTATTGAATTAAAAGAAAATGGACTTGCATGCCCTCTTCATGATTCTTGGACTTGGATGAGCAAAGTTATTATCTTGGGCTCATTGTCTTCATTACTTGCATGTTCATTTGGGCTTATGTCCATTAAGAGCACCACCAATTGAGTTAGAGCTTCTTGGGCTTTCTTTGCCCTTTCTCTTGTCATTGGGCCACCAAGACCTTGAATAGCTTCTTGATCCAAATCGGTCTCCATTGGGCTTACATCAAATATAATACACCGTGTATTGGTAATATAATACACGTAAAACACTTCTGTGTATTGGTAATATAATACACCGTGTATTGGTAATATAATACACGTAAAATCAAGAGTTCTCGCAAGATCACTTCCACCTTAACGGGAATGGGGGTGGAACACCCTAACGGGAATGGAGGTGTGCACTAGAGGGAACATCCTAACGGGAATGAGGGTGTTCCCCGATGCAAATGAGGGATGGTGACAGGAGTGGTAGTGGCCACGATAACGTAAAGACATGGTGACAGGATTAGAGAGGTTACGTTTAAATAACGTGTTAGATTTCCTGTGAGTAAGGGTAGAGGATGATATATATTAACCTGAGGATGATTCGTTAGTTATGTGTGTTGACTGTATGTGACAATTACTGTATAATTTTACTATGACTCTTTTCCGCTTTTTGATGATAGAATTGTTTCTTATCCCCTGTATATTTCTGTATATTGTATTTTATCTCCTTGTGGAATTGTACGAGAAGACCCTGTGGATGAGCGTAACCAGGAGGCGTTGGATGGAACTCCCTACGAACCTGAGACTGGAGGACGAGCCGTGACCCATGGTGATTAGGGTCTAGTTTGTTATGGCCAGTGCGTCTCGTGAGGCGTATTTTTATTTATGTTTTTCGATGTTTGACTTTTTGTCTAAGTATATGCCTGTGAGGGATCCTACTGATGGGATATCCTCAACAGTGTTTTGTAATATGCATAATATACTTATATTGTGATGTGCCATTCTAGATGAAGTTGTATACTTTATAAGTTAGGTTTTAATTTTTTTGTATTTTCACGTTAAGCGTGCGATTAAGTAATTAAATAATGAGGTTTTAATCTAATGACACAAAGAGGCACAGTGGGGTGTCTCAAAACTCATAATGAGAAGAAAGATTGGAAATTCAAGACCTATCATCCAGAAGATTTAATTATTGGAAGTCCATCTCAAGGATTTAGAAACAGATCTGCTTTCAATGAAAACAACAACATGGCCTTCATATCAGATTTGGAACACAAAATGTAGAAGCCTTGCAAGATGAAAGCTAGATTCTAGCCATGCAAGAAGAACTGAATCAGTTCAAAAGAAATGATGTTTGGACTTTAGTTTCTAAACCTAAAGATAAATCTGTTATTGGAACCTGATGGGTGTTTAGAAACAAACTGTATGAAGATGGAAAAGTGGTAAGAAACAAAGCAAGACTAGTTGCTCAATGGTATAATCAACAGGAAGGTATTAATTTCACTGAAACCTTTGCACCAGTGGCTAGATTAGAAGCAATTATAATTCTTATGTCTTATGCTGCACAACATGATATAACTCTTTATCAAATGGATGTTAAAAGTGCATTTATAAATGGAATAATTGAGGAGGAAGTTGATGTCAAGCAACCTCTTGGGTTTGAGTATTAAGAAAATCCTCACCATGTCTATATGCTTAAGAAAGCTTTATATGGACTCAAACAAGCTCCTAGATCTTGGTATGACAGGTTAAGCACATATCTAATGGAAAACAATTTTATTAGAGGAAAAGTAGATACTACACTTTTCAAGAAATGCTCAAAGAAATATTTCATAGTTGTACAGATTTATGTTGATGATATTATATTTGGTGCTACTAATGAAAAGCTCTGCAAAGAGTTCTGAGTTGATGCAGAATGAATTTGAAATAAGTATGATGGGAGAATTGAAGCTCTTCCTTGGTCTTCAAATAAAATAGACAATGATGGAATCTATATCCATCAACAGAAGTACACCAAGGAGCTTCTGAAAAAGTATAAAATGGAAAATTCAAAGCCTATGAGTACTCCTATGCATCCATCAGTTGTTCTAAACAAGGATGAGGAAGGTAAAAAGGTAGATCAAACTATCTACCGAGGTATGATTGGATCTCTTCTATACTTAACTGCTAGCAGACCTAATATTCAATTCAGTGTTTGTTTATGTGCTGGATTTCAATCAGATCCTAAATAATCACATCATAAGGCTGTCAAAAGAATTTTCAGATATTTAATTGGAACCACTAACCTTGGTTTATTATATAAGAAATCTGAAGATTTCAGGTTAGTCATATTCTGTGATGCTGATTTTGATGGAGATAGAATTGATAGAAAAAGCACCAGTGGAGGATGTCACTTCATTGGAGAAAATATGATCTCCTGGTCAAGCAAAAGGCAAAGTACCATTTCTCTATCAACTGCTGAAGCTGAATACATATCTGCAGCCAGTTGTTGTTCACAACTGCTTTGGGTAAAATATCAACTTGAAGATTATCTGTTTGCTGTGATAATACTAGTGCTATCAATTTGTCTAAAAACCCCACACAACATTCTAGAGCAAAGCATATAGAAATAAAGCATCATTTTATTAGAGACTATGTGCAAAAAGGTGTTTTTGAAATTAAGTTTGTAAACATTGAGTATCAGTGGGCAGACATATTTACTAAACCTCTAAGTGAAGATAGATTTGTTTTTATTAGAAGGAATCTTAATATGCATAATGTGTCTGAATGAGTTTTTGTTGATATGTCTGAAAACTTACTTGTCCAAATTTTAAATATGCTTGACTCGTCTATTTTCTTCATGATTCACTCATCTACTTTAGCCAAGCTTCTGATGACGTGGCTAAAAGCACTAAGTGCTAAACCCTGACTGAGACACGTGTACATTGCAATTTCCTTCCTTTTCTTAAAAACGTTTCATTTTGTTAACAACTGTCTTTTCGAAATTTATTGTTGTTTATGTCAACTCTCTCTTTCTTTCCTTGTTCCCAATGCAAAAAGCACTCAATCGTTTTAACAAAACAACCCGTGTCGTTTGAAAACTACCCACTCACAATCTTTGATCTCAAGTCTCAACCTTTCTCTGAACTCTCTTCGTCTTCAACCTCTCAAAACTTCTCATCTCCAAAACCCTAAACTTCTCTAAATCAATGGTACCCAAGAGTCTTCTTGAAACTCTGGCTAAGAAAACCAAGCTCTCAATCTCTGAATTGAAAAAGGTGCACCCTGGAAGGGTCCTTAACTTTGACAAACTCAAAACCAAGGGTTTGGACGTTCTTCCTGAACTCAACCAGGCTGGATAGTTACCCTTCTTTCAACTACAGCTTGTCTTCCCTGCTCTTGTTAGGGATTACTGGACCGCTGCGAAGATCACCAAGGACAACACAACCTCCATGATCTCTGGAGACGTTGGTGAGGACCACACGTTCATAACTCATGAGGTACTCTCTAAAGTAACAAAATTTCCAAGAGAATGTGCTAGGTATTACAAAAATTGGCTGAAAGATCAAGGAGAAGCCAATGTGATTATGATTTTGTATGGAGTTTCAAGACTTGCAAACAAAGACTCCAAGTATTTGTGCCCTAAGGCAAGATTTCTTCATGTCCTTATTATAAACTGTGTCATGCCTAGAGCTGAGTCTAGGAATCATGTCAGTAAAATAGAGAAGTTTGATCTATTTCATCTAGTCCAGAAGATTAGGATAGATATTATTGATTTGATCTTCATTCATATGGAAAAGGCTGTTAAGGGAAAGGAAAAGGATTATCCCTATGGTATGATCATGACAAGGATCTTTAGGGCAAGCGAGCTGGATTTAAGAAGTGTTGTTTATGCTGATCTTTGCACTGAGATCACTACAAAGACTCTGTCTTTGATGAAGATTACCCTGACCCCTACTATTGATCCTTCTGCTCAAGCCTCATCATTCGCTGCTGCTGAACCCACTCAAGAAGTTCTCACCATTCCTTCAATAAAAAGGATTGCTCAATCATCTGCTGAAGAATCTGTTGAAATGTTCTATGTTTCAAGATGATGCTGAAACTATCTCTCTGGTTGTTGAACCTACTGTTGAAGCTGTTGTTGTTCAATCTGCTGCATGTGCCTCTATCCCCACTGCACCAAGTGTTACTAAAGTGTTCAAGAGGACGAGAGCTGTGAAAGCTGAGGGGGAGTCTCAACATAAGGAGAATATGATGCCTAAGAAGAAAAAGGACCACTGTGACAAAGTGGAAGCTTGTTCTACTTCCTACTCCCTCACCACTGAAAGAATCATCACCTCCACCATAACAAACAGAACCAATCCCTACCAATATTCCTTCACCATCTCACTCATTAACCTTACCTTCACCCACAACAACCTCCATTCCACAACCTTCATCACCACTACCCGCTCTATCACCGCAAAGAGCACTAACACCCCTACAGAAAACACCATCACCACAACCACAACAAAAAACCTCTACTCTACCTGCTTCAACAAAAATTCCAACTCCTCCATATATATCACCTCTTAGACAACCAACACCTCCTTTATCCTCACCTGTTCATGAACCTTCGCTTCCATTCTCTGTCCCTGAACCACAATCACTTGAAATTCAAGTTTTTGAACCAAATTCTACTGTTTCAGAACCATCAGTATCTAAAATTGAGCCACTTGTGAAACCTTACACACCTCCTCCATCTCCATCTAGACACAACCCTCTTCCTTTGACTTCCCTACCACCTTACACTTTATCCTCCATAACCACACTTATATCTGTCACAGATGAATGCTCCTCACTCTTTCTGTCTGGAACTGATCAGGATGCCATTGCTTCTTTGGAAGCTGAAATGCAATGTATAAAACTGGCCAGAAAAAAGAAGACTTCAAGAGCATGGATCCCTCTGCCTCATGTTTTCATGAAGCCAACCACTAAGATCAAAGTGATGCCTGATTCCATGACTCTACAAGGAAAACAGAAAGTCATCAGTATGCCCGGAGAACAAAAATTCTCTCTGATCAAACTGAATGTCAGCAAATGCAAGTTAAGGAAGAAGTTGCTCACAACTGAAACCTATCACAAGTTCTTAAAAGTTAGAGACATATACTGGAGATGTGGTTCTAGTTCTAGCTTGTCTGAAGAAGAAAATAAAACCATCCCCACTAGAGGTAGTCAAGCTTTTGCTCTTTACCCTTTTTCCCCTTTTGTCTATACCATACCTCCTCTCACTTTGATTTTCCCTTTCTTTATGTTAAACTTTCCTCAAACTACCCCCATTACTTCTTTAAATCTCACCAAGTGTTCTTATGAGTTTCTCTTCTCTGCTGTTACCTCTCCTCTGAACTCTGAAAAACTTCAAGGAATTATTGATGAAATTATTTCTAGTAATAAATATGTGTTACTGGATCCTAAACCAAAAACCATCGTTCCTCCTGAAGCATTACCATCTACATCTGCAACTGAACTGGCCACTTCAACTTCTACTACTCAGGTAGTTGCTCATGATCCTGTAGCACATCAAAGGCTGGATGAAATGGCTTCAAGCTTGCAGACTGTCATTCAAAGACAGGATGAAGCAATTGCTCAACAAGCTGCTTTTCAAGCTCAGATGCTTGCTCAGCAGGAAGCAATGCAGAAGATGATGGAAGCCTTCTTTAAGAGCCAAGGAGGTCCTAGCTCTTAGTTTTTAGGACGTAGTCTCTTTCTTTCTTGAGTCAAGCAATGTACTAAGTTAGTGATGTCTATCACTTGTAATCTTTTCTTTGACTCTTGGATACAATGAGATGATGTTTTGATATTCCTTTTGACTCTCTGCTATATGTTTACTTTATTTTCTTTTTGATTAATGCCAAAAGGGGGAGGCAATATAAATAGCAAAATATAAATATAACCATGACAATTTAATGAAATGAGTTCATAACTATCTGTCTGCAAATTTGTGCTCTGATATAAGCAGTTTAAATCCTATATAAGCCCTGGTACCTTGTTTTGATCTGATACTTGTTTTTATCTGATGCATAAATTAAGGGGGAGCATGGCATACTTTGAACAATTATATCTATTTGAAAAATTTCTCTTAATGCTTTTTGATGTTCAATAAAATCAGAAAAGTTATTTGTCATCATCAAGAAGGGAGAGAATGTTGAGACCTCATAAGTTTGAGACACATTCCATGTGTAGATTCTCTAAGTTTTTATGATTCCAAATAGATTAAGTATGATAATATTGAACCATATGAAATTACTGACATGTCTGATAAGTGTGCATGAAAATAGACTTAAGGTCACTCGTCTATTTTATGACCCGTCTACTTTTTAGTAGAGCTCAGTTTTTAGACTCGTCTAAAAATCACTCGTCTAAAATTCAGTCCACTCAATCAAAGACCAAGTCAACGCTCGGTCAAGATTTGAATATACTTGATGACGTGGCAAGAAGCATCCTTCTGGAGAAGACTCAGTGGATCACCCGTCTAATTTTTGGAATAAGCTAGCACCCGTCTAATTTGGGACTGCATGAGCACTCGTCTAATTTTTGGATTGCTTTGCACCCGTCTAAAATTTCCAACACTGCTACAATATCAGTTTGTCAGAAATGAAGTCCAAGTTAACTTATTCAAATTAGATGCCTTCCTTAAAGATCTCGAAGACCTCTGGACAATAGCACAAAGGATAAAGAATAAAGAACGTTTGTTTCAAGGTTTTAAGGAATAAAAACGCAATCTCTGTACAATCTCTGTACCACAGCAATAACCTTTTAACTGTTTTAGTACAAAGTAAAAGTGTTTTTTGGAAAGTGAACTGAGAGTTTCACTGAAAGAGGAAAGCTCTCTGCTGCAAGTACAAAAAGCCTACTTTCATTGAATATTCATTCAATCATTTGAATTTAATTCGCAGTCTTTCATACTTCATATTTATTCCACTCTGAGTGTGATCCGAAAGATTTGCAAGTTGTATTAAACACACAAAAACTTTACTCTTTTCTGAGTTGAGCACGAAGAGGCTAGTTGAGCAAAGAATACTTGTTTTGAGTGATTGAGCCTGGAGAGACTAGGTGTGCAAAGAATACTTGTACTGAAATCTAATCAGTTATAGTGGAAACTTGGTGCTATCAAGAAACTGGACGTAACCTTGTGGATTTAAGGTAAACCAGTATAAAACTCTTGAGTGATATTCCTCTTCCCTTTTTATTTTGCTTCAGTATTGTTTGTTTAAGCTTTTAACTTGAGGAGTTTGTGAATATCAAACTCTGTTTTACCCTTCTCTGCCTGCACGTATGTTATGTCTCAGATTTAGACGTGTCACTCGTCTAAATTTTTGTTGTCTTATTTTCTACTTGTTGTACCTGCGAAAATAATTTCAAAGTTTTCTAAAAAGTTGATAAACATAATTCAACCCCCTTCTTGTATTAACTTTGGTTATTTCATTATCACAGTAGGACTCTCTTAAACTACCAAATTGGACTATTGTCTAGTGGTAACAAGGTACATACTACGTAGAGAACTTGAGCATGCATACATTATATATCTGACGAGGTCCTATATGTTATATCGTGGAATATTCGTTGAAATTTCTAATCTTGCTCAATACAGATGCGAAAGCCAATTCAATGACAAAATACATCAAATACAAAGTACCGATACAAAAGCTACATTTCAACCGATAGAAAATGAAAACAAAAACTACATGCCTCACAAAGGTAAATATTGCATTGTATTTGCACAAATTGTACTTGCACCCTTTGAAGCATTAATTCATACACAAATTGAAGTTGCACCCTTTGAAGCATTAATCCAAGCATAGATACAAAAAGTGACAGAATGTTAGATTTCATCTTGAGTAGTTTCCCTTTGCTCCATTTGCACTATATAGTAGCATCCAAATTTGAACCAAGGGTCATATAATGTAATCTGGAACTACATTTTGCAGCAGAAATGAGACATGTTCTCAAGGAACAGTCATAACTTGTATTGATTGCAACATATCTGAGACAGCAATGATTAGATCCCCTGATTTGATCAAATTTCTAGCCTTGAGCAATGAAAAGGTTTTATTGAGATTGCTCTCCATATCGTCTGAGAAGCTCAGTCGAAAAGGTATCAGGCCCCACTGGAGGTTCAGACGCCTACGCACAGATGGTGTGGTAGTAAAAGCAAAGATTGGGCAGTCAGGACGGCATCGCGATACCAGAGATGCCATGTGCCCTGTCTTTGTGTAGACAAAAAGCGCATCCACCTCTAACATATTGGCTGCAGAATTTCAAACCCAAAATTATGATATGCACCACACAACTAAACAACTCAGCAAACAAGAAAAGGAAAAAAAATTAACTTTTTGGTTCTCTCAATTTTAATAAGGGAGCCTCAAACTTAGATAATGGACAAAGCAGGTATGTGTAATCAGTCATTAATCATTATAGTAGTGTTTTCAAAAATGAAAACTATGAACTTGATACCCTCATCAAATAATGCCAAGAACACAGCAAGCCTCATAAGTTATTGTAAGAAACTCACAAAAGGACAACAATGTAGAATTATTAACAAAAAGTCAGTGAAAAATAATGGATGCAATAATATTGAAACATATAACAAGACTTCCAACATATAAGTTTCTCTAATCGTAAATTTTCTTAAAGCATCTGTCATGGTTTTAGGCATTATTATCATGATAATCGAACATATACACCACTTGGTAAGCTCTACTGCAGCCCATGAAAGAGTTATAACGTCATGATACATTTAATGAGTTTGCATGCTGATGCTAAAATTCAAATCAAATAGGTAAGTTATGAATGCATGTGCCAAAATAAAAAGAAAACAATAATGGTGCAAACCACAGAAAATATACAAACAAAATAAGGAAAAATTCAAGATTTGCTGCCTACTTACCCATCTTTGCAGCTGAATTACAGATCTCTTCAGATATATTTTCTGAAAAAGAAGTCCCAATTGATCGGTATGCAATAGTTTCATACCGTTTCTGTTCCCCTCCACCACCTTTCAATTCTCAAACTGACACTTCTTAAAACAGTTAGGGCCTTCTCAGGGTATTGACCCATGGCTGACTCACCTGAAAGCATCAAAGCATCAGCTCCTTGCCTGACTGCTTCCGAAACATCTGCGACTTCAGCTCTTGTAGGCGTAGGATATTCAATCATTGATTCAAGAAGCTGAGAGGCAACAATTACAGGCTTATTCAGCTGCCTGCAAAGTTGAACAATCCTCTCTTGGGCAGATGGAACCTGTTCTAAAGGGATCTGAGCACCCAAGTCTCCTCTTGCCACCATAGCCCCGTCGGCTACTTGAATGATCTCCTCCAAGTTTTTCAATGAGTCAATACTCTCTATCTTTGCAATGAGAGCAATATCACTGCATCACCACAATACATTACCTCAGTATTAGTATTAACATATGCCAAAAAATGAAATACAGCCAACTTGATAACAGCACATACAATACACAGCAAAAAGAATGAAATGAAGTACATATAATTGAAACTATGGTGAATTCAGCAGCTCATATTTGTTGCTCATTTACAATAATTACTATCAGAAGAGATAGAAGTGTTCATAAAGATGGTTTTGGCTAAAAAAAATATGCCAAGATTATATACCTTTATACTATTCAAAGTATCATTACAAACATTATTGATGGATAATTCAAAATCACCGTAGTCTTATCCTTTTGGTAGCCTCGGTTATAGTTGTGCATTGCAGCATATAAAGAGTAATAATTACAGTTTCTTACATCAGGCCTTAAATCTGAGTTCCATCAAACTATAGATAATTGTTTATTCCATCAAACAGCAATGAGGCAAATTCATTTTACCATAAATATTTCTATTAGAGGCAGAAACACCAATGTTGCTTTCCTTCTCTTTAACTTTCTTCTGTAATTAATAATTCATATTCCTTTATCTCTTTGGTTGCTGTCATGCAGTTAATTACTTCACAGCAATGCGGTATATAATTCCAACAGTAAAATCTCAGTTTCCATTAGAGCTTCCCGTATATGAGTTCTTGAAGCTCCGAACTAACCTACAAGATTCCTACTCCAGTTGAATCACAGTTCTACTCATGCTACTCAAACTAACTATGAGGATAAAATAATCCCCCTATATGTTTGATTCAAAAAATCCCCATAAATAGGACACTGAAATATCATAAATGGGACAGTAAAATACCAATAGGATTAACCTACAAGCAAGTAATGAACGATTCATGTTTTTTAGATCCAAAGATACATCAGATGTGATCAATAAGCTTTTTTTCCTTTAAATAGCTAGTCACTTTGAGATGTAGTTCTAAGTTGCTTTCTTGTTGAAAAAACTATACAACTGTCACCCAAAGATTTAAAAAACAAAAAAAGTGATCCAGATGTAAGACGCATAACAGATGCGTTAATTATATAAGAGGAGTACTACATGTCAATAGTGAAATATTTATAATGCTAGAAATAATATGATGATAATTGAAAAATATAGAGTTGCCAGTACAAACCTATCACGAGATCGTGCATCAATATAACTTCTAAGATGCTTAATAACTTCAGCAGACTTGACAAATGAAATAGCAATGAAATCAACACCCTCTGCAATACCAAAATCAATGTCTAACCAATCCTGGATATAGCAAATCAGATTGAGAATTAGATTAAATTAACTCATTTAGAATGGACAATTTTCTGAACATAGGAAATTTAGCATCAGGTCACCAACAATCTGAAATCCAACCATAAATAGTTAAAGCGCAAAACCCCAAAAAATGCATAGATGATGATGTAACTTTAGAATTCACCAGACATGAGGTACCTTCCCTGCACATGTTGATGGGAAGGGGTGGGGGCATTAGGGAGATGGGGAAAGCATCACTGTATTTAATTGGGAAACTGCCAGTTTAACTGGTGACTTCCATACAGAAGTGGCCCGTGCTACTGGTGATTTAGCTATGGGGATAGCATGTAACCTTGCATATGGAAATTGGCAGTGCCCCACAGTGCAATAGACAATTTTGACATCAGAATAATTACACACAAAATCAGAAATGTGACCGAAACGGCAGTTTAATCTGATCCACTATCAGTGTAAAACTTTTTAAACCAACAAGAAATAAGAGTGCCAAGTCTTTGTAGTAACTAATGTTTTTAACTTGTGGTAAAAAGCTTTTACCATTTAACAATTTTCTAATCAGATGACATTATAAGATTCACTGATGGAAATTCTTTAAATTACCAATTGACAAAAATAAAATCCTGTAGTATAATATTTCAAAAATACTAGTTTAATAAACAATTTGAGAAAGTTCATTATTTGGGTCAACTATCCAAAATGATAACAGCAAAGTGATTTCAACCAACATAGAGAAACAGAAAAGAAAGCAAGGACCAACCACTGCACAAATTACCTTAACAAGATTTCTTTAGTTTTATCCCATTATATGCAATAACCTTCCATCTTTCATCAAAAAACTCTACAAGGCTATTCTTACTTTGCTTAGGCTTAAGGTTTGGGCTATTTCATTATATGCCGTAACTATCAAGCTTCCACGTAATCTTCCTAAACCCTCAGTAGCAAAAGTACTTTGGGTCTAATGTTTAGCTACTGCTTTCAACAGTGACCTAGGATAATAAGATTACGGCATTAGTAAAGATTTGGCTCTTTGCTTAAGGTACTTTTACTAATAAATTACATCTACAAAATAGAGTTCATACTCCCTATATCGTGTGGTTTTTCCGCCAGAAATATTAACATTAAACTGATGCAAATAAGTTAAGAAGAAAAGGGAAACAAATCAACAACCTTTGAAGAAATTGTAGGGAGCATGGAATTCCTTTCTCGTACTAGACTCCCATTCCTCCAGAAAGACAGATTGGCTCTTGGCAACAATAATCCAGGATCAGTACAAAGGCATTTGACATCTGGACCTATCTTTTCAATCACCTCAAACCTAACCATTCCTCCATCCACCACAAGCTCATCCCCAACTTTGACATCTGCGGTACATTACATTTCAGTTCAAAGTAATTAACAACAAATATCATCAACAGTTAACAAATGAAAAAAATCCAGGGACATAATGGCTCATAAGAAACAGAAAATGTTTCATCAGACTATTCAGAAAGATTAACCTTCAGCAAAACCCTCATAATTTACATTGATGGTGTGCTCCGGAAGAGTCGAATTAAAGGCTCTAACACTGAAAGTCCAGATCTCACCATCCTACAATAGAGTATTCCAAGCTCACAAAAATTATTCACCTTGAAATACATACAAATCAACCATTGAATTCAATTCATTCAACCACCAATACTAATGTCATAATTTTGTTTCTTATCTTTCTTTTAATCAGGGCAACACAATATCACAGGTAAGGTAAACATCCATGCATGATGCACTCATACTATTGTTGATCAAATATCTAGAATCTTGTTTTTTTTTTAAAAAAAAAAACTTGTATCAATTGGTTTAATAGAAAAATAACATATTCCCAAAAGGTTGATAACATGCTGCAAAATCACCCCTTAACCAGTACTTAAATCATCAATAAGCGGTTTAACAATCAGGGACGAATCCAAAGAGGGGCGAACACGGGTGATCGCCACCTTCTTCCTCAGTATATTTTATAAAATTAGTTATATGTATATATAATATTTTTTAGAGTGTTGCTAACCAGAACACCAGTTAATAAATTATTACATGAAAAGTTCTTATTGAAAATCACGACTTTTCAATTTTTTATATATTGGACATTAAATACGTCTTTTTCCAATAAAAAAATTTGTATATTTGAAACTGGTTAGCATAGTTTTTGGTATAACATGAATACCTCAGCTTTGGCAGATGAAGCACCACCAAGATCACCCATATGAATTTCACTACCTTCAGTGTCCATCATAATGGCCACTGCAAAACCCTTTTCCTGGTTGAGCCTCCGAACACGTTCGATGACCATCTTGTGCCAATCCCTCGTGCCGTGGCACATATTGATTCGGGCCACATTCATGCCTCCGACAGCGAGGGCCTGGAGCTGATCGAACCCGCAGGTTGCGGGTCCGATGGTGCACACCAGCTTGGTGCGCCTGGTGCTGCGGAACCCGTTCTCTTTCATCTCCGTTTCGGTCACCGCGTCGACTTCGATGGAGGTCAGGTCGGTGGCGGTGGTGGAGGAGGCGATGGCGGATGGTCCTGTGGCGTTGTGGGAGCGAAGGGAGAGGTTGGATTTGGAGATGGGGGTCGGGGTGAGGATGAGGGGAAAGGGGAGTTTGGAAGATGGGAGGTGGTGGGTGAGAGAGGAAGTGGGATTTGGGGTGAAGAGTTGGAGAGAGTCCATGGTGGTGGTTGGAACTCCGGTAAGGGTGGTGACGGCGGAGAGAACAAAGTGTGTGTTCAACGTAGGTGTTTTGTTATGTTTGTCTTGGGGGGACTTCGTAGTTGTCGCCCTTCTAAATTGAGCTGTTAGGTGAAAGAAGAGGTTTATGGGGGAGTTGGGAACCAGGAGGATGCTTCACGTGGGAATTAGTGAATTAGTTAAGAATCGTATTTAAGTTACAAATACTAATGATCTTGGTGACGAGTGCATTCAATACTAATTAAGGGTTGGTTTCGCCAAGTTTTGATAGAATTGATTTGAAAGAATTGATTTAAAAAAAAATAATTTGTATTTGGTATTGATTTTCAAAGTGAGTTTAAAAGAATGATTTGTGTTTGGATAATAAAAGAAAAATCATTTTTGATGTGTAAATATAAAGAATTTTGCGGGTTCCACATCCAGAATCAATTCTACTCAACAGAAAAGCTAAAAATTCTTGCATCCACCAGAATCAATTCTACCCACCCAAGAATCAATTATTTTCAACGAAATTTTGTAACCAAACACATGAATAGTACTCAAACTTGATTTTGACCAGTGCAAACGGAATTTTGGCCCCAAACTACGATTTGCAACTGCAAACCAAACGGGCACTAAGAAATACTACATGAGAAGCAAGTTTTTGTTGAAATTTAAGTTTAAGTTTCTCACTCTTCTTAATACTACCTCCGGTCTTTAATATAAGAAACAAAACCCTAAAACGCATATACCAAAGAAATGCATTGAAATGAGTTAATTGTAATTAATATTCATATAAATTTCCAAAAATACCCCTTCTAATTAATGAACAAACTTACTTGTATGGAAAGTTGATATATCTCGTAAATATAAATCATATTATAAATGAGGGTAATATTGAAAATTAGTATTTAATATATATGAAAATTAAAACATGTTTCTTATATTTTGGACCCAAAAAAATTACTCTTTTGTTTCTTATATTAACCGATAAAAAAATGACATCATTATCATTAAGCCAAAAATGAAGATTACAAAAACTATATCATTATATACACATAAAATTGAAGACACCTCAATTTTTATAAATTATAATTGATTTCTATTGTCTTCATACTTTGATATTTGTTATATGCTTTTTTTTTTTCTTTTTCAACACTAATAAAAATATTTCTTCATGTATGTGACTAAGTTGTACTGTAAAAATAAAAAGTGTAATGTAAATTTGGATTGTAATCTTGTATAAACATTTTTAGTGTTATTTAGAATAGGGTTGTAAAACAATGAGGGTATTTACATGGAAAATTGTAAATTAGCCGAATAGAAACTCAACCAAGAAACAAGTGCAGATTTTGAAAGAATCAGACGATTTGAACCAAGGGCAAAATTCAACCCTTAGCAAAGGATCCCCAAACTACTAAAGGAAGCGTCTGGTATAAAGGTGAACTAAAGAAAGATAAGAATTTAAAGGCTAAAATAGTAATCGGCTAAGTGAAGTAAGCTGAAAGCAAAGTAAAATTAACAAAGTAAAGGCAATAAGCAAAGAAATGCGAAGCACTGAGCAAGGAAGCAGAAAAAAGCTTAAAGTAGTTGTATTGATGTGGTTGTGTTTTTAACATTCTGTACAATGGGTATTTATAGGCAAAATCTAACCCCCACCATAGCCTTTCTCGTTGGCTAAAATCCTTAAATACATGCAACTATCCACGTCTCAACTTGCCTACGACCCTTAACCACATAGCCCACTATTGTCACAACGATTACCTTCACAAAATCTACCTCCTATTGTCTCAGCACCTCTTGTGGCATCCATTAGCAACTATCGTCCAAGCTAAGTCTTCGCCGGAACGTGCGAAAGTGACTCTGCTTCCTAATCCACGATCCTCAGCAGCAACACTTGATCCTTACAAGCCGATTCTCGGCTAATCTTGCAATCTAATCTTAAATTGACCCATTAACATGAAGCCTAGCCCAAACTCATCCGAATATTCTCCTTTGTTCATCGGCTATGTCTTCCTTCGGCTAGTCATCTCAGCTATTTAAATAGTTAGCCGTTTTACCTGCTTGAATTATATCGATTATTTTTAGGAGATAACAATTGCCCCCATAGATTTTTCAGCTGAATTCAAGAAGCTGAAAGAATGTAACAAATTAATCTCGAGCGCCACGCCCAATCCATTATCCATTAGCTCCAACCGCTTATCCTTTATGAGGAGAGATACTTGGCCAAACAGTAACTTAGTTTTAATTGCTAAACGGTCAAAATCTTTTCATATTTACCTGCTCAACACTTGTATAATAAGTCGAATATCACCTCAATCGATTACTTTCATCTTCTTCCTTCAAAGTAATCAGTAAACCAGAAACCTAGCTTTTCAACCATGTCTGATAACTCTGATTCCCAAAACTAAACTTATTCCTATGGTGATAACGATCCCACATCATCATCTTCTGATTTAGCCTTCAGCTTAGATCAACCTATGGACCAAGGCCGAGGTTCTGATTCCCTTGTTCTTTCCCCACTCATGAACTCTTTCCCTTTGACCCCATGCACCTCAGATATTTATGAGGGCAAACTCTTCCTTGATCATCAAGCATTTAGAGCTTCCAATTACTTCAAACTGGTACTCCATCAATAAATGCCCTAATGACCTTTGAACCTGGCCTCGCCCCACACCTCAATATGCCGATTGGCTAAAACGTGTTTCAGCTAGCAGAGGCGAAAGTTGGAAAGAATGGAGAGTCTACGATATCATCATGCTCTCCCAACATGATACCCCTCTGAACCTTGACCTTTTATTCAGCTTTCTTGGCTTCTGGTCCACTTATGTTAACGGATTAATCCTTTATTCAGGTATCATGAGCCCCACTCTGCTAGATGTAGCAGCAATCACTGGCCTTCCAGTAATTGGAGATGACGTCCCTTCATTATTTGAGCTTTCCTTTCCAACCCTAAAAGTGAGTTTTTAGAAGAATACTGCTTCATATTCCAACTTCCTAACAGCCAATGGCAAGACCTCTCATCAAGTTTCGGAAAACGAGCATCAAGCTTTCCTATTGTACTGGTTTTGTAAGTACTTCATCTGTTCCAGCTCAGTAGTTGCAGTCCTAGAAATTTCTCATTTTGTTTCTCTAATTACCTTAGGGAAACCTTTAGCCCTTGGTACTCTATTTCTTTCTTGTTTGTATAAGAGCCTTTTCACCTTAGTCACTCGGCTCAGAAACAACGAAAAATTGGATAATGTAGTAGGCAGTGGTGGATCTAGGATCCGGAGCCAGTGGGGGCGATATATTTTCAAAATAATTATCACAGAATTCCAAATTTTAAACATATCGAAACCCTAACGTATCAACATTTGCAATTAACCATGTAAAATAAATACAAGTACAACAATGAATTTTCATATAATTGTGGTTTCTAATGAGCAAATACATCAATGAATTTTCACATTAAAAGAATCTCCAATGCTACATATTTAAGTAACCCACTTATATCACCTTTAAGTGAACCTTACTATGTCACATCACATTTAAGCAATCAATCCACATTTTACTCCAATGATACATACAATAAGGAAACCCACTCTTTTACATTTTTTATTGGCACTTTATTATTTATTTATTATTAAATTTTATCTTTGGCCATGAATTATAAAATACAAAGTGTCAACCGTCCCAAAATGGACCATGAGCTAGCAAAAAATTATTTGTCCATTTCCTATGAGCCCAAACTTATCCTGCCTTACCTTTGGCCGATGAATGGATCAACCTTCATGTCAAACTAAAAAAATAGTAAAAAGAAAAGACCAAATAAATATCTTTGGACACCAAATAGTCATTAACTACAATTTAATCCTCCACATTTCCCAAGTGACCCAAGTCCCAAACCGTGTCATTTGAAAGATTGAAACTTTGAAACCTGTCTCTCTCTTTCTTTCTCTGCACCAAATATTTATTCCATACTACTTTTCACTTCTTCAGGGGTCAATCGTTCCAACTCCCAAACCATCACCCTCTTGCTCTTCACCACTATCATCAAACAAAAGGGTGGTGCGCGGAGAACACAAACCAGATAGCAGAGGGGTACAGGTGGGCACAGATACGCCACTGACCGGTGCTATGCTGTGTGAGAGATGATAGAAAGAGGAACATACATGGGTGCAATTTTTTTTAATTATGGGGGGCAAATAAAATGGATATAGGATAGTTATATATATATATATATATATATATATATATATATATATATATATATATATATATATATATATATATATTTAAATGAGGGGGTGCATGTTCACACCCTCACTAAAACGTGCGTCCACCCCTGGTAGCAGGTTGTAAAATTTCACTCATTCGCTCAAATTCGTCTAGGCTATCAACTTTTCCCTCAATTTCACATATCAAGAGCACTTCCCATGAATTTGATTTTCATCTCAAAAATGGTTCCCACGAAAACATGCATGCAACATCAGAAGGTCTTTTAAAGGTTGTAATGGGGCCTGACTAAGGTAGGATATTTAAGGATGCTAGGCTTAAGTCCCTAGGAACTAAGAGAGCATGAGCATTTAACGCATATTCTACTCAAATTCCTTTTTCCATTTTTCTTTCTATCTCGGGTGACTACAGCCTTTTCCTTGCTAATTTTTTTTTTGTTTTGTTTTGCCCCTTTTCTTTTGGAAATTTTTTTTTCTTTCATTTTTTTCTTTTTTCTTAACCCAAAATGACATATCACCTTGTAGCCACCCCAAACTTAGTTTCTCACAACCCTTCTCTTGCTAAGTGTCCATGCTCTCCTAATCCTAAGTTTGGGTTGGCATGGTTTTTTTTTTCAGATTTTGGCTTATGATATAGGGTCATCAAGAAACAAATGGCTAATTAGGCTCAACGGGGCTAACTAGGGAACATGCGTTAGGGATGGTTCTTTTTAGGCCAAGTAGTTATTCAAAGAAAATTGCCTAAATCATTTGATGCAACACATAAACATGTAAACCATGAAGAGATTCAAGCAAATTCGGGAAAGTGCAACTTAAAAGTGATTCACACAATCAAAAACAAAGTTGGAGGCTCAAATCCTCACCTGGACATTTTGCAAATTGTTTGACCGAGATACGATTCCTAGTGTGTGCACCCCCTCACCCCAAACTTATCATAAATCAAGTAATCACAATAAAATTCTCAAAGTTCAGTTTTCAATATTTCACATGGGGATCAACTTTTCTAGTTTCAGAACCTAGGGGGAAATCATCAATGGTCAAAATAATTCATGCATTCAATCTATGCTCAATTTAATTAAAATCCAACAAGCTTGCCGACACACTATTCATACACAAACTCTTGATCTTCTCAAATTATTCAAGAGCGACAAACAAAAACAAAAACAAAAATAAAAATAAAAGCAAAAGTGAGGAAAGGAGAGGGTACTCCCTGGTCAAGTTTCCATGGTTGCCTCCTCATCCAATTGGTCTCACGGGCTCCCTTCTGTTGCATAGCATCCTGGAAGAACTCCTGCAAATTAAAACCTTAAGTGCAGATTCGCGAGGTGAGATACCACTCGCGAGGCGAATCTGGAAAATTGCTATTCACACTTTCCAGAATAGCGAGGCGAGTAGTATCTCGCGAGGCGAATCTGGAATTCCAACAGATGCTGATGCCCAGAATCGCGAGGTAAAAGTAGACCTCACGGCGCGAGACAGAGACGTGAACAAGCCTCTGAGATTCAGGGCTTCTGTCTCGCGCGGCCACTGTGGATTCGCGTGCCGAATCAATTTTATTTATTTATTTATTTTTATAAAATCAACAGAAACTAAAAATAAAGGATACCTAACTTGGGTTGCCTCCCAATAAGCGCTTCTTTAACGTCACTAGCTTGACTTATTAAAAAGCATCCACCTGGATCCCATAGCCTGTGGCACAAGGGCCAAGAGACGCTCATCATATCAAATCCTCCACCTGGATCCCATGGTTTGTGAAGTGGCCCTTGCAGGAGCAATACGACTCTATCATTGATTCCATCTGACCCGTGTGTGGAAACTCCATTGACCTCTGTAATTATGAACTCACTCCCTCTCGGGTCAAATGGTGTTTTCTCGAGGAAGTGTGCCAGACGAGTGGGAGGGTCTAACTTACCAATGTCCACACATGCATGCAAGCCAACATATTTATCCAATGCAGCAAAATCAGATTGCTCGGCAAGCATGGTGGAGTCCACTACCACTTTATCTTCAAATTGAACTCTACCCCCTTGCTCCGGTGCCTTGTCACTTGTCAACTCCTCTTCCTCAGGTTGCTCTTCCTCAACATGTAGTTGTTCCGGGGCCATGTCACTTATCCACTCCTCTTCCTCAGGTTGTTCTTCCTCAACATGTGGTGATTATTCCTCAACTTCCTGAGAACTAGTTGCATCCCAGTCAGATCCCAACACCCTACCGCTTCTAGTTGTTATGGCTTCGCATTGGTTCTTAGGGATGTTCTCGGTATCACCTGGGAAAGTGCCTGGGAGACGCTCATCTAGTTGCTTTGCGAGCTGACCCAACTTGTCTATTGCCGCATTTGTCCTCTCAAAAGCCAACTCCCAAGGTTGTTGTTGTTGGGCCAACTTATCAATTGCCGCATTTGTCTTCTCAAGACTCAACTCCCAAGGTTGTTGTTGTTGGGCCATCTTATCAATTGCCGCAATTGTCCTCTCAAGAGCCAACTCTCAAGGTCGTCTTCCACCATCCTGTTGAGGTTGTTGTTGCCAATTCTGTTGAGGTTGTGGTTGCCAAGCTAGACCATCGCCAGCATTACTCCAAGCGAAACCCGGATGGTCTCCCCTCATATAACCCCAATACTGATTCTGACTCTGATAGTTGTCCTGGGGCACGCTGTCATAGAAATTATGGCATGAGTCCACATATTCTTGAGAGAAGTAGAACGGACAACTCCAAGTGTCATGGTCTCCATTACAATATTCGCAACCCGGAAGCATTCCCTCGTGTACCTCGCATACAAAACAAGGCAAGACCAAGTGGAATCAAAGAAGTAGAGAGAGATAATAGTAAATAAAAATAAAAATAAGAATAAAAATAAAAATAAAAGTAACTTAACCAAATAATCAAACTTCCCTAATATTAGGAAAATTGGTTGTGCCAATTCCCCGGCAACGGCGCCAAAAACTTGTTGAGTCACCGGTAAGTGTACCGGGTCGTCGTAAGTAATAAAATAACACGGTAAGAATTTACCGAGGTCGAACTCAGGGATTGGGCTACCAATTCAACCAATTCGTGGGAAATCTGATACGTTTGGTCAAGCGACAGAAGGTGGTTGAGAGAGAGAAAATAGGATCGAAATTTAATTAACAATTCTAATAAAATAAAAAATCTGAAATTAAAATGTCCGAGGTCACAAATCCACCTACCCAATATGCATACCCAAGTGATGATGAATTCCTCCCTAAGTTCAATTACAATGTCAACCGGGACCCCCAAATTCTCCTAAATCCACTGTCGTGCTCATTAGGACATATTCGAAGATTGGATTAATTACTTACTAGGTCTCATAATACTAATCATCAAACTCTGTTAATTCTTGTTCCCTATAAGGTTGCACCGATCTCCTACTCACTTTCGTGCAATATTCGATCGATGATCCCAATTCAAGTTCTAAAATGCGAATCGCCTCTCAGCCTCAACACGTTTAACTAGTCAATCACGCAAGCATATGATCAACGCAATCAAATCAGAATTGGAAAACATAAATTGAGACAAGGGAGAAAGACATACATCACATCGAATCTACACTGTCATGGGTGGCTTCATTGTTCCCTCAGACGAGGGGATTAGTTCCTCATGCTCATAGACAAGCAATCCGACATAACCACCATGATAAAATAAAAAGAAAAGAGGATCTGATCTCCAAAAGCTCCCTATTCTGATCTGAAATAGCCTATAAATAGGGATTCTGGTTCTCGACCTCTCGCGGGGCGAACAGGATTTCGCGAGGCGAACATTAGTTTTGGCGCGCTTTCAATTTTGGATTCTCGCGAGGCGAGAGTGTGTTCGCGGGGCGAGTCTTCAAAACTTAATCTGTCACGTCTCTGTCTTCCAGGGTCTTTAGACTCTCGCGAGGCGAGAAGCCCCTCGCGTGGCGAGCCAGAATTGATGACTGTTGTTGTTTTGCTGATCTTCAGGATCGTGAGGCGAGCATATACTCGCAGGGCGAGTATCTTCAAAATGGAAATTTCCACTGTTTCCTTGACTCGAAGTGCTTCCTTGACTCTTGGAGCTTCACTTCTAACCTGAAATAATAAAAAAGAAACAAAAAGCGTAATTCTATTCAAAATAGACTAAAAACTACTAAAATTGCCTAGAACGAGTCAAAGTCTACTTAGGAACAAAACAAGGCCAAATTTGGGTGAAAATGAGATTGAACTCGACTAATTTGCACAAAAACCACAGTCCATCTAGTTATAAAACTAGATAAGCCAAAGGCTTATCACAGGTCCCCTCTGGTTTCTTCAGCTCTGGATAATACTCTACTTTCCGGAGTTCATCCCATTGTCCCATAAGAACCTTGGTCCTTCTTCCTCGGCTTCGATCTCTCTTGGCCAGATTCTGCAAACAACCCCCGTCGTCAAACATTCACCCTTTACCCTTGCATCTGAGTTGTTCACTGCTACTCGCCATTCCAAAGAGTTATTTCCATTAGCTGACAAACCCCATAACCTCCTTTGGATGAGTACTAATGTCAACTCCTCAGACCCTTAGCTGACCAACTACATTTCCCTCTACCGGGGAAGTGTTTTTTCGGCTAGAGAATTAATGTGTCGTGTGAAGCATTCTAGCCGCTACAACAAGACATTGACTGAATTCTATTGCCCCCAGCTTCTGGCTCGGCAATTTGGACTTCTCCAAGATATTCCTTTGGCCTATCAGTCGATGGCAACAACAATTGGGAGACCCACTCTTTCTGACAAGAACATAAAGTCCCCGACTCAACAAAACATTCAAAAGTTGAATGTAGAACATTCAAAAGTTGAATGCTTTTGAATTCAAGATCTTTCGTCAGCTTCCCGGATAGTCATCAGCTTTCATCAACTGGTGGCCTTCAGTAGCCAACAAATTTTTTTTCTTCTTCCATTTCCCTACCTTGCCAAACTGATCATAGGAGGCATGGATCAACCAGCCATCAATGCCCAGCCTATATCAGTCAGGAAGCCCAAGGTCACAAGAAGCAAGACCACAACCGATATAGCAGGTAAATTTGTGATAATTTCTTTACTTATCGACTGCCTCAGCCAACTTTTCTAATGACTTCCTTCTATAGGAACCTCTCAACCTGCTGCAATAGATGTTGAAGTTCTTGAGGAAACCCCTGCTTCAAAATAAACTCATCTTCGGCCTACCAGGAACACAACCAGATAGATGGGAATCGTGATAAGAGAAGCTCCTTCTGCTGCTCAACAATCAGCCCCGAAGAAGAAGAGACTTAGAAAGGTATATGATTTTCTCCCTCGATTTCCATCTTGATGAACTTAGTGACTTGGGCTAATGATCTCTCCCTTTCAAACTTATCAACAATCTCCAGAGACTCATATTGAGACTACTTCACTCAGGCCTTCTCCCGCAAGGCGTCCTATTAATCCAGTAAGTCTCTTAAACGTTCATCCGATTAAATCCTTATCTCTTCCACTTTATATCGACTAACCCCTGTTTTGGTATCTGTTAGGAACATGACTCTGCTCTCCAGACTACACCTTCAGTACCTTCACCACAGGTCCAAGCCAACACTACCTCGGCTATGCCTGTATCAGAGGAAGACTTGGCCCAATATTTTTCTTCTCCAGTGCCCAAAGCTGCTGTTGCTCCAAGCTCTCCTTCTGACCAGCAACTATCTTTCATAGAGAACCAGCTCAATCAGGCCATCCCCGTAGATCAGTACACGATGACTGACTTGCGAATTACTTTATCGAAGCTTGCCCAATCATCAAATACTAATGACAATAAGAGAACCATTTTCAATCGCATGGCAGTCCATATTGGCGAGGTATCCTGCGACTTTCAAGTTTATAAATGACATCATGATCAAGCAGCTAAAGACCTTAATCGACTGACAAAACTCCAAAATCAAAAAATCTAGTTCCAATCCTCGTTTCAATAGGCAGAAGCAGAAAGAAAAACGGATCTCGATGAAAAAGAGAAGATGTTCGGACGCCTAGCCGGATTACTTCCCGAAAGGGGAAAAAATTAATAAAGAAATTGCAGAAACTGAGTCCAAGTTAGCAGCCTTAACCCAAAAGCTGAGCTCTATTAATGAATTTAAGATGTAGTTGTATCGTCAGTCTACGGTCTTAGACTCAGAAATTGTTCCTCTGTTGCAGCAAAAGGAAGCGCTGGAAGAAGATTTATCTGTGGCGGATAGGGGACTTTTCTTTGCCAGGGAGTCTTGGGAAGGTTTGAAGATGCTCCTGGTGGAAGCAAAGAAGAAGGTGGCACCATCCTCGACTAATACAATAATTAATCAGCCAGAGGTGGAAGCCATTTCTCCCCCCTAGTCCGTAGCTGCTCGTGTTGACCTTCTTGTTGCGAACCTTGCTGAACCAGGCCTAACTGACCTTTCTACCAACCCTGCTGAACCAACTCTATCATCTGTTGAACCTGCTTCCGCTTCCTCGGCTATCAACCCTACTGTAAATGATCGACCAACAGTCGAGCCATAAATATTCTTAGTCTTTTCAATGATGGGTAGTATTTCTTCAAATACTTGCCGTTAATACTTCTAATCATCTCTTCACCATGCATACTGACTAGCCGATACGCTCCATTAAGCATAACTTGACTAACAATATGAAGACCTTCCTAGTTTGGTGACCATTTCCCTAACTTAAGGTCTTTAGTTCCTAAGAGTAAAATGGCTTTCCATACTAGGTCCCATTCAACAACCTCTTAGCTTTGATATGTTTATTATAAGCTTTGGCCACCTTTTCTTTATTCCTTCGAATATTTTCTAAGGCCATTAACTTATCTTCGTCAGTCGATTCTAACTCCATAAACATGGCCTGCCGATAATCATCTAAGGTTAAGCAATGCTACTTAGTCAGCCTTAATGATTTTACATTGATTTCCAATGGTAATACAACATCTTGGCCATAAGTCATCCGATAAGGGGTAAACCCTGTTGCGGTAGACTTGGAGTTTATGTATGCCCAAAGCACTTCGGCTAAAGCTTCATGCCACCTCTTAGGCTTGTCTTCTATAGTCTTTTTAATCAAGCTGATCAATATTTTGTTTGTGGCCTCAGCTTGACCATTTACTTTTGCATAATATGGTGAAGACTGAATCAACTTAATTCCATATTCCTGGGCAAAAGCAACCATCTTATCCCCGGTAAACATAGTACCTTGATCTGTGGTGATGGTCTCTGGAATGCCAAACCGATAGATAATCTGATTTTTAATGAACTTAATCGCATCAGCTTGAGTAACGTTAACCATCGACTGAGCTTCCACCCATTTGGTGAAATAATCAGTAGCAACTATGATAAATGAATACCTTTTGGAGGATGAAGGGTATATCTTCCTAATTAAATCCATTGCCCAACCTCGGAATGGCCAAGGCTTTACAATAGAATGCATTGGGCTGGGATTCTTTGTATTAGTCCATATTTTTGACATTCCTCACATCCCTTGGCATAAACATCGCAATCTGAGTTGATGGTTGACCAGTAATAACCATATCTATAGATCAGTCATCGCATCACAGATCCTGATCTATGTGATCCACATATACCCTCATATGCTTCTCCCATGATCCTTTGGGTTTTTGCCTTACAAGGGCATTTTAGTAAGACCCCCTCCAACCCGCTTTTGTGCAACTCATCAATCTGTATCCACCTATCCAATAAGAAGTTTTTTGAGTCGATCATATATAGGATGAATATCCTCGAAAGTATCCTTATATCCGGAAGCATGCTAAGCCAAATCATTAGCTTCTTCATTGTCTCCTCTTGGTATGTGTATTATTATTACGTCGGCAAACTGTCTCATCAAACTACTAGTCGTTTCATAATAATCCACCAAGTTAGGATTACATTTCTAATCCCCAGCTAATTTTTTAATAACTAACTATGAATCGTCCATGACTTGAATGTACTTAGCTTCCATAGACAACATGATTTTCAATCCTAAAATTAAAGTCTCATACTCAGCTTGGTTGTTTGAACAACCTAATTTAAGCTATTGCATGAACTTCCAGCTTTCCCCTATAGGGCTTGTAATTGTAATCCCAGTTCCAACTTCTTTTTCAGTTCTAGATCAATCAAAGGTTAAGACCCAAGGCTTAAGATTTATATAATGGTTCACCTCGGCTAGTGGATCCATAATATCCATACAAGGATGTTGAGCTAGAAAATCATCCAAAGCTTTTCCTTTCACTGCCCTTAAGGGTACATGTTTTAGTGCATAAGCACTCGGCTTGATGGCCCACTTCATTAATCTTCCTTGTAAGACAGGCCTATGAAGCAACTACTTTACAATATCAATTTTACAAACCACTAGGACCTCTCTGGGTAGGAGATAGTACTTTAGCTTGGTACAAGCGTGGAAGAGAGACAAGCACAATTTTCTTTATAGGTAATAAATGGATCTCTCATTTCCATCTTCATCATCTTGTGTTCACAGGCAACCGATATATATAATTTCAACGATTTCCCTGACACTGGGGGAACTAATACTGGAGGGCTAGCTAAATATTGCTTTATCTGATCAAAAGCTAGTTGTGTTCTTCCCCCATATCAGTTCATCAACATCTTTTAGTTTCAACAATGGGGAAAAAGCCTTCAGCTTGCCAGCCGAATTTGCAATAAACCTTCTCGATAAATTGATCTTGCCAATTAAACTTTGCAATTCTTTCTTATTTTGAGGAGGTCTAGTCTCCATTACGTCTTTGGCCTTATTTTTATCTACTTCTATCCCATGTTTATGAACTAGAAACCCTAGGAAGTTTCCAGCCGATACTCCAAAAGAGCATTTGGCAGGATTCATATTCAAATTATGGCACCTCATCTTTTTAACTGCTTGCTCTAAATTGACTAGATGCTGATCAAAGTCATGAGACTTTACTGTTACATCATCAATATATACTTCTATGTTTTTACCAATTAACTCATTGAAAATCGCATTCATAGTTGTTTGGTAGGTGACACCAGCATTTTTCAATCCAAACGGCATAACTAGCCATTCGAATATTCCAATGGCGCTAGGACACCTGAAAGCTATCTTATGGACATCTTCCTCATCTATGAAAATCTGATTATACCTATAATAACCATATAACCATCCATTAAAGTTAAAATGCCATTTTTGGCTGCAGAGTCAACAAGCATATCAGCTATTGACATTACATATTCATCTTTTGGAGTGGCAAGATTTAAATTACTATAGTCAGTACAAATTCTAATTTGCCCAATATTTTTAATTACAGGAACTATATTCGACAGCCATTCTACATATCTGACCGTGCGAATGAAACATGCTTTGAGTAGCCGCTCCATTTGCTCTTTGATCTTGGGTAGTAACTCTGGGTTGAATCTCCTGGCAGCTTACTTGTGAAGTTTGAAACCTTCCTTAATCGACAATCGGTGTTCAACAAGTTCCCTAGAAAGACCAGGAATCTCATGGTAATCCCATGCAAAACAGTCTTTATAGTTCTTTATCAAATCAGTCAGTTGATTCCTCTCGTCTTCGCTCAATAAGCTACTAATCCTTGTCATTCTCAGGTTCTGCTCAGTACCCAGGTTCACATCTAGCAAAGGATTTTGAGCTTCAAAGGTAGGAATTTTCTTGCTGGTTGGAGATTCCCACCTCTTCTCTTTTTCCTACACAGATCCATGCCCCCAAGTGTGCTAGCCGAGTGTTGTTCTTCCAGGACTTCTTCTAATTTTGTAGATATGGCCTCACCAACCCTTTTTTTCATTTTCCAAGGATGTTAGCCTATGCCTAAGTTCTTTGATTACCTGGGACCTGCTACTCATTAAAAACCAATTGTTGAGGCCGTAAGTCGGCCTGAATCTTGACAGCAAAGCCATCGGCTGTCAAATTACAAGATTTCCATGACCCTTCCTTGTACTCATCTGGGATTGATATTGGCTCTAGACTAGGAGAGTAGAATATAGCCTTGGCCATCTTCACGTCTTCCATGAAAGGGTTCTTATCAGTTGCCACTGCCTCCACCTTATTGCCATCCCAAAACATCAACATCTGGTGCAAAGTGGAAGGCACGCATTGGCTGGAATGTATCCAGTCTCTTCCCAGTAAGAAGGAGTATGAGGACTTAGCATCCACCACAAAGAACGCAGAGCTCAAAGATTTTCTCCCCACAGTGATGTCAGCTACCAAAATTCCTAAGGCAGTCGTGGCATCCCTTGTGAAGTTTGTCATCTTCATGTTGGTTTGTATAAGATCCTACTTGGTCCTTCCCAACTTCTTCATAGTAATAGATGGCATTACATTCGGCACTGCTCCCTCATTAACCAAGACTCGACTGACTATTTTGCCATTCACCTACGCCCTAATGTATAATGCCTTGAGATGCTTGGCCATTTCTCCAGTTGGTTTGGGGAATTCCATCTTGGGCTCTTCAGGAATTTGGGCTAACACAACCCATTCAACCTCCTCTGTAAACACGTCTCCCTCAAGCTGCCCGGACTGTTCTTGGTGAGCCGAGAACTCGCTCGGGATCACTCCTACCATATTAGTTTTAACTGGGGCTTCTTCCCCTAGTATGGAATCTAATGGAGTCTTCCAGAAAAAGATCCACTCCGAGTTCCGTTTCCATTTCCTCCACTATCAAGGGAGGTCGAACATCTGTTACTTCCTTCTGAACTTCCTCCAACTCAGCCACTTCAAATCCGTTAATCATCCCCTGGAATTCCTTTTCCTCCTTCATCAGGTAGTCTTGACTATCATGTTGTGCTTGATCCTGCTTCTTCTGATCGACTGTTGTTTCTCCCTTTGGTTGCCCAAAAGCAACTTCCAAGATCTCAACTACCTTAGGAGACCGTATTTCAGCTCTATCCATCCTTTTTGCATCGGCTAGCATTGTCAAGGTGAGTTTCTCTGGATGGACTTGTTTCTTTGTGCTCTTCTCTTTTGAGTCTTGTCATTGTCTCAGGATTGCTTACTACTGGGGCCATACCTTTTGTGTACTTATTGATGCATCGGTGCTCCTTCTCCACCTCAACTGGTGGCTTGACCATGCGTTATGGCTTAATCTCTTCCTCGTTTTTCACTATTATCCTCAAAGTAGTCATCCCTTTCTCAACATCAAAACGGGTTATTCGTTTCCTCCCTTCAGGAATAGGAGTATCATCTACCATGTGTATCTTTCCAGCAGCCGAGTAACCTTTTTGCTTATTTGGAATAATCTTTGCCATCCTTTCCTGATTCATAACTGATGGTTTGGCAACCTCGGCTGCAAACCCCAATTTGTCAAAGACTGCAGGTTTCTTGTTAGCTAATCTGTTTTCCTTGTCGATTATTGTTCGGGTCCATTCCCTTTACTCAGCTGAGACCTCTCCAACCTATTAAATACAGCCGGTCTGTTATAATCGGCTGGTAGCTCCCTCCTGCTTTTAACCCTTTTATCAGACTTTGATATCTTCAATCTGTCAAATACATATGGCTTCTAATCTATGACCTTTGATTGGCTCGAGACAACTAAGGACCTTCCGGCCCGATCCGTCTCATCAAAAACCTTCTTCTGCCTCCCTAGAGAAAGACACCATATTAACTCCAGCAGTGGGGAATGGGTTAGTAATCACAGTCATCTCTTTCTCGGTCAATTTAAACCTGCCTTCCTTGATAGCCCTTTGAATGGCCTTTCTGAATACCATGCAGTTCACAATGGAGTGAGTGTAGGAATTGTGCCACTTGAAGTACCTTTTCCCTTTCAGCTCCTCGTCTGAGGGGATCCGATGTCCTTCTGTTAACTTTATCTGTTGATCTTTCAACAGGTAGTCAAAAATCTGATCTGCTTTAGAGATGTCAAAGGAATATGCCATCCTACTCTCAGAGGTTTGTACTTCCTTACCTTTAGGAGGTCTTAATGCAGGACATGAATAGGGCTTACCTCTTAAAATTTTAGCTGTCATGATGTCTGCCGTTTGATCGGCTGACTCATCTGACAGGTTATCTGAGTCCTCAACATCAACTATGCTAATCAGATGGGGTCCCTTCCCCTTATTAGATCTCCTTCTTTCCTTTTCCAGGATGTATTGTTCAATCCTAGCAGCTCTCAAAGCCAGCTGGCTAAGGTCTGTACAATCCTGGCCTACCAGTTTTTCTCTAAGATGAGGATGCATGTTACTGATGCCCATAGAATAGTACTCAACTTCAGGGAGCTGCACAGAACACTTGCTTCTTAACTTCCTGAACCTTTCCAACAAATCACCCACTGGCTCATCCACTTGGTGTCTTAAGTTCATTATATCAGCCACAGTCACATTGGGCCACAGTCACATTGGGCTGAGGCGTGTAAAATCTGTCATGGAAACAACGTTCCATGTCTATCCAGTTCTGGATAGAGTTGGGAGCCAGGGCCGAATACCAAATAAAGGCACCCCAGTTAGAGACAAAGGAAATAGTTGAAGCTTGTAGAATTCATTCTGGTTTGCCTCTCCACACTAGGTAGTGAATCTTCCAATGTGTTCCATTGTGGACTTACCATCTTTTCCCGAGAAAGTAGTAAAATCAGGGGTTTTGAAGCCTCTAGGCAAAGGCATCATTCTATTTACCCACTCAGGAAAAGGTTTCTTGTAAAATGGCTTGTCCAACATTCTTAACTGGATGCCGAAATGCCTCCTCATTGTCTCAGATATCATCTCTGGGCCAATCAGCTGAGGTGCAGGGGCCCTCTCAGATACATAGTTTGGGACTTGAGGCTGAGCAGGCCTAATTGGCCTAGATGGTGCATTCCCAGGTTGATAGGGCACTTAATAAGGTGGCTCATGCACTGGCATTGTTCCCTGGTTATTTAGGGGATAAGGAGGGATGCTTGCCCATGGTTGTGCAAATGGCTGGAAAGGTTGTACTTGTGGGATGCTCACCCACGGCTGATCTCCTCTGATAGGGATATTTTGTCCACATGGGTAAATTTCAGGGGTTACCCACTGGAGTAGGTGGAATGTTAGACCAAGGCAGCTCCCCCACATAATCAGCTATGTATCTCGGAGGCCCTCCAGCAGTCGAGTAGACAGTACTTCCAGGTATGGCCACATGAGGACTAGCACCTATCACTGAAATATTAGGTGCCCGATACGGTAGTCCAATTGTCCTTAAGGTATTGGGAGGGCGTCTTGGCACTTGCACTTGCCCGAACTGCAGATTCGGCTGAAAACTACCATCAAAGTTAGGAGACTGGAATATAGGAATTGTCTGTGGCATGCCATGGCTCGGCTGGACCAACGGCTGTGGTCCTACCTGGACTTGGCTGCCAAAGGAGGCCTTGCCTCTGTCCAAAGAACAACTAAGTGGGCTGAAGTTTCCCCCACATTAGCTTGTTATCTACCTCTTTAGCAAAACACGCCTCATTCTGCACCATAGGCCTCACTATGTCATATAGCTGTTTTGATACCTGGTACATTAACTCATGCATACCTTTGTCAATTTGCTACCGGATAAATGACGTAGTTACTATAGTCAGTTGTGATTGATCAAAGACCTCTATCCCAATGGCAGAAGTGCCAGTAGAAGGTGTAGATATCCCCACTTGCTGGGGTGATGTTGGCATCCCTAGAGTTGGCTGTGGAGCCCCCTCTGTAGACTTACGGCCCCCGTTCTTCTTGCTAAGTTGATTTGCATCCATACTGCTAAGGCTTTTTCCACAACTTAGGTGCATACGGCAACTGTAATTCGATTCGGGAGAAGGAAACCTCTCAATTTGTTCACCTATGAAGGTCCCACTGGGCGTGCAAATTTGTTTACGTGGAAAATTGTAAATCAGTCGAATAGAAACTCGGTCGAGAAATACGTATGGATTTTGAAAGAATTAGGCGATTTGAACCAAGGGCAAAATATAACCCTTAGCAAAGGCTCCCCAAACTACTAAGGGAAGTGTTTGGTATAATGGTGAACTAAAGAAAGCTAAGAATTTAAAGGCTAAAATAGTAATCGGATAAGTAAAATAAGTTGAAAGCAAAGTAAAGGCATAAGCAAATAAATGCGGAGCACTGAGCAAGTAAGCAGAAAAAAGCTTAAAGTAGTTGTATTGATGTGGTTGTGTTTTTAACATTCTGTACAATGGGTATTTATAGGCAAAATCTAACCCCTACCATAGCCTTTCTCATTGGCTAAAATCCCTAAATACATGCAACTATCCATGTCTCAGCTTGCCCATGACCCTTAACCACCTAGCCCACTATTGTCACAACGGCTACCTTCATAAAATCTACCTCCTATTTTCTTGGAACCTCTTGTTGCATCCGTTAGCAACTATCTTCCAAGCCAAGTCTTCTCCAGAACGTGCGTAAGTGACTCTGCTTCCTAATCCACGATCCTTGGCAGCAGCACTTGATCCTTACAAGCTGATTCTCGACTAATCTTGCAATCTAATCTTAAATTGGCCCATTAACATAAAGCCCAGCCCAAACTTAGCCGAATAGTCTCCTTTGTTCATCGGCTATGTCTTCCTTCGGCTAATCATCTCAGCTATTTAAACAGTTAGCCATTTTACCAGCTTGAATTATCTCGATTATTTTTTAGGAGATAACAGAGGGAAATATAATTTTTTTAGTGGTGGCAACAAAAAAATTATCCAAGATTTAATATTTAAAAAAACTTGGTGGGGTAGCCGCCCCTAGTGTGATGTGAATAGGTCTGTCCCTAGGAACCAGGAAGATGCTTCACGTGGGAATAAGTGAAGTAGTTATTTGTTAAGAAGCCAAATTATAGTGCGAGAAACCTTAACATGTCTCTCACCATGAGTAAGGGTGTTAATGTAATTTAATTTATTATTTTACAATTCTTTAACTTTTCAAATTTAAAAAATTTACCCCATCTTCTTCTCTATTGGTCTTATCTCTCCTCCTTCAGTCTCTCACTTCTCCCTCAATCTATCACCTCCAGCAGAAGCATAGGCGGCATAGCCATATTAATGTCCATGTCCGATGAACTTCCAAATTGGAACCCTAGCCACAACTATCATCAATTGCTCACAAAACCACAAAACTTTGAGTATGATCGTCTCTAGGAGTCATGTTCGAAGGTGAACGCTGAAGAGAGAGAGAGAGAGAGACACTGAACAAAGAAGGAAGAAAACTCTGTTTCTGGAATAGGCGCCATAACACATCTTGAACATGGAAAGGTTCAAGTCCCGGCAACTGAATCCTACGTAGGAGAGATAGGGCAGATGTAGAGGGAAGGAGTGGTGGAGGAGATGAATTTGAGAAGCTCATCGGGCAAGTTTCATATGAAAAAAAAAACTAACTGGAGATGAAGAAACTCATCACCGGGGCGGAGGAGAGAGTACTATAGTCGTCGAATTTTTGCTTGGAGGTGTGGTTGCAGTAGGGAATGCAAGACGGTGGCTGAGGAGAGAGAGATGGTAAGGTGGTGGAGGAAAGAGATGGCGGAGGAGAGAGAAAACACAAGAGAGGGGTAAAAAGTAAAATTTATTTTTACAAACAAGGGCCTATTAGGCCTCTCACAGTGGGAGACATGACATGGTCTCCCACCCTAGAAGATGCCTATTTAGAATCAAATTTAAGTTATAAATACCCAACAATGGTTGTTTGCGCCTGTGCCCGGCGAACTTTACTTAAGGGTTTGAACTTTGGAGTGGATCCGGATTCCCTAAAGTCAAAATAACACGCATTCAAGCATTCACTAAGTGTGCGCCGTTGGATCAATCCTAGACTTTCTTAAATATTTCCAGTGATTGATCCAACGATAAATATTGAGTGAATTCGTGAATTCGGGTTAAATTGACTTTAGGAAATCCATTTTCGGGGTTTAGAGATGGGAATTGGTAGAGTTTGGGTAGGATACTCATTTCCATATCCGCATTTTAAAAAAATATCTGCACACGAATCCATACTTGCATGGTAGCAACTTTAATACTCGTACTTTTGCCCGTCGGGTACCTAAGTACTCATACCTGCATCCATTACCTAGATTTTAATTGACTATGAGAAATTAATAAATAAAAAGAACATTGATTAAAATTTCCCTCGTGATCACTAGGTATATATTTAAATTGTATGGGAACAATAAGGATAATCACTCCACGTGGATTCTTTTTCTATGATTAGATACATAAAAGCGTGCAAAACTAAAACAATATTACTCTTTTGTTAAATCCAAAAGGCAAACCATAAAAGAAATGTATAACATATAGACGACAACATATATACAGCAGCTTTAGGCCCCCAAATTTTTTTTTCTAATTTTGTAAGGATTTTAGGCCTAAAAAAAAAGTCTCAAATTCAAATATATTTTGTTTGTATTTATTTTATTATTTACAATATATATTTTGTTCCTCTCTTAAGTGTGATTGCATGTATAATGCACACACAACAAATATTTACATCAACCATAGTAATTTCACTTTAAAAATATAAAAGTTTACAATAAAAATAAATTTTGAATATAATATTATTTTTATAAAAAATTTTATTAGTTTTAAAAAGGCCTCACTAAACATTCGCTTTAGCCTTTAACATATGTTGGGACGACCCAACATATATAAGAAACTTGTGGATGCTTGAAAACATAATAAGAAATTTGATCCGTCAAAGGAATAGAACACAAATATGTCATTGACTTAACCTAAGTTACATTTTATTTTTTAATTTAATATATTATAATTATATACATAAATTATATATATATATATATATATATATATATATATATATATATATATATAAGTGTGCGGGAATAGGGCGAGTTGGGTACTAAAGTATTCATACCCACACCCATACCCATTAATTTTTGGTTGTAATTACCCGTCCCATGCCCATTAAGCGGGTAATTACCTTACACACACACACGAGGCTGGCCCAACGTATTTTTAGGCCAAAAACGAAATTTGAGCTGAGACTTTTTTCAGGGGGAGATGAGGCCTTTTTAAAACAAATAATAATATTTTATTAAAAAATTATATTTTTATTTAAAATTTATCTTTATTATAAATTTCTATACTTTTAAAATGTAATTATTATGATTGGTGTAAATTTTTATTGCGTGTACATGAGTGTTACTAAGAATGGTATTGTTGAAAGACAAATCTCAATCATTTCTATCAATTCCTGTTGGCGTAAGGCTAGTGTGGTCAATCTATTTTGAATAGATAATCATTTGTATAATAAATTTGATCATATATTTGATATATAAATAAAGCATTCATTTATTATGTTATTGGTTTATAACATGATAAAGTCCTTAGAATAGACACTTCATTCAATGAGATATTAAGTACGTGACTTAATTGTGAGACAACATTGAATAGTAGAACACTATTCTTAAAATATCCGTAGTCAAGAATTATTATTAATAAGGATGATAATAATACATAGAGACTATTGTGTGAGTAGACTAATGACCACATCTCATGGGTCATGGATATATAGTATCAAGTTGGCACACACACATAAATATTATGAGTAATATTTATACCTGATGACCCACTATGAGAATACTTCATAATAGTTATGTAAGTGTCATACTGCCATAAGTATTCTCATGGCAACCATAGTGAAGTAGTCCTTCGACTTGAAGTCACTACGATTCCTACATGAGGTGTGACACCCTCTACCCCATATATAAATATAAAATAAATAAACAAATAAATATAAATAAAAAATAAAACATGCATATCATTTAATAAACGTAAATCAAGGTAGCGAGTACCACATGAACAAAAAAAACAAAACAAAAACATCTACGGAAATAAAAACATGAACATAACATAACTAAAAGAAAACATAAACCCAAAAACCCCGAAGTCACATATCAGAGCTGGTAACCAAAAATCCGTAAAATACATTGAAAATAACTACCTAAGGTAAAGTCCTAAACTACGAGTGAGCGATCTCCTCGGAGTCACTCCTCAACATGCTGCTCACCCTCATCTACATAAACCGAAGATACATGCAAAGAAACAATAGAAGATGGGGAGTAAGAAATTGTTGTATAAACATAATGGCAATAGGGCAGTTAGCAAGATGATCATACAACACATTAACATATACATAACACAACATTTAGCATATTAATTTCATCATAACATAACCAACAATGTATGCTATGTGGTGCAGTACTACTCCACTACTCTGTCATGCATGTGGATCCATAACTATCTCAGGAAGACAACGTCGAAGTTACATATCCACATTGGTCATTAAGCACCAACGCCAGCAGTTCACCAAACCATAGATGAACCCCTTGGATAGCCGATGCACCTTACTCTCGGATGCACCACCACGGGGGCGCACAATCCACCTAGATGAATCACCGCGGACAGCCATAACGCCTTACTCTCGGCAGACCTCCCCTATGTTGCAGCTTCCCCCACTAACATCTCTAATGCGTGAATGCATGTACAACAACATCAAACAATCATAGCCACCACCAACCCTTTGATCCTTTAGGCATCAAATTTTAACACCAGCAACACCTTGACCAATAAGCATCAAGGCTTAACAACAACAACACCTTGACCAATAAGCATCAAGGCAACTTTGACCATTAAGCATCAAAGTTCAACATTGTGCGGTAACTCATCGTTACTGTCTTAATCTCTCATCATCTTGAATTATCTTTATTAAGGCTTAATTAGACTATCTATCTTGTCTTTACTTTAATTGGTGTCTTATTTCGTCATAGGAGATAGTTTGGGTGAAGCCACCCTCGTTTCCATTTAACGACTTATTCTGTTTGGGGAGCATGGTCTACTAACCCCGAGCACGAGTGTGCATTGAGCACAAGCGTGTTGTTTATCGAGCACGGCCGTGCTTATTGGAGCATGGCCGTTCAGTCTGGGTAAAACGTTATAGGAATCCTCGCCAACTCCCTAGAGCACTCGTAGATCAATCCTATGGTTTTTAAACTACACCATCAAGTATTAATCTCGTTCCTCTTATTTTAATCTCCATGTCATATGATTGTTGGGAATTAATCATTTAATTCTTGTTTTATTACTAACATCCCTAAAACACTCTTAGATCAAACCTAGGGTCTTAACTATACCATTGTACATTATTCTCACCCCTCTTTACTAAGATTCATGTCATACGAGTATTGAGAATTAACCTTTAATCATTGCAAAGGTGTGGTACAGCTATGGTTAAGAATAATAAGATCTAATGAATTTTGTAAATTCTTGTAAAGACTTTAATTTTATGATTATAATGAAAAGTATTCAGCAAGGTATATCTTAGATTACTACTTACAATTGCTATGGAACCAAAGGAAGGCAATGATATCAGAATTTTTGAAAATTATGTTATCTCGCTCCCTCTCCAAGATTTCTTTCCATTCTTCTCAACCCTCTTCTTCATCCCTTCAGGAATCTGATATTCCTACCAATCCAAGCAGTATTTTCCATGAGGAAATATGCTTTGAAAATATCAATCAAGATATTGATAATTGGGTAATTCCCAGAATACCCACAAAAGAGTTATACAAGTCAGAAGGAAGATTCTTCACTACTTCTGATTATGTAATCAAAACGGAAGAGAAAAATATCCCAATCAGTCCAGAGAGTGAGGAATTTCATCTTCTCTCTATGGATACAGTGAAAAATCACAAGCAAAAGTACAGATACTTACACATCGGGTGTGTTCAAGTAGCTATAAAACCTTTAATCCGCGAAGGATTAAATGCTTCAATCTTGATGTGCTTAAGGGATATTAGGCACAATAAATTCCAAGACTCCCTCTTAGGTACGGTAGAAACTAGCCTAAGCCATGGTCCAATCTATTTCAATTGTTACCCAAATAGAACTCTGAGTTTACAGGATCAAAACATCTTGGACTCTTTGTTTCTGAATCTTAAGATCTGTGGCTTAGACATTAAGCCTGGATCTATCCCAGCAGCTTTGCTTTACAGGATTCAATACAAGGCTATGAGTTCCTGTAATTCTAAAGTTCTCAAAAATAGAACATCAGGAGAGACAACCCTGTTTCTTACTGATGTTACTAAAGCAAACGTGATCGTCCCAAAGACAATCCTTTGGAAGGACGTAGTCCTACCAGAAAGATGGATCTTGGATAAGGCTGTTCCAGCTTTACCAAGAGAGACATCAGACTTCAACAACATAGTTCAAACTCCAACGGGAAGAGTTGAACTAGTCTTTGAAAGAAGGAATTCTTTCAGTTGGGCCAGATCTTCTAGTCTCAGATCTGAAGACTTCAGATCCGTCCCTTCAAGACAATCCTTTTCTGCAACATCTCAGATGACAACCATTAATCTTCAAGGATTAGATACTTCATCTACTATCCCTAGACCAATTTATCAGACAGAAGATGATCAACGATCAATTCAGTCTCCAACCTTTTCCTCTCTTAATGAATCTAATAATGATTTGTGAGTTCATTATAGATAAGGAATCCCTTCGCAATGATTTTTACTCTGAGGAATGGAAACCTCAAAGAGAGTGGTTCTTGCAAGAGTTTAAGGGAATAAAAAGGATAAATATTCAGGAAGAATATTATCAATTTCTTAACAATGTTAAGACACAGGTTTTATTTTTTGACTGGTTTAATGCTTACTCAGTCAAATATTCAATTAATTATCCTTGGAAGACGAGGATAGATGTTGATAAAACCACAAATGTCATTACTGTATGGCATTTAAAAAATGGTGAGTTGGTCAAGACAGAGTTACCACCAAATAGCTCTTTCCAACTCCCTGGTATCAATGATCCCTTCACCAAAAAACCCATCATAGCTGCTCCGTTCAAAAACAAGAATGTTGATGAAGCAATCTCAGCTATGGACATCATCAAGTTAATGGAGCAATCCAATTATACCAATAAATACCTTCAAGTGCTAGGAGAACACTTGATCAAAAAAGATGCAACTTCCCAGGCATCTACTTCGGGAATTAAGAAGGATATTCCCTTAGAAAACCCTTGTTCAAACCCTTTAAGATGAATAAGAAGATCAAAGAAAGTTTGCTTCTTCAACCCAATGTCAAAAGGGAAAAACAAGAGTTTATTGAAAAAATAGAAGAAAAACTGACACAGTTAGTTGTTCCAGATTCTCCATCTGATAATCAAGAAGGACGACCTTTAAGAGACAAAGGCCCGACTATCAATGTCATCAATGAAGACGGCTCAGAAACGGAATCTGTGGCTAGTACTTCCAAACCTAATCCTCCGGATAAACCTCCAATAAATATCAATCCTGTTCTTACTCAATCTTGGAGGCAACCCTCAAAACTTTATTATCCTAGAGCAACTCCTCCATATATGCTCTTTGAAGAGAAAACTCCAACCTTTAGGAGTTTCAATGCCAATAACATCTATGAATGGAACATAGATGGTCAAACAGAGTATCAAATGCTTCAAATGATGTAGCACATGACAATGATGGCTACTGCTTATCAGACTACGAATGATTGCTCTGAAGAAGCCATTTGCAATATCTTGTCTGTAGGTTTCACAGGCCAACTAAAAGGTTGGTGGGATTATTCTTTCTCTGAGACACAGAAAGAACAAATGTTTTCTGCTATCAAGACTGATGCAGAAGGAAATCCAGTCTATGACAATGAAGGTGGAACCATTCCAGATGCGGTTAACACCTTAATATTCTCAATATGCGGACATTTTATGGGTAATACTTCCACTTGGAAGGATAGGTCTGCAGAATTATTGTCCAATCTCAAGTGTAGATCTTTAGCTAGTTTTAGGTGGTATAAGGATACCTTCCTAACTAGGGTTTACACCAGAGAAGACTGCCATAATAGATTCTGGAAAGAAAAGTTCATTGCAGGTCTCCCAACATCTTTAGGTGATCTTGTTAAGGATGAACTTATTGCCCAATCCCCATATGGAAATATTCCATATGAGCAATTGAGTTATGGTCAACTCATTGCAGCTACCCAGAAAATAGGGGCAAGACTTTATAAGGAAGACAAAGTCAGGGATCAGTTCAAAAAAGAAAAGGCCGCCAAAAAGGATTTAGGGTCTTTTTGTGAACAATTTGGTATACCTCCTTGTCCAAAGGATAAAACCAAGTCTTCTAAAAAATACGTAGGCAAACCCCAAAATACTAAGTATACCAAGTATACTAAGTACAAAAAGAACAAAAGGTATGTCAAACCTAAGCCTGAATTCAAACCTGAATTCAAACCTAAGCCAGCTACTGGTGATAGGTTCTCCAAGAAAGCGGTTACTTGTTATAATCACGGCAAACTCCGCCATATCAAGAAAATCTGTAGGCTAAAAAGAGAATCAAAGAATTGAATCTCGAGCCATCAGTTGAGGAACAACTGAATAATCTCTTGATTCAATCAGATACTTCAGAAGAAGAATCAGATGGTGATTTTACTGAAGATATCAATCAGGTTCAAGAAGATGATATTGGGAATCTTAGCTCCGATTCATCTCCTGAAATTAATGTCTTAACTAAGGAGCAAGATCTCCTTTTTGAAGTCATTAACTCTATGGCTGATCCAGATGAAAGGAGAAAGTGTCTGGATAAGCTTAAAACTTTCATGGAATCCTCAAGGGAAAAAGATTCCAAGGGAAAAGGCAAAGTAATAGTCAAAGATCATTTTGACTTTAATCAAATTCTGAAGCGGCTGGAAGCCACTCAGACAAAGAAGCCTGTTACGATTCATGATCTCCAGCAAGAGATTAAAGAAATAAAACAAGAACAAGCGGTTCACAAACTGATTTTGTCTCAAATGGCAGAGGCTCAATCAGATGAATCTGGTGATGAAGATAAACCAGAATCAAGTGCCATCAAGAATGATGAGCATGACAAGTCTACTAAAGATCAGGATGATCCAGATGATGAAGCATTCCTAAACTTAGTAAATCAATTAAGAATTCAAAAGTTCCATATCAAGATCAAAATCATCATTGGAGAATTCGTTCTAGATTCCACAACACTCTTTGATACAGGTGCTGATTCAAATTGTATCCAAGAAGGTTTAATCCCTACCAAATTCTTTGAGAAAACCTCGGAGAAGTTGAGTGCAGCAAATGGTTCTAAGCTTAGAATCAATTATAAGCTGTCAAAAGCCCTAATAGAAAACCAAGGTCTCCAAGTTGAAACCCCTTTTCTATTAGTTAGAAATCTCAAAAATGAAGTGATTCTTGGAACTCCGTTCATCAGATCACTTTTCCCTCTTTCCATTACACATAATGGAATTACAACTCAACATCTGGGTAAAGACATAGTCTTCCCATTCATCAGAAAACCTATCATTCGAGATTTAAATCTTCTCGATTGTAAGGTCAACCAAATCAATTTCTTGAAAGAAGAAATTTCTTTTAAGAATATAGAGTTGCAATTGCAGCAACCAAACATCAAAGAGAAGGTCCAGACCCTTTTCAATGAAATCCAAAAGTCTATCTGTTCCGATTTGCCCACAGCATTTTGGAATAGAAAGAAGTACTTTGTAGATTTGCCTTACGAACAAGATTTCAACGAGAGGCAAATCCCAACCAAATCCAGACCAATCCAAATGAATCATGAACTCCTTAAGTATTGTCAAAAGGAAATTGAAGATTTCTTAGGCAAAGGTTTAATCAGGGAGAGCAAATCTCCTTGGTCTTGTTCTGCTTTTTACGTCAATAAGCAAGCTGAGATTGAGCGTGGTACACCTCGCTTAGTCATCAATTATAAACCCTTGAACCAAGATCATAGGTGGATTAGATATCCAATTCCTAACAAAAGGGATTTAATTAACCGCCTAAGTACGGCAAAAATATTTTCAAAATTTGACATGAAATCTGGTTACTACCAGATAGAAGTCAAAGAAAGTGACCGTTACAAAACAGCATTCACTGTTCCCTTTGGGCATTACGAATGGAATGTTATGCCCTTTGGTCTTAAAAACGCTCCTTCAAAATTCCATAGGATTATGAATGAGATTTTCAATCCTTACACAGACTTTACTATCGTCTACCTTGACGATGTCTTAGTCTTTTCTCAATCCATTGATCAACACTTCAAACATGTGAAAATCTTCATAAGTGTGATCAAAAGAAATGGTTTAGCTGTGTCTAAAACCAAAATCGATCTTTTTCAAACCATGATTAGATTTCTTGGTCGTAATATTTTCCAAGGAACCATCATTCCCATTAGCAGAGCTATCGAATTTGCTGATAAGTTTCCTGATCAAATTATTGACAAAACTCAGCTTCAGAGATTCTTAGGATGTCTCAATTATGTTGCTGACTTTGTCCCCCAATCATAGTAATATCATCAAACCCTTGCACAACCGTCTAAAAAAGGAACCCCCTCCTTGGACTGATGAGGATACAAAAGTTGTCCAACTTATTAAATCTAAGATAAAGAATCTTCTATGTCTTTATCTTCCAAACACTTCTGCTTTCAAAATTGTTGAAACCGATGCTTCTGACATTGGTTATGGCGGTATTTTGAAACAAAGAATTTCAAATAAAGATCATATCATTGCATATACTTCTAAGCATTGGAATTATGCTCAACAAAATTATTCTACTGTCAAAAAAGAGATTTTGGCAATAGTTTTATGTATTTCAAAATTTCAATCTGATTTACTTAATCAAAAAATTTTGGTTAAAGTAGATTGTAAATCTGCTAAAGACATTTTGCAAAAAGATGTTAAAAACTTAGCATCAAAACAAATTTTTGCCAGATGGCAAGCAATTTTAAGTGCATTTGATTTTCAAATTGAATTTATCAAAGGCTCCTCAAATTCTCTTCCTGACTTTCTTACTCGTGAATATTTACAGGGTAGGTAAGAGAGAGAAATTGGCAGCAATGCCAAAGTCTGAGGCTTCCTCTGCAAAGGGGAAAGATAAAGGAATAGTCCTTAAAAGACCCAAAAGCCAAGGTGCACCAAAATCTGGGCCTTCAGTCCAAAAGCAATCTGGGTCATCAACCCAACAACCCTCAATCAAACTTGGGTCTTCAACCCAATCTAGGTCTTCAACCCAGCAAGCCAAACAGTCCAAAGAAAACTATGGCATCCCAATCCAAACTCTTCAAGCCTTTCAAGATCAAGGCCTGACCAAACTCCCTAAGGGAACATAGGGAGATAGAGTGAAAAACGAATCAGGTTCTCCACCCCCTCTCAAAGACCTAATTAGAGAATTAGCCCAAACAGCTATTCCCATAAATGTTGTCAAACCTGATACACGTTTATCAAAAGACAACACCCAAACTCAAACTCAATCAGCCGCAACTAGCTATGTTGCAAAAAACCAGTTTCAATTTGTTGTTCAAATGGAACCAGGATTTTGGGATAATAACCCTAATAAAGTTCCCTCCAAAATCTTCCAAAATGGTTCCCATTTTCAACAATCCCAACCAAATAAAAACAGAAATTTTTATGAGTTTATTTTGATTGATACTGATTCAGTCATGATCAAACATTATCGTTACCCTAAAGATCAATCGACATACACTCACTCAACTTTCCAAATTTTAAAGGTTTTAACACCTGAACAATTCGGAAAGAATTTACATCTTTTCAAAAAAAAATCTCAAACTTTTGATCCCATTGGTTTTAATTATTGGGATTATCAACAAGCTTGGTACAACATTTTCTGGTACCAAAATATTCAAAATAAACATTCTTGGTTGATATACTTCAAGAAGAATGTTAAGTACAAATTCCCTCATTGGTTCGTCCATTGGTGGAGAATATTTGGCCCAATCAAACAGATCCTTCCTGAAGAAGTTCTTGAAGGATATCAAACATTCGAAAAATATCTTGACAGCAAGGAAACCCCTTTCCTTGTCAATCTAATGTTTTTCTCCAAGTTTTCCCTTTCATGGGTTTTCGGTTGGCAGTATAAGTACCAGAAGCAAGATCAATACCCTGATTTATTGCCAATTTTGCAAAGAGCAACCTTTGTCAAGTGGTGGACACAATTCAATTATGCGGCAGCCACAAGTGACAATGTAAAAATCTGGTTCCAGCAGAATCCTAAGTGGATGAAGGCAGCCAACCCAAAGACTTGTGAGTTTCTTAATCAAAGATCTCCAATAGTTTCAGTTTTGGCAGGATCCAAATCAAAAGAAAGCTTCCTCCGAAATATGGAAGCAATCTTGAAGCTAGCAAAGGAGGAGGAACCCCCTTCATCAAAATCCTCCAAGCAGAAGCTCCCCCAAACTAATGAAGAATAAGACGAAGAGGATTCAAGTCAATGCTCGAATCCCTTCTATCAAAATGAAGACGACTGCTATGGTATTGATACCACAGTCAACCTGAGTGATGATGAGTAATCTCTATCCCTCAGTCAACAAAGTCAATCAAATTTCTGGATTGAATAGTTCCAGTCATCCGATGATATTGTTCCTTGCCGACAGTCACAGTTCCAGTCAAGGTACCGACACTATTCACTTATCAGGCAAAGACACGATCCCGTCATGTTACCTTCAGACTCGTTCGTAATAGTTGCAATAGTATAGGTCATTTTTACCGATACTGTTGTAATAGTAAATTTTCAATCTTCTATTTAAAGGATGTTAGGCTCAGTTGTTAGACATCCGAAGTTTTTAGAGAGAGTTTAGAGTGAGAAACTCTGAGAGCCTTAAGAGCTTTCATTTTGTGAGTTCCTCAGTTCTTTTTCTTTCTTCTTCAATCTTTTCAATCTTGTAGCGTTAAAGCTTGTAGTTTTCAAGTATATCAATCAAAACCTGCATGGTTTAAATCATCTCTTCTCCCTCCACCGGTTCTGGTGAGGCTCTGCCTCCGCTCCGGTTTCTTTTTCTTTTCCCCCAGTTCTTGGTCGGTTCTACCACCTTTCTGGGTTTATGTTTTAAAGTTTTTATATTTACTGTTTTAATTTCTACAGTACTTGTTTTTACTGTTTTCATGTTTTAATTTCCATATTTTAATTTTGTTTTAATTTATGTAATTATATATATATATATATATATATATATATATATATATATATATATATACGAAAAACAGGGTGTTACGATTCCACCCCCTTATAAAAATTTTGTCCTCGAAATTTCTACTCACCTCGGGCAAAAAGGTGTGGATATGATTCCATCATCTTGCTCTCCAGCTCCCAGGTAGCACTTTCCTTAGTAGCCCCACTCCAAACAACTTTAACCAAGGGAATTTCCTTTCCTCTTAGCTGCTTAATCCTTCGATCCTCAACCCAAAACGGAAGTACCTCAAAAGTTAACTTCTCCTTTAATGGAATTGTATCGGGTGTTATCACATGGCTGGGATCATGAATATATTTCCGAAATTATGACACATGAAACACGTTGTGAAGATTGGATAGGAAATGTGGTAAAGCAATTTGGTAAGAAACTTCACCGATTCTTTTTAGAAATTGGTAAGGGCCAATGAATTTAGGAGTAAGTTTTCGTGCTTTCATTACTCTCCAACCCCAGTTGTTGGAGTAAGTCACAAGAATACATGATCGCCCTCCTGGAATTCGAGAGCCTTCCTCCGCTTGTCATGATAACTCTTTTGTCTACTTTGTGCCACTCTTATCTTGTCCTGTATCATCCTCTCCTTCTCTGTAGTCTATTGCACTATTTCCGGTCCTTGCACCACATTCTCACCAGGTTCATTCCAACACAAAGGTGTCTCACATCTCCTTCCATGCAAAGCCTCATAGAGTATCATCCCAATACTGGAATGAAAGCTATTGTTGTAGGTGAACTCTTTAAGAGGTAAGAACTTATCCCAACTACCCAATTGTTCTAGCACACAAGCTCTCAACAAATACTCTAAGGATTGGATGATTCTCTCAGACTGACCATCAGTCTGTGGGTGGTAAGCTGAACTCAGTCTAAGATTGGTCCCTAAAGCCTCATGCAAACTATTCCAGAACCTAGAGGTAAATCTAGGGTCTCTATCTGAAACTATGCTAGAGGGCACACCATGCAATCTAACTATTTCCTTGATGTACAACCAAGTCAACTTCTCTAGTGGATACTCCATGTTCATAGGGATGAAATGGGTAGATTTAGTCAACCTATCCACTACAACCCATATCGCATCACAACCTGTTGGAGTCCTAGGGAGTCCTGACACAAAATCCATAGAGATACTATCCCATTTCCATTCTGGGATACTTAAAGGCTGCACCATACCCGACGGTTTCTGGTGTACTATCATAGCTTTCTGCAATACTAAGCATGCATAAACAAACTCAGTTACATCCTTTTTCATTCTAGGCCAACAAAACATGCACTTTAGATCCTGGTACATCTTAATGGCACCTCGATGCACACTCAAACCACTCCTATGTTCTTCCTCAAGGATCAACTTCCTAAGCTTTGGCACTTCAGATATACAAACTCTTTCTGGAAATAGCAAAACTCCATCAGTTCCTTCCTTAAAACTAAGATTTCTACACTGAGCAAGCAGCTCTCTTTGGCCTAAAAGTTACACATCTATCTTCTGACCTTCTCTAATCTGGTCCATCAAACTGTTGGTAATCTTCAACGTTCCAAGCCTAATACTCTTAGGGGTAACTTCCCATGCTAAGCTTAAGTCTCTAAACTCTTCAATCAGATCTATCTCCCTAACCATTAAGGCTGAAACATGTAAGGTCTTTCTACTTAAGGCGTTTGCCACTACATTGGCCTTTCCTGGGTGGTAACTCAACTCAAAATCATAATCCTTAAGAAATTTCATCCACCTATGCTACCTCATATTGAGCTTCTTTTGATCAAACAGATATTTCAAACTCTTATTATCACTAAAGACCTCGTGCCTTGCTCCATAAAGATAATGCCTCCAGATCTTTAAGCATTTAGCACTCAACAGGGTCATAGGTTAACCCTTCATCTTACCCCCAAGGCCTACATGTTTTACACTAATCCCTTCTCCCCATACCTGGTATGACGGTCTAATTCTATGGTCAACTTGAGCGAATCCAAAGCAGGATTTCGAGAATTAGACACAGTTGTGTCTATGAGGAGACACAGCTGTGTCGAGTTCTAAGAGAGAGAAACATTGAGCACAGGCGTACATATGCGTTAGAAAAGAGATTTTTGACCAGAAAATTCCACTTAACCCCATTTTAAATTCCCTAGTGCACTTTTCTAATAATCTAGCACAACATACAACTATATACGATGCATAAAAACACAGACACACACACCCACATGCACCACACGCACACATACACACACACACACCCCCACACGCACACGCACGCGCGCGCACACACACACATACGAAAAATGGGGTATTACATGAGGAGTTGTAGATTTTAATGCTATCAAACGTCACGCGTAAAGAGGTGATCCTAAAGGTAGTTATTGGGCCTGTAATAAATCATGTTGAGGAGTATGAGTGATGTAGACAGGATTCATCCCTCCTACATAACATGGGTAATATCTTGGGCCCCTCGATAAAGTAAGATGTGAAATATGCGTGGCCTCGTGAAAGTGGACCAATATGTGATATTGGGTTCGTTTGTGTTACACGTCTATCGAGGATCGAGAAACAAATACTTGAACATAACAAGGATGACACTTTTATGCCTTGTGTTCGATTAAGACATATGGACAAAGGGATATTTACTGCATGATAAATTTGGATCGTGGTAAGGCTAAAATTGATCACTGATATTCTTGCTAATTGGGTAGTATTGATGCATTGCTAGATGCCGCTCATAATTTATAATATTTAATATTATAATTAACATTTGATATTATTATAATATTTAATATTATTGCCAACTTAATGGGAGCCTATAGGATCACACACATAGAGCAAATGTGGAGCAGTTATATTAATTAAATATGTTTTAATTAATATAAGGATAATAGGGCATATAGTATACAAAGTCCAATAGGATAAGCAGTTAGGTCAAAGAGAGCTGTCAGCTTATAAAAAGGCTAGTGATGAGATACCCCCTTGTATCTCATTGAGTACCCGCGACTTGTTCTGATATTTTATACTAATTTGAATAATAATGGTAATAATATTCCCTCTGCCATCACATAATATGTTCATTCAAAGTTTATGCCCTCCGGACTTCACATTTTTCTTAAGACTTAACTAATACTTGTACAAAGCAAATATACATAAAACATTATATTACACATTCACACATAATTTACATAGGGTTGTCCATAAGAAGTTAACACAAAGCCATTCCTAACTCGGCTCCACAAAAAACATTTTGTTTCAGAGGCAACTACTTATATATTTACATATCTAGACTAGATACAGTTACTTCATAATATAACATAATACGTACAGAGCCTGTCAGACTCAAAACAAACTCCTTCCTCCTCCCTACTTCTAATGCTCACTCGGGTTTGTCTCTATCTCCTCTAAGTTAGAAGCAACAGCGTCTGCTTCAAGCCAACCTAGACCTCCGCCTAAGTTAGGACGAGGAGGAAGGCCATTCACTGAGGACCAGGAGGGAGCATGGGAAGTAGTAGCTGGAGTAGGAGGATCCCAAAAATAGGCTGGTAATCGAAACTTCAAAATCTATGGAGCCATAGTAGCAGAAGGAGGAAGTCCAGCATGAGTCTTTTCAAAAGTGATAGGTCCGCGATAGGTAATCAGACATTCCATAGTAGAGAGACGTCTGATTGTAAAACCGTCTTGATTGTGAAAGGTAAGCATCAGGTCCCCCAAGTACTGTCTCCTTCTAAGGCCCGCCATGATCAATATCTAGTGATCCATACGATAACAACAACAGAAAACATACAAATAGGATGTAAGATTTATGTTATCCATATTAGTGGTAATAGAGCGTGTATAATGTTTCAACATACAATATAACAGATAATCAATACCAATCAGTTTACATAAGATTTTGCATTAAATCACATATTCATTCAAAATGCAATTTATGTAGAAATAAGATACTGCTTATATCAAAATGGGACCCAGGCTGACTCATCTCCATGGAGTGAAGACTATATCAGAGGAGTGATCAGAAGTTAATGTTCGGTACTCATTAAGCCCATTAAGTGCTTTTTTTTAAATAACAAATGTAGATGCGCACTACAGCTTCACTAGAAAATTCCTCACTAACCCTGAGTAGCTTAGGGACTCGTCGGGATAGCCATGGAAGGGAATCTACTTACCACGACTTGGGGGAGCTGACACCCGACAATCTGTGGAATTTCGTGCAACATGCATCCCCAAGGTATGATATGACCTCCACCATCGTACTCGCACCGGCAATTTAGGTGTGATTCACTCTTCAATAGACTTCAAGATTTAGTAGTTAAAGTACTCATACTTGACACACAATTTTTGTATGAAAAATGCATATATATCTTATAATTAATATGCAGCTAAGATAACATAATCAAATATAATCCAAACCATACTTCCATTTGTTCTATTATGGGATAGAGTAACCAAAGTCATAAGCTAAGTCTTTTCTATCCAGAATTCAACATCTACTATACCATTCCACAATGACAAAGAATCATCATCAAGTTATTCTATATTTCAACAACCATTTGGAATCTTTCCCTAAGCCACAAAAAGTAGTATTTCATCATTCTAGTTAAGGGTGGCAAATGGATGGATTGGATAAATTTTTGTTTGGATTATAATGGATGGATTAAAAACAATCCATTAATCCATTATGATCCATTAAAAGTTTGTTAAAAAAAATCCAATCCATCCATGATCCATATATTAAAAATCATCCAATCCATCCATTAACAAATTTTTAATGGATGGATATCCAATCCATCCATTAAATTTTTTAAAATAATTAAATAATTTTTAAGATCATTTTAAAAAAAATATCTCTCATCCAATATAAAAAAATATTTTTAAAATTAAATAGTTTTTATAACTTTTAAAATAAATATATATATATATATATATATATATATATATATATATATATATATATATATATATATATATATCAACCTACCCATCTTCCTAGCTAGCACATTCCGTCTCTGATCACAAAAACAAGGGCCACAAAACGATTTCACATTGATCACAACAAACTGACCCATGATAGAGAATGAGGTTATGATTGGGAGAAAGAATAACTGAAGCATGAATTGGACTGGCCCTGCGTTCCTGATTCCGATCCATTTGCGACATGCAATTTGAGGTGCATGCGTTGCCAGCTTTGACTATTCCATGCGGTGCGTTTGAAAAATCACAGCATGTAAGTTACAAATTGAAAATACTTACTATTAAAAACAGTAGTGTTCTTGGCAACGTAGTTCTTGACTGTATCACCGATCAGACGTTTTGGTATCAGTGAGATTGAAGTGGATGAAAAATTGATCCACTAATTTCTAGTTGTTGATCCAATGGATTTTTTAAAAAAATGGATGGATTATAAACCATCCACCAAAATAACTATCCAACCCAATCCAATCCATTTATTTGTTTTTTAAAAAAATGGATGGATATTCTCATGGATGGACTGGATGGATCATGGATATATGGATCATTTTGCCAGCCCTAATTCTAGTCTCTAAATTTATTTAACCTAGTGATTTTCTCATTTTACGCTCACAACAAAGTTTCGATAAAAACTGTCGTAATCTCACATTTGGCCTAGTTTTTTTTTTTGGCTTAAAAGCTACTTTAAAGTAGAAGTTAAAAATAAAAGCTTTAAAATTAAAAGCTAAAGTTGTTTGATAATTTATTTATTTTTTAACTTAAAAGCTACTTCTAACCTAAAAAAATGTTTAGCACAATTTTATCAACCAAGTAATGTGCAGATATCACTGAATTCTTTTTTTTTTTTTTGATGAACAATATCACTGAGTTCATAATGCAACCATTCTATTTCATCACACAGTGAGTTCATAACTCAAAATTTCATCAAAGAAAAAAATGAACCCAGAAGAAGAAAACCATAATTTCATGGACATTATAGCACAATGAAAAAGCACATTTATCTTGAGGGACGGTGCTATGCAGGTTGAGGGGTGTCGCGTCGTTTTCCTTCCCAGTGATTCAGGGTTTAATGCTAATAGGAGAAAAAAGGAATAAAAGATTATGAACGGATTATAACAAAGAGTGGCGGTGGAATTTCACCAAGAAGAAGAAAGAAAATAGAAAAAGAATAGAATGACACCCACATTTGTGGCACGGATGGGAATCGAAGTGTGTTTGATGAGGCAAAAGCTCCGCAAAAGCCAGTTAAATCCACTCTCCGTGTTTTTTACTGTTCGAATTCTCTCATGTCCCTTTCTTTTCTTTCTTTAAACGCTTATGGCATAAACTCTCATGTGATAAATCTTATGTGATAAGCTCTTAATTAAGTTGCTTATCCAAACTCACCCTATGGTTGAACCAACGTCTCATTTTCCTAGAAGATAAGCTAGAAAAAGCTGGGCAAACCCAACCTAAGTCTTATATGGTTTAAACTATACTCTAATTTGTTCTTTAAATTCAGAAAACAATTCGAATCTTTGGCTCCTTTATCCTCTTAGATAGTAACATTGGAGTGGCTAAAAAGCCCCACCATTTCAATGGTCAACTTTCCACCCAAAACAAACATAAAATTGGGTGTTCACGGACCATAATCACAACATTATGATCATCAATAAAACAATAACTATAAACAACAATAGGGTTCCGAAAATTTTCCCAAAATTACATCTGTGAAGGATTTAGGTCATAGTTCAAACCATATCAAAACAAAATCCGAAAATCAGAACTAAACTAACCAAAATTCATCAAATAGAAACTAAGGATTGAAACTAAGAACAGAGAGGGAAATTGGGATTTTCCCCTAAATCGTAGAAACACTATACTAGTCTAACTACCCTGGATGAAACTCATCTTCCTCCCCACCTTGTATAGATGAAATTCGCCCAAGCTAAAGATCAACACCAACATTTTGTCTCTTACTTCTTCAAGTGTTAAGAATAAGCAGCAAAAACAGGAGAAAAGGAAATATCAATACTTGATCAAATTCACGAATTTCGAAAATGGATTTTAGAAGAGAGAAGAGGATGATAAACAGGATAATATCTTACTTCTTGACTTAAATTCGTGAATCTCTCTTAGCTTGGAATCGTGTAGAGTCTCACAACCTCAAACCCTAGAATTCGAAATTCATGAAGAGAGGTTAAAAAAAATTGAATTTCATCAATTTTCATAGAGAAGAGGAGAGAAGGGTAAACAAAAAACAGAACTTTCTCACCTTGCTATGAATCATCTTCAAAAACCATTGAGAAGAGAATGAAACAAATAGAGATAGAAGGAGAATAGTGGTTCGGCGGTGGGAAGAGAAAACAGGAAGTTGAGAGTTTTCTTTTGTTTTGTGTAATTTTTAGAAGAAATGAGAAATGTGTTTTGAAATGGCGAATGAAAAGGGAAATGATAAAAGAGAAAGGAGAGGTGAACTTGTTCAGTTACAAAGAAGAGAGAAACGTGTTTTTGGGAGATGCTAACACTTTGGACTTGTTATTGAGGTGTTAATTTGCCATTAAAAGAAATCCTTGATAAAATAGAGAGAGAGAGAGTCGACTGATTAAGGATGAGTGGAGGGATAAATGGAGTTGGTTGGTCAAATAGGGAAATAAAAAAAAAGAAAAAATAGTATAAAGTGAATTAAATAGGATTAATTGGGACTTGAGTACAATAAATACAATGATTTGGAATTCAAAATGCTTAAAATGGAATTAATCAAGATTGACTAAAGTTGAGAAAGCCAACCGTGCATGACTTAAAAATGGGAGAAAAGGATTTCAAAATTCAATTTTTGGAGTAAAAAGTGTACATTTTAATTTTTCAAAGTATGGGAAAATTTTACAATTTTAAATTTCAAATTCAAATCAGAATTCAAAAATCAAACTAAAATAATTGAGAAGAAATTTTGAAATAATTTCTTGAACCCAGATGGATACTAACTCGGTACCGACTTATAATGCTAATATGGCCCAACTAAGCCCAAAATCAAATTTTTTATTTAATTATTTCTAATATTTCTAATTACTATTTTATATTTTTACCAGCTTTAAAAATTTTAGGATATTACAACTCTCCCCCACTAATAAAAACTTTCGTCCTTCAAATTTGTTACCTTAGAAAAGCTACATATATTGCTCTCTCATCTTATCTTCAAACTCTTAAGTAGCATCTCCTATTGTTTCGTCCCAGATTAATTTCACCAAAGAAATTTCCTTTCCTCGAAGTTGCTTTACTCTCCTGCCTTCCATCTTAACAGGAAAGGTCCCAAAAGTCAGATATTCCTTACGTTGTATTGTATTAGGCTCAATTACATGCGAAGGATTGGGAATGTATTTTGGAAGCTGAGACATGAAAAACATCATGAATATTGGAAAGAAAATGTGGTAAGGCTATTTGGTAGGCTATAGAACCAACTTAATGAAGGATTTGATAGGGTATAATAAATTTGGGTGTGAGCTTTCTGGATTTTATCACCCTGCCAACCCCAATCATCGGCGTGACTCTAAAAAATACATGATATCCTTCCTGGAATTCGAGGGGTCTCTGCCTTTTGTCACTATAACTTTTCTGTCGGTTCTGTGTCGTTTTCATCTTTTCTTGGATGATTTTGACTTGATCCGTTGTCTGTAACACCCTTCTCGGGCGCTACATTGTCTGTGACATTTTCGCAATATAGTTTAACGCGAAAAATAAATTTTCCGAAGATATGGGTTTATTTTTCCCTATTTCTTTTAGCAAATAAGAAATTAAGTAGTACTTAACATACCTCGTCTGTGTGACACCATCTACCCCACATGTTATATAAAGCATTAAAAGATAAAGATATTAAGATAAAACATGCATATTCATTTAAAGATAATAAATAAGGTCCACATGTAGAAAAGGTACCTCATGAACTAGTTCAACAATGCGGAAAATAAAACAAGTTTTAAATAAAATAATACATAAACATTAAAAGAACCCAACCCCGATGTCACATATAGAGCTGGCATAACTGTTCTGGAATAATTCTCGGATAACAAGCTGAAAATGAAACTAAAACAACTGGAAATCGTAGCTACAGAGTCGCGGCTCCTCAGAGCCACTCCTCTCATGGCTGCTAGTCGTCCTCTGCATAAAAGATACATGCCAGCAACAGAAACAGAGAAAATGGGGAGTAAGAAAACATATAAACACATCGGCATGGAGATAGGAAGCAAGATGAAAATGAAACATATACATAGCACACAACATCATACATTATATAAACATCAATGTACAAGTATATCAACATGTTAAGTCAACTAACATATGCTATGCGGTGCATCACTACTCCACTACTCTGTTATACATGTGGATCCAAACTATCTCAGGAAGGAACCTTCGGAGTTACATATCCACATTTACCAAAAAGCACCAACGCCGGTAGTTCTCCAAACCATGGGTGAACCCCTTGGATATCAGACGCACCAAACTCTAGGATGCGCCACCACGGGGGGCTAGATTCACCAAATCACCGCGGAAGGCCAGATCGCCGTACTCTAGGACGACCTCCCCCATGTTGAATTTCCCCCACTAACAACTCCAATGCGTGAATGCATGAGCATAACAACAAATAAAAGGGCAACCACCTCCTCCGCTTGGGCCAATAAGCACCCAAGTCTCATCATCATCAACACCATGACCCTTTTGAGTCAAGGCCTCCTTGGCCAACAAAGCACCAAGGTTCAACTTCAACAATACCTCGACCAAAAAGTATCGAGGTAACTTTGGCCAAAAAGCACCAAAGCATATCAACATGCAGTAACCCATTGGGTACCGGCTTAACCAACTTATTGTCTCAATTATCTTATTTAGTCTTTAATTAAGTTATCTAACTTGTATTTATTCGATTGATGTCTTATTTCATCATTTGGGATATTTGGGGTAAACACCCCATTATAAACATTAAGCTCACGTTCTGTTCTAGAGGGGGAGCACGAGCATGCTCACCCTATGCACGGGCGTGCTTCCACTTAAGTGAAGCACGGTCGTGCTTCTTGTCATGCGCGGCCATGCTCAATGCGCAGCCATTTTCCAGATTTAAACTGGGGGCATGGGCGTGCTCCCTGTTAAGCACGGTCGTGCTCCTGAAGCCTGGCCATACAGTCAGGGCAGAATTAGTAAAATTCTTTTAGCCAAACTCCCTAAGACACTCTTAAATCAGTCCTAGGGTCTAGTCAAGGACCATCAAACAATAACTCGCATCTCTTTACTATTAAATCCATGTTTTATGAACAATCTTAGGGAAATTATTCCTTTAATTATCGGGTTGATTAAGAGTCCTATCTTAACTAATTAGGGCCTTAATTAACTTATTCGCATCAACAACCAACAGTCATTCAACAATATCCATGGCATAAACATTCTTACCATCTCAACCAAATAATCATGGCATAAACATATCGTTAAGGCGCACATGAATGGCATACCAAGTAACCAATAAAAAGATAATCAAACATGTGATAGGCATCAATAACAGGTAGGCATATTCAAAATAGCATTTGACATTTAACAACCAATGGGATCATATGAACCCCTCATCTTATGCTATCCCCTTGCTTAATGTTTACACTATCCTTCTCCCCATACCTGGTATGAAGATTCCAACGACGATGACCAAATGATAAACCCAACGCGTTCCATTGAGCGGCTCAGTTAGCTTTCCAAGCCTCGATCAAACAAAAAGGGTTAATCAATTAGTTCCCAATTCAACAAAAAAAAAAGGAAACTTTAAGAGGAAAGAACCATTACCTTCTAAGATTGGCACATACTAACTAAACCTTCCCAAAAGCCTCCAAAACTCCAAGAATGTAATGGGTTTAGAGAAAATAGGGAAGAAACAAGGTATAGCAGCACTAGGGTGGCTAAGACACTAGTGGAAATAATGTAATATACGGGAACGTTTTACGTCAGTTGACCATATGTTTGACGTTAAAAATGAGGCGGTGGCAGTTTTGTAAATATTAAATCACTATTTGCATCAGTTGTTTAATGAACTGGCGTTAAAAGTGATTTGGAAGAATTATTAACACTTTTAACGTCAGTTGTTTATACGACTGATGTTAAAAGTGTGATTTTTACTTCAGTTAAATAAATAACTGACGTATATAATCCTATATCCCTATCTGAAACCCATTCCTATCTTTCTTTCGTTGTCATCTCCATGTTGTCACTTTTAACGCAGATCACTACATATAGTGCAGTTTATTTTTAAACTTTTTTTTTAAACAAGTTTATTTTTAATCTTAATTAATTAGCTTGAATTAGTAAACAAATTCTTGTGCAAATTAAAATAAATAAACACTTAACATAAAACAAGTTATATGTATAATCATAAATCGTATCTCATTGAAGCGATTCATAAGTTACAATTACATGATTAAAAGATAAAAAAATTCTTCAACATAGCCCTAAAATATAAAAAAGTTTATGCTTCAACGTCATTTTCTTCTCAGTACTGTATCCTCAGAAACTCAAATGGATGCATCTCCTCCCTCACTTGAATTCCTTGATGCTCCATCTGAATCCACAGTCACTTGCTGCCAAAGCAGAGTGAAGGGGATGAAATAAAGTGAGGGAATCACATTACGTGATTCACCCAACCTTACCTTCCATGTTACGTGATTTACTCAACCTCAGAAGTTTTTTGACCATTAAGACAGAGACCTTTAAGTCTAGGTATAGGAAGAAATAACAAAAGTCTCAAATATGATAGAGCCATAGTATGAAGGAATAGAAAACGCACGAAATATAGAGGAAAAGAAGAGGTCAGACATGAGATCGATCTGAAAGAATGGTACTTTATATAGAGAAGAGAGACTACCTGATTTTCTTGAAAACTGATCTATAAACTTAATGCTCATTAAGAGGATTAAGTTACAAGGTGCATGGGTAAGTAGCACAGTAGTCATAGGAATGAATGTTTTTGCAGAAACTTATACACTTTTAACGTTAGTTGTATTCAACAACTGACGTTAAAAGTGTTATTTATTTTTAACGTCAGTTGTTTATACAACTGACGTAAAATGTTTTTTTAAAGATGGTTTTTGATTATAACGTTTACACCCGCTCGCCTTCTTCACTTCGCTCTGTACGTCTCTACTCTTCTCTTTTCATCACGCTCACTCTCACTCTCACTCTCACTCTGCCCTAATCGCGAGCTCCTGTCCACCGCAACCACCGCGAGGGCTTCTTCGCCACCACCGTGAGGTACACTCTTAACCCTAACTCTGTCTTTCCCGCTCATTCTTTGAAATAACTTGACATCTCTCTTTCCCTTTCCCGCGCACTAACTCTCCTTGTCCCTCTGCTCTTAGTAAAACCACATCGAACGTTGGCCACCACTCAAGCTCCCCTCCCCACCACCACGCGAGCACCTATTTCTGGTGAGTCTTTAGGTCACATTTTTTTATTTTTGGTTTTGATTGTATGTTGAAACTGTAGTCTCTGTAGTTGAAACTTGAAACTGTGAGTTTGAGTTGTTTGGAATGTCTCTATTTCTGGTCGTGGGTTTTGTGTTTTCTCTTGTTTTTCTTCTGCTATCATGACCTATTTCAAAATGGGAAGAAATTTAGAGTTGCTTGTAGCATGTGACATCAACAATATATTGCTTATTTCTCAACCTGAGAATGGTGTAAATTTGAAATAATTTTTAAACACCTTGCTTGTATATATCATGCTCTCTTGATCGATTCATATGGCTGAGTGGTTATAGTAATAGATATAGCAATAGTCCTAATATGTGTTGTTGCCTGCTTGATGAGAAGAATGATGTGAGATTACCGTGGAAATTTTTTTTTAGGCATTTAGTCAAATAAGATATACATGGTTGACGGGATTTCAAAAACTAGTTTTCAATTAGGATTTCAAAAATTAGTTTTCAATCTCCCGTATTGTCCTTATATTGGATATATGTTTTGTATATCTACAGAACCTATCTAGTTATGGATCGTAGTTGGATGGTTTGTAAGCGCACTAGTGCTGAGTATTTGAAGGGGGTGGGAGAATTTATAGAATTTGCTCAAAGGAATGTTCCTAAAAGTAATGGAATGTTCTGTTGTCCTTGTGTCAAGTGTTTGAATACGAGGAAATGTACGGTGAAGGATATACATACTCATTTGATTTGTGAAGGGATTTGCTTGAGTTATACAAGATGTATATGGCATGGTGATGTGTTGTTGAGTAGTACGGCAAGTGTCTCCCAAAGTGAAGACGTTGACGTAGATATGGAGGATGATCGAGTAGAGGACATGATCCGTGATATTGGACAAGAATCTTTTCATCGAGCTCATGTGTATGATAGGTTGTGCGGTGATGCAGATAAACCTTTATATCCAGGGTGTACTACTCATACACGATTGTTGGCGGTGCTAAAATTGGTTTGTGTGAAGGCGAGAAATGGTTGGACCGATAAAAGCTTCACAGAATTGCTTGAAGTGTTGAAAGACTTGCTTCCGGAGGACAACACATTTCCTGACCGTAACTATGAGGCCAATAAGGTATTGTGTCCGATGGGTATGGAGTATAAGAAGATACACGCATGCCCCAATGATTGCATATTTTACACAGGTGTTCATGAAGACAATCACGATTGCCCCAAATGTGGGTTATCACGATACAAAGTGAAGGGTGGTGATGATGATGATGATCTTGATGATGTGAGAAAAAAGGGTCCTCCTGCGAAGGTGTTGTGGTATCTTCCAATAATTCCAAGGTTCAAGCGATTGTTTGCCAATGCGAAAGATGCGAAGAATCTTAGATGGCATAATGAAACGTGATGGAAAGGTTTGTCATCCTGATGATTCTATGCAATGGAAGAATATTGATACTATGTTTCCGGATTTCACCGATGAGCCAAGAAACCTAAGGCTTGGACTTGCTACGGATGGAATGAATCCTTATGGTAACATGAGTAGTATTCATAGTTCATGGCCTGTTCTGTTGATAATTTACAACCTGCCCCCTTGGTTGTGCATGAAGTGCAAATACATGATGTTGTCTATGATGATTTCGGGCCCAAAGCAACCGGGAAATGACTTAGATGTTTATCTAAGTCCCTTGATTGAAGACTTGAAAACGTTGTGGGTGGAAGGTGTTGATGTAGTTGATGGGTATTCTCATGAGACTTTCAAGCTTCGTGCCATGTTATTTTGCACCATCAACGACTTTCCAGCATACGGTAACTTGTCCGGGTACAGTGTCAAGGGGCATAAAGCATGCCCTATATGTGAAGAAGGCACTTGCTACACTTAGTTGCATCATGGAAAGAAGATGGTTTACCTTGGGCATCGGAGATTTCTTAGACGTGATCACCCATATCGTAAGATGAAAAAAGCTTTTAATGGATGCCAAGAGACAGAAGAAGCTCTGGCGGCCTTAATTGGAGAGCAGGTTTATCAGAGGGTAAAGGGCATCGATGTTATATTCGGCAAGTCCAAAAAGAAAGGTAAAGTTGCTGAGAAAAACATATGGAAGAAGAGGTCGATATTCTTTGATCTTCCATACTGGCGCAAGCTTGATGTCAAACACTGCATTGATGTGATGCATGTGGAGAAAAATGTGTGTGATAGTGTGATCGGGACGCTTCTCAACATTCAGGGCAAGACAAAGGATGGTGTGAATGCTCGTCTCGACCTCGTTGTTATGGGTATACGAGAGCAGTTAGCTCCAGTGGTTGAGGATGGTAAGCAGACTTATTTGCCGCCAGCATGTCATACTTTGTCAAAAAAAGAGAGACAAAGTTTCTGCGGGTGTCTTCAGGGCGTCAAAGTTCCACATGGTTACTCTTCAAATATGAAGAGGCTTGTCTCTAGTGATCTTAAATTAGTTGACTTAAAGTCTCATGATTGTCACATCTTGATGCAACAACTTCTGCCCGTTGCTATTCGTGGTATTGCTCCAAAAAAATGTGAGACATGCCATTACCCGGTTGTGCTCATTCTTCAATTCTATATGTAGCAAAGTCGTTGACCCCCGTATGTTGGATGACTTGGAAGTTGAAGCTGCTACAATCTTGTGCCAATTGGAGATGTATTTTCCTCCTTTCTTTTTCGACATAATGATTCACTTAATTGTTCATTTGGTGAGGGAGATTAGATTATGTGGGCTGGTTTTTCTGAGATGGATGTACCCAGTTGAGTGCTACATGAAGATCTTGAAAGGGTACGTGAAGAATCCTCATCGTCCGGAAGCATCTATTATTCAAAGGTATGTTGCAGAAGAAGCTATTGAGTTTTCTTCGGACTACCTTCATAACACGGATCCTATAAGGGTTCCTAAGCCTCGTCATGATGAGATAAGATGTCAAGGTAAGGGTACACATGGCTTAAGAATTAATAGCAAGGGTCGGGAGGAAGTGCTTCAAGCACATTTGAATGTATTGAACAACATTGATTCTGTTCAACCTTTCTTATTTGAACATAAAAGAAAAGTCAATCAAGAAAACCCTTGAATGAGCGAAAGGTGGTTGTTGAATAAGTATAACAAGACTTTCTTACCATGGCTCAAGGAAGAAATGCTTAAGGATGGTAGTACTGCTTCTGATGACGTAAGATGGCTAGCACGTGGGCCTAGCTTCAACGTCATATGTTGGAGTGGATACGACATCAATAACTTTTCCTTTTATACAAAGGAACAAGATAACAAGAGTATCATGAAAAATAGTGGGGTTATGATCGTGGCTGAAGCAATGCACTTCTCTAGTGCAAAGGACACAAAACCCGTTAAAGCACCGACACCTTACTTTGGATATATTGAAGATATTTGGGTGCTCGATTACACTAAGCTTACGGTGCCGGTTTTTAAATGTAAGTGGGTTGATAGTAACGGTGGTGTACAAACCGACGAATTGGGGTTCACATTGGTATACCTCAACAAGTTAGGTCATATAAATGAGCCTTTCATAATGGCTTCCCAAGCAAAACAAGTGTTCTACATCACTGATCCTTCTAACAAAAGGTTGTCCGTGGTTCTCCAAGAAAAAAGCATGTATAATGGTAGTGATGAAAATCAAGATTCAAATCTTGATATTCCTGAGACTCCTTCTTTTTCAACAAACAAGCCTACTATAATCGAGGGGACACAGGTGGACGATGTACATGCCACTCGTGATGATCATCACGAAGGGATATTGATATAGGTAGTTTAAACTTAGTATACATTTATTTTTATTTATACTTCTGTATTTATTTTTAGCTATAACCTATGTTAATAAATATATATTGTTTCTGAACAGGCATACATATGGATCAGTCGGATGGCCCACATGCACGGGAGGACACTGTGGGGCCTACGCAAGACCCGATCGAGCCTACGCCTGATTCTAGTGTAAGTTTACATGTTATACACTATCTTTAGTCCTTCTTTTTAATGTAAGTTTATAATGTTACAACCCTCTATTTTATCATTTTTTTTGTCCATACAGACATCACAGGCTCATAGGAAACGGGGTAGAGGAGCCACGACTTTGAAGAAACTAGAGAAGGCCAGGCAAAGCGGACAGAAGCTTGAGGTTTCCTTCAATGCTAATCTAAATCCCCAGGGACCCCCTGCTAAAGAATTTAAAAAGTGGGTGTTTCTACAAGCGAAGCAGCACATTAGCATTAACTACAACCATTGGAATGACGTTCCACAGAACGTTAAGGATCAGATTTAGGAGGCTATCACGGTATTTTACCTTTACATTCTTTTGATTTACATTATTAGATAATTATCCGAGTTATAATCCATCCAGTTGTTATGTATTTAATGTGTAGGTAGCTTGGACTGTGTCGAATCACGAGGATTATCATACGAAATGTCTGAAAATGGCATCAAAGCGTTGGAATGGGTTCAAGCATGATCTTACCAGGTACTATGTATCTGGGAAGAAGCGGCTTGATAAGATGTTCTCGGATTATCCCTGGATTGATCAGGATACTTGGGATATGTTTGCTAGGCGTCGACAGGATGAAAATTTCAGGTTGGTTGATTAAGTTAATTTTGTATGCTTCTTATAGATCATTTAACTGTATTTAATTGTGTGTTTTTGTACGAATAGGCTAAGGCAGAGAAGGGTCGGCAGAATCAGGTGAAGAACATCCACCGCCACACCATGTCTCAGGGTGGGTACGAGACTCGGATCGAGGAGATGATGGTGGATAGGCTGAGGGTGAAGCGAGAAGAGCACTCTGCTAGGATAGAATGAGGAGAGGTGCCTGAGGGAACACCATTAAGTCCTCCGTCAGACATCGACCGCAAGGATGTTTGGTTAGCCGGCCGCATGACAAAGACGGGATCTTTTAAAGTTGATGCCACTCGCGAAGTGGCAGATAAGATTGTAAGTAAATAATTAACTTCATTTCAATTGATATTTGTATAGATATTTTTAACACTTTTCACTTGCACATTTTTTCATCTTTTCATCATAGATGGACCTTAAAGCACAATCCTCCCAGGGCTCATTCGTCCCTTCTGGACGACGGGACGTCTTGATGACTGCTTTAGGCAAGAAAGACCATCCTTGTCGGGTTATCGGTGTTCCTGGGAACGTGACCATCAAAGAATATTATGGGAAGTCTGCTTCACGAAAGCGAGTGGTCGATGAAGAATCAATTTTGGATGACATGACTCAACAGCTCATCTCTAACCCTGCTATTACAACGCATCTGATGAAAAGCTTACTATCCAACCCAGAATTCAAGCAGGCGCTTGCTAGAGAGCTTTCCTCCGTCGGTTCATCCCAGGACACCGCAGGACATGCCAACCCTTCACATGTGAGCACAAAAGAGAGTTATAGTAGGGCACATGTGGAGGACGATGAGTTGGCAGCTAGGGAGCGGGAGTTGGAAGTCCGACGCCATGAGCTTGAGTTGGAAATGAAAAGGCGTGAGCTTGAGTTGGACTTCAAACGACGTGAGCTCGAAATGTTAACAAAGGTATGTATTCATTATTAATGTCCAAATTAGTCAAATAATTACTTGTTTTTTTAATTATCAACAACTTATCTATTTTATGTTTCCTAAATTGAAGGCCAAGTCGACGTCGGTGTCGCTGTCACCTGTCACTCGTTTGTTCTCACTTGGTGAGGATTATGCGTTTGATATTTTTGAATGTCCATTGGAGCACGATGGATGGGTGGCACGCCTGAATCAACAGAGGATATTTTCCTTCTGTGGTGAAGATCTCGGGCACGCCTGTAGAGATAACGTGTGGATGGCCAGCACGGTTTTGAGTCTCTGGTGCACGTAAGTTAATTTTAATTTTATAACTTATTTATTTTTGGTATTTTTTTCATTTAATAATTTATTTTAATTTCAATATATATATTATGTAATTAACATTCACACCTTTTCATATCTTAGGTATCTCCATCGTCTTCAGCTTGATAAGGGCGTTGCATCAGTTTACGGCTTCTTAGATCCGTCAATCTTTATTCCCCAATTCTTTGCTGGCGATGCATTTAGTAAATACATAGGGAACTTGATGGGAGACAATCGCAAAGAATTATATCTGACTCTCTATTGTATGAATAACCATTGGCAGTTGTTCGTACTTCACCCGTCTAGGCATACTGTCATATTCATATGCTCTCTCCACCAAAACCCGCCACAGGAGGTGGTGGAAGATGTAAATACGTAAGTAACTAATCTTAAATTTAATTTAAGTTTTAATATCAGTTGTTTTTAGTTTATTACACACATGATATATGAATTTTTTAATTGACATGATTATTTGTTTATGATAGCGCGCTGAAAGCGAGTAGCATAAGTTGCGCCAATGGGAGAGGTAGGACTTCTAAGGCTAAAGGAAATCCTGAATGGATCATCCTCAAGGTTTGGTAGTTTATTATCAAATAATTAATATTATAATTACTAATTTATATGTATATTTAACTGACAATGAAATTAATTTTGTTTGTAGTCTCGATTTCAACCTGACAGGTGGTCGTGCGGCTATTATGTGATGCTTCATATGCTGAACATAGTCTCTGCATCTATTACGGATGGATGGAAGAAGGTAATATTTAAACAACTTGTTAAATTATATATTATAGTTTTGGTGATGACTTGCGTTAATGTTATTGTTATTATTTGAACGTGTGTAGGCATTTAACGACCAATCGCCTCTTCAAAAAGATGAGTTTAGAGACTTGAGGATGCGCTTAGCAGAATTCTTCTTCAAGTATGCGGCTGAAAAAGGAATTGACAAGATACCTCCGCAATACTTAGATGAATAGTTTTTTTGTTAGACTTTAGAAACTTATTAATAACATGTATATATATATATATAGATTGGTAGTTTTGTTTTTAGACATTAGAGACTAAAATTTATATATATATACTTGTAGATAGTTATGTTTTTCCTATACATGGGTTTTGGTTTTAAGTCCCCCCATTGTTCCTTTGTATATTTCTTTTCTTTTTTTTAATATTGAAATTTAAGGGTAGTGTTTGCAATTCTGTAATATGTGTGATATTCTCCGTGTTACTGGGATATTTACTGAATGCAGGGATAGCTGAGGGGAGTGATATTTTAAAACTGAATTTTAAAAAAAAAATCTATTAACGTCAGTTGTATCAAACAACTAACGTTAACAGTATTTTATAAAATATACAGTACACTATTAATGTCAGTTGTATTAGGAAACTGACGTTAAAAATAAAACCTTTAACGTCAGTTCTTTAACACAACTGACGTTAGTTTGAACAACATTAACGTCAGTTGTGTTAAAGAACTGATGTTAATAGTTTTATTTTTAACGTCAGTTGTTTAAACAACTGACGTTAAAATATTAACTATTAACGTCAGCTGTATTTACGTCAGACAATATTCTGACGTATAAAATCAATTTTAACTGACGTAAAAAGCACTTATTGTACTAATGAGATGACAAAACTGGGTTTAAAAAAGAAACCCTCGATTACTGTGCTGGTTTTATAGGCTTTAGCCCCCAGCATGGTCGTGCTCACATCAGCATCTGCGAGACGCGGTCATCCTTTGAGCACGGTCGTGCTCCCTTTTGAGCATTCGTGCTAGTGACTCAGATAGTCACAAGATGCGTGCCTCGAGCACGGGCGTGCTGGACATGAGTAAGGTCGTGCTCATGTACCAGATAGGGATTTTTAAGCCTAGAAATCTCACTTAGCCCTTCTACAACAACTCTAAGCTAAGTCATAAGGCTTACCAAACAAACAAGCATACATATATACCATATAGAAGCGCCTAACGAAAAAAAAAACTAGGTGTTACAATTCCACCCCCCATATAAAAAAAATTCGACCTCGAAATTTCTACTCACCTAGGTTGAAAAGGTGTGGATACGCTGCCATCATCTTGCTTTCCAGCTCCCATGTTTCACTTTCCTCAGTAGCCCGACTCCAAACAACTTTGACCAAAGGAATCTCCTTGCCTCTCAGCTGCTTCACCCTCCTATCCTCGACTCGAAGGGGTAGTTCCTCAAAATTCAAGTTCTTTCTTAACTGTTCGTGTCGGCTACTATCATATGGCTAGGATCATGAATATACTTTCAAAGTTGGGACACATGAAAAACATTATGAAGGTTGGACAAGAACGGTGGTAAGGTTATTTGGTAGGCGACTTCGCCGGCTCTTTTCAGAATTTGGTATGGACCAATTAATCTAGGAGTAAGTTTCCTCGCTTTCATCACTCTACCAACCCCAGTTGTCGGGGTAACTCTCAAGAACACATGATCACCTTCCTGGAATTCGAGCGCCTTCCTTATTTTGTCATGGTAGCACTTTTGCCCACTCCGTGCCACTTTCATCTTTTCCTGAATCCTTCTTACTTTTGTGGTTTCTTGCACTATCTCAGGTCCTAGCATCACGCTGTCACCAGGTTCATTCCAACACAAGGGTGTCCTACATCTCCTCCTATAAATAGCTTCATAGGGTGCCATCCCAATACCAGAATGGAAACTATTGTTGTAGGTGAACTCTATCAAGGGCAAAAACTTATCCCAACTACCAGACTGTTCTAGCACACAAGCTCTAAGCAAGTCCTCTAAGGACAGGGTGGTTCTCTCAGATTGACCAACAGTCTGTGGGTGATAAGTTGAACTTAGCCTAAGCTTTGTTCCTAAGGTCTCTTACAAACTATTCCAGAACCTAGAGGTAAATCTCTATCTGATATGCTAGAGGGTACACCATGTAGCCTAACGCTATCTCTTTGATGTACAACCTAGTCAACTTTTCCAAAGGGTATTCCATGTTCATTGGGATGAAATGGGCAGACTTAGTCAATCTATCCACAACAACCCATATAGCATCACAACCAGCTAAAATCCTAGGGAGCCCAGACACAAAATCCATAGAGATACTATCCCATTTCTATTCTGGGATACTCAAAGGTTGCAACTTACCTAAAGGCTTTTGGTGTTCTATCTTGGCCTTTTGGAACGCTAAGCATGCATAGACAAACTCAGCTACATCCTTTTTCATCCTAGGCCACCAAAACATGCTCTTAAGATCCTGGTACATCTTGGTAGCACCTGGGTTCAGACTCAAACCACTCCTATGTCTTTCCTCAAGGATCAACTTCCTAAGCTCGGGAACATCTGGTATACAGACTCTATCTTGAAACCTCAAGACTCCATCACCTCATTCCTTAAAACTAAGGTCCCCACCCTAAGCAAGCAACTCTCTCTAGTCTAAGAGGAACTTATCTATCTTTTGGCCTTATCTAAACTCTTCAATCAAATCCATCTCCCTAACCATCAAAGTGGAGACGTGCAAGGTTTTCCTACTCAAAGCATCGGCCACTACATTGGCTTTTCCTGGGTGGTAGGCTAGATCAAACTCATAATCCTTAAGGAAAGACAACACAGCTCCTAACTCTAGGTCATGGGTAGGGTAGTTATTTTCATGGGTCTTTAACTGCCTAGAAGCATAAGCTACTACCTTACCATTTTGCATCAACACACCACCTAAACCTTTCTTAGAAGCGTCGCAGTGAACTACGAAAGGTTCACTAGGATCTAGAAAAACTTACACTAGTGTTGATGTCAACCTATCCTTTAAGGTTGGGAAACTTTCCTCACACTTAGAGTCCCACACAAAGAGTTGTCCTTTCTTGGTGAGATTGGTCAAGGGTAAAGCTATCTTAGAGAAACCTTCTATGAACCTCCTATAGTACCGTGCTAAACCCATGAAACTCCTAATCTCGGTTACTGACTTCGGCGTGTCCCACTGGAGCACCATCTCAACCTTAGTTGGATCCACGACTATCCCACCTTTAGAGATGACATGTCCTAAGAAACTCGCCTCTTCTAGCCAAAACTCACACTTAGACAACTTAGCATACAACTGATTCTCCTTAAGGGTCTGCAAGACAACCCTCAAGTGCTCCTCATGTTCCTCCTTGGTCTTGGAGTACACTAAGATGTCATCTATGAAAACCACCATGAACTTATCCAAGTAAGGGTGAAAGGTCTTGTTCATGTAGTCCATGAACACAGTAGGGGCATTGGTCACACCAAAGGGCATAACCAAGTACTTATGGTGACCATAACGCGTCCTAAACGCTGTCTTCGGGATGTCCTCAGACTTAACCCGAATCTGATGGTACCCTGACCTCAAATCTATCTTAGAGAAGACACATGCTCCTATCAACTGATCCATAAGGTTATCAATCCTAGGAAGGGGATACCGATTCTTAATGGTCACCTTGTTGAGCTATCGATAGTTGACACACAACCTCATGCTTCCATCCTTCTTCTTTACTAGCAACACTGGCGCTCCCCATGGGGATACACTAGGCCTAACAAACTGGTTATGTATCAGGTCCTCTATCTGTTTCTTCAACTCAACTAGCTCTAGAGGAGACATTCTATAGGGTGCTATGGATATTGACCCGATGCCAGGAACTAAGTCTATGGTGAAATCAACATCTCTCTCAGGGGGCAAGTTATGAACATCCCCCGAAAACACTTCAGGAAATTCCCGCATAACAGGCACACTTCCAACATCAGGAGGGCTTTCTACTTCGAGGGAAGATAGCATCATGTACACTTGGGCCTCTTCTTTCATTGAAGCCTTAACTTGGTTGGCAGAGAGAAACCAAGGATCCTTAGACTCTACAGGGGTTATAAAAACTATTTATCAAAACAATTCAAAAGGACGTGGTTGGAAGATAACCAGTTCATGCCAAGAATAATGTCAAGCTGCTTTAAAGGTAAGCATACAAGATCAACAATAAAATTCCTACCGTTAATGGTAATGACATAATTCTTGCATGCATGTGAAGTGAGAACATGTTTGTTTGTGGGTGTGGCAACAATCAAATCATATTCAAGAAAGGCAACAGGCAATTTAAGACCCTATCATGTGATATAAACGAGTGCGTAGCACCCTAATCATACAAGACAGATAAAGGAGTTCCATCAGTTAAGCACATACCTTGGATCAAGTCCTCGGACTCGAAGGCCTCAGCTCCACTAAGAGTAAAGACTCTCCCAGTGGTCTTTAGTCGATTGGCCTGAGATTGCTGATTCTTACTAGCACTTGGAAGTTCTGACTTTGATCCTCCACACTCCCGGATGATATGGCCAGACTTGCCACACTTGAAACAGATGACGTCAGCCTCCTTACACAGGGTGGTGAAGTGATCCTATGTGTCCCACTTGTTGCATCTCATGGGCCTAGGGCCATTAGAGTTCCAACTCCTAGATCTGTTTGAAGAAAACTGTGGCTTCTTGCCACTCTGCTTGAAATCCCGGTCAACTGGAGTAAAACGCTACTTGCCCTTATCCTTCTGCTCGGTCTTCCTGCCACCCTGGTTATCTGAACCCTTGAAACTGGCTACTCTGGACTTGTAGGCATCCTTAAAGATCCTACATTTGTTCACTAAAGTAGGGAATACTCAGATCTCCTGGTAGCTGATTGCCTGCTTGATTTCTGGGCCAAGGCCATCCTCAAACTTTACACACTTAGAACGATCATCGGCCATAACCTGATACGGTGTGTAATACATAGCCAGCTCCTTGAACTTCGCCGTATACTCTCCCACTGACATATTCCCTGCTTCAGTGCCAAGAATTCCATCTCTCTCTTGTCACGAATATCCGCAGGAAAATATTTCTCCATGAACTTCTCTCTGAAAGAATTCCAAGTGACCGCCATACCCTCTGCCTCCATCCTCTGACGGCAGTTCTTCCACCAGCGCTCAGCCTCCTCAGTGAGCATAAAAGTCCCAAAGATAACTCTCTGTATATCATTGCAATCTATAGCTCGGAAGATCTTCTTCGTCTCCCTCATACACAACAGAGCACCTTCGGGGTCATAAGCTCCTCTGAAAGATGACTGATTGTTTCACTGGAACTTATCGAGACCCTGAAACTCTGCTGATCCTATGTTGTTGTTGTTCTGAACTTGCCCTATCGCATTGGCAAGGAGTGACAAGGCGTCAGTGATAGCGTGATCGTTTATGCCTCTTCCTACCACGAGTTCCTGTAAATGTCCAAGATAGCCATTAAATACAGAGAACTTAAGCAGGAAAAAGCTATAGGCTTCTAACATTAAGCATCATTGCCTATAACAAGTATAGACAATTCAAACAAGAGCACACAACAGACTCCTAACAGACTCATACCACGGCCTGATAGGACATACCTGCTCTGATTCCATTAAATGTGACACCCTCTACCCTGCATGTTATATAAAGCATTAAAAGATAAAGATATTAAGATAAAACATGCATATTCATTTAAAGATAATAAATAAGGTCCACAGGTAGAAAAAGGTACCATATGAACTAGTTCAACAACACGGAAAATAAAACAAGTTTTAAAGAAAATAAAACATAAACATTAAAAGAACCCAACCCCGATGTCACATACAGATATGGTATAACCGTTCCCGAATAATCCTCGAATAACAAGCTAAAACTGAAACTAAAACAATTGGAAATCCTAGCTATAGAGTCGTGGCTCCTCAGAGTCACTCCTCTCCTGGCTGCTCGCTGTCCTCTGTATAAAAGATACATGCCAGCAACAGAAATAGAAAACGGGGAGTAAGAAAACATATAAACACATCGGCATGGAGATAGGAAGCAAGAAGACCATGCAACATATACATAGCACACAACATCATGCATTATATAAACATCAATGTATGAGTATATCAACATGTTAAGTCAACCAACATATGCTATACGGTGCAACACTACTCCACTACTCCGTTATGCATGTGGATTCAAACAATCTCAAAAAGGTAACTTCAGAGTTACATATCCACATTGGCCAAAAAGCACCAATGTCGGCATTTCACCAAACCATGGGTGACCCCTTGGATAGCCGACGCCCCATACTCTAGGATGCACCACCACGGGGGGCCAGATTCACCAAACCTTGGGTGAATCACCGCGGACGGCTAGATCGCCGTACTCTAGGAGGACCTCCCCTATGTTGAAATTCCCCCACTAATAACTCAAATGCGTGAATGCATGGGTGACACACTGTCGCGCACGCGTCAAAAAGAGAGTGGCTTAAAAAATATGCAGTTAGGGTGCGACAACTCGAGTATCGTCTCACAAGGACTCTTGGGTTGTTATTAACACAAAATCTTTTTTTTTGGGGGGAGATTAAGGACGCAATTAAGAAAACAGTTAAGGAAAACAATGCAAAATAGTGACTAATAATAATAAGCTAAAAGCGATTAACCTACTGTTCTCGATTTCCCACTATCATCGATTTATATAATTCCATGCCCTAAGCAGATTCTAATCCCTTTTCGATTGTAGCATCAATTAACAAGCGAAACTGACACTACGAGACATATGTTCCTAATTCCCGAGTTAAGCAAACGGGGTGAAGCCCTCGTGAATTAAGCAAACACGAATGAACACACGCGAATTAAGCAAACGCGATTAAATATAGGAACACGCAATCATTGAAACAAATCAATACTAATTCTATACAATTCTGAATTAAGCAAACAGAACATATAGATTAAATATTGAAAGAGAAAAGCAATATGAATGGGAATTACATAACCTCAAGTGGTAATGGAAACCAATCGGAGTAGATTAATCAAAGGAGACTAGTTCTCCATTACAAACATAAACCCTAAACCTAATTCGTAGCCGTCAACCAAAAAGTAGAAGAAAAAGAAGATCGGGGTCAGTTCTGCCCTAAAACATACTATAAATACAGATTCTGGGTTGCGGTCACTCGCGAGGCGAGCTGATTATTCGCGAGGCGAGACTCTTCAAATTCCAATCTGTCACGCCCGTGGCCTTAATCACGGGTAGGCCGTGATGGTCTCTGTCTTTCAGGGTTGGATTTCTCGTGGGGCGAGACAGGGTTCGCGGGGCGAGGCAGAGATGATGGCATTTCTGGCACAGTGAGGCTTCAGGATAGCGGGGCGAAAAACTCCAGAATTGCTTCTCTTTATTACCTGAAAACAAAAGGTAGCAGTAAGTGCTTTATTTGACTCTAAATCAGCTAAAATAACCTAAAAACACTTTAGAGACTCAAAATGTTGCTTGAGGACAATCTAATCTAATTTGGGTGAAAACGAAATATAATTAGCACAAAACCATGGTCATACTAGTCATAAAACTAGATGAGCCAGCGGCTTATCAAAATACCCCAAACTTGAACTTTGCTTGTCCCCAAGCAAACTAAAACTCAAAAACTCAAAAAGACTCAAGACTTGGCAAGCTTAAAGGATTCAATCAACTTTGCACAAATTTCAAGCAATTCACCAAAATAATTTTTCCTTCAATGTTCCCCCTTTTCAAACAAAGCAATCCCCACATGCATTTACTCTAAACAATTGAGAATTTCGTCATTCAAGCAATCATTAATCTAACCAAGGGATCCAAGTTACACACAAAAGGGAGATCACCAATTTCAAACAATTGCCTTCCTCACAAGGGTATTTAGTGTTTCACTCATTCGCTCAGTTTGTCTAGGCAATCAACATTTCACTCAATTTCACTTTTAAGAGCACTTCCCATGAATTTGATTTTCATCTCAAACAAGGTTCCCACGGAAACATGCATGCAACATCAAAAGGTCTTTTAAGGTTGTAATGGGGCCTGGCTAAGGGTAGGATATTCAAAGGTACTAGGCTTAAGTCCCTAGGAACTAAGAGAGCATGAACATTTTGATACATATTGAATTCCACTCGAGTTCCTTTTTCCATTTTTCTTTATGCTTTTGGGTGACTACAGCTTTTTCCTTCTAATACCCTTTTTGACATTTTTGTACTTTTTATTCCCCCCTTTTTTTCTCTTTTTTTTTCTTTGCCCTTTGGCTCCAACCTTTTTATTATTATTTTTTTCTTTTTCTCACCCCAGAATGACATGTCACATCCTTGTAGCCACCCCAAACTTAGTTTCTTACAACCATTCTCTTGCTAAGCTTCCATGCTCTCCTAATCCTAAGATCGGGTTAACATGGTTTTTCCATATTTTGGCTCATAACATAGGGTTATCAAGAAACAATAGGCTTATTAGGCTCAATGGGACTAACTAGGGAACATGCATTAGGGATGGTTCAATTTAGGCCAAGTGGTTATTTACAAATAAAATCTGCCTAAATCATTTGATGCAACACATAAACATGCAAACCATGAAGAGACTCGAACAAATTCGGGAAAGTGCAACTCAAAAGTAATTCTCACAGTTAAAAACATGTTGGAGGCTCAAATCCTCACCTGGACATTTTCGCAAATTGTTTGACCGAGATTCTATCCCTAGTGTGTGCATCTTATCACCCCAAACTTATCATAAATCATGCAGTCATAACAAAATATCTCAAAGTTCAGTTTTCAATTTTTCAAGTGGGGATCAAATTTTCTGTTTCAAAACCTCGGGGAAAACAGTAAACAAATAACATGCAACCAGTCTATGCAAAAATCGACAAAATTCCAGCAAACTTGCCGACACAAGACTCAACACACATACTCCTGATCTTCTCAAATTATTCAGGAGCTAAAAGAAAAACAAAACAAAAACAAAGCAAAGATAAAAGAAAATTAAAAAGGAGAGGGTTCAGAAAAACTCATGGAGATGGTTCCACCGGGATCCCACTGTCTGTGATACAGCGGCCACGGAATGCCCAAAGTGCAACATGATCCTCCCGGATCCCATGGCTTGCAGCATAATGCCCACGTGATAGACAAGGGACGGAAGCTTATTCCATGGTCCCCTAACTTGCAGCCTTGATATGGAGGTGAGCACTTGACAATTATGGTGACCTCGCCAAATGCGGCGGACTTCTCACTCCCTCTTGGGTCAAAGATGACCTCTTTCTCAACAAAGTCCTCCCAATAAAAATGGGGTTCAACCTCTTGGACTGGCCATAGTGCCTTCATATCCAAGGGTGCAAAATCCAGAGGCTTGAACTCCATTGCTGGTTGTTCCACAGTAGGAGGTGGCAAACAGGTAGCTGGGGTCTCCGGTGCTGCTTCATTTTCTGCACAATTCCCATCCACTGCATTACCAGATTCGTCACCTTCTGTATATGTAGTAACCTCAGCACGCACCACACAGGTATTTCTCCCATCACAATTGACACATGCATAGGAGCCAAATGAATCATCTAATTCCAGAATTTCTTCATCATCCTCTTGCATGGCGAAATAAGTGTCCTCCATACGCCTCTTCCCTTCAATTTCCTTAGTCAAGGGTTCTGATCCTTGAGCTTGCTGCATGGCATTCATTGAAGTGGAAAGCTGTCCAATCTGTGTCTGCAAGGCCTGAATGCTAGCATCCGTTCGCTGCTGAAACTGTCCAATCTGTGTGTGCAAAGTATGAATACTAGCATTTGCTTGCTGCTGAAACTGGAGATTGTTGTCGGCCATTTACTTGATCATGTCCTCTATTGAAGGTCCGGAAGGTGTAGAGGTGGTTACTTGGGGAGGATTCTGTGGTGGTGCTATCAGCTGCTGTTGTGTGGGTGAGTCCCCATACCAAGGGTTTGGATGGTTTCCCCAGTTGGGGTGGTACTCATCAGTGGAAAGGTCAGGAATGTTGTGCCTGTTCTGATTGTTGCCTTGATTGTAAATATTGGCTGTATATGCTTGAGGTGATTCATTAACTTGTTTAATACCAAATATCTCTCGCCTGATTGATGCAGCTCTGAAGGCAGGAAAGTATCTCAACAGGAAGACTTTCTTCAAATCAAACCAGGTTCAGATGGAATTCGCCTCAAGACAATACAACCAATCCTTTGCAGCGCCTTCAAGTGAGAGATGGAAAGCTCCCATCTTGATGTGGTCTTCTGTTATTCCTTCAGGTCTCAGCATTGTAGAACAAGCAATGTGGAATTCCTTCAGATGCTCCTGCGGATTCTCACCTGCAAGACCACTAAACCTTGGCAACCAGTGCATTAAACCAGAAAAGTCAGGATAATATATGCATGGTGGTTCATAATTAACATTAGGCATGTGACCTTGCATATAATTATCCATGGGTAAATTCACAACCAGACCAATTCAGCAAATTTTTTTTAATTTAATTTAATCTCTATTAAGAACAACAAGAGTCCCCGGCAACGGCACCAATTTTGACACGTTGTCGCGCACGCGTCAAAAAGCGAGTGGCTTAAAAAATATTGAGTTAGGGTGCGACAACTCGAGTATCGTCTCACAAGGACTCTTGGGTTGTTATTAACACAAAATCAGTTTTTTTTTTTTTTTGGGGGGGGGGGGGGGGGGGATTAAGGACCCAATTAAGAAAACAGTTAAGGGAAACAATGCAAACTAGTGACCAATAATAATAAGCTAAAAGCGATTAACCTACTGTTCTCGGTTTCCCACTATCATCGATTTATATAATTCCATGCCCTAAGCAGATTCTAATCCCTTTTCGATTGTAGCATCAATTAACAAGCAAAACTGACACTACGAGACATATTTTCCTAATTCCCGAATTAAGCAAACGGGGTGAAGCCCTCGTGAATTAAGCAAACACGAATGAACACACGCGAATTAAGCAAACACGATTAAATATAGGAACACACAATCATCGAAACAAATCAATACTAATTCTATACAATTCTGAATTAAGTAAACAGAACATATAGATTAAATTTTGAAAGAGAAAAGCAATATGAATGGGAATTACATAACCTCAAGTGGTAATGGAAACCAATCGCAGTAGATTAATCAAAGGAGACTAGTTCTCCATTACAAACATAAACCCTAAACCTAATTCGCAGCCGTCAACCAAAAAGTAGAAGAAAAAGAAGATCGGGGTCAGTTCTGCCCTAAAACAGACTATAAATACAGATTCTGGGTTGCGGTCGCTCGCGAGGCGAGAGGCCTTTCGCGAGGCGAATTTTATGAACAGCTCTTCAGTTTTTGACTTTCTCGCGAGGCGAGCTGATTATTAGCGAGGCGAGACTCTTCAAATTCCAATCTGTCACGCCCGTGGCCTTAATCACGGGTAGGCCGTGATGGTCTCTGTCTTTCAGGGTTGGATTTCTCGCGGGGCGAGACAGGGTTCGCGGGGCGAGGCAGAGAGGATGGCATTTCTGGCACAGTGAGGCTTCAGGATCGCGGGGCGAAAAACTCCAGAATTGCTTCTCTTTATTACCTGAAAACAAGAGATAGCAGTAAGTGCTTTATTTGACTCTAAATCAGCTAAAATAACCTAAAAACACTTTAGAGACTCAAAATGTTGCTTGAGGACAATCTAATCTAATTTGGGTGAAAACGAAATATAATTAGCACAAAACCATGGTCATCCTAGTCATAAAACTAGATGAGCCAGCGGCTTATCAATGGGCACAACAACAAACAAATGGGTAACCACCTCCTCCGCTTAAGCCAATAAGCACCCAAGTCTCATCATCATCAACACCTTGACCCTTATCAGTCAAGGTCCCCTTGGCCAACAAGCACCAAGGTTCAACTTCAACAATACCTCGACCAAAAAGCATCAAGTTCACTTTGGCCAAAAAGCACCCAATCATATCAACGTGCGGTAACTCATTGGGTACCAACTTAACCAACTTATTGTCTCAATTATCTTAATTAGTCTTTAATTAAGTTGTCTAACTTGTATTTATTCGATTGATGTCTTATTTCAACATTTGGGATATTTGGGGTAAACACCCCTTTAAAAACATTAAGCTCACGTTCTATTCTGGAGGGGGAGCATGGGCGTGCTCACCCTATGCATGGGCATGCTTCCACTTAAGTGAAGCATGGTCGTCCTTCCTGTTATGCTAGGCCATTTTCCATATTTAAACTGGGGGCACGGGCGTGCTCCCTGTTAAGCACGGCCATGCTCCTAAAGCCTGACCGTACTGTCTGGGTAAAATTGATTAAATTATTTTAGCCAAAAACTCCCCACGTCACTCTTAAATCAGTCCTAGGGTCTACTCAAGGACCATCAAACAATAACTCACCTCTCTTTACTATTAAATCCATGTTTTATGAACAATGTTGGGGAAATTATTCCTTTAATTATCCGGTTGATTAAGAGTCATATCTTCACCAATTAGGGCCTTAATTAACTTATTCTCATCAATAACCAACAATCATTCAACCAACAATATCCATGGCATAAATATTCATACCAACTCAACCAAATAATCATGGCATAAACATATCGTTAAGGCACACATGAATGGCATACCAAGTAACCAATAAACAGATAATCAAACATGTGATAGGCATCAATAACATTTAGGCATATTCAAAATAGCATTTAACATTTAACAACCAATGGGGTCATGAGAACCCCTCATCTTAGGCTAACCCCTTGTCTAATGTTTACACTATCCTTCTCCCCATACCTGGTATGAAGATTCCAATGACGACAACCAAATGATAAACCCAACGTGTTCCCTTGAGCAACTTAGTTAGCTTTCCAAGCCTTGGTCAAACAAAAAAGGTTAATCAATTAGTTCCCAATTCAAAAAAGAAAAAAGAAAAGGAAACCTTAAGAGGGAAGGACCATTACCTTATAAGATTGACACGGACTCACTAAACCTTCCCAAAAGCCTCCAAAACTCCAATGGGTTTAGAGAAAATAGGGAAGAAACAAGGTGTTGCCGCACTAGGGTGGCTAAGATGCCAAAATAGGGTTTTAAAATGAAACCCTCGGTTACTGTGCTGATTTTATAGGCTTCAGCCCCGAGCACGGTCGTGCTCCTCTTTTAACACGATCGTGCTCACATCAACGTCTGCTAGACACGGTTATCCTTTGAGTACGGTCGTGCTCCATATTGAGCCCAGTTGTGGTCCTTATTGAGCACGGTCGTGCTTGTGACTCTGATAGTCACAAGACGGGTACCTCAGCACGAACGTGCTAGACATGAGCAAGGTCGTGCTCATGTACCAGAAAGGGGTTTTTAAGCCTAGTAATCCCACTTAGCCCTTCTACAACAACTCTAAGCTAAGTCCTAAGGCTTACCAAACAAACAAGCATACATATATACCACATAGAATCGCTTAACGAAAAAAAAGGGTGTTACAGTCCGACCTGTACATATCATTTATTAACATCTTCCAACCACTAATAGGTCTAAGACATATACATCCAAGAAATGGGAAAATAAGTAGTACGTAATCATACATTCCCTGTATGTACATAATACTTTCATAAATTCGATCAAAAGACAAAAGTCATGAAAAGATAGAAATAGCAAAAGGAGGAAATAGCAACGCCATTAAAATAACATGACCAATAAAAACATAAATAACCTTGGAGATGCAGCTCCATAAAACTATTCCTAAACACAAGGGCTCATCATGCTTGTCAGTACAAAACGATGACGAGGTGCCATCATTGTACAATGATAACCACTTAGGACGATACATCGGCACACTGGGGTTGAGCTCTCACATCTCCCATATACCGATCCCTGAAGATACATCCTCATGACAGGTCCGTCTCATTATCCAATGCTGGTTTTGTTGGTGAAGCAGTTCTACCGTCTTTGTTGAAGAACATAAAATAAAGCAGAAGACCAAAAAACACAAAATGAGGTGAGATCCCCATTCATCATACACATAAAACAGGCATGCAATGGTATGACCCACATACATATTACATCATACATATATCCATATTATCATCCATTCTCAGTCCACAGATCAAAACTCCAAGGATATACAATACCAAGATAAACGGTAAGCTTATCAAAGCGTACCAGACACTATCTGTTCACCGAGGCACGATAATAGAGAGAAAAGTGATTAAAACAGTATAGTCTCATGCCTACACAGCCTCAAGGAATATCTTATCCTAACTCCGGAGCTAATTGACATTTTGGAAAGGAATTGGTCAGTACAGGTATCACATCCACCCACATTAGGCATCAGGTGTGACTAGCATACTAGGCACACAAGGCTTAAATTATAATGTACATACAATCATAATCACATGTGATCTCAAACTCTTTGTAAGACATCGGGCTCTTTATGAAACCTCTACAATCGGGAAGCTCGGCTTCCTAGGCACAACGACCTCACCGAACATAGTATCAACTTTAGGGAAAAAATCACCGGAATACATCCAATTTGTCTATCCACCGGATAAACCTCGTGATTCCACTAAAATCCATTTGATGTCAATTTCAGACGGACAATATCCTCGGGTCTGAATCATTGCCCTTCCTTGAACCACAATTCTCAAGCAGACTTTCCATGTTCGTGCAAAGATGTTTTAAGACACTTGTTTACAAGTCCTAACCCATTATGGAATTGGATCGACAGTCCAATCATTTATTTCTTTGGACTTTTCTAGTGGAACATTTTGCTTGGTTTTCATGAAATCAAATTCTTTTAAATCCATTAAGTCTTATGGATGTGTGGAAATTGAATTATCCACACTTTTTGACAAATGGTCTTGCTTCACCATAAGTCATAAATCATTAAGTTCATATTTTCACTAAGTCTTCTATGACTTAGGTTTTGTATTTTACTATAAATACTAGTCTTTGAAGGCTAAAATCCTTTTTGACTTAAAACCAAAACCTTTAGCTAAAACCAAATCATTATGAAGGAAAACCACAAAAAAAAAAAAGGTACATAGATACCAACTTTCGCAAAATATTCTTTCGAAACCACTTGAAATACTTAAAATACCGTTTTACCGTTTTATACTAGACTTCGTCCTAAACTTCGAATTTTTAAAAGTCTAACTCTCTTTATAAAATCTTTAACTTTACTAAGTTCCAATACCCATGTTAAGGTATTAAAACACATATTCCAAGTGTTACTCTATGGTTTACACAAAAACCCTAAAACTCGACCGAACATCGCTAAGTTCGAAAATCGCGTAACTCCTTTTTCAGTGATTTTTAACCCTAATGGTCCAAAAATCATTTTGGAGTCCTAGGACACTTAGTTAGGTCTTAAAACAGTCTCTAACTGTCCAAAAACTGTCTTGGCCGAAATTGATGCCTTAGCTCATTTTACATGCCCGGTTCTTTGAAAATTCCATTTTTAAGTCCGCTAAAACTTGATTTTTGTTCTCTAAAGACTTAACTCAAATAAAAACTATTTTGGGGGTCTTTAAACCATAAAAGTCAGTTTTCACAACCTTGAAAACATTTTTTTAAACTTTCATTTTCCTCTTGGTTTTATTTCTTTTTAAACCTTTTAGCAACCATATAATTTGCATACTTTTAAGGTTTAAGTTTGTCATGCCTTTCTCTTAGACTTTTCCAAATTTAAACCTAACAAATGTGAAGACTTTCTCTTCACCAATCAACTCATAATCACATGTACATACTCATGTATCAAAGCATTAAAACAGGGCATGAAACTTTAACATATTAAGAATGCTTTATTATATATGACTAAATGGGCATATCATGATCTTTTTCAAGCTAACATACTTCAAATAATCACATGGCAAATCAATCATGAACACACCACAACCACAACACAAATATTACACAAAGTCCTCTTAGAGGATCATATGAATAAAAGCACGTAACCCCACACTTAGGGATTCAAAACAACATAAGCATACTTTAAACCACACACACCCATAATAAGGTATATGGTGGTTAATCTCCCCCATACCTCTTGTAGATCACTTGGAATCAAGCAAAACAAGCTAAAAGGATGGTTGTGTACTTAGGGTGTGCTCACGGTTTTGGCTCCTCCAAAACCTAGCAAGAACATCAACAAAACAAAAGATTACACACATGGACTTAGACAAAACCAAGGGAGTAAAATAAAGATTTGAATCACTTAACTAAAGCCAAAAGCTTGATGATCAAATGGATGACAACCATAGGCCAGAAAACCCATTTTTGTAGAGGGCTCAAAATGGAAAAGCTTGTGAGATAGCTTTGTCTTATAATGATGAGAGGAGTACGAATATGGTCTTAGAAAATCAAAACAAGATTTTGGTGAGAATTTAGAAGCTGGCCGAATTTTAGGGTTAGGAAAAAAAGAACTTGAATGTTCTTGGATTTAGGAACATGATAGCTCAAAGTGAAGGCAATGATCTTGGGAAAAAGTTTAATGAATTAAGAATCATGAAATCATGTCTCTAAGATGATGAAATATTGAGTAGAAATGAATAACAAGTCATGAACTTTCTCAAGAACAAGTGAGAGAAAATGAAGTTTCATGTTTTGATTCTTGAAACTTAATAACTTGACAACTTTGATGTTTGTATGACAAAATGAAGTGGGATGATGTTTCTATCACCATATGGCAAGAAAATATCAAGGGATATAGGAGGGAAAATGGTCAAGAAATGGTTGGATCAAGTTGGAATTATCAAGGAAGGTTAAGGGCATTTTGGTCATTTTACATGTAAATTAAGATATTTATGGATATTTTGAGATATTTTTAAAAAACTCATCATCACTTTGATGAGTCGTGGTGGTGACTCATGTAGGTAATGATTCGTCGTTCCTATCTCCCGGCATACCTCAGCAGTTCCGTATCCAGCTCCGTTGTTTACCCGATTAGGGTTTTTTGCCAAAATTTGCCCAAATAAAATGTTATATTTTATTTTTGTGCGAAAATTTTAGAAATAGACTTTATCAATGAAATTATGATAAAATCTAGAATTTCTCATTTTCGGGTTAAATTAGGGTTTCTGCCGGTATAAAACTATACTGTCAGTAAAAACGCAGACCGATTTTCGTCTGAGTTTTAAACCCAAAATCTAACCATAACTTCCTTCAATAAATAAGGCCTCAAATATGATTTATTTTTCTCAAAATCATTTTCTGGATTGCCGGTAAAAATATAGAATATAATTACCAGTTAAGATGCGAGAAAATAGGGTGTTACATTGTTTGTTGAATTACATCAGGTCCAAGTATAAGGTTGTCCCCGGAGTCAAACCAACATAAGGGAGTTCTACACTTCCTACCATATAAAGCCTCATAGGGCGCCATCCCAATACTAATATAAAACTATTATTATATGTGAATTCAATGATAGGTACGAATTCGTCCCAGCTTCCTGATTTCTCTAATACACTACAAAAAAGGTCTAATAGCGACCAAAAATAGCGATCGAATACGGTAGTAGCTATTAGCGACGGATTATAGGATCTTTGAGAACGTTGATTATTATATATTCAACGAATGAAATAGCGACCGAAAAGTGTGGTAGCAACGCAATCGGTCGCTAATTCGGCCGCTATATAAATAATTTTAAAAGTCCAAATTTGTTGACTATTTTGAGACCGAATTGGAGACCAGTGGTAAGCCAACAGGAAAATTTTGATTATTTAGCGACCAAAATGCATATCGGTCGCTAAAGGGTGCGTCTAAAAAATTTATGGAAGTGCCTTTTAGTGACCGAATCCATATCAGTCGCTAATGTAAGCAAATATGGAATTCAAAACAAACCTACCAGCAATCAAAGTTGCGACTGAATTCAAATTTTAAATTCAGTGACTGAAATGGCGACCAGTTATATCGGTCACTAAAAATAAAATCCCTAAATCAGCTAACTCTCCTCCCTTTCTTCCTCACTTACGCAATTTCTCCCCCTCTCACTCCCTAAAACCACCCTTACTCCCTGCTACGGCCACCACCCTTCCTCCCTGCTATGGCCACCATTCGCACCGCCACCACCACCACTGTAACCGCATCCTCTATCCCTCCCTGCTACTGCCCTCACTCGCCCGTCCTCCCTCCCTCTATCTCTTTGTTATCTCTCCTTCACCACAACCACCGTGCCTATGGCCACCGTTCACGGCTTCGCCGCCACCACTGTGTGACTAAGGTAAATGAAATCCCACTCTTTCCCTCTTTCTCCATTTGTTCTCTTCTCTATCCCCCTCTTTCAGTCATCATTTTTTGTTCATTTCAGGGAAGATTTAGTGGCAACCACTGCTCCACCACTGAGCCACCGCCATCATCACCACCACACCACCACAATCAGGGTACATCCCTCCCTCCTTACTGGTTTGCCTAGCTTATCAGATTCTATTAGACCTACATTTGATATAGTGCCTGTTTTTATGTTCTTGATTTATGCTAATAAGCTAACAACTAAAATTTACTTATAAAAATAATTCCCAACATAGATTTGTTATAGTTGAACATCAGATCAAATCTAACTTTTAGCCTAACACAAACTTGGCTTGCTCTTATACTGTAATATGGTTTACTTCATTAATTTGAGTCTCATTGGAACTATATGTATCTTGGATCAAATTAGAAAATATATTTGATTTCATTTTTGTTTTCAATCCTAAAATGAACTAAAAATACAGTTTTAGTGAGACTATTATACTGTTCTTTTGCATAAGGAAATGATGCATGGTTAACGATGGTGATGTTGTATGCTTTATTACTTTTTATTTTATTATTTTCCTTAATAAGAAAAAATGTTAAACAACTGATGTGTACATATATGATATACCAAATCTATTACAGCTCGTCCTAGAACCATAATGTTCCAATGTACTATATGCTTCGGTCGTTTGCATCCAGGTTCAATGAATATTGTAACTTTCCTGCTTTTTCTTTTTCTTTTATTTTTTTCTATTTGCTGACCAAAAGGTTATTTAAGGTTTAATCTCTACTTCTCTTAATTAATTGGCACTAGACACTAGGATAATCAATGTTGTGATTTTACTTACTCAATGTGTGAAGAAGCTCTGAATTTACTCAATAATGTTGAACAGGCACTATGATGTTTGAGGTTCTGGATTTGACTGTGATATTTCTCTTTGCTTGGAGTTGAGGTAAGTTAAATACTATCTCTCATGACTTGATTTATGTTTTATTCTGTAATGTGTTAGGTGAATAAATTAGACAAGTGTATGTATAATGTGTTATATGTTGTTTGTTAGTGGAGAGCTGAGCTCAATAGGATGTTATTGTGTCTGAAAGGCAGGATGTTGGTTGTTAGCTGATAATTTATCGTTTATGAATGTGTTTGCAATTACGTGTTGTTTGTTAGTAGAGAGCGGAGCTCGATAGGATGTGATCCTTTCCGAAAGGCAGGATGCTGGTTGTGTGCTGAAAATCTAGAAGTTATGCATGTGTTTGACAAATATATGTTACTTGTTAGTGGAGAGCGTAGCTCAATAGGATGTTTACTACTATATTTTATCTAAGTTTGTATTGAATTACACTTCAATATATATTTGCTGAAGTATACTGCAATCCTTATAAGTCAGTGGTTTTATTTTCTGTTAGAGTTAATTATTAATTTACGAAAGCCTTAGTTTCCTGTTTGAGATTCAATATTAATGAGCATGCGTACCTTCTCAAGGTACGCATGCTCATTGTATTGAATCTTGAATTGTCCAAGTGGGAGAGTTTGGGAAAAAACCTTTTGCACACTCGTACAATAGTCATTTCCATGTTCAAATGCCTTATATACTTGACGAAATCTCGGTCTGATGCATTTCCTTTTGTTCTCCGAATGCATACTTGATCATGGTAGATCCCACCGTGCTCGAGTCGTGTACTTGGATAAGGGAATAACTATTATTAACCGAGTGTGGTAAAGGTTTCTTCTCGAATGGGATAGGTTCATACCTTGTCATAAGAAGGAGATTGATGAAGTTATTGGAATGCACCGTAATATACAAGTGTCATTGTAAGGTTGCTCAGGCTATTTAATTGGCAGCAATGGAGATTTCGGAGAATCAGAAATGGATGTATCGTAGGTTGGATCGGAATAAACGTCTTAAAGAAGAGTTTAGAGTTGGAGTAGGTGAGTTTATGGAGTTTGTTGTTAGTCAGGAGAGATTTATAAGGCAGAACTATGATCATTTGAGGTGTCTTTGCAAAAGATGCAAGTGTAAATCTTTCAAAAGCGTGGATGGAGTTGTGGCCGATCTTTATGAGAAGGGTTTCATGCATGATTACTATTGGTGGAGTAACCATGGTGAGACGTTGCTAGATTTTAAATCGGCTGTGTTTAAAGGTTCGTACTATGGGAGGGGGGAGAATTTAATCCATATGAGTAGATGATAATGGATCATGATGAACCCTCGGTTGGTGTTGCACTAGAAGAAGATGGGGGAGAAGATGGTGGAATGGGTTCCCAATACATAGAGGTGATCCGAATCCCGAAGCTCAAAGATTCTATGACATTCTGAGTGCTGCAAGATCTCCGTTGTGGGAAGGATGTCGGGAGTACACGGAGTTGTCGATGTGCATGGAATGGTTGAGTATCAAATCTGATTACAATATGCAAGAAGGATGTTTTAATCACCTCGCCATGTCAATGTCCAAGGCATTGCCGGAAGACAATCGGATGCCTACTAGTTTTTATCATGCTAAGAAGTCTGTGGAGAATTTGGGTCTGGGGTGTTTGAAAATTGATTGTTGCCCGAATGGATGTATGTTGTACTACAAGGATGATTCAGCGGATAGCATAACATGTTGTTGATTTTGTGGTGCGGATCAGTACACGACAACCACTAGGAGGGGCATTGAGAAGAAGACCGATTTAAAAAAGATGTGGCACTTTCCGCTCGTGCCAAGACTTACAATATTATACTCTTCAATGGCCACTGCATCTCACATGAGGTGGCATAGTGAGCATCAGAGGGATCAAGATGTCTTGTGTCATTCGTCGGATGGAGAAGCTTGGAAGCATTTTTATAGGGTTCATATGGCGTTTTCGCAGGACCCTCGGAATGTCCGATTGGGATTATGTATGAATGGATTTAATCCTTTTAGGAAATCTAGAAAAGCCTACTCTTGTTGGCCGGTTATCCTGACTCCATACAATCTTCCCCCAGGGATGTGCATGAAGCAGGAGATTATGTTCCTGACAGTCATAATTCCGGGTCCGTCTAATCCAAAAGGGAAGATTGATGTGTACTTGCAGCCGCTGATAGATGAGTTGACAATGTTGTGGAATGATGGTGTTTTGACTTATGACGTATCTTTGAGGCAGAATTTCATGATGAAAACAGCTTTGATGTGGACGATCAATGACTTTTCCGCCTATGGGATGATGTCGGGTTGGATGACCGCAGGGAAGCTTGGTTGCCCAATATGTATAGAGTGATTGAAGGCATTCACGCTTAAAAACAGTCGAAAGATCTCATATTTTGATTGTCATCGTCAATTCCTTCCATAATATCATCCTTATAGGAGGAACAAGAATGCATTCAAGAAGCGTTGTGCGGAGACCACGCCCCCTCCCCCACATTTATCTGGTCCTAATTTATGGCAGAGAGTAGAGAATTTACCGCTCGTCCATGAATCCCACGGAGAACATATTCCTGATTATGGCGTCAAGCATAATTGGACAAAACAAAGTATATTTTGGAGGTTGCCATACTAGAGAACGCACCTACTCCGTCACAACATTGATGTCATGCATAGTGAGAGGAATGTGTTTATGAATGTGTTTGACACTATGGTGGACATCAAGGGGAGGACAAAGGATACAAATAAAGCCCGATTGGATTTGGCGGAAATTTGTAATCGGAAGGAGCTTGAGTTGCAAGACGGTGGTCGTGGGTCGACTTATCAAACCGAAGGCAAGTTATACACTAACCAAACCACAAAAAGTAGTTGTCTGTAAGTGGGTTAAAGAACTAAAGTTGCCCGATGGGTATGCTTCCAATCTGAGTAGATGTGTTGACATTAAGGAAGCAAAGTTACATGGAATGAAGAGTCATGATTGTGATGCGTTCATGCAACGGTTGCTTCCAATTGCGTTCGACACGTTACCGAAACCAATTTAGAACCCACTTGTTAAGCTTAGCCACTTTTTCAAGGAGCTTACTTCGACAACACTAAATGTGAAACAATTGAAGGATATGGAGGAGAAGATACCCGTGTTGTTATGTAAGTTAGAACAAATCTTCCCGCCAAGTTTCTTTGATTCAATGGAACTTCTTCCAGTTCATCTACCTTACGAAGCAAGAGTCGGTGGTCCAGTCCAATACCGCTGGATATATCCATTTGAGAGGTATACGACATCAAATATTTTAATTAATTATTTGTATGTATCCAAATGCGGGTATCCATTTTAGCTTTCCTTAAAACTAGTAATTATTTGTATGTATCCCTCTTTAATAGGTGTTTGCACTCCCTTAAACCCAAAGTCAAGAACAAGGCACGAGTAGAGGGTTCCATTTGTGAAGCATACTTAGTAGAGGAGACTTCCGCTTTTGCCTCTTATTACTATCCGAATGAAGTTGACACGAGAAGGACCAGGATGCCTTAAAATGTTGATTCGGGTGAAGGATGTTCAACTAGTCCTCCCATATCAATATTCAACTATCCGGGCAGAATTAATGGCAAATCTCAAGGATATTTCTTAGAGCAGCATGAGGTTAATGCTGCTTATCTGTACATCCTTCAAAATTGATATGAGGTGGCGCCATATTTAGAGTAAGTGTCTACAATGTCTTTTATAAGTTCAATGGTCATTTATGGTTATTAATCGTCCTGATGTTAACCTCCCATGTGTAGGGTGTATGGAAATTTTATAAGGCAAATCCAACCTAACATTTCGAACGCTCAGGTTGATCGAGAAATTACTTCTCACTTTACTGTGTGGTTTAGTAAATATGTAAGTTAAGCATATTCATTTGTTGCAATACTTTCTCTCTCCTTAAATATATATGGTGTATAAGTTGGATATATTATTAAAATTTGTAGGTACTAGAGGTAGGGGGCGACGCGGTGGTCATCGGGGAGGCCGTGGCAGAGGTCGTGCTATGAGAGATCCTCCCCCGGCCGACCCACAGACTTCATATCGGGACCACCCTGCCAGTACCTCTATGGACGGGCCTTAGGGTGATGGAGTTGCACCCATTACGCATCCCTCGGATGTCGGGGCACAGGTTGCACCGCCATCATCCACACCCGTGCCAGGACCATCATCATCATCGACACAGGAGAGCCGTGGTTCATTCGTCTTGCTTGTGGCTAGTATCCTTCTTTCTTTCTTTTTTTGTTTACATCACGCACTGCTGCATAACAAAAGTCTCTTTTCTTTTGTGATTTACAAGGGTAAAATTACAAGTCACTCCATTCTCACGTCGTGATCGTAGAGCGTTGAGGACCAAATCCATAACTTCTGGGAATATGTATTTGTATAAAACTACAAAAAGAGAAGCAAATAGCGGCAGATTCTTTCGGTGTGTGAAATGGCAATGCAAATTTTTTTAATAGAAAATAAATTTACATCTTTATTTATCTTTCACCACTTTCTATTTGGTTTGCTTTTCTATCCAAGTCATTATTTATTTTTGATATTTGCCGGGGAAAAAAATTTGTTGATGAGTCCTAGGACAGTCCATTTAGCCCGCGAACTGGACACAGACTCTTTTTTTAAAGTCAATTTATCATGCAGCTTTTCCGTCCGATCTGTTTCAGTGCGGACCAATTCGAAAATGGATTTTACAAGAGAGAATAGGATGATAAACAGAGTAATAATATCTTACTTCTTGACTTGATTCCGTGAATCTCTCTTAGCTTAGAATCGTGTAGAGTCTCACAACCTCAAACACTAGAATTAAAAATTCATAGAGGTTAAAAAAAAATCTGAATTTCATCAATTTTCATAGAGAAGAGAAGGGTAAACCAAAAACAGAACTTTCTCACCTTGCTATGGATCATCTTCAAAAACCATTGAGAAGAGAATGAAACTTAAAGAGATAGAAGGAGAATAGTGGTTCGGCGGTGGGAGGAGAAAACAGGAAGATGAGAATTTTCTTTTGTTTTGTGTCATTTTTAGAAGAAATGAGAAATGTGTTCTAAAATGGTGGATGAGAAGGGGAATGAGAAAATAGAAAGGAGAGGTGAACGTGTTCAGTTACAAAGAAAAGAGAGAAATGTGTTTTTGGGAGATGCTAACACTTGGGACTTGCTATTGAGGTGTTAATTTGCCATTAAAAGAAATTTTAATGTTCCATGATAAAATAGAGAAAGAGAGATTCGACTATTAAGGATGAGTGGAGGGATAAATGGAGTTGGATGGTCAAATAGAAAGAAAAAAAAAAAAGAGAAAATGGAATAAAGTGAATTAAATAGGATTAATTGGGAATTGAGTACAATAAATACATTGATTTGGAATTCAAAATGCTTAAAAGTGAATTAAACAAGATTGGCTAAAGTTAAGGAAGCCAACCGTGCATGATTTCAAAATGGGAGAAAAGGATTTCAAAATTCAATTTTTGGAGTAAAAAGTATACATTTTAATTTTTAAGTGGGGGAAATTTTTACAATTTTAAATTTCAAATTCAAATCAGAATTCAAAAATCAAACTAAAATAATTAAGAAATTTTGAAATAATTTCTTGAACCCATATCAACAATAACTTGGTACTGACTTATACTGCTAACATGGCCCAACTAAATCCAAAATCAAAATTTTTTGCATCAAAGTTTTTATTTAATTATTTCTAATTACTATTTTATATTTTTACCAACTTTAAAAATTTTAGGGTTTTACAAGTGCTCTCCCCACTAACCAATGGTGGCAAATGGATGGATCAGATGAATTTTAATTCGGATTATAATGGATGGGTCAAAGATAATCCATCAATCTATTTCGATCCGCTGAAAATATATCAAAAAAATATAATCCATCCATGATCCATTAAAAAAAATCATCCAACCCATCCATTAATCATTTTTATATGGATGGATATCTGATCCATTCATTTAAAATATATTATATATATTATATATAAAATTTTATTTTAAAAATTTTGTCAAACTAAATATATTTCTCTCTAAATCCGATCCATTTAGTTTTTTTTTATTATTATTGGATGGATTTTGTCATGATAGTTGGTCCACGGATCCTTTTGTCAGCCCTACCACTAACCTATACTTGCTAATCATGTCGCCCCGTAGTCGCCAGCTAGCAAAAGACGCATAGCTCTAACGCCTATTTGATTGCATTGACTGCGTAGAGGTGCTGCCCTTTGTGGCACTGGTGATCGAAAAAGTAAAGCACGCTTCAAGAAGTAAACACGTTTGTAATCTCTCTCTCTCTCTAATCTCCTTTAGATTATTTGTTTTTTTTTAATTTGTTCACTAACTTAAAGGTTAAAGTTATGCATATCAAATAAGTTTTGTTTTATCTGCTTGTGTGTTTTGTTGTTTAAAACCTTCAGACGGGCCACTCGCCTGACTGAGCTTTTAACTTGTCTGCTCTGAGTCTTTGCTTGTTAAAAGATTTTGTTTTTCCTAAAAAGTTTGGTAAACACAATTCAACCTCCATTCTCTTATTTTCATTTGTTTATTTCTATAGGGTCTAACAAGGAAGCGTTATCCTCATAAGAGTGTTTAGAGACAACAACCTGCAAGACTTCACTATGTTGTTCCTTGAAGAGATTTTAAAATAACTGTTAGCTATTGTAAAATTGAAAAGTAATAAAAATCTAGAGTAGTTTTATCCTCTGCATTTACTTCCCCTAAACCATATCCCTATAGAGACCCTCGTATTATCTAGATCCACTCCTCATAGGACCATTTAGATTGTCTTATGGAAAAATCTTCTATCCTAATGTTATTCCCAAATGTAAACATTCTAAATGTTAGTGTAAGCATTAGAGGCCAATGTTTTTCCTTTTGACTTATATTTGTATGTTGTTATTATTTACGATATGAGGCATTTCAGTTTATTATGTTATTTGTTTAAACGTAAAAAAGTCCTTAGAATAGAAGGTTCAATTTAATAGAATATCAAGTATACAACTTGATCGTGAGACACTATTGAACAATAGAACATTATTCTTAAATATTCATAGTCAAGTATTATTATTAATAGGGACAAAATAATATGTCAAGACTATTATGTGTATAGACTGATGACCACTTCTCACGTGTCATGGATATGAGAAATCAAGTCGCCACATAGGTACACATTAGAGTAATGGTGTACTGGATTGACCCACCATGAGAACACTACATGGAATGTTATGTGAGTGTCATAAGTAGTTCTCACGCTGACAATGGTGTATGTAATCCTTCGACCTGGAATCATTACGATCCCCACATGAGGAGTTTTGTGCTTTAATATCGTCAAACATGATCTGTAATAGGATGATTATAAAGTCAGTCATTGGGACACCGGGAGTCATGTAGAGGGATGTGAGTGACCTAGATGGGATTTGTCCCTTCTATATAATAAGAGTGATATTTGTGGGGGCCTTGATAGAGTGAGATTGTAAAATGTATGGTCGTGCTTAACGAGTCAATGTGAGATATTAACCTCATTTATTGCTATTAAGTCTACTCGGGTATCAAGAATATGATATTGAACTGTACAAGAATGACATGTTCTATGCCTTGTGTTCAATATTGATATCTAGACAAAGAGAGAATAATACACGTGAACATTGATCACAAAAAGGTTATGTCAAACCATTGACTTTCTATTACTTGGGTAACAATTATGTGTTGCTAGATACCGCTCATTGTTTATAATATTAAATGACTTAATATTATTGCCAACGTTATGAGAACCTATAGGTTCACACACTTAGAGCGGATTATTTTGAGCAAAAGAGAAATTGAGTAAGACTCAATTTCTGGTGGGCCAAGCTCATGTCAGATGAGCCCATGAGAGCCAGGTCAAAACCTTTCAGGTAAACCAAGTGGTTGAGTGCAAGTGGTTAACGCACTGCTACTTAAGGACGAATCGTTCGGGCTTTTGATGAGTGTGATTTCACCTCATTTTCCATATACATTTCTGCATGCATTTGCATTTAGTTAGGCCATTTTAGTTGGATTTTGTTTAGTTTTTCATTTGGAACGGATAAGGTGGTATTGTGTGTTGTTTTGCAGGGATTTTTGATTAAATGCCCAAGTTTTAGCCATGAGGAAGCTGAGATGAAGAGAAGGCCTGAAAACTGAAGAAGAAGGGCGCCAAAAGTCAGAATCTGTCACGGCCTGGCCGTGATGGCTATCACGGCCGTGACCCAAAACCACCAAAAGTCAGAGACGATCACGGCTTGGCCGTGATAGAGATCAAGGGCATGAAAAGTTGGTTCGCGACTCGAATGATAGCTCGCCTCGCGAGAGAGTGATTGTGCCAAAACCACCAAAAGTCAGAGACGATCACGGCCTGGCCGTGATGTATATCACGGCCGTGACCCAGAAACCTCCAAAAGTCAGAGACGATCACGTCCTGGCCGTGACAGAGATCACGGGCATCAAAAGTGGGCTCGCGTCGCGAAGAAATGGCTCGCCTCGCGAGATAGTAAGTTGGCCAGAATCGAAAGAGACAGAACCCGTCACGGCCTGGCCGTGATGGCTATCACGGCCGTGACCGGCCACGAGTAATAAAAGAACTGAGCAGAACAGAAGAAAATTCATTCAGAGAAAACCCTAAAGAAAAATCCTCTACTGCTGTGGCTGCTGTGCATCATTCCATGGAGCTCTCTCCTTTGTTCATCTCTGTAATTCTCTCTTTTGTTTTGTTTTCAATTATGTGTAGCTAAACTCCCCTTTGTTGGGGTTAGACTATTGCTATCTGAACTTGGTTGTAAAATGACTTGATTTTAATACAGTTTCCTTCTTCTTTATGAGTGTATAATTCTATGCTTAATGCTTTCCTAGGCTTGATCATCTTAGGAATGATTAGTTGCTTTAATAGACAATTGAAAGGTTGATGTTAAAGCATGCTCATGAATTATATGCCAAGTAGTCCAAGAATCTAGACATAGGTGTTGGCTGCTTGCAATCTTATGAATCTTTATTCTTAATGCAATTTCTCTTATTAATCCACCTAAGACATTAGGGTTTAATTTGGGATTTTAGGCTCAATGCACCTAAGACATTAGGCTTGTGTATATTAGAAAAGATTCGATTGTCATAAGTGAAGTAGGAACTGTGTTAGTTATCATTTCATAACAATCAAGGGAGGATTAGTTTAGTCTAACCCTAGCAATTCTATCTCATTGCTATTCATCTTTCTGTTTTCACAATTAACTGTTTGAAAAAAATCCAAAAAGAACAAAAACATTTTCTTCTTGTTTGCTTGTTAGATGTTAGAACAACCTTCACTCCAAAATTCGATCGCCTAGATAGTAGTCAAATTTGCGAAGTGGTAATTGTCCACGATCCCTGAGAACGATATCCGGTCTTACCGTTTTATTACTTGCAACGAACCGGTACACTTGCCGAGTCCGTGTCAAGTTTTTGGCGCCGTTGCCGGGGATCGGTGTGCCAATATCACGAGTACCAAAGGGGACTCCTAATTTAGGCTTTTTTTTTTTTTACTGTTTTCCTACTGTGTTTTTTCGTTCTTATTTTCTGTATCTCTGCTGTGAATTTCTGCAAGTGCTGTTTTTCTGTTTGTTTTGTGCTACTCCGTTTGTTCAGTGTATGCGAGGTACAATCGACCCGGTGAACTCCAATTCAACCCGAGATCGAGAGACTCTGCAGAAGGAATAGAAAGAAAACCAAGGCAAGACAGAACAGTAGAAAGAGCATCTTCTAGTAGACAAGAGCAGCAAGTTGAGTTACCCAAAGGTGTGCAAGAATCACAAATTGAAGTAGCAATGTCACCATGGCGTAAGAGAATGCACCAAGGAGAACAATGGGGACTACACTTCCCCCAGAGTTGATAGATGTGGAACTCCGATTGTGAGACCCGCAATGGCTTGCAATAATTTCAAATCAAGGCATCACTTCTCCACCTTGTGCAAAGAAAAACCAGTTTGGAGGGTTGGAGAGTGAAGATCTTCATGCTCACATTGGTACTTTCATTGAGCCGTGACACCATCAAGTTAAACGGAGCTTCCGATGAGGCCATTCGGTTAAGGCTTTTCCCTTTCTCCTTGAGGGATAGAGCCAAGGCATGGCTTCAATCTCATCCTCATGGAAGCATCATCACCTGGAACGACTTGGTCGACAAGTTTTTATCTCGATTCTTCCCTCCGTCAAGAATGATCAAGCCGAGGTCGAGATCAATGCCTTTGCACAGAGGGATGGTGAGTCACTATATGAAGCCTCGGGAGAGGTTCAAGTCCTTACTCACAGCTTGTCCCAATCATGAACTAGAGACATGGCAAGAGAGTTGCAACATTTGTTAATGGGCTCAACAGAATTCAAGAAGTATGATTGATGCGGCAGCAGGAGGGACATTGAGTCAAAAGACACCTAGAAGAAGCAAAGGACTTGATTGAGAACATGGCTAACAATGACTATCAAATGCCTAGTTCTCGGTCAATGGTCAATAGAGGTGTTCTAGAGCTGGATGAAATTGGCGCTCTCAAAGCACAAATGGCTATTCTTACCAAGCAATTGGGGTCGGTTCAACTGCACTTCTCAACCTCAAGCTCGCTTCAAGTTCAAGGTGCCTCAGTGTGCGATTTCTGTGGAGGCAACCATGCAAATGGAAACTGTGAGATCAATGTGGTTGGAAGCTCGGGACAAGAAGAAGTAAATTATATGGGCAACCAAGGGCCTAGAAATGATCCCTACTCCAACACCTACAATCCGGGGTGGCGCAATCATCCTAACTTTAGTTGGAGACAAGGGCAAAGTTCAAATACTCAAGCAAAGCCTCCTCAAGAGAGTTCAAGCAAATTGGAGAACCTTCTAGGCCAGTTCATGCAAGCTACTCAAGAGATTATAAAGAATCAGAATGCCTCAATCAAGAACTTGGAGCATCAAATGGGCCAACTAGCAAGGCAGATGGCAGAGAGACCTCAAGGACAATTGCCTGGGGATACTGAGAAGAACCCAAGGGAAGATTGTAAGGCCATTGTTACAAGAAGTGGGAGAATGTTAAATCCACAAGAAAAAGAGAAGGAAGAAAAGACAAGTGATGCTGGAATTGATAAGGTGCAGTTTGAAGAGGTAAACAATGAAGAACCCGGAACTTCCCAAGGTACTACCTCTAATCCTATTGATGTAGAAGCTGAAGAACCACAGAGGGAGAAATTGGTTGATGAAGAATTTGCGAAGAAGAAGACTAAAAGACAGATTCTGGAAGAGGTTGATAATCCCAAGGAGCTGCCCCCATATTTCAGAATCCCGTACCCCCAACGGTTGAAGAAAGAGGCAAAAGATCAGCAGTTTTCTAAGTTCCCGGATGTATTCAAAAAGCTACAAATCAACATCCCGTTTTTGAAGCTCTACAAAGAGATGCCTTCCTACGCGAAATTCATGAAAGAGATCCTTACAAACAAAAAGAAGGTGGAAGGAGGAGACAAGTGATGCTTATCAAGAGTGCAGTGCTATACTTCAAAGGAAGTCACAAGAAAATGAAGGACCCGGCAGTTTCACTATCCCATGCACTATCGGTCATCCGAACATAGGGAGAGCATTGTGCGATTTAGGGCAAGTATTAACTGATGCCGCTCTCCATTTTCAAGAAGTCGGGATTGGTGAGGTAAAACCAACAGGGATTTCTCTTCAACCGGCGGCATCGCTCAATCACATATCCCTATGGTGTTGTGGAGGATTTGTTGGTGAAGGTAGATAAGTTCATTTTTCCAGCAGATTTTGTGGTGTTAGATATGGCTGAAGATGGTGATACTCCTCTGATTCTTGGGAGACCATTCCTAGCAACAGGTAGAGCCTTGATCGATGTCAATCAAGGGGAATTGGTGCTTCGGGTCCAGGACGAAAAGGTCACTTTTAATGTGTTTGAAGCGATGAAAAACCCAAGCGACAAGGACACATGCATGATAGTAGACCTCATTGATTCATTATCTGACAAGAGTTTGCACCAGAAGTTTGAAGATTCGTTAGAAGCCGCTCTAATGGTAGAGGATGTAGAATAAGAAGTATGTGCAGAAGAAGTTGATCTCATGATTAAGTCTCTTGAGGCTTGTTTGGTTGTGAATACTGATGAAGACAAAGTGGTGGAAGATGTGAGAATTGAAGACAAGGGTGACCCAACGGTGCTAGAGTTGAAAGAATTGCCATCCCATCTCCGTTATGCTTTCCTTGGGATTAACTCTTCATTCCCAGTTATCATCAGTAGTGGGTTGAATTCCTTGGAAGAAGAGAAGCTGTTGAGGGTGCTTAGGGAGCACAAATCTGCAATCGGATGGTCTATGTCCGATTTAAAAGGGATAAGCCCCTCCTTTTGCATGCACAAAATCCGGGTGGAGGAAAAATTCAAGCCGGTTAGGCAACCGCAAAGAAGACTCAACCCGAATATGAAAGAAGTTGTGAGGAAGGAGATTGTGAAGTTGTTGGACGCGGGCATTATCTATCCCATCTCCGATAGTCCATGGGTGAGTCCGGTCCAAGTTGTCGCCAAGAAAGGGGGATGACAATGGTAGCAAATGAAAAGAATGAACTTATTCCCTCTAGGACCGTGTCTGGATGGAGGGTATGCATTGATTACGTAAGACCGAATGAGGCCACCGAGAAAAGACCACTTTCCATTGCCCTTCATTGATCAGATGCTAGAGAGGTTGGCGGGCCATGCTTTCTATTGTTTCCTTGATGGATACTCTGGGTATAACCAGATTGTGGTTGACCCAGAGGACCAAGAGAAGACCGCTTTCACCTGCCCTTATGGAGTCTATGCATACAGGAGAATGCCTTTCGGGTTGTGCAATGCACCCGCCACTTTTCAAAGGTGCATGCTATCCATATTTTCTGATATGAATGAGAAATTTATTGAGGTATTTATGGACGATTTTTCTGTATTTGGTGATTCTTTTGATAACTGTTTGAATAATCTTGCCTGTGTTCTAAAAAGATGCCAAGAAACTAACCTCGTTTTAAATTGGGAAAAATGCCATTTCATGGTTAGGGAGGATATAGTTCTTGGGCACAAAATTTCATCACGAGGGATGGAGGTTGATAGAGCCAAAATTGAAGTGATTGAAAAACTTCCTCCTCCCTTAAATGTGAAAGGTGTTAGAAGCTTCCTAGGGCATGCGGGTTTTTATAGAAGGTTCATAAAAGATTTTTCAAAAATTGTGAAACCCTTATGCAAGCTTTTTGTAGCTGATACTCCTTTTATATTTGATGATGATTGCATGCATGCCTTCAAAATTTTGAAAGAAAAACTCACCACCGCACCGGTCATTGCACCTCCAGATTGGAGTTTACCTTTTGAGCTAATGTGTGATGCAAGTGACTATGCGGTGTGAGCGATTTTGGGCATAATAAAAAACAAATTGTTGCATGTCATTTACTATGCCATCGTGTGTGCTTAATGATGCCCAATTGAATTACACTACCACTGAACAAGAAGTGCTTGCTGTGGTATGTGCTATTGATAAATTTAGATCCTACTTGATTGGTTGTAAAACTACAATCTACACTGATCATTCTGCTTTGAGATATCTTATGACTAAACAGGATGCTAAGCCAAGGCTTATTAGGTGGATACTACTACTCCAAGAGTTTGATTTGGAAATAAAGGACAAGAAAGGAGTGGAGAATGTGGTAGCCGACCATTTGTCCAGAGCTTCCACAAGCAGATGTCCAAGCGAAAGCAAAGTTGCCAATTCAAGAGGAATTCCCGGGATGAACAGTTGTTTGTGGTGCAAGTGGCACCTTGGTTCGTGGATATTGCAAATTACAAGGCGGCCAATAAGATTCCTAAGGACTTCAATGCGCAATGAGGAAGAAGCTCATTCATGATGCCAAGTTCTATATTTGGGATGAGCCGTATCTTTTCAAAAGAGGTTCAGATGGAATTCTGAGGAGGTGCATACCTGAAGAAGAAATTAATGGGGTGTTGACCCACTGCCACAACTCACCCTATGGAGGACACTTTGGTGGTGAGAGGACCGCCATGAAGATTTTGCAAAGCGGGCTATTTTGGCCCACTATTTTCAAGGACTCCTGAGCTTGGGTGATGAATTGTGATAAATGCCGAGGAGGACCTAGTATTTCCAAGAGAAATGAGATGCCCTTAAAGGGTATATTAGAGGTGGAGCTCTTTGACGTATGGGGGATTGACTTCATGGGTCCTTTCCCGTCATCTTACAACAACAAGTACATCCTGGTGGCGGTTGATTATGTGAGCAAGTGGGTGGAAGCCGTGCCAACTTTGAAAGATGATGCAAGAACTGTGATCAGTTTTGTGAGGAAGAATATTTTTACCCTGGTTTGGGACCCCTAGGGCTATCATAAGTGATGGGGGTACCCACTTTTGCAATAATGAGTTCAATGCAGTGCTTGCCAAGTTTGGGGTGAACCACAAAGTTACCACACCATACCATCCCCAAACCAGTGGGCAAGTGGAATTGTCCAACCGGGAGTTGAAGAGAATTTTGGAAAAAACTGTGAACAATGCAAGGAAGGATTGGGCGAAGAAGTTGGATGATGCACTTTGGGCCTATCGGACTGCTTATAAGACACCTATTGGTATGTCACCGTACCAATTAGTGTTCGGGAAATCATGTCACCTTCCAGGTAGAGCTACAACACCGTGCTTTTTGGGCGTGAAGGCCCTGAACTTTGATACAAGGCTGGCCATGGACAAGAGGATGCTTCAATTGAATGAGTTGGATGAGTTCCGACTCTTGGCTTATGAGAGTGCTAGGATATACAAGGAAAAGACAAAGTTCTGGCATGACAAGTACATTCTTCCCAAGAAATTTGAAGAAGTCCATCGGTTCTGCTTAACTCAAGACTCAAGCTCTTTCCAGGCAAATTGAGATCAAGATGGTCGTGGCCCATTCTATGTCAAGTCTGTCTCTCCATTTGGTTCAGGTTAAATTGGAAGATCCATCATCCTAGTGATACCTTCACTGTTAATGGACAAAGACTAAAGCACTACCTTGGAGGCAACTTTGATCGTCAGGCGGTCTCCGTCACTCTTCAGGCACCATCTTCTTTAAAAAAAAAAAAAATCATCCGTCAAGCTAGTGACGTTAAAGAAGCGCTTATTGGGAGGCAACCCAATTTTTATTTTCCTCTCCTCTTTTGTTTTTGATTTCTCCTCTTGAATAATGTGAGAAGCTCAAGAGGTTTGCTAATAGTTTGTTGAGTGGTTTCAGATTTTGAAGGAAGGAGGAGAAAAAGGGCAGGAGGAAACAAAACCAGAAAGCATGTGATTCAGCACCACTACCACCTTGTGAGTTGTTCTAGTTTTCTCCCCTCTCTAAACTTAATTATTTACATTGAGGACAATGTAAGTCTTTAAGCTTGGGGTAGGGGTAATCTTTTTGCTTGCATTGTAAATATTGCATTCATATAGGCTTTAGTCTTGCATGATCACATGAATTAATTGCCCCCTGCTTAGATTGAACATCTGATTGTGAGAGCTAAGTGCCAATTTTTCTGTGATAGTGAATTTTTGGACCCTGATTTTATATTCTTGTGATATGGCTTCATTAAATATGCTTGAGAGGGTCTTGGATAGTTGATGATTAGCATGTGTTTCTATGGATTTATGTTTCTCACTGGTTCTTGAACTGATAAATGTGAGCTTTTGAGCCATTAGGGGGTACTCACTAAATCTGCCCCCATTCTTTGTGTAGAGTGTGTTCCTCTTGGATTGTTTTTCTCTAGAACTTGACTTGAAACCATTTCGAAACTTGAAAATTTTTGAGAATATTTTTGAAAAGGATTGAGGCAATAGGTGTTTTTTCTGGCCTTCTGAGCTTTGAATGAATAATGCTACCCTTAGTTGCCCCATTTTGAGCCTGAATGAATAGCATGCTTTTCTTGGTACCCTGAAATGTTTTGTTAAATATGCTTTTGAGGGACCTTCTAAAGTACTGTGCAAAAATGGGTTGGAAAATGTAGTTGAAAGTTTGGGATGATGAAAAGAAAAAAAATGAATCTGAAAAAATTTTACTTCTCTTGAATTGCAAAATCTCCCCTTCTCCAAACAAAAAGAAAAAAAAAAGAAGAAGAGAAAAGGAAATAAAAATGGGGAAGGGGATGACAAAAAGGAATGACAAATAAAAAGAAAAAAAAAATGAAAGAATGGTGGAAGAGTAAACTGAAACCCAAAGAAAGGTATTTTAGAAGGTCGTGCCTTGCAATGCTTGATTGTTTGTATAGCCTTTTGAAATTTCCTGTTCTTGAAATTCCCACCTGAAAATTGATCCCATGGCCCCATTACAACCAAAGAATAAGACCTCTTGATTCTTAGATGTTTTCATTAATAAAGTGAAGATTTGGTTGATAGTCAAGCTTATGGTAGGAATCATTCTTTGAGGAAAATGGAGTGAAATGTCATATTCCCTTAACACTTGAGTGAGTGAGGCAAGAAAGAGAGCCAAGCAAATGAACAAGCTTGGGGTGATCTTCAAGTGAGATAGAGTGCCCGAATTAGTGAGAATGTGAGTCTAGGGAAACTAAGCCCCTAATTGGACTTGAATTGATTGTCTCTTGCTGAAATAATTGACTCGCTCGTTGCTTGGATCATTTTACTCGGGTTCTTAGTTCACTATCATTGTCCTGGTTGTTTTCATCTTATGGCCTTGGTTTTTGCTTGAGGACAAGCAACTTCTTAAGCTTGGGGTGATTTGATGAGTGTGATTTCACCTCATTTTCCATATACATTTCTGCATGCATTTGCATTTAGTTAGGCCATTTTAGTTGGATTTTGTTTAGTTTTTCATTTGGAACGGATAAGGTGGTATTGTGTGTTGTTTTGCAGGGATTTTTGATTAAATGCCCAAGTTTTAGCCATGAGGAAGCTGAGATGAAGAGAAGGCCTGAAAACTGAAGAAGAAGGGCACCAAAAGTCAGAATCTGTCACGGCCTGGCCGTGATGGCTATCACGGCCGTGACCCAAAACCACCAAAAGTCAGAGACGATCACGGCTTGGCCGTGATAGAGATCAAGGGCATGAAAAGTTGGTTCGCGACTCGAATGATAGCTCGCCTCGCGAGAGAGTGATTGTGCCAAAACCACCAAAAGTCAGAGACGATCACGGCCTGGCCGTGATGTATATCACGGCCGTGACCCAGAAACCTCCAAAAGTCAGAGACGATCACGTCCTGGCCGTGACAGAGATCACGGGCATCAAAAGTGGGCTCGCGTCGCGAAGAAATGGCTCGCCTCGCGAGATAGTAAGTTGGCCAGAACTGGAAGAGACAGAACCCGTCACGGCCTGGCCGTGATGGCTATCACGGCCGTGACCGGCCACGAGTAATAAAAGAACTGAGCAGAACAGAAGAAAATTCATTCAGAGAAAACCCTAAAGAAAAATCCTCTACGGCTGTGGCTGCTGTGCATCATTCCATGGAGCTCTCTCCTTTGTTCATCTCTGTAATTCTCTCTTTTGTTTTGTTTTCAATTATGTGTAGCTAAACTCCCCTTTGTTGGGGTTAGACTATTGCTATCTGAACTTGGTTGTAAAATGACTTGATTTTAATACAGTTTCCTTCTTCTTTATGAGTGTATAATTCTATGCTTAATGCTTTCCTAGGCTTGATCATCTTAGGAATGATTAGTTGCTTTAATAGACAATTGAAAGGTTGATGTTAAAGCATGCTCATGAATTATATGCCAAGTAGTCCAAGAATCTAGACATAGGTGTTGGCTGCTTGCAATCTTATGAATCTTTATTCTTAATGCAATTTCTCTTATTAATCCACCTAAGACATTAGGGTTTAATTTGGGATTTTAGGCTCAATGCACCTAAGACATTAGGCTTGAGTATATTAGAAAAGATTCGATTGTCATAAGTGAAGTAGGAACTGTGTTAGTTATCATTTCATAACAATCAAGGGAGGATTAGTTTAGTCTAACCCTAGCAATTCTATCTCATTGTTATTCATCTTTCTGTTTTCACAATTAACTGTTTGAAAAAAATCCAAAAAGAACAAAAACATTTTCTTCTTGTTTGTTTGTTAGATGTTAGAACAACCTTCACTCCAAAATTCGATCGCCTAGATAGTAGTCAAATTTGCGAAGTGGTAATTGTCCACGATCCCTGAGAACGATATCCGGTCTTACCGTTTTATTACTTGCAACGAACCGGTACACTTGCCGAGTCCGTGTCAGCTTTGTCCGAGTTCGATCATTGGGTATGCAACAACCATTGGCCAAGCTTTACTAACCGCGCGGCCAACTCGGAAATTAGTCCCATAGTGAGTCCAAAAGATCTAAGCCGTGGGGATACTTCGAGAGGTCACTCGGTCCCAATGACTAATTAGGGTGAGTATCAAACCAAAAAAAAAACCTTTCAGCTAACTAATGCACATTCCTTCCAAAATTCTATGTTGTGGTGCTCTTATAACCCTACTAGTGGAGCATAAGCACCGACAACATTAAAAGTATCTCGTTCCACTACAAACTTCATAACTATAATCGTTTCTCCAAACATTTTTACATCCACAACATTACTTATCTACATTTATGCCTACCCGATTCTAGATTAGACAAAACCTGGTGCAATTTCATTGGTATTTTAGGTGTTGTTTTCCAATGGGAATAGGAGGTGTAAAACTCATCAATGAAATTATAACATGTGTAATAACTATTACACATGTCTCATTTCCATTGGAAAATAGTACCTAAAATACTTATGAAACTGCACCTAAATTTGTTCTTATTGTGTCTTTTCTCTTACTCACTTAGTTTCTTGTAGGTACATAAAATTATTCCTCCTCATAATCTTGACATATACTATTTCTAGGGATTTACCTGTAAATGTGCGTACATTCCAAGTTTCAGAAGGAACCATGTTTTCACAAAGTAGCTTCTTTACCTATACTCATCCAGAAACATGTGAAAACCATTGTTTACTTTTCACTACACCTTGGTATTGATGCAAAACTCTTACTCAATATTTAATATTGTACTCAAGCTTACAACATATTGCTTACAGTTGACAACCTAACGTTAACAATATTATATACTTCATCCATGTCACAAAGATTTATGTTGGTTGTTGACTCCCTACCATACCTTTCCTCTTCCTTTTTAGGCTTGGGGATTAGTATGTGTCTATTTTTAATAAAGTACAACATAAGCAATGTAATCGTCAATATTTATATGGTAACTTATTCATATTCTATCATATCATATAAATGTATTTATAATAACTATATCAACATCCCATGTGTGATATTTGGTTCATGACGTTCAGAATTAGAATTAATGACATATTGAATTTGATTAATAGATACACATGTGGTAGATGAGTAATGAGTAATTTGTTAAGAACAACTTGGTTAATGATGTACAAAATCTTGGTTGATGATGTAACACCCCGTTTTTCGTAAATAATCTCAATGCATTTATATATATATATATATATATATATATATATATTTGTTTATGCTTGTTATGTTTGTTTTTGATGTCTAAGTTTATGTTTGGGGAAGTTTAGTCATAGAAATATTCAATTCTTTTAGAGTCCTAGTAACCTATTTCACAGTTTTGACCATATCTTGAGTTCTAGATGTCTGATCGAGGAGATCTTTGTGGCGTTGGAAATCTAAGAGAATTATCTACAAGTCTTATTTTATATGTTTTCCCAGTTCGGTTGTTTAGTAGGCCTCGCGACTCAATCTTTGTTCTTCCTGTGATTTGTGTAGATCCATAAAAGTGTTTTGGGCTATAATTAAGCCCAATGGTGCATAAACCGTCCATAACCTCCAAAACCACGACCTTAACCTAATGTTATATATCTAAACCACTCTAGATCAGACCCCATTCACGCCTCTTTGAATTCCTAACCCTTTTTCTCTCTAAAACTCCCTCAAATGAACCCGTTCTTACACCGTTCTTCACCGCTTCTTGATAGGAGAACATCGCTACTAATGGTGGTTCTTTGTGCTTGCTGTTTGGGACTTTAAAAAAGGTAAAATTCGTTCACCTTGTCCCTTGTGTTTCTTTCTTTCAAGTTCTTGATCTTTTTCTTTTGATTTCTTGATCTTAGAGTTGAATCAAGGTGTTTCTTGTCGTTCTTGAGGTAGTAAACAAGCGTTCGTGAGATGTGACCCTACAGGACTTTCTTCCTTTCCTTTTGAATTTCAATCTTAATACCAAGTATGGGGAGAAGGGATAGTATGAACATATAGGCATTGGGGGTAGCGTAAGATGAAGGTTAACCGATGACCCTATTGTTTGCTATTTGCATATTTGTTGTCTTGTTACATGTTTATCTGTGTTTGCTTATAATTGGTATGTTTATTCATGAATGCTTATGATGTTGTTATGTCATTGATGATAGTGTTGGTTGTTATGGTTGTTGAGATAAATGTTGATATCAATAAATGTTGTTATGCCATGCATGATAATGTTGGTTGTTATGGTTGTTGGGATAAATATTGATATCAATAAATGTTGTTATGTTGTTATGCCATGAATGATGTTGTTATGCCATGGATGATAGTGTTGGTTGTTATGGTTGTTGAGATAAATGATAACGTTAATAAGACTCTAACCAATTAATAGGTCTTATTAATGATGTTAAGACCTTAGAAGAGATGTTAATAAAGATGAATGCATTTAAGGAATGTTTTCCCAGTTTGTTCATAAGACATGAATATAGTATGAGAGGCAAGGTTATGTTCATAGGGCTTAGTCAAAGACCCTAGATTGATTAGTGAGTGTTTTAGGGAGGTTAATATTGAAGCTGGAAGTAAAAGACATGGGAACAATTAATGGTAATGAAACTGAGGATTGATGCTGTAGTTTAAGCCAATAGGTTTGATCTTTGAATGCCTTCAGAAACATGGTAAGGGTTTCCAACCAGTTCTGCCCAGATCAGTACAGCCATGATCCAACAAGCAAGACCGTGCTTGTTAGGCAGCACACCCGTGCTCACCTATCCAGAACAGAACGCAGAAAGCAGAACAAGGGTGGTTCACCCTAGTTGTTCCTAATAAAGAAGAAGACACCAAACCAAGTAAAGATAAGTTAGATAGCTTAAAGATAATAATATACCTTGGTAGCCGAGTGGCCAAGGGGGCCTTGATGCTTAATGGTCAAGGTGTTGACTTCTGGTGCCTATGGTCCAGAGTGTTAATAACTAAAGTGAAAAGATGTCGTCTTGTACCTTGGTAGCCGAGTGGCCAAGTGGGCCTCGATAGCTGAGTGGTCGAGGTGTTGAACTCTGATGATTTTTGGTCAGAGTGTTGTTGTTCTGTACCTTGGTAGCCGAGTGGCCAAGGTGGCCTTGATGCATAATGTCAAGGTGTTGTTAAAAGATATTGTACCTTGGTAGCCGAGTGGCCAAGGGGGCCTTGATGCTTAATGGTCAAGGTGTTGAGCTCTGGTGCTTTTTGACCAGGGTGTAAGTGAAAAGACTATGTGATAAAAGATTAAAGGCTAAAGATGAAAGATAACGTTGATGATGATGATGAACTTGGGTAGCCGAGTGGCCCAAGCAGAGGTGGTGATTGTTGGTTGTGCACTGTGTTGCTCATTCATGCATTGGAGTAGTGGAGTAGCATTGCATCGCATAACATACCTTGTTTGGAATGATATATATATATATATATATGATATTGATGTGATGAAATGGTTATGTTTGATATGCTATGTTTTTATGTTGCATGTTCATCTTGCTAACTGCTTCCGTGCCATTATGTTTTATACATGTTTCTTACTCCCCGTCTTTTGTTGTTTGCTTTGCATGTATTTTTTTGGTTATGCAGAGAATGATGAGCATCTTGCTGAGGAGTGACTCTGAGGAGCCGCTACTTGTAGTTAGGATTTCTTTAGTTTATGTTGTTTATCCGAGATGTTTCGGACTATGGTTATACCAGTTCTGTAATGTGACATCTGGGTTGGATTTCGTTTATGTTTTCAGTTATGTTTATTTAAAACATGTTTTCTTTTTCCGCGTTTGAGAAGTTATGTTACAATGTGGCAACCTCTGCCCAGTTTTTATTATTATGATATAATATGCATGTGTTCTTTTTCTTTTATTTTTTTATCGTTCTTATGTGTTATGAATACATGTGGGGTAAAGGGTGTCACAGATGAAACCCATTGGATGGTGTGATACCCTCTACCCCGCATACTTTAAATATAACATAAAACAATCATATATCATAAAATAAAGAATAACCGTAAGGTATCGAGTACCACATGATCCAAAATGTCACTAATCATAAATAACAACTTCGGAAACATAAATCAAAACATAAAACATAAGCCCGAAACCCTGATGTCACATATCAGAGCTAGTAACCGATTCGAAAATTACATCGAAAAAACAACTAACATAAAATCCTAATCTACGAGTAGCGACCTCCTCGGGATCACTCCTCAACATGCTACTCATTATCATATGCATAAACTAGATACATGCAAGAAACAACAATGAATAGGGAGTAAGAAATCATTCGTATAAACATAAACGGTAATGGAATAGGAGGTAAGATGTTCACACTACATATAAAGAATACGACATAACAACATTCATATCTAGTCATTACATCATATCAATTAAAGTATGATATGCAATTCAATGTTACTTCAATACTCCCTTGGATAGCCGATGCACCTTACTCTCGGATGCATCACCATGGGGGCAAACGATTCACCTAACTCTCAGATGAATCACCACAGACGGCCAGTTTGCCATACTCTAGGGCGAACTCCCCTGTCATCATAACTTCCCCTAATAACTTCATGCATGTATGCTAACACACAGTCAAACATTAACCACTACCACCATCGACACCATTAATTATAGTTTAACGACTTTGACCAGTAAGCATCAAAGTCAACTTTGACCAACAAGCATCAAAGTTTAACAACATCATTAACCATGGTTTGACAACTTTGACCAATAAGCATTAAAGTCTAACAGAACTAACGTGCGATAACATCATCGTTACCATCTTAACCATTATTAACATCTTTATCATTAATCGTTGTTATTAAGGTTTATAGCATTAATTGAATATTGGGCTATCACTCTTGTTTTTATCTCTCGTATTGTCTCATCTATTTATTCTAAGAAACCTCACAAGTTGTCCTAAAGCAATCGAGATCATCCCTAAATGTCCTTTACTATTCCATTGGGCATTAACCCCACCCCTCTTTGCTATCTTCATGTCTTATGAACATTAACAACTGAGTTTTAGTCTTAGATTCAACGCCAACATCCTTACGTCTTTAATTACCATGTTTTAACAACAACAACATCAACATATCATATCATATCATGGCATTACAGCAATAACACGTTTAAACACAATATACAATCACCACTTCAATATTATGCATACATCATACAAATCATGTAGACAAGCATACACGTTCACATATCGAAAATAACAATTAAATAACCAAACATCAGTTAAGACATATAGCACACAAAAGGGCCATGGGTTAACCCTCATCTTACGCTACTCCAAAACCTATATGTTCATACTAATTCCTTCTCCCCATACCTGGTATGAAGGTCTAAGTCTACGGTCAACTTGAGCGAATCCAAACCCGTCTCACTCGAACGGTTCAATGAATCTTGGTCAAGATTATTAAAAAGGAAAGAATGGTTAATCCCCAATTCAAGAAAACAAAAGGAGATTAATAAAAGGTTTACAAGATTACCTTAATTGACACTAATGCACGGCTTACTCTCCAATCGCATGAGAAAACACCAAGAGATTTGAAGAGGTTCAAGAGGAGGGAGGGAAGAGGGTTTATGACGCACAAGGATTGAGAAAAATTGTCAAAATGAGGGTTATGGATCGTAACCCTCTAAAATCAATGTTTTTGTGCTTTCAGGAAACGAGCAGGGGGTCATGCCCAAATGAGCACGGTCGTGCTCAATACAAGTAGGAGGTTGTGCTTAAAGAGCAAGGGGTCTTCTTAAATGAGCAGGGGTCGTGCGCAAATGAGCATGGTCGTGCTCAATACAAGCATGGGGTTGTTCTGAATGAGCAAGGGTTTGCAACATCCCTGTCAAACGCTCAAATTCTGACACAGCCGTGCTCAAATGAGCAGGGGGACGTGGTCATGTGTCATAAAGAGATTTTTGACCAGAAAATCCCCTCTTAATCCCTTTTGACCCATCCTAAAACATTTTCCTAATAATATAACACAAAAACATCAATTATAGGCAACATATATTCATTAAAGCAAACACATATAAGCATGGATATGTAAAACAAGGCGTTACAGATGGTGTATCCATAAACCAAACTAAACACGTTATTAATCATAATCTTAAGCATCATTAAATGTAACATCCATGTTTAGAACCTTGTTTAAGTGCTTAAGATGTATGTTTAAGTGTTTCGTAGCTTGTTTGAAAAGTACGTGATCGATCGGCTCAAAATCAGACGAGAACACAAACTAGGGTTTCTTGGTCAGGTTGGAATTCTTTAGCGCCTATAGGCCAGCGCTTGAGCGCCCAAAGACCCCATCCAGGTGGCAAGAGGTGGCAAGGGGTGAGACACATGTCATAAATCTTCGACACGAAGTTGTTGACTTTGGTCAACGCTCGGGTGTGGAGTACCCAATGTTCGAGCGTGCGCGTCAGCATTTTGAAAAAAATAAAGAATTTCTGAGAAATGGTAACTTAAGTTACCATTTTGTGAAAGAAAGAAAGAGAAAGAACATAGAGAAGGAGAGAGAGACTAGAGAGGGGAAAGAACTTTTGGAGCCAAGTTTGATCAAATCGGTTACCCTATCGCGATTCTGATTACACCGTTGTGATTGTGGCGACGGCGTCTTCTTAACCATATCCTTCTTTTCTTGCTAAGGCTAAGGTGAATTTTCGGAGCACTAGAGGTGTCGGAAGTGAGCGTGGCAGAATCTAGAAGGGAATTAGGAGCTTGGTTTTGTAGTCCCAGTGATACCTACGTGTAGCTCGGGTGGGAGAAATAAGCCACCTATCGTCGGAAACGGCTAAGTAGCATTTTATGCAATAATGGTGTAGGGCGACCTAAACCCTACTATTGAGCGAGTAATCGACAATGTCAATATCACATTGGCGACTACCCCATAGTACCAATGATGATATAGGGATTGTAGGTTTATCGTCGTTAGGTTGATTTTGTGAATATCGAGGTTGTGTGACCAATTGATCTGTGTGATGTGTGCTCGTTGTGTGAACATGCTTAAAATACAATATTTGGCTGATTGTGATTACATGAATAATTTAATATTATTTCAATATGGGTAACATGTTATGTCTGATAAGATGCGATATTTATGGATATATGCTTAGTTGGCCTCTAGAAGATGATATATGATGTTTGTGAGAGATGCATGCCGGGGAGAGTATGATATGAGACTAAGACATGCCTAGCCTAATAAAATATTATTTTATTTGTGATGAGCTTATGTGATGTGTTCTGAGGAAATATCTGAGATTGTGGTGAAAGGTTAAGGCACTATGTTATGACACGGTAAAAGTCGGTGAGACTCATACTAGTTTGCATGGTGTTGTTCACAGTCGTGTGGGTGATACACACGAGGTCAGAGTATTTGAATACAGATATCGGATATCACGGGACAGTTGATTAGAGATGCTACCATGATACTTTTGTAGTCCTTGCCGAGCGGCTCCGTGTGTAGCTTCAGACTACTTACATTATTATGTGTAGCTTCGGGCTACTTATGTTATTATGTGCAGCTTCGGGCTACTTATGTTATTATGTGTAGCTTTGAGCTACTGTGCGGTTTCTGACCACTTATAATATATATATATATATATATATATATATATATATATATATATATATATATATATATAGGAGTGCTCGCTTGGATGACTGACTAACATCCCTATTATGATGGAGGATGTGTGACAAGATTATGGCGGCCACGTCAGCATACAGGATTAACTGCATGAGAAAAGGATAGAGGATGATTCAGTAACTTGAGGATGATTGCTACTTATAGGTGTTCTATCTATGATGCATGTCTTTGTGCTGTTATTGTATGTATGCTATGTATTCCTTTTCCGTATATGAAGATAAAATAATTTCTTATCTCATATTCTTCTATATTGTGTATGTTTTATTATGTGATCATCGTGAGAAGATCCTGCGTACGAGCCAGCTAATGAGGAGCTTGATGGAACCCATTATGAGCTAGATGCTGGAGGACGAACAGTGGATCCTCATAGTTGAGTATAGATAGTCTATGGCCAATGCGTCTTTTTAGATGTTGTACTTTCAGTTCTTATGTCAGTTGTACTTATGGGGCCATATTTGATGTGGTACCCTAGACTGCTATGTTGTACCTTTGTGTTTATATACGTATATATAGTGTGATGGTTTACGTTCATGTCTTTTATTTTAAAAGTTTTAATATATCCTGCTTTTCTGTTATGTCTCACGTTTATATCGCGATTAAGTTTTAGTTAATTAGGTTTTTCTTTAATGGGACATCGGGGTGTCTCATTAACCAGATGTCGGATGTCAGATTTTCTGATGTTGAAATAACATAACAAGTTAATATTGGAAATCCCTCCATAATTGATGTAGTACAAAATTCAACAAATCTTGATAACATCAAATGCATGGAAAATAAAAGGTGGAGATTCCAAGGTCTTGGAATTTAATCCTTGACTATTGAAGATATTACATTCACCTTAGAAAAATGGAGATAATATTTTCAAGAGTTCTTGAAAATGTTAAAATTAATTGACATCCATTTACTATTTTTGAGAGAAGCCATATCCTTCCACTATATGAAGGGGACTTGTGAGGAGTTGGAGTATGCAAGCAAGTGAGATCCTGAAAGAGTGCTAGAGTGAGAGAGTTTGTATAATTCTCTTCAAAATATAGTGATATTTTCACCATACTTGGTGAGAGAAAAACAATTCTATTTGGGTGAGAATGAGATTAGTGTAATCCTACTTCATAATGGAGATATTTTTTGAACTCTGTAACACCCCCCTTGGGCATTACTTTGTGAACACTTGCGGAATAAACTAAAAATAAAATTTGTTGGTTGCTTTCGGAAATTGATTTACTTTAAGTCAGAAAATCTGGGTGTAAATTTTTTTTCTACTTAACACTTCGGAAACTATGTGATACACATAACAAAAAAAAAACAGTACGTTTATACTATACTTGACCACACACACATCCCAATTTTATTTATAAACAAACCTTCCACAACGTACAAATTTTTTCTTAAAAGTCATTTCTTATAAACTATATGAAAACTATCAAGACCCACGTACTAAACTTTTTAAAACATGCATCCTCAAATACAAACCTAAGCTGATCGCTCTACAAGACACTCACTAATAAGACCGCGTGATCATCCCTATGATCACGTACCTCTTCCTGCAATTCGGACTTAAGTCTCCAAGTGACTTAAGGAACTCCTCTGCAACATCTGTACTCGTATACCAAGGTACAACAGCAAGACAAAAACAAGTATATGCAAGGGTGAGAACCAATATATGGATTTTAAAACGATAACTACATGCGCGACACACAAAACAACATATAACATGTATAGCTATAACAACATAGGTATTCAAGTGTGGGTTATGGGAGGTGGAGCCGTGGGTTAGGGTGTTATTTTGATCCAAAATGTTGATGGCACAACTTGTAATAACCATGGAAATTCAAGGGTAAATGGTCATTTCCATAATTAAATATCTAGATATTAAGAAAATCGTCACTACTAATGTGTGGTGGAGAATTTGTAGATGGGTGGCTGATTTGTGGCCACAAGAAGAGGAAGAAGCCAATAAGGCTAGAAAATTTCTTTGGTTTCAAGTTCTTGGGTTTAACATGTATAGGTATTAGAGAGATTGAATCAAGTGTTCTATTTCAAAAATGGAAATAAATCTCATCCAAACCCTATATGACATAGGTTCGGTCCTCAACAATAAAATAGGATAGAGATTTTATTTTGATTCATGCTTCTAGATAATGAATATAGGTATGATATAGAGGTCATAGAAATTGATCTCATGTCAAAAGGATTTTTCAACAGTTTTCTAGAAATTTTTGAAGATTGGATCTAGAAATTGGAAAATGATGTTCATGGCATGAAAATCATGAAATTAATGAAAAAGAAGACTTGATTAATCTTGTAGAAGAGAGGTTACCTCTTGATGAAGAGTAATGATCAAAACAAACTTTGTTGAAATTTTTGACAGCTTTGAGGGTGTGGTGGTGTTATGAGCATATCTCATGATTTACTAATCTAGAAATTACAAAATTTGGCTTGTTCGAAAGGTAACAAGGAGATACACAACTTTTATGTTTAAGGTTTTGTTTGATTCAGATCATAACAGGGGCGTAAAGAGCCTTCTTTCCACTGTTCTCTTGGGATGCTGAGGATTTTGAGCTGTTTTGGTAATTTGGGTATATCTCCCAATATACTTATCCGTTTTTGATGATATTTAGCTCGTTGGAAATAACATATGAATAGGAACAACTTTCGTGTAGAAAGTTGTTCGAGTTTCAGAACATAAAAGGGTCGGAAGTTTGGTACAGTTTCGGACGAGTATGAGCATCAATGAAGTCTTTATATGTTCTTAGAGAAAATGATGAACTTGATGAAAAAGAAAGTATAAATGAGTTGAAATTGGTCTAAGTGTGGGTTATGGGAGGTGGAGCCGTGGGTTAGGGGGTTATTTTGGTCCAAAATATTAATGGCACAACTTGTAATAACCATGGAAATTCAAGGGTAAAATAATCATTTCCATAAATAAATATCTAGATATTAAGAAAATCATCACTATTAATGTGTGGTGGAGAATTTGTAGATGGGTGGCTAATTTGTGGCCACAAGAAGAGGAAGAAGCCAATTTGAATTTTTCTTGCCTTAACCATGGTTAATGTTTAACTAGGTTAGATTAGGGTCATTTTGGTCTTTTCACCCTTAAACTCATCATTACGTTCATTAATTTCTAGGTGAGTCACCCCCCCCCCCATGAGGATGACTCATGTCCTCATTCATCTGGTGTCGGATTTTGTCTCTGCACATCCGCTCTCGACTCCGTCGATTACCCGATTTAAGTTTTGCGCCCAAAATAACTTATTTATTTTGAAAAATTTTGAAATAACCACTATCGTTGGAAAATATATAAAAAAAACCTAATTTTTTCGTTCACAAGTCAAAATTAGGTTTTCTGATCATTAAAATCTTACTGTCAATGAAAATGCAGATAGGGTTCCGTCTGAATTTTCAACCCAAAGTTTAATCGTAATTCTCTACGATAAAGTAGAGTATAAATATGACTTTAGTTTATCCAAAATCATTTTCTAAGTCTCGGATAAAAATATAAACATTATTCCTATTTATACCGATATTAGAAAGTTGAAAAATCGGGGTGTTGCAAACTTGGTCCCATGTTTTTTTTCTTTCACATTTAGGCTATGTTTTTGAGTTATTTTTTGGAGGGTTTAAGTGAAGGAAAGGAGATGTTATTTTTGTCCCCGTCTTCTTTGTGAGTTCTATTAATTAGAGGGAAAGCTTTTGGGGGTATTTTAATTAATCCCCCATTATCCTCCTCAATCCACTTTTTTCATTTCACTCCCAAACAAGAAGAGGAATATACTCTCCTTTACTCCCCTCCCTTCCATTTCCTTCCCCTTTGATTTCCTCCTTTTCCTTCCCCTCTAAACTCGCAAACAAGGCCTTAGGGAATTTTCCACGTTAAAAATTATTTCTCTTACTTTCTTTATTTTTCTTAGGAGAATGCTAACGAGTGCCCTTAGTGCAATGTTTAAGGAATCAAGAAATAAAATTTTATATGAAAAGTTATGTATTTAGCATTTTGAAAAGTGTTACGCTTAGTTTCCTAATACAAACTTTTTGTAGGTTCCTTAACCAATACCCTTTGGGCACTCGTTAGCAAAACCTTTTTTCTTATTGCCCATCTTAATCACATTAAGGATAAATGACGTGTCAACATGAATACAAGTGCCATTTACTAAACATGAGTTCTCACAAGGTATCAACCCAATCAGAACTCACCAAAACACAAATACTTGTTTGTCAACACACATTGTTTCAAAAAAAGAAACGATTCGAACAAAGTCCAACTAGAGATCACACAACAAAAACCTAACAGAACTATTTCCCAAGGTTCCCGAAAGACTTGACCAGCTCTGATACCACTCTGTAACACCCCCCCCCCCCCCCCCCGGGCATTACTTTGTGAACACGAACGGAATAAACTAAAAAGAAAATTTGCTGGTTGCTTTCGAAAATTGATTTATTTTAAGTCGAAAATCTGGATGTAAAATTTTTTTTCTTCTTAACACTTCGAAAACTTTGTGATACACATAACAAAAAAAACAGTACATTTATACTATACTTGACCACACACATATCCCAATTTTATTTATAAACAAACCTTTCACAACGTACAAATTTTTTCTTAAAAGTCATTTCTTATAAACTATATGAAAACTATCAAGACCCACGTACTAAACTTTTTAAAACATGCATTGTAACGCCCTTTGTTACATTAGTAATCCCAAGGTAAAATCAATAAAAAAATCATTTAAAACATTTAATTAAAACATATATCTCATAAAGAAAAATTAAAAAAAAATATTTAAAGTCTGAAAATACCTCATAATAAATAACGTAGTAATAAAATATCCATGTAGTAAATATAAATATAGATAAAAATCAAAAGCCTCAAAACCGGGCGTCTAATTACAATCCCAACGATAAATAAATGTGTCTAGCCACATACGGCTCCTCGTGCTCTGAAAACAATACTTATAATGAGATATAAAATCCCAGTGATCAACAATACAGTTTTAAAAAAATATTTTCGAAAATAGCATTGTTCTCACTAGTGTGATGGCGGAAAAACTGTCCATGGCACCCGCTAATTTTCCAAAATAATGTATATAAAAGAAAATACTTTTAATATCAATAATAATCTCGTCTCAATACATCACATTCCATATACCAGATAAATTCTAGTTTAATCCAAGCGATCCGAAGACCTCCTAATTAAATTGGCATCTTGCCGACATGCCATATATTCACACATCACACGACAATGGCGTCCCATTGCCCACCCCTACTCACGAGGAGTGTTTCGATGTCACCCTCTCGTCAGGGGACATTTCCATTTCGATACCTCTCATGTGCACATGGTGGTATTTCTCCTTTTTCGACACCCCAATCTGTGGCGGTGTTACTTTCGATACTCCTTTTTAGGTAGTATTACTCATTTTCGACATCCCAACCACATGGCGATGTTACTTTCGATACCCCTTAAGGCGGTATTTCTCTTCGATACCCCTATCATAGGTGGTATTACGACAAACATCATACAAATCATCATAAGGCACAATTTCATGTCTCATACGTGTAACAATTCATTTACCAAAAATTAAATGTTTGATCTTATCATGCATGTCAAATAAACTCACATGGCATAGCATACACCGATAAGCACGTCATTCAACTAATACAATACCAATCATGTATTTCATACCATTAGTAACAAGAATAAATACCCAATTTAATAATATTTTTTTATTTTAATTCAAAACCCCAAAAAATTTAATTTATTAATAACATGCATCATTCAATTAAAATCCCTCAAAAAATCATAGGTAAATCGCCCAACACAACAAACACATGTACCATGAAAAGGGTTATTAAAAGATACTGCTACTCACCTCTCGAAGACCTCCAAAGTGTTCTAGAAATTACGTATGATAAAAGTTGGTGCTTCTCTAAAATATTTTCTTCCCTTCACTATTACAATTACACCGACAAGAAAAAGAAACGCGTCTCAATGTCCCTCGCACTGTACGGTCCTCCCTCTAAAATCCTCATCTGCGCGGTGCTCTCATTGCTTGCACAGTGATTTGAGTATATATATATATATATATACACACACTGCACATTAGGCAGCGTAGGTTTTCTTTTTTTTTTTTAGTTTATTTTCTTTTCCTTTTTTTTTTTGTTTCTTTACTGATTATTTCTTTTTTTTTATATAGAATAACTAGGCCCACTTGACTTATGAGTTACCCCTAGGCCCCTACGTGAAAAGTCTGTACTTATGTTTACATTCATATATATATATATATATATATATATATATATATATATATATATATATATATATATATAATTCATTATTCCCCTTACAATTTCTAACCAATTATAATAAATTTTATACTAACAAATCCTTTACACTAAACCTCTTAATTATATCTTATTTTTATTATATCATTATTATTTATTTTTATTTTTATTTTTATTTTTTATAACTTAATCTTTTTTTTTTTAAATTAATTATATTAAAATTTTAGGATGTTACATTTTCTCCCCTCCTTAAAGAATTTCGTCCCCAAAATTCGCCTCATACTCACGCACTTATTTTAACATATGGCATATTCAAACTTAAAGGTTACCATACCTTAGATAATAAAATCTGGGTATTGACGCACGATGTCCTCCTCCATCTCCCAAGTGGCTTCCTCAGGAGTCAATTCGTCCCATAACACTTTCACCAATGGAATCGCCTTGTTCCTTAGAGTCTTAGTGCTCTTGTCCAGAATTTGACTAGGCTTTGGCTTATAGATCAAAATTATCCTTCAATTGTACAGACTCGGGAGCTATCACGCGAGATTCATCTGACACATATTTTCTGAGTTGTGACACATGGAAAACATCATGAAGGTTTGCCAACTGTGGCAGAAGAGCCAATTGATAAGCAACATGCCCGACTCTTTCAAGGATTTGGAAGGGTCCCATGAAACGAGGATCTAGCTTGTGGACTTCCATCGACCTCCCTACCCCCGTCTTAGGAGTGACTCTCAAAAATACATGCTCACCTTCCTGAAATTCTAGAGGCTTTCTCCTTTTGTCGGCATAGCTCTTTTGCTTACTTTGCGCCGTGTGCATCCTCTCCCTAATCATTCTTATTCTCTCGGAGGTTTCCTGGACCAATTCATGTCCTATCAAGGTTTTCTCGCCTACCTCACACCAACATAAAGGGGGCCTACACTTCCTCTCATATAGGGCCTCATAGGGTGTCATGCCTATACTAGCGTGATAACTATTGTTATACGCAAATTCAATAAGAGGTAGGAACCTATCCCAACTCCCTCCTTCATCCAAGACGCACGCTCTAAGCATGTCCTCAAGGGTCTGAATGGTCCGTTCTGACTGACCATCCGTTTGGGGATGATAAGCCGTGCTAAGGTTCAACTTAGTCCCAAAGGCTTGCTGAAAAGCTCTCCAAAATCTAGAGGTAAACCTCGGGTCTCTATCCGACACTATAGAAGTGGGTATCCCATGAAGCTTGACTATTTCCTCGATATAGAGGTATGCCAACTTATCTAATCTATAGGTTGCCTTAATTGGCAAGAAGTGGACAGACTTGGTCAACCTATCCACTATCACCCAAATGGCGTCTAAGCCCAAACGCGTCTTAGGTAACCCCATCACAAAGTCCATAGAAATTATCTCCCACTTCCATTCTGGAATCTCCAAGGACTGCAACAACCCCGAAGGCTTCTGATGTTCTATCTTAACCTTTTGGCACACTAAACACCTAGCTACGAAGCTCGCCACATCCTTTTTCATTCCTGGCCACCAATACATCATCTTAAGGTCTTGGTACATCTTAGTTATCCCAGGATGTATGGTAAACTTTCCCTTATGAGCTTCCTCTAATATCTTCTCTCTAAGGCTCCCCTCCTTAGGAACAACGATCCTGTTCTTAAACTTCACTAGCCCATCAACAGACAACTCATAACCCTCTTGTCCCAACCGAGACTGCAACTCTTGGTCTAAAATTTGTTCCCGCCTAACCTCATCTCTAAGGTCACTATTAATTTCCAACCTATTCAGCTTCAAACTTAAAACATTTAAGGACACATCCAACACCTCCAGATTCATGTCCCCAAACTCTTCCATGAGGTTCAGCTCTTGCACCATCAAGCTCGACACGTGTAGGGGCTTCCTACTCAAAGCATCTGCCACCACATTGCCCTTCCCCCGATGGTACTTCAACTCGAAGTCATAGTCCTTAAGGAACTCCATCCACCTTCGTTGTCTCATGTTCAACTCCTTCTGGTCGAACAGATGTTTAAGGCTTTTATGGTCACTAAAAACTTCAAACTTCGCCCCATAAAGGTAATGCCTCCAAATATTAAGGGCAAAAACCACCGCTGGTAGCTCTAGGTCATGGGTAGGGTAATTCCCCTCATGTGGCCTAAGCTGCCTAGAGGCATATGCTACCCACCTTGCCCTCCTGCATTAAGACACATCCCAAGCCATTCTTAGATGCGTCGCAGTATACCACAAAACTCACTAAGGGATCCGGTATAGTTAAGACTGGTGATGACACCAATCTCCTCTTAAGCTCTTGGAACCCGTCCTCACACTCCTGGTCCCACACAAAAGGTTTCCCTTTCCTAGTCAACTGGGTCAAAGGTAAGGCTAGTCTAGAGAACCCCTCTATGAACTTCCTATAGTAACTAGCTAAGCCTAAGAAACTTCTTACTTCGGTTACTGTCTTAGGTTGTTCCCATCCCAACACCGCATCAACTTTAGAGGAATCAACCGTCACACCATCCTTTGAGATTGTGTGTCCTAAAAACTTTACCTCGTCTAGCCAAAACTCACACTTCTCCGGTTTGGCATAAAGACGCTCGTCCCTCAAGATCTGCAACACCGACCTTAGGTGTTCTCCATGTTCTTATGGTGTCCTAGAGTATATTAAAATATCATCTATGAACACCCCCACAAACCTGTCCAAAAAGGTCCTAAAGATTTGATTCACGTAGTCCATGAAAACGGCTGGGGCGTTGGTCACACCAAAGGGCATCACTATATACTCATAGTTCCCATACCTTGTCCTAAAGGCTGTCTTAGGGATGTCATCGCTTCTAACTCTAATTTGATGGTGTCCCAATCTTATATCTATTTTGGAAAACACTGACGCTCCCTTTAACTGATCTAAGAGGTCATCTATCCTAGGTAAGGGATATTTGTTCTTGATGGTTACCCTATTCAGTTGCCTATAATCAACACATAACCTCATACTCCCATCTTTTTTCTTCACTAGAAGCACTGGTGCTCCCCAAGGTGACACACTAGGCCTAATAAACCCCTTTTGCAACATATCCTCTATCTGTTTCTTGAGCTCGCTCAACTCTAAAGGTGCCATCCTATAGGGTGCTACTGACTGAGGTCCACTCCCCGTTACTAGATCTATGGTAAACTCAATCTCTCTATCCGGAGGTAAATTAGAGACATCCTTAGGAACATATCTGGGAACTCACACACAATAGGCAACGCCGCTATATCACTTTCAGCCTCTATCTTAGCAGAAAAGAGAAGTATATATCCCTGAGCTCCCTCAACTAAGCACTTACGACATGAGGCAGAAGAGATAAGATGTTCTGTCCTAGGAGAGTTAACAGACATGAACCGTGGAATGAAAGAAATAGTTCGAATAGCACAATCAATAATAGAATTGTTACGAGACAATCGGTCCATGCCCAAAATAATATCTAGACCACACATAGGTAAACATATCAAATCAACAATATAAGTCAGGTCTTGAAACAAAAGGGACATTGCAGGCAGACAGAAGAAGTAATCAATTTATCTTTAGCAGGAGTAGAAACACACAAATCATATGACAGTTTAGTAACTGGTAACTCTAAGAATTGAGCACATTTAAATGAAATGAATGAATGTGTTGCTCCCGAATCGAACAATAGAGTAACTTTCCTCCTGTACGAGTTGAAGAAATTCAGTCTCCTTCGGATTCTAAGCTGCATCGGAATAATAGCGGATCATTCTTCATGAATTCGAAAAGTCCCACGTGCTAAGGGTCCTAGGCAGCCACCACTCCATCAGTGATTGGTCTCCATTCCCCTACAGTTGACGGAGAGTCTCCGTCTGCCCATGCGTAGCTCTGATCATACAAACCAAAGCTGCTGCAAGTGCAATGTTCGTCCCTCGCCTATTAGTCCTATAAATCTGCTCACTCCCTATGAAATATTGGGTTGATCAAGTCCAATATCCCAAAGAATAGCATGCAGCATTTATAACTTTAACAAGCATCCTATGCGCCCAAGTTTTGTTTTATAAAAGCCACAATGCCACAGTCCGATTTAGAATCGAACTGCTCTGATACCATAAATGTAACGCCCTTTGTTACATTAGTAATCCCAAGGTAAAATCAATAAAAAAAATCCTTTAAAACATTTAATTAAAACATATATCTCATAAAGAAAAATTAAAAAAAATATTTAAAGTCTGAAAATACCTCATAATAAATAACGTAGTAATAAAATATCCATGTAGTAAATATAAATATAGATAAAAATCAAAAGCCTCAAAACCGGGCGTCTAATTACAATCCCAACGATAAATAAATGTGTCTAGCCACATACGGCTCCTCGTGCTCTGAAAACAATACTTATAATGAGATATAAAATCCCAGTGATCAACAATACAGTTTTAAAAAAATATTTTCGAAAATAGCATTGTTCTCAGCCGGCGCGGTAGCCGGAAAAACTGTCCATGGCACCCGCTAATTTTCCAAAATAATGTATATAAAAGAAAATACTTTTAATATCAATAATAATCTCGTCTCAATACATCACATTCCATATACCAGATAAATTCTAGTTTAATCCAAGCGATCCGAAGACCTCCTAATTAAATTGGCATCTTGCCGACATGCCATATATTCACACATCACACGACAATGGCGTCCCATTGCCCACCCCTACTCACGAGGAGTGTTTCGATGTCACCCTCCTGTCGGGGACATTTCCATTTCGATACCTCTCATGTGCACATGGTGGTATTTCTCCTTTTTCGACACCCCAACCTGTGGCGGTGTTACTTTCGATACTCCTTTTTAGGTAGTATTACTCATTTTCGACATCCCAACCACATGGCGATGTTACTTTCGATACCCCTTAAGGCGGTATTTCTCTTCGATACCCCTATCATAGGTGGTATTACGACAAACATCATACAAATCATCATAAGGCACAATTTCATGTCTCATACGTGTAACAATTCATTTACCAAAAATTAAATGTTTGATCTTATCATGCATGTCAAATAAACTCACATGGCATAACATACACCGATAAGCACGTCATTCAACTAATACAATACCAATCATGTATTTCATACCATTAGTAACAAGAATAAATACCCAATTTAATAATATTTTTTTATTTTAATTCAAAACCCCAAAAAATTTAATTTATTAATAACATGCATCATTCAATTAAAATCCCTCAAAAAATCATAGGTAAATCGCCCAAGACAACAAACACATGTACCATGAAAAGGGTTATTAAAAGATACTGCTACTCACCTCTCGAAGACCTCCAAAGTGTTCTAGAAATTACGTATGATAAAAGTTGGTGCTTCTCTAAAATATTTTCTTCCCTTCACTGTTACAATTACACCGACAAGAAAAAGAAACGCGTCTCAATGTCCCTCGCACTGTACGGTCCTCCCTCTAAAATCCTCATCTGCGCGGTGCTCTCATTGCTTGCACAGTGATTTGAGTATATATAGATATATATATATATATATATATATATATATATATATATATATATATATATATATATATACTGCACATTAGGCAGCGTAGGTTTTCTTTTTTTTTTTTAGTTTTTTTTCTTTTCCTTTTTTTTTTCTTTATTGTTTATTTCTTTTTTTTTTATAGAATAACTAGGCCCACTTGACTTATGAGTTAACCCTATGCCCCTACGTGAAAAGTCTGTACTTATGTTTACATATATATATATATATATATATATATATATATATATATATTAATTCATTATTCCCCTTACAATTCCTAACCAATTCTAATAAATTTTATACTAACAAATCCTTTACACTAAACCTCTTAATTATATCTTATTTTTATTATATCATTATTATTTATTTTTATTTTTATTTTTATTTTTATTTTTTATAACTTAATCTTTTTTTTTAAAATTAATTATATTAAAATTTTAGGATGTTACATTTTCTCCCCTCCTTAAAGAATTTCGTCCCCAAAATTCGCCTCATACTCACGCACTTATTTTAACATATGGCATATTCAAACTTAAAGGTTACCATACCTTAGATAATAAAATCTGGGTATTGACGCACGATGTCCTCCTCCATCTCCCAAGTGGCTTCCTCAGGAGTCAATTCGTCCCATAACACTTTCACCAATGGAATCGCCTTGTTCCTTAAAGTCTTAGTGCTCTTGTCCAGAATTTGACTAGGCTTTGGCTTATAGATCAAAATTATCCTTCAATTGTACAGACTCGGGAGCTATCACGCGAGATTCATCAGACACATATTTTCTGAGTTGTGACACATGGAAAACATCATGAAGGTTTGCCAACTGTGGCAGAAGAGCCAATTGATAAGCAACAGGCCCGACTCTTTCAAGGATTTGGAAGGGTCCCATGAAACGAGGATCTAGCTTGTGGACTTCCATCGACCTCCCTACCCCCGTCTTAGGAGTGACTCTCAAAAATACATGCTCACCTTCCTGAAATTCTAGAGGCTTTCTCCTTTTGTCGGCATAGCTCTTTTGTCTACTTTGCGCCGTGTGCATCCTCTCCCTAATCATTCTTATTCTCTCGGAGGTTTCCTGGACCAATTCATGTCCTATCAAGGTTTTCTCGCCTACCTCACACCAACATAAAGGGGGCCTACACTTCCTCCCATATAGGGCCTCATAGGGTGCCATGCCTATACTAGCGTGATAACTATTGTTATACGCAAATTCAATAAGAGGTAGGAACCTATCCCAACTCCCTCCTTCATCCAAGACGCACGCTCTAAGCATGTCCTCAAGGGTCTGAATGGTCCGCTCTGACTGACCATCCGTTTGGGGATGATAAGCCGTGCTAAGGTTCAACTTAGTCCCAAAGGCTTGCTGAAAAGCTCTCCAAAATCTAGAGGTAAACCTCGGGTCTCTATCCGACACTATAGAAGTGGGTATCCCATGAAGCTTGACTATTTCCTCGATATAGAGGTATGCCAACTTATCTAATCTATAGGTTGCCTTAATTGGCAAGAAGTGGACAGACTTGGTCAACCTATCCACTATCACCCAAATGGCGTCTAAGCCCAAACGCGTCTTAGGTAACCCCATCACAAAGTCCATAGAAATTATCTCCCACTTCCATTCTGGAATCTCCAAGGACTGCAACAACCCCGAAGGCTTCTGATGTTCTATCTTAACCTTTTGGCACACTAAACACCTAGCTACGAAGCTCGCCACATCCTTTTCCATTCCTGGCCACCAATACATCATCTTAAGGTCTTGGTACATCTTAGTTATCCCAGGATGTATGGTAAACTTTCCCTTATGAGCTTCCTCTAATATCTTCTCTCTAAGGCTCCCCTCCTTAGGAACAACGATCCTATTCTTAAACTTCACTAGCCCGTCAACAGACAACTCATAACCCTCTTGTCCCAACCGAGACTGCAACTCTTGGTCTAAAATTTGTTCCCGCCTAACCTCATCTCTAAGGTCACTATTAATTTCCAACCTATTCAGCTTCAAACTTAAAACATTTAAGGACACATCCAACACCTCCAGATTCATGTCCCCAAACTCTTCCATGAGGTTCAGCTCTTGCACCATCAAGCTCGACACGTGTAGGGGCTTCCTACTCAAAGCATCTGCCACCACATTGCCCTTCCCCCGATGGTACTTCAACTCGAAGTCATAGTCCTTAAGGAACTCCATCCACCTTCGTTGTCTCATGTTCAACTCCTTCTGGTCGAACAGATATTTAAGGCTTTTATGGTCACTAAAAACTTCAAACTTCGCCCCATAAAGGTAATGCCTCCAAATATTAAGGGCAAAAACCACCGCTGGTAGCTCTAGGTCATGGGTAGGGTAATTCCCCTCATGTGGCCTAAGCTGCCTAGAGGCATATGCTACCCACCTTGCCCTCCTGCATTAAGACACATCCCAAGCCATTCTTAGATGCGTCGCAGTATACCACAAAACTCACTAAGGGATCCGGTATAGTTAAGACTGGTGATGACACCAATCTCCTCTTAAGCTCTTGGAACCCGTCCTCACACTCCCCGGTCCCACACAAAAGGTTTCCCTTTCCTAGTCAACTGGGTCAAAGGTAAGGCTAGTCTAGAGAACCCCTCTATGAACTTCCTATAGTAACTAGCTAAGCCTAAGAAACTTCTTACTTCGGTTACTGTCTTAGGTTGTTCCCATCCCAACACCGCATCAACTTTAGAGGAATCAACCGTCACACCATCCTTTGAGATTGTGTGTCCTAAAAACTTTACCTCGTCTAGCCAAAACTCACACTTCTCCGGTTTGGCATAAAGACGCTCGTCCCTCAAGATCTGCAACACCGACCTTAGGTGTTCTCCATGTTCTTATGGTGTCCTAGAGTATATTAAAATATCATCTATGAACACCCCCACAAACCTGTCCAAAAAGGTCCTAAAGATTTGATTCACGTAGTCCATGAAAACGGCTGGGGCGTTGGTCACACCAAAGGGCATCACTATATACTCATAGTTCCCATACCTTGTCCTAAAGGCTGTCTTAGGGATGTCATCGCTTCTAACTCTAATTTGATGGTGTCCCAATCTTATATCTATTTTGGAAAACACTGACGCTCCCTTTAACTGATCTAAGAGGTCATCTATCCTAGGTAAGGGATATTTGTTCTTGATGGTTACCCTATTCAGTTGCCTATAATCAACACATAACCTCATACTCCCATCTTTTTTCTTCACTAGAAGCACTGGTGCTCCCCAAGGTGACACACTAGGCCTAATAAACCCCTTTTGCAACATATCCTCTATCTGTTTCTTGAGCTCGCTCAACTCTAAAGGTGCCATCCTATAGGGTGCTACTGATACAGGTCCACTCCCCGGTACTAGATCTATGGTAAACTCAATCTCTCTATCTGGAGGTAAATTAGAGACATCCTTAGGAACATATCTGGGAACTCACACACAATAGGCAACGCCGCTATATCACTTTCAGCCTCTATCTTAGCAGAAAAGAGAAGTATATATCCCTGAGCTCCCTCAACTAAGCACTTACGACATGAGGCAGAAGAGATAAGATGTTCTGTCCTAGGAGAGTTAACAGACATGAACCGTGGAATGAAAGAAATAGTTCGACTAGCACAATCAATAATAGAATTGTTACGAGACAATCGGTCCATGCCCAAAATAATATCTAGACCACACATAGGTAAACATATCAAATCAACAATATAAGTCAGGTCTTGAAACAAAAGGGACATTGCAGGCAGACAGAAGAAGTAATCAATTTATCTTTAGCAGGAGTAGAAACACACAAATCATATGACAGTTTAGTAACTGGTAACTCTAAGAATTGAGCACATTTAAATGAAATGAATGAATGTGTTGCTCCCGAATCGAACAATAGAGTAACTTTCCTCCTGTACGAGTTGAAGAAATTCAGTCTCCTTCGGATTCTAAGCTGCATCGGAATAATAGCGGATCATTCTTCATGAATTCGAAAAGTCCCACGTGCTAAGGGTCCTAGGCAGCCACCACTCCATCAGTGATTGGTCTCCATTCCCTACAGCTTGACGGAGAGTCTCCGTCTGCCCATGCGTAGCTCTGATCATACAAACCAAAGCTGCTGCAAGTGCAATGTTCGTCCCTCGCCTATTAGTCCTATAAATCTGCTCACTCCCTATGAAATATTGGGTTGATCAAGTCCAATATCCCAAAGAATAGCATGCAGCATTTATAACTCTAACAAGCATCCTATGCGCCCAAGTTTTGTTTTATAAAAGCCACAATGCCACAGTCCGATTTAGAATCGAACTGCTCTGATACCATAAATGTAACGCCCTTTGTTACATTAGTAATCCCAAGGTAAAATCAATAAAAAAATCCTTTAAAACATTTAATTAAAACATATATCTCATAAAGAAAAATTAAAAAAAAATATTTAAAGTCTGAAAATACCTCATAATAAATAACGTAGTAATAAAATATCCATGTAGTAAATATAAATATAGATGAAAATCAAAAGCCTCAAAACCGGGCGTCTAATTACAATCCCAACGATAAATAAATGTGTCTAGCCACATACGGCTCCTTATTTAAGAAAATACTAACCAAACTAGAAATAATAACTAATGGAATCCACTAAGTCTTCACGCCTCTTCAGTTTCAATGGCGTCCTCCTCGTGCTCTGAAAACAATACTTATAATGAGATATAAAATCCCAGTGATCAACAATACAGTTTTAAAAAAATATTTTCGAAAATAGCATTGTTCTCACTAGTGCAGAAATCGGAAAAACTGTCCATAGCACTCGCTAATTTTCCAAAATAATGTATATAAAAGAAAATACTTTTAATATCAATAATAATCTCGTCTCAATACATCACATTCCATATACCAGATAAATTCTAGTTTAATCCAAGCGGTCCGAAGACCTCCTAATTAAATTGGCCTCTTGCCGGCATGCCATATATTCACACTTCACACGACAATGGCGTCCCATTGCCCAACCCTACTCACGAGGAGTGTTTCGATGTCACCCTCCTGTCGGGGACAATTCCATTTCGATACCTCCCATGTGCACATGGTGGTATTTCTCCTTTTTCGACACCCCAACCTGTGGCGGTGTTACTTTCGATACTCCTATTTAGGTAGTATTACTCATTTTCGACATCCCAACCACATGGCGATGTTACTTTCGATACCCCTTAAGGCGGTATTTCTCTTCGATACCCCTATCATAGGTGGTATTGCTGCAAACATCATACAAATCATCATAAGGCACAATTTCATGTCTCATACGTGTAACAATTCATTTACCAAAAATTAAATGTTTGATCTTATCATGCATGTCAAATAAACTCACATGGCATAGCATACACCGATAAGCACGTCATTCAACTAATACAATACCAATCATGTATTTCATATCATTAGTAACAAGAATAAATACCCAATTTAATAATATTTTTTTATTTTAATTCAAAACCCCAAAAAATTTAATTTATTAATAACATGCATCATTCAATTAAAATCCCTCAAAAAATCATAGGTAAATCGCCCAACACAACAAACACATGTACCATGGAAAGGCTTATTAAAAGATACTGCTACTCACCTCTCGAAGACCTCCAAAGTGTTCTAGAAATTACGTATGATAAAAGTTGGTGCTTCTCTAAAATATTTTCTTCCCTTCACTGTTACGATTACACCGACAATAAAAAGAAACGCGTCTCAATGTCCCTCGCACTGTACGGCCCTCCCTCTAAAATCCTCATCTGTGCGTCGCTCTCATTGGCTGCACAGTGATTTGAGTATATATATATATATATATATTGCACATTAGGCAGCGTAGGTTTTCTTTTTTTTTTTTTTAGTTTATTTTATTTTCTTTTTTTTTTGTTTCTTTATTGTTTATTTCTTTTTTTTATAGAATAACTAGGCCCACTTGACTTATGAGCTACCCCTAGGCCCATACGTGAAAAGTCTGTACTTATGTTTACATTCATATATATATATATATATATATATATATATTTTCATTATTCCCCTTGCAATTTCTAACCAATTCTAATAAATTTTATACTAACAAATCCTTTACACTAAACCTCTTAATTATATCTTATTTTTATTATATCATTATTATTATTTTTTATTATTATTTTTTATAACTTAATCTTTTTTTTTAAATTAATTATATTAGAATTTTAGGATGTTACATGCATCCTCAAATACAAACCTAAGCTAGTCGCTCTACAAGACACTCATTGATAAGACCCCGTGATCCTCCCTATGATCATGTACCTCTTCCTGTAATCCGGACTTAAGTCTCCAAGTGACTTAAGGAACTCCTCTGCAACATCTGTACTCGTATACCCAGGTACAACAGCAAGACAAAAAAACAAGTATATGCAAGGGTGAGAACCAATATATGGATTTTAAAACGATAACTACATGCGTGACACATAAAACAACATATAACATGTATAGTTATAACAACATAGGTATTGAAAAACAAACAAATAGTTTATCAAAGGGTTTCATACCCGATAGTCATCGTCATTTTTAAAACCAATGGATAACACTTCAATATTCGTCATCTAAAATGTTGTACTTAATCTCCAGAGATCCCAACGTCATTACAATATGTTGATCAATCTCGATTGCCAAATATATTAGGCACAACGTCATGCCAATTTTCCATAATACCATTGTCCAACTCAAGGCACAATGATCAACGTCACATGGATTCATTGTCCATCAAGGCACAATGTACAACGTCACATGATAGCTTATTCATCAAGGTCTCACGACACAACGTCAGGCACGTCTGCCACAAATACAAAAGTAAAATGTTTTGTTTCTCGCCACTTTCCTTTTTGTACATTATTTCCTTGTCAAAGCTCAAAGGCTTACGACCTTCTCAACTTTTAAACCTTAAGTTTGTCTTTCAACAATAGGACTCCCTGTCCGAATGTGCAAATCACGAAGTACTAGACCGATGCATTCAGCCTTAGGTTCGTAGATTATAAAGCACAAAACTTATATAACTTTTATAGGACAAAATAGTCCATAACTCCACCTTTAGGACATACAGTCTATACCATAGAACATTAGAACCCCGACGTCTCGGCCACTAGGTTCATTTTTCACTTTAATATCATTTTCGTTCTATGAAACACAAATCAAAAATAAAATCTCCTCAACTTGTCCAAGTTGTCGGAAATATATCGTTGTATAAAAGTAATTTACAAAAAATCCGTTTTCGTTGGAAATTTGTTCATAAAATCGTCAAATCACTTAAAAACTCATTTTCTTCTAAAAATCTTTATTCGGAACTTTATTTATCAAAAAATATCGTTTTGAGACTAATTCTCTGTTCTAACAAATATTGTTGTTCTTAAAATGCTTTCCGTAAATATTTTCGGAATTAACCGTCGTTTGACATTTTAAAAACGTTTTAAGTAAAAATTTGTCTTTTCTAGTCAAATAATTTTCTCAACACCATAATTAAATTATTTTTGAAACTTAACTTTTTATAATAACGTTTTCTAATATTTGTAATTTCTTACCTAAAAATTAGCAGTACTAAAATATTTTCATGGTTATGCCCTCGCTGTAACTAATAGTTCACTCTGACGCCATTAAATCATTAAAATAATAGTATTTTCAACTATTCCACATTTTAAACCAATAAAATAATTTAGTAATATTATATTACTATATTCCACAAAATCAAAATTCGATATTTCTTATAAAGCTTTTTAACGATTTTATCTTCTTAATTAATTGAGCATTGACCACTGTAAGGCTTTTCAATCAACAATCAGCATCCATAAACATTCCACAACAACATTATAGCATATAATACAGTTTATAACATGCATTAAAACACGATAACAATTAACTGCAAATAATCAATTAAAAGCATATAATAACAACAAATAAATTAACTGTGCAAGACAATTTAAAGACACCCCAAACACACTCAAATAAATTATACAAACCACATACTAATAGCATATAGCTATCGGAAAAATCTGACAGGTACTCCCCTTACCTCTTGGATATTTTTCTTTCCAAAATAAATTCCGTCGAACGTCCAATCTTCCGTAACACTCGTACACGATTCACACCAAATTACCATGCAACAAACCACAACCAATTAATCAATCAACAAACAATTTCAACACCTAATTTCTATGGCTAGGGTTCGGCCATGACTAGTAACAATGGTCGGGAATGTTAAAATTTTATAAACTCTAGGATTAATGATCCTTGAGTACTAGGAAGACATAATCAATTATTATAAACTAAGAACTTTGAACAAAACCATCTAACTCAATAAGTTAGGGTTTCAGCCTCAATAATAAAATTAGGCTAGAAAATTTCTTTGGTTTCAAGTTCTTGGATTTAACATGCACAGGTATTAGAGAGATTGAATCAAGTGTTCTATTTCAAAAATGGAAACAAAACTCATCCAAACCCTATATGACATTGGTTCGGCCCTCAACAATGAAATAGGATAGAGATTTTATTTTGATTCATGCTTCTAGATAATGAATATAGGTACGATATAGAGTTCATAGAAATTGATTTCATGTCAAAAGGATTTTTCTACAATTTTCTAGAAATTTTTGAAGATTGGACTAGAAATTGGAAAATGATGTTCATGGCATGAAAATCATTAAAAGAATGAAAAAATAAGACTTGATTGATCATGTAGAAGAGAGGTTACCTCTTGATGAAGAGTAATGATCAAAACAAGCTTTGTTGAAAATTTTGACAGCATTGAGGGTGTGGTGGTGTTATGAGCATATCTCACGATTTACTCATCTAAAAATTACAAACTTTGGCTTGTTAGAAAGGAAAGAAGTAGAGGCACAACTTTTATGTTTAAGGTTTTGTTTGATTCAGATCAGAACATGGGCGTAAAGAGCCTTCTTTCCACTGTTCTCTTGGGATGCTGAGGATTTTGAGCTGTTTTGGTAATTTAGGCATATCTCCCAATACACTTATCCGTTTTTGGTTATCTTTAGCTCGTTGGAAAGAAGAGATGAATAGGAACAACTTTAGTGGAGAAAGTTGTTCGAGTTTCAGAACAGAAAAGGGTCAGAAGTTTGGTACAGTTTCGGATGAGTATGAGCATCAATGAAGTCTTTATATGTTCTTAGAGAAAATGATGAACTTGATGAAAAAGAAAGTATAAATGAGTTGAAATTGGTCTAAGTGTGGGTTATGGGAGGTGGAGCCGTGGGTTTTGGGGTTATTTTGGTCCAAAATATTAATGGCACAACTTGTAATAACCATGGAAATTCAAGGGTAAAGTAGTCATTTCCATAAATAAATATCTAGATATTAAGAAAATCATCACTACTAATGTGTGGTGGAGAATTTGTATATGGGTGACTGATTTGTGGCCACAAGAAGAGGAAGAAGTCAATTTGAATTTTTCTTGCCTTAACCATGGTTAATGTTTAACTAGGTTAGGTTAGGGTCATTTTGGTCTTTTCACCCTTAAACTCAACATTACGTTCATTAATTGCTAGGTGAGTCACCCCCCCCCCCCCATGAGGATGACTCATTGTCTTCATCCATCTAGTGTCGGATTTTGGCTCTGCACATCCGCTCTCGACTCCGTCGATTACCCGATTTAGGTTTTACTCCCAAAATAACTTATTTATTTTGAAAATTTTCAAAATAACCACTATCGTTGGAAAATCGATAAAACCCCTAATCGTTTCATTCACAAGTCCAAATTAGGTTTTCTGATCAGTAAAATCTTACTGTCAGTGAAAACGCAGACCGAGTTCCGTCTGAATTTTCAACCCAAAATTTAACCCTAATTCTCTACGATAAAGTAGAGTATAAATATGACTTTGGTTTATCCAAAATCATTTTCTAATTCTCGGATAAAAATAATAACGTTTATTTATATTTATATCGATATTAGAAAGTAGAAAAATCGGAGTGTTACAAACTTGGTCCCATGTTTTTTTTCTTTCACACTTTTTTTGGTGGGGAAGTGAAGGAAAGGAGATGTTATTTTTGTCCCCGTCTTCTTTGTGAGTTCTATTAATTGGAGGGAAATGTTTTGGGATATTTTAATTAATCCCCCATTCTCCTCCTCAATCCACTTTTTTCATTTCACTTTCAAACAAGAAGAGGAATATACTCTCATTCTCCTTTGATCTCCTCCCTTTTCTTCCCCTCTAAACTCGCAAACATGGCATCGGGGAATTTTCCACGTTAAAAATTATTTCTCTTACTATCTTTATTTTTCTTAGGATAATGCTAACGAGTGCCCTTAGTGCATTGTTTAAGGAATCAAGAAATAAAATTTTATATGAAAAGTTATGTATTTAGCATTTTGAAAAGTTTCCTAATACAAACTTTTTGTAGGTTCCTTAACCAATACTCTTTTGGCACTCATTAGCAATACATTTTTTTCTTATTACCCATCTTAATCACACTAATTGGAGTGTTCATATCCAAACCGATCCAAAAGAAAACTGAACACCGATAAAAAAAAATTGAAAACCGAACAAAACGGTTGTCTATTGGATTTTTTTGGATCTTGTTTTGTGAAAACTGATCGGATCGGATCAGATTTTTGATTCCTTTTCTTAAACGAAACAATTCAAACCAACCAGCATTTATAAAATTTAATACATATTTATTCTATTTTTTGTATTATTGTTTTTTTTGTCTTTTTCCCTAATAATACTTATTGGTTTGATTTGACATAATTTTTTACTATTTCTAAATTACAAACAAAGAAAAAGATGCTATGGAACTAGTTGATGATGATATTTATTTATTTTGTACATATTTTATGAAATGTTATTACATGAATATATAAACAAGTATATACATGTTTAAATTTTGTTCATTTTATCTTGTAGTCTTCGTTCTTTGATGTAATATAAATACGTAACAATATATTGGTAAAAATCGAATCAAACGAACCGATCCAAAGCACATTTAATAGGATCAGATCGTATCATAATTTTTTAAGAAACCATCAAAATCAAACCGAACCACATACTCTTTTTATCTTTAAATCAGATGATTTTTTATCTAAAAACCGATCCAAACCCATCCGATTACAACCGCCCACGAACACCACTACACATTAACATGAAAATTTATTCTATTTCCCAGTAGTTAAATTCTGAGCCGGATCTAATCTAAACAAGATTTTTCTCACACAAACAAACGAAAAAGAGAAAGAGAGAGAAATGTGAAAGGAAAACTTGAAAACTCTTCACAAATCTGAAATTGGGATTCGAACGATTAGAACCACCTTTGTTCCTAACCACACTTTGCCATTCTCATCCTCTTTTTAATCCTCAGGTTCGTTCTATTTTTTTTTCACCCTTCTCAGTGCTTTGAAATTCATCGATCTACCAATCTTAACCCTTGATTCATCCGACGCAAGAAGCTTTATGCTTTATTGGGCGAAAATCAGATTCCCATATACCCTTTTGGTTCCTTATTGATGGGTTGGTTTCCAAATTTGCTAACTTGTTTGTCTGCTGATTCTTCAGGTGACTGGTTTTCTTGCTGATATAGAGAGAGAGGATGGGGGCAATGATATCGAGTTTTTGGTTCATGTTGTTCCCTGCGAAGGAGTATAAGATCGTGGTTGTTGGGTTGGATAATGCTGGAAAGACCACCACACTCTATAAATTGCATCTGGGTGAGGTTGTCACCACCAACCCTACTGTAGGTAGCAACGTGGAAGAGCTTGTCTACAAGAATATACGATTCGAGGTCCGTTAATCCCTTAAAAAAATAGTTTATTACCACTTTTCTTATTGGAAAATGTTTTTTTTTTCCACCGCGGGACACCTCGGTGTTCTGATGTGAGTATGTGTGAGTATTGAAGACTTTGAAGTATCCATGTTTGAGTTGTTATTTGAACATCAAATTTATTTGACATTATGTGTTTATCTCTATTTCTCACTTAGTATTTATCTTGCACATTTCAAAAAACAAAGGGGATGCCATACATTTTGATGTTCAAGAATCATTTCTCCCAGTATTTTGAGTTAGAATTTATATACTATATGTAGATGTGAGAGGTGTCATTTTGGTGTCGATTCTAGGTGTTCAATTAATGAAGTTGTTTCATATTTTGATCTTACTTCAAGGGTTAGATGTCAGCATGTTGTGATTTAACATGGGAAGCTGGGAATCAATCATTTCTTTTGTACTCTCTTTATGAGTTAGTGCATTTTGGATTTGCTTAACTTTTAGTGAAAACTTTATATTTTTTGTTGGTGAATTAGAAAATACATGGTAATAAAGGACAGAGATTGGCTAGAGGACTATGATTGGAATTTGGAAGCTTCTTAGGGAAGGGTAGGGTAAGGGGTGTGGGAATGGAGGGGGAGTTACTTCTCCTCGTATATTTAAATAAGGAAAGGTGGACAAGTGGAGAAGTCTCTTCCTTATTTTGCAGTTGCAATGTTATAACTCATGACTAAAAAAGGGTTTGTGTCGTATTTCCCTTCCTCCTCCTCATCCAATCTAGACAAAGCAATAATGTCTGTTTGGTGTTCCCTTAAAAATGAATACAAAAAATTTAGGGATGAAAAATTAAAGAAAAACCATATGAAAAAAAGTGTCCTGCAAATTTCACATTCAATTTGGAAAGATACCAAATTGACTCATGGTATGTAAAGATTCAACCTTGTTCACAAAAAAGAAAAAGAAAAGAGAGATGGTGGACTGTTCATTCTTCTTGTTGGTTGCCCTACTTGTGCTTGATGTTAAAGGATACTTGTCATTTGATTACAATGCTAGGGAACCTTTTCATTGAGGGTGGCATCAACTTGGGTTTTGTCTTTTGATCATCTCCTTCTCTTTCCAATCCTCTCTGTTTGCTTTCTTTTTTCTGTCTTTTTTATTATCTTTTTTTCTGGAGTGATGTCCAAAGTTGGCTTTAAATAGAAAATGCATGCACATTCATTTCCACCGTATCTATTGATTAGTTCAACTAAATAGATACGATGAAAATGAAGATCTTTCTGTTTAATCATTCAATTACTCAGCTTACTGTGCAAATGCTTTTACTGTATTGTCTAAAATCATTATGAGGATGGTGATGATGATGAATAAAGATGTTAGGATAGAAGAGGACGTAATTTGCACTGGTGCATATGGGAAAAAATGGGGGAAATATATATGATTTGCAGATTTGGGCACAATTTTGGTTTCTAATACCACCAAGCAGTTCTTTGAAAATTGACCAGTACAGCCTATTGGTTGGCCACTTGGCGTGCTTGTTCTAATTGAGTGCTAAGGGTCGGAGATTTGATACTCTTTGCCCATGAGAGTATGGCAAGAAGGTACTTCAAATAGAATATGATAAAGTACATCAGATGTATGTTAGTCTTAGAATAGGAAGAAGGAGAAAGTTACAAAATATACATCTTTAAAATAGGATGTAGTCTTTCATCCGTAGTTTTGCTGTAGTTTTTGTCCCCAAAAATCCTTATCTAAACAGGTATCCGTTAAAAAACTACTAAAAATGAATTACCTTTTTAAATATAAATTTGAACTAGATAAGTATCTGATAGGAACCAGAATCACTCACAAGAATAGGATGTAGTCTTTCATCCGTAGTTTTCCCATAGTTTTTGTCCCCTCTACTCTTGCCTCCATCGTTGTGCGTGTAAAGACCATTCAAAACCCCCGAGATCGAGAGCTTTGATACCAATTGATAGGTACGAAGAATTAACAGAGAAAATAGAAAGGAATTATATTGTATTATTGATGTTCACAAGCCTGTATCAAAATGATAATAGTGCTTGGGTATGGAAAAAGAGGAAGCAATTACAGAGCTAAAAGAGAAAAATAACCTAGGCAATTAGACAATGCCTAGTCTCTCCCAAGTTCCAGGACTTCCAGCCCAATCCCAGCCTACCTCTATATTTCCCACTCCCTCACTATATACCCCTTTCAGCAGAATCACATGCCTGCTATCCTCCCTAGTCGCTATTGTCAGCTCAGCAGTTAGTTACATAGTAGAAAACTTTTCATTTTCTCTCTCTAGGTCATAATTCCCTGCTTCACATGCCTTCTTTCTACTTACATACAACTTAGCTATTCTAGGTTCCTATCATTCCCAAAAGTCGCACCTCCACCTTTAGTAACTAAATAGGGCCTGAGAAATTTGAATGTTTCTTTATTTATTTTTCTAGTTGATAGATTGTTACATTTCATTTCTACTTTTCCTCCTTAGGTGTTGAAGAGGACAGGCATTTTAAACTTATTTTTGGGTCCTTTACCTGAAAAATTCCCCCCTCTTGGTGAGGGAGGATAGATATGGTTTTTCATAACAATCCGTACCTATGTTTTCCAAGTACATTTGGTGTGGAACATATTAAAAGCTAGATTTTACGCAGGATGAAGTTTATATTATTCAAATATGATATTCATTTCAGGTCTGGGACCTTGGCGGACAAGAAAGGCTCCGGACATCTTGGGCAACATATTACCGTGGAACTCATGCTGTAATCGCAGTCATAGACAGTAGCGATAGAGCCAGGATCTCTGTTATTAAGGATGAACTTTTCAGGTTGCTAGAGCATGAAGATTTACAACATTCTGTCATTCTTGTCTTTGCTAATAAGCAAGACATAAAGGATGCAATGACTCCTGCAGAGATCACTGATGCACTATCTCTTCACAGCATCAAGAATCATGATTGGCATATACAAGCTTGCTGTGCCCTCTCAGGAGAAGGGCTGTATGATGGTCTCGGGTGGATTGCCTCGCGAGTGACCGGAAAAGCACCAACATGATGTTGGGGTTGCTGGGAGCAGGAGATGGGATTCAGATTCATTTTCCATGTATTGAGTTTAAGTGATGATTGATAAATATCCTTGTGTACCATCTATACCTTGAAGAATCAAATAGAGCTAGTTTTTAGATTGTTTCAGTGATTCAATTTGTGTAATGGAGCATGTCAATACCAAATATATCCCAATTTTTAACATGAAGCCTGGACGAGAGAAATTAAACCTTACTTTACAATTGTAAAAGATAAACATATTTAACATGACTGTTAATGTCAAGGGATTGGTAACTATCATTTGCACAATCAAGGTATTCCCTGTAACATTAAAGTTGTGTATTTTCTATAATTATCATCTGCACAAGAAAGCATTTCATGTATATTTGCCAATAACAATATTGTCTCAAAAACTCTATCAAACTTTCTGGGCCATCTTGGTAAGAGAAAAAAAAAAGTAAAACTTTGACAATCTGTTGGTTGAAGCCTATGTCAACAGACATTAATGGTTGCAATTAGTAGGCAATGATCATCAGAGAATCCAACAACTGCAGCCTTTCGAATCCTGGGGGCCTTCAAACCATCGATCCCATGAAGGATTTAAGGGGCCAATTGTTCTGTCAGAAGAAAAATAGAGCTTTTGTTAGAAACAAATAAGAGATAAAATAGAAGATAAGAAGTGGCTGCAACAAAGATATATGATGTTCTGAGAAGTGGACAGAGATTTTACACTGGGAGTAAAGGATCAGGTCTTGTTTCCACATCAGTCAGGATTCTGGAAAAGCAAGTACCAGATGGAAATTAGAAGTTGGACTAACATTGATAAGAGATTATAGATTTTTGTTTTTTAATTTTTTTATTTTCATTTTTAATTTTGACTTTCAGCTTACTCTTTGCACAATGCAGATGCTCCCTCCATCTTTTCAAGCTTTTCCAGCTCTTCCTGCATTCATTTTATAGTGAATGTTAAAACACTTGCAGCACAAGTTTAAACAACTCAAATTAAATGTCAGTAACTGAAAATAGGGGCTAATACCACGATCAACATACCCAGGAAAAGCTCACTATAGAGCTGCCTATATCTCCTATATTGTTTTAATATATAAGAAAGCAAGTTTGCAAATCAAACAAGAAAAACTCCAGCAGATAACAGTAGCACGTGCAGTATAGAAAGAACAATCACACGGAATAGTGAAAATATTTACAATAATATTATAATAGTGAAACTATAGAAGGAAAGTGGACAAGACCATATGGAAAAGGATTGTACTACTGTTTCCTCAAGCTTTAGGCACATATGCTTAGTTATCCAGAAAGAGAAAACAAAGAGCAGTTCCCACTCTTCTATTTATAATATATATTATATAAAAGCTGAAGCGCGAGCTATGAAACCACCACGTCAGCTATTCCTATTTTTCTAAATTTGCCACCTAAGCAAATTTGTAAGATTCTTGGTTCCTCATTGAGTGTCTTTTTAGTTTCTTCCTTATTGAATGTCTTTTCAATTTTTCATATTAAGGTTGCCTAATCCTCTTTTTCCTTTTAATCTTCAATAATTATTCAACATTCTTGCTTCCACATCTGAATGTCTTTCTCACTCGTTTTGTTCTTCACTACCCTATAGGCATGTAACATGTTTAACCAAGAGGTTCTCTACATATTCAACAACTACTCTAATGGTATAAGATTTTCTATTATGCCATTCAAGGATGTTTTCTTTCCTAATTCCTAGACCTCCAAAAGATGAAACTAGAGTGTGGAAATACTTCCATGATGATATAACAATTAACAATAATTATTTAGTGGAAATTCAAGTGAGTATATAGTAAATTCTAAATTATGTCGGTTTCCATGGTACAATTTCCACACTTTGAGTACATTTCATATTATTCAAGTACATTCTCTTATTAAACAAATATTTTTTGTCAACATCCGCCACTATTCAAGTACATTCTCTTGTTAAACAAATATGAAATCAAATTTTGTTTATTAACCCGTGCAACGCACGGGTCTATATCTAGTGGCATTTTGGAACTTGTTCCTTTTAAGTGAGCAGGAACCAGATTTCATGTTCTGAGAACTTTCATATCCAGTGACCTTAAAAATTAAGTAACAAAAAGGAAAAGATCAAAACATAATGCTAGGGGGTATAACATAGCAAGAAGTTTCAGTCTGAGAAGAAAGACATCCTCATAAAACATAAAATATTCTTAGGCATATCCAAAAAATTTCAAATCCTCCTACCCTCTTCCAAGTGACCTCTACACACTCAGTCACCATTATCTGCGATCATACTGGAGTCTGAATGAGCGCTGTTGGGTTCGATTCTACCAGGACGAATCCACCGAGGGCAGCTTGTCAAGGAAAGAATGGTTCACTGGCTACAATGACTAAATCTTTGCAACAGGCTACGGCCGTGATCCCCATATGCCTATAAACAGGGGCCTTTATCCCCTCAAGCATGACTCTGAATTCATCCCTCTCAATTCTCACATACTTTCCTAAAGCTTACCGATTTGAGCGTTGAAGTGGATGAATATTTTACCCAGACCCCTTTTGACACCCGGACAACATTTAGCATCCATCACACAACATCCAATGTACCCCAGAATAAAACAAAAAGCAACACAAAAATTAAACAATACAAATCTGAGAAATTAATGCTTGCTTCTATCCACAATGGATTAAATAGCCTACAATAATGGATACTGAATCATATCAACTGGCTACAGACTTTATAGCAATTTTTAAACATGTAAATGTTGTCACAAAAGACATTGATATTAGAGAGTGCACAGTTAAAAATTTGTTGTGGCATCCTGAAATGTCTCAGAAAGATTGTTTTTCAACTTAGTCAATTGACAAAGATAACTTTAAAGATAGGGCTTTGCTAGTTCTCTGAACATTCAGTGGGGATTGCTTAGTATCATTTGTTTAACTAATCCTCAATCTCATGTTTCAGATTTTCTTACTACCTAAGATTGAAGGTTTTAGGTTAATACAGATAAAAAAAAGTAAGGAGATCAAATTTCAGTTTGATTTTTTTTCAATAATAAAAGAAATATTATAGGAAAGACGAGAAAGATACAAAGAAAGGGGATAAGGAGAAGGCATCCTCACAATCAAAACAAAAAGAAACCACTAAAGCCTATGTGATGGAGAAATGCAACAAAGCATGCCAATCCCTCTACATGTCTGTAGAAGAAACACCACTAAAAAACCCATGGCCAAAGCACCAAAGGGACACCAAAGGATTAAACATATCCCAAGCGAAGTCTAGGGTTGAAAAGAAGCCATTGAATACTATTGTTCCTTTCCAACCAAATACACCAGAGAACAACATAAATAGAGCATTGCTGCAGAATATTTGCTTCTTTATGAGAGCCAAAATCTCTAAATTTAGTAAGGAGAAACTGATGCAAACAGCAAATCCATAAGGCAAATTCAAGACTCTGCAAAAATCCCAAAAAAATTATTCCAAAGAGACTTCGTCACCAACCAAAGCAGAAAAAGATGAGCCTTAAACCACACATTTTACACATATTAGGAGACAAAATGGTAAGAGGTCTGCATTTCAGGAGCATGTCATTAGAGCTAATCCTGTTAAGAACAACAATTAAGACAAAAGCTTTGACCTTTGAGGGAGCTTTGGACTTCGAGATGGGCTTGTCCAAAAGAAATCTATTTCAAATAGAAGAGTGAGTCACAAACTAAAAATAAAATTTACAAGTGAGTACTTCCAGATGGGTTTGTCGAAAAGAAATCTATTTCAAATAGAAGAGTGAATCATGAACTAAAAATAAGATTTACAAGATAACACTCTAGAGGAATCAAAAGCCCATGTTCTTGAATTGGGAACAAAAGAAAGATGAATAGAGCCGATTAAAATCAAAAGAGATTCTAGCTCACTAATTTCTCTATTGTGCAAGTTTCTAAATAAAAATTGAGATCTCAATATAAGTTATCCTGAGAATAAAGTTGACAAACAAGGGCATTATCCAAACAAGATAGACAAAATAGCCTTGAAAAGGTCTCAGAAAGAATAGTACCTCCCCAAATATCATTCCCAAATTTAATACAAGAGTCATCATCCAACTGTAAGGACAAGAGAGAATTAAAAGAAGGTAAATCTTGAGAAATAAATTTCCAAGGACTAGCATGGGTGACCCTACTCGTAGAATTGGTGTCCCACCCATTCGAATGCAAACAGTACTTCGAATGACTTGATGCCATATAGAAGGTTACATAGGAAAACACCCAACTTAGTTGCCGACGTCTTGTTCTTGGAAACCAAATTACCAAGGCCCCAACTGTGACACCTTTGGTTTACAACACAACCTCCAAACTAAAAAGTTGGTCTCCTTCCGTTCGACTTATTCAAGATCTAAACCAAGCTCTTGCGGCATTACCTCCGTTTCCCTACTCAACAGAAAGCACATTCTTGTAAAGTTTTAGGTGATCTCAAATGTACAAATTTGGTTTCTAATCAACGATGAGTGGACATATAAGAAAAGATAATATTGAGAACAAACGTACTCAAGAGAAAGTTGGAGTAACACTTGTTGAGGAGAAGATGACGAAGACTAGTAACTAGTCTGAGGTGGTTTGGTCATATGAACAAGAGACCAAAAGAGGCACTGGTGAGAAAAAAAAATCGATTCGATGGAAGATATTTTGATCAAGAAACATAGAGCAATATTATAGAAGTCCTTCCGGCTTTATGGGCCATACGACCAGAAGGACTTTGACGATAAATCATATTCCTTCCATCCCATGAGTTTCTTCAGGGATTTAGAGCTAGTTAATAAATGGAATCTCAAATTTGTCTAATAATGAAGTGAAAACATTTTTTTCTTGATGCTAATAAATAATTGTTAAAAGCAAATGAAATGGGAAAGTTTACAATTTATTGATAGATAAGGAATGTAAACAGCATGGCTTATATTTCAATGGATGAAGTACCTATTTAATGATATCATTACCCTCCGATTCTGGTACACCCTCCTCGGAAACAATCTAATGGAAGGTATGCTCATCATAAGGCACATCAAGCCAACTATGCCAATTGCAACTATATGGACCCACAGGAAGGCTAGCCAAAGTTCCCCAACTTGTTTGCTAGGGTTGAACATGAAATTATTGTTCAAGCCAAAATTACTCGCGCACTCCCCAGCTTGTTTGCTAGGGTTGAACATGAAATTATTGTTCAAGCCAAAATTACTCGCACACTCCCCCCTTGTCACCAAACTTGTCCCGAAAGTAAGTGATAGAAAGGTTGATGTCTGAGAAAACAATCATTGGGAAAACATTGAAAACGTCTAATCCAAAAACCTTCGTAAAATTTTCAAATGGCGCAGCTTGTGTTGATATACAGTTTTCTGTTATGGTGACCTATATCAAGAACCTGAACCTTCAGCCTATAAAAAAAAACAAAAAAAAAACGACCCTGAACCCCTTCAGGACGACTATTTGGAGAAAGATGTCATGATCTCTCCTTCACTGCAATGAGAAATTGACAATACACCGAGACCAGTTCATTTGTACACCATCAATTAATGTAACATTGAGTTTCCAAAGTGAGGACTCATGAATTTCCTCAGCTCAAATGTTCATATCTCTGATTACCAGAAAACTTTCAAGGACAAGAAGAAATAACTATAAAGCATGCATTCAATTAAACAACTACCCTAGTACCCTTTAACTTTCAGGAGGTCAGTCCGTACAAGAGGTTCATGGACCACAATATATGTAATAATCTGAATAATTAATCTCTCAGGCTAACAGAAGAATACACAGCAAACAACTGAATTGTTAATTTATTTTCCAACACAGGCAACGATATGTTTCTCACAAATGGTAATTGTTTCTCAAAATAACAACACACCAATGAGGAAAAATTCAAAACTTTCCCATGTTACCATTTGTTCTTTACACACAAAATAACAAATCAAAGATTGAAAAAAGACCGAGATAAAAATCAACACACATAATTTGCACCCAAAATTATAAAATAAAAAATCAACACATATAACAAAACAAAGACAAAAACAAAGAAAAAAGAATCAAAGAACAAACACCCCATTTTCCCACCAATGAAGAACAATCCAGAACTTGATTATGCAAGTAAGTACCTCTAAGAAGTTCGCTTCTTGCTCCAACCGTTTGAGTTCTGCCTGTACCCTATGCTTTCCTCTGGTATCCGCAGAAGACAAAGACTGAACCCGGTTGGTCATGGGGCTCACGGATTCAGACCCAACCGATTGCATCTTTTCAGCACACAATCCAACAACGACAACAACAAAGACTATGAAACGGAGGTGATTGATTAACTGAAAAGATCCATTTTTGAAGAGAAATTCATGGACCCCATCAAGTGTAAGACATCAAAGCAGAGAGAACTGGATCTACTGTTGTACTACAAACAGAGACAGAGAGGAATGAAGAGAAGAGGTTGAAGAAGAAGAAGAAGTTTCACTTTTGGGTTTGGCTGTTTCAACTTTTTGGCAGTGGAATATGGTGAAAAAAAGAACTTTGTTGAAGTTGTCGTTGATGGGGTCGTGTCGTGTTGGACGAAAGCTGGATTTCTTTTTTGCGTTTTCTCATTTTTCGACTGAATGTGTCATTTTTATTTTGTCTCTCTCTTCGTTTTCGTTTTCTTTTTCCCTTTTTTTTTATTCTCTCTCCTCTCTCACTTTCCGGTTAACAATTCCATACCATTATTTTTAAGTCTCTTAACAATTGTTATAAAGATATTGTTTAAAAAAATGTAAATAAGGAAAGTCACAAATCTGAAAAACAATTAATGCTGTTTTGAATCAAACTATATTTTGATAAAGTTATGTCAACCCATACGTTCAATTTGTTTTAAAGCTCACCAACGATCATAAACATTAAATACATGATCAGAACGACTCTATTGACATTTATAGATGAAGAACAAAAGAATATTCAGCTGAAGAATTCTCCTCAACGGACTTATCTCTCTTGAGTATAAATAGAAGACTTTGAAGACCATTGAAGACACAAACTGGAATACATTAACTCACACATTCAATACTCTCAAGCATTCAAAGCACTTTTAAGTTCTTCATAGAAAACTTCTCTGCTCAAATCATTTGTATTTATTGAGAAGTCTTTATTGCTTTCTCACCTACCTGAAATACTTATTCACTCTATGAGTGTTACTTGGTAGATCTGCAAAGTTGTAATCCGTGAAGTTGTTGCTTCATTCAAACTCTTACTGTTTGTAGAGCCTGAAGAGGCTTGCTGAAAGAATACTTTTTGAGCCTGGAGAGGCTAGGTGTGTAAACAATACTTGTTAGTTGAGCCTGTGGAGGCTAGGTGTGCAAATAATACCTTCTCTAACCTGATTAGTTATAGTGCAAATACTTGGTGAAGCCAAGGACTGGACGTAGCCCAAGGTTTGGGGTGAACCAGTATAAATCTCTGTCTCCTTTTCTTAGGTTAATCTTTTTAGTTTGCTTTACTTTAACTGTGTTAACTAGGTTGGAAAATGAATCTCCTTTTATTATCAGACGCATCTTTGTGTCTTATAGGTCAAACTGCAGCGTTTTTCAAAAAATATTTAAAACACAATTCAACCCCCATTCTAGTGTTTTATATCTGTTCATTTCATGTGTAACATCCCTGATGGATCTATGGATTTACGACTGCCCCCATAGACCAACACAGGTCTTTTCAGCGTGCTTTGTCCTCACTCACACGCTTCCTGGGAAAACTTCCCAGGAGGTCACCCATCCCAAAATTGCTCTTGGGCTCCTGAAAAGAAGATGCATTTTATTAGTATAGGTAGTACAAATCAATTCATATAAGTCATCCTCAACTGTATAATCTCATACCTACACAGTCTCGGGATCCCTCTTATTCGAGTGTGTAATCAGTTCATTCATGTGTCCCTCCGCATAGAAGTCTGCCAGGAGCCGCTCCTTGTTCGTGCCTTCTTGCACCGGCGACCACTCCCCGCCCTCGTCAGCCCCGGGTGTCACACAATGAATTTATCTTTATATCTCTATCTTTATAAATCTGTATACATGAAAAAGTAAGGTAGTCTAGGGTTGAAAGGGTTAATTTGGTAAAGAAGGGGTAATTTGATAATTTAGGGAGGTGACAATTAATATTAAATCAATTCTATAATTATTTTATTCATTAATCATTAATTAAAATCATTTACTAATTTAAATAGGCCTTGTATGCAATTTTAGAATATATTATATAATTATATAATTAAATATTGATTAAATAATTTAACTAAAATAACTTAATAATTAAAAAAGATATTGTATGTATTTTTAGAATAAATTTTATTCCCAATATTTTTTATATCATAATATAACAAACATATAAATTCAATATAATCATAAAACTATTTCTATTCATGTATTGGAAAATATCTGATCAAACTTTAATATTATTGTCCTTTTTAGTTAAAAACTGTCACCTTCTCAGTTAATCCAATAAGCCACGGAAAAAATATAAAATGATTGGGAAGAGAATCCTCTATGATTATTCTAAAATTGAGTATGATCATAGTTTTAAAGAAATGTTTGGCAATATAATAAAATAAAAATTATAAATAAATTTTATTAAAATTATCTTACTTAAATTATAAAATTAATATAATAAATATTTTTAAAGTTATATAGTAAAGAGACTATTAATGAAATATTTAAATAGCTACAATTCATACATCCAGTGCTAAGATGACAAAGATTGTAGAAGTTTAAAAAGAACAAGCGATTTATTATATAAGTTGTACTTTGCGATTTATATTAGATTTTGTACCTAACTCAATTCTAAAAGTAGGGGTGATCATAAATTTACGATCCGCCCGAAACGACCAACCCGTTGTGATTTTTTATGTAATGGTCGGGTTTAATCGGTTTGCGCGGGTTGGACAGGTAAAAGAACTGGTTTGATATGGATATATGCGGTCGGTTTCGGGTCTGGATTATTTCACCCATCGATACCCGAACCGACCCGCTCATAACAAAAAAAATTAACCAGCTTTCTCTGACATGGGCTGCCATTCGCCCATTATTCCTGTCAAGGCCCAACCCATCACATTCACTCACCAAGGCCCAAGTCACCCCAACCCCAACCATTCACATTCACTCACTGACTCACTCTCAGTCAGACACTCCAAGACTCTCGAAGAAGTCAGAACTCAGAAGAGTCAAAGAGATACTGAGAAGTGAGAACATAGAAGACTTTGAGCAGCAGCCACCGCTGCCACGTCATAATTCACAGCAATCATCCAGTAGTGGAAGCTCGAGGCTTGTTACAGGCCCTCAGGTAAATGATGTTTTGCAACTATTGTTGCGCCTAATTTATTCTGTTTTTGTTGAGTGGTCATTATCTCCACTATCTGGATATATATACATTCATGCAATCTTTTTGCCTTGATCTCGTTAGTGCCTACGGATGGGATCATTTTTAGTATTGACTCATTGAGGGTGATATTTTTAATCGGGTAGCAAATACCAGCTCTTTTATATGAAAATGTGTTACTCGGTCGTACGTGAAATTTGAAAGTTGAAACCTTTGAGAATTTTCTATTACATCCTATTTGCAGGTGGCAAGGAACCATGTGAGGCATTCATCTTCATCTTCTAAGCCTGATGGAAAATCGAAAGAAAAATGTACATTGATGTGAATCTGGCCCTCAACCCCCCCGATCATCCGCTCAACCCGACCAAATCGCCACCCGACCAAACCGATCAAAGTTTGGTTGAAAATGGACCATAAAATTGAATGGTCGGTTTATGGCGGATTGGGCTTTTTGAGCCCGAAACCGCCCGAAACCGACCAATTCTCACCCCTATCCAAAAGGTAGTTTATATGATGAGGATTGCCCATTACTTATAAGCTCTTGTTAGACACTATTTCTAATCAATGTGGGACTTGGGTTTTTCCCAATACACCCCTCACGCTCAATACTATTGGGCTTGGTACGTGGATAATATGGTGGGTGTCTCAACAATGGATTTAGGATAGCTCCATATTAGATTTTGGATCTATCTCAATCCCAAAAGCTAGCTCATGAGATGATGATTGTCCACTACTTATAAGTTTCTTGTTAGATACTATCTCTAATCAATGTGGGACTTGGGTTTTTCCCACTAATTTAGAGTGTGTTTGGGAAAGTTGGAAAAAAAAAGATTATGGTGATAATCTGTTTTTAAATAATCGATTATTGTGATAATCGATTATAATCAGAATCTGTTTTTGTTTGAAATATGTTTGCTGAAAAGTGATTTTAAGATTATCTATTTCATTTGAGTGGTGAAAAATAATCATTTTTATATAATAAATTATGAAAAATGGTATGAAGTTATTTTTTTATATTAATAATATTTATGTTTTTTTAACATTAAAACCTGTTAAATAAATTTTTTTATTTTGTCATCAACTTTTTTATTATAAAAAATTTGAATAAAATTTATAACATTACTATGAAAACATGTCAAAAGAATATAGATTCCAGAAAGTTGAAATGAGTGGACTCAAAGGTGTCTCCACAACATTTAAAAAAAAAGTATATATAAGTAAATAATGAATATGATGTCAAAAAAAAAAAAGAATATTAATTAAATATGTTTATTAAATATGTTTTTACAACCTGCTATCGGTGCTATGTCTGTATGTCAATCCATACAAGATCAGATAAAGTCGTTGGGGGATGGGGGGTAAGATCGGAAAGGGGGTGCGGATGGGGGAAAATAATCAGATCTGATAATTTAACGGTCCTTGAAACCAGATGCATAAAAACAGCTTTTTTCAAAAAAAAAAAAAAAACTGTTTTAAAAAATTAAGCTAAATCTCAAACATGTTAGATTAATTATGAAACAGTTTTTGATAGGGAAAACACCTGAAATGTGAATAATTCATCTATTCCAGGCTAGGGATGTCGATGGGGTGGGGTGGGGTGGGGTGGGGTGGGGTGGGGCGGGTACGAATACTGGTTACCCGCTACCCATCTCGTTGGATAAAAAATCACCCGTACCCGTATGGATACCCGTTTAATGGGTTCATAGCGGATTCGCGGGTTTTCACGAGTATCCATGGATATCCATGGGTAGTTATGAAAAACAAACAAATCTGTTTTTTAATTAAAAAAAATACACAAAACTTAAACAAACCACCACATTAATATCTTCCGGTATTTGAACAAAATTGCACCTACAAATTAATACATCACACTTAAAATATCCATGAAACAACACAATAGATAAAAATTATCTAGGAAATGATATAAGGACTTTGAGAGTAGATATATATAATAAAGAGTATTATAGTAATTAAGTAACAAGTGCGAGTATCCGCGGACACGAATAGTATGATACCCGCCCCCGCCCCGTTTATAGACGGGTATTGGAATTACCCATTTATTTTACCTACAAATACCCGTTTAATTATCTATCCCATACTCATTACGGATTTTATCCACATGCGCAGATACAAATAAAATTGTTATCCCTGACACATTCTTAGACACAATTTATTTTCATTATTTGGTTAGGCTATTTGGAATAAAGGCTTTTTGTGATTTGTACTCTGTGATTTTGACGTGTTTCTTTTTAATTCCAAAAATGTTTCCCGAGGTCGTGTTAGAGTGAATTTGTATATATTTCATATTTTTAATTTTAAGTTCAGACTTCTTATTTATATATTCCTCTCACATTTTACGATTTCTCCCTTTTTTAAAATCATGTGCTTTGACGTTTTAATACTTTTCATTAAGAGCCTAATATTGAATAATGAGAGCAAGCAAAAATGAATTCTCACATAAATATACTTTATATTAATTGCCACTTAGAAGCCAACGGAAACATTTTGTTTCTTAAAACTAAGACCTCAATTGCAATAATATACAACCATGCAATGTGCTCCATCCATTAACTTTGACTTTATTTTGGCTACATTAAAAAAGCATTTATAAATTAAAATGTCATTCCATCTTTGATAGCCCACGCCTCACGGAGTTCTTTGTTCACACTCCAATGGACAACATTCTAACACATTAAAATTTTATAGATATCATCATGTAATAATTCATTTACTACATATAACTCATTTTTATATGTTTTTTTTTACTTCTAATAAAACTCATACATAAAATTTTGATAATATTTATTAGGCATATATTTTGATTTTAAAAATTTAGATTATAAATAATATAATTCATATCTCATAAATACCTCGTCCATCGCACAGATATCAGTACTAGTTGAAAATAAAAGAAATCATTAATAAAATAGATATTTAAGATTGATAAGTTCTAAATCACTTGTATTAATGTCTATTTGCTTAATCAAATGAAATCTATTAATAAAGTTAAATATTACAAATGTCAAAGACATGTTTAATTTAAATTATGTTTTAAAGATAATTAATTTTTTTAAAAGTTTGTTATGAGAAAATACAAAAAGTTAATTCAAACACATGTTAATTAAGTTAGTGTCAGTCTTTTTAAAAGATAACTCATAATACAGCGCATTTTGGTTTTTTTTTACATTGTAGCCAAGTAAAAGAACACATTTTATCTATAAAAAAAACTGAGATCGGTTTTAGATTCACATGATCATGGTAACAACGATCGAGGATGATTTTACTTTGTTTTTACACTATTAAACAAAATGGTGTTAGGTCTCCAAGGATCTGATCCTTGTATTTTATTAGATCCAAATATTTAGTAAATGATTTTTAATGAACCGTGCGAGCATTGTTGATATTCTTCTTTAAGTGTCCAGGATAACAAGTAAAACACTCACAATGAGAGCTTCTGGTTAAGCTAGCTGTTGAGACAGAAGAAATCACTATCAAACAATCTATTCTCGTTCTCTTTGATCAAATGAAGATTCAACAAGATCAAGCGTATCTAGAAGATATCTTAAGGATCATTCCCCAAAGTAATTGTACATGAAGTTTTCTGATAGTTGAAGAAAGATTTCGTCTGAAACAAGTACAAAATAGTTGAACACTACAACATATTAGACTTTAGATAGCGTTTCCGTATGCCTTTTAATAGCGTTTGTAACCGCTATCTATGCTACCACTATTAAAACTCGTTAGCAAAGATAGCATTTAGGAAGCGCTATTAATAGGTGATTTTAGATAACGTTTGTACACGGAAACGCTATCTAAAATCTGACTTTAGATAGCGTTTATATTAACAAACGCTATCTAAAGTCACTTTAGATAGCGTTTGTTAATAACAAACGCTATCTATTCCTTTTTTTTATTTATTTACATATTTCTTAAATAAATCCATTCCTTCATATTGAACTACACCAAAATTCATTTATGCAAAGAGGAGGGAAATCTGTGAGAAATAAGAACAAACATATATCAATGATCAAATCTACCAATGTTTCTGAACCATCAATGTCAGAAATGTGAAATGTTCAACAAATAACAAGAAACTAATAAAAGTCATTGTATCTGCCCTAATGAACAATGTTACTGAACCATCAATGTCAGAAATGTTCAACAAATAACAAGAAACTAATAAAAGTCCTCCATCACATGAGTTGGGTAAGCATCCTTAAGGTCAATAACAGCAATGTCCTCTGGAAACTCGTGTATCCTTAAGCATCCTTAAGGTCAATAACTCCATCATTATAAGAGAACCGTTGCCCATCATATTTTACTTTTGGGTTTTTCCTCGATCATCAAAAACATCTTTGTTAGCCTTCATGTCAACATAGCATGCTTCATTTATTTGTTTTGGTGTAAAAGCCTGTCGGTCTGTAAGCAAACACAAGCACCAAATCAATATGGTTTGAACTAAGTGTACCAGGACCAAGAGAAGATAGTACACATCCACCGAGCTAAAGAGAAGGCATGTATATGCTGAAAAAGGTGTATATCAATCACCATTTCCAGATTCATTAGGCATAAAATAAATTAAAGATTGCCAATAGAAAAGTATAACCATACGTCCTGTTGGTTGTTATAGAAAACTCCCATAATGAACATTTTATGAACAAGATTTTGAAATTTAGCATCAATAACCCAATCACCAAAGAAAGCAAGTGCTATATACAATTTCATGTAATATTTATAAATTGTCATTCACTTTCTGCATCCTACGAAGCCAAAACATACACTTGTAACATGCATTACTTTGTGATCAAAAGCATTATTCGCATACCAATGAGTATTGCTGCAACTATCGTGGATCAATTTGACATAATCAAACGAACTTCTCAACAATATAGCGACACCAATCTTCCTTGACTTGAGATAGTTGAGCAAAGGAGTATGTGGAGCATTTGAAGTCGTGGAAGTATCGCGACATAAAAATTAAATAAATTAAGTTACAATTGCTAAAACATTTGAACAATCCACGATTAAAAGCTAAGTAAACAACATACCGCCATTGGTATTTTAATTTGGTTCGCAAGATAGTTTCCTTCATGAAACGCATCACATAGTACCCACAATCTGTCATCGTTGGGTTGTCTTGGGCACTATAAAAAATAAAATAGTAAATCAATATAGGTTTTTTTATCTAATTGCGCATTAAGTTTTTGCAAATGTACCTCTATCTGAATCCATTTAATGTTGGTTGCCTTTAAACGCGGCACCTTAGCTCCGATATTTGCACGATAAACTTGCAAAGCACTAATCACAAAATCAAACAGAGTTCATTAAGAAACATATTTTCAATCATCACAAACACACGCATGCTTTTTTTTTATTTTGAACCACAACAGCCACAACCCAGTATATGTCAATTCAACACATGTTCTAATGTCAAAAATCAAAAGCACATTAGGACCATGACAACTTGCAACATGTATCTACCATGGAAGCCATTCGACAGAATCATAGAAAATCAGAAATATAAAAGCATGTTTACTTATCGAACAGATTCTTTAATTCTGGGTGACCCCTAGGATCAACATTCAAGGGATCCGGATAGTAAATAATCTCTTCAACAATATTTATCGCGCACAGCACCCAATGATTCCTACAAAAATGTTGATGATAACAAATCCTAAGCACCTCAACTTTTATGTAATTCATTATTGTGAATTAAGTCCTATAGGATAAGTGACTCACCCAACATTGCACGGCGCTAGAAACAAGGGCTGATATTCTCTTTCTGTAGTTGCAAAGCGGTCAGCTATATACTTTGAACGAGCTGGGGCAGGTGAAGGGAAGTCTGAAACCATTTGAACCAAAGGTAAATTAAGACTGTTGAAGTTACTAATGGTATTAAAGAAAAATTTAGAATACCAACTAATGGGAGCACAAACCTCATGGAAATACTGGATTCGAGTAAATGGAATTTATCTTGTTTTCATTACTTGATTTATTTATAACATAAACCAGGTTCTAATTAACATATGTAGTTTCCTCAACAATTAGATCTATCGACCTTGTGGTCCGTACCTAATCGATATCAAAGTCTTAGTACTAAGTGCAAACTTCAAAATCCTCAATGATCTCGAGGAAATAACACACAAGAAAAAGCTACAAAAAACCTTAAGTCATGTGCAACAAAAGAGCTCAAAGATGCAATAGTTGTTGCTATTATCCAACAAAGACTTAACAATCCCAACATAACTGGATACTTGAGATAATGAATAATTAACATTAATAAAATCTACATTTTATCTACACGAGACATTTATCTTCATTAACGGATGCCTTCATTAACTCAATAAAAATCTTCTGCATATATAGTGAACGATTCCAACAGATAGAGTTACCTTTGAAATGGATAGTTACTTGATTCACGTGACCGGAGTTTCACAAAGCATTTGAGAAGCTTTCAAATGTAAGCTCACCTAGGAACAAGACAAAACTTCAGTTTTATAAGATACACTTGGAGGAACCCCAATAAATCAAGATGGGATTCAAAATCAACAACCCTAATTGCCTCCTCATACATAATGCCAAATCACAAGGCAAATGGTGATACAGCACCACTAACTGAGACAATAGTGATTTTTTTTTTTTTACTTTAATAAAGTAATGAGCATTTATTTTATATCACAAAAATTCTATCCGCTTATTTAGCCAATAGTTCTTGATTATCAAATTATATACAAAATAATCACCCTAAAAAATTATTGTAATTTACGAGACGACAACTAGGGTTTCATGCGGGATCATAGCGAAAGAAGGAGAACCCGGAAAAACGAAACATAGTTCGTTGCATCGAAATTTAGAGGAAGCATGTAAAGCAAATACCTTGAAGGAGCAGAAGTAAGTGTCTGAGTTGAGCAAGGTCGTATATTTGTTTGCTACTTCTTCTTCTTCAATTTGGAAACTTGCGTGCCCTAATCGATGGTGATGAGAAAATCTTAGTAATGTCATAATAAGCATCCTTTCCAACAAGGGAGAAAAAAGAGAAACAAGGGGACTTACCAATCAGCGAAGAGGAAAATGCGATGGAAGAGGGAAGGGCTTGAACGGGCGGTGACGGGCACAGGATGGTCAACAACGGCGGCGGCGAGCAGCAACGAAGGTGAGGGAAGAAAAAAGAGATGGCAACGAGGAGCCACAGTAGAATGAAGAGAGCAAGAAAAGGAGGGAAGAAAACCAGTCCCGCGCGCGTTTAATTTGCTCTTCTGAAGAAAAGGGATACCTAAGATAGCGTTTCCTAAAGGAAACACTATCTTAGGTATCACCTAAGATAGCGTTTCCGTGTGGAACCGCTGTCTTTTCCTAAGTGACACTTTTAATAGTGGTTCCACACGGAAACGCTATCTTAGGTGATACCTAAGATAGCGTTTTCTAAAGGAAACGCTATTAAAAGTCCCCCCATCACTTTTAATAGCATTTCCACACGGAAATGCTATAAAATGTGCGTTATTAAAAGTCTAATCTGTTGTAGTGGAAGTAAAACTTTAATTAGATCAGTTTACTAAAGACCATAACGAAAACAAGTCCAATGAAGTTCTAATGAATTGAACATCTGTTGATCAATCATCTGAAGGATGTCGAAGATAGCTCTCTGGCATACAAAGTTGAAGCGTCTAAAGTACTGTCAGAAGATCAATCGTCCGAAGCATTGACACAACAAATGAAGGTCTATTACGAAGAACATCTGAAGAAATGACTTGTCTGATGTAATGAGTCGTCTGAAGAACCTTTTTGAATAGCTATCTAAGATTATACTGACCAAGCGCATATTTATTTAAGGAAGGACACAAGAAGCAAACGTGCTTTATGTCAGCAGCAGTACAAAAGATACTACTCTGCTCGATCTGACCCAAAAATAAAATAAAAAATATTATATTCTATTTTTTTTAGATTTTAATAGAATTGATTTTGGAAAAATTGATTTCCAAGATTAAAAAAATTAATTGTGTTTAATAAGAATATTTTAAAAGTAGGTTTAGAATAATTGATTTTGTTTGGATGATAAAGTAAAATTATTTTTGAGGTATAAATATATAGAATTTTGTGGATCCTACATCTAGAATCAATTATTTTTAATGAAAAAACTTGAAATTTTTGTTTCCACAAAACTCAATTTTGATCCATCAAGAATAAATTATTTTCAACTAAGTTTCCTACCCAAATATATTAACAGTATCCAAATACATCAATAATAGTCTTAAAAAAAAAATGTTTACGTTTGGAATAATCCTAACCAAGCACTGTCACTTGCTACAAAGACTGCTACGCAGAAAAATCGTGAGAAAAGTGAAGGAAGTACACTTGAACGTTCTGATAAACAGAACAACTCGTTTCTGAAGCTCTTTTTCCCTTTCAAACAAAGTCAATGCAAAAGGTCATGTTTCCAATGGATCTATTCCAAGATGAATACTATTTAAAGAAGAAGACCTTGAAAGAAGAACACATTGAGACGATAACCCAAGTTGAGCTGAGCACATAAAAATATACTAAAGAACAAAGCAAGAAGCAAGAACTTCCTAATAGGAGTGTTTGTGGATTGGATTGGATCGGTTTTGAGCTAAAAAGTCATCTGATAGTGTGATTTTATATCATATTTTATGTACACTTTTGCATGCATTTTTCATATAGATTAGGCATTCTTTATTTGATTTTATTAGTTTTTTTATCTTGGAACGGATAAGGCGGTGTTGTGGTGTTGTTTTGCAGGAATTAATGATTAAAATGCTCAAATCCAGTTAATTTGGAGTTTGCATGAAGGAGGAGCATGTCTTAAAATTGAGGGGAGAAAATAACAAGATGTCAAGAGTCTATAGAAAAAATAAATTGCTTTTGGCTTGTTACAAGAAGTAAGAAAAGATGAAAAAGCATGGAACAAATGGACTTGAATTTTGCCAAAAGAAATGAAGCCCACGTGAAATTGGTTTTGGGCAACTGACTAATCCAAATTAGATTGGATTTGGAAAGAAAAAGATGGGGTCGACGTCTGGAGCTCTAGAGAGAGTTCTTTGAATTAAATGGAAAAATGAATAGCAATTATGAGGGCATGTGCTTGATGTTAAGGAGTCTTGAATGAGAGGGAGGAAAGATTGAAACGAACATGGAAGTTTTGGAATAAGAAGCGAGCAGCAAGTGCATAGAAAAAGGAGAAAGTGTAACGTACATGAGCAATAACATAAATGAATAAGAATAAAGGGAGGTTTTGCTACGTGAAAAGGGGATATATTTTCTCTCGGAAAAGTAATGACAAAGGATGGGGCATTAAATGAAGGAGCAATGTCGATTATGAAGAGGAGGCCATAAGGCAGCACCATTAAGGAGATATTACTCTCTCCGAATGGAAAAAAGAGAAAAACGGAAAGACAAGAGAGACCGAGGGGGCGTGATTTTCTTGGAACCAGAGGCGATCCTGGAGGATTACTCCCATGGAATCCCTTCTTTCCTTCTTCTATGTTTCTTTGGTTGTGGATATTAGCATGAGTAGCTAAACCTCCATTGTTGGGGTTAGGGTAACTATGTCTCAATTCTCATTGTAATTGATTTAATCTTGCAATACAATTTCTACTTTGTTATTGAGTGATTGAATATCCGTGCTTAATGCTTGTTGTGGCTAGCACCCCCATGACTCGATTTGTGTTTTAATATGCAATTGGAAAATTCGTGTTAAAAACCGGAATTGAATTCAATCACCTAGTAAGCCTTTTATCTAGGAATGGAACTAGGTTTATTAGCAATTGTGTAATCCCTACGCTTAATGCAAATTCACTAATCTAGGCCTCCTAAGGAATTAGGGTCTATTAGGGGATTTAGGCTCTGGTCATCCGAGGAATCGGGGCTTGAGTAAAGTAGTGGATTGATTGTCATAACTGAAGTAGAAACTGTTTGTGAGTGTTTAATTGCATGAGAATGAAGTTTAGTGAACCTAACCCCAGCTACTTTTATCATATTTGAAAACCTTCTTTTATTGCTTTCCGAGTATTTGAGAAAATCATAAAAAGAGTTGTTATTTTGTTAATTTTAACTTTTGTTAGCATAGAACTCTCGTCAATCCAAGAATCGCTTAAATAGTAATTGAATAGGTACGTGCTAGTACTTGTTGCAGTCCTCGTGGGAACGATAGAACGGTCTTACCACCGTATTACTTGCACGACTGGGTATACTTGCCCAGATTCGTCAACAAGTTTTTGGCGCCGTTGCCGGGGATTGGTTTTGCCAATATCATTAGTAACAGAGGAGGCAACTAGTTTAGACATTTTTATTATTTTTATTTTTCTGTATATATTTGATCTTTTTGTTTGAGTTTTGTTTTTGCAAGGTGGACTAACGTCATGGAAGATTTTTATTATCCACCTGATGCGGAAGCCGCAAGTCACACTTGGGAGGACAACTTGTGTTGGGAAGACGATATAAATTTGGGAGAATTCTTCGAGGAGTTTTCCTTATCTCATAATATTCCATCACGAGACGATCCTATGACTGGCGAGCTAGTATATATATACACCAAGGAGGATTGGGAAACCTTTTGTTCATATTTGCCACCTCCACCACCGTGTATTGTGATTCCCACAGAGCCACATGAAGCAGAAGTTGAGCAGAATCTGGTTGTGGAAATGGATCAAATTGAAGATGAAGGGGTGATAGTGGATGAGCCACAAGAAGAGGAAGTACCTTTCACGCATCCTTGGGGAGGAACAAGTGAGAAGGAAGGGCATTTGGAAAGCACTCTCTCCACCATGCTTGCTAAGGAATCTGAATTTTCTGCATTGGACAAATATGTTGGCTTGCATGCGTGTGTGGACATTGGTAAACTAACCCCTTCCACTTGTCTTTTAAACTTCCTGGTGAAAATGCCATTTGACCCGCTAGGAAGTAAGTGCAGTATTATAGTTGAAGAGGTCAATGGTGCTTTTACATACTGGCTGGGTGGAGCTGAAGATGAAGTCATACTACTGCTACAATCTCCACTCCAAGTTCCATTTGATCCGGGAGGAGGATCCTAGAACGTCAAGCTAGTGACGTTAAAGAAGCGCTTCTTGGGAGGCAACCCAAGTTTCTTAACTCTTCTCTTTAGTTGTTTCATTTTCTTAATAGTTTTGTTTTTGCTTTAACCTCTTGAATAATTTGAGAAGCTCAAGAGGAAAATAATAAATTGTCAATTGCCAAGTGTTTGCAGGGTAATAAGGAAGGAAGGGAGAGCAAGAAGACAAGGAGAAGAGAAAAAGGGGCAAAGAAAAAGCAAAGTCAGCACCCGCTACCGCCTCGGTAAGCCGTTCCAATTTTTTTTTGTTTTATTTTATTTTTCTTCTCCTATTTCCATCTTGATTGTTTACATTGGGGACAATGTAAATTCTGAAGCTTGGGGTAGGGGTATTTTGCATGTTCATATTTTGCATCTGTTCATGTTGCATTCATATAGTTTTGCATGATCACACAATTAGATTGCCCTTGCTTAGATTTTGTATCCAATAGTGAGAACTAAGTGCCCAATAATTTGTGATAGTGAATTGTTGAACCCAATTTGTTATTCTTGTGATATGGCTGCAAATGAAAATGTTTGAGATAATCTTGGATAGTTGATAATTAGCATCTGGTTCTGAGGATTTGTGTTTTTCATTGAATTCGAACTAAAATGTGAGATTTTGAGCCAAAGGGGTACTCACTAAATATACCCCATTCTTTGTGTTAGAGTGGTTATTCCTCTTGGTTTGCTTTCTCTAGAACTTGACTTACAACCATTTTGAAGCTTAAAAAATTTTTGGAAACATTTTTGAAAATGATTGAGGCAATAAGTATTTTTCGGGCCTTCTGAGTTTTGAATGATGAAATGCTACCCCTTAGTTGCCCAATTTTGAGCCTGAAAGAATAAAAATGCTTTTCTTGGTACCCTGAAATGTTTTGATAAATAATGTTTGATGGGACCTTCTAAAGTATTACAAAAGGGTGAAAAAGGTAGTTGAAAGTTTGGGAAAAGAATCAGAAAAAATAACTCTCTTGATTTGAAAATTCTTCCCTTCTCCAAATAAAAGTAAAAGAAAAAGAAAATAAATAGAGAAGGGGAAGACAAAAATAAAAAGAAAAAGAAAGAAAATAAAGGTGGAAAAATAAATTGAAAACCCAAGAAGGTATTTTAGAAGGTCATGTTGCAAATGCTTGATGTTTGTGTAGCCTTTTGAAATGTCCTTTTCTTGTTATCCCCACCTAACGATTAAATCCCATGGCCATGTTACAACCAAAGAAAAGACCTCTTGATTCTAATTTGTTTTCATTAATAAAGTAGAGATTTGGTTTATAGTCAAGCCTATGGTAGGATTCATTCCTTGAGGAAAATTGAGTGAAATGCCTTATTCTCCTAAACACTTGAGTGGTGAGGAAGAGAGCCAAGCAATTGAACAAGCTTGGGGTGAGCTTCAAGTGAGAAAGTGTGCCCAAATCAGTGAGAACATGAGCCTAAGGAACCTAAGCCTCTAATTGGACTTGAATTGATTGCCTCTTGCTGAATTGTTTGAATTGCCTATTGCTTGGATTATTTGTTTGGGGTTCTTAATTCACTATCCATGTTACGATTAGTTATATTTTCTGGCCTTAGTGATTGCTTGAGGACAAGCAATTGAATAAGCTAGGGTGATTTGATAGTGTGATTTTATATCATATTTTATGTACACTTTTGCATGCATTTTTCATATAGATTAGGCATTCTTTATTTGATTTTATTAGTTTTTTTATCTTGGAACGGATAAGGCGGTGTTGTGGTGTTGTTTTGCAGGAATTAATGATTAAAATGCTCAAATCCAGTTAATTTGGAGTTTGCATGAAGGAGGAGCATGTCTTAAAATTGAGGGGAGAAAATAACAAGATGTCAAGAGTCTATAGAAAAAATAAATTGCTTTTGGCTTGTTACAAGAAGTAATAAAAGATGAAAAAGCATGGAACAAATGGACTTGAATTTTGCCAAAAGAAATGAAGCCCACGTGAAATTGGTTTTGGGCAAACTGGACTAATCCAAATTAGATTGGATTTGGAAAGAAAATGATGGGGGCGACGTCTGGAGCTCTAGAGAGAGTTCTTTGAATTAAATGGAAAAATGAATAGCAATTATGAGGGCATGTGTTGATGTTAAGTATTCTTGAATGTGAGGGATGAAAGATTTAAAAAGTTCATGGTAGTTTTGGAATAAGAAGCGAGGCAAGGTGCATAGAAAAAGGAGAAAGTGTAACGTTACATGAGCAAATAACATAAATGAATAAGAATAAAGGGAGGTTTTGCTACGTGAAAAGGGGATATATTTTCTCTCGGAAAAGTAATGATAAGGATGGGGCATTAAATGAAGGAGCGAGTGTCGATTATGAAGAGGAGGCCATAAGGCAGCACCATTAAGGAGATATTACTCTCTCTGAATGGAAAAAGAGAAAAACGGAAAGACAAGAGAGACCGAGGGGGCGTGATTTTCTTGGAACCAGAGGCGATCTGGAGGATTACTCCCATGGAATCCCTTCTTTCCTTCTTCTATGTTTCTTTGGTTGTGGATATTAGCATGAGTAGCTAAACCTCCATTGTTGGGGTTAGGGTAACTATGTCTCAATTCTCATTGTAATTGATTTAATCTTGCAATACAATTTCTACTTTGTTATTGAGTGATTGAATATACGTGCTTAATGCTTGTTGTGGCTAGCACCCCCATGACTCGATTTGTGTTTTAATATGCAATTGGAAAATTCGTGTTAAAAACCGGAATTGAATTCAATCACCTAGTAAGCCTTTTATCTAGGAATGGAACTAGGTTTATTAGCAATTGTGTAATCCCTACGCTTAATGCAAATTCACTAATCTAGGCCTCCTAAGGAATTAGGGTCTATTAGGGGATTTAGGCTCTGGTCATCCGAGGAATCGGGGCTTGAGTAAAGTAGTGGATTGATTGTCATAACTGAAGTAGAAACTGTTTGTGAGTGTTTAATTGCATGAGAATGAAGTTTAGTGAACCTAACCCCAGCTACTTTTATCATATTTGAAAACCTTCTTTTATTGCTTTCCGAGTATTTGAGAAAATCATAAAAAGAGTTGTTATTTTGTTAATTTTAACTTTTGTTAGCATAGAACTCTCGTCAATCCAAGAATCGCTTAAATAGTAATTGAATAGGTACGTGCTAGTACTTGTTGCAGTCCTCGTGGGAACGATAGAACGGTCTTACCACCGTATTACTTGCACGACTGGGTATACTTGCCCAGATTCGTCAACATCATCCGATCCAATGATAAAAACATCGTACGGTTTGGATTGAATCGGTTTGCTTCCTTAAAAAAATATGATCCAATCCAATCCAATCAAATGCGGTTTGGATTGGATTGGATAATTCGGTTTTTGTCAAACTTTATTTTTTTCTAATGTCAAGTGTCATTTCTACTTATTTAATAGTAGATAAAAGATAATCTTCATTTTAATTTAGGAGTTTGAGAAGAAAAAAATTATTGATATTTTTTAACACGTTTTTTTATATTAATTCTTTATATCTACTACCACTTATCCTATTTTTTCCTTGAATCGGCTACAAATAAATTGTAGCTAATTATTTTTCAAATTTACTTAATTGTTTTCCAATTTTTTATGATTACTCAATCAAATATATATATGCTATGCATCAAAGCTTTTAGTAAAATATAACTTTAAGACATTAATATTTATTCTAAAAAGTCTTATATATGTCATTTCAACAAAAATATTAAAGAGAATGAGGGACATAAAAGTATGAAGAATAATGTTTAAGTACGAGTAATACTATAATTTCAAAAATAATAGTATATGTATATAATAGATCGGTTTGGTTTGGTTTTGATTTGATTTGATTTGATTTCAGTATAGGATCCAAAATCCGATCCAATCCAATAAAAAATTGCGATTTTTTCGGTTTTCGATTTTTCGGTTCGGTTTTTACAGTTTGAATCGGTTTGGATCGGTTGATGAACACCCCTACTTCCTGATATATAGAAGTTTTTAAATCTCTCATACGTTCTCCTAAGCTACCTATTGTAAATCTTCTTAGAGAAGTTATTTAGGCAAACATATCTAATTTGATTCATATTCACTCTATGAGTATAATTGGTTGACTTGCTAATATGAAGTTATTGCTTCAAAACATCATACTTTGTGTTAAGCATGAAGATGTTAGTGGAAAGAATACTTGCTGTGTTTGGAGAAGTTAGGTGTGAAAATAATACTAGTTGTTGTTAGAGCCTGGAGAGGCTAGGTGTGAAAATAATACTCGTCTGTAACAACAACTAGTATTATTTTCACTCTATCCTGACCTGACCTAACCTGAGTATTTCTCTCTATCCCTCAAGCTTTTAATATTACTAACATCAAGGATTGTCTATGCATACTTAAATATCCTTTTGTTTTAGTTAGTTGTTGTTCTTTTGAGTTATCAGTCCAAATGCTAGTTAAGCGTTTGTTGGCCGTGGCAACCATTATGCAAAAGGGGGAGAATTGGGTTTATTTTCTAGAATAATTTGCCATAAACGATTTCTCAATATAAGATCTAAAATCACACAATAAGCAACAAACACGATATGGACAGACGAGCAATAATTAAGTCTAAGTTTTTGACATCTCTCATTTTAATGAATCCAAATAAGAATGATTTTAAGTGAACCTTTTGAAATCTACTAATGTGTGTATTAAGTGTGCAAGATACAAAACAAAAGCATTTTTAGTAAGATAACACGTATGATAAATGTGTCTATGCCTACTTAGAAAATGCGTCTGACTGGCAACCCAGTAGCAACTTATTACGGAAATGTTTCTGACCTAGCAAAGTGTCTGAAAGTGCATCTCTGTACTCTCATTCGAAAGTCAAGCATATTCCTTAGCATTTTCAAATCAAAGAATGTTGATCCAAGTACATAAAGCATAAAGTAAAAAGCACCTGCTGCAAATTCTTTTTGTTGAAGCAAGTTAAAGCACCTTTACACGGCCATATTAAAGCACCTTCACACGGTCATATATCAATGTTGCACAAATAAGGAAAGTTGTGCTGCCCAAGTCAGAAAAGTAACTGCTACTACTCTGAATCATGTTGCACTATGATAAAGCTATGCCAAGAAATACGTTCATCTTGTTTTGAAGCTCTCCAACAAACATACACATTAAATGGAGATTCAGAATGGCTCTTTGACATTTATGAATGAAAGAACAAAGATATTCATCTGAAGAATGTCTCACAACGGATTTATTGTTGGTGAATATAAAAGGAAGACTTTGAAGTTTGCTTGAAGACATCGGATATCAATGTTAATCATCTAGCATTCAATACTCTTTTCGCATTCAAAGCTCTTAAAATTCTTCAATCTAAGAATACTTCTCTGCTCAATCATTTCTATTTATTGAGAAGTTATTTCTGCAGTCACACCAACCTTATTTCATATTCACTCATTGATTGCTACTTTGGGTGACTTGCAAAGTTGTAAACTTTGCAGCTGTTGCTTCATTTATATCTTACCATTTGTAGAGCCTGAAGAGTCTTGATAAAAGAACACTTGTTAAGGAGCCTGGAGAGGCTAGGTGAGCAAAAAATACTTGACGAATCCTGGAGAGGCTAGGTGTGCAAATAATACTTGTCTGTAACCTGATCAATTATAGTGAAACACTTGGTGAAACCAAGGACTGGACATAGCCTAAGGTTTAGGGTGAACCAGTATAAATCTGTGTTAAATTCCTTATCCCTATCCTCTTTAAAGTTTGCTTTACATTTTTATTGTGCTAACTGGGGTTAAGAGTGTTGAACTTTAAATAAATAGTTGTGTTTAATTTGTCTCAGACGCATTAAAGTGTCTAATACTGTTTCTTTGACAAAGAGGACCGAAAGCACGACTTAATTCAAAAATGTGTTAAAGAAACACCTGCAAGATGTCTAACCAATTTTGACCTCCGCTCTCCTAGGTTTCCTTAGGAATTAAGTGGCGGCCTCTTCCCAGGGTATCCTGGATTTTTCATCCATCCATTGGATCTCTTCCCGGGTCTTATCCTGGTCTTGTTTTTCTTTGGTTACTGTCTCAGTGGGCTTTAGGAGGAATTCATGGAGACATGGAAGCACACTCCATTATCAGAGGAGGAAGAAACAAGGATTGTGGTGGAGGACACAGAGGACTTTGAGGAGGAAGTTTTTCAACGATCCCTAGCTGGGAAACTTTGGTCTGCAAACCTTTACAATGTTAGGGCGTTCAAACAAACTATCATCGAAGCTTGGAGGCTGAAAAACCCAGTTGAAGTTCGAGACTCGGGGAAGAACCTCTACCTATTTCGGTTTACTAATATGAGGGACTTGGAGAATGTCCTTAGAGGAGGGTCATGGAGTTTTGACCGCAATCTGTTGATCTTGAAGAGGGTGTTTGGGATTGAGCAACCATCTGAAATGGAGTTTCACACGGGTCATTCTGGGTGAGGGTTTATGATCTACCCCTGAAACTTAGGTTGGAATCGATGGCGAAGAGGTTTGGAGACATAATGGGGGTATTTGAGGAGGCTGATAACAAAGAAGCCAACAAGTTTGGGAAATTTCTCAGACTCAAGGTGGATCTAGATCTCCGAAAACCTTTGAAGAGGGGGACAATGATTCTCTACCAGGGAAAGGATCTGAGGGTTTTCTTCAAATATGAGAGGCTCCCCAATTTTTGTTTTGCGTGTGGGAGACTGGGACATCAACTCAAGGATTGTGAGGAGACAGAGGACCAAGATGAAGATGGTTATGAAGAAGTGGAAGAGAAAGACCTTCCTTTTGGACCATGGCTTCGGGCTTCACCTCTCCTAAAGTTCACTATGGAACAAAAGGGAGAGAGTAGCTATAGTCCTTACAACAAGAGTTTATTCACGAGTACAAGTAACAGTAGGACTGAAGCATCGGGGAATAAGAAAGAAGATACAGAAGTGGAACAAGCCCCTCAGGTCAATAGGAAAGGGAAGGCTCTCTTGAGTGCGGAGGGGAAGAACACTGAGGCAACTTCTAAGGAGATCGAACGAGTAGCACAGACTTCGAGATCTTTTGATTTAACACCCAAAGACACAGCAGCTGAGAGTGAAGCGGAAATCAGTAAAAATAAACAAAGGAAGTGGAATAGACACAAGGGGAGCAAGCCGAAGGGGAAACAGAACCAGAGGAAAGGGGAGAAATTGCTAGGGAAGAGGGTGCTAGTGGATGTGATGATCTCAGAAGGGACACCAGAAGATATCAGGGACGAAGACAAGAAGAGGCACGTGGTAGCTATGGAGTTCGAAAAACCTGAACCAGAGGTGGTGTTGGAGACCCAACACCGCCTACAACAATGAAAACCATAAGTTGGAACCTATAGGGGTTTGGGGAATCCTCGAGCAGTTCAAGCCTTGTTGAGGCTCCTTCATTTGGAAAATCCTCACTTGGTTTTCCTTATGGAAACTAGGTTGAAAGCATGAGATGGATAGAATTAGGATCAGGAGTGGCTACAATTGGAGTTTGGTGGTAGATTGTCATGGGCAAGGTAGGGAGAGGGCTGGCGGATTGGCTCTTTTGTGGAATGATCAGGTGGACATCACCATCATCTCATATTCACTTAATCATATTTTTGGAAAAGGGGACGATGAGGAAAGCGGGGAGCCTTGGTTCTTTTCTGGCATATATGGCTACCAGGATGAAGCTCAAAGAAAGAAGACCTGGAGACTAATGAAGGACATTGCTGGACAGGCCTCAAACAGATGGTTATGCTTTGGTGATATCAATGACACTTTATCTCTGGAAGAAAAAAAGGGAGGGAACCCCCGCAACTTCGATTAACTGAGTTTGGGGAGGAGTACAGTAGCTGAATGTGGCCTCCGGGATTTGGGTTTCACTGGTTACCCTTTCACTTGGTCAAATGGGAGACAAGGGGATGAGCAGATACAGTGTAGACTTGATAGAGCGCTCGCAACCGAAGATTTTATTAAAAGGTTCAGCCCAATTCAGGTAACCCATCTTCCTCGTTTTGGTTCAGATCATACCCCTATTATGATTGACCTGGAAGTTTCCCTGCATACTAACCAGAGGAAAAGAAGACATATCTTTCGGTTTGAAGAATGCTGGGTCAAAGACAACAAATGTGAGGAGCTAGTGAGAAGGATATGGTCAAATGGCATTGCTCCCTGTGAGATTCACCTAGCCAATCTACAATCTCTAGATGTTGATTTCATGGAATATAGAAGCAATGAAATAAGGAAGGAGATTATCAAAACTGAAAACAGATTGAAGGATAACTCTATGTGGTCAAACTCACCTGAGAATATGTCCACCTACAAGGAGCTCGAGAAGCATCATGGAGAACTTCTCAAAACTGAGGAAACCATTTGGCGTCAAAGAAGTAGGGTCATATGGTTAAAAGATGGTGACAAGAATACGAGATTCTTTCATGGCAAGGAAAATCAAAGAAAGAAAGTGAATGAAGTGAAAAAGCTCAAAGATGAAGCAGGGGTGTGGTGGCATTGTGAATAAAATGTTGAAAGAATTATGCTGGACTACTTCACTGACCTTTTCTCATCTTCCAATCCTAGTGGTATTGAGCAAGCTTGCATGGCAATTCAAAAAATGCTCAGTGATGAACAAAGAGGGTGGTGTGATCAAACCTTCTCTATAGGTGAGATCAATGAGGCCATAAATCAAATGCATCCTCTGAAGGCCCCGGGACCGGATGGCATCCCTGCCCTCTTTTATCAAAGGTACTGGCACATAGTGGGGAATGACATCCAGAGACTTGTTCTTGAAATCTTAAATGATGAGAGGTCCCCGGAATCTATCAACAAAACTCACATTGCCCTCATTCCCAAGTGCAAAAACCCGAGCTCTCCAAAACACTTTAGACCGATTAGCCTCTGCAATGTGTTTATGAAGATAGTCACCAAAGCCATTGCAAATAGAATCAAAGGTGTTCTCCCGGAAGTGATTGATGAAGAGCAAAGTGCTTTTGTGAAAGGGAGACTTATTACCGACAATGCTCTCATTGCCATGGAATGCTTCCACTAGCTCAAGAAGAAGACTAGAGGCAAAAAAGGGATGATGGCTCTCAAGCTTGATATGGCAAAGGCTTACGACAGATTAGAGTGGCCTTTCATTAATGTTGTCCTGCTCCATATGGGTTTCCCTTTAAAATTCACAAAGCTCATCATGTCTTGCATCACTACAGTGTCCTACCAAGTACTCATTAATGGCCAACCGAGCAGTAGTTTCTCTCCCAATAGAGGATTAAGACAAGGTGATCCTCTCTCACCCTACATTTTCATACTTTGTGCCAATGTTCTTTCCGGTTTACTTCATAAAGGTAACTCGCAAGGATCCATCCATGGTATCCAAGTGGCCAGGAGGGCCCCTCAAATTACCCATGTCTTGTTTGTAGACGACAACCTACTTTTTGCAAGAGCAAACCTAAAAGAAGCTGAAGCCATCACTCATGTCCTCAACATATATCAGTTGGCTTCTGGTCAGTTGGTGAATTTAGACAAGTCTGAGGTGTCATATAGTCGAAATGTGCCCCCAATTGAGCAAAATATGATCTGTAACAAGATGGAAACAAAGACTGTGACAAACCTCTCTAGATATCTTGGCCTTCCTATTGTGTTTGGGAGATCAAAAAATGATGTCTTTGCATTTGTGAGGGACAAAGTATGGAAGAAGCTAAAGGGTCGGAAGGAGAAATGTCTTTCAAGAGCTGGTAAGGAGACTCTCATAAAATCAGTAGCTCAAGCCATTCCGAACTACATTATGAGCTGCTATAAGATCCCTGAAGGGTGCTGCCATGAAATAGAGTCTATGATTGCAAAGTTCTGGTGGGGCGCTACTGAAACAAAGAGGAAAGTCCATTGGCTTAGTTGGGAGAGAATGGGGCAGAGCAAATGATAAGGGAGGAATGGGGTTTAGAGGCTTCTCTGAATTCAACAAAGCTCTTTTGGGAAAGCAATGTTGGAGACTTGTTAGCGATAAAGACTCCCTTATGTCCAGAGTTTTCAGAGGAAGGTACTATCCAAGAGGCACTTTCATGGAGGCACAAAAAGGTTTTCAGCCAAGCTTTGCTTGGAGAAGTATGCTACAAGCCAAAGAGGTTCTAGAGTTGGGGGCAAGGTGGATGATTGGGAATGGTAAAAAGGTGAATATTTGGGAAGATAGATGGTTGCTTGAACAAACCAATTTCAAGGTTTGGAGTCCTATAAAAAATTTCCAACCAGATGCAACAGTTTCTGAGCTCATTGATGAAGACACAAAGCAATGGAGAAGGGATGTAATCTTCAGCAGCTTCAACCAGCTTGAAGCATCCCAGATCCTCAGTATTCCCATATCTCTACGGCTACCAGAAGACTCATTAGCTTGGCATTGGGAGCAAGATGGTAGCTACTCTGTCAGGTCAGCATACCACCTGCTATGTGAAAAGAAGAACAGAAACATTCCTGAGGCATCTGATATGAGGGACCAAGGACCGTCACTAGTGGAAAATATATATTAGACGGTAAAGGTTTACGCGCTTAACCAAAAGCTAGACGTTAAAAAGGAGGCGGTGGCAGTTTTGTAAATATCGACTTCATTAATTCAATTTTAATGCCGCTTGTTGTAAGGACGACGCGTTAAAAGTTAAGTGACTCACTTTTAACGTCGATCCTTACAACAACTCGGCGTTAAATGTTATTTTAATAATTTTTTTAGCTAGTATAATGTCCCTTCCCCATTGCCTTCCTCAAAGTTTCAGCTTCACTTGCTTTGATGTTTTGTGTTTCTGTTTTGAAAACTAAAATATATGTGCGAAGTATAAGTTGAATCAATAACCCAAACCGGATCTCATTCATGAAGTGTAATACGATCGATACGTAAGATTGAAAGGGTTTAAAATCCTATAAAAAGTTACATTGAAAGGGTTTAAAATCCTATAAAAAGTTACATTGAAAGGGCTTAAAATGCTAAACATTTGTTGAGGCTTCGTTCCCTTCACGGGTGAGCAAGAGAGGAGAGTCGAGCGACCGAGTTTTCCGGAGCGGCCGAGCAAGGGTGCACTCAATCTGTTTCAAAGAATGGTCTTGGAATGCAGTCACTTGCTTCCAAAGCCGAGGTTCTGAACTGTAGTCGCGATTCTCTGGAAGGATGATAAGGTGAGGAACTCACATTATGTGATTTACACAAACTTATCACCCATGTTATGTGATTTACACAACCTCAGAAGTTGTTTGACCATTAAGACAGAGACCTTTAAGTCTAGGAATAGGAAGAAAGAGTGATGAAGTTAATCTCCATGGCAGAGCCATATTGTGAAGCAGAAAATTAAAAGGATGGAAGGAAGCTATTTATAGGAGCAGGGGATGAAGTTACTAAGTGTGGTAATTAAGTAACTGATTTATAGGAGCCATATTCTGGTTTTCTTGAAAACTGATCTATAAACTTAATGCTCATTAAGAGGATTAAGTTACAAGGTGCATGGGTAAGTAGCACAGTAGTCAAAAGAATGAATGTTTTTGCAGAATCTTATACACTTTTAACATCAGTTGTTTAATACAAATGACGTTAAAAGTGTTTTTAAAATAAAAAATATTTATTTTAACGTCAGTTGTTTATAAAACTGACGTTAAAAGTTTTCTTTTTACATCAGTTAAATAAATAGCTGACGTAAATAATCCTATGTCCCTATCTGAAATGCCCTTTGTCTCCCTTAAATATTTATTTTTAACGTTAGGAACTGACTTATAACGTCAGTTGTTTAAGACAACCGACGTTAAATAAATGATCTTTAACGTCAGTTGTTACAAACAACAGACGTAAAATGTTGTATTATTTTTGGTTTTTGATTATAACGTTTACACCCACGCGCCTTCTGCACTTCGCTTTGTAAGTCTCTGTTCTTCTCTTTTCATCACGCTCACTCTCACTCTCACTCTCACTCTGCCCTAATCGCGAGCTCATCTCCACCGCAACCACCGCGAGGGCTTCTTCGCCACCACCGTGAGGTACACTCTTAACCCCTAACTCTGTCTTTCCCGCTCATTCTTTGCAATAACTTGACATCTCTCTTTTACCCCTTCCCGCGCACTAACTCTCCTTGTCCCTCTCGCTCCCAGTAACTACATCGAACGTTGGCTACCACTCGAGCTCCCCTCACCACCACCACGCGAGCACCTATTTCTGGTGAGTCTTTAGGGCACATTTTTTTATTTTTGGTTTTTAGTGTATGTTGAAAGTGTAGTGTAGTTAGTTGAAACTTGAAACTGTGAGTTTGAGTTGTTTGGAATGTCTGTATTTTTGGTTTTGAGTGTATGTTGCTCTGCTGGTTGGTCTGCCACGGCCGTGATGCTCATCACGGCTAGGCCGTGAACAGTTCTGCCTATGAGGGTCTATTTCAGTTGGCACGTTACGGCCGTGATGGACATCACTGCCAGGCCGTGACCAGTTCTTGGCAATCTTCAAAAACTAGTTTTCAATCTCCCGTATTGTCCTTATATTGGATATATGTTTTGTATATCTACAGAACCTATCTAGTTATGTATCGTAGTTGGATGGTTTGTAAGCGCACTAGTACTGAGTATTTGAAGGGGGTGGGAGAATTTATAGAATTTACTCAAAGGAATGTTCCTAATAGTAATGGAATGTTCTGTTGTCCTTGTGTCAAGTGTTTGAATACGAGGAAATGTATGGTGAAGGATATACGTACTCATTTGATTTGTGAAGGGATTTGCTAGATTTATACAAGATGGATATGGCATAGTGATGTGTTGTTGAGTAGTACGGCAAGTGTCTCCCAAAGTGAGGACGTTGACGTAGATATGGAGGATGATCGAGTAGAGGACATGATCCGTGATATTGGACAAGAATATTTTCATCGAGCTCATTTGTATGATAGGTTGTGCGGTGATGCGGATATGCCTTTATATCCAGGGTGTACTACTCATACACGGTTGTCGGTGGTGCTAAAATTGGTTTGTGTGAAGGCGAGAAATGGTTGGACCGATAAAAGCTTCACGGAATTGCTTGAAGTGTTGAAAGACTTGCTTCTAGAGGACAACACATTGCCTGACCGTAACTATGAAGCCAAGAAGGTATTGTGTCCGATGGGTATGGAGTATAAGAAGATACACGCATGCCCCAATGATTGCATATTGTACACCGGTGTTCATGAAGACAATCACGATTGCCCCAAAGGTGGGTTATCACGATACAAAGTGAAGGGTGGTGATGGTGATGATGATCTCGATGATGTGAGAAAAAAGGGTCCTCCTGCGAAGGTGTTGTGGTATCTTCTAATAATTCCAAGGTTCAAGCGAATGTTTGCCAATGCGAAAGATGCGAAGAATCTTAGATGGCATAATGATGAGAGGAAACGTGATGGAAAGGTTTGTCATCCGGCTGATTCTATGCAATGGAAGAATATTGATACTATGTTTCCGGATTTCGCCGATGAGCCAAGAAACATAAGGCTTGGACTTGCTACGGATGGAATGAATCCTTATGGTAACATGAGTAGTATTCATAGTTCATGGCCTGTTCTGTTGATAGTTTACAACCTGCCCCCTTGGTTGTGTATGAAGCGCAAATACATGATGTTGTCTATGATGATTTCGGGCCCAAAGCAACTGGGAAATGACTTTGATGTTTATCTAAGTCCCTTGATTGAAGACTTGAAAACACTGTAGGTGGAAGGTGTTCATGTAGTTGATGGGTATTCTCATGAGACTTTCAAGCTTCGTGCCATGTTATTTTGCACCATCAACGACTTTCCAAAGATACGAGAACTTGTCCTGATGCACAGTGTCAAGGGGCATAAAGCATGCCCTATATGTGAAGAAGGCACATGCTACACTCAGTTGCATAATGGAAAGAAGACGGTTTACCTTGGGCATCGGAGATTTCTTAGACGTGATCACCCATATCGTAAGATGAAAAAAGCTTTTAATGGATGCCAAGAGATAGAAGAAGCTCCGGCGGCCTTAATTGGAGAGCAGGTTTATGAGAGGGTAGAGGGCATCGATGTTATATTCGGCAAGTCCAAAAATAAAGGTAAAGATGTTGAGAAAAACATATGGAAGAAGAGGTCGATATTCTTTGATCTTCCATACCGGCGCAAGCTTGATGTCAGACACTGCATTGATGTGATGCATGTGGAGAAAAATGTGTGTGATAGTGTGATTGGGACGCTTCTCAACATTCAGGGCAAGACAAAGGATGGTGTGAATGCTCGTCTCGACCTCGTTGCTATGGGTACACGAAAGCAGTTAGCTCCAGTTGTTGAGGATGGTAAGCAGACTTATTTGCTGCCAGCATGTCATACTTTGTCAAGAAAAAAGAGACAAAGTGTCTGCGGGTGTCTTCAGGGCATCAAAGTTCCACATGGTTACTCTTCAAATATGAAGAGGCTTGTCTCTAGTGATCTTAAATTGGTTGGCTTAAAGTCTCATGATTGTCACATCTTGATGCAACAACTTCTGCCCGTTGCTATTCGTGGTATTGCTCCAAAAAATGTGAGACATGCCATTACAAGGTTGTGCTCATTCTTCAATTCTATATGTAGCAAAGTCGTTGACCCCCGTATGTTGGATGACTTGGAAGTTGAGGATGCTACAATCTTGTGCCAATTGGAGATGTATTTTCCTCCTTCCTTTTTCGACATAATGGTTCACTTAATTGTTCGTTTGGTGAGGGAGATTAGATTATGTGGGCCGGTTTTTCTGAGATGGATGTACCCAGTTGAGCGCTACATGAAGATCTTGAAAGGGTACGTGAAGAATCCTCATCGTCCGGAAGCATCTATTGTTCAAAGGTATGTTGCAGAAGAAACTATTGAGTTTTGTTCGGACTACCTTCATAACACGGATCCTATAGGGGTTCCTAAGCCTCGGCATGATGAGATCAGATGTCAAGGTAAGGGTACACATGGCTTAAGAATTAATAGCAAGGGTCGGGAGGAAGTGCTTCAAGCACATTTGTATGTATTGAACAACATCGATTGTGTTCAGCCTTTCTTATTTGAACATAAAAGAAAAGTCAATCAAGAAAACCCTCGAATGAGCGAAAGGTGGTTGTTGAACAAGCATAACAAGACTTTCTTACCATGGTTCAAGGAAGAAATGCTTAAGGATGGTAGTACTGCTTCTGATGACGTAAGATGGCTAGCACGTGGGCCTAGCTTCAACGTCATATGTTGGAGCGGATACGACATAAATAACTTTTCCTTTTATACAAAGGAACAAGATAACAAGAGTACCATGCAAAATAGTGGGGTTATGATCGTGGCCGAAGCAATGAACTTCTCTAGTGCAAAGGACACAAAACCCGTTAAAGCACTGACACCTTACTTTGGATATATTGAAGATATTTGGGTGCTCGATTACACTAAGCTTACGGTGCCGGTTTTTAAATGTAAGTGGGTTGATAGTAACGGTGGTGTACAAACCAACGAATTGGGGTTCACATTGGTAGACCTCAACAAGTTAGGTCATATAAATGAGCCTTTCATAATGGCTTCCCAAGCAAAACAAGTGTTCTACATCACTGATCCTTCTAACAAAAGGTTGTCCGTGGTTCTCCAAGGAAAAGCATGTATAATGGTAGTGATGAAAATCAAGATTCAAATCTTGATATTCTTGAGACTCCTTCTTTTTCAACAAACATGCCTACTATAATCGAGGAGACACAGGTGGACGAGGTACATGCCACTCGTGATGATCATCACGAAGGGATATTGATATATGTAGTTTAAACTTATTATACATTTATTTTTATTTATACTTCTGTATTTATTTTGAGTTATAACCTATGTTAATAAATATATATTGTTTCTGACCAGGCATACATATGGATCAGTCGGATAGCCCACATGCACGGGAGGACACTGTGGGGCCTACGCAAGACCCTATCGCGCATACGCCTGATTCTAGTGTAAGTTTACATGTTATATACTATCTTTAGTCCTTCTTTTTAATGTAAGTTTACAGATGGATGGAATAAGGTAATATTTAAACAACTTGTTAGATTATATATTATAGTTTTGAAGATGACTTGCGTTGATGTTATTGTTATTATTTGAACGTGTGTAGGCATTTAACGACCAATCGCCTATTCAAGAAGATGAGTTAAGAGACTTGAGGATGCGTTTGGCTGAATTCCTCTTCAAGTATGCGGCTGAAAAAGGAATTGACAAGATACCTCCGCACTACTTAGATGAATAGTTTTTTTGTTAGACTTTAGAAACTAATTAATAACATGTATATATATATATATATATATATATATATATATATACTTGTAGATAGTTATGTTTTTCCTATACATGGGTTTTGGTTTTAAGTCCCCCCATTGTCCCATTTTTCCTTTGCAATTCTGTAATGTGTGTGATATTCTGTGTTACTGGGATATTTACTGAATGTAGGGATAACTGAGGGGAGTGATATTTTAAAACTGAATTTAAAAAAAAAATCTATTAACGTGAGTTGTATCAAACAACTGATGTTAATAGTATTTTATAAAATATACAGTAGACTATTAACGTCAGTTGTAATAAACAACTGACGTTAAATATAAAACTATTAACGTCAGTTCTTTACAACAACTGACGTTAATAGTTTTATTTGTAACGTCAGTTGTTTAAACAACTGACGTTAATTTTAACAAAATTAACGTCAGTTGTGTTAAAGAACTGACGTTAATAGTTTTATATTTAACGTCAGTTCTCAACTGACGTTAAAATATTAACTATTAACGTCAGCTGTATTTACGTCAGACAGTATTCTGACGTAAAAAATCAATTTTAACTGACGTCAAAAGCACTTATTGCACTAGTGCGTGGAAGGCAATCTGGAAAGCACCGGTTTCAAACAGTGTTAGGAATTTCATTTGGAGACTTGCAAGAAACATTCTCCCAACAAGACATAACCTGGGAAAGAAAGGAATGAAACTCGACATGAGCTGCCCTATCTACCAAGAGAAGGAGGAGACTCAAGATCACATTTTCCTGCACTGCAACCCAATCAGGGTGCTTTGGTTTACCACTCAGCTGGACATCCATATCCCGCACTGTGTCAGTCTCAAATTTTGGCTTCCTCAGTGGATTAAAAACCTGGATCCCCTAGCAATCCAATTGGTCTGCACTACTCTATGGAAGATATGGAAAGTAAGGAACCAGATTGTGTTCAACAAAGCTGTTTTTGACCCTATTACAGTGGCTGCTTCTGTAACAAATTTTGTAGCAGATTTCAATGTTGCCAACCCTCCTGCCCTCAAAGAACCAATGACAATTGCGGAAGAAAAATGGGTGGCTCCCGATGTTAACACTTTGAAACTGAACGTGGATGCTGGTTGCTTTAAGAATGGCTTGACTGGGTGGGGTATGGTGGTCAGGAACTTTGCATGAAAAGTGATCTTTGCAGCTACCAAAAGGTAAGGAACTCGAATGGGTCCTCTGTTAGCATATGCATTGGGATTAAGGTGGTGCTTCAATGGGCTTTGCATGAAAGTTTTGAAAAAATGATTGTGGAAACTGATGCAGAGGTTGTGGTTAAGTGCTTGGAGGACAAGACCAGGGTAGCTCACATTGCACACATCACTCAAGATTGTAAGGAGGCTCTTTATCAGTTATCAAATACTTATGTTTTATGTATTATAAGAAGTAGTAATGCTGCTGCACATGCACTGATGGGAGTAGCAAAAACTATTGGTTCTGGGACTTGGATTGGAAATGTTCCTAACCAAGTATCTCACATTATCTGTAATAACTCTGTTTTATGTTAATGCATGCAAGTCTATTTTACTGTAAAAAAAAATTCAAAAATGTGTCCATTGGAAATGAAATAAGCAAAAGTTAATTTAGCAAGGTTTCCTGATTTTAACACAATAAAAGCACGTGATATTCGGTCTTGACCGGTTCAAATTATATACTACAGTCCAAGTCAAAATCGGTACCCACACACTATTTTTATACTGCTTTCTTTCGCACAGATTCACTTGTCTAACCTACCTGGGACTCGTGAAAACTGGGTGCTTAAAAACAGCAAGTGTTGTAACTTCTAAATCTTTTATGGATACCGACGATCAACAAAAGAAGATGAAAACCATGCTTTGTGCCAGTGATGCTCTCTCTACTGTTATCCCAGGAACTATTACGTGGAAGGCCTGCAACCAATTATCTCTTGAAGCTTAGCAATATGCTTGTAGTTCCACTACTTTCTGCATTGACGTTTCTTCAAATTTGGAAGTGTCAATGTGTTAAATTGTTGATTCATTAGAACTAACAAGAGAATGAGAACTGTGAAGTGTGAACTATGTTATCCCGTTCTCACTCAGTCACTTGTAACCATTCTTGCTGATTATGAAAGGTGGGGCAAGTAAGTCCATGTAAAAATAATAGGTTAATTTATTAGATAAAAATAAAAAATAATATTTAATTAAAACTGGTTCAACCACAGTTCAACCGTGGTTGAACCAGTGAACCGTGAACCAGTGCCTTCATCGATTTGATGACCAGTCCGGTTTTAAAAACCTTGGTTATCAGGTTTGTGCAATTTATTTTTTAGTATCAAATTCACATTATCTACCATGGGACTAGAAAATTTATAAAAGTATTTTTTATAATTTAATTTCAAGAAAAATTATTAAAAATACTTTCATAATTTTTTTATATTTTAATCTCAACAAAAAGAAACCAATATGTGATTGGTCCGAGTGGTAAGGGACTCGGGCATCTTAAACAAGTGGTTACGGTTCGAATCCTGCCTCTTGTATATGGAAAAAACCTAGTTGGGAGGGGAAAATCCACCTTGTGTGCCCAACATATTCTCTGACGGAGATTAGTCACTGTTAATAATGGGAAATACTTTGTACCTATAACACGATTAAAAAAATCTAAAAAACACACACATCTAAATTCAAATTAACATTAACCACACTAGTATATCATCTCATCATTGCAGGGGAGATATTAAAAAAAAAAAATAATACTATTGCGTGATTAAAAACTTAAAATTTATGGGGATTCAAAAAGATATCAACTGCAACATATCCTACCAACTCTGAACTTACTCCATTTGGATTAAACAAACCCATACCTAATATATCATGGAGGCAACAAAGAACTTGTGTGACTCCATTCCAACGTCTTCAGGTTGGTATTGAATTAAATCTTGCTAATAAGTTTACTACAAGTTCTATATCTCGTCTAGTCCTATTTGCAAGATACAAAAGTGTTCTAATGGCACTAAGATATGGTACTTCAGGATCAAGAATTTCTTCAACATCGTCTCTTGGACAAAAAGGATCATTTTTCACATAAAGTGAGGGAACAACCATTGGAATGCTTATTGGGTAAGCTTTATCCATATAAAATTCTTTCCAAAAAATTTCTGATATAAGAAGATTGATGAATAAATATTCCACTTGTGAAATGTTCAACTTGAAAACAATGATTTTTTTTTTGTCTTTCCAAGATCCTTCATTTGAAACTCACTCTTTAAATATTCTACGGTCTTAGAAATCTCGATCTAAATCTTATGGAGTCCGTATTATGTTTAAATCATCAACATAAATAGTTACTGTTTCAAATCCAGAATTCGTTTTCTTGATACAAACATAAAGGCAAAAAAGATCATTCTTATACATGCTTTTCAATAAATATTCACTCAAACGAGAAATTGACAACTTCAGGTGTCTGGGCTACTAATTCAAATACTTTATGTTTGGCTAAAAATCTAGCTTAACTTGTATTATTTATTTTCGTTTTGGCCAGTCAATTTAATGTTGACATCCTTTGTAATTTGAGCTTCATGGTCCTAATCATCAATAATTTCAGACGCATTTAGGTATTCAAATAAATTATCAACAATAACAATATATCTTTCCATCATATTTCCATATTTTAATGAGATATAATAATTCATCGGTACCGAAACCACTTATGGGGTTTCTTCCATAGAAATATGGGGATGTTGATCTATATTGCTTTTGACCTCTTCTAAAGTCTCAATTACTTCTTTTGGAGCATCACTTTGAATCATTATTTTCCTTTTAAGGAATAATATTCTTTGCACGAATAGGTCTACGCTTCTGGCATACTTTGGATCTATGAGTTACCATACTCGCAGGTTGTCCTACATAGGGTTGGAAGCCGATAAAGCTAGGGCTTTAGGCCTCCCAAAAAAATTACTACCTATTTTAATAAAAATAAAAATAAAAAATGTTAAGAGTCAGCTGTACAAAAGACCGAGTCAACAGCTGTACTAACTTTTTTCTTTATTCTTGATTTATAGTCGTTTTATTTAATTTTGTGAAACATACATTACTTTTTCTTTTTTAATATATAGAAATGTCAACAAGAAAATTTGAATCAGGTTATTCAAAACAAAAAAAAAAAGGAAAAAGTTTAAGCTTTAATTGAATCACAAAAAGGGGCTATCGAGAAATTTATCAAAACAAATACGAAAGTTGAAAATACAGGTGATTGCTCGTTGAATGAACAAGTTAATAATGTTAACGATTCCCATAACTGTTGCTTCAACTGGAAGATGTATCACCCAGGGCTGACGAGGCCAGAGAGTGGTCGCCGGTACAAGAAGGCGCGGACAAGGAGCGGCTCCTGGCAGGCTTCTAGGCGGAGGGACATATGAATAAATCGATAGCACACCAGAATGAGAGGGATCTTGAGATTGTGTAAGTATGGGACTATATAGTTGAGGATGACTTATATGAATTGATTGATGCTGCCTATACAAACAAGATGCATATTCTTTTCGAGAGCCCATCACTTAAGAACTCCACAGTTAAGCGTACTTGACTTGGAGTAATTCTGGGATGGGTGACCTTATGGGAAGTTTTCCCAGGAAGCGTGTGAGTGAGGACAAAGCACGCTGAAAAGACCTGTGTTGGTTTGTGGGGACAATCGTCAATCTATAGAGCAGTCAGGGATGTTACAAATGGTATCAGAGCAGCACCTCTCCTAGTACGGTGTGGTCGGGGACGAACTAGGCGGAAGCTGGTGGGCATGTGACACCCGAGATTGACGAGGACGGGGAGTGGTCGCCGGTGCAAGAAGACATGGACAAGGAGCGGCTCCTGGAAGGCTTCTAGGCGGAGGGACACATGAATGAACCGATTATACACCGGAATGAGAGGGATCCTGAGATTGTGTAGGTATGAGACTATACAGTTGAGGATGATATGAATTGATTGGTACTACCTATACAAACAAGATGCATCTTCTTTTCGGTAGCCCATCACTTAAGAACTCTATAGTTAAGCATGCTTGACTTGGAGCAATTCTGGGATGGGTGACCTCCTAAGAAGTTCTCCCATGAAGCGTGTGAGTGAGGACAAAGCATGCTAAAAGGCCCGTGTTGGTTTGTGGGGACAGTCGTCAATCAATAGAGCATCCAGGGATGTTACAAATGGTATCAGAGAAGAAATAAAAATCCACATATATTTATAAGGGCATAACATAGAAGAAATAATTTAAATTTGGAATAAACACATGCATATTATTTAATAAAAATAAAAACCAAGGTAGAAGATACCACATTGTAGCAAAACGTCTCAACGCGGAAATAAATAAGTTTTAAAGAAGGCATAACAAAACATAACCATAAAAGAAACCCAACCCCGATGTCACATTACAGAGCTGGTATAACCAAGGTCCGAAAACATCTCGGATAAACAAAACTAAGCCAAAGGAAATCCTAGACTACGAGTAACTTCTCAACTGGCTGCCCACCATCCTCTGCATAACAAAGATACATGCAAAGAAACAACAAAGGATAGGGAGTAAGAAACATGTATAAAACACAACGGCAAAGGCAGCAGTTAGCAAGATGAGCATACATCATAACATAGCATATTATAGCATCATACATAACATAATCATATCATGTATATTTATATCATCTCAACAATGTATGCTATGCGGTGCAGCACTATTCCACTATTCCATTATGCAGGTGGATCCAATCTACCTCAGGAAGTCAACGTTTGAGTTACGTATCCACATTGGCCAATAAGCACAACACCAACAGTTCACCAAACCATGGGTGAACCTCTTGGATAGCCGATGCACCTTACTCTCTGTTTGTGCCTGGAACTGTCCCATTTGCTGCTGGAAAAGTGTAGTCATTTGTGCATTCATTTGTGAAGCCAATTGCTTGAACATGTCCTCCAATGAAGGTCCAGAAGGTGCAGAAGTGGTCACTTGAGGAGGATTCTGAGGTGCCATCGGCTGTTGTTGGGATGAGTTCCCATACCGCAGATTAGGATGATTCCCCCAGTTGGGATGGTACCTATTGGTAGAGAGGTCTGGAGTGTTGTACCGATTATGACTGTTTCCTTGACTATATGGATTAACTGCATAAGCTTGAGATACTTCACTGACAAACTCTTCCCTCTGGATGGGGCATGGATCATGTGGGTGCTCAGGTGAATTGCAGATGCTACATAACTTTGCAGGCTGAACTCTGTCTATTGCCAATTGCCTTACAAAAGAAGTCAGCTCATCCAATCTATTCTCAATGGTGGCCTGGTTGGAAGATGACCTATGAATCTCATGCACACCTCTTGTTTCAACTGAATTTCTTCTGGTAGTGAACTGCTGGGAATTCAATGACATATTCTCAATGAGTTGCTTGGCAGCAGCTGGGGTCTTATCAACTAATGCTCCCCCACTAGCAAAGATCCAAAAGATTCCTATCCATCGGCAGCAATCCTTCATAAAAGTACTGGATCAGGAGCTGTTCAGAAATTTGATGCTGGGGGCAACTGGATACCAAATGCTTGAACCTTTCCCAATATTCAGCTAGCGATTCATTCCCTTGCCTGATGCCACATATTTCTTTTCTTATTGAAGCAGCTCTTGAAGCAGGAAAGTATCTTTCCAGAAAAACCCTCTTCAAATCATTCCAAGTGGTGATGGAGTTGGGCTCAAGATACAATAGCCAATCTTTTGCAGCTCCCTGGAGTGAAAACGGAAAAGCCTTCAGCTTGATACTATCCTCAGTGACTCCCTCTGATCTCGAGGTTGTGGAGCATACAACTTGGAATTCCTTCAAGTGCTTGTGTGGATCCTCACCTGCAAGACCATTAAACTTGGGCAACAAGTGAATAAAACCAGATTTCAGTTCAAAAGGAGTGTCAGCACCAGGATAAGAAATACACAATCCATTATAGTTGACATCAGGGGCAGCAAGCTGTCTTAATGTCCTCTGGTCTCCCATGTTTTCAAAAACAGTTTTGAAATTGGAATCACTACTAGTGCTAGCCCGAAATTCTCTACGGAGTGTGTGCAGTGTTCTTTCAATTTCCGGGTCAAAATCACACAGTTCAGGGCAATTAGACCTAGTTGCCAGACCAATTCAAAACAAAACAGAAAATAAAAGAAAGAAAAAAAAATGCAAAAAATAACAAATCAGAGTCCCCGGCAACGGCGCCAATTTTTTGGTCGCGCTGTCGCGCACGCGCCAAAAAGGACGAGCGGGTTTTAAAAATGTAGTTTAGGGCGACAACTCGGATGTCGTTCTCAAGGACTCTTGAAGTGTTATTTTCCACAAAAATCAGTTTTGGGGGGGTTTGGTTTGAGATGCAATCAAAGAAAAACAGAGCAATTAAAAACAAGGCAGTTTAAAGAGATTGTCAAATAGCTAAAAACAGATTAATCTATTGTTCTTGATTTCCCAACTATCATAGGTTCATGCAATTTCCAAGCCCTAAGAAAATTCTAATCCCCTCCCGGTTGTAGCAATAATTTACAAGCGAAACCACTACTACAGATACATGTCCCTATTCCCGAATTAAGCAAACGGGGTTAAGCCCTTCGTGAACTAAGCGAACACGAAACGTACACACGCAAATTAAGCAGATGCGATTAATTATAGGAACATGATATCACCGGAAATAAATCAACACAATACAATATACTCCTAAATTAAGCAAACAGAAATATAAAGCATGGCATTGAAGAGGGAAAAGCATACAAAACAGGAAAATACCAGAACCTCAAGTGTATAGAAATCAATTACAATAGATCAATCCTAAAAACTTAGTTCTCCATGTAAAAAACGAAAACACACAAAAGAAATGTAAAACAGAAAATGGAGAAGCAAAAGTCCTTCCAAACTGTTCAGAACAGCTATTTATACTAATCAGAAATTGAGTCTACTCGCGAGGCGAAGCCTCTCTCGCGACGCGAAGCCTCTCTCGCGACGCGAATCTTGTGAACAGTCTGCAACCTTTGGTATTCTCGCGAGGCGAACAATCCTTCGCGAGGCGAGGAACTGAAGAGTCTTCTTGTCACGCCCGTTATGAACATCAGGGGCCAACCGTGATGCTTTCTGACTTCCAGGCTCGCGAGGCGAATGGATGCTCGCGAGGCGAGACTCTTCAACTTCAAAACTGCCACAGCCGTGACCTTCAACACGGGCAAGCCGTGATCGTCTCTGACTTTTCAGGCTTGGGTGACTCGCGGGGCGAGATCTTCTTCGCGGGGCGAACCAGAGACCTTGCATTTTCTTGGAACAGTCAGCTTCGGGGTCGCGAGGCGAAGAGAGGTTCGCGAGGCGAATCCCCTGTTTCCTTATTCTCTTGACTTTCACTTAACCTGAAAACAAAGAAATAACTATAAGTGTATTATTTAACTCAAATCTGGATAATTTAACCTAAAACTACTCTAGAGACTCAAAACCTTGCTTGAGGACAATCTAATCTAATTTGGGTGAAAATAGGATATAATTTACACAAATCCCTGGTCATACTAGCCATAAAACTAGATGAGCCAGAGGCTTATCACTCTCGGATAAACCACCACGGGGGCACACAATTCACCTAACTCTTGGATGAATCACCACAGACGTCCAGATCGCCTTACTGTCGGACGATATCCCCTATGTTGAACATCCCCCACTAACATCTCCAATGTGTGAATGCATGTGCAACACAAAAATCAAATAAAATATCACAACCTCTACTTTAGCTAATTAGCACCAAAGTTTTAACGCCAAGAACATTTTGACCAATAAGCATCAAGGCCCCCTTGGCCAATAAGCACCAAGGTACAACATCAACAACACCTTGACCAATAAGCACCAAGGTACAACAACCTGAGGCAACCCATCGTTACCGTCGTAATTAACATCTTAATGCTTTAGAATTATCTCATTTAGTCTTCTTTAATTTATCTAACTTGTATTTACTTCGTTTAGTGTCTTATTTCATCATTGGGGACAACTGGGGTGAAACACCCCTTTGTTCTGTAGTTCGCGTCTGTTCTGTTTGGGAGAGCACGATCGTGCTTTCCGTTGAGCACGACCGTACTTAAGCAGCACGACCAATTCAAATTTGAAATGGAAGCACGGGCGTGCTTCCTTTTAAGCACGAATGTGCCTACTGGAGCATGGTCGTAATAAACCGGGCGAGAAGGGTTAGAACCCTTACAAAGCTTCCTAGGGCATTTGAAGATCAAACCTATTGGCTTAAACTACACCATCAAACATTGGTTTCGTTATTCTCAATCAATCTTCATGTCTTACAATTATTGGGAATTAATCTTTTAATTCCCGTTTCATTATTAATGTCCCTAAAACACTCATGAATCAATCCTAGGGTCTTGGCTAAACCTTTGAGCAATAACCTTGCTTGTCATTACTATAGTTCATGTCTTATGAACAATTGGGAATTATCCCTTAAATCTTTATGCTTTGTTATCAATGTCTTTTATCATCTTATAATCATTGGGGAATTAGTCATTTAATTCCAAGTCTTATTAATAATTCCTATTAATTAATTAGAGTTTTATTAACATGAACAACATCAAGCTCAAGCATGCGTTCATCCATGGCATGGCAGCATCATCATCAAACATTCATTCATGATACGAACATCATCATCATCAAATATTTGTTCATGGCATAAACATCATCATCATCAAACTTTACAAATAAACATGCCAATTACAATTAAACATAGCTAGACATATAGCAAGGCACATGATAATGTGATTTTACATCATGTTTTCTGTACTCTTTTGCATGCATTTTGCATATAGATTAGGCATTCTTTATTTGGTTTTTATTAGATTTTCCCTTGGAACGGGTGAAGCGGTGTCTTGGTGTTGTTTTGCAGGAATTCAATGTAAAAATGATCAAAATCAGCCATGGTGGAGCTTGGATGAAATAGAGCTTGAAAAGTGAAGAATATGAGCCAAACAGAGCCCATCACGGCCTGGCCGTGATGACCATCACGGCCGTGATCAAGCAGAGCAGAAGGCAAAAGTCAGAGGCTGTCACGGCCGTGGCCAACCAGAAAATTAGGGTTTCACGTCGCGAAACCTAGTTCGCCTCGCGAGATCTCAAAAGTGGAAAATACGCCTTGGACAGAACGCGTCACGGCCTGCCCGTGATGGCCATCACGGCCGTGACGCGCAGCAGACCTATAAATAAGAACGCCGCAGACAGAACTGGGGGGGTTTTTTGGGTCCAGAGGGAGGCATTTGGAGGCACTTGGAGGCTGTGGCTGAGCTAGGGTTTCAACCCTAGAAGGGAGTTGCTAAGAGGGGTTGCTGTGAAGAAGAAGGAAAGCTCCCATGGAGTCTCTCCTCTCCTCTTCTCCTATTTCCCTGGTTTGGTTTTCTATAAATATGAGTAACTAATCCCCCATTGTTGGGGTTAGATGTAGCTTTTCTGAACTTGTTTGTATTTGATTTGGTGTTTTAATGCAAGTCTCTATTTCTTTATGAGTATGTGATTCTGTGCTTAATGCTTTCCTTGGATTAGCTACCCATAGGAATGATATGTTGCTTTGATAGACAATTGACAGATTGATGTTAAGGCATGCTCATGAATCATATGCCAAGTAGTTCAAGAATCTAGACATAGGTGTTGGCTGCTTGCAATCTTATAAGTCTTGACTTAATGCAAAATCTCAGGTTAATCCACCTAAGACATTAGGGTTTAATTTGGGGTTTTAGGCTCAATCCACCTAAGACATTAGGCTTGAGTATTTTAGAAAAGGCTTGATTGTCATTATTGAATTAGGACTTGTGTTAGAAACCATTTCATTGCAATTAAGGGAGGATTAGTGTAGTCTAACCCTGACAATCTCGACCACATCTCTGTTTGCATACCAAGTGTTCGATAAAATTCCCAAAAGACCAAAAACATTTTATTTCTTTATTTTATGATCTTTTCATACCATAGTTTAGTCTAGATAGTTGTTGAGTTTGTGAATTGGTAATTGGCAACCGATCCCTGTGGATATGATAACCGGTCTTACCACCGTATTACTTGTTTGCGACGAGGTGCAGTTGCCTTTATCTTAAAAATACGCATCAAGTTTTTGGCGCCGTTGCCGAGGATTGGTTTTGCCAATATCATTAGTAACAAATGAGGCAACTAATTTAGACATTTTTTTTTAATTTTTATTTCCTGTGTATATTTTATTTTTTGTATATATTTGATCTTTTTGTTTTGAGTTCTGTTTTTGAAAGGTGGACGAAAGTCATGGAAAATTTTTATTATCCACCTGATGAGGAAGCTTCTAGTCATATTTTGGAGGATAACTTGTGTTGGGAAGACGATATAAATTTGGGAGAATTCTTTGAGGAGTTTTCTCTATCTCATAATATTCCATCACGAGTCGATCCTATGACTAATGAGCTTATATATATATACTCCAAGGAGGATTGGGAAACCTTTTTGTCATATTTACCACCCCCACCACCATGTATGATTCCCATAGAGCCACATGAAACAGAATTTGAGAAAAATCTGGTTGTGGGAATGGATCAAATTGAAGATGAAGTGGTGGTGGTAAGTGAATCACAACAAGAGGAATTACCTTCCACACATCCTTGGAGAGAAACAAGTGAGAAGGCGGTGCATTTGGAAAGCACTCCCTCCACCATGCTTGCTGAATTTACTGCATTAAATAAATATGTTGGCTTGCATGCATGTGTGGATAATGGTAAGTTAACCCCTTCCACTTGTATGTCACACTTCCTCTTGAAAATTCCACTTGACCCGAGAGGAAGTGAGTTTATAATTTTAAAGGTCAATGGGGTTTCCACCCAATGGCTGGGTGGAATTGAGAATAAAGTTATTTTACTGCTACAATCACCACTCCAATTTCCATTTGATCCGGGAGGAGGATCCAGGTGGATGCTTTTAATAAGTCCAGCTAGTGACGTTAAAGAAGCGCTTATTGGGAGGCAACCCAATTTTTATTTTCCTTTTTCCTTTTTCCTTTCTCTTTAGTTAGATTTTGTTTTTGATTTTAACTCTTGAATAATTTGAGAAGATCAAGAGTTTTCTTTTACTAATAAATTTGCCAATTGATTTCAGGGTAAGAAGGAAGGGGGGAAGAGCAAGAAGACAAGAAAAAGCAACCCAATTTTCATGAAGCAGTTTCTGACTGGAATGAAAGTCAACACCCGCTACCACCTCGGTAAGCCGTTCCATTTTTTTATTTTATTTTATTTTTCTCCTCGCTCCAACTTGATTGTTTACATTGGGGACAATGTAAATTCTTAAGCTTGGGGTAGGGGTATTTTGCATTTGCATTTTGCATGTTGCATTCATATAGTTTTGCATGATAGCTTTGCATGTCACACAATTAGATTGCCCTTGCCTGAATTTTGCATCCAATTGTGAAAACTAGGTGCCTAATAAGTTGTGATAGTGAATTGTTGAACCCAATTCTGTTTATTCTTGTGATATGGCTGCAAATGAGAATGTTTGAGATAATCTTGGATAGTTAATAATTAGCATATGGTTCTGTGGATTTGTGTTTTTCATTGATTCTGAACTAAAATGTGAGATTTTGAGCCATAAAGGGGTACTCACTAAATCTACCCCATTCTTTGTGTTAGAGTGTTATTCCTCTTGGGTTGTTATTCTCTAGAACTTGACTTGAAACCATTTTGAAGCTTAAAAATTTTTGAAAACATTTTTGAAAATGATTGAGGCAATAGGTATTTTTCTGGCCTTCTGAGCTTTGAATGATGAAATGCTACCCCTTAGTTGCCCAATTTTGAGCCTGAATGAATAAAATGCTTTTCTTGGTACCCTGAAATGTTTTGATAAATATGCTTAGTAGGATACCTTCTAAAGTATTACAAAAGGGTAAAAGGGTAGTTGAAGAAAGTATGGGATGAAAGAATCAAAAAAAAAAAAAAATTCTCTTGAGTTGAAAGATCTCCCCTTCTCCAAATAAAAGAAAAACAAAAGAAAAAGAAAAATATATAGAGAAGGGGATGACAAAAAGAAATGAGAAATAAAAAGAAAAAGAAAGAAAAGAAAGGTGGAAAAATGTATTGAAAACCCAAGAAGGTATTTTAGAAGGTGTCGTGTGTTGAAATGTTTGATACTTGGTTTAGCCTTTTGAAATTTCCTTTTCTTGATTTCCCCACCTAACGATTAATCCCATGGCCATGTTACAACCAAAGCTAAAGACCTCTTGATTCTTAATTGTTTTCATTAATAAAGTAGAGATTTGGTTGATAGTCAAGCCTATGGTAGGATTCATTCCTTGAGGAAAATTGAGTGAAATGTCATATACCCCTAAACACTTGAGTGAGGTTAGAAAGAGAGCCAAGCAAAAGAACAAGCTTGGGGTGAGCTTCGAGTGAGAAAGAGTGCCCAAATCAGTGAGAACATGAGTCTAGGGAACCTAAGCCTCTAATTGGACTTGAATTGATTGTCTCTTGCTGAATTGTTTGAATTGCCTATTGCTTGGATCATTTACTCGGGTTCTTAGTTCACTATCCATGTTCTGTTTTCTTCTACTGGCCTTAGTGATTGCTTGAGGACAAGAAATTGAATAAGCTTGGGGTGATTTGATAATGTGATTTTACATCATGTTTTCTGTACTCTTTTTCATGCATTTTGCATATAGATTAGGCATTCTTTATTTGGTTTTTATTAGATTTTCCCTTGGAACGGGTGAAGCGGTGTCTTGGTGTTGTTTTGCAGGAATTCAATGTAAAAATGATCAAAATCAGCCATGGTGGAGCTTGGATGAAATAGAGCTTGAAAAGTGAAGAATATGAGCCAAACAGAGCCCATCACGGCCTGGCCGTGATGACCATCACGGCCGTGATCAAGCAAAGCAGAAGGCAAAAGTCAGAGGCTGTCACGGCCTGCCCATAATAGACATCACGGCCGTGGCCAACCAGAAAATTAGGGTTTCGCGTCGCGAAACCTAGTTCGCCTCGCGAGATCTCAAAAGTGGAAAATACGCCTTGGACAGAACGCGTCGCGGCCTGCCCGTGATGGCCATCACGGCCGTGACGCGCAGCAGACCTATAAATAAGAACGCAACAGACAGAACTGGGGGGGTTTTTTGGGTCCAGAGGGAGGCATTTGGAGGCACTTGGAGGCTGTGGCTGAGCTAGGGTTTCAACCCTAGAAGGGAGTTGCTAAGAGGGGTTGCTGTGAAGAAGAAGGAAAGCTCCCATGGAGTCTCTCCTCTCCTCTTCTCCTATTTCCCTGGTTTGGTTTTCTGTAAATATGAGTAACTAATCCCCCATTGTTGGGGTTAGATGTAGCTTTTCTGAACTTGTTTGTATTTGATTTGGTGTTTTAATGCAAGTCTCTATTTATTTATGAGTATGTGATTCTGTGCTTAATGCTTTCCTTGGATTAGCTACCCATAGGAATGATATATTGCTTTGATAGACAATTGACAGATTGATGTTAAGGCATGCTCATGAATCATATGCCAAGTAGTTCAAGAATCTAGACATAGGTGTTGGCTGCTTGCAATCTTATAAGTCTTGACTTAATGCAAAATCTCAGGTTAATCCACCTAAGACATTAGGGTTTAATTTGGGGTTTTAGGCTCAATCCACCTAAGACATTAGGCTTGAGTATTTTAGAAAAGGCTTGATTGTCATTATTGAATTAGGACTTGTGTTAGAAACCATTTCATTGCAATTAAGGGAGGATTAGTGTAGTCTAACCCTGACAATCTCAACCACATCTCTGTTTGCATACCAAGTGTTCGATAAAATTCCCAAAAGACCAAAAACATTTTATTTCTTTATTTTATGATCTTTTCATACCATAGTTTAGTCTAGATAGTTGTTGAGTTTGTGAATTGGTAATTGGCAACCGATCCCTGTGGATACGATAACCGGTCTTACCACCGTATTACTTGTTTGCGACGAGGTGCACTTGCCTTTATCTTAAAAATACGCATCAGCACATATAGACAAATAGCAAGTAATAGGGTCATGGGTTAACCCTTCATCTTACGCTACCACCAATGCCTATATGTTCATACTATCCCTTCTCTCCATACTTGGTAAGAAGATCCCAACTGTGACACCTTAACTCAGGTCATCACATGGTTACCCGTTTATGGAAATAAAACTTAATTTGCTGGTTGCTTTCGGAAAATGATATTTTTCTTAAGTTATTAATCTTCCTCTAAACGGTGATAATTTTTTTTTTATTTTCGACCAATCCAACGACAACGTAAATATCATCAAATACGGAGATATATAAATATAACACACTTCTATACTACATATACTGCATCATAATTGTTTACACAACAAGACCTTACTAAGTATAGGTTCTTCCAAAACATAATATTACTCAAACCTAAGCTGGTCGGAATTAACAGACACTATGCAAGTAGTAAACAACATCAGCATGCCCCGAACTAGACAACCTTCTTCTTCTTGTAGAGATCATACCCCTTGTGCGGGGCTGATATGTTTGTAAGGGTGAGACGCCAATATATGGATTTAACACAATAACTACATGCGAGACATAAAAGAAAACATACACATACACATTTTCATAAAAACATAAGCATTCATAATAAGGAAAATAGTTTATCACTGGGTTTCATACCCCAAACATCATCATTTGAAAACTATGCATGAACACTTCATATTCGTAATCTAAATTCATACCTGATCTCATGAGATATCCTAACCTCGAGGTGAGTTGATCAAACTCAATAGCCACGCAGGCAAAAGGCACGAAGCCAAAACCATAGCACAATGTCCAACACAAGGCACAGTGATTGCCAAATATGGTTACCATAGCACACTATCCAATTTAAGGAGCAGTGATCACCGAATATGGATTTTCATTGTCCAACCAGGGCACAATGATACGTCGATTCATGAATATCGCCATGATATCATGATTAAAAAAATAGGCATGTTTGCCTAAAATGCATGTAAAACATTTTGTTCTTGATGCTTTTCTTTGTGTTCAATCTTTCCTTGCCGGAGCTTAAAACCTTCCGACCAACCATAGTTTTAGACATCTTAATACTTTTATTAATAACACAAGACATCAAGTCCGAGTGCTCAATAACGAAACCCCTAGACCGATGCCTCAGGCTTAGGTTCGTGGTAATAGAAAACAATATTCACTTTGCATAATATTATTTACCCAGTCCATAGGACACGTAGTCCAAAACTACCCCGAAATTAGGATACGCAGTCCAAAACAACACCGAAATTAGGACACGCAGTCCATAGGACACTAGTCCAAAAATACATAGAAATTAAGACTCAAATCCCAAAACGCCACAAAACACTATTTCCCCTACATCTCGATTACTAAGTTCAAACTCATTGTCTATACTGTTTGCGTAAAATTTGTTTCTGGAAAATCATCTCAAAGGGAAAATTCTTTCGTAAAATCATCAGTTACTAAAATCTTTTCTGAAAACTTCATGTTTCAAAAAGAGAGTCACTTGAGGCTCAAACTTAGTTTAAAATAGGCTTTTTGACCAAAATGGGTTCCTTTTAGAAACTATTTATCAGTTTAGGGTTGTTCTGAAACTATTTACCAATTGGGGGGGGGGGGGACCTTTTAGACATATGGCATATTTTATTTTTTTTCACTTTGGCGGGTCAAAGGCGCCAGTCAGACTGGCGCCTATCAGTATTAAAAAAAAGAAGACAATTGATAGCAATAATAAGAAGCATAAAAAAAATAGCAATAACAATTTACATCAATAAATATTCATCAATTATTACAGTAGTAAATTTTTTTTACCTTGTAATAGCATTAATGTCATCGTTACTCCCTATACTTATAGTATACTTTTTTTTGTAGCAGTGTTCCTTCTAAGGTAAAATAATATATTTCTTGTAAGAATTAAAAGAAAGTTATCTTTCTTGTAACAGTGTTCCTTCTAAATTGCAGGTAACTTGCTTTTAATTCTTACAAGAAAGATATTATTTTACCTTAGAAGGAACACTGCTAAAAAAAAATTATACTATAAGTATAGGGAGTAACGATGACATTAATGATAAAGTATCTATTTAAAACAACAATGGGCAATAAAAAAATCCCCTAATAACAAGTAGCAAATAATATCACAAGAGTCATAAAAAAATAATAGCAATAACAATTTACACTAATAAATATTCATCAATTATTACATTAGTAAAAAAATTTTTACCTTGTAAGAATTAAAAGAAAGTTACCTACAATTTAGAAGGAACACTGCTACAAAAAAAATTATACTATAAGTATAGGGAGTAACGATGACATTAATGATAAAGTATCTATTTAAAACAACAAGAGACAATAAAAAAAATCCCCTAATAACAAGTAGTAAATAATATCATAAGAGTCATAAAAAAATAATAACAATAATAATTTACACCAATAAATATTCATCAATTAAATAGGAATTCGATCGAAGAAGGGCCAAGTGAGGCACCAATAAAGCACTTATCTAGTGCCTTAGGGTGCGTTTGGGTAAACAACTTAATCAAGAGCTTATCACATAAGATCTTATCGCATGAGAGCTTATGCCATAAGCGCTTAAAGAAAGAAAAAGAAAGGAAGGGGCATGAGAGGATTCGAATAGTGAAAAACACGGAGAGGGTGTTTAGTGCATAAGCTCTTATGATAATTCCATAACACTACAACAGATTAGACTTTAGATAGCGTTTCCGTATGCCTTTTAATAGCGTTTGTAACCGCTATCTATGCTACCACTATTAAAACTCGTTAGCAAAGATAGCATTTAGGAAGCGCTATTAAAATGAGACTTTAGATAGCGTTTGTACAAGGAAACACTATCTAAAGCCCTTTTTTTTTATTTCTTAACTTTTACATCCATTATTCCTGCATATTGAACTACACAAAAAAACCACAAATGTTGCAGTCAACACAATTGTTCAAAATGTGTTCAAAATATAAGTGTTCAAATATAAGTGTTCAATGCAGCACTGCATGTGTTTGTGCAGCAAACCAGTAACTATACAATCAAAGTGCAACACTCTATACAGCAACTATATATATAACCAGATATAAGTACACCACTCTGTTTCTAAAGTATTCAAATTCACACGAGTAAGACAAAATCAAAGTGCAGCAACTATACCAGATCTCAATCCTTAAGAAACCAAAATCAGAAAACCAACATACATCTACAATTAATCTACATTTACAGCTTCTGTTTGTTTTTCATGAGACCAAGACAACACCAAAGTAATGTGTCGAAATGTGATCCAAAGCCTCTGTAGCATACATACTGCATTTCCACCACAAAGACTAACCTGTTACATTGGGATACAGACAGACTAATTAGGTAAATACTACTTGTAGCAAGAAACAGAATTCAAATCAAGCATTAACAAAGTCTAACAAAAATAATAGCAAGAAACAAATCATGTATGTATAAATAATTAAATATGATCATACCATCTCAAGAGAATCATGTACCAATGAAAAACAAATACATAGATAGTTTGGGGTTGATAAATATAAAGCATTATTCACATACCAATGAGTATTGCTGCAACTCACGTGATCAATTTGACATAATCAAACGAACTTTTCAACAATATAGCGACACCACTCTTCCTTGACTTGAGATAGTTGAGCGGTGGAGTATGTGGAGCATTTGAAGTCGAGGAAATCTTGCGACATAAAAATTAAATAAATTAAGTTACAATTGCTAAAACATTTGAACGATCCACGATTAAAAGCTAAGTAAACAACATACCGCCATTGGTATTTTAACTTGGTTCTGCAAGATAGTCTCCTTCATGAAACGCATGACATAGTACCCACAATCGTCTTTGTTGGGTTGTCTTGGGCACTATAAAAAATAAAATAGTAAATCAATATAGTTTTTTTATCTAATTGCGCATTAAGTTTTTGCAAATATACCGTATCTGAATCCATTTAATGTTGGTTGCCTTTAAACGCGGCACCTTAGCTCCGATATTTGCGCGATAAACTTGCAAAGCACTAATCACAAAATCAAACAGACTTCATTAAGAAACATATTTTCAATCATCACAAACACACGCATGCTTACTTATCGAAAGTAATCATAGAAAATCAGAAATATAAAAACATGCTTACGTATCGAACGATTCTTTAATTCAGGCGATCCCTAGGATCAACATACAAGGGATCCAGATAGTAAATAATCTCTTCAACAATATTTATCGCGCACAAGACCCAATGATTCCTACAAAAATGTTGAGATAACAAATCCTAAGCACCTCAACTTTTATGTAATTCATTATTGTGAATTAAGTCCTATAGGATAAGCGACTCACCCAACATTGCACGGCGCTAAAAACAAGGGCTGATATTCTCTTTCTTTAGTTGCAAACCGGTCAGCTAGATACGTTGTCTGTGAATCCCTCCCGAAGTAGCCGTATGTATTTTTTTGGTGTGGGGACAAGAACGAGAAACCTCCTCGTTATTTCCTTTGGAAGCAACAATTCTTCATACAAATACCTTCAATTAAAATATAAAAATGGATTACACCAATGACATCAATATTTAAATGGAAAGACTAAAAAATATTGTACACTTTAAGCCTGATTTATTACCCGATATATGCGGAAATAACGGAGGCGGATACCCATTCATGATTTTCAACTTCTCCGATATTTTCAGTATTGAGCATCTCAATGAAATTGTGACAAAAATATTTTTTGTTCCATCTCTACGTACAATTGGTCAGCATTTTTCATATTCTTTCGTTCATGTATTTTAAGAAAATTCAAATATTCCGGAGAAATTGTAGTTGAACCAGGTGTAGGAGGGTTGGCCTCGGAGTTGCCTCCTTTATTTTACGGGGTTGTAATTGACTCCTTTGTATATCCGGACACTTTACCCTTGCCTTTAGCTTTTGCGAGTGCCTGGAAATTTTGCATTTCAATATGCCAGTTAGTGATCAACTAATGTAATGCATATATGCCGTATATGAAAAGGTGCAAAAATGCAATTACATACCATATTAATTACAACCACGAGATCAATTGGCCATGCCACATAAGTACCTATTGCATCTCTTCTTTCATCATCACATCTGCATGATCGATAGGTACCAGCAATGGCGCATCCCCCTCGGTTGCAACATCAACTCCAACTTTCACATGGTTAAGAGGGCATGGTCCGGTGTGCGATGTAACACCCGGCTCATTGTATACTTTACCCATAGCAACCATACGATAGTTTGGGGTCGATAAATATAGCTGACATAAGTTGACGCCCTAATCCAATGATAGATGAATAAGCTGTGAATTAAGGCATCCAATTGAATGTATTTAACTGCGAATGCAATACTAGTAAAAAAAAAGCATGCATTACCTCTGAAGCCTCTTTGTGAGATGGTAGAGTGCAACTATCTTTGACGCTTGCTTGGGCTGTGAAATTAGCCTGCCTCTCCTCATCATCCTTTTGTTTCAGCTTTTCTTCCAAAATGTTCAATCTTTCAGAGAGTTGAGACACCAATGTCTCCCACTTTTTCGTTTCCGAGTTATTTCTTGCACGACCTTCGGGTGGGAAGTAGTCTTTTTGTGAGACGCCGAAACCCACACCCCTAACACGACCAGGGTTCTCTGGCACACCTAGGGCTTTGGCAAGAATATCCTGGCGACCAAAGTCTTGTATCTCTCCCTCTACCGCAGACTGTGACAGTTCCTCCTGACACATAGTTATTGGTGAAATGCAAATGTTAAAATTATTATATATTATCATAAGAAAATAACAAATGATAATGTAAACGTTAGTCTACTAACACATTTATTCCACACGGTCTGCGTATTTTTGTTTTCAATTACACCCGCCTTGTTCTCGCGGGCTTTCCTCCACACAATATGGCGTTTAATTTTCTTAACTTCTGGCCCCGCCTCCTGCATCTGTATATTGAGATAATATATATTAACCAAACAGTTTAAAAGTCATATTTACCACACATGCAGTTAAATATATATATATATACATACCAATTCATCCTCAATGTCGGCATACCCCTTTACGTGATGCTTTGTAAGGGCATGCAGCATCTAACGCCCTGTTGAGATTTTCATTGCTTAATTTCTATTCAGACACATATAAGTAATATTAATACATGGTTAATGTCATATGTATGTATTGCTATTAAATTATTAGGACTAACGTGATATTAAACATACCAGGAATTGAGCATCTCACATGTGCGTATTGCTATAAAATCTGTCCACTCATCCCTTGATATGTGTGGATATTTTGATGGAGGTTCCTCATTGATATTCCGTTGGCATCTCTTAGAAATTTTTTGGTCAATATAGTTCTGAATGCCCTATGTAGGTTACCAGCTTCCGAAGTACAAATTTTTTCCGAGATTCATCAACATTAAAAGACATCCGCAAAACAATATAAACAACGTGTCAAAGTAAGTATGTTTACATAGTTTACAATATAATTTATAAATTTTAACAATTACCTGTACATCAGCCCATATGCTCTCTTTGAAACCATCCAAAGCTTCATCCTTCCAATTAGAACAAATAATTGGGACCGTTTGCCGAACAACGGCCCCAATGTAACTCTTCAATATTTTACCATTAGCACGAATAGGTTGGTCCAAAGAATTCCATTCAACCTAATAAAATTAATAAAGTAATTAAATCTAGATATCAAACAACATTATGAAATCCTTAGATTAGTAAGTAAATTACATCAATTTTTTGTCCTTTACTCCTAGCGCGGATGACCGCCTTCATAACTGTTGGCCCACGTCTCGCCGCTTTGGCATCACTAGAATTACTTGAAGATGCCATTTACCTACAAAAATATTAGATACAAGTAAAACATCAATGGACATTAGTATAACATTAATTGATGCAAAATATAAAACAACTATGAATAACAAAATCAACACTAGCATTACCGGAAGATGCTAACTATAATATAAAAGGATCAGAAAGTTCATTTAAACACAAACACTACATACATGTTTAAGTCAACCTTTTTCTTTTCTTCATTGGATTGAGATTTGTTTGTCCTTTATTAGTACAAAATGGTGGATTGACCAAAAGCCCCTCATCATGATCATCTCTCATATACATACCATCATCCCTAGTTGGATCAATCTCAAGTGATTGTAATGTCCCGACAAAAGGATCATCTTCAATATCAACATCTCGATGGTCTTGATCATCAACATTAGTAATTATTTTGTTAGTCAAAAGAACAATGGACCTTTTCATATCAGCTGGATCAGTGACATAGAACACTTGTTGAGCTTGAGATGCTAATATAAAAGGCTCATCTTTATACCCCACCCTATTAAGATCCACCTGCATGAACCCTGACTCATCAATCTGAACACCGTTATTATTGTCAACCCACTTGCAACCAAACACACCAACCTTAAACTTTGTGTAATCCAACTCCCATATGCATTCAATGACGCCGAAGTATGACATATTTGCATATATCGGGTTTCTGTCTTTGGCACTTGAGATATGCATCAACTGAGCTACTAGAGTCACACCACTGTTTTGCATTGTACTCCGACCATCTTGTTCTTTTGTATAGAATGTGTACCCATTAATTTGATAACCGTGGTAAGAGAATACATGCAAACTTGGACCTTTGGCTAACCATCTCAATCTATTTGAAACTGAAGTAGCATTTTCAGTCAACTCTGCATAAATGTGATCTCTTAGCCACGTTATAAAACAACGATTGTGTTCTCTAGTTAGCCAATTTTGATTCTTATTTGGATACAAACTCTTAAGCATGTCCTTGTGTTTTTCAACATATGGCTCAACCTCATCGGCATTGTGCAGAACATATAAGTGTGCTTGCTCTCATTCTCATCCTTGTTATAGTCACTATTTCATTTCCGGTAATTCCTTGCCCCATAATTCTCCAAGTGAGACGAGACTTTGGCAGACAAATATAATCAACAATGGATAGGTATTAGTTACAGAATACAATAGATTCTTCGACAATATACCGTTCAACAATAAAACCTTCCGGGTCGTGATCGGTTTTTCACATACCCTTTTAATATCTTCATATAACGCTCAATCGGGTACATCCATCTCATATAAGGTGACCCACACAGTTGTGTCTCTCTAACAAGGTGAATGGTTAGATGAACAATTATGTCAAAGAATGACGGTGGAAAGTACATCTCAAGCTCGCATAAAGTCACAACAATTTCTCTTTGCAATGATGGCAACTTCCCGGGGTCAATCACTTTGCTTTGCAAATTGCCTTGAAGAAGAAACAGAGTTTAGTTAAGGCCCCCCACACTTTGTTAGGTAAAATAGACCGTATACCAATGGGTATCAACTGCTCCATGAGAACATGACAATCATGGGACTTTAGACCTTTTAACTTGAGATCTTTCATCGATACGAGGTTCCTAATGTTTGAAGAGTACCCTTCCGGAACCTTAACTCCTTCAAGAAACTTACAAAAAACAGTTTTTTCTTTTCTAGATAGAGTGTAAGCAGCCGGAGGAAGATATGTACTTTTACCCTTCTTCGTCGGTCCCAATTCTCTTCTTATTCCCATACTAACCAAGTCCAACCTTGCATTGATGCCATCTTTAGTCTTCCCTGGCACATTGAGTAACGTACCAATGACACTATCACAGATATTTTTTTCAACGTGCATCACATCGAGGAAATGTCTTACATATAATTATTTCCAATATGGCAACTCAAAGAAAATCGACCTTTTCTTCCACCCTCTTGTGACAATATCTCTCGCAAAAGGTTTACCGAATTGGATATTCAAATCCTTTACCTTTTCAAAAAGTTGATCACCCGTCAAAGGTGAAGGAGCTCTACCTTCTTTCGAGTTCCCATTGAACGCCTTTCTCCACCACCGGTAATGATGACTTGGATGCAAAAATCTACGATGCTCAAGAAAGACATTCTTCTTACAATGTTCTAACCGCATCCAATCCGTACCCTCTTCACATATAGGGCATGCACACTGACCCTTGATGCTATATCCTGACAGATTACCGTAGGCTGGAAAATCATTAATTGTCCCAAACAACATAGCTCTCAAATTGAAACTTTCTTCCTTATACCCATCATACACCTCCACACCTGTCTCCCACAGTTGTTTCAAGTCTTCAATCAAAGGAGTCAAATAGACGTCTATATCATTTCCTGGTTGTTTGGGCCCAGAAATTAACATAGATAACATCATAAATTTGCGCTTCATGCATAGCCATGGGGATAGGTTATAAATCACCAAAATCACAGGCCATGTCCTGTGAGAGCTACTTTGAACACCATGCGGGTTAAATCCGTCAGTAGCCAATGCAAGTCGTAGGTTTCTTGAATCTTGCCCAAAATCAGGATAATCATGATCAAATTTCTTCCATTGCGGAGAATCTGCCGGGTGCCGCAGCTTGCCATCTTTGATCCTTTGATCCTCATGCCATGTCAAGTGCTTTGAATCTTCAGAACTACGGTACATGCGCCTAAATCTGGGTATTATGGGAAAATACCACACAACCTTCTCTGGATCTGATTCTTTCTTCTTATATCGTGAGGCATTACATTTAGGACACATCTGTAACGATGCATATTCATTCCGAAATAAAATGCAATCGTTAGGACAAGCATGTATCCTCTCGTAGCTCATGCCAATAGAGCTTAACATTTGTTTAGCCTCGTATGTCCGACTAGGAAGCACATTATCATTTGGCAACATGTCTTTCAATAGTGTGAGTAAGTCCGTAAAGCTCTTATCAGTCCATCCGTTGCCCGATTTCAAGTTATACAACTTTAACATCGCCGACAATCTTGTGAATTTAGTACATCCATCATACAATGGTTGCTCTGCATCACTTACCAACCTCCCAAACATTTGAGGACAATCCCGAAGATCCTCTTCAACAGTATTTGCAATGTCTTCAAAACGATCACCCTCATAAGTATTTGTGTCGGTATCGTATGATGAATATCTCACATGATTCCTCATTTCACTAGACTCAGCTCTTGTCTCACCATGTTTTGTCCAACATGTATAACTTTGATCGATTCCATTACACACTAAATGTTCTTCCAAATCGGCTGCACTAACTCGCCTTGCATAACAACAATCTAAACAAGGACATATGATTGTATTAGGGTTTTCCGCATGCCGAACTGCAAAACTAATGAACTCTTTCACCCCATCCTCATACTCCTTCGTTAAACGATTGGCAGACATCCATTTCCGATCCATGCTTTTCCGATCTACAAAAATATTTATTAAACATATTTACTTTGAGTTTAGAGTGGTTGAGGTCTACATGCAATGTATCTGATTAAAGGAATGAAAGGCTGCAAACAAAACACATTGTCGCGACTTAGTTTCTTTCCCTTTTAATGGGGCACATAATCTTGAGAGAGAATCCGATGATTAAATTCCTTCCTATCAGGATACTAGAGCAATAATAGTAATGACAAGAGCACCATGATTCAAGGAGGACAAACCAAAATTAAATTCCAATACTAGGTTAAGATTCCACGTTCATTATTAACCTGAGTTTCTTTGAAGGAACCAACCGGTGCTTATAGTGCAGCTATGCACTCGATTTCAATCTTGGCATCCAATGGCAAGGCAGCTACTAGATAGGTTGAGCAGTGGGGCATATCAAGCGACATATCAAAACATCCCAAAATGGTTCTTTACCATGTTTAGATTTTTCTCCCCAATGTTCTCACTAAATAACAGAGATAAAAACTTCTCAGCTCCAAGTTAATCACTACTGCTCACATGTCTAACAAAAAGTGTGGCACAAGTATAAAATGAAACCCAGAAACCCTTAAGTTTCTATAACTAAGCAATTAACATAATTAAGACTCTTATCAGCTATTCATATCATCATCACCGTGTAACTAATTCAATGCACTCATGCAGACAAACTACATAGATCTCATAACAAATTAACACCAGATAGAATACCTATATGTAGCTTGAACTGTTAGAGGCCTTCTTGTTAAAGATGGTTGCACTCTCCCTTGACGATTTAGGTGCATTGACAAGCTAGACGGTTTGATCTTCATCGGAGAGTGGTCTGACTTATTTATGGATGATGCTGGCAAGAGTTTTTACAACAGTAGATCAGTTAGAAAATGAGATGTGAAGAGTAAAATGCGATGTAAGAACAGAGATGACAAGATATCAAAGGATTGTAAGAACAGTTTGGCAGCAATTAACATGTAAGTTCAATGGCAATAAACATCATTATGATTGCTTGGTGCAACAGAAATATGAGAACTACTGGTTAAACATTATTTGACATAGTTTAAAACTGTTTTCAAGTTGGCCCTTATATTTAAAAACTCTTTACATCAAGTCTTCCTAATTGTAAACTAAATCAAAAATCAAATTAGTCTCAGCTATTAGATCAAAATTTTAAAAACATTTTACCAAGCTCAACCAAGAGCAGCTTGGATCCCATGTCCGAGGGAGCCTCATTCCAGGTTCTCCAACCATTGCAATGACTTGCATCAATATTTGCTATTAGTTAAAGGTGTTAAAAACATTTATGTGGTACGTTATCGGTGGCACCCATGTCAAAGGACAGTCACTCTCAATGTCATCGGACCAAATTGCAACCATGTTACAGGGACCATTTTGTCCCTATGTTACATGGACCAAATTACAATTTTGTTCTTCCTCCTCTCACCACCCTTCACCGTCCCTCTCCGCCATTGATCCAAACAATGAAGGGGGATTGCAATTTGGTCCCTAAAACACATTACAAAAAAAGAGGTATTTAGCGACCATCAAATTTGGTCGCTAAATATGGAAATTCGGTCGCTTTATACAAGAATTGAATTTTTCTTATACCTTAATATCTCCTAACAGAAGTACGGGTGTTTTGAGCACTATCCGTCATTTAATTGACACACAATGGGAATGAACGTCAGTGGGCAATAAGATCTGTAATTTTATTCACTCATATCATCAGTAGCTTCATCGAACCTAAAACTGGAAATTCATTCTTTAAATCTTATTGATCAAATTGTCTTCGAAATTTTATGGAATCGTCTCGACATCTGGAACTGCTCATATCAACTCCTTGTAAATACTTTAAAAAGAATGAATACATACAAAATCAAAAATTTATTTTACGATACAAAGAGCGAAATAAAAAAGAAAGAAAATCACAAACTTACCAAACACAAGCAGCCATCAAAACGCATCCATAAAAATAGTTACAAACTTAGGCGAGCATCTTCGTCTATGGTGACTTACAAATATGAACAAACCATATGTGAAAAATAGAGAGCAATTGAAACAAAAAGAATCCTAACTTTCAAATGACCGAGGCAAAGAGGCTTACCTTCAGCTGTGGTCATCGTGAGCGTGAGTGGAGCCTAAGAGAGTGTGGAGAGTGGGTTCCAATAAAGCTGCAAACTTGGAAGTGGGTTCAACCGGGAATGCGCCCCTGTGACGAAGTGGGTTCCAATAAAGCTGCAAACTTCGAGTGGGTTCTTTCTCTTTCGGAGTAGCAGCGGCGGCGAGCAATGGCGAAGGTGAGGGAAGAAAAAAGAGATGGCATGCAACAGAGGGAAGGAAACAGTAGAATGAAAATGAGGAAGAAACAGAGGGAAGGCCGCGGCGCGCGTTTAATTTTGCTCTGAAGACCTAAGATAGCGTTTCCGTGTGGAACCGCTATCTTTTCCTAAGTGGCACTTTTAATAGTGGTTCCACACGGAAACGCTATCTTAGGTGATACCTAAGATAGCGTTTCCTGAGGGAAACACTATTAAAAGTCCCCCATCACTTTTAATAGCATTTTCGTGTGGAAATGCTATTAAATGTGCGTTATTAAAAGTCTATTCTGTTGTAGTGTAAGCTTCTCCCAGTGACTTATGAAAATAAGTCAAAAACTCCTTATGGGATGACATAAGTTATTTTTATAAGCTCTGCCAAACACACTGCATAAGAGCTTATGTCATCAGATAAGTCAAAAAGAATTTAAATAAACTCTTCCAAACGCCACCTTAGTCCTTTAAGTTAGTTAAAGCAAACCCACTGCTGCTAATTATGTATACAATATTGTAATTTGACTTTTTTCTTTTGTCATTTTTCTTGAACAATTTAATCTTGCAATACTAAAAATAGGAGGCAGTCTTTTATTAGCTTTTTATGATCTGACGGAAGTGATGATTTTCAGTTTCTAGTTTTTTATATTTATTGGAAGAGGGGAACACATAAGGGATAATCACATGCATTAAACCATTCTTCCTGAGATGAATATTTATTGATGAATATTTATTATTGTAATAATTGATGAATATGTTTTTTTTATTATTGTAATAATCGATGAATATTTATTGGTGTAAATTGTTATTGCTATTATTTTTTTTATGACTCTTATGATATTATTTGCTACTTGTTATTAGGGATTTTTTTTTATTGCTTATTGTTGTTTTAAATAGATACTTTATCATTAATGTCATCGTTACTCCCTATATTTATAATATAATTTTTTTTTGCAGTGTTCCTTCTAAGGTAAAATAATATCTTTATTATAAGAATTAAAAGAAAGTTACCTGCAATTTAGAAGAAACACTGCTACAAGAAAGACAACTTTCTTTTAATTCTTACAAGAAAGATATTATTTTACCTTAGAAGGAACACTGCTACAAAAAAAATACTATAAGTATAGGGAGTAACGATGACATTAATGCTATTACAAGGTAAAATTTTTTTTACTACTGTAATAATTGATGAATATTTATTGGTGTAAATTGTTATTGCTATTATTTTTTTATGCCTCTTATTATTGCTATCAATTGTCTTTTTTTTTGTTTTTAAATACTGGTAGGCGCCAGTCAGACTGGTGCCTTCACTCGTCAGAGTGAAAAAAATAAAATATGCCACGTGTCCAAAAGGACCCCCATTGATAAATAGTTTCAGAACAATCCTAAACTGATAAATAGTTTCTAAAAGGAACCCATTTTGGTCAAAAAGCCTTTAAAATACGTACTGTCGTCGATACTTTTCCAAATTACCGTCGTTAAACATTTTTAAAGTTATTTAAGCCAAATCTTAGCTTTTTCCATTTAAATAATTTTCTAATATCATAATTTAAGTTATTTTCGCAGATTAATTTCATAAAATATAATTTTATAATATTACGGAATTTCTTACATAAAAATTAGTAGTACAAAAATAATTTCACGGTTATGCCCTCACCGTGACTCATAAATTACTTTTACACTAATAACTCATTAAAATAATAATATTTTCAAATAATTCCTTATTTTATCTAATAATTATTTAAATCATAATATCTTCCAATATTTCTCAATTAACTATTGAATATTCCTCGTAAAGTCTTCTTAAAGCTTTTATCTGATTAATTGATTGAGCACTGACCACCGTCAGGCTTCTCAAACAACAATCAACAACATCATAACAATATTCCCAGGCAGATCATGCATCACAATATCATAATATATAACTGCAAATAAATATAATTAAATACAGGTAACCAAACACATACAAATAACACAACTCTAATCAAATACCACAACCACAGATAAATCATACAGACCACACACTAATCACAAATAGTTATTGGGAAAAATCTCTCAGGTAAGCTCCCCTTACCTCTTGAAGATTCAAGCTTTGGTTTCACGAACGGCTTTACGATTTGAATCCGGTTTCCTCCGCACAACTCAGGATAATCCACTAAGATTTATCCTTCAACAAATCACAACAAATAATTATCAATCAAGCACTAAATACACCTATGCTCCTATATGCTAGGTTCGGCCATGAGGTTTTTAAGTTGGCTAGACATGATAAAATTTTGCAAGGTTTTGGATTAAGGATCCTTAAGCAAGATTAAAACATAAACAAAGCTTACTTAACAAAATTGAATCAAAACCATTTTAACCATAAAATTTAAGACTTTCGGCCATGACACAAATTATGGCTCAAAATTTCTAAAAATATTAAGTTCTTTGGATTAGTGATCCTTGATCACTTAAACCCTAAAACAAAGATTAACATACAAAGATTAAAATCAAATATTCCAACCCTTCAAAAATGAATTTCGGCCATGATTATCAAAATTAGCTACGGATCTCAAAATTTCACATACTCTTAGATCCATGACCTTAGAGTAGTATAGAGTTAAGAACAATGACCATAAGTTGAATACCAAAGCAAAATCATCCAAGACTTCAAGAACATGGATTCGGCCTTCACATAGAAAATTGGCTAAGGATTTTATAATTCATCAAGCTCTTGGATTTAACAAGTAAAAGTACTAGAGAAATCAAATCAAGTGTTACTTTCCAAAAATTGAAACAAAGTTCATCCTAACTTCCTAGAGCATAGGTTCGGCCAACACTAGAAAAATAGGAAGGAAAATTTTGCTTGCAACAAACTCTTGGATTATGATAGTAGAGATGATAACTAACTCATAGAAATTGATTTCATATTTTTAGGATTTTTCTATGGTTTTATAGACAATTTCAAAGTTTCGAGATCTAGGAATTGAAAATAATGAACAAGGCATTGAATCATGAAAATAATTGAAGAACATGATCATGATTGAGTGAGTAGAGTATGGTATACCTCTTGGAATTGAAAAATGGGCAAGGAATCAAGCACTTTCTTCACAAACTCAACTATGGTGTTCTTAGCTTTTTGAGAGAAAATGTGAGATGATGAAGATGAAGTTAGAAAATGACCAAGTGTGGATGTGGGGAGGCTGCACGAAATTAAGGGAGTGAGGGGCAGTTTTGTCCATCAAAAATTGCCTTGGGGACAAAATGGTAAAAATACATAGGGACTAACTTTTAGTTCCATTAAAATTCAAGGACATTTTGGACATTTCACTGTTGGGAATTTGCGTATAAAAAAAAATAATGCAGCGGAAAAATTCCCATCGAAGGATCCTTGCGAATGGTCACGATTCATGGTTAGAAGATTTACCTCTTGAAGCGATAACAGTTGATTAAATTTGTCTATCACGAACACCGCACGAACGATGTCTCTAAGGTATCCACACGAGCAGATTCCGTGAACGTCCAACGTCACGAACCCGAAGCGTCTCTGCCTCACTGTGTTAGCTTCGAAAACCGAGACCTGCTGCTCACTCTCACTTTCTATGTGCGGCTAGGGTAAAACAAAACCATGTCTACACAATAGCTTAAGTGGTCTACTTATAGCAGCACCTCCTTAAGTGAGTTAGTGAGCATCGTTTGACCTAAGCCCCATGTACTATGCGCTAGGCCCAATAGAAAAGTCCAACTCTCCTTTTAATGCTTCTTTTAATACGCTCTTATGTGTGTGACCCTATAGGTTCCCAAAACGTTAGTAGTAATATTAAATCCCATTTAATATTACAAACAGTGAGCGGTATCTAGCAATACATCACTGTTACCTAAGTAGTGAGAAAGTCAGTGATTTGACGAAACCTTTCTGTGACAAATGTTCATGTGCATTATTATCCCTTTGTCCATATATCTATATTGAACACAAGACATGGAATGTGTCACCCTTGTATGGTTCAATATCATGTTCCCTGATACCCGAGTAGACTTAACAACAAATGAGGTCAATATCTCATATTGACTCATTTCAGCACGGCCATGCATTTTACAGTCTCACTCTATCAGGGGGCCCACAGATATTACTCCTGTTATGTAGGAGGGACAAATTCCATCTAGGTCACTCACATCCCTCTGCATGGCTCGTGGTATGCCCAATGTCCGTCTTTATAATCATCCTATTACAGATGACGTTTGACGATATTAAAGCACACGACTCCTCATGTAGGGATCGTAGCGATTTCAGGTCGAAGGATTGCATACACCATTGTCACTATGAGAACTACTTATGACACTCACACAATGCTCCATGTAGTATTCTCATGGTGGGTCAATCCAGTACATCATTACTCTAATGTGTACCTATGTGGCGACTCGATATCTCATATCCATGACCCGTGAGATATGGTCATCAGTCTGCACACATAATAGTCTCAATTTATTATTATTGTCCTTATTAATAAAATACTTGACTACGGATATTTAAGAATAGGATTTCATTGTTCAATAGTGTCTCACGATCAAGTCATATACTTGATATTCTATTAAACTGAAATTTCTATTCTAAGGACTTTATTATGTTTAAACAAGTAACACAATAAACTGGAATGCCTCATATATATATATATATATATATATATATAATAGCAAGATACAAATGTAAGTCTGAGAAATACACTGGCCTCTAGGGCTTACACCAACAATCACACCTAAAGCCATCATGACAAACATGTGGTGAGGATTGGTTGGAGATGTGGCTGATTTGTGTCCACAAATTGTGAGGCAAACTTGTCATTTCGATGAAAGTTGAAGGGTAAAATCGTCCAAGGGCAAAACGGTCTTTACATTAGTTTAAAGAAATATCTAGATATTTTGTAAAAAGTAATCATGACATGGGTTACTCATCCATGTGACTCACCATCCTAGGTGGCAAGAGGCCTCACCATCCGATGTTGGGTTTTGTCTTTGCACGTCCGTTCTCGACTCCATCGATTACGCGATTTAGGTTTTTACGCCTGAATCGAGTATAATAACTTATTTATTTTGAAAATTTTAAAAATAACCTTCATTGTTGTAAATGAGATATAAAATATATTCATTTCGTTCTCAGGTCAAAATTAGGTTTTCTGATCAGTAAAATCTTACTGTCAGCGAAAACACAGACCGGGTTCCGTCTGAATTTTCAACCAAAAATTTCACCATATACTTATAAAAATAAGTATGATATGAATATGACTTTGGTTTTCCCAAAAGTCATTTTCTAATTTTCAGATAAAAATATAAACGTTTATTTATATTTATACCGATCTTAGAAAGTAGAAAAATCGGGGTGTTACACCAACTATTGACAACGCAAGTAGTTTACTCTTGATCCCTCAAATGGCTCGATGAATTCCCCAAGCCTTGACCAAACCATAAAAGAACAACCAATTAATCTCTAGATCCAAGAATAGAAAAAGAGACTAATAGAGGGATGACAACGTTACCATAATCGACACTAGCACGCATGACTTCTCTCCCAAACAGACTCAAGAACTTCAAGAACTTCAAAGGGTTCAAGGGAAGGGAAAGGGAAGAGGTATCTGTCACACTAGGATTGCCAAAAGTGTCATAATGAGGGTTAACCCGTAACCCTCTCTAAACTCTCTTATTTATAAGGTAAGGCTCCGAGCACGACCGTTCTTACCCTGAGCACGACCGTGCTCACTTTGAGCACGTGGCCGTCTCCTTTGAGCACTGGGTTTGCAACATGACCGTAAAAAAGCACGCATTTCCGACACGGTCGTGCTCCCCTTGAGCACGGTCGTGCTTGTGGCTCCAGCGGCCATAGAGCATGCGCTCTAAGCACGGGCATGCTGGACATGAGCACGACCGTGCTCATATACCAGAATGGGATTTTAGACTCCAAAATCCCACTTGGCCCCTTTTTAACACTCATAAGGCAAAACTTAAACAACAAAGCACACATTTAAACACTTATGAGTTGGTAAACGAAAAACGAGGTGTTACAAAAGAAGTTTTTCAAAACTAAAATTAATAAAATCTTATCTAAGATCGACAATGTCTCAACAAAGATTAAGTGGACTAGCTTTATTATCAATTGAAAAAGAATTGTTAAATAAAATCGATTACATTAATTTAATAAATCTTTTTACATCCCAAAAAGCACGAAAGATAAAATTTAAATAAAAATATAATAATTTTAATAAAATTTTATTATTTGCTTTTAAAAGGCCTTACTTTAGAGTTCACTTTAGGCCTCCATAAGTGTTGGGCCGGCCCTGGTCCTACAGGAACAATTAATCATGCAATAATATTTGCAGCTAACACATGTTTATATTCATATCTATTTCCAATGATACGACTTATCATAGTTGAACATGGATGACCAAGACAATCATGACAAATACAAAAGTATTAGGATTAACACTTCTGGTGCATATAATTTAACTTAACCATCCTTACTCTTGTAAAGTATAATCCTAATGAGAAACATGAACTTCTAGTTTGAAAATTGTAGAGGTAATATATAATATTCTACATCTCCCTCAATTATTGTTTCAATATGATACCCTTTGCCACTTATATCTTTGGAGCTTAGAAGATTTCTTCGATATTTACTAGAACACAACACATCAAAATATAGTTTTTGTTCATTTGAGAACATCATAGAGACTCTTTCAAGGCCTTCAATTTCATTTACAAACTCCTGATTGCAAGTCGATAATAAGTACACATGTAACCATGTGACTTCTGACCACAAAATATATAAATAATACACAAGATATATAACATATCCTTTTAAATTCAACTCTATTTTTAGTTAATGAATAGCTTTATAACCAATCTCCATTAAGAAAACACAACATATGAAAACTCATTATTTTGAAAAATCTTACTGTCCTTCAATGATATCATTATGAATCATCAACGTTGACTCAAAATAACCTATCATTGATATCATTGTTCATAAAAGTAATAAAATATAGCATTTCAATTCAAAATTTGAAGTACCTTTTGTATTACTACACATCAAAATTTAACCATTGATATAATAAATAAAACTCTAAGAAACAAATATCTTTTATTCAATCAATAAATTTCTAAGAAACCAAACAATACATATTTTATTTATAATTTTATAAATTGAAAAAATTAACATTAAATGTCTACATGGTGATTTGAAACCACCTCAAAATATACACTCAAGGAAATAATTCAACTATTTAAATCATCAATCAAGTAATAAAACTTGTTGAAATAATTAACGACGATAACTAAAATTAATACACATTCATTAACTTTAAAATATTTTAAACTTTAATGGAACTTGTCTAATATAAATCAATTTCATGCTGTGATTGATACTCCTAATACGAAATCAATTTCACAATTGCCAAGTATTAACATTCTACTAGCCGTCAAAATTTGGCATTTGATGCCAATGTTCCAATGTTCCAAACGATTAGCAATTGACATTAGGTAAATGCCATTGAGGAGGTTTTTTCTATTCCCATACTTCAAAGGAAAAAATAAAATGATTGGTTACAATTTTTATTTATTAGCACATGGTGCTAAATACAAGATATTAAGAAAAGAAAAATTCAAAACACATACCTTGGACAATTGTATTATGTAATCTTCATTGTTAATAACCTTCAATGCACAAATCCAAGAGTCTGTTTGTGTTAACATTGAGGAGCAAGCCAGATTGTCATATTGCATATTGTGGTCTGCCGAAATCTTGCTTTTAAGGCAGTGCCTCATCCGCGGCACAACCATCGTTCTATTTTCTCTAAAAACTATTTTCCATTTAAACCTTCCTCTAAAAAGGTTAACAAAAATAGATATTTTCAAATGCACATTATTTGAACGATCATGATAAAAAGAAAATTTTCATAAGAACAGTTTGGACATTAATCATATTCATAAAAGAAAATGTGATGACTCACAATAATTATATTATTTTATCTTTTCCAAAGAATAAATAACCATTGCATTTGCTAAAACAAATATTCATAGTTTGCAAATGTTATTAATAAAAAACGTCCTGAAATTTTCAAGCAAGGGAAAAGAAAATTCCGAAATAATTAATATATCATTCAAGCATCACTCACTATTAGGATTTGGTATACCAAAGTTATTCTTTACCTTGATTGAAAAATCTATCCAACAAAATATTGACATACGACAAGTATGATCAAGGTCTTTTCATATACATGCTTAAAACATTAAGATAATGTTACTATTTTCAAATTTTTTTCTCAGTGTTATCTCACTCATCGTCTCACATGAAGATCTTAAAACATCACAGTAATGGTAATATCTACCACATCAATAATTATACCACGACCTTTGTCATACCCAAAATTATAATACATAACATTCGCATCTGGGAATGATGTTCAATCCATTTGGTTGCCTTTATCATTTTTGCTACTTCAGGAGTATATTGATAGGCATATATGATTTTTCTATCACTTTCTCATTTGTTTCAAAATATTCTAAGATCAAATGATCTTTTAAATTTCAATCATGATTCAAACATCCAGTACTTCAGGAACTATACCACAAATCTTTACACAAATAGTTACCAAGAAAAATTATTTGTTTTGTGCAATCCTTCAGGGATGCTTGAATAGTAAATTCTTCCGAAATTTATCAAGAGTAACAAGACACAATGTGATGATTGGGTTAGTTAAACAAAATTGACAATGAAAGTTTTATTGATGAAACACTTAAAGATTTTCATACTAAAATTAACGTTGAAGAAACAAAGCCAAAAATAATATAATCATAAATTAGATTAAACCAAAAAGAGTGCAAAGAAGATGTTTTCAAATAGTGACATATAGGAACCAAAATATGGTTGGTCCAAGTTATAAGAGACCTGAATACCTTAAACAAGTAGTCAGGGGTTCGAATCATGACTCTTGTGTATGGAGAAAACCTGGTTAGGAAGGGAGAACCCACTTTGTGTGTCCAACAGGTTTCCTGACAGATACAACGATTTTAAGCAATTTTTTCCCCTTGGTAAAGAGTATACATTAAGGACAGACAAAAAATTGTATGCATAAATTCTTACCTTGAAGAAAAGAAATACACATAAAAAATATTACACAGTTAGAGATTTGATCGTCCTGATAATGTGTTGTATTGATGTCTATTTATTTAATCAAATGATATTTATTAATGAAGTCAAATATAAAAAATGTTAAAGCCTAGCTGGGAGGAGGCAACCCTTATATGTCTTCTAGGTCCTCTGACGAATATTAATCGCTATTTATGACGGTGGATATCTCCCACCAATGACATGGTTACAAAAAAAAGACATGTTTAATTTAAATTATTTTTTAAAGATAATTATTTACTTTTGAAAAGTTTGTTATGAGAGAATATAGAAAGTTAATTCAAACACATATTAATTAACTTAGTGTGACCCTTTTTAAAAGATAACTAGCTATATACCCGTGCATACACACGGGTTGTGTGTCGTTGGTATATTTTTGTGGTTGTACCATAACCAAAATATAGCGTACACTACAAGAAATTAAGTGTTTAGCGACTGACTAATTCGGTCGCTAAACATTGTAATTCGGTCGCTAAAACAGTTAGCGGCCGAACATAATCGGTTACTAAAACAGTGGTAACTAACTCTTTAGTGATCGAAATATCAGTTGGTCGCTAAATAAAGACCGAAATATGATGGTCGCTAAATTAAAAAAAATTGGTTGCTAATACTTGGTACCAAAATATTTATTTGGTACCATTTGCAATCAACAGCAATGACAACTAATTCGGTCGCTAATAATTTTTTTTAATTTTTTTTGTTGAATATTTGGTATCATTACTTAGCGAACGATATAGTTCGGTCGCTATATATAATTTTTTGTTGTTGTTAATTTGCTGTTTTTTTTAAAAAATCCCTGTAAATAAAAATAAATAAAAATACATAAAAGAAATTAAATAAAAAATAATAGTAAATGCTGTCAAAATTTAAATAATTACAAACCGTGTCAATGTAAGTAAAGAGTACATGTCAACTGAGTGGGGGTGAGGGTGAATGGGGGTGGTCGGGGGACCGGTGGGGGTGGGGGGGACCAATGATCATTAGCCTCATGATCATCTGCATCATGTTGTTGGCCAGATGTCGGGGGAACGGATGGGTCATCCGGAGTAGTAGGTCCACGAGCATGGATACCCGAAGCAACAGGGTCCTCAGGGTCGGAACCAGATTCGCCGAGTCTGAAGCCCAAGTGATGGTACAACAGATAATTCTCCCTTTCCAGTGCAGCCACCCTCTCCGCAAGCTGACTGACGAGCCCTCTAACGTAATAATAATAGTTTTTCACCATGGTTGAGCCAATAATAATAAATTTCCATAAACCCCCGCTCGTAGAGATATGCCATCACATCATCCCTGTACTGGAATTTTAGACACCTGCACTTCTTACAAGGACACCTCATTTTTGGATCCTTTTGACTTAGATATTCCTCTTGCTGGCTAGCATAAATAACGAACTCGTTCACTCCCTCTATGAACTCGCACGTCAGTCATCCACGATCTTTCCTTCTATCCATCCACTTTCGATTCTCAGGTGCTTCCATCATTACTAATGTAACACCCTTCTCGAGTGCTACATCGTACGTGACATTTTAAGGCCGAAAAGTAGTTTAATTAAAATTGGCTATATTCGAATAGGGAAAATTTTCTTTTTCATAAGTCATAAATATAATTATCTGGAATAAGGTAAAAGTTCAATAACATATTTCATAATCATAAAGAGATCATTAGTTCAAAAGTCACTTATATAGAAATCCAACCCAACTCATAGACAGAAGTCATAAAGATATACAGACCCACCATAAAGATATGGAGACACAGCTCCTAAAATATAAGATACTTGGAGTCGCAGCTCCTAAAACAGTAACAGTAATTCCCAGACATACCTAGCTGGCCAAACTAAAATGGAAAAGACAATCCTCTCTCGTACATCGTGAGGAAGACAAACCCACTGACGAAATCTAGTGGAAACTCTATTTGAGTCCACTAGCGGTGTCGTCACAATAGACACTACTAAAATCACTACAAAAGTAACTCTCAGACTAAGCAATTTCCCTTCCAAAGGAAAACCATAACTTAAGAACTAATGACTATCATGCCTATCTCAAGAAAAGAAAGGTTAGGCATAACTGAAACCCTAATACCATCGCCTTGAACCCTCTGAAGTCTGGGAGATGTCCACTAGAAACTCCAACATATTGTCCGCATGCTCGAACCTCAATCTCTACGATGTGTCAGTCAAGGGACATCTTGACGACTCAATCTTCTCAAAAGAATACAGAAGGCACATAGCCTGCCGACATAGGCAATATAAAAATAAAGAGGTGAGATTTCCATTTATCTTACACATAAGGCAGACATGCAGTGGTACGACTATCAGGTATATAATAGGGGTGTTCGCGGATTGGATTGGATCGATTTTGAGCTAAAAAGTCATCCGATCCAATGATGAAAACATCGTGCGGTTTGGATTGGATCGGTTTGCTTCCTTAAAAAAATCCGATCCGATCCAATCCAATCAAATGCGGTTTGGATTGAATTGGATAATTCGGTTTTTGTCATACTTTATTTTTTCTAACGTCAAGTGTCCTTTCTACTTATTTAATAGTGGATAAAAGAAAATCTTTGTTTTAATTTGGGAGTTTGAGAAGAAAAAAATTATTGATATTTTTTAACACGTTCTTTTATTTTAATTCTCTATATCTACTACCACTTATCCTATTTTTTCCCTTGAATCGGCTACAAATAAATTGTAGCTAATTATTTTTCAAATTTACTTAATTGTTTTCCTATTTTTCATGATTACTCAATCAAATATATATATGCTATGCATCAAAATTTTTTGTAAAATATAACTTCAAGACATTAATATTTATTCTAAATAGTCTTATATATATCATTTCAACAAAAATATTAAAGAGAATGAGGGACATAAAAGTATGAAGAATAATGTTTAAGTATGAGTAATATTATAATTATAAAAATAATAGTATATGTATATAATAGATCGGTTTGGATTGTATTTCACTATAGGATCCAAAAATGATCCGCCCAATAAAAATTTGCGGTTTTTTCGGGTTTTTTGGTTTTCGGTTTGTTCGTTTTTAGTTTTCAGTTCAGTTTTTGCGGTTTGAATCGGTTAATAAACACCCCTAGTATATAATACAACAGCCATATATTCTTTTAATCTCCCTTTTTAATTCTGCAACCAAAAACTCCAAGAATATAATATACCAAACTCGATGGTAAGCTTATCAAGCATACCGGACACGGTTTGTCCATCAAAGGACATGAATAGAGAGAAACTGATTGAAACCATATAGTCCTGTTCCTACACAACCTCAAGGAATATCCGATTCTAACATCGAAGCTAATCTGACATTTTGGAAGGAAATGGCCAGTATAGGTTGTGAACACCCATTTTTGTCCGTCTTCATTTTATTATCATGATTTTATATTTGAGGGAGACTAGAAAATAATAAGAAGGGAAGAAAGAAGAAAAAGAAAATAATGAAGAAATGAGGAGGTTCATATCTAATTTGCTATTGGATAGGGAGGTCTCGTCCATTACATTGCATTTGCTATTGGACGATCCCGTCCATTGCATTGCATTTGTTATTGGACGGGGAGGTCCCGTCCGTTATATTGCATTTCCTGTTGGACGGGGAGGTCCCGTCCATTCCATTGCATTTGCTGTTGGACGGGGAGGACCCGCCCATTGCATTGCATTTTCTATTGGACGGGGAGGTCTCGTCCATTACATTGCATTTACTGTTGGATGGGGAGGTCCCGTCTATTGCATTGCATTTGCTGTTGGACGGCGAGGTGCCGTCCATTGCATTGCATTTGCTGTTGGATGGAGAGGTCCCATCCATTGCATTGCATTTTCTGTTGGACGGAGAGGTCCCGTCCATTGCATTGCATTTTCTGTTGGACGGGGATGTCTCGTCCATTGCATTGAATTTTCTTTTGGATAGGGAGATCTCGTCCATTGCATTGCACTTTCTGTTGGATGAGGAGGTTCCGTCCATTGCATGTTTAACTTTCTGTTGGACGCGGAGGTCTTCCATTACATGTTTAACTTTCTGTTGGACGAGTAGGTTGTCCATTGCATTTTTAACTTTCTGTTGGATGAATAGGTCTTCCATTGCATGCTTAACTTTCTGTTGGACGAGTAGGTCTTCCATTGCATATTTAATTTTATGTTGGACGAGGAGGTTCCGTCCATTGCATATCTAATTTTCTGTTGGACGAGGAGGTTTCGGTCATTGCATGTTTAAACTTCTGTTGGACTAGGAGGTCCGTCCAGTGCATATCTAATTTTTCATATCTAACTTTCTGTTGGACAGGGAGGTTCCGTCCACTGCAATTTTATTTTCAGGCTGGAGGCTAAAGAATAAAGAAAGAAGAAGACGAAGATAATGAAGAAAGGACGAAGAAAAGAAGGAGAAAAGGACAATCAACGAAAAGAAGAAAGGAGATTGAGTTACTTCTCCTAACCCTAAAAAACCCTATTTTACATATCAGACAAGACCTCTTTTCCTCCTCCCACTCTCCAACCGCCCCTGCGCCTCCTCTACCTATTGGTCCTTCTTCTTACTCATCTCCTCCCTCATTTTAACCTAGCAATCCCACTCCTAACCCTAAAAAAAACCCAACTTACATATCAGACAAAACCCTATCTCCTTATCTCTTCAAACACGTAACCTTCACATCAAATCACCTCATTTTCACTGCTCGCGTTGCCCCCATCTGGACATACGCGATTTCTGCTCAGAACCACCCAAGATCCGGATTTTGTGAAGACCAACCTTGAAGCCACTGGGTAAGAAGAAGCATGAAGCCCTCTCCTCCATCTATAAAAGGGGAAAGAACGAAGACAGGGGAGGGGAGAAAAAATCAGAGAAGAGGGGACGAAGACAGAGGGAGAGAAAATTTTTATCTGATATTTTATTTGTGAAGAAAAAAGATTAGGGATTTGAGTTTTTTTTTCTCTTCTCTGCCATTAGAGTGGTTCCAAATTTTCAGAAGAAGGGAGAGTTAAAAGAGTCAGTGAAATTGACATGTAAGGGTTTTGATCTTGAAATCTTACCACTACGAGAAAACAAAATCATTGCTATTATGCTCTCATTTGATAATCCTTGTTCTCTTTGTTGATATTATTCATAAGTTTCTCTTGACATTCTTATTTTTCTCTGTCTCTGTTTATGACGAAAGGAGAATCCATGGATATTGAAATTGAATGAGTCGGTATGATGAGTGCTATATGTTTCATTTTTAGGTAAACTGAATGAATTAGTAAAATGTTTCATCTTTGTCTCTATTTACTATGATGTTTCTATGTCCCTGTTTACTGAATAAGTTAGTAAAATGTTTCATTTCTACGTTTCATTTCTGTTCTATTTCCAAGAGGTAAAATTATTTATTTTACATAAAAATAGAATATGATCACTTAATTAAAACAATCTTATTTCTTGGGTTGCCCTATGACAAGTGTCATGTTCAACCCTTTAGATTTTGAGGTTGCCCTATGGACTTACGTGCCATGTTTAACCTCATTTAGGTTTAATAAAAAATTTCACAACTAAAATGATTAATTTTCCTTTTAATCCAAAATTTCACAACTAAAGATGTTTTTTTTAAAAACGATTTTCGGGGTAAAACAAATATTTTTAAAGTTATTAATAATTTACACAACTAATTTTGGGTAACCATTTTTATGGATGTTCTAGGGTACCGTGTGGTTAAGTCTCCATGCCTTCCCTAGACGTAATCGACTCCCGAACCCAAAGCTTTTTCTTAAAGGGTTTTCCAACTTTCCCGAAATTAAATAAAGTTGGTGGCGACTCCATGTTTTTTCTCTAAAAGGAAAACCAAGTTTCCTTTTTGATTGTGATAGATGGCGACTCCACTGGGGATCTTTTAAGAGAGTCAATCCCGTAAAAATTGGTTTTGCAAATTTTTAGTAACTTGTAGCTTATTTGTTTCACCTTTTATTGCTATATCTTGCTGTTTTTTTCCTTAAAATAATTAAATGACAAAACTAAAAAATGTTTTTCACTTTTAGTGATGTTTGTTTGGATTGTCCTTTTTGTTTGGGTTTTCCTTTTATTTAAATGAGAAAAATTAGTTGTACATACTTTTTAACTCATGTTATTCTTGTATATGTTTTACTAACAATGTTTTTGTTTCCTCCTCCTTTCTTTTCTTGTTTTCCTATATTTTAACAATAGGGTAGAGGACTTATAACCATTTTTATATATACCTATGTTTTTGTTTTGCCGGTCTTTCTTGTCTTTTCTTTTCTTTTTTAAGTGTTACAGGTTTGTATGCCCCCTTCACACACATCATTGAAGAGGTCTTGTACCTCCCTGATACTTGTCGGTTCACCACTCAGATTGTACATGAGATCATAGAATAGTCATATTGAGAGGGCTTATCCCTACTTGTGGCTAGATTCATGAATCATATCCTGATAAGGGCAATCCGGGGACCATGACTTTTAGAGGTCTAGACCCGTCCCAATTTTCACTAATAGAGCAGACCTAGTGGCCGACCTGTTTGAAGTCCTAACCTTAGGGTGTGTCCATCCTTAGATTTTACCTGGCTTAGGACAAAAAGGGGCGTACTTTTCTTTCCTCTATCTATCATCATAAGCATAAATTGTCATGCATGTTCATTGTGAATATTCACAAAACTACGGGCGTCACATTGCTGCCTCAAACCTGAATGACATATTCGAATATTATTGCACATCTAATAGGCGCTATATCATAATGAAGGTGATGCATTGGCAGCATACTCGTCAGGGTTTTCAACCCCATTGGGTCTTATACATCATGAATCATGCAAGATATATTTGCTTCCCTATACTCATTTTTTGTTTTTTCGCTTGTGTCTCTTTGTTGGAAGACTTTGGTATTCATCTTATAGCAAGAAAATGGAAAAATTTGGTTCCGAGAAGAGTACTAGCAATGCGAGCTGTTCCAAGAAAAGTATCAAGATCGATGTGACACTCAATGACGTGAAGATTTTATGTGAACTCAGCAAGCAAATGTCAGAAAAAGCACTCTCAGACTTTGTCAGCAAGTATAGTAGAATATTGGACCTATTGCATGTTCCAGTGGAAGCCCCCGCTCTGAGTGCGTTGGCCCAATATTGGAATTCAACTTTGAGGTGTTTTGAATTGCCAAACTTAGACATCACTTCGATCATAGAAGAGTATGCTTATATGCTAAGGCTGCCAATTCAAAAGAGGACTCGCGTCTACATGTATTATGGCCAATATGTAACAGATTGGAAGATAGCAAGTCTATTGGAGCTTCAACCGGAACAGCTAGAGAAAGCGGAAAAGGGAACCACCAAAGGGTTGAAGAGGCAATTTTTGGAAGTGTATCTCAACAAGCCGGCCCAACAACAACGATGGGTTACTTTCAACAAAGTACTAGCCCTCATGATATATGGGTTGGTGCTCTTTCCTTTTGTACCAGATCTGATTGATCAGTCAGCCATGGATGTTTTCTATAGGGTTGAAGAATATGGTGTGAACCCGGTCCCTGCTATCTTAGCTGAAACTTTCCTCTCTCTACAGGTTTGTCATCAGAATCAACAAGGGAAACTGCAATGTTGTGCATCAATATTGTATGTTTGGATCATGACTCACTTGTACGCTCGTGATAAAATTGATAGAACAAATGACCCACTGAAAGGATTCGCTCACATGCAACTGAAGCCACGTAACCTATATGAATGGAAACAAGAGTTTGATCAGATCGATCAGTGGTCATTTAGTTGGATGTGTCTGATAAGCCTCTGACTCATCTAGTTTCCAGCTAGAAAAGGGGTAGATTTTGTGCCTAATTGGGTGAGTCAACCTCGTTAATCTCCCAAATTTACCTTGTTTTGTTCCTAAGTTGGGATTTGATTCGTTTGATACATTTTTAGTAGTTTCTAGTTTATTTTGAGTAGAATTACGTTTTTTGTTTCCTTTTATTGTTTCAGGTTAAAAGTGAAGCTCTTAGAGTCAAGGAAAATGAAGAAAATAGTGGAAAAGCAATCCTGGAAGTTTCGCCTCGCGAAACAGGACCTCGCCTCGCAAGCCTGAAGACCAGCCTAAACAGCAACAGTCACCTTTTCTATCTCGCCTCGCGAATCACCAGCTCGCCTCGCGAGCCTGAAGGCCTGACTGTGCCAGAGATGTCACCTTTTCTGTCTCGCCTCGCGAATCACAGTTCGCCTCGCGAGCATTCAAATCAAGATGGAGCCAAAAACTAAATTTTGCCTCACGAGAGCTTGCTCGCCCCGCGAGCGGGCGAGAACCAGAATCCCTATTTATAGGCTGTTTTTGATCAGATTAAAAACCTTTTGTCAACCACTTGTTTTAGAGCGTTTTGAGAAGAATCCTTGTTCTTAGGAGCTGCGTCTCCCTATTTTCATTTTCTCTTTTACATTTACGATGAATTCCAATTGTTTGTGTGTTGTTACAATCATAAGGAACTAATCCCCTTGTCTAAGGGATCAATGAAACCACCCATGGCGGTGTAGCATTCAATGTGATGTATGTTTCCTTCCTTGACCTCAATTCTTGTTTTCCAATTCTGATTTTATTGTGTTGATCATATGCATGCGTGATTGACTAGTTAACGTGATGAGGCTTGATAGGCAATTCACGTTAGAACATGAATTGGGATCACTGATTGAGTATTGCACGAGAGTGAACAGGAGATCAGTGCAACTTTATAGGGAACAAGAATTAATAGAGTTTGATGATTGGGTTATGAGACCTAGCCAGTAATTAATTCAATCGTTGAATACGTCCTATTGAGCACGACAGCGTCATTAGGAGAAATTGGGAGTCCTGGTTGACATTGTAATTGAACCTAGGGAAGGGATCATCATCACTTAGGTACTATGCATGATTGGGTAGGTGGATTTGTGACCTTAGATAATTTAAATCTAGATTTTAACACTCATTCTCTAATTATTTGTTGATTTAAATTGCGATCCTATTTTATCTCTCCTCTCAACCACTTGCCTTGCTTGGTCAAACGTATCGAATTTCTTGCAAATTGGTAGAATTGGTAACCCAATCCCTGTGTCCGACCTCGGTAATTACTTACCGTGTTTTATTACTTACGACGACCCGGTACACTTGCCGGTGACTCAACAAGTTTTTTGCGCCGTTGCACTTTCCTAATTTTTGGGAATTTTGATTATTTGGCTAAGCTATTTTTTATTTTTTTATTTTTTTATTTTTTGTTATTTATTTATTATTATTTCTCTCTACTTCTTTGATTCCACTTGGTCTTGCCTAGTTTTTGTATGCGAGGTACCCTTTCACAAGAGGACTTGCTATTTGATTCGGAGATCACCAAAACCGAGAAGCGATTAAGGAAAGAAGTCAGAGAACGAAAGAGGCTTGAAGCAATTAATTCTGAGGTGATGGCCGAAGGAAATCCTCCTCCCCCTCCTCCTTGTTACAAGCCTCTCTTCGAGTACGATCTACCCAACTTGGATGATTGTGCTTCTTCTATCGTGAGGGGCAACCTTAATAAAGATTCCTTCAGAGTGGAAGGATGTGTCACAGCCCAGATCCGTGAGAATCAGTTTGATGGGAGTGGCAAGCAAGAGCCTCATAGACACATAACTCGTTTCCTTGAAGCCTGTGACATGCAGAAGGCAAGAGGAGTTACTCAAGATGAGTTTCGCTTGCGGCTTTTCCCTCTCTCTCTTAGGGATGTCGCTCGCGATTGGTTTGACAGCTTGGATCGGAACAGTATCAGAACATGGGAGCAGATGGCTCAAAAGTTCCTCACTAAATATTTTCCTCCTCAGAAAGTGGCACAAACAAGAGTAGCCGTCACATCTTTCAGGCAGACAGAAGATGAATCCTATAATGAAGCTTGGGAGAGGTATAACGTGCTCTTGAGAAGATGCCCTTCGGCGTTCTTTGGCCCAGTCTCCAAGGTTCAACATTTCTTTAACTAGTTAAGGGGGCGCTACCAGATGAATTGTGATGCCGCAGCTGGCGGCTCTTTTTCCTATTTATCAGCTGAGGATTGATAGGCATTATTGGAGAAGATGTCGTATAATGATTACAACCGTGGTAGGGAAACCTCAAGTGGAGTCAGTTCTGCAACAATAGAAGCCATTCTAGAGCAAAATAAACTGTTGAAGATGCAGAATGCGGCATTGTCTGGGAACAAGAAGGTTAATGTGATTCACGAAGGAATGCCTCCGGGTTGTGATAATTGTAATGGAGATCATGACATTCAGAGCTGTCCGTTCAACTTCTCTCGAGAACATGTGGACTCATGCCACAATTTCTATGACAGCATGCCCTAGAACAACTATCAGAGGAACAGACAGAATGATTACAGTCAGAATCAGAATAGGGGTTATATGAGGAGAGACCATCCGGGTTTCACTTGGAGTAATGCTAGTGGTGGTCTAGCCGGGCAACAACAACCTCAACAGAATTGGCAACAACAACCTCAACAGAATCAGAGGCCAAACTATGGAATCCTTCAACGCAATACTCAGCAGGCTCTTCCGGGGCCTAATCAATTGCAAATAACTGATGGTGGAAGGCAACCTTGGGAGTTGACTATAGAAAAGACAAATACGGCAATTGAGAAGTTGTCAATCAATAAAAGAACAGCCATTGACAAGTTGGCAACTCATACAGGGTCGGCAATTCAGAATCTAGACACGCAGATAGCTCAGCTCGTAAAACAACTAAATGATCGTCTCCCAGGAACTTTCCCAGGTGATACCGAGAACAACCCTAAGAACCAATGCAATGCCATAGCAACTAGAAGCGGTAGGGTGTTGGGATCGAACAGGGGTGCAACTAGTTCTCAGGAAGTTGAGTAAGAACAACCACATGTTGAGGAAGAGCAACCTGAGAAAGAGGATTTGGCAAGTGATAAGGCCCCGGAGCAAGGGGGAAGGTTAAAACTTGTAGATGAAGAGTTCCGAAGAAAGAAGTGGGTTGAACCCAAGGACCTCCCACCCTACATGAAGGTACCGTATCCTGAAAGATTGAAGAAGCCTCAACAAGATAAACAGTTCGGTAAATTCCTTGATGTCTTCCGCAAACTTCAAATTAACATTCCATTTGCGGAAGCCTTGGAAAAAATGCCATCTTATGCCCGGTTTATGAAGGAGTTTCTCTCCAAGAAGCGGAAAATAGTGGATGAGGAAACGGTTGCTTTGACCGAGGAGTGTAGTGCCATTCTTCAAAGAAAACTACCTCCAAAGTTGAAGGATCCCGGTTCTTTTTCTATACCAATTACCATTGGGGAGATGACTCTAGGAAAGGCATTGTGTGATCTAGGGGCAAGCATCAACTTGATGCCCCTCTCTATGATGAAGAAGTTGGGGATCAAAGAAGTCAAAGATACACGGATGTCACTCTAATTAGCCGATCGTTCTATAAAATATCCTTATAGGGTGGTCGAATATTTGCTAGTGAAGGTGGACAAGTTCATATTTCCGGCGGATTTTGTGGTGCTTGATATGGATGAAGACGCCGAGATCCCTCTCATATTGGGTAGGCCCTTCTCTGCCACTAGGAGTGCCTTGATAGATGTGCGACAAGGGAAACTCACTCTAAGGGTGCAAGATGAGAAGGTAGTCTTCAATGTCTTTGAAGCAATGAAGCACCCTGCTGAGAGGTCGGATGTGTATCGAGTGGATATGGTGGACTCAACTGTCAAGGCAAAGGCAACTAGAGAAGCCCATGGTTCTTCACTTGCACAAGTGTTGGTAAAATCCCATGATGATGATAGTAAGGAAAGAGACACTTTGGGGGATGAGGACTATCTTGAGTGGTTAAAAGACAGGGAAGCCTTACCGAGTCTCCCAAAGGATGAATGTGCAAAGGAAAAGCTCAACAAAGAAGGAATGAAAGAAGCTGTGCGTAAGGAAGTGATTAAACCTTTAGATGCCGGAATCATCTATCCAATCTCGAATAGCTATTGGGTTAGTCCAATTCATGTGGTCCGAAGGAAAGGTGGCACAACCGTGGTGGTCAATGAAAGCAATGAATTGATCCCAAAAAGGACCATCACGGGGTGGAGAGTATGTGCCGTTTATAGAAGGCTTTTGGACTTAAATGAGTTTTCCGAGATCCGCATGCAAGCACATGAAAATGCAAGAATCTACAAAGAGCGGACTAAGGCATGGCATGGCAAGCACATCTTGCCTAGGAAGTTTGAGCCCTGACAAATGGTACTTCTTAATAGTTCAAGGTTGAGACTCTTTCCTAGAAAGCTAAAATCAAGGTGGTCGGGACCATTCAAGGTCCTCCAAGTGTTTCCACACGGAACAGTAGAATTAGAAGGGGCCTCTGGTAACTTCAAGGTAAATGGGCAAGGGCTAAAGCATTACCATGGGGAATCAATCCCAAATGACAAGCGAGTTCTTCTTTCGGATTAACCCTTAGGGGTGACTTCAGTCAGGCTTGGGACGTTAAACAAGCGCTACTTGGGAGGCAACCCAATCTAGGTATCCCTTACTTTTTTTAGTTTTTGTCATTTTCTAATAAAAAAAACCCAGATTCGCCCCGCGAATCCACAGTGGCCTCGCGAGACAGAAGCCCTGAATCTCAGAGGCTTGCTCACATTTCTGTCTCGCGTCGCGAGAACCACTTTCGCCTCGCGAATCTGGGCATCATTAGCTGTTGGAATTCCAGATTCGCCTCGCGAGTGAAGTTTCGCGTCGCGAATCTGCAATTAGGGTTTTCTTTATATTCCTTCTATTCCTTCTCCTTTCCCTCACTCTTTTTTTATATTTATGATCCTTTCATTGAGGACAATGAATGTCTTAAGTGTGGGGGAGGGAACCAATGGCTTTGTTTTTGTTTCTTTCCCTTTTTCCATTTGTTTATTTTTGAATCTCGCTCTTGAATAATTTAAGAAGATCAAGAGTTTGTGTGTGAGTGTTATGTCGGCAAGCTTGGTGGATTTTAATTAAATTTAGCATAGATTGACTGCATGAATTATGTTGACCATTGATGATTTCCCCCCTAGGTTCTGAAAATCGAAAATTTGATCCCCATGTGACAAATTGAAAATTGAACTTTGAGAAATTTTATTGTGATTGCTTGATTTATGACAAGTTTAGGGTGAAGAGGTGCACACACTAGGAATTATATCTCGGTCAAACAATTTGCAAAAATGTCCAGGTGAGGAATTTGAGCCTCCAACATTGTTGTAATTGTGTGAATCACTTTTAAGCTGCACTTTCCCGGATTTGCTTGAAGCTGTGCATGGTTTGCATATTTATATGTTGCATCAAATGATCTAGGCAATTTTTCTTTGAAATAACTATGTCCATAAATTGAACCAAACTTGATGAATGATCCCTAGTTAGCCACATTGAGCCTTGAAGCCCATTGTTCTTGATGACCTTACGTTACAAGCCATTAACTCAGAAAAACCATGATTTTCCCATATCCTAGGATTTAGGAGAGCATGGAATTTTAGCTTTGTAAGTGTTGTTGTGGAACTAAGTTTGGGGTGGATACCAAGTTCATGAATCATAGTTGAGAAAAAGAAGAGCGAAAGTAAAGGCCGAAGGCTTGGAAAAAAATATGTGATGAAAATTATTGGATATATGCCAAAAAGGGCAAGGTGAAAAAGGTGTAAAAAGGAAGAGGTTTGTAGCCACCCAACGCAAGGGATAGAATAATAATATGAGAGTAAATTCGATTGTTGTAACGCTAGTTTCATGCTCTCATTGATCCTAGGGACTAAGCCTCTAATCCTTTGAATACCTTACCTTGAGCCAGGCCTCATTACAACCTAGGAAAGACCTCTTGATGATGCATACATATTTTTGTGGGAACTTTGTTTAGATGAAAATCAAATCCATGGAAGGTGATCTTGAATTGTGAAATAGAGTGAATGTTGCTAGCCTAGACAAATTGAGTGAATGAGTGAAATATTAAATGCCCTTGTGAGGAAGACAATTGTTTGAATTTGGTGATCTCCCTTTTGTGTGTCACTTGCATCCTCAACTCAGATTACTGATGCATGAATGATAGAATTCTCAATTGTTTAAAGTAAATGAATGTGGGGATTATATTATTGGCAAGGGGGGAAAATATTGAAGAAAAATTGTTGTGTTAAATTGCATGAAATTTGTGCAAAAATTGATTGAATCCTTTAAGCTTGCCAAGTTTTGAGTCGTTTTGAGTTTTAGCTTGCTTGGGGACAAGCAAGGTTTAAGTTGGGTGTGTTTTGATAAGCCTTTGGCTCATCTAGTGTCCAGATAGAAAAGGGGTAGATTTTGTGCCTAATTGGGCGAGTCAACCTCGCTAATCTCCCAAATTTGCCTTGTTTTGTTCCTAAGTTAGGATTTGATTCGTTTGATGCATTTTTACTAGTTTCTAGTTTATTTTGAGTAGAATTACGTTTTTTGTTTCCTTTTATTGTTTCAGGTTAAAAGTGAAGCTCTTAGAGTCAAGGAAAATGAAGAAAATAGTGGAAAAGCAATCCTGGAAGTTTCGCCTTGCGAAATAGGACCTCGAATCGCGAGCCTGAAGACCAGTCTAAACAGCAACAGTCACCTTTTCTGTCTCGTCTCGCGAATCACCAACTCGCCTCGCGATCCTGAAGGCCCGACTGTGCCAGAGATGTCACCTTTTCTGTCTCGCCTCGTGAATCACAGTTCGCCTCGCAAGCATTCAAATCAAGATGGAGCCAAAAACTAAATTTCTCCTCGTGAGAGCTTGCTCGCCCAGCAAGAGGGCGAGAACCAGAATCCCTATTTATAGGCTGTTTTAGATCAGATTAAAAACCTTTTGTCAACCACTTGTTTTAGAGCGTTTTGAGACGAATCCTTGTTCTTAGGAGCTGCGTCTCCTTATTTTCTTTTTCTCTTTTACATTTACGATGAATTCCAATTGTTTGTGCATTGTTACAATCATGAGGAACTAATCCCCTTGTCTAAGGGATCAATGAAACCACCCATGGCGGTGTAGCGTTCAATGTGATGTATGTTTCCTTCTTTTACCTCAATTCTTGTTTTCCAATTCTGATTTTATTGTGTTGATCATATGCATGCGTGATTGACTAGTTAACGTGATGAGGCTTGATAGGCAATTCGTATTAGAACTTGAATTGGGATCACTGATTGAGTATTGCACGAGAGTGAATAGGAGATCAGTGCAACCTTATAGGGAACAAGAATTAATAGAGTTTGATGATTGGGTTATGAGACCTAGCCAGTAATTAATTCAATCGTTGAATACGTCCTATTGAGCACGACGGTGTCATTAGGAGAAATTGGGAGTCCTGGTTGACATTGTAATTGAACCTAGGGAAGGGATCATCATCACTTGGGTACTATGCATGGTTGGGTAGTGGATTTGTGACTTTAGATGTTTTAAATCTAGATTTTAACACTCATTCTCTAATTATTTGTTGATTTAAATTGTGATCCTATTTCATCTCTCCTCTCAACCACTTGCCTTGCTTGGTCAAACGTATCGAATTTCTTGCAAATTGGTAGAATTGGTAACCCAATCTCTGTGTCCGACCTCGGTAATTACTTACCGTGTTTTATTACTTACGACGACCCGGTACACTTGCCGGTGACTCAACAATGTCCATGGTACAATGGAGATTCAGTTATATTCAGCTGTGGAAGTTTTTCAAATGTTCCATTGATGGGTCCCAGAGGTTGTGTATCATATTCACCAGCTTTGGTGATGCGTCAGCTCAAGTGGACACAGGATGAACCCCTCGAAGAGCTACTCGGTGGGATATTCTTCCTATACCAAGAAAGTGAAAGCATCAAGAGTCAAACAATAGCAGTAAGTCATCATGGAATGATGTTCATATAAAAGGACCGGAGGAATTAGGAAGGCAAATCATAGCTCACACAAAAATATATGAAGTATGGAGAAAAGCAAGAAGAGGTTTCCCTCCAAGACCTGCATCCCCTCTCCATAGTGAAAATAATCCTCTCATCGAAGATCAAATGTTGAAAGAAATCGAAATTTTAAAAGCTCAGATGAGGGTTTTGGATGAGAAGAACCAAGCTGCCAAAGTAACTATTGTCACGCTCCGGCCAAGTACGTGCTGAGTTTACAGATTGAGCATTTGAAAGACGAATGCGCCGATGCCCATGAAGCCCCGAGTCGTGCAAAAAGGGCTAGAAAATACAAAGAAGCAGAAATTCAAGAGCTGCTGGCAAAGATAGAATATCAAGAGAAGATCCTTGTCAAATTTCAAAGGAAGAAAAAAGAGCTCGAGAAAAATGTAGGGGTTCATTTTGAAACAATACGTATACTAGAAGAGAGAGTTGGATCCCTGCAAGAATCCTTGGCCCAAACAGAACTGTACTCTGACCGAGGATGGAATGAAGCAGCCAAGTATCACAAGCTACTAGAGGAAGCCAACATGAGAGAAAATTGGCTCAGAACCAAGATACAAGACTCTGAAAGAGTTGAAGCTCAACGTCATGCATAATGGATAAAGGGATGGAAATTGGTAGCGAAGGATGTAATGAATGAAAAGGAAGCATGGAAAATAAAATACGAGGACATGATGGATAAGCTCCAATATCAGACTTCCCAGCTGGTGGAGCGATTTGAAGAGGCATCCATCCGCATTCATATGAACCACTTCCTTCAGCTACCACCAAAGGTGACCGAGTTCTTCAATCATTTTGGGAAACTTGCCAAAGGGTTTAGGAAAAAGAAGATGAGACTCTTAACATAGTGCTTTCTAGACCTCGGAGAAAGATGGAAACTATCAATGTACTTCTTTTATTTTGATCAAAGACTCATGATTTGTATCGAAATATTTTAAATGGAATGGAAGTCTTCATCAATGTCCGTCGAGCGTTTTTTAGATGATATCTATCGAGGAGTGCATTCTCCCTTAGATACGTCTTCAACTATATTTTTACCCTAAAAACGACGTGTTTTCTACGTGAAAATAAGGACGTTGCTAGTACGAGTGTGGTCTATCGAGGAGTGGATTCTCCCTTGGACTTGACACCAACTGCATTCAAGCTATAGGGAACCATACCACTAGATTTGATTGCAGGATGACTTTTCTTGCTATAGGTGTATACGATAGTCTTCACTAAGAGTACTCTCGCGATCAAACAAAGGATGTTAACTTGCACATGCATACACACACAAAAAAAAATTTTGGGTTTACTAATGAGATTCTTAAATGCTTTACAGAGTCACATACTTCTGAGAATCCGGGAACCATTGCGCGACCTAGGAAAGGTAACACCAATCAAACCCGAGTTCACAATACCAAATCTCGGACCAGGATGGCTGCCAATGCGTCTGAGGAAGGAAGAAACTTAAGCTCTAAGATAGATGAAGTGAGGGAAAGAATAAGCGAAATGACTGAAATCCAAGCAAGATTAGAAGCCATACTGTAGGATATGAGGGAATCTCTCAGCATGCTTCGTGCGAACAGATATACAATTGAACTTGGTAAGCAACGGATTTCTTCCGTGGTAACAGCACCGATGTTTTCAAACATTAGCACGGGTGTCATTTAGGGAATATCTGGCCCCGACTAAACACATCACAGGCACCAATAACACTTCCCATTGGAGAAGGATATCCCCTTTTTGAAAATGCCTATCATGAAGTCCCGGGCTATACCGCACCGACATGGGAGCAACCATATGTATCTACTCACAGTCAGTCAGCGGGAGTTCAGGCTGGTAAGGATAAGATGAGAGATGAATGGATGGAGAAAATGGAAGAACATATAAAAGTAATAAAAGGTCCGAGTACCTATGGCCCTCTCCAGATAGAAGAAATCTGTCCCGCCACAGATGTCGTGATCCCAAGGACTTCAAGATTCTTGATTTTTCCAAATATGATGGAAGTGGGAACCCACGATTTCACCTCATTAGTTATGCCACCAAGATGGCAATTTGGTCCAAGGATGACAAATTCCTTATCAGCTTTTTCCACGAAAGTTTGACTGGCCTCGCCTTAGAATGGTACCTCCAATTGGACCATTCCAAGATCTCATGATGCACGGAATTGGCTGACTTATTCATGGACCAGTACAAATTCAACCTGGATGCAGCTCCGAGTCATGAACAGTTGACTACAATGCAGAAAAGAAATGAGGAGCCCTTCAAGCAATATGCCCAAAGGTGGAGGAGTTTGGTTGCACAAGTTCAGCCCTCGTTAACTTTATCTGAAATGTGCTCATACTTTTTAGGAACCCTTGGAGCACCTTTTATAGGGGCCATGGCTGGGGCAGCCTATAAATATTTCTTCGACTTGATCGCCGCCGGTGAAAGGATTGAATTTTTGGTAAGAGCTGGAAAGCTCCCCATGAATGATGGTGAACGAAATGCATCCTGGAAAGGATTTCAACCAAAGAAGAAGGAAGTTGAGGCGAATTATGTACAACGCCAACAGAACTTTAATCCTCAGTACCAAGCACCATATAACCCTAATCCACATATTCCATACCAAACACAAACCCCACTTTACCCATTACAGTCATCATCACAAACCAACACTTACCCACAAAACCAAATCAACAATATTCCTACCCCTCAACCATATAACCTTGCCCGCCCATCATACACCCGTTACCCGTCTACACCCCCACAAAACCGCCCAATTATCCTCCGCCTCACCCAGATTTCCAAAACCAAGGACGTTTCCAAAATCCAAATCTGCCACCCTTCCCGAAATTGTCCATCTCTAATGCGGATTTATTCCAACAATTGTTTGACCGGAAATTGATTGCGGGAAACCCTGTACGTCCCCTAGAACCACCATTTCCTACTTGGTACCATCCAAATCAGACTTGTAAGTATCACATGGATGTCACAGGACATTCTATTGAAGATTGCGAAGCTTTTAAGATGGCAGTGAGAAAGTTGATTACTTGTGGGAAGCCAGGGTTTGAAGAAGAGGTCGGGCCTAATATCGTTAAGAATCCAATCCCGAATCATAATGATGGAAATCGGGTGAACAATTTGGAGGTAAGAGGGTCCCTAATCAGGAAGGTACTAGAACTACGAGTGCCAATGGAGAAGATCTTTGAAGAACTAAAGAAGGCAGGATACCACGTTGTTGCACCAGTAAGAATTCCAAGAGAAGAAAGGGGGTATGCCGAAGATCTAAGGTGTGACTATCATCATGGGCAAGTGGGGCACGACATCAAAACTTGTTGGGATTTCAAAGTTCGGGTTCAGGGATTACTCACATTGGGAGTAATTCAAGATAGACGGGGTGCTCCCGAGGAAGTCAACATAGTTGAAAAAGTTGTACTCCGAGTACCACCCATGAACAAAGCTTCAGCCCCAGAAAGAGTCATCGTAAGGGTGAGGAAGCCAACCCCTTTTGCTTATGATGATACACATGCTATACCATGGAATTATGAACAGAAGGTTGAACTAGCTGGAGCTGTGGGAGAGACCTCGAAGGCCCAAGTTACTAATATTGTGAGAATTAGAGGCATTACAAGGAGCGGGCGATGCTACAGCCCTATTGAAGAAAAAATGATGAAGGAATCCAAAGAAGAGGAAACTATGGATGAAGGAAAAGGGAAAGAAGAAGAAGAGTTCCTGAAGATCATGAAGCAAAGTCAATATAATGTGGTAGAACAGTTAAAGAAAACTCCGGCAAGGATATCTCTTTTATCGCTTGTCTTGACATCAGAGTCACATCGTAAGGCATTATTGAAGGTGTTGAATGAAGCGTATGTCAAGCCTGATGTCACTCCGGAGAATGTGGTAAATATGGTGGACGCAATAAGGCGTGTCAACATGATTACTTTCTTAGAAGATGAAGTGGCTTTGAAATCCCGTAATAGCTCCAAAGCTTTACACATTACCCTAAAGTGTAAAGGGTTTGTGATTGCAAAGGTGCTTGTAGATGGTGGTTCGGAGTTTAATGTGATTCCAATGTCCACTCTCGAGCAACTAAACACAAGCATGGCGGATTTGACACCACAAGAAATGATTGTACGAGCCTTTGATGGGACAAAGAAGAGCAATCTTAGGGTCATGGAATCTTTGTAATGGGGCCTAGTTATTTTTCTGTCCTCTTTCAGGTCATGGAGATCCAACCAGCGTATACTATGCTTCTGGGAAGACCTTGGATTCATGAAGCAGGAGTGGTTCCATCGACTTTGCATCAATGTTTGAAGTACATTCAAGATGGGTCCGTGATTACTGTCCATGGTGAAGAGGAAATCATGCTGACAAAACTCGCCGCAATACCTTATGTAGAAAGTACAGATCAAATGGAAGATGATTCACTGCAAAGTTTTGAGGTATTGAAGCCAGAGAACAAGAAAAGGGAGCCGCCAATGAAGAATGTGAATGAAGTGGCAATCCGCATCATGGAAAAGAATGGGTATCAAAGAGGAAAAGGCCTAGGGCCTAAGCTTTAAGGATCTCTCAACCAATTGAAGCAGTTATGAGATAAGGAAGGCAAGGATTGAGGTATCAACCCTACTTAGAAGAAAATATGAAATTAATGACCCTCGAGTACAAGAAAGAAGAAGATGATGAGAGAAAGTATCTTCCCCTTCTGACAGAGACTTTCCCAGTAGCTGTTGAAGTTATCAGTCCTGAAAAGTCATTTTCCCCTCACTTCACTATCAGCACACTTGAGGAGGAGCTGGACGAGAACTATGTCATCTATCTCCCTGCCAGCGACGAAGTTCTCAATAATTGGCAATCTGAACCGTTTGTTGATCTTATTTCCATGAAGTAATTATCTTATTGTACTAAATTTGAACTGATGTTTACTTTGTCTGAGACGTGAATGTGAATGTAGCACCTTGACTGGTGTTTTCCTTTTGGTTTAATCATTTCTTTTCTTTCCCTTTCATTTCTTTACTTTGTTTAACTTTTCTTTCATGAATAAGACTCTTGCCTATATTTCTCCTACTCCCAACTTCTTTTTCCAGGAATACTTCTTTCACTAAAGATTTACCTCAGGAGAGGGACTTTGAAAACTCATTTATTGATTCCCTCGTGGCCGTTGATGAATACAACCTTGAATCCAATGAGGAAGAAGAAGACATTGAAGAAATCATAAAGATGGCGAAACAGTTAGAAGAAGGGATTAGCTCGAATGATGAGGTTGCAGAAGTGGTCAATGTGGGAACCGAGGAAGACAAAAAGGAGTTGAAAATAGTGGATAACCTAGAGCGTGAAGAAATGGTTGCACTATTCAAAGAGTATCTGGATGTTTTTACATGGTCCTACAGAGATATGCCAGGTTTAGATCCTAAGATAGCATCACATAAAATTCCCTTATACCCAGATATGGTTCCAAAGAAGCAAAAATTAAGGAGGATGCATCCTGAGATGTCGCTGAAGATCAAGGAAGAAGTGACCAAGCAGTTAGAGGCTAGATTTCTGGAGGTAGCAAGACAACCAGAATGGGTAGCTAATATTGTTCCAGTACCAAAGAAGGATGGAAGGGTCAGAATGTGCGTAGACTATCGAGATCTGAATAAAGCCTGTCCAAAGGATGATTTCCTGCTACCTCATATTGATGTCCACATAGACAGTACATCCATAAGTCATAGGTTTTCTTTCATGGATGGGTATTCTGGGTACAATCAGATCCTCATGGATGATGATGATAAAGAAAAGACAACTTTTATCATTCCTTGGGGAACTTTTTGTTATAAAGTGATGCCTTTTGGGTTGAAGAATGCTGGGGCCACTTACCAACGTGCTATGGTAGCATTGTTCCATGATATGATGCATAAGGAGGTAGAAGTATATGTTGATGATATAGTGGCTAAGTCCAAGGAAGAAGAAAGCCATGTAGAAGTTTTGCGAAAGTTGTTCGACCGGCCAAGGAAGTACAAGTCGTGGCTCAACCCTGCAAAATGTACTTTTGGTGCATCCGCAGGGAATTTACTTGGCTTTGTTGTCAGTAGAGAAGGAATAAAGGTGGACCCGAACAAGGTAAAAGCAATACGTGACAGGCCAGAACCTAAGAACAAACAAGAAGTAAGGGGTTTTCTTGGAAGGTTGAAATATATCGCGAACTTCATTGCAGATTTTGACTAGCACATGTGAGCCAATCTTCAAACTCCTCGGGAAGAATAATCCGGGAAGATGGGATGATGATCACAAGAAGCCTTTGACAAGATAAAGGCATATTTACTGAATCCCCCAGTGTTGGTACCACCTACCCAAGGTCGTCCGCTGTTACTCTATCTCACTATATTGCCAACCTCAATGGGGGCAATGCTAGGACAACATGATGAATCTGGCAGGAAGGAACAGGCGATTTACTATCTGAGTAAGAAGTTTAAAGCCTGTGAGGCTCATTATATGGCAATCGAGAAGACTTGTTGTGCGCTAGTGTGAACCTCCAGAAGACTCAAACAGTACATGTTATATCACACCACTTGGCTAATTTCTCGAATAGATCCTTTGAAGTATATCTTTGAAAGTCCTCATATCTCCTTAAGAGTTTCGAAGTGGCAAGTGATATTGTCAGAATTTGACATCAAATATGTGACTCAAAAGTCCATCAAAGGAAGTACGATTGCTAACCATTTAGCAGAGAATCCTTTTGAGGATGAATGACCTGTCAATTCCGAGTTCCTTGATGGAGAGATAATGTCCCTCGAGGAAGATGAAGAACAGGAAGATGTGTGGAAAATATATTTTGATGGAGCAGTCACTATGCATGGCAGTGGTATAGGAGCAATGGTTATCTCACCAAACGGCAAGCAGTACCCGGTGGCTGTAAAACTGAAAATTGAATGTACGAATAATTTTGCAGAATACGAGGCATGTGCTGGCGGATTACAAATGGCACTTGAACTTGGTATAAAGCAGTTGAAAGTCTTAGGGGATTCGGCTCTAATCATTTACCAAGTCAATGGTGAATGGCAAACCAAAGACTCCAAGTTGATTTCGTATCAGAAATACTTGACTCAGTTGATTGCAAAGTTCGACAAGATTACTTTCTCACATTTAACTCGAGACAAGAATCAGTTTGCTGATGCTTTAGCCACACTAGCTGCCATGACCAAGCTGGGTATCCATACCAATGTCCAACCCATCCAAGTTAGAGCGCAAGATGAACCGACATACTGTGCCCATGTGGAAGGAGAACCTGATGGTAAGCCTTGGTATCATGATATCAAGCAATATATTCAGAACAAGGAATACCCGACAGAAGCGAGCGAAGTAAATAGAAATACCATCCGAAGACTGGCTATGGCCTTTTTCTTAAGAAAGGAAGTCCTGTATAAAAGAGGATATGATGGTACCCTACTCAGATGTGTGGATGCTCACGAAGCTAAATTGATAATGATCGAAGTTCATGAAGGAATCTGTGGGACTCATGCCAATGGTCACATGATGGCTAGGAAATTCTTGAGAAGTGGTTATTATTGGTCTACTATGGAGTCAGATTGTATAGAGCATGTTCGTAAATGCCAAAAATGTCAGATGTATGCAGACCGGGTTAATGCACCTCCATTTCCACTGCACAATTTAGCATCCCCATGGCCTTTTTGATGTGGGGAATATATGTCATCGGTCCCATTATTCCCAAGGCTTCCAATGGTCATCGTTTCATTTTGTTGGTGACAGACTATTTCACTAAATGGGTAGAAGCTGCTTTATCTGCCAGCATAACTCAAAAGGTGTTTCTCAAGTTCCTCAAGAAGGACATCGTCTGTAGATACGGGATCCCAGAGAGGATGATCAAAGATAATGCTGCTAATCTTAATGGTACTGAGATTCAGAAGTTTTGCGATGGTTTCAAAATCAAACACCACAATTCAGCTCCTTATAGACCTCAAATGAATGGTGCAGTTGAGGCAGCAAACAAAAATATCAAGAAGATTGTTGCCAAAATGGTTGTAAATTACAAAGACTGGCACGAAATGCTGCCATATGCTCTATATGCTTATCGGACTAATATATGATCAAGCACTAGGGAAACCCCTTTCTCTTTGGTGTACGGGATGGAGGTTATCTCACCTATCGAAGTAGAACTCCCTTCGCTAAGAGTCTTGATGGAAGCAGATTTAGAAGAATCTGAGTGGGTGAAAACTCGATATGAGCAGTTGAACATGATAGAAGAGAAAAGATTGCAGCTATCTATCATGGGTAATTGTATCAAAGCAGGATGGCAAGAGCTTTCAATAAAAAGGTTCGCTCTAAAGAATTTTGCACAGAAGACTTGGTTTTAAATAAAATCCTCCATAATCAGGAAGATGCCCGAGGAAAATGGGCACCGAATTATGAAGGTCCCTATATTGTCAAACAAGCATTCTCAGGAGGAGCTTTGATTCTGCAAAACATGGATGGGGAAGAGTTACCAAGGCCGGTAAACTCTGATGCTGTGAAAAGTTCTACGCTTGAGGGCCCGCTAGGTTGAAAACCCGAAAGGGCAACCTGGGCAAAAGTTAGGGCAAAGAACAATGAAAATAAAAGAGAAAAGAGCCCGCTAGGTTGAAAACTCGAAAGGGGAGCCCGCTAGGTTGAAAACCCGAAAGGGCGACCTAGGCAAAAGTTAGGGCAAAGAACAATGAAAACAAAAGAAAAGAAAAGGTCCTTTAGGTTGAAAACCCGAAAGTACAACCTAGGCAAAAGTTAGGGTAAAGAAACCTTAGGCCGAAAACCTGCAAAGGCATCCTAGGAGGAGGATATGGTCCAACATTTCTGCAAGCACTCACCACACTGGGGTAATTTTATCCGGCTGAGTATACTGAGGCAAGATTGATAAAGAATGATTGAAGAAGGTGTGTTTGAAGAATTAGAAACGAAAGCCAAGATCCGTGTCATCAAAAGGCTGCGGGGAATCAATTAAATGAAAATCAAAGGACCAACACTGGGGAAAATTTTAGGTGATTCTCGTAATTTTTCTTTGTTTTTAATCTTCATAATCCCTTTTGTAATTTCGTTCTCATGTTGTTATTTTCTCTTAACAAACTAAATTCTCATATTAAGGCAAGAGGCTTTTCCTTCATACTCCCCTGTCGTGTTCACTCTCATCATGGTCATGTCTCAATAAAAGTAAATATAAGTTTAATGGTATGAGGCTCGCTGCATATTTATTTTCTTGGACGAGGAGGTTCCGTCCACTGCATTTTTATTTTTGAGCTTTGAGCCTCACCGCAATTTTATTTTCGAGCTCTGAGGCTCACTGTAATTTTACTTTCGAGCTCTGAGACTCGCTACATGTTTACTTTCCTATTGGATGAGGAGGTTCCGTCCACTGCAATTTTATTTTCGAGCTCTGAGGCTCATTGTAAGTTCATTTTAGAGGTGAGGCTCGCTGCATATTTACTTTCTTGGACGAGGAGGTTCCATCCACTGCATTTTTATTTTCGAGCTCTGAGGCTCACCGCAATTTTATTTTCGAGCTCTGAGGCTCACTGCAATTTTATTTTCGAGCTTTGAGGCTCGCTGCAAGTTTACTTTCCTATTGGACGAGGAGGTTCCGTCCACTGCAATTTTATTTTCGAGCTCTGAGGTTCATTGCAAGTTTATTTTTGAGCTCTAAGGATTTACTTTCTTGTTGGACGAAGAGGTTCCGTCCATTGCAATTTTATTTTTGAGCTCTTAAGCTCACTGCATGTTTATTTTCGAGCTCTGAGGCTCACTGTAATTTCATTTTAAAACCGTGAGGTTTTCTTTTGAGCTCCTCACGTTTTCATGGACAAAATACGTGTTCATTTTCTTTACTTGTTCATTACTACAATACATGAAAAGTCACGACTAATCACGTCTTCTAGTATGCAACAAGTAAAGAGGGGCAACTGTGAACACCCATTTTTGTCCGTCTTCATTTTATTATCATGATTTTATATTTCAGGGAGACTAGAAAATAATAAGAAGGAAAGAAAGAAGAAAAAGAAAATAATGAAGAAAGGAGGAGGTTCATATCTAATTTGCTATTGGACGGGGACGTCTCGTCCATTACATTGCATTTGCTATTGGATGGTCCCGTCCATTACATTGCATTTGCTGTTGGACGGGGAGGTCCCATCCATTGCATTGCATGTGCTATTGGACGTTCCCGTCCATTCCATTGCATTTGCTATTGGACGGGGAGGTCCCGCCCATTGCATTGCATTTTCTGTTGGACGGGGAGGTCCCGCCCATTGCATTGCATTTTCTGTTGGACGGGGAGGTCGCGCCCATTACATTGCATTTGCTGTTGGACGGGGAGGTCCCGTCCATTGCATTGTATTTGTTGGGCTGGGAGTCCCGTCCTTCATTGGTATTTCTTGGCGGGAGGTCCCGTCCATTGCATTGCATTTTCTGTTGGACGGGGAGGTCTCGTCCATTACATTGCAATTTCTATTGGACGAGGAGGTTCTGTCCATTGCATGTTTAACTTTCTGTTGGACGCGTAGGTCTTCCATTGCATGTTTAACTTTCTTTTCACGAGTAGGTCTTCCATTACATGTTTAACTTTCTGTTGGACGAGTAGGTCGTCCATTGCATTTTTAACTTTCTGTTGGACGAATAGGTCTTCCATTGCATGCTTAACTTTCTGTTGGACGAGTAGGTCTTCCATTGCATATTTAATTTTCTGTTGGACGAGATGGTTTCGTCCATTGCATATATAATTTTCTGTTGGACAGGGAGGTTCCGTCCATTGCATGTTTATACTTCTGTTGGACGAGGTGGTCTGTCCAGTGCATATCTAATTTTGCATATCTAACTTTCTGTTGGACAGGGAGGTTCCGTCCACTGCAATTTTATTTTCAGGCTGGAGGCTAAAGAATAAAGAAAGAAGAAGAAGAAGATAATGAAGAAAGGACGAAGAAAAGAAGGAGAAAAGGACAATCAGCGAAAAGATGAAAGGAGGTTGAGTTACTTCTCCTAACCCTAAAAAACCCTATTTTACATGTCAGACAAGACCTCTTTTCCTTCTCCCACTATCCAACTGCACCTGCGCCTCCTCTATCCATTGGTCCTACTTCTTCCTCATCTCCTCCCTCATTTTAACCTAGCAGCCCCACTCCTAACCCTAAAAAAACCCATCATACATATCAAACAAAACCCCATCTCCTTCTCTCTTCAAACACGCAACCTTCACATCAAATCACCTCATTTTCGCTGCTCATGCCGCCCCCATCTGGACACACGCGATTTCTGCTCAGAACCACCCAAGCTTCGAATTTCGTGAAGACCAACCTTGAAGCCGCTGGGTAAGAAGAAGCATGAAGCCCTCTCCTCCATCCATAAAAGGGGAAAGAACGAAGACAGGGGAGAGGAGAAAAAATCAGAGAAGAGGGGACGAAGACAGGGGGAGAGAGAATTTTTATTTGATATTTTCTTTGTGAAGAAAAGAGATTAGGGATTTGAGTTTTTTTTCTCTTCTCTGTCATTAGAGTGGTTCTGAATTTTTAGAAGAAGGGAGAGTTAAAAGAGTCAGTGAAATTGAAATGTAAGGGTTTTGATCTTGAAATCTTACCACTGGGAGAAAACAAAAGCATTGTTATTCTGCTCTCATTTGGTAATCCTTGTTCTCTTTGTTGATATGATTCATAAGTTTCTCTTGACATTCTGATTTTTGTGTCACTGTTTATGACGAAAGGAGAATCCATGGATATTGAAACTGAATGAGTCGGTATGATGAGTGCTATATGTATCGTTTTTGGGTAAACTGAATGAATTAGTAAAATGTTTCATCTTTGTCTCTGTTTACTATGATGTTTGTGTCCCTATTTACTGAATAAGTTAGTAAAATATTTCATTTCTACGTTTCATTTATGTTCTATTTCCAAGAGGTAAAATTATTTATTTTACATAAAAATAGAAGATGATCACTTAATTAAAACAATCTTATTTCTTGGGTTTCCCTATGACAAGTGTCATGTTCAACCCTTTAGATTTTGAGGTTGCCCTATGGACTTACGTGCCATGTTCAACCTCATTTAGGTTTAATAAAAAAATTTACAACTAAAATGATTTTTTTTTTCCTTTTAATCCAAAATTTCACAACTAAAGATGTTTTTTTAAAAAACGATTTTCAGGGTAAAGCAAATATTTTCAAAGTTATTAATAATTTACACAACTAATTTTTGGTAACCATTTTTATGGATGTTCTAGGGTGCCGTGGGGTTAAGTCTCCATGCCTTCCCTAGACGTAATCGACTCCCAAACCAAAAGCTTTTTCTTATAGGGTTTTCCAACTTTCCCGAAATTAAATAAAGTTGGTGGTGACTCCATGTTTTTTTTCTCTAAAAGGAAAACCAAGTTTCCTTTTTGGTCGCGACATAGGTTTCACATCCGCCCACCTTAGTCACCATGTGTGGCTAGCTGACTAGGCACACAAGGCTTGAATCATAACGTACGTACAATCATAATCACATGTGATCTCAAACTCTATGTAACACATTAGGCTATTTATGAAACCTCTACAACCAGAACTCTTCTTCCTGGACACAACGGCCTCACCGAACATAGTATCAACTTTGTATCTAGGTAAAATTGCCGGAATACGTCCAATTGGTTTATCCATCTGATAACCTCGTGATTTCACCAGAATCCACTTGCTGTAAATCCCCGACGGACGATATTCTCGGTTACAAATCATCGGCCCTTCACTGATCCACAGTTCTCAAATAGACTTGTCATGTTTGTGATATATGTTTTAAGGAACTTGCTTACAAGTCCAAACACATTATGAAATTGGATCGACAATCCAATCATTTATTTCTTTACACTTTTCTAATTGAGCCTTTCTCTGAGCTTTCAAGAAACCAAATAACTCTTAGTCCATTAAATCTTATGGAGGTATGGATAATGAATTATCCACACTTTTCGACAAATTGTCTTGCTTCACCATAAGTCATAAATTATTAAGTTCATATTTTCACTAAGTCATTCATGACTTAGGTTTTACTCTTTAATGTAAATACTAGTCTTTGAAGACAAAATATTCTTTTGTCTTAAAACCAAAATCCTTGGTTAAAACCAAACCATTTTGAAATCAGATTCCATCAAAGTACATAAGTACTAAATGTAACACCCCCCTTGGGCATTACATGACTAAACCAATTTCGTAATAACATATTAAAATAAAATAATAATTGTCGTTGCTTTTGGAAAATATCTTGTGTAATTCTCTATAGGTCATGAAAGTGGGTATTTTTTTTTTCATGGGTTCATGTAAGACTTAAATCTATTTTAAAATAATAACACCACATTTTCATCTATCATTGTATAGATTCTGGTCATATATATATATAAAATTTGTCACGACCCAAAACTTAAGCCGTGATCGGCGCACAGGCTTACAATCCTAGCCTGGCAAGCCTATTTATTTTAGAAATGTACTTGAATAAAAAGCTTGAATTTTTACAAATATTTCGATAGAGTCTTCTCTGTAATTCCAACATCCCAAAAATAAAAACACTTGCTGAAATATTTATATTTTCATCCCAGAAGTTTCAGTCATACAAAAATACATCAAGATGGTGTTATTATGAAAATATTTACATCAACAAACTATACATGACCAAAAGGAAAATCTTGGATTTCCATCCAAAAGAAAAGCTCTCCGAGCCATAACCATTCCATCCAAAATAAAGGCTCTCCGAACCATGAACATACATACTATCATTAATCAATAACGTGTCAAAAACCTAAGTTGATCGTTCTAAAAGATATTCCTAAGGAAGACCCCCATGGTTCTCACCATTTTAACTGACATCAGACATCTTCAAGGATTGGGACTAATATCCCCGAGTGAAGTTGGGAACTTCTCTGCCTCATCTGTACACGAAAACAATTACCACAAAAATAGAAAACCAAACAGAAATAACGCAAATGTGAGATACGAATATATGAGTTTTTTTTATGGTAGTCACATACATGACTCACAATACAACCACATATGACAACAAAACATAATATAACATCATAATTATTTCACAGGGATTCATTCCCGAAAACCAAATGCAATTTTGTAAAACCTTTCATGTCACTTCAATATTCACTATCTAACTCATAATTCTCCAGAGATCCTAACTTCTCTTCGTCGAGCATGATAGGCCGCGATAATGCCTATAACACAATTGTTTTGCGTTGGGTCGGCCTCTCAATTTAGGTCTGATCCCCAATTGTTCTAGGGTATCGCATCTCACCTAAATAATATTGAATAGTTCCTGATTGAGTACATTACGTGCTGGGTAACCGATTTCCACGGCCCGAGGTTGCAAATGCCCGAGCCTTCCGTGGGTTTTCGAGCCCCGAATGTCCCTAATAGACCCAAAGACTAAAGGATCTATCTCTGGTCCGTAACTATCCAATTTTTCAGTTCACCCTTTGTGAAACTATAGCTCGATACACAAAGGCACGTCTGCCACAACGGCACACTGGCCAGACTATGCATGTAAATCAAGGGTTCTCATTTGCGTTTTTCTTTTTAGCATCATTTCTTTCCTCGTCAAGGCTTAAAGCTCTTGACTACTTTTATTCAGGTATTAGATACAATCTAAATACCAACTCAAGATTTTTGAACCACAAAATAAGGATCTTAAAAATCTCTTCCTCAATTCATTCACTAGCCTAACATGTCGAAAATCTAGGTTCTTCTCACTAGGAACACTAGTTCGGCTTTACCGGCACTCCGAATTCAGCCCGATATCTCGGCAATCCAAATCCAGCCCAGGTTTTATAGCTCGGAAACCTAGGTCCTTTTTCTTTCCTTGAAACTCAAAACAGGAATCCTAGCCCGTTATTTCGGTAATCTAGGTCCTTTCCACTTCATTTCTTTCCATATGATTTCCTCTTTTACACTTGGTTTTTCGTTCAGTGAAAACTAAATCGAAAAACAAAAGTTCAAAAGTTTCTCAACCTTGTGTCATAAATACTTTTCGTTCTTGTAAATACGTTTTCAGAGAAAATTTTGTTCTCGAAAATCCATTTATGAAAACTTGGAAAACCACTGAAATATTTTTCTCAACTTTAAACCAAATATAAAACTTTTGCAAATAAATTTATCAAAGAGATCATTTTCTCTAAACCCTTCCATTTTTGAACAACTTTTTGTAAAACCTAAAAGAAAATATTTGTTTTCAAAAGACTTTTCCCTTCAAACCCTCTTTTAAACCTTTTCATGAATTTTGATGTTTTTCCATGTTCTTCCTCTTCCTAAACTTTAATCTATTTCCACACTTTCATCATTTGATTTTTCTTCTCACATTCCAAAACGAAACATCACTTTTCCAATATTTCTGGGTTAAGGTATTTTAATGATTTAATCTTGATTAGCAAGAAAATGACCAGTGTCATGTCCTCGGTCAATCACAATCAAGCAATGCAGTAATATCATTCAATACATACATAACTCAACAACAACATACACCAAATCAACAATTCCAAATAATATTAAAACACATTTTCAAATCAACATATATCAATCAAACACACAGGGTACATGACTAGCCAATAAACTCCTCAGGCAAACTCCCTTTACCTTTGAAGACAAGAGAAATATCATCTTTCTTGATTTTTCAACCGTCAGCTTCCTTCTGAGTGAAGCTAAACCCCAACTAATAACCCGACTAGACGTTCTAGTTTCCTCCGACACCTTGTCACACAACTCCTGTCAGCTCCCAAAAAAGTAAACTTACTTTCCCACGCAACCATAACCACGACAACATCCCAGAGAGGGAATCCAAGTAGTTACAACAACCAGACAAATCACATAATCAATAACTCGACATCAAACATATTATCTAATAAATTCAAACATTTTAATTTAGCATAAAGGAATCAATTTTTCCAATAAAATCAATTTGGTTAAAAAGGGCTCATCACTAAAATTAGGGAAATTTAATTTGATCAAGGAACAACAGAATTAATTTAGGAAAACACTAATTTAGAGTCTCAATTGCACAAAACCAGAATATATTTCATAGTTGGAGCAAGATGAAAAGTAAGGGTTTTGAGTGGAATTGGGGAAAATGAGATTTGCTCATAGGAATATGAAATTTTCCTTGGAATTCATCAATATACAGTCCCAATTGCACAAAAACAAGTTTTAATTTCAAATCACAGAATGAAATCAAAGAGCCAGGGTTAGGCTTTTCAAAATCAATTTAGGGATTTACAATAGATAAGAGATTAGGGGTAAAACTCTTACCCAAGGTGAAGAGGAAAGAACATGGTGGCTGGAAGACCAATCGACACGACGACAGGCGGTGGCGCGACGAGCTCTGAAAGGTGGCTGGAACCATGGGTTTTCGTGCAGACACCATGAGGAGGAAGAAGAAGATGATGGTTAGAGGTGGTCCGACGTGGTGGCTGCGATGCAAACGCAGCAGAGGATGGCGTTTTGTGGCGGTTTCGCTGCTCGGAACGGCGGTGGAGCTCCGCGACGCGATCCGAAGGCGAGCGGTGGCGCTCCAGGCGGATGGACGGTGGCTGGGTTGTGGAGAGAAGAAGGAAGAAGATGGAGGGAGGAGGAAGAAGTTCTGATGAAGAAGAAGAAATGAGAAAAGAAAAAGAAGAAAAGAGAGTGAGAGGAGGGGGGGTGGGGTTGACGTCGAGCGTCTGAGAGAGGGAGAAGAGAGAAAAACTGATTTTTTTGTATTAGTGGGTACAATATGAATGATAAATATTAAGCCTAAAAATAAACACGTTTTTATTTTTTGAATCTAAAAAATAAAGGGTGATAAATATGCACTTTCAAAATTTGAAATAAAGTAGAGATTGATAGTTGAATTGATCAACTAAGAAAATCCACGGTCCAACATTTAATCTCCAATTAATGTCAAACCAATTTATTTTCAAATCTAAAATTAAATAGAGTAAAATATGAAAATAGTTTTCTTTCAATCATATCATTTAAAATATTTCTCTAAACAAATACTAATAGTGACAATAACTTAACATTATTGTCTAGTAAAAGTACTTATACTGGAATAAGACGGTGCTGACGCACTTAATAAAATGAGTTTAAATGAGTAATTAAAATTACTCAAACTAAACCACGAAAAAATAAATTAAAATAATTATTCAGATAATTAATCAATCCAAATAAAATAATATAAAGATATATATTTACTGTTATTGAAGAATAATAAAAACCGGGGTGTTACACTAAATTCCTCAAAACAGTTTCTTGAAAAACGTCAAAATTCATAAAATATCATTTTACCGCTTTTTACTGTATTTCAACTACAATTCCATATTTTCACAAATATAATTATTTTTCTAAAATCCTTGACTTCCCTAAGTTACCATACTTATGTTAAAGTATTCAAATACTAATTTCAAACCTTACATCATGGTTTTCTAAAAAATCTTTAAAAATGTTTGACGGCGGTTTTTTTACTGAATTTAGGCCCAAAAGTCATACTTTTGAAAATATGGTTCTTCACCTCAAATCTAGTACTCACCTAGTTTATAATACTCATATTAAGATGTTGAAACACTGATTTTACAGTTTTCTTTCCATGTATACGAAATTTCTAAAAATTTGACCGAACGTCGTTAAGTTTGTAAATCACGTAAATCTTTTTTCAACGATTTTAAACTCTAATAGTCCAAAACTTATTTTGGAGTTTTAGAACAGTTAATTAGGTATGAAAAAAAAGTCTCTAACTGTCCAATAACATTTATTTCCGAAAATTGCATTTTAGTCCCTAAACTTTCATTAATTTCAAAAAGGTTCTTATTCATTTAAAACCTTATAACTTTTAATTTATGACTTCAAATCACACCAAACCAAATTCAATTGAAATATTTTTCAGATACCCTCAATTTTCCAGAAATTACATTTCTGCCCCCAAATATTTTACAATAATTGCAAAAATGTATTGTTTACTAAAAAGCTTATAACTTTTTATGTACTAATCCAATTAACGCCAAACCAATTTCTATGGTCTTATCTTATCATTCACTTCAATTGTGTGAAATATTTTTATATTTATAGTTCAGTCCCGTAATTTTCCAGAAATTGCATAAAAGTCCCTAACGACTCAAAAATTCATATCTTTAAACATACATAGCCAAATCATTCCAAACCAATTTGTATATTCTTATATACTCATTCACTCCTTATAAAAATTATCCAAACAAATTAAATCCTCATGGAACTCCCTCAACCAGTTATGGCCGAATGGTCTTAAATAAATATATTAGGCATTTTTCTTAACAAATCAACCAAACAACAATCGTGGTTCCAACTTAAGGTCATTGGAACCAAAACAACCATATGACATATCATACCACAACCAAGCATCAAATCAAATCCTCCAAGAGGATCACACAACCATAAACAATAATACACAATAATACATAATCCTAACACTTAGGATTTGAATAACAACATATAAATATTTTAAACCACATACATATCTACATTAAGGTAGGATAGTAGTAATCTCCCCCTTACCTCTTGTAGATCACTTGAAACTCAAGCAGTAGAAGGATGTTGTTCACCTAAATCACAAGGTTTTGAACCCACAAAACCTAGCCATGAACAACCAATAAGAAATCAAGTTAAAGAATGAAGAAAATCATCCTAACCCATTATGGTATAGGTTCGGCCAAGCTAAAGAGAAATAGCTAGGGATCTCTGAATTTTCAAGCTCTTAGATGATGAATATAGAAGTCATATGAAGATCATAGAAATTGATTTCATATTAAAATGATTTTTCTATGATTTTCTAGAATTTTTTGAAAAACTAGATCTAGGAATTTGAACTTGAAGAAAACATGGATTTAAGAAGAAAACTTATGATGAAAAGTGAAGGTATGATCATGGATCATAATGCTACACATTTGGAATCTCAAGAAATGATCAAGATCTAAGACTTCCATTGAAAATCAAGTGTAAGAACTTAAGTGTTTTTGTGAGAAAGTTAAAGAACATGAACAAATGAAGTAAAAAGGAATGACCAAGTGTGGTCTTATGGAGTGTGGCCGTGAGTATGCTAGGGAGAAAAGGGTAAAATGTTGTCAAGGCACACTTGATATTACAATGAAGGATTAAGGGTATTTTGGACATTTCACACATAACCATCATTACATGCATTAATGCATGATGACTGACCCCCACAAGTCATCATAGATGACTCATTGTCCTCATTCATCCAGCGTCGGGTTTTGTCTATGCACATCCGTTCTCGATTCCATCGATCCCCGATCGTCGAGTATTCTTCTGACTAACGTATAATAACCTATTTATTTTGAAATTTTTTTAAATAACCACTATCGTTGGAAAAAAATAATAATAATCTAAACCATTTCGTTCTCGGGTCAAAATTAGGTTTTCTGATTAGTAAAATCTTACTTTCAATTAAAACACAGACCGGGTTTCGTTTGAATTTTAAACCTAAATTTTTACTGTAACCTTCTACCATAAGGTAGAGTATAATTATGTTTTTGTTTTATCCAAAATCATTTTCTAGATCTCAGATAAAATATAAAGAATTAAATATTCTACCGATAATGAAAAACAGTAAAAACGGGGTGTTACAATACTACCCCCCTAAAAAGAATTTCGTCCCCGAAATTTACTTATCTAAGAAAAACAAATGCGAATATCGTTTCTTCTATTCCGTGCTCCAGATATACAACATACTCGTTTCTTGAAACATGACGTGAATTATTTTCGAGATTAGATCGTCGCTCTGACTTATACTATATTTTCTAAACCTCCTGATAAAACAATTCAGGCAAACCCTTATTTAAACACTCAATACTCGAAGCACACTCAAATGATTCAAATGTCAGAGAATAAAATATATGAACTTCTAATAGATTTGGAAATTTAATTGATTCAAAACTTTGACTCCCATTTACGGTGGCGATTCTAACCCACTGATGGTAAATAGAAACTTAGAATTAAAACAAGAAATTTTGTGAGAGACAAAATAATTCTCTAAACTTTACTCTCACAAGAAAGAATAAAGTAGAACGAATAGAAAAACAAAGAATATTCTCATATGTGAAAAGTTCTTTAATAGATTCCTGAATGTAAAGTGCCCGGCCGGTACAGATTTACAAACATGACCATAATAAAGCTACTCTTCCCATAAGAACTCCCTTCGAAGGAAAAATCTTTGAAGGCAGTGATTCTCTTTCTTTCCAAGAGTCTAAGACTCAAGTCAAACCTACTCTTGATTTTTAAGAAAACCACAGTAAAACAATTTACGAGTTTCCTCACTTGAAGTAACTCCAACTCATTTGTCACAACAACATAATGAATTGGCAAAATTTTCATCTGCCAGAAAATTTATAACTCTTTACCACACAGACTAACTAGGTTTGATCTACAAGAGATCACTCCGTTTCTCAATTGCACTCATTTGCGGAAAAAGCAAATGGTTAAATTTACGAGACTCATTCCTCAACAATGAAGGAGCATTCAAACAATTGTCTCCAACAAGAATGAATTATTAAGGAATGGTAAAGATAATTGCATTACAAAATAACAAAGGAATGCAATTTTGATTGTATGCATAAAACTTAGACAATAAAAGATACGACTATGAAACTAAACCAGTTCAAAAACATGTTGATGATAAACATAGTCAATACATAGATAAATACCCATAGTATTTTACACATCCATAGAAAATCAAAATGTTTTTCCATTGAATTAATAGTACAGTCAAAAGTCTACTTTCTACGACACACTTCACTTAACGTTATTCATTCGATTGTGATGCTTCAGTCCTAACTTATTACGGAAGTGTCACCCATTACGACTAACTACTGGTTTACACTTTACACCTTTACGGATCCTCTCCTTTAACATATTATTCCAAAATCAAGTTCTTTCCTTAAGCTTCCCACAATCCATAGAGGTATGCCCTGGCTTCCCACACTTGAAACAGATAATGTCTTTACTCCAACAGTCTTTCGTAGCGTGACCCATGCCACACCTCTTCCCGCTGCTGTCACCAACAGATTTCCTTTATGGCAATGTCCGCATTGTTCTTGCTATGGTTTCTCCTGTAATTTCTTATCATCTCTGAACCTCAAAGGTCCACAACTCCCCTTTCTATTTTTACCCTTCTCTAGATCTCGAGGAACTCGACACTCATCCATCAGGATCGGAAACTGCAGTAGTTTCAATGACAAGATTGTCTTCCTCACTTCAACTTCCAGATTTTCCTCTAACTTCCTACAGGTTCGTCCTTCCTTTGCATCCTTCAAATACAAATCTTTAAACTTAATCAACCATTCCAACTCAGCAGCATATGCAGTGATTGTCATGTCCTCTTGTCCGTGCTACGGGAACTCAATCTCTTATGCACGACTCACTTTCGTGGAAGCATACTTCTCTAGAAATCTACTCCGAAACACATTCCAGGTGATCGCTTCTTGTCTTGCTACTAACATCTGGCAAGTTTCCCTCCACCAAAATCCAGCATCTCCTATCAACAGAAATGTTGCACAAGCTACCTTCCAATGATCAGGGTGCTCCATAGTTTGCAAGTTCCTTTCTATTTCTATATTCCAAAGCTCAGCTTTCTCCGGATTAAGCTCACTATCAAATTGAGGTAGGTTATTATGGCAGAACTCAACTAGTCCTCGTGTCTCAGCAATGTCCTCATTCTGTCGGGCCACAATTGTTGCTAACTCCCTCAAGACTTGTACAGTTACACTCAAATCTTCAGGATCCTTGATTGCTGAATCAGGTCTACTCATTCCCGGACTAACCATGATTTTCTATAAAAGCACGGTAGTCAGAACTAGGAAGAAAACATTATAACAAAAAATGTCCAATATTATTCCTCCTTAGGAATAATAACGAAAAGGTCAACAAACAATGGTGTATCCTTTCGAAACAACGTCATGAAAAACATAAACTCATCCAAGGATAGACTAAAGTCATTATCCTTTCAAACATTGGTTCTTCATAGAACCAAGAACACAAAACAACACAAGACACAACCATAGAAAACACAACACAAACGACGACAGACTTAAACCCCAAGCCCAAAAGACTCGTCCAGCTCTGATACCAAAAATGTAACACCCTTCTCGAGCGCTACATCGTACGTGACATTTTAAGGCCGAAAAGTAGTTTAATTAAAATTGACTATACTTGAATGCGGATATTTTTCTTTTTCATAAGTCATAAATATAATTAGTTGGAATAAGGTAAAAGTTCAATAACATATTTCATAATCATAAATAGATCATTAGTTCAAAAGTCACTTATATAAAAATCCAACCCGATTCATAGACAGAAGTCATAAAGATATACAGACTCAACATAAAGATATGGAGACGCAGCTCCAAAAATATAAGATACTTGGAGTCGCAGCTCCTAAAACAGTAACAGTAATTCCCAGACATACCCAGCTGGCCAAACTAAAATGGAAAAGACAATCCTCTATTGTACATCGTGAGGAAGACAACCCCACTGACGAAATCTAGTGGAAACTCTATTTGAGTCCACTGCCGGTGTCGTCACAACAGACACTACTAGAGTCACTACAAAAGTAACTCTCAGACTAAGCCATTTACCTTCCAAAGGAAAACCATAACTTAAGAACTAATGACTATCTTGCCTATCTCAAGAAAAGAAAGGTTAGGCATAACTGAAACCCTAATACCATCGCCTTGAACCCTTTGAAGTCTGAGAGACGTCCACTAGAAACTCTAAGATATCGTCCGCATGCTCGAACCTCAATCTCTACGATGCGTCAGTCAAGGGACATCTTGACGACTCAATCTTCTCAAAAGAATACAGAAGGCACATAGCCATCTGACATAGGCAATATAAAAATAAAGAGGTGGGATTTCCATGTATCTTACACATAAGGCAGACATGCAGTGGTACGAATCTCAGGTATATAATACAACAATCATATATTCTTTTTATCTCCCGTTTTTATACTGCAACCCAAAACTCAAAGAATATAATATACCAAACTCGACGGTAAGCTTATCAAGCATACCAGATACAATTTGTCCATCGAAGGACATGAATAGATAGAAACTGATTGAAACCGTATAGTCCCATTCCTACACAGCCTCAAGGAATATCCAATTCTAACATTGGAGCTAATTTGACATTTTGGAAGGAAATGGTCAGTATAGGTTTCACATCCGCCCACCTTAGGCACCATGTGTGGCTAGCTGACTAGGCACACAAGGCTTGAATCATAACGTACGTACAATCATAATCACATGTGATCTCAAACTCTCTGTAACACATCTTGCTCTTTATGAAACCTCTACAACCGGAACTCGGCTTCATGGATACAACGGCTTCACCGAACATAGTATCAACTATGTATCTAGGTAAAATTGCTGGAATACGTCCAACTGGTATATCCATCTGATAACCTCGTGATTTCACCCAAAGCCACTTGCTGTCAATCCCTGACGGACGATATTCTCGGTTAGAAATCATCGTCCCTTCACTTATCCACAATTCTCAAACAGACTTGTCATGTTTGTGTAAATATGTTTTAAGGCACTTGCTTACAAGTCTAAACACATTATGAAATTGGATCGACAGTCCAATCATTTATTTCTTTAAACTTTTCTAATTGAGCCTTTCTTTGAGCTTTCAAGAAACCAAATAACTCTTAGTCCATTAAATCTTATGGAGGTATAGATAATGAATTATCCACACTTTACAACAAGTGGTCTTGCTTCACCATAAGTCATAAATTATTAAGTTCGTATTTTCACTAAGTCATTCATGACTTAGGTTTTGCTCTTTAATATATATACTAGTCTTTGAAGACTAAAATATTCTTTTGTCTTAAAACCAAAATCCTTGGTTAAAACCAAACCATTTTGAAATCATATTCCATCAAAGTACATAAGTACTAAATTCCTCAAAACATTTTCTTGAAAAACGTCGAAACTCTTAAAATATCATTTTACCGCTTTTTACTGTATTTCAACTTAAATTCCATATTTTCACAAATATAATCATTTTTCTAAAATCCTTCATACGAAACACTGATTTTACAGTTTTCTTTCCATGTATACGAAATTTCTAAAAATTTGACCGAACATCGTTAAGTTTGTAAATCGCGTAAATCTTTTTTCAATGATTTTAAACTCTAATAGTCCAAAACTCATTTTGGAGTTAATTAATTGGGTATGAAAAACAGTCTCTAATTGTCCAATAACATTTATTTTCAAAAATTGCATTTTAGTCCCTAAACTTTCATTAATTACAAAAAGGTCCTTATTCACTTAAAACCTTATAACTTTTTATTTATAACTTCAAATTACACCAAACCAACTTCTATAGAAATATTTTTCAGTTACCCTGACACTTCTACCCCCAAATATTTTACAATAATTGCAAAAAGGTCCTTGTTTACTAAAAATATTATAACTTTTTATGTACTAATCCAATTAACACCAAACCAATTTCTATGGTCTTATCTTATCATTCACTTCAATTGTGTTACATATTTTTTATATTTATAGTTCAGTCCCTCAATTTTCCAGAAATTGCATAAAAGTCCCTAATGACTCAAAAATTCATATCTTTTAACATACATATCCAAATCAATCCAAACCAATTTCTATACTCTTATATACTCATTCACTCCTTATAAAAATTATCCAAACAAATTAAATCCTCATGGAACTCCCTCAACCAGTTATGACCGAATGGCCTTAAATAAATATATTAGGTATTTTTCTTAACAAATCAAGCAAACAACAATCATGGTTCCAACTTAAGGTCATTGGAACCAAAACAAGCATATGACATATCATACCACAACCAAGCATCAAATCAAATTATCCAAGAGGATCACACAACCATAAACAATAATACATAATCCTAACACTTAGGATTTGAATAGCAACATACAAATATTTTAAACCACATACATATCTACATTAAGGTAGGATAGTAGTAATCTCCCCCCTTACCTCTTGTAGATCACTTGAAACTCAAGTAGTAGAAGGATGTTGTTCACCTAAATCACAAGGTTTTGAAATCAAAAACCTAGCCATGAACAACCAACAAGAAATCAAGTTAAAGATTGAAGAAAATCATCCTAACCCATCATGGTATAGGTTCGGCCAAGCTAGAGAGAAATAGCTAGGGATCTCTAAATTTTTCAAGCTCTTAGATGATGAATATAGAAGTCATATGAAGTTCATAGAAATTGATTTTATATTAAAATGATTTTTCTATGATTTCCTAGCATATTTTGAAAAACTAGATCTAGGAATTTGAACTTAAAGAAAACGTGGATTTAAGAAGAAAACTTGTGATGAAAAGTGAAGGTATGATCATGGATCATAAGGCTATACCTTTGGAATCTCAAGAAATGATCAAGATCTAAGACTTCCTTTGAAAATCAAGTGTAAGAACTTAAGTGTTTTTGTGAGAAAGTTGAAGAACATGAACAAATGAAGTAAAAAGGAATGACCAAGTGTGGTCTTATGGAGTGTGGTCGTGAGTATGCTAGGGAGAAAAGGGTAAAATGTTGTCATGGCACACTTGAAATTACAATGAAGGATTAAGGATATTTTGGAAATTTCACACATAACCATCACTACATGCATTTAATTCATGATGACTAACCCCTATGACTCACCCCCATGAGTCCTAGATGACTCATTGTCCCTATCCATCCGGCATCGGGTTTTGTCTCTGCACATCCGTTCTCGATTCCGTCGATCCCCGATCGTCGAGTATTCGTCTGAATAACGTATAATAACCTATTTATTTTGAAAATTTTCAAAATAGCCACTATCGTTGGAAAAAATATAAGAATCTAAACTGTATCGCTCTCGGGTCAAAATTAGGTTTTCTGATCAGTAAAATCTTACTGTCAATTAAAAAGCAGACCGGGTTTCGTCTGAATTTTAAACCTAAATTTTTACCGTAACCTTCTACCATAAGGTAGAGTATAATTATGATTTTTTTTAATCCAAAATCATTTTATAGATCTCAGATAAAATATAAAGAATTAAAAATTCTACCTCTAATGAAAAACAGTAAAAATGGGGTGTTATAGTTAACTACCACCAGAATTCTCTGTCCCATAGCTCCACCGTTGTCCAATTCTTATTGCAAGGTATGACCCTAACCCATTCAAACAATTCAGAGCTATTATACAAGGCAATGCCTCTTTTTATATTTTTATCTGAGACCTATAAAATGATTTTGGATAAACCAAAGTCATATTTATACTCTACTTTATCGTAGAGAATTACGATTAAATTTTGGGGTGAAAAGTCAGACTGAACCCAGTTTGCGTTTTCACTAAAAGTAAAATTTTACTGATCAGAAAACCTAATTTTGACTCGAGAACGAAATGGTTAGATTTTATATCCCGTTTCCAACGATATTGGTTATTTTGAAAATTTTCAAAATAAATAAGTTATTATACTTATTCGGACGCATTATCAACGAATGAGTAATCGACGGAGTCGAGAATGGATGTGTAGAGACAAAACCAGACACCTGAGGAGCTGAGTCATGGGGTGAGTCACCACCATGACTCACCATGCATTTATGAAGCATTAAATGCAAGTGATCATGTCTTTTAAGTGAAATGACCAAAATACCCTAACCTAACCTATCTTAGTTAAATGTTAACCATGGTTAAGGCAAGTCATGTACAAATTGATTTCTTCTTCCTATTTTGTGGTCCAAAACTCAGCCACTCCACCCACTTCACCCTTCACCACACATTTTTCTAGTCATAATTATTATTAACCCTAGTTAAGTATTATATTATTTTCTAACTTAACCTATGTCAAGTAATTCAACCATGGTTCATTATTAAGCAATTAAACAAAACCATTTCACTCCCTCATCCTGTCATTTTTGCAGCCTAAACCCCCTCCCCACACTTAGACACATTTCATCTTCTTTCCTAAGGCATTTTACTCACAAAACACTAAGAACTCCATTTTAGCAATTGCTAAGTTCTTCATTGTTCTTCAAGTTCTTGATCAAACTTCTTCATTCCAGGGTGAGGATCATGTTCCTCATCCTCTTAGCTTCATTAATCATCCACCAATCTTCATTTTTATTAACTATTTCACAAATTTCAATTCTTAGATCTAGATCTTAAAATTTTTCTAGAAAATCATAGAAAAATCCTTTTAATGTGATTTCAATTTATATGAACTGACTTTGATCTCTATATTCATCATCTAAGAGCATGAATCAATAAAACTTTTTCCTTCCTAGTTTTCCATAGGGGACCGAAAACCTAAGTTTTGGTGTAAATGGGTTTTACTTCCATTTTTGTCATGTGATTCTTGATTTAATCTCTTTAATACCTATGATTATTGAATCCAAGTGATTAGAAATCAAATCAAATTCCTAGCCTATTTTCCTAATGATAATGATCATTGATTTTTTATCTATAATACTTAAGAATCATTAATTAATCCAAGAGTTTGTAAAATTTTGAAATCTCTAGACTAGAAACCCTATGAAGGCCGAACCATAGTTCATACGAACTAGATGGGTTTTGTTTGATTTTGTTAATTTTGTTTGTGAATTGTTGTGAAGGATCAAACTGTGTTTGATTATTCTGAGTTGTGTGGAGGAAACCGGAATCGAATCGGAAAGCACTTCGAGAACGAAACTTGAAAACTCCAAGAGGTAAGGGGAGTTTACCTGAGGAGTTTTAGATAGTCATATGCTATCTTAGTGTTGTCTGTAATTTATCTATTAAGGTTTTTTTGTGTCTTTAAATTATTTATTGTTTAATTCGTTATGTGTTTTGATGTGATCTATTTAATTGTGTGGTAATAACTGTATTTTAAAGTTATAACTGTGATGCATGCTATAACTGTGAAGTATGCTACAACTATGTTGTACTGGATTATCTGTTGTTGATTGATGGACTGGGAAGCCTGACAGTGATCAGTGATCAACATAATTTGAGGTTAAAACCTTGATAATATTAAAGATTTAATTAAAGTGATTTAATTTTTGTAAAGTTAGATAAAACTAAAAAAAATATTTTAATGATATTTCGGTGAAAGATGAGTCAATGAGTGACAGTAAGGGTGGAACTATGAAAAAATTTCACAGGCGTTAGTTTTTCCAAAATATATTCAATAATAAAACAAAATGTTATTTCAAGTTATTAAATTATGAAAATAATGTAATATAGACGTTGGAAAAATTATTTACAACAAAAAAGTCATTTTGAGTTATAAAGGGATTTTACGGTGGAAGTTTGAGAAAACGGTCTTATTTTTTTTACGAATCGCGTTGGGAATGATTTTTTTAAAAAAATTTGATGACTTCATGAGAAAGATTTTCAAGAATGTATTAATTGGAAGAAAAAGGAATTTCTTGGTGATTTAACGTTTTTATAAACGATTTTTCTTAAAACAAAAGATTATTTGTAAAGGAGTTTTACTCAGTGAAAGTAATTCCGTTAAACTTGGATAAGTTTTCGGAGGTTTTGTTTTGTATTTGTTGTTTCACAGAACGAAAATGTTTTTAAAGAAGAAAAGTGAACCTAGTAACCGAGACGTCGGGGTTCTAGTGTTCTGTTAACACGTGGATCATGGATCCGTGTCAGTGGATTGTGTGTCCTGTAAAAGTTTTTGTGGACTGTGTGTCCTATAATTGCTATGGTGAATGTTGTATCCCATATCCGCGAGCCTAAGACTGGTGCATCGGTTTAGGGCCTTGTGATTGAGCACTCGGACTATGTGTCCTGTGTTGAGTTTAAAACACTCGGACTGTGTCCTGTGTTTGATTGGAGTTGAAATGACTTAATATTAAATTAAGCATGGTCGTGAGCCTTTGAGCTTCGACAAGGGAAGAATGAAACCAAAAAGAAAATGAGACGAGAATAAAAGTTTTTTTTCATGCATTATTTGGCAGACGTGCCATGTGCTGACCTTTGTGTCATGAATTATAGATCATTGAGTCTTGTGTGTTGGCCAATGTATCTTTATGGAGAAAGTTTCAATTTATCGCAATGACCATTGTGTCCTGTGTGTTGGCCAATGTGTCATATATATTTGCGCAATGACCATTGTCTCCTGTGTGTTGGCCAATGTGTCATATATGTTTGTTGGACATTGTTTTTCTTTCGTTGACAATGGTCCATGTAAAGTGCTTGATCTGCTCAAACGAAAAAAAGTTTAGGGATCTCCGGAGATTAGATATCAAATTAGAGCCTGAATAGTGAAGTGTCATGCATTTTTATAAAATCACGATGACTGTCGGGTATGAGTCCATTTGACAATATTATTAGGTTGTTTGGATAATTCCCATATATTGTGAATATCATGTATATGCTGTTTTGTTTGTCGCGCATGTCGTTATCTTATCAAAACTCATATATTGGTATCTCACCCTTGCGATATATCTGTTTTTCTGGTTTTGCTGTTGTACCTTGGTATATAGTAGCAGATGGTGCAGAGGAGTTCCAGTTCACTCGAGGAGTTTAGTCCCGATCCGTGAAGAGGTTGGTATTAGTGGTAAGGACCATGGAGGTCTTTCCAGTAGAAGTCTTGTAGAGTGACCAGCTTAGGATTTTCTTGGGTTGTGTGTTTTTCAGAAGTGTACGTAGTCTTGAGAACTTTTTTGTGATTGGATTTCAGTTGGGAATAATAGAGTACTTTTAGAAAAGCTTGTACGTTGTGGAAGATTTTGGTTATAAATAAGACCAGTGTATGTGTGTTGACAAATATGACGTGGTTTTATTAATTGATGTGTGCATCACATTTTTCGAAGTATTAAGATGAAAAAAAATATTTTTTTTACTCCCAAGTTTTTTCACTTAAAGTAAATAAAATTTTCTAAAGTATCCAGCAAATTCCTTTTAAATTTATTTCCGCACGTGTTCACGAGGTAATGTCCAAGGGGAGTGTTACATGGTGGCTAGTGGTGCGCGGTGGTTCTCAGGTGGTGGTAGTGGCGGCTCTGCAGGGAGTCAAAAGAAAATTTAAGAAAATTAAAAAAAATAGAGCAATAGAGGGGAAAAGAGAAAGAGAGAGACACGGAAATAGAGGGAAATGGATACTTACAGTCGCAGTGGTGGGGGTGGGGGTGGTTGTCGCTGGACCGCGGTGACTCGCAGTGGAGGGGGTGGGGTTAACGGAGAAGAGAGGGAGAGAAGAGGGAAAGAGAAATGGGGGGCAGGGAGGGGAGGGGTGGCACGCGTTGGTTCGTGGTGGGGGTGGGGTGGCCTCGCCGGAGGAGCTGCCGTAGAAAGAGAGGAGGAGGGGAGCTGAGAAGGGAAGGGAAAGAAGAGGGAAAAGGAAAAGCGAGGGGGAAGGGGGAGCCTGCGTGCTTTTTTTAATTGGTGACAGAATTATATCGGTCACTAATTAAAATATTTCAAACTTTGCGACCGATATAATTCCGTCGCTACATTATGACCGTTATTGGATATTAGCGACCGAATTAGCCGAATTAGCGATCGATAGTTTAGCGACCAAATTGTATCCGTCGCTAATTTCAACCATGAGATCAAAAAATGAAAAAAGCTAGAACCATCACTAAACCAGTCACTATAGCGACCGAATATATTCGGTCACTAAACCCCAGTTTTCGTGTATTGATAGCATATATTGTGACTTTTCTCTTGTACAAAAAATAAAAATAAAATACAATCACATGAAACACCAACGCAATTAAAGAATTTCTATGTACAACAATGAAAATTGTGATAAAAATAATCTAAAAATAATGAAGGATAAGAAACACATAAAAATGTATTTAGGGCCATGAGAGGTTATTTGAACCCTAATAGTTGATACCATTACTAATGCAGAAATAAATATTTATGACAATACATAAGGAAAATGTAATTGTAAGAGGTAAAATATTATGAAATCACTAATGGATGTGTGCACTAGTGCAATAAGTGCTTTTTACGTCAGTTAAAATTGATTTTTTACGTCAGAAAACAGACTGACGTAAATACAGCTGACGTTAAAAGTTTAACTTTTAACGCCGCTTGAGAATCGACGTTAAATATAACACTATTAACGTCGGTTCTTTAACATAACTGACGTTAATTTTGTCAAAATTAACGTCAGTTCTTTAACAAAACGGACATAAATTTTGTTAAAACTAACGTCAATTGTTATCAAGAACTGACGTTAAAGGTCTTAATTTAACGTCAGTTGTAATAAACAACTGACGTTAATAGTGTATCAGATATTTTTATAAAATACTTTTAACGCCGCTTGTATGATACAACCGACGTTAATAGTATTTTTTTTTTAAATTCAGTTTTAAAATATCACTCCCTAAGCCATCCCCGCATTCAAGAAATATCCCAAGAATACGTAATATCACACACATTACAGAATTGCAAAGGAAAAATGGAACAATGATCCATATGTATGCCTGTTCAAAACAATATATATTTATTAACATAGGTTATAAATGTATACTAAGTTTAAACTACCTATATCAATATCCCTTCGTGATGATCATCACGAGTGGCATGTACATCGTCCACCTGTGTCTCCTCGATTATAGTAGGTGAGACACCCCGCTGTGCCTCGGTGTTTTATTTGGAAATAAACTTGATTATTATGTTCTTATTCTTAAACTTAACATGAAAATACGGCGGAATTAAAAATTAAATTATTAAGTAAACATATTCATGTAGAACAGGAATAAGAAAACATGACCATATTAAACATATGTAAGTGAAATCAGAGTTAAACAAAACATTGTTTTAGAGCATCCCGACAATAGGAGCCCTAACAGGTGTACAAGTTATACAAACGTAAAGGCGGAAAATATAAAGCATCGTGACACAGACGCACTGGCCATAACTAGGACTAGACCCTACTCATCATGGGTCGCAGCTCGTCCTCCGGCATCCGGCTCGTAAGGAGTTCCGTCCAGCTCCTCCTCGTTCGGCTCATCAACAGGATCTTCGAACACGAGCCATAAAAGATAGAACAAAGCAAAGAAAAATACAGGGGATAAGAAACATGCTATCATCAAAAGCAGAAAAAAGATTCATAGTAAATGATACACTAATTGCCATAGACAATCAACACACATTCCTAACAAGTCATCCTCAAATTGATATATATCCTCCTCTACCCTTTGTCATGATGCAATCCAATGCAGTATGAATGTTTGGCCACAGCCACATATCCAAATTTCCATCTCAAGTAAATCAGACTATATTTCAAGTCAACCAGACTATGTTTCAAGTCAACCAGACTATGTTTCAAGCCAACCAGCCTTCTCTAATAGGCAAGAAGTGAGCACACTTCGTCAATCTATCAATGACAACCCAAATTGCATCATGCTTCTTAGGAGTCCGTGGTAATCCGACCACAAAATCCATAGCTATACTATCCCATTTCCATTCTGGGATATCTAGAGATTGCAATAATCCTGCTGGTTTTTGATGTTCGATCTTCGCCTTCTGACACACCAGGCAAGATAAGACATACTCCGCTACTTCTTTCTTCATCCTCCTCCACCAGAACATTTTCTTCAAATCCTGATACATCTTTGTGGATCCAGGATGGAAACTCAACTTACTTTTATGCGCCTCCTCTAAAATCACCTTCCTAAGCTCTGCATCCTCTGGCACACATATTCTATCTCTAAACCTTAATGCACCATCTGTTCCTCTAGTGAACTCAGAAACTTTTCCCTCGTCTATTCCTTTACTTATCTCCTGAAGGTACAAATCCTGAATCTGCTTATCCTTGAGATCCTGCATGAAATCACTACTAATAGTGATCCTACCCAAACAAACTTTATTTTCTCTTAACTCCATTCCTATGTTCAGGTCTCGGAATTGTTCTAACAACTCCAACTCCTTAACCATCATTGTGGATACATGCAAGGACTTCCTACTTAAAGCATCTGCTACCACATTGGCCTTCCCAGGATGGTACAGTAACTCAAAATCATAATCTTTGATGAACTCCATCCACCTCCGCTGTCTCATGTTCAATTCCTTCTGATCAAAAAGATACTTTAGGCTCTTGTGGTCACTGAAAACATTAAACCTTGCTCCATACAAAAAGTGTCGCCAAATCTTCAATGCGAACACTATTGCTGCTAACTCCAAGTCATGAGTCGGATAGTTCCTCTCATGAATTCGCAATCGTTGGGAAGCATAAGCCACCGCTCTTCCCTCTTGCATCGAACACAACCTAAACCTTGGTATGACGCATCACAAGATATCGTCAAACTGTCCTAGAGGGTCGGGTAAGATCAACACAGTGATGTAGTCAATCTTTCCTTCAGCCTTTTGGAAACTCTGCTCACACTTGTCCGTCCACACAAAAGCTGTATCCTTTCTCGTTAACTGCGTCATAGACAGTGCAATCTTAGAGAATCCCTCTACGAACCTCCGATAATATCCAAAGAAGTCCTAAGAAACTCCGTATTTCACTCACCGACTTGGGTCGTTCCCCATTTAAGAACTGCTTCAACCTTAGCTGGATCTACGGCTATTCCTTCTTTGTTAATTACATGCCCTAGAAATTGTACTTCTTCCAGCCAAAACTCACACTTGGAAAGTTTGGCATAAAGTCGCCTATCTTTCAAGACTCGCAGTACCAATCTCAAATGCTCCTCATGCTCTTCCCGCGTTACGAGAGTAGATAAGAATATCGTCGATGAACACAACGACAAACTTATCGAGGAACGGTCTGAAAATTCGGTTCATATAATCCATGAACACGGCCATGGCGCATTAGTTATACCGAAAGGCATAACTAAATACTCATAGTGCCCGTACCTCGTCCTAAAAGCCGTCTTGGGTATATCTTCCTTCTTTACTCTAATCCGTGATACCCTGACCTCAAATCGATCTTAGAGAATATTGACGCTCCCTTCAACTGATCCATTAGGTCATCGATTCTAGGCAACGGATATTTGTTTTTAATCGTCACCTTATTCAATCGCCATGTATCCGTGCACAACCTCGCACTTCCATCATTCTTCTTAACGAACAACACCGGTGCACCCCAAGGTGAAACGCTCGGTCCGATGAACTCTTTCCCCATCATATCATCCAATTGTTCCTTCAACTCAGCTAGTTCCACTTTGGTGACATCCGATACGGTGCTATAGATATAGGCCCTGTCCCCTGGTACGAGATCTATAGTGAATTCCACTTCTCTTTCTCGGTGGCAAACCCGGAACGTCCGGAGGGAAAACTTCAGGAAACTCCTCACGATAGCCATAGAATCTATGTTTGGGGATCTCATTAGCCTCCATTGCAAAAAGCATCACAAACTCCCGAGAGTTGTTACTCCTCAAAGGTACTCCTTCATTGGCGTATACTATACTAGAAGGCTCAAGAAATGATAAGGTCTTACTAGAACAATCTAGCATTACATGGTTAGCCGAAAGCCAATCCATGCCAAGGATAACATCTATCTCGTTGCATAGGCAAACAGATAAGGTCTATAACAAAAGCTCGGTTTTCAAGCACTATAGGACATTTTAAGCAAAATGGATATGGTAATCAAAGGTTTACTAGTTGGAGTAGATACCGTAAGGGTATAAGGCAATTTAGACACAATCAATTTCAAATGATCCACACACTCATGCGATATAAAAGAATGAGTAGCGCTCGAGTCAAACAACACATTAGAGAGTTTACCACCTATCGTGCACAAACCTTGTATAAGATCGGAAGATTGAGTGGATTCATCTCCCCTCACGGTAAACACCCTTCCAAAGGGCTTGTGGTCCGGTTCTTTGGGTCACCTCTATGATCTCCGACACTTTTTCCGAGTAGTTATTGATCGTTGTTTAACCTAGCAGTCTGCGCCTCGTGCTATGTGGCCTTGTTTCCCACGCTTGAAACAGTTGGGCCTACTTGGACAGTTGTTGGCATAATGTGGCCCTCCACATCTCAAGCAAACTACATTATGCGATCGCTGACCTGTCTCGCCGCCGGTCCTGGGTCCTTGCTTCCCCGCCTGAGCTTAGCATATGGTTTCTGTCTCCACCGAGAATTACTTCCTCCACGCCTCTGGAAATTTGACCGATTAGGACCCCGGTCCTCAGTTGTTTTTGTTCATTAGCCATCCTCAAGTCTATGCTTTCGATGGCACTGCATCTCTCTACTAGCTCTGGGAAGTACTGTATGTCCAGAGACACTACAGCCCGCTGCAGCTCATCCCTGGGTCCCTCTTCAAACCTTCTGCATTGCTAGTCCTCATTAGGGAACCTCTGATAGTATTCTGAAAACTTGATCAGCGCCTCAAACCTCGAGGCATACTCGCCGACAGACATGTTGCCCTGCTTGAGATTCGTGAATTCCTTCTCCTTCTCGCGTCTAACTGTACGCGGAAAATACTTCTCAAAGAAGCAATCAGTGAATAGCTTCCAATTGATCACACTACCATCAGCTTCCAATAACCTTCTCTTGCCCTTCCACCAGAATTCTGCCCCCTCGGTCAGCATAAAGGCAGCGTAAGTCACCTTCTTATCCTCTCGGCAGCGCATAGTGTCGAATATCTTTTCAATCTCTTGTATCCACCATTCAGCCCTTTCAGGATTATACTCTCCGTGGAACTAAGGTGGCTTTCCATTCATAAAAGTTGTCAATCCGGCATCCTCAGCTGCTGCTGCTCTCCTATGATTCTTTATCTCGAGCTGCTCCTTATTCATTTGCAGCATCTCAGCATTCTGTTGGGTTTGCAATAGCAAAGCAGCCGCTATTGTCTCCATTGTGTTTGGATTCGAAGATGATCCTCCACCATTGACAGCTCCGATTATTCTTTCTGGAGTCCTTCCTCCACTGTTTGATGGACGTCCTCTTCCACGTGCCATGATTCTGAGTGAAAGAAACCATTCACTCTAATTAGTATGACATATAATACTACATAAGCAAGTATATAAATACCATATGCCATACTAATATTAACTTTTTCGCATTAGGTTCGGACACTCTACCCCACTTCTAAACATAGTCTAAATCCGATGTGGATTCAACTAGACACGGCCAGTAACAACACCTAAACTTAGCAGTCCTTGATTCTGATCGGACATAACCCACAGTCCGTTTTTAGAACCAAACTGCTCTGATACCATAATGAGACACCCCGCTGTGCCTCGATGTTTTATTTGGAAATAAACTTGATTATTATGTTCTTATTCTTAAACTTAACATGAAAATACGGCGGAATTAAAAATTAAATTATTAAGTAAACATATTCATGTAGAACAGGAATAAGAAAACATGACCATATTAAACATATGTAAGTGAAATCAGAGTTAAACAAAACACTGTTTTAGAGCATCCCGACAATAGGAGCCCTAACAGGTGTACAAGTTATACAAACGTAAAGGCGGAAAAGATAAAGCATCGTGACACAGACGCACTGGCCATAACTAGGACTAGACCCTACTCATCATGGGTCACAGCTCGTCCTCCCAAGCATCCGGCTCGTAAGGAGTTCCGTCCAGCTCCTCCTCGTTCGGCTCATCAACAGGATCTTCGAACACGAGCCATAAAAGATAGAACAAAGCAAAGAAAAATACAGGGGATAAGAAACATGCTATCATCAAAAGCGGAAAAAAGATTCATAGTAAATGATACACTAATTGCCATAGACAATCAACACACATTCCTAACAAGTCATCCTCAAATTGATATATATCCTCCTCTACCCTTTGTCATGATGCAATGCAATGCAGTATGAATGTTTGGCCACAGCCACGTATCCAAATTTCCATCTCAAGTAAATCAGACTATATTTCAAGTCAACCAGACTATGTTTCAAGTCAACCAGACTATGTTTCAAGCCAACCAGACTATGTTTCAAGTCAACTAGACTATGTTTCAAGTCGATCATATGAAAATATCACAGACCATGTTTCAGGTCACCCCCTAGTGCCGTAACCTCTCATCACTATATCATGAGTAAACCCAACAATAATCACATATCGGTTAGGCACTTCTAAACTCAGATATCATGAACCCCCGCACACATTACTCTAATTATCATGTATTAATACACATCAAAATATCTAACCATATATCAAAACATTGTGGAACAAAGCAGTTCAATTATCATCAAGCTATAATACATTCTCACATAAACATATCAATCATAATAAAATATCATATTATCATATAAGCAATCCAACACCGATAAACCTACAATCCCCGAATCAACATTGGTTTTACAGAAAAACAACTCCAACGTGATTTTGGTCTTGTCGATTATTCGATTTTCTAGTAGGGTTTGGGTCGCCCTACACAATTAATATATAATCTACTACTTATCGTTCCCGACGGTAGATTGATTCTTTCCCCCACCTGAGTTCTCACCGAACTTCCGAACTCGAAGCTCCTCGTTGCCACACCACAAGTTACCAACACCACCTTCAACCAAGCAACATAATTAAAAATAAATCAAACAAATTCATCTATGCCCTCATTATGCTAGGTGCGCCCATTTAATTCAAATGAGAGCTAGGATTGTTTTCTCAACCTAAGCTTTTGGATACTTATCACTTAGACTCTAGGTAACTTAAATAAATTGGCATAAGTTGAAAATATGGAATAAAATCATCCAACCACTTAGGGTAGGTTTCGGCCTTGTATAACAAAATAGGCTAGGATTTTCAAATCGACACAACCTGTTAGATCAATGATCTTAGAGTATTAAGGAGTATGAATCAAGTACTAGTTTTCACAAAGCAAATCAAAAACATTTTATTTCCTTTAATATAAGTTTCGGTCAACATAATTGAATTGGCTAGAAATTTCTAAACTTTCCAATCTCTTTAGCTTAGCATCCATACATAGTAAGGAGATTAAAACCATGATCATTTTGGAAAATGAAAAACAAGACATCCTAGGTCCATAAACCTTAGGTTTCGGCCATCATAGGATTTTTAAGCTAGAAATCTTTAAATCATCCAATCTTTTAGACATAGCATCCTTTGATATTAAGGAGCTCAATCTATAATCATTTTGGAAGAGAAACAACCTAAAACGTTCTAGTCTTTTTAGATATAGCATCCTTTCACATAAGGAGCTTTAATCCATAATCATCTTGGAAAATAAAAACCACACATCCTAGGTCCAAAACAAATGAGTTTCGGCCATCATAGGAAAATCAATGAAAAAGATTTAAACTTTCCAATCACTTAGATCTAGCATCCTTCTATATTAAGGAGCCTTAATCCATGATCATTTTGGAAAAGAACAACCAAACATCTTTGCCTTAAACTCTTAAAGTTTTGGCCTTTACATGAAAAATGTGTAAAAAGCTTTAAACTTTTCCAATCACTTAAACCTAGCATCCTATAGTATAAAGGAGCCCTTGGTCATGATCATCTTGGAATAGAACTCAAATATAAGTTCCTAAAAGCAAGAGTTGAAACAAAATCCAACCTAAACCATAGGCATGGTTTCGGCCTTGCATGGATAAAGGGGTTCGAAATTTTTGTTTTAAACAGTCTTTTAGTATGTTGTAATAGGAGTAAAAACAAGAACATAGGAAGTGGTTTCAACTCAAACGGAGTTTTCTACCATTTTTAAGAGTTTTTAGAAGTTTGAGAGCTTAAAGAAAACATAAAGCATAAACTATGAAATGAATGCAAGAACTTGAAAATAAAACTAAATAGGATCATTACCCTCAAGAAGATGAACAACTTTGATGAAGGAATCAAGTTGAAAAGAGAAGTAAAAACCAAAGCTTTAAAGGTTTGAATTATTTTTTATTTTTTTTAAAAGAAAGGAAGAAGACGAAGGAGAAGAAAAGTGTGAGTGAAGTGATGAAATGGGTATATATAGATGGAGGGAAAGGGGGGGAACGGTTTTGGAGAGAAAAGGAGAGGAAAAATGAGACAAAATTGAAGTGGATTGTTGAGGAAGATTGGAGGTATGGGAGGTATGGTGGTAAGGTATGGTGTTGTAAGGTGGAGGTAAGGTAGGAGAGAGAAAAGAGTTGAAAAAGTAAAACTTTGAAAAAGTGATTGATGGTGGTTACTATTTGCCATCACATCATATCTCTTCTAGTCCTTTCGTTTCCTTTGTGCTCTACTCCATTGCGTATCAGATGACTTCCCCGATCGTATTTCTCGACGATTTCACTCGGGTAATACTTAGAATTTGGCCCCGGACGAGATTTTGTGAAAATCTCCATACCCACACAAAACATCCTAAAAATACTAACCGTCTGGTTTACGGGTCAAAATTATGTTTCCTAAAGCAAGAAAATTATACTTGGTAGAGAACACGCAGACGATTCTCCGTCTGAATTTTCAAAGAAAATTTTACTGTGAGCTATTATCGTAAGGTAGATGAAGAATATGATTTTTATTTTATTACAAACATTTACTAAACTTCATATTAAAATATAATTACTTATATTTTAATTTATTAACCGCATACAGAAATCAGGCTGTTACAGTAGGCATGTTTGTTGAAAAAGAAGGAGTCTCAGGAATATCAAGATTTGAATCTTCATTTTCATCACTACCATTATACATGCTTTTTCCTTGGAGAACCACGGACAACCTTTTGTTAGAAGGATCAGTGATGTAGAACACCTGTTTTGCTTGGGAAGCCATTATGAAAGGCTCATTTATATGACCTAACTTGTTGAGGTCTACCAATGTGAACCCCAATTCGTCGGTTTGTACACCACCGTTACTATCAACCCACTTACATTTAAATACCGGCACCGTAAGCTTAGTGTAATCGAGCACCCAAATATCTTCAATATATCCAAAGTAAGGTCTCGGTGCTATAACGGGTTTTGTGTCCTTTGCACTAGAGAAGTGCATTGCTTCGGCCACGATCATAACCCCACTATTTTGCATGGTACTCTTGTTATCTTGTTCCTTTGAACAATAGATGCTTCCGGACGATGAGGATTCTTCACGTACCCTTTCAAGATCTTCATGTAGCGCTCAACTGGGTACATCCATCTCAGAAAAACCGGCCCACATAATCTAATCTCCCTCACCAAATGAACAATTAAGTGAACCATTATGTCGAAAAAGGAAGGAGGAAAATACATCTCCAATTGGCACAAGATTGTAGCAGCCTCAACTTCCAAGTCATCCAACATACGGGGGTCAACGACTTTGCTACATATAGAATTGAAGAATGAGCACAACCGAGTAATGGCATGTCTCACATTTTTTGTAGCAATACCACGAATAGCAACGGGCAGAAGTTGTTGCATCAAGATGTGACAATCATGAGACTTCAAGCCAACCAATTTAAGATCACTAGAGACAAGCCTCTTCATATTTGAAGAGTAACCATGTGGAACTTTGATGCCCTGAAGACACCCGCAGAAACTTTGTCTCTCTTTTTTTGACAAAGTATGACATGTTGGCGGCAAATAAGTCCGCTTACCATCCTCTACAACTGGAGCTAACTGCTCTCGTATACCCATAGCAACGAGGTCGAGACGAGCATTCAAACCATCCTTTGTCTTGCCCTGAATGTTGAGAAGCGTCCCGATCACACTATCACACACATTTTTCTCCACATGCATCACATCAATGCAAGATCGACATTAAGCTTGCGCAAGATGGAAGATCAAAGAATATCGACCTCTTCTTCCATATGTTTTTCTCAACAGCTTTACCTTTCTTTTTGGACTTGCCGAATATAACATCAATGTCATTTACCCTCCGATAAACCTGCTCTCCAATTAAGGCCGCCGCGCTTCTTCCTCGTCTCTTGGCATCCATTAAAAGCTTTTTTCATCTTACGATATGGGTGATCACGTCTAAGAAATCTCCGATGCCCAAGGTAAACCGTCTTCTTTCCATGATGCAACCGAGTGTAGCATGTGCCTTCTTCACATATAGGGCATGCTTTATGCCCCTTGACACTCGCATTCCGGACAAGTTACCGTATGCTGGAAAGTCGTTGATGGTGCAAAATAACATGGCACGAAGCTTGAAAGTCTCATGAGAATACCCATCAATTACATCAACACCTTCCACCCACAACGTTTTCAAGTCTTCAATCAAGGGACCTAGATAAACATCTAAGTCATTTCCCTATTGCTTTGGGCCCGAAATCATCATAGACAACATCATGTATTTGCGCTTCATGCACAACCAAGGGGGCATGTTGTAAATCACCAACAGAACAGGCCATGAACTATGAATACTACTCATGTTACCATAAGGATTCATTCCATCCGTAGCAAGTCCAAGCCTTAGGTTTCTTGGCTCATCGGCGAAATCCGGAAACATAGTATCGATATTCTTCCATTGAATAGAATCAGCAGGATGACGAACCTTTCCATCACGTTTCCTCTCATCATTATGCCATCTAAGATTCTTCGCATCTTTCGCATTGGCAAACAATCGCTTGAACCTTGGAATTATTGGAAGATACCACAACACCTTCGCAGGAGGACCCTTTTTTCTCACATCATCAACATCATCATCATCATCATCATCACCACCCTTCACTTTGTATCGTGATAACCCACATTTGGGGCAATCGTGTTTGTCTTCATGAATACCGGTGTACAATATGCAATCATTGGGGCATGCGTGTATCTTCTTATACTCCATACCCATAGGACACAATACCTTCTTGGCCTCATAGTTACGGTCAGGCAATGTGTTGTCCTCCTAAGCAAGTCTTTCAACACTTCAAGCAATTCCGTGAAGCTTTTATCGCTCCAACCATTTCTCGCCTTCACACAAACCAATTTTAGCACCGCCGACAACCGTGTATGAGTAGTACACCCTGGATATAAAGGCTTATCCGCATCACCGCACAACCTATCATACACATGCGCTCGATGAAAAGATTCTTGTCCAATATCACGGATCATGTCCTCTACTCGATCATCCTCCATATCTACGTCAACGTCCTCACTTTGGGAGACACTCGCCGTATTACTACTTAACAACATATCACCATGCCATATCCATCTTGTATAACTCAAGCAAATCCCTTCACAAATCAAATGAGTACGTATATCCTTCACCGTACATTTCCTCGTATTCAAACACTTGACACAAGGACAACAGAACATTCCATTACTATTAGGAACATTCCTTTGAGCAAATTCTATAAATTCTCCCACCCCCTTCAAATACTCAAAGCACTAGTACGCTTACAAACCATCCAACTACGATCCATAACTAGATAGGTCCTGTAGATATACAAAACATATATATATCCAATATAAGGACAATACGGGAGATTGAAAACTATAGTTTTTAAAGATTAATTGCCAAGCACTCGGTCACGGCCTGGCAAGTGATGTCCATCACGGCCGTAACGTACAACCGAATGAACCATGCCATCACAGCAGAATCGATCACGGCCTAGCCGTGATTAGCATCACGGCCGTGACGATCAACCAAAGAGAGCAACATGCACTCAAAACCAAAAACAGAGACGTACATTCCAAACAACTCAAACTCACGGTTTCAAGTTTCAACTACTGAGACTACAGTTTCAACATACACTCAAAACCAAAAATACAAAAATGTGCCCTAAATACTCACCAGAAATAGGTGCTCGCGTGGTAGTGGGGAGGGGAGCTCGAGTGGTGGCCAACGTTCGATGTGGTTACTGAGAGCAGAGGGACAAGGAGAGTTAGTGCGCGGGAAGGGGAAAGAGAGATGTACGTCAAGTTATTGCAAAGAATGAATAGAAAGACAGAGTTAGGGTTAATAGTGTACCTCACGGTGGTGGCGAAGAAGCCCTCGCGGTGGTTGCGGTGGAGATGAGCTCGCGATTAGGGTTCTGTGCTGGGTGAGAGTGAGAGTGAGAGTGAGGGTTGAGAGTGATTTAGGGTTGAGCGTGATGAAAAGAGAAAAGAGACGTATGTACAGAGCGAAGTGCAGAAGGCGCGCGGGTGTATATATAAAACAACATTTAACGTCAGTTGTATTAAACAACTGACGTTACAATTAATTTTTTAACGTCAGTGTTATTAACAAACTGACGTTAAATATTAATATTTTTTTAAAAAAAACACTTTTAACGTCCGTTGTTGAATACAACTGACGTTAAACGTGTTAATGTAACTTTCTTCTCAGAATGATCACATCGCCTCTTCTTTTCCTCTATATTTCTATTCCTTCACAAAATGGCTCTGAGACCTGTGTTAATTGAGTGACAACAGGGCATTTCAGATAGCCAGGGATATAAGATTATTTACGTCAGTTATTTATTTAACTGAAGTAAAAATCACACTTTTAACGTCAATTGTATAAACAACTGACGTTAAAAATAAATATATTTTATTTTAAAAACACTTTTAACGTCAGTTTTATTCAACAACTGACGTTAAAAGTGTATAAGTTTCTTCCTATTCCTTCGAGCGTTTTCTGCACGTTTATATATAATATATGACTGCCAACTCCCAATGTGCCTTGGAACCTAATGCTCTTAATGATCAATTTAATTTTTTAGCAACTTACGACGCCTAGTAACTTCATCCCCTACTCCTATAAATAGCTTCCTTCCTTCCTTTAATTTTTCTGCTTCACAATATGGCTCTGCCATGGAGATTTATAACTTCATCACTCTTTCTTCCTATACCTAGACTTAAAGGTCTCTGTCTTAATGGTCAAACAACTTCTGAGGTTGTGTAAATCGCATTACATGGGTGATAAGGGTGTGTAAATTGCATTATGTGAATTGCACACACCACCATCCTTCTGGAGAATCAGCAGCTACAGTTCCAAAACCTCAGCTTTGGAACCAAGTGGCTGTTCCAAGAATATTGCTGAAACAGATCGAGTGCACCCTTCACTCTGCCACGGCTCCAAAGTGACTGTGGATTCAGATGGAGCATCGACTTCAAATGAGGGAGGGGATGCATTCAATGTTGGAGATTCTGAGGACAGGACTGAGAAGAAAATGATGTTGAAGCAGAAACTTTTTTATATTTTAGTGCTATCTTGCGAAAATTTTTTATCTTTTAAATATGTAATTGTAACTTATGAATCGCTTCAATGAGATACGATTTGATTATACATATATAACTTGTTTTATGTTAAGTGTTTATTTATTTTAATTTGCACAAGAATTTGTTAATTTACTAATTCAAGCTAATTAATTAAGATTAAAAATAAACTTTTATAAAAAAAAGATTAGAAATAAACTACACTATATGGAGTGATGATCTGCGTTAAGAGTGACAACAGGGAGATGACAACGAAAGAAAGATAGGAATGAGTTGATTATTTACGTCAGTTATTTATTTAACTGAAGTAAAAATCACACTTCTAACGTCAGTTTTATAAACAACTGATGTTAAAAGTTTTAATAATTTCTTGCAAAACACTTTTAACGTCGGTTCATTAAACAACTGACGCAAATAGTGATTTCATATTTACAAAACTGCCACCGCCTCACTTTTAACGTCAGTCCTTAAAACAACTGACGTTAACAGTGAATTAATGAAGTCTGATATTTACAAAACTGCCACCGCCCCCTTTTTAACGTCTAGTTTTTGGTTAACTGACGTAAACCTTTACCGTCTGATGTATATTTTCCACTAGTGGTGATTGAATGAAGCATTCATGGTTTCTATTAAAAACCATAATATATTGCCTTATAATAAGGCCAGAAAGACATGCACATATAGTTTAACAAAATAAGGGTCCAACATAAGAGCCCTATGACTACTACCCAATTTATACAGCCACAAAACACATATCATTCCTTCAGACATGATGCACAAAGTGTGTTTTGACAGTAAAGTATATCATTCCTGCTCACGCATAGATTGTTATAACATGTCACTAATATACGACTCAAACAAAATTTAAATAACAATCATGTATATGATATCTATTAACCTTGTGGTTCCTTGATCCTTGCATGTGTGATAATAATAATAATCAGTTCAGAATGTCTTCTTTGGTTATAACAAGTCAAGAGTTTCATGGCATGGTCTCCCCAGAGTGTACAACTAAGCAACTCACCACTTCAATGCCATCAAAATTAGAACCGTTAATATATGAGCAAGACTAAAAATTATACAATAAATTTATTGTAAAAGATACTACCGAGCATATTACCTAAGGTCTCTCATGGTAAAAACAATCTTTTTAGATCTCCACTACTTTGGGAATAAACAACGTCATGTAAAACTCCAATGACATCAGTGTTAATGTAACAATTTTATCATTATGATAGATGTATTGAATAGAAAATAAGATTACAATATGAAACGGTTGATTCATGCATGTAAGAGTTACCTACTAATATATCAGCACGATAATTCCCACTAAGAATGTCACCATAATTATTAAACTGGTATTCATTGGCTGGAACCGAAGGAAGGTGTTGTTATTTAATGGTTGTACCCTAATGAAATACATTATGTACGTACAGTAACAAACTTTGTATTGAAGATCATTGCACAATACATTAAAATTGTTCATGATATAAGTACTATGCTCTTTCAACTTTGGTTTCCATTTTGCCATTTCATCCTTATAAATCCCCACTTGTATCTTATCTCCCTAGTTCATTAAAAGAGTAACAAAAGTAAATAGTCAAAAAGTATCACAAATAGATGGTAATATGTAAAACCCGCACCTTTTGTGTAGGGTACAGTGAAAATTTGATTTTTACCCTATGCAAATTAAATATCTAAAAGTATTAAAGGAATAAATATTAAATATAAGGATAAGGACTAAATAACAACGTTAGAGAGAAGGAAAGAGTAAATACATAAAATTATAAGAAAAAAGAAAGAGTTTTAAATAAAAATTGAGAGGGGGAGTTGCTCTCCCCTCACTTTCACGTTAGGCACCAGGAAGAACAAAATAAGAAGAGAAAGGGAGGAATAGGTGTTCTAGGGTTTGGAGAATTGGTAAGTCTCCCCATCTTATATTTTTTCCTTCTTCTCCTTCTTATTGAGAAATCGAAGTCCTCATGCTCCTCTTTGCTAATCTAGAGTAGTAGGAGAAAGGGGTTTAAATAGGAACTTGAAGAACTCATTTCCCTTTCATTAATCTAGGGGTTTGTTTGTTCAACTTGAGGTAAGGGTTCTTGATCCCTAACTTGTTAAATTTTTGAATATTTGAGTTGGATATTCTTATAAATTTGGCATAATGTTCGATTGTCCTTATTTATGTATATAAGTGTGCGCTTGTTGTATCATTCTTTCTCTTTTTTTGGGCATTATCCAAATGCCCCATTGATTGGGGTTCCTTGTGCAAATAGAGTTGAGTGATTGAATGTAGGGTGAAGAATTTGTCTTACATTTATAAACATAATATATAATTTGAGTGAATAGTTATAATTTTTTTTTTGGTTTCTCAGGATATCCTGATCTGCACACAACTGCGGAGACTAATCCCTCGAACTGGGTAGGACCACAAGGGCGACAAAGCTCTCCCTCAAGAGTTTTAACGCCGCTGCATTCCCAGGGCCAAGATTCGAACTCAAGACCTCTGGTTAAGTTGAAAGAGATCCGTACCATCTCATCCAAGCGCTTTTGGGTAAATATAATTAAAATATATCTTTTAAAATAGTTTTATTTTAAAAGCTCTTGTGTAGTTTCTTTTTGTCAAAATTCATGAAATAGAAATGATATATGGACATTGTACAGTTTGGGTCACTAGCATGAAAACATGAATGGGATGGGTATGACATTTTAAATTTTTTTTTTTGTACAGATGATGTTTAGTGCATTTTATATATATATATATATATATATATATATATATATATATATATATATATATATATATATATATATATTAGGAGCTGTAAAGAGGAACTAGAGTGTATTTATTATAAAATGAGTTAAGTTTAGACATAATGTGGTGTATGTATGATCGATGCTCCAAATTGGGATGAGTAGTATACCTATGATATATAAATGCAAGGATGAGAATCTATGATAAATGTTGAGTATGCTTATATTGACATAATGTATTCTATTGCTAAAATATTGATTATGGAATTATAAAGTGATAATATTGATGTTATGAGTTGTTGAAGAAAGTATTGGTATTCATATGGTATAATTGTTATTATAAATAATACAAGTAGGGGTGGGAACAGGTCAGGTCAGGCTTTAGTTAAATAGGCCTGGCCTGTTTCAAAAATATAAAGCCTAAGCCTGACTTATTACCTGACATAGACTATTTTTAAGACTTGGCCTAACCTTATTAAAAGTTTGGGTTGGCCTGAAAGCCTAGTTAAAGGCCTATTTCATATTAAGACCTTTAAATAAACCACATGCATACTGCTAAATGGGTTGAACTCCTGCCACCCATAGATATAAAGGAAGAAATACCTGCAAAAGGACAGAGGAGATGGGTCAAAGGAAAGATGGGCCGATGACTCATCGACAACGAGCAAGACGCAGACTCGCAGACGCGAAACACAGATGAGTGCCGACTGGGAGTGGCAACCGCCAATCGAGAGTGGCCATTGGGGATGGCGAACGACGAGGGAGAGGGAGAGAAAAAACGCGGACCGGTAGCCTCGTAGATGTGAGGATGACAATGACAGTGCAAAAAAGTGGACAAGGAGAGTTTCTTACTTTGCAACGTGAACAAGAGAATAAGGGTTTCTATTAGATTATTCGGATTAGAATAATATTTAATTTTTCAATAAAAATATTATAATATTATATCTATATATATATATAATATTAATTTTAAACAGGCTGGCCTACCAGACCTAAAAGGATTTTTCATAAGCCTAAACCCGACCTATTTAACTAAAGATGTTTTTTGTAAAGCATAGACCTGACCTTTTTATTAAATAGGTAGGCCAGACCATAGGCCCTGTCGAGCTATCTATTTCTTTGATCATGTCAAATTTCCGTGCCATTATCTAAAACAGGTACACTGACAATTAAATAACATATATAACATTTATGAAAATGTACTAGTCCAAAACACAATGATATAAATAACTATAAACACTTTAAGATTTACTGTAAGAATAAATAGTCTAAGAAGTACAAATATAAGAAAGCTATAATATATTTAGGCAGTAACATTATATTTCTAAAGTACCAAGCACAAACAGCAGAGTGAAATACAGTTTCTGACCTCTTGAATATATAAGATTAGGTAAAAAGGAAGTGATAATGTACTCACCAAAAAGCTGTTTGCGATAGATTAGAACCATTTGCAAATAATGAAAAATCCATACTCACCAAATAAAAGATGTAATTTCAAATTAGAACACTAATGGTAATGTTCTCATCAATCCCAAAAGCTTTTTTTGACAGAGTTAAACCATTTGTAAAATAATGCCAAAATCCATACTTGGCAAATATTTAAAATTAGACTACTAACTAAGAAACTTTTGTCATCACAAACCAAACTAATAAAATGAAAAGGTTTTGTCAGCAAATGGAAGAAACATGCGAAGTTGGCGTATTTCTCCCACCCATTCTACTGCGAGACCCATTTGAAGTTAACAAAATGCGAAGGTGTTATCTACTATAAACCAAAAAATCAAAATGATAGTAAAAGCATGATACTTTAAGCCAAGGTTCTAAATTGCGGTTGCGGTCGCGGATACTTTTGCGGTCAGCTAATCACCGGATAATTTTATGTTCGCACTAAATCTAAAAAATATTGTAGAATTATTATAATTCTTCATATATCCGAATCGAGAAGAGGATAGAAAAATAAGAAAAGAAACAAATTGCTAAAGCATAAAGGAATAATTCTTGCATTTAAATGCTTTGGGGCCTGAAATTTTTTTAGTTTTGGAAAAAAATTTGAACGAACGGTGTTGAAAATGGGGTGTTATACAGCACCGATGCCTGATGATGTGTTCATGCGGCCGCGCAACGGGTGAAAAAGGATCACACCGCAATGAAGCAAACCGCAATATTGCGCCGAGCAATTTAAAACCATGCTTTAAGCTAATCACATCAAATATTGACATCAGAAAATGAGAGAAAACAATATAAAGATTTAAATTTAAGAGCTTTCAAAACGATGCCTTAAATGACTCAAAATACAAAAAAAACAGGTGATGACTCAAACAAAAAATAAGCCAAATGAAGTAACAGATGCATAAAAGAAGTAGGAAAGAAGCATATGAAGCCATAATTCATGCAAATCGTAACCTACACAACCAAATTAGACACAGAAGTAGAGAAGAAATGAAGCAGGAAAATGTTAGAACAAACCAGTTAGATGAACAATCATGCAGACGAAATTGCCAACAGCAGGGAGACGTGGCGATAGCTGAGAATGGTTCGAAAATTTTAAACAGACGAAATTCTCTCGAAGAGGGACACATGGCAACGTCTCAGAATGGGGCAACTTTGGTATTTTCACTAGCCTAAAAAATGATTTAGATATAGTAAACTAGTACGATAGTGCACTTCAGTTTGTTTTTTACATTGTAGCTAACTAAAAGAAGAGAGATTTTGGATTCATATGATCATGGTAACAACACGGAGGATTTTACTATGTTTTTTCACTATTAACCAAAATGGTCTTTCACAGTAAAATTAAATTAAAAGGGATTCTAGAAGGATAACCTCTAGTTTTAAGAGAGAATGTTGTATGATTTTTTTCTTTTTTTGAATTGAGAAGGAAAAAAATGATGTATGAATGAATCCTGAATGTGGCCGTCGACTAAATTTAAAATTTTATAATGCGTACTTCAAGTATACACTCGTCCTTAACAAATTCAACGCTTCTACTTAATAAACTTGCAATGAATAAGACAATTTAAGTTTTTACTTAATTATTATTGAATCATAAAAAAATTTGCAGACCAGTATTTTATTAAAAAAAAAATTGAGTGGGCCAACAGCCCAACAGGGTTTCCAGTTTCAAGTCAAGTTGAGCAGCAATCCATTCTCTTTGCCGCACAAGCAGCCACTGTGCCCAGCAAATTGCTTTCCTGCTTCTGCCTGGGACTTCAGGTCTAGTTGCTCAACCCATCTTTGGACCTAAAAAATCACCATGAAAAGTTACTATGCTTTTGTCACTGTATTTCTATTCTATCTTTCAACCATAACAAGCATGTGATTTCATTGTCACTTCTTTTCTTATAGTATAGTGTGTTCTCAACTAAACAAATTGTATTAACTAATGGTACGTTGTTGATCTGTGTTTATAGTAATATTAAATTTGTGAACTTCTCAAATAGGTTTCAACTGTGATTTGTGACGTGGTTGTATACTACTTCTGAACATCGAAGAAACTGTTTTATATTTAAGACTCATAGAGTTGAATAAATGGCCCTCAGTTATTGTGTTTGCTTGATTATTTAATAATTGATATGATTATGTAGAAATTAACTGTTTATTGTATGAGTCTTTTTAAGGTGCCAAAACTAGTTGTGAAGCAAATTATCAAAGCTCAAAAGGAATTTTTTTTGGACTGGATCAGAAAATAGGAAAGGCTTGCCTCCAATAAGCTGGGAAATAATCCAGAGGCCTAAAAGACTAGGAGGCCTAGGTGTAGATGACCTGATTATAAAAAATGCAGCCCTTCTGTTTAAGTGGTGGTGGAGGTTTTCTAAGGAAGGGGAGCCATTGTGAAAGAGGACAATATGTGAAATTCATAAATTGGAGCCTGGCAAACCAATTATACAAGAAGGAAATCAAAGGAGAATAGGAGGGATATGGGACTCAATCATGACAATTAATGAATGGGGGGATTTTGGTTAGATAAATGGGTTGGAGATTGCTGTTTAAAAAATAAATACCCAAGCCTATTTTTGCTGTCTCTGCAACAGGAGGACAAGATAAGAAATATGAGCTTTTGGGATGGAATTCATTGGCACTGGAACTTAACTTGGAGAAGGCAGTTATTTCAATGGGAAAGTGACCAATTGGAGGAGCTATTTAAGCCGCAGGATGTAAATTTACAAAGGGACTCACTAGATAGGCCATGGTGGAAGTTTAACACCAAAGGAATATTTTCAGTCAAATCTTTTTCAACATCAGTTTGGCAGCAATGTCAAATAACAAATTGTACCCCTAATATTTGGCTAGGAGTAGCCCCCCCTAAAGCTGAACTGTTAGTATGGTTTGTCTTGCAACAAAAACTGAATACAAGGAGTAGGTTAGTGAGGCTCAAGTTAATACAGGCCAATGAAGCGTTATGCCCCTTCTTAGAAAGTGAGGAGTCTAACGACCCGATTTTCGGATACGCTGTATTAACGATAAATATATATTTATTTATATATTTGTCCGTGACCTAGAAAATGATTTTGGAGAAAACAAAATCATATCTAGAACCTACTCTATGGTAGGAAGCTCTAGTTAAAATTTGGGTTTAAAACTCAGACAGAAACCAGTCTGTGTTTTTACTGACAGTATAATTTTATACCGGCAGAAAACCCTATTTTGACCCGAAACTGAAAAATTGTAGATTTGTATATTATGTCCGTGAGGAATTCTACTTTCCAAATTTCTCATCAAAATAAAATATTATGTTTACTCGGACGAATTTTGGTAAAAGTTCAGACGAAAAACGGTCGGTGTTTTCACTGACAGTAAGATTTTAATGATCAGAAAACCTAATTTTGACTCGTGAACGAAACAATTTATGTTTAAAACATATTTCCAACTAGTTTGGTTATTTTGAAAATTTTCGATCAAAAAACGGACGGAAACCCTAATCAGGAAACCGATGGAGTTGGAAACGGAACTGCAGAGACAGAACCAGGCACCGGATTATGGGACATCTTGCCACTTAGGGTGGTGAGTCATAAGGGTGACTCACCTAGCATTTATGACAAGTAATGATGGTTAAGATAATTTAAGGTAAAAAAACCAAAATACCCTTTCGTGGTTGATAACAAGACACATCTACACACTCTTAACCACTCATTTTACATGGTTGTAAACCTCCCATACTTCTCCAATTTCGTGCATCCACCTCCAATAAACCATACATATTTCATTTTGCTTTCATTTCATCATTTTCCTCTCAAAAACTGAAATCGGGTAAATGACGGAGCTGTGTACGGGATTTCCGGGAACGGCTAATGGATTGGAACGATGAGTCATGGATGACTCATGAGATGTGGCCCAAAATCAGCCACACATCCCTTCATTCTCCACCACATTATCTAACCTAATCATGATTACAAATTAACTCTAGTTAGGTTATTATAACCATAGTTAAGTTATTATATTATTTTCTACACTTAACCTATGTCAAATTAACTTAACCTTGGTTCATTTTAACATTAAACAACTCACTCCCTCACTCAAAAGCCACGGCCCAAACCCCCACTCACACACTTAGACATTTCATTTTCATTCTAAGTCATCTTCTTCATCAAAACACCATGAACATCATAGTGTTCTTGCTTAGTTCATCGTAGTTCTTAATTGTTCTTTAAGTTCTTGATCAAACTTCTTTATTCCAATGTGGGGAGTTTCTTTCTCATCATCTTAGCTTCATTTATCATGCATCAAATCTTCATTTCTAGATCTAGAACTTCAAATAATTCTAGAAAATTGTAGAAAAATCATTTTAATGTGAAACTGATTTCTATGATATTGATATGTCTCCTACTATCATCATCTAAGAGCATGTAATCAAAATCATTTTCTTTCCTATTTTTCTTGTTAAGGTCGAATCTATGCTTTAATGAGCAAAGGAGATTTTGTTCAATTTTTAACTTAGATGAAGTTGGATCGAAGCTATCTAGGGTTTCTATACTCTTAATCCTCAACTAATTTCAAGTTTCATCAAGTTTTTCTATATTTCAAGTCTTAGATCTATTTATTCAAAAATCATGCAAAAGTACTTAGAAAAATGTTTGATGAGTTATGAGTATTGTTGTCAACTCTCTTATACCTATACTTTCATTATCTAAGAGTTTTGAAATCAAAAGAAATTCCTATCCTTATTTTCTTTACTTGGCCGAAACCTTAGAGTGAAGTGATTGAAATATTTTTATTCAATTTTTGAATGATGAAGCTTGTTCTTGATTCTATCATGCTTTGTGATCACAAATCCAAGAGTTTGAACTTAAAAGAAATTTCTAGTCTATTTTAACCCTTATGGCCAAAACCCTAAACGAAGTGGTGAAAGGATTTTATTTCATATTTTTGAATTGTAACACTTGTTTTATGTTAGTTAATACTCTAGGAACTAGAATCCAAAATATGGAATTAAGAAAATAACCCTAGCCTCATTTTGAATTGAATGGCCGAACCTAGCATAATTAGACATAGATGAGTTTTGTTTGATTAACTTGTTTTTAACATTGATTTGGTTGAAGGTGGATTTGGTCACTTGTGGTGTGGTAACGAGGAGCTTCGACTTCGTGTTTCCGGTGTTAATTCAGGTGGGGGAAAGAATCAACCTGTCGTCGGAATGGATAAGTAGTATATATTATAATAATTGTGTAGGACGACCTAAATCTACTAGTGGTCGAGTAATCGATAAGACCAAAATCGCATCGGAAACATTTTCTGTAATACCAATGATGATTTGGGGATTGTAGATTTATCGACATTAGGTTAATCTTATGATATTGAGGATGTCTGACTTTATTGTTATTGAATTGATTGTGATACGCTGGTTGAGGTATTCTATTGCATGTGACGTTTTATTTTGATGTTTGGATATTTTATGATGATTGTGTTATGCATGTTCTGCCTGGTTTGATAGTGTGCTTAGTTGTCTTTTAAGTAAAGATATATGTTGTTCGGGAGATGTTCATATGGGTGAGAGAATTAATGGACTTAGAGGTGCTTAGCTTAATTAAGTTGTTTTATAGATGAGATGTGACGTAGATTGTAAGTTAAGGCTATGATGGAAGGTTGTGGCACTAGGTTGTTATTAATACAATTTAGGGAGATTCATATATAGATGTATTGTTATTCACAGCCGTGTGAGTGGAACACATGAGGTCAGGATGTCCTATTTTGGGATATCGGATATTTCGGGTGAGTGCCCTACGGATGTAGATGCCGAGGTAGACTATCGTAATACTCTTTTAGCTCTTGACGCGTCCGAATGTTCTTGGCTTTGGATCGTTCTGGACTGATATTCCTTGACGCATTCGCAAATTGTTGGCATTGGATCGTTCTGGACTAATGCTCATTTAGTCCTTGACGTGTTCAAAAGTTCTTGGCACTGGACCATTTTTAACTAATACTCATTTAGTGTTTGACAAGTTCGAAAGTTCTTGGCACTGGACCGTTCTGGACTACTGACTAACGTGATAGGAATGGAGATGGCCAAGTTGGCATAAAGGTTTATTTGCATGAGAGTAAGGGTAGAGGATGATATCATAATTTGAGGATGATTGTTAGTTATGTGTGATGCTTGTCTTTGACTGTTATTATATTATAAGCTTTATATTCCTTTCCGCTTTTGATGATAGAACTGTTTCTTATCCCCTATATTTTTTGTATGCTGTATTTTATTTATTATGTGATCGTACGAGAAGACCCTGTGGAGGAGCTTGATACTGAGGAGCTGGATGGGTTTCCGTATGAACCGAATGCGGGAGCTAGGACAAGTTGTGGATTCCAATGATGTAGTTTAGTGTCTAGGGCCAATGAGTCTTATAAGACATTTTATATTTCCGCAAATGTTAGTTTGTTTAAATATGCACTGCAAGGGATCCTGTTGCTGGGATACCCTAAACAGTGTTTTAATAACTCTGATGCAAGACATATGTGTGTATGTATTTATTATATAAGGTGTGATACATTAATTTGTTGGATGCATTATAAGTTAAGTTTTAATTTTTACATATTTTACGTTAAGTGCACGATTAAGAAATTAATTAATAAGGTTTTAATTTAATGGCAAAACGGGGTGTCTCATTTGGTGGTATCAGAGCAGTTCGATTCTAATCGGACTGTGAGGTTTGGGATGTTGTTACTGGCCGTGTCTAGTTGAATCCACATCGGATATTGACTATGCTTAGAAGTTGGGTAGTAAGTCCGCACACGATAGCTTTGATGTGGAGGACCGCATTATCTGCGGGATTGTAGGGAGAGACCTGGTTGTTTCCATTGCGGCAAACCAGGTCATTTTGCTCGTGAGTGTAGACATTGAGGTAGACAACAGACGGTACCCGCGGGTAGAGGACCTAGTGTTCAGAAAGGTGGAGCTGGAAGCGGAGTCCCAGCAGCAGACAACAGATGGCCAGACCTCCGGCCACTGAAAGAGTGTTACCGTGAGGGGAGTTGTATTCTCAATTTGGGGATCTTATACAAGATATGTATTTGATATCTGGTAGACTTTGTTTGTTTAAGTAGCATGATAAATAAGAAATGATGGGAGTTTTGTTGAGGTATAGTTGTGACTGGTAGGATATGAACCCTTAAGATTAATATTAGTGAGTGAGACAATTACTATAAGTCAAATGTTGATCGAGGCATAGTATCATTAAGGAATCCAGTGCAATGATTAATGTTCGCAGTTAAGATGGATTGTATGAGTTTGGGAAGAATGAACGAAAGTAGATATAGTAATTTCACCTAAGTTGAAAATGAGCAGAAAAGATGATTTCTGATGTAAATTGAGGTTACTAGAGAAATTTAAATTTGTTGAGTTAGATAATCATAATCGGCGTAGTTCTTTTGATTTTAGTTTATCTTAAGGAGTGTTGAGATGTACTTGGAGACTTGAGATGTGTGATTTTGACATAATATGGAATAGTGGAACACACTTCAAGGATCTAAGACTGTGATTGGATGCATTGAGTAGGAATTTAAGGTAGTATTGATTGTGGTGTTAATTGTGGGAGTTAGATGTAGGAATAAGGTTTTCTAGTGGATCAATATTAAGAAGAGGAAATGATTAAGTTTTAATTATGCCCATCAAGGATGAAAGATTAAGATGAAAAGTTAAGGACAATGAATAGAATGTAGTGATGGATAATTTCGAGGATAAATAGAATGATATAAGAATGAATTCTGTTATGAAGTTACCGCTGTCACTTAGGGGAAAGACAGTGACGAGAAATATAATGAAGGATCTTTAGATTAAGATAAGATTACAAGATAGTGTCTAGTTTGAGTCACGAAATTCCAAAGATGGAATTTTTTTCTAAATGGGGTAGTAATGTATCGGCCCAATTTTCGGATACGTTGTATTAACGGTAAACATATATTTATTTATATATTTATCTGCGACCTAGGAAATGATTTTGGAGAAAAAAAATCATATCTAGAACCTACTCTATTTTAGGAAGCTCTGGTTAAAATTCGGGTTTAAAACTCAGATGAAAACCGGTTTGTGTTTTTACTAACAGTATAATTATATACCTACAGAAAACCCTAATTTGACCCGAAACTGAAAAATTATAGATTTGTATATTATGTCCGTGAGGAGTTCTACTTTCCAAATTTCTTATCAAAAATAAAATATTATGTTTATTCGGACGAATTTTGGTAAAAGTTCAGATGGGAAACGGTTGGTGTTTTCACTGACAGTAAGATTTTAATGATCAGAAAACCTAATTTTGACTCATGAAAGAAACGATTTATGTTTAAAACATATTTCCAACGAGTTTAGTTATTTTGAAAATTTTCGATCGAAAAACGGACGGAAACCCAGATCGGAAAACCGACGGAGTCGGAGATGGAACTGCAGAGACAAAACCCGACACCGGATGATGGGACATCTTGCCACCTAGGGTGGTGAGTCATAAGGGTGACTCACCTAACATTTATGACAAGTAATGATGGTTAAGATATTTTAAGGTAAAAAAACCAAAATACCACCAAACTTTCGTGGTTGTTAACAAGACACATCTATGCACTCTTAACCCCTCATTTTACAGGGTTGTAAACCTCGCACATCTCTCCAATTTCGTGCAGCCACCTCCAATAAACCATACCTATTTCATTTTGCTTTCGTTTCATCATTTTCCTCTCAAAAACCGAAATCGGGTAAATGATGGAGCTACGTACGAGATTACCAGGAATCGCTAATGGATTGGATCGATGAGTCATGGATGATTCATGAGATGTAGCCTAAAATCAGCCACACCTCCCTTCATTCTCCACCACATTATCTAACCTAATCATGATTACAAATTAACTCTAGTTAGGTTATTATAACCATAGTTAAGTTATTATATTATTTTCTTTGTTTTCATATGTTCAATATGGTATCCAAGGGATCAAGTAGTGTTTGAGAAGGAGAAAACTGAATGGGAGAATTTCTATTATCTCATCCAATTGAGATTAGGGTTTTGGTTAAAGGGTCGGGAAAATAACTGCCCTTTCAACCCTGGGCAGATTACTACAAAGCTAGATTGTGTGAGATTATGGAAAGCATACTGAAAACAGAGACTTATAATTAATTGGTGCCCTCCACCACCAAATATATTGAAATGGAACGTTGATGGATCTTCAAGAGGCAAACCGGGTAAAGTAGGGATTAGAGGGGTACTTAGATGAATTTGGAACCATAAGAGCTAAGTTTGCGGCTTCTGTTGGTATAAGGGATTCTTATGAAGCTGAATTTTTGGCCATTGTCTTTGCTTTAGAATTATCTTTACAGCAAAGATGGATAGTAGAAAAGGATATCATTATTGAGTCAGATTCTAGAAATGCCTTGTCTTGTGTGAGAGAAAAGGAGGAATGCCCATGGAACCTGAGGTTCTTTTTAATAAATTAAGAAACCTTCTTTTGATTTTAAAAGTTGTCTTTGAACACAAAAATAGAAAGACAAATGATATAGCTGACTCACTAGCCAAGAAGGGTCAGAAATTGAAGGAAGGTGGATAATGAGGATGTAGAAAAGGAGTAAGGTCTGAGTATAGGACTTGATGTGAATGTCCTGGAAAACTTAACAGGATTGCTATATGGAATTAGCTTATTTTGCATTACTTTTGATACGCTTTGCTTTGTTTTATTGTGTTTTTTATTTACAGGTGTCGCTGTGATTTTGTAATACATGTCTTGGAGCAAGTTGCAGATCTCTGTATCAGAGGTAAATGGAGAAAATAGCTCAACTATAAGAGAATTCCAATTAATATTGATGGAATTTAGCAACCTAAAAAAAGGAGAGTCTCGAGGACACTAATAATAGCTGAAATGATGTTCTAAAAGTGGTGGTGCAACATTTTAAAGAGGTGGTGATCTTGTTGGTGGACTTTGAAAAGCAGGGTGGCAACTGTGATAGGTGCTCAAACTGATACAGGAAGGAGATCTATCTTGCAGAAAGCTTTTTGATCACTTGATACGGGGTTCTTTGATTGTTGTGATTTTTTAAACCTGTATATAGGAGTAGCTCTGCTATTTGATGATGAATGTATTTTGAACAGTAATTGAGGGTTTTTAAAAGGGGTGCTGATATAGTTTTAAAAACAGTAGTGGGAGTGATTGTAAGGAAAGGGGATATTTGTCTATGGGTGTAAGATGCACTTTGATGTTGTTGTACTTTTTTTTGAACGGTTTAACTTGGAGCACATGATTGAGTGCTTGCTCTTCAACCCTTCTAGAAGGTGGGGAGAGTTTGGCATGATGATGCTAAAGTTAGATATATATTAATGGATTTTTTATTTATCGAAAAAAAACCTAATGACCCCCTTTTATTGTATATCTACTGTAAATTTCGTTGTTCCTGAATTGGAATCTCTTCTCATCTAGCTTCTAATTTTGAATTTAACATTTCATACTTAGAACTCACTATGGCAATTCGATTCCCTTTGTATCTGGTTGGAATCTCATGTTCTCTCCACTAAATGAATTGCACAAAGAGAATCAATAGTATTATGAATGGGCATCCTTTGAGTCGGTATTAACTTGATCTGTGTAAGTATATTAACCCTAAAACGAAAGTGGTCTTAATACATAAAAGATACACAAACAATAGTAATATAGCGCAACGTATGCAATCGATTAAAACATTCTTTTAGTATTTTTTTTACATGGAAAGTAACTTAAATTCAAACTCATTTAATTATATAACCTTCCCAAAAAATAATAATGGATGAGGATCCTCTCCTGTTGTAGAAAAACAGGTGAGTCATGTTCAAGAGATCTCCACCATACATCTATGTTAAATCTTATTAATAACCTTTCAAAATAAATTTATTTAATATAAATGTGAGGCTTAGATTTGATCTTTTTTCTCAAACAGGAGAGGATCTTAATCCAATAATAATTATCTTTTATATTTTGCTATCACTTTTTCCTATTCTTCTTAGTGACACTAGTTTGGAATAAAAAAATTGAGTAGCAATGTCATCTGTAACACCCCCTTGGGCATTACTTTGTAAACACGTTCAGAATTAAATTAAAAAGAAATTTGCTAGTTTATTTTGGAAATTTATTTACTTTAGGTCATAAAACTTGGGTATAAAATTTGTTAAATGCGATTACGGTAAAATTTAAACCTATTTATTTTAGAAACGTACTTGAATAAAAAGCTAGAATATTTTTACAAAAATTTCGACAGAGTCTCCTCTGTAATTCTAACGTTCCAGAATAAAAACACCTGCTGAAATATTTCTATTTTCATCCCAGAAGTTCCAGTCATACAAAAAAAATCAAGACGATATTTTTCTGAAAATATTTACATAAACACACTATACCTGACCAAAATGAAAGATTTAAAATTTTTACTCCAAAAGAAAGGCTCTCCGAGCCATTTACATTCCATCAAAATAAAGGCTCTCCGAGCCATAAACATAATACTAACATTAATCAACGTCATCTCACAACCTAAGCTGGTCATTCTAAAAGATATTCATGGGCCATACCCCTATGGTTCTCACCATTATACCTGACATTATACTTCTTCCAGGATTGGGAATAATATCCCCGAGTGAAACTGGAAACCTCTTCTGCATCTTTTATATACGTGTACCAGGGTACAACAGCAAAACCAGAAAAACATATACATGCAAGGGTGAGATACCAATATATGGATTTAAACACGATAACCACATGAACGACTCTCAAATACCATTAGACATGAATATTCAAAGGTAAACAATATATTTATGAAAGGGTTTCATACCCGATAGTCGTAACCGATTTAAAAACCATGACACTTCAATATTCACCGTCTACAATTTTGTACTTAATCTCCGGAGATCCCAACATCGTATAAATGAGCTGATCAAACTCTCTTTGCCAAATAAGGCACACCGGATTTAACTATAGCACTGTCCAAAACTAGGCACGGTGATCACCGTATATGGTTTTCATTGTCTATCAAGGCACAATGATACAACGTCTTGCATACCTTGCCATGAAGATATCCAGATTACACCGTCTTGAATACCTTGTTCATCAAGATATCCAGATTAACACCATAGGCACGTCTGCCAAATAATGTATGTAAAACATTTTATTCCACATCACTTTTCTTTTTGTTCATTCTTTTCTTGTCGAAGCTCAAAGGCTCACGACCATCTCAACTTTTAAACATTCAAATTCGTCTTTCAATTTCAATAGTAGGACTCCAAGTCCGAATGTGAAAATCACGAAATCTAGACCGATGCACCAGTCTTAGATGCGTAGATTTTAGTGCGCAAAACCAAATATACGGTTTATAGGACATCTAGTCCATAACTTCACCTTTCGGACCCCGGGCCCATATCATAGAACACTAGAACCCCGACGTCTCGGTTTCTAGGTTCGTTTAAACCATTTTCGTACTGTGAAATACAAAACAAAACCAAAGTTTCCTCAACTTATCCAAGTTGATGGAGATAACTTGTTGTTTACCGAAAATCCTTTTACGTTGGAAATTCGTTTTGTAAACTTGTCAAAAATCCCTTAAAACACATTTTGTTCAAAACTCAGTAATTTGAACTTGGAAACCTCATTTGAGACAAATTCTAAGTATTACTCAATATTACCCTTTTTAAGAATTACTTTCGTAAATATTGACGGAATTGTCTGTCGTTTGCCATTTTAAAACATTTTTAAGTCAAAACATGACTTTCATAACAAAGTAATTTCTCCAACACTGTAATAAAATTATTTTAGAATTTGTTTGGAAAAGACAACGTAACTTAAATATTTTCAAGATATCGTCCTCACTATTTATTCATAAATCACTCTTTTCTCCAAAACATCATCAAATATAAATACTTTCAATATTTTTCTTCCATAAATCAAATCCTTTAAATTTCTCCTCAAGCTTTTTCAACGCTTTTATCTTTAATTTAATTAAGCACTGGCCATTGTCAGGCTTTCAATCAGTCAATCAAACAAAACAGATAATCCATATATCATACACATAATCAAGCTTTCACAGAAAACATTTAAAACCGCATAACAGTCATATAACAACTTAATTTAACACCACACATAACAACAGTTAAACTCAAATACGAAACACAAATAGCATGCAGTTACCTAAAATCCCTCAGGCAATCTCCCCTTACCTTTGAAGACCAGAAAAGACCCTTTATCTCAGATTCCATAACTTACTCCATGTCCAACGATACTTCACAAGACTAGACGCCCACTAACAACTTGAAGCTTTGTAACACACCAAGTAACTCAGAACAATTTCTTAACATAAAGTTCATGTTTCCTCTAAACCAACGCAATCACGATCAATATCCAAGAGAGCATCCAAGCACATTCACAACAACCAAGCAACATAAAATTAATAACTCGATATCAAACATACTATCTAATAATTTCAAATATTCAATTCAATAAAAACGGGGTCAATTTTCCAATAAATCAATTCATAGTTAATTTTATAGAAACACAATCAATTTCAAATAAAATCAAATTGGGGTTTAAGGTTCCTAAACACAATTTGGATAAAACTCATTTGATCAAAGGATAATAAAATTAGTTTAATAAAACACTAATTTCTAATCCCAATTGAATAAAAACATAGTTTAATTTTAGATTACAACACGAAATCAAGGAGTTAGGGTTAGGGTTTGTAATTGAAATTCGGGGTTTCTTGAAAATAAGCAAGGTATAGTGAGGAAATCACTCACCCAACCAAGAGAAAGAAGGAGATGGTGACTGTAGGGTGATCAACACGGCGGCGGCGGCGGCTGAGGACGGTGGCTCGATTTCTGGACAGCCCCAAAGATCCAAAGAAAACAAGAGTCAAGCTTTAGGGAATAAGGAAAGAAGGTTTAACAACACATAGGGGTGGAAAACCACAATTAATGGTGGCAACTGGAGCTTATCGCAGTGGGGGTCGTGTTTTCGCGCTAGACAGGGGCGGCGATTCGCGTGGGACGAAGGTCGGATGCGAGCAGGCGGAGGCGCGCAGCTTCTCTGTCGCATCGGTGAGCGGTGGCCGGGACGGGGCTGACCGGCGGTGGCTGGTGTAGGACAGGGAAGGAGATGACGTGTGAAGGGAAGAGGAAGAAGAAGAGATGGAAGGAAAAAGAAAGAAAGAAATATGGGAGGGGTATCGGGTCTGATGCGTGAAATAGGGGGGAAAATTTGATTTGTATAATTGGGTACAAAAAGAGTGGTAAATATCAAGCCTAAAAATAAACATGTTTTTGTCTTTTGGATCTAAAAATAATGTGTGACAAAAATATGATTTCAAAATTTAAATTAGAGTCAAGATTGATAGTTGAATTGATCAACTTAGAAAATCAACGGTCCAAAATTTAATCTCTGATTATTTTTAAACCAACGCATTTTCAAATATAAAATTAAATAGAGTCAAATAGGAAAATAATTTTCTTTCAATCATAACATTTAAAATTTATTTTTTTCTAAACAAATACAACTAGTGACAATAACACAATATTATTGTCTAGTAACCGTGCCTATACTGACATAAGATAGTATTAACGCACTCAAAAATAAATTTTAAATGAGTAATTAAATTACTCAAACCCACATAAAAATAAACATATACACATATTTACTATTATTGAAGAATAGAAAAAACCGAGGTGTTACATTACTACCCCACTTAAGAAATTTCGTCCTCAAAATTTTGGGACTCAAAACTAGACAGGATTTCTTAATCCCTATGTCCTATATTGTATTTTTCGTCGCTTCATTTCTTTTATTCCTAAATCCATAACATAATCCATCTCTATATCATTCTATTTATCCTTGAGACTTTTCACCACCACATTATCCCCCACTAACTTTGACTTTTCATCTTAGTCTACAGCACTTTAAAGGACAAAATCAACACTTAATCTCTTCACTTCTCATTATTGATCCATTAGAAAAGTTTCTCCAACATCAAACTTCCACAGCTAACACCAAAGTCAACACTAACTTTGTTATAACATGCATCAACTTCCTACTCAAGGTATTCAATCATAGTCTTAGTCCATTTGGGCTTAGTCTACTCTTCTAGGTCATATCAAATTCACACTTTTGAAGTCCTCGATTAAAACATCATAACATTCCTTAAGGTAAACTAAAATAAAAAAGGAATCACATCGGGTAGGATTATCTAACTCATCAACTTTGAACTTCTTCAGAAACTTAATTTTCACAAGAGCTTATCCCTTTAGCTCAAATCCACTTAAGTGAAATTACTATAGGCACTCTTCCTATTAATCTTCCAAACTTTATACGATCATTCTTAACTACAAGAATTTGATAGTTACTCTAGATTCCCTTGGCGATACTCTACCTCGATCAACATTTGTTTAGTAATATTTGTCTCACTCATGGATATTGATCTTAAAGGTTCATATCTTACCAGTCACAACTATATCTCAACACAACTCTTATCACTTATTGTCAATCCTGCTAAAGGGATGATCATAGTTAAATACTACACTTACTCCCAACTAACTTTCTAAGATCAAATCATTTTTCTCGTTTCACCCACTCGAGTTGAGGGTGATCCGTTGGACTCAATCTCAACCCGATCCTCAACACTTGGAGCAGATGGTACCAACCCGTTAGTAAACTTCGAGTCTTCATCTGAAATGATGCTTAAAGATAATCCATGGAGTCAGATCAATATTCTGATACCTATTTCGATTAGCTTATCCACTGCATAGTGGATCTAAACAGATAAGATAGGTTCCTTCCTCGTTAACCTGACAATCGATCGTCCAAAACGAATGAAAACTCTTAACGATCCTCGATAGACCCACACCAAATTCATTGTGATGCTATCGTTTTAACAAGTGAGGTCTTATACACCAAATTATTTCTCAACTAACTCTGATATTGGAATAAGAATCAAATAACCATTCTCATAACTTATGAGATAGTTTTACACGTCAATGACGTTTTGAAAAATATATAGGGTAAAGTTGATCAAAGGAGAGAAGTCCTTTTGAACTACTATAAGACATGGTCTTGAAGAATATGACAAGTATCAGAAAGATACAGGAATAATCCTTATGTATTAAGATTCTTCAGTATGTTCGTGGTTGTAAAAATGCATGATCGGTACACGTTTACAAACATGAATCTAATAAAGTTCATTCTTTCACAAGAACTTTACTGCACAACGATTTAAAAGAATAATAGTCCAACAAAAATTCAGACTATCAGAACCAATTGATAAGTCATGTTAGACTTTAAATCAAGGTTAGAAAAGTGGCTTTGGCATGAACACCATGTACCCCTATGATTCTCTAATACAACCACAATAATTTGAGGAACAATTGTCAACTGACAAGTTCATAAAGAATCAAATAATACAGTGAAGAGTTTTCCTTAAACATAAGACACTCATTCTAAGAGTGAAGATTAAGATTGGCTTATCTCGGCTTCGAGCAAGCACAGAGGTATTTCTAAACACACTTAATCCGATTTGTTGATGTCTCCCGTATTCCTCTCTAAACTACGTACGATGACCGACAACTTAGTCAGTCTCTCAGTCATGGAAAGAACTGGTCTTTCCTCGTAAAATGAGTCAATGGCACCAAGGTCTTAGATATTTCCTCGATGAACCTTTGATAAAAATCGGTTAGCCTAACCATATGCGGATTTCAATCACCATCTGTAATCACTTCCACAAAACTAATGCTTCATCCTTATGAACAACATCGATGCTCCTCGCAAGGCACACTTGGTCCCAAAATTATCCTGACGACAAACCTTCCCGTTAAGACAAGTCATCTAACTCGACTAACTTTGTAGGCGACATCCTACACAAAGTGATAGAGATAAAACCGAATCTAGAAACTAGATCGATTGAAAACTCCATATCCTTTGCAACTTCAAACCTAGAACATTCTCAGGGAATACTCCCGGAAAATCTTCCACGATAGGTACCTCATTCAAATGTTGGACAAAATTCCTAAGGGATGAACGAACTTGCCAACATGAACACAAGTACCATTTACAGACAATGGGTTCCCACAAGATATCACCCATACCATAACCCATCAAAACAACCAAATTTGTGTGTCAACACACATTGTTTCGACAACACCCAAGGTTCCCGAAAGACTCGACCAAGGAAAATATTTTCAAACAAAATCCCCAAGGTTCCTGAAAGACTCGACCAGCTCTGAAACCACTCTGAAACACCCCCCTTGGGCATTACTTTGTAAACACGTTCGGAATTAAATTAAAATGAAATTTGCTGGTTTCTTTTGGAAATTTATTAAAGGTCATAAAACTTGAGTATATAAAATTTGTTAAATGTGGTTATGGTAAAATTTAAACCTATTTATTTTAGAAAAGTACTTGAATAAAAAGCTAGAATATTTTTACAAAAATTTCGACAAAGTCTCCTCTGTAATTCCAACGTCCCAGAATAAAAACACCTTCTGAAATATTTCTATTTTAATCCCAGAAGTTCCAGTCATACAAAAAAAATCAAGACGGTATTTTTCTGAAAATATTTACATAAACACACCATACCTGACCAACATGAAAGATTTTAAATTTTTACTCCAAAAGAAAGGCTCTCCAAGCCATTTACATTCCATCAAAATAAAGGTTCTCCGAGCCATAAACATAATACTAACATTAATCAACGTCATCTCATAACCTAAGCTGGTCGTTCTAAAAGATACTCATGGGTCAGACCCCTATGGTTCTCACCATTATACCTGACATTATACTTCTCGTAGGATTGGGAATAATATCCCCGAACGAAACTGGAAACCTCTTCTACATCTTCTGTACGCGTGTACCAGGGTACAACAGCAAAACCAGAAAAACATATACATGCAAGGGTGCGATACCAATATATGGATTTAAACACGATAACCACATGCACGACTCTCAAATACCATTTAACATGAATATTCAAAGATAAACAATATATTTATCAAAGAGTTTCATAACCGACAGTCTTAACCGTTTTAAAAACCATGACACTTCAATATTCACCGTCTACAATTTTGTACTTAATCTCCGGAGATCCCAACACCATATAAATGAGCCAATCAAACTCTCTTTGCCAAATAAGGCACACCGGATTTAACCATAGCACTGTCCAAAACTAGGCACAATGATCACCGTATATGATTTTCATTGTCCATCAAGGCAAAATGATACAACATCTTGCATACCATGCCATCAAGTTATCTAGATTACACCATCTTGAATACATTGTTCATTAAGATATCACTACAAATAAAAGGTCATTTAGCACCCGAAAATAGCGACCGAATATAATAGTTGCTATCTGCGGCTGAAATTGTGATTTATTTTAGGATCTACAAGAACACTTGTTATAATTAATCTTGCAAGTGAAAAGTAGGGTAGTAGAGCCGTCGGTTGCTATTTCGGTCGTTAACTAAAGCATATAAAAAGTTAGAGCATTTTTGTGACTGATTTTAATTCGGTAGCTAACCTAGAGAATTAATGTAGAGCCCTGTGTAAAATCTTTTAATGTAGAGCATTTTTGTGACTGATTTTAATTCGGTAGCTAACCTAGAGAATTAAAATTTCAAAATAATTCAACCAACGATCGAATTTGCGACCGTTTTAAAAAATTTAATTATGGCGACTGAAATAGCAACCGAATTGTTCGGTCGCTAAAAATTAAATCCCTAAAAATTAGCAGATCCCCCTTTCTTCTCCATTTTCACTCGAACTCTCCTCTCCCTCACTCTTTCTCTTTGTCTCACTCCACCCACTTCCCTGTTCCGGTCGCGCACCGCCACCTCTTATCGTCTCGTCCTCCTCCGGTCACCGCTTGGTAAGGTTCTCCTCTTATCCTTCTCATTTTGTGTTTCTCGTTCTCTGTCTCTCACTCTCTCTTCCTCCTTCGAACAGCACTGTGCCACCACTGCCACCACGACCACCACTGTAGCGCCGTGACCTCCTCCTTTGGTAAGGTCTCCTCTCCACTCTCCATGTGTATCTCACTCTCTCTCTCTTTCTTGGTTCTCTTTGTCTCAGTTTCTCTCTATGTCTCTCTCAGCTGTGGTCTCTTCCTCCTCTGGCCACCACCACCATCTCAAGGGGTTCTGTTCGCGTGACCACCACCCCCCACGCCTCCTCCGATCGCCTTCCGTCTCGGGTTAGGGTTTAGGGAAGTTCCGCAAGATATGGGTATTTATGCTGTCAAATTAATCATTGATGTTGTTCTAGTGAAATCCAGAGTAGAGAAATTATGACAGTAGGAGTATATTGATTTAAATAACTTATTGGATAGATAATATAAGTTAGCTTCCTCTTGATTCACTATCTCTAAGACTGTAATGCTTGGAAGTAGGACTACTATAAGTTTCATGGCCATCCCTGCATAAAATAAGCAAATATTAAGCCAAGAATGTAATTAGTAAATTACAGGAACATTGTAACTAGACATAAGGAAGACTATGTTAATATGAGTTTGACCAAGTCAATGACAAATTGATAAGAAATTAGATATCAGAATAGATTATTATAAATATAAGTATTGACTTAGATGCTTGTGAGATATAATTACAATAACAAGCATTCAAGGAACAAGCAGACACCCACCAACGACCAAATATTTGTCAGTTTGTTGAAATGTTAGTATTTGACATGTTAGTTTTCGGTAGGTTATCAAGTCACTATTTTTTGTATTAAATAGTTATAATCTGAAGCCTGATTATCAAACGGTCTGGACTTGAATGGTAAACTCTACATTGAACTTGTTTGACATATATTGTATTGTATAAACAAACCAACTTGCTAGGAAGTACGGCTGTTTCACCAAGCCTTATGCTCCACACCCAAGTGGTCTATACTTCACGACTTAAATATTATAAGTGGTGCATTAAGTCATTGATGATAGATTATTTTTTACATGGTTATCTAATTCCTTTCTGTTCTATTCATGTCATGAATACAGAAATAGATTCATTTTGCATGAAGTTTGCTAAAGGTTCATTTAATCAATTGGTTTGCATTGCTTTCTGTACAACTCTCTCTCTGTTCAAATCTGTTATTCATGTGTATATCCTTAAGAAATTCAAAGAGTTCAAGACCCAATATAGCAATGATTTAAAAAACACAGAAAGAGAGGACAAAAGTAAAAGGCCTAATGGCTTTCAAAAAACTCTTAAATGTTAGTTTCTAAAATGTTAGTATTTGACACAATTAATTTTATTTATGCATTATAGGTCCTTGTTCTATTTCTCTTGAGTTGAAACTGAGTCCCTTCGTCCCCTCTCCATCTCCACAGGTAATCAATTGCTCGTAATGGCAATTTTTTGAACTTTTATATTACGAATTTGAATACAATTAAGTTGGCTCTAAGGATATTAATTAGCTTTCATATTGTCTTATTATATTTATCAGTTCCTGATCTTCTTGTCTGCGGCTCCTCCCCTTATCCTTACTTGTTTTTGCATTTTGTCGCATAGGTAAGTTCTCTCAATACTCTCTTTTAAGGTTCTGCTTTGTCTAAAAGGTTCTGATTGTGTGGTACTTGTAATGTGTTATGTGAATTATATATCTTGTTGTTTGTTAGTGGAGAGCTGAGCTCAATAGGAAGGTATCCTGCCTGAAAGGCAAGATGCTGATTGTGTACTGATAATTTAATCTTTATGCATGTATGTGCAATTATGTTTGTTAGTGGAGAGTAGAGCTCAATAGGATGTGATCCTGTCAAAAAGACGGGATGCTTGTTGTGTACTGCTAATTTAGAAGTTATGCATGTGTTTGACAATTATGTGTTACTTGTTAGTGGAGAGCGGAGCTCAATAGGATGTTAGCACTATATTTTATCTAAGTTTGTATTGAATTATGATTCAATATATATATTTGTTGAAGTATGCTACAATCCTTATAAGTCAATGGTTTTATTTTCTGCTAGAGTTACTTATTAAGTTACGAAAGCCTTAGTTTCCTATTTGAGATTCAATATTAATGAGCATGCGTACCTTCTCAGGGTACGCATGCTCATTGTATTGAATCTTGAATTGTCCAAGTGGGACAGTTTGGGAAAAAACCATTTTCACACTCGTACAATAGTCATTTCCATGTTCAAATGCCTTATATACTTGTTGAAATCTCGGTCTGATGCATTTCCTTTTGTTCTCCTGGTGCATACTTGATCGCGGTGATTCTCACCGTTCTCGAGGCGTGTACTTGGAGACCGATGAGAAATGCTGTCGAAATTTTGTTAAGTATAAGGTATTTGATAAGGGAATAACTATTATTAGCCGAGTGTGGTAAAGTTTTCTTCTCGAGTGGGATAGGTTCATACCTTGTCATAAGAACAAGATTGATGGAGTTATTGGAATGCGCCGTAATATATAAGTGTTATTGTAGGGTTGGTCAGGCTATTTAAATGGCAGCAATGGATATTCCGGAGAATCGGAAATGGATGTATCGTAGGTTGGATAGGAATAAACGTCTTAGGGAAGAGTATAGAGTTGGACTGGGTGAGTTTATAGAGTTTATAGAGGATGATTTCTATGGGGTTCTAACTGACATCCTTGAACTCGATTATACCGATTTCCCCGCGATGAAGTTAGTTATCTTCAAGTGTGATTGGTTTGATCCTACTCTTGACATAGGGACAAAAATCGATAAAAAAATATGGTATTGTTCAAGTTAGGCTGTCTTGTAGGTATAATAAGGTGTACAACCCATTCATTTTTTCACAACAGGCAGATCAGGTTTATTACTCGCCATATCCCGAAGGACATCAAGGCTGGTTGGGTGTTATTAAGATAAAAGCTCGCAGTATAATTATTGATAATGTAATCAACCAGCCTGAAAAGATGCTCCATACCAAGATGATGAGTTTTCAAGACCCCACCTACCATTGTAAATTACGTCGGACATTATTGTTTATTCTCTGGCGGACATTTCCGGAAATGGGGAAGAAGTTGAAAGAGAGTTAATGGATCAATCTGAGTTGGATGCATCTAGTGAAGGCACATTCTGATCAAGTGAGACTGATGAGAGTGAGGGTGAATTTAGTGACGGAGATTCTACTTAGGTAATTTATTTGTCATAATTCATTGTGTAAATGTCATTCTACTTAGGTAATTTATTTTTGTATTATTTACACTGTTGTGTAATCATCTTTTCATTTTTTACACAGATGGTAGATTCCTCTAGAGGTAGGGGTCGTCGTGGAGGTCGTGGTAGAGGTCGTGATGCGAGAGTCCCTCCGTCGACCGACCCACAACCTTCAGATCGAGACCACCCTACCAGCACCTCTATGGATGGGACACATCAGGATAATGGAGTTGCACCCCCTACCCAGCCTCATGTGGTCGGGACATAGGCTGCACCGTCATCATCCACACCTATGACAGGATCATCATCATCATTGGAACAGGAGAGCTGTGGTCCATCCGACAGGAGGATTCTTCTTATCCCCGGGGGGGATAACGAGTAAGCTAATTTAATTTTTTAATATATATATAAAGTGTCGTTTATTTCTACTTACTTGTTTTTTTATTTATTTATAACATTTATTAATGCTCTAATTTTGCTGCAGCTTTCTGCCCTCGAAGGGCCCTTCTGATTCGATATTGAAGATCCTGCGATGCATGTTTGATGGTCCGTGGCCTACATGGAAGGTCATCCCAGGGGGCCATAGGGATCGGTTGTTTAAAGAGTTTAAGGTAACAATTTATTAAGTTATTTAAATTAAATTTACATTATATATATATATACACACACACACACACACGAATTTCCTAACAACTGTAAGTTTCAGAAAGAGTATAGGTGGGACGCAGCTTTAGCAGGTCCCGTCAGGGACATATTTGAGCATAAAGGCTCACTGGTCATGAAGAATCTGACGAACAAGATGAGGATGGGTAAGAATAAGGGGAAGTGGGTGGATCTTGAGATCAGGAGGCAGCTGGACCAGTACCGGGCTACTGAGAAGTTCAAGGAGATCCAGGCCACAGCTCGGCGTAATCGAGCTTCTGATGGTGGCGCATGTGCTTGGACTAGCGGGTCTAAATCAGCAGCCACCCACTACGACAAGCAGGTAATACTTAAAACTTTTGACTCAGTATACTATTTAATGAGTTTTCATTTTTAAATATTCTTATGAATTTAAGATTATATTTTTCTGTGCAGAAAGCACAGAAATAGCAGGCTCCCACAGCTATGGAGTTGGTGGAGAGGACGAAGAAGTTGAATTCGGGGACATGGGCCAACGACAAGGCCCGTAACTATGCTGTAAGCAAAAAAATAATTTAGTCTTTACTTGCAATTTATTATAATTGATTTGTTAATATTGATTATAATTTTAACTAAATCTCTTCATCTATACTTTGTAGGTGGGCTTCAACGAGAAGAAGGACGATGCCATATCATGTGCCTCACAGTCACAAGATGAGGCCTTGACTGGTGATGGGCCCAGCTCTCCTATCTCCGTCGACGATAATGCCATTTATTTTGAGGTCGTTGGGGGCAGGAACAAGAAGGGGCACGTGTATGGCCTCAGGCACCTGGGAGGTGAGTTTATCGCTTCATCATCCGGCATGCCTGCTCCTTCCTATGCCGATATCGTCCCTCAGGACCAGTTCAACCAAATACAGGACACCATCACGCAGCTGAACGTGGAGCTTCGGGAGAATAGCGAGAGAGAACAACAGATGGTGAACCAGATTGCACAGTTGACTCAGGCACACTAGCAACTGATGCAGACGAGCATCGAGCAGGGCCAGACACTGTAGTTGGTGATGGAGCAGATGAGGATCCCGACTCCGGTTGCTCAGGGTGATGCTCTAGCAATTGTGCCGCCTGCTGTCGCTCCTCCAGTTCCGCCGCTAGCTACTGATGCTGCTACTCCAGAGGACGATCAGATAGTAAACATTGGCGGCACGAACACTGAGGATGATTGGGTTCCTCCACCTCCCCCTCATCATGACTGATTTTTTTTTTTCATTTTTTTGATTTTAAACGATTCTTGTACGACACTTTGGATTATTTTTTATATATATATTCATTATTTCTTATGATTGTATATTTCATTAGTAATTTGGTGTGTTTTATTTGTAATTTTGCTAAACTTTAAAGCAAAACAAAAAAATTTATTATTTTAAAAATTAAATTTTTTTTTAAAATTAATAAAATCCAGTTTAGCGACCGAATTAGCAACCAATAATTCGGCGCTAAACTTAAATTAACATTAAAAAATTGTGGTCTAGCGACCGAATATCGGTTGCTAATTTAGGTTAACAGTAACCAACATTAGCGACCAAACTAACAACCAATTATCGATCGCTAAAAATGGTTACCCAAACAATGCGACCAACCGTGTAGCGAGCGTTTTTTATTATTTAGCGACCGAATTTATATTTCGGTCTCTAAAATCTTAGCGACCAGGTTATCAGCCACCACCATGAATCGGTCGCTAATTCGGCCACTAAATTAAATAGCGACCGAATTAGCAGGTTTAGCGACCGAATATGCCGGTCCCTAAACAATTGATTTTTTGTAGTGTATCCAGATTACACCGTCTTGAATACCTTGTTCTTCAAGATAATCAGATTACACCGTCTTGAATACCTTGTTCATCAAGATATCCAGATTAACACCGTAGGCACGTCTACCGAATAATGCATGTAAAACATTTTATTCCACGTCACTTTTCTTTTTGTTCATTCTTTCCTTGTCGAAGCTCAAAGGCTCACGACCATCTCAACTTTGAAACATTTAAATTCGTCTTTCAATTTCAACAGTAGGACTTCAAGTCCGAATATGGAAATCACGAAATCTAGACCGATGCACCATTCTTAGATGCGTAGATTTTAGTGCACCAAACCAAATATACGGTTTATAGGACATCTAGTTCATAACTTCACCTTTCGGACCCCGGGCCCATATCATAGAACACTAGAACCCCGACGTCTTGCTTCTAGATTCGTTTAAACCATTTTCGTTCTGTGAAATACAAAACAAAACCAAAGTTTCCTCAACATATCCAAATTGACGGAAATAACTCGTTGTTTACCGAAAATCCTTTGACGTTGGAAATTCGTTTTGTAAACCTGTCAACAATCCCTTAAAACTCATTTTGTTCAAAACTTAGTAATTTGAACTTGGAAACCTCATTTGAGACAAATTCTAAGTATTACTCAATATTACCCTTTTTAAGAAATACTTTCGTAAATATTGACGGAATTGTCCGTCGTTTGCCATTTTAAAACGTTTTTAGGTCAAAACATGACTTTCATAACAAAGTAATTTCTCCAACACTGTAATTAAATTATTTTTTAATTTGTTTGGAAAAGCCAACGTAACTGAAATATTTTCAAGATGTCGTCCTCACTATTTACTCATAAATCACTCTTTTCTCCAAAACATCATCAAATATAAATACTTTCAAAATTTTTCTACTATAAATCAAATCCTGTAAATTTCTCCTCAAGCTTTTTCGACGCTTTTATCTCTAATTTAATTGAGCACTGACCACTGTCAGGCTTTCAATCAGTCAATCAAACAAAACAGATAATCCATATATCATACACATAATCAAGCTTTCACAGAAAACATTTAAAACCGCATAACAGTCATATAACAACTTAATTTAACACCACACATCACAACGGATAAACTCAAATACGACACACAAATAGCATGCAGTTATCAAAAATCCATCAGGCAATCTTCCCTTACCTTTTTAGACGAGAAAAGACCCTTTATCTCAGATTCCACAACTTACTCCATGTCCAGCGAAGCTTCACAAGACTATACGCCCACTAACAACTTGAAGCTTTGTAACACACCAAGTCACTCAGAACAATTTCTTAACATGAAGTTCATGTTTCCTCTAAACCTGCGCAATCACGATCAACATCCAAGAGAGCGTCCAAGCACATTCACAACAACCAAGCAACATAAAATTAATAACTTGATATCAAACATACTATCTAATAATTTCAAATATTCGATTCAATAAAAACGGGGTCAATTTTCCAATAAATCAATTTGGGCAAAAAAGGTCCATCATTAAAATTGGGGAAACTTTGCCTTGCTTAGAGAATAATGAAATTGAACATAGAAATCTCAAATTAAAAGTCCTAATTTGAATAAAACATAGTTAATTTTATAGAAACACAATCAATTTCAAATAAAATCAAATAGGGGTTTAGGGTTCCTTAACACAATTTGGGAAAAACTCATTTGATCAAAGGATAATAAAATTAGTTTAATAAAACACTAATTTATAATCCCAATTGCATAAAAACACAGTTTAATTTCATATTACAACACGAAATCATGGAGTTAAGGTTAGGGTTTGTAACTGAAATTTGGGGTTTCTTGAAAATAAGCAAGCTATAGTGAGGAAATCACTCACCCAACCAAGAGAAAGAAGGAGATAGTGGTTGTAGGCTGATCCGGCGCGGCGGCGGTGTCGACTAAGGACGGTGGCACGATTTCTGGACAGCACCAAGGATCCAAAGAAAACAAGAGTCAAGCTTTAGGGAAGAAGGAAAGAAGGTTCAACAACACATAGGGGTGGAAAACCACCATTAATGGCGGCAACCGGATCTTACCTTAGTGGGGGTCATGATTTCGCACGAGACAGGGGCGACGCTTCGTGCGGGACGACGGCCGGATACGAGCAGGCGGAGGCACGCGGCTTCTCTGTCGCATCGGCGAGCGGCGACCAGGACGGGACCGGCCGGCGGTGGCTGGTGTAGGAGAGGGAAGGATATGAAGTGTGAAGGGAAGAGGAAGTAGAAGAGAGGGAATGAAAAAAGAAAGAAAGAAAGAAGTAAGGGAGGGGAATCGGGTCTGATGTGTGAAATAGGGTGAAAAAAATTGATTTGTATAAGTGGGTATAAAAAGAGTGTTAAATATTAAGCCTAAAAATAAACATGCTTTTGGCTTTTGATCTAAAAATAATGTGTGACAAAATATGATTTCAAAATTTAAATTAGAGTCAAGATTGATAGTTGAACTGATCAACTAAGAAAATCAATGGTCCAAAATTTAATCTCTGATTATTTTTAAACCAACGTATTTTCAAATATAAAATTAAATAGAGTCAAATGGGAAAATAATTTTCTTTCAATCATAACATTTAAAATATTTTTTCCAAACAAATGCTACTAGTGACAATAACATAATATTATTGTTTAGTAACCGTGGCTACACTGACATAAGACAGTATTAACGCACTCAAAAATAACTTTTAAATGAGTAATTAAAATTACGCAAACCAAATCACATAAAAAAACAAAAAAAAAACATATATACATATTTACTATTATTGAAGAATAGAAAAAAACCAGGGTGTTACATCATCAGGTTTAGAGGAATTGGTGGGTTAACGTAGACAGTGAGTGTGCAGAAATGTGATACTAGCATCTCTAGCATGATAGGTGGCATTGTTCGACTTCAATGTTGAATATTAAATATATTCATATGATTGTCATCGGTCAATGATACAAAGCACTATCATACAAATATGATTAAAGAAGAATGCGAAAGCCTACCTCCACTAGTAGCCATCATTATCAAGCAGTCTCCCTCTCAAGTAATCTAACAAACACCTTATGCTCACGAACCAGCAACTTGTTTCAGGGAAAGAAAAGAGAGGAATCTTCTGGCCTTTGCCTTTTCTGTAGAGTGTTAACCAATGAAGCATCACAGGCTTTTAATAGGCAAGGCTAGGGACCCTCTCATGATTGCAGAATTGTAACTGCTCCTTCATTAGTTCCTCCATTAAGAGCCAATGATCACCTTTTGTAACTGCTACTCCCATTTGAATTTGTAACAACTCTAAGAATTTCAAGCAATACTAATTTCTGATAATACTCAAGATATGGGCCACATTTAATTGCAATTTCTAACATTCTCCCACTTGGCCCATACATCATCATTGTTAATCCTTATTTTTTGACAATTAAATATGGCCACAAAATAATTGTCAACTTAAGCTTGACAAACAACATAATCACCTTAGAAATTACTACACATGAATCATGGCGGTTATGTTTTAAGACAAACATTTCCTTCCATGTATTACAATGCATAATTCTTTCCAAGTGAGTAAAATAGGGTCCAAACTTTATTGATTCAAACGAACCATAACTTTACATGACAAACTTAATGTCCACAAAGTCATATAATTAATTTAAAGACATAAATATCAAGATTAACTAATGAGACGCATACAAATCACATGATCCTGAAACACTTTAGCCAGCAATCCTTTAGTTAATGGATCAACAATCATGGATTTCATGTTTACATACTCTATGGAGACTAACTCCCTTTTGATGTCTTCTCTTACAACCAAAAACTTAATACCAATATGTTTACTTCGGTTCCAATTTTATTATTCTTTGAAAAGAATACTGCAGCCTAATTATCACATAAGATCTTTATTGGTCTTTCAATTGAATTGATAACTTTAAGACCAGAAACAAAATTCTTCAACCATTTAGCCTGTGATATGGCTTCGTAGCAACCCATGAATTCCGCATCCATAGTGGATGATGCAACAATTGTTTGCTTTTTTCTTCTCCAAGAGCTAGCACATTCAGCTAAAAAGAAAATATAGCCCGAAGTGGACTTCTTAGAGTCCATAAATCCAGCGAAATCCGAATCTGAATATCCTATTATTTCCAAAGTATCAGAATGCTTGTATGTCAACTTGTAATCCTTAGTTCCTTGAAGATATCTGATAACCTTTTTTGCTGCCTTCCAATGTTCCTTGCCTGAGTTACTTTTGATATCTGCCCAACATTTCTATTGCGAATGCAATATCAGGCCTAGTGCTGACCTGAGCATACATGAGACTTCCTACCGCCGAAGCATAAGGAATGCCTTTCATCTCCTCTTGTTCCAATGTTGTTTGAGGACATTGATTAAGATTGAACTTTTCCCCTTTAACTATAGGTGCAGCAATTGATGAACAATTCTACATATTAAACCTTTTCAAAACTTTTTCAATGTAGGCCTTTTGAGATAATCCCAATGTCCTTAGAGATCTATCTGATGACAACCAAATGGTTAGGTTGCCTTGTTGATGATCTTATGGTTGAATTTTATCAAGTGATTTTCATAAACTAGATTGCAACCAAAATAAAGAGAAGAAAAGAAGAAAATGGATGGAGATTAGGGATGAAGATGACGCCAAAAACCAATGGGTTTGATAAACCTATGGAGTTCGCCACAAGAATCTTGGATTCTTGATAAGAAAAAGAGTTGGCTCAACCAAGAACCAAGTGTGACACCCTAACTCGGGTCATCACATGGTTACCCGTTTGCGGAAATAAAACTTAATTTGCTGGTTGCTTTCGGAAAATGTTTTCTCAACGTTCATCTTTTCAAAATATGGTGATAGAATTTTTTTCCTTTTCTGTTAACCTCATATGTTTTCTCACCTAAATCATCATCAGCTTAATTCTAACAACATAATATAACATAATCGTACCTAAGCTGGTCGTAACTAACAGACACTACAGCTGATAAAAGCAGCAACAGCATGCCTCGAACTAGACAGCCTTCATCTTCTTGTAGATATCATACCCCTCGTATGATTCTGATATGTTTGTAAGGGTGAGCCGCCAATATATGGATTTACCACGATAACTAAAAGCGCAACACAAAAGAAGGCACATACACATATACATGTCTATAACAACATACTCATTCATATCATAATATCTCGTTTATCAATGGGTTTCACACCCCAAACATCAACATTGGAAAAACTATGCATGAACACTTCAATACATCATCTAAACATTCATACTTAATCTCATGAGATATCTCCAACCTCTTGATGAGTTGATCAGACTTGATTACCACAGGCACACCGCCACAGGCACTCCCATCGCACACTGTCCAACATCGTGGCATAGTGATAACAATCTGAGATGGGGCCTCATTGTCCAAACCCTGGGCACAATGAGAACATCTTTGTATGATCTACCCTGACGCCGCAAGGTAATCCCTCTTTTGATTATGGCACGTCTGTCAAATGCATGCAAGAAAACATTTTATTCTCAACACTTTTCTTTGTGCTATATCTTTGTTTGTCAAAGCTCTCAAAAGCTTACGACTTAACATCTTTTGAAACATCTTTACATCTTTCATTAACAACACAGGACCTCAAAGTCCGAGTGCTCAATCACGAAGCCCCTAGACCTTGCAATTAGTCTTAGGTTCGTGGTAATAGAAAACATCTTACAATGTGTTAACTTCTTTTAGTAGATACCTAGTCTACAATACAACAAACCTTAATACCCCGACGTCTCGGTTATTAAGTTCCATAACATCATTTTACATCACTTTTACATCTTTTTACATCTTCTTACATATTTTTACATCTTACATCGTTCTACATCTTTTTACATCTTTTACATCTTTTTACATGTCCAAAATAAGACAACGTCTTAAGAACACTAGCACCCCTACATCTCAGTTACTAAGTTCTATATCGTCATTTACGTCATTAAGTAAAACTCATTTACCAAAAATTCTTTCTACTTGAAATTCGTTTATAAAACGTCCATTCATTGAAAATCCACTTTTCCTTTGGAAACCCATCTTTTCCAAAATAACGTCAAATCATCAATAACTTATTTTTATTGAAACTTCAACTCTAATAAATCAATTCAGATTAAATCTCTTTTTAAATTAAGTACTACTGTTTTCAAACTTTCCTCTTAAATAATTTCAAAACTTGCCGTCGTTTAGCATTTTCAAAGAAAATGTTCTTAAAGTCAAACTTTGACATTTCTTCTAAAATAATTTTCTTATATAATAAATAAGGTCTTTTCGAATATTAATTTCACAAAATCACTTTTTATAATATTTCGGAATTTCTTGTGTAAAAATTAGCAGTACTAAAAAAATTTCACGGTTACGCTCTCACCGTGACTCACAAATTTCTTTTACACTAATAAATCATTAAAATAATAATATTTCTCAAAACTCATTATTTTTCCAAAAATCATATTTTCCTCCACTATTATATTCCAACATTTCCCATAAAACGTTGAATACAACTTTCACAGCTTATTAAATCTTTTATCTGATTAATCGGTTGTGCACTGACCACTGTCAGGCCTCTCAAACAACACTCACAAACAACATTCAACAACATCATCATAATTATATCCCTAGGCAGATCATGCATCATAACAACATAATATACTACTGCAGATAATTAAAAGCAGATCAATCACCGATACACAGATAAACAACACATCGTAAACAACATAAACAATTAATCACAAACCACATATAAATCATATAAGCCACACTAAAAGCAAATAGTTATTGAGAAAATCCCTCAGGTAAGCTCCCCTTACCTCTTGAAGACTCAACTAACGTTTTCAAACAACCTCCCAATTTAATCCGATTTCCTCCGTCGCCTTTAGGTCAAACCAACCTGATTGATTCCTTCAAACGAATTGCAACCAAAATAAATCAAATTAAACCACAACATACTTAGCTCACGAGGGTTAGGTTTCGGCCAAGGGCTGACTTTTAGGGTTCAAAATCCTTAAAATTGCTAATCATGATTAAGTCATAGATTAATGGTCCTTAATTAACCTAAATCATGGATTAGTGACTAAACAACTAAGTTTCAAACTCAAAACTTCCTAACTCTTCTATACCAAGATTCGGCCTCAACATGTTCATAGGGCTAGGGTTCTTAATTTAATAAACCAACTTGGATTTATTAAGCATACATACTAATAGCTTGATTACTAAGATCATTAATGAAAACTATGAACAAAAACTCATTAAATCTCACCCACTTAGGGTTCGGCCAACATAGAGATTTTTGAGTAAATATTTTCATTTTAAGAAACTAACATGGATTAGAATGTGTAGACATACATGTCATATAGAAAACATGATCATACATGACAACACATGAACAAAACTCTACCAAACCTACTTTATTAGATTCGGCCAAGGCTAGGTTTTTAGGAAAGAAATTTTTGATTACATCATGCTCTTGGATTTAGATAATATACATGATATCAAGAAGATAGAAAGTAGTTTTATCATCATGTGATTTTTCTAGAATTTATTATGACTTTTCAAAGTTCTAGGGTTAGAAACTTTAAAGTGATAAACAACTATGATATAAGCCTTGAATCAAGAAACTTTCTAAAGAACATAGGCATGATTAAGAAAGAAGATTAGGATTTACCTCTTGAAGATCAATGATAAAGGAAATCCAAGAAACTTGCTTCACAAACTTATCACAAAAGAACTTATGAACTTAGGGTTTTGAACAAAAAGGCATTAGAAACTAAGTGAAAAGTGAGAGTATGATATTTATAGAGCTTGCTTGCGCCACTCTTGGAAGGATCTAGAGATGATGAGTTGTCTTGCTAAAAGGATTAAAATGCAAATACTTCCTAGGGACCATTTTGCAAAGATTCCAAAAGTTTAAGGACTAGTTTGCAAATTGTCATTAAATTGTCATGATGACTTTTTGTCACAATAAATGTGGTCTTATCTTGATGACTTTTGGGCTGATTTTTGTCATAGATATTTTAAGACAAAACAAGAAGGTTTGAGAAGATCAAAGAATGATATAGAACAAAGTGGAAGAATGTAGAATAATGTGGAAGATTGTTGAACATTCTAGAAAATTCTTAACTCATCCAACAACAAATGAGGGCAGCCATCAATCCCTCATGGACTTGCGCATGGGCTTAGCAAATTTGGGCTTGGTTCCATTTTTGTGGGGCCCGCTTGAAGATTTAAGCATTAAGCTTAAGATAGGAAACTTATATGGCTTCAAATGGGCTTTATGAAACTTAAGTCATGGGTAAGGAATTTGGGCCTCAAAGCCACGATCCTCTATGGATTTGGAACAAGGATTCTATCCCAATTCACTTGAAAAAAACTTAGAAACTAACTCAGGGACAAAAGGGTAATTAACAGAAAGTTCAGGGACTTAAGCGTAAAATTCATAAATTTTCACTTTAACCCTGAAAAACCTTATAGACTTAAAAATATGATTCATCCCCATGAATCATATCAAAATCCTAATATAAACTCTTTATCTGCTCTTAGGAACTCCAAAATCTCTTCCGTCGTCTAGCCGATTACATATTCCGCCCGTAAAAGGTAAATTATTTTATTTTTTTCTGAAATAATTCTAAAAATACACTCTTGTAGGAAATAAAATAAAAATCTTAAGTCTTTCGTTCAGGAATTAAAGTTAGGTTTTCTGAGTAGTAAACTTTTACTGTCAGTGAAAACACAGAAAACGGAAGACCGGTTTCCGTCTGAATTTTCAACCCACAAACTTCCCCGTAACTTATGAAAATAAGTATAACATGGAAATGACCTTGGTTTATCCAAAATCATTTTCTAAGTCATGGATAAAAATATATATGTTTATATATTTATTACCGATATTACGAAGCAGCGAAAATCGGGGTGTTACACCAAGGAGAACAAAATTCTCACAATATGGAATTCAATCCAAAATTAACGTCCAAGTTACATTACAAAGTGTTTTTGGCGTGTACAAATAGTCCCAATGTTGTGTACTTTGGCTTGCTTTGTTTACCCAAGATTCCATAACCTTCCCACCAACTCACATAACTTCCCAACTAAATGACCACTTAACTCACCAAAATAACTCATACACCAAAAAATCACGCCCCCCTCTAATGACTCTCTCTCTCGCTCATAATATGGTGGTTACACTTGCTTCTCAAATTAAAAGTGTAACCCCCCATAATTTACACAATTTATTCACACAACTAATGAGGAGTTTCTTATAACATGCAAGCTAAAGATTCCCTCCCCAAGAAACCTAAAACTTGTGTAACATAGGGAAATAGTGGGCTTGATCCAATTGTAACACTTAACAAATTTGGACCCACATACATAACCCATTACACTTATTGAATTAAAAAGAAAACAACTTAAATGGGCTTTTCTTCATGATGCACGCCATCACCATAATCATGGGTCTTCTAGTTGGATGAGATATATAACCAACTTGGGCTCCATTCCATCCAATCTTGCATTTGGGCTTGCTTCCATTATAAGTGTCATTATTTGAATTAAGATTTGTTGGGCTTTCTTGGTTGTAACTCTTGTCATGAGCCCATCAAGTCCTTGTGTTGTTTCTTGAACCATGCTCATTATTGGACTCATATCAACCCCTCCTCATTTGTGGTCCATCTAAAGTGAGCTTTTGCAAATCCATGCAAGTTTCCAAACCATAGGGTGCTTCCTTTGGAATGAAATCTCCAACTTTCTGCAAAAAATTTACAACACCACTAGACAAAGAGAAATCATTAGAAGCATTAGCAACTAGATAAAAACTTTTGCAATAAAAAATGCTTTGGGGCTGCCTTGAAATCAAAGCCTCATTCTCTTCACATTTTGTTGCCAAATAACTCTTTTTTTTCCACTAATTTTCACACTATTTTCCTCACTATTTTTCTCTTGATTTTTTTTTAACTTTTCATCACTCTTTTTTTCAATCTTTTTCTCACTCTCATTTTCTTTTCTCTCTTGCTCTCTCTTTTCTTTTGTCTCTTGCTCTCTCTTTTCTCTCATTTTTATTTGATCATCACGAACTTCTTTTGGAGACAAAGGACTAAGGATAACTTTTCGATTTTGATGCAAAAAAGAAAACTTCCTGGTATACCCATCATGATTGGCCTTCTTATCAAATTGCCAAGGCCTCCCTAGCAGCATATGGCTTGCCTCCATAGGCACCACATCTCAAAGTACACAATATTGATATTTACCAATTGAGAATGGAACCTCAACTTGTTTATTTACCACTATTTCTCCAACCTCACTTAACCATTGAAGCCTATATGGTTGTGGATGTGCCTTAGTAACAAGATTTAATTTTGAGACCAATCTAGAACTAACAACATTTACACAACTACCACCATCAATGATTAAAGAGCAAACCTTCTTTTGGATTAGGCACCTAGTACGGAAGATGCTTCCTCTTTGACTATTATCTTGCTCTTTAGTTTAGCTTCCCAATAGTCTTCTTACCATGAACAAGTCTCCTTCCGAAATTTCTTCTCCTTTTTCACTCTCCTCCTCACTTGAAGCCTCAGATTGGGAGAACACTTCTCCATTCCTTGTCACCATGATCCTCTTTGTTGGGTATTGAGATTCAATATATCCATGGCCTAGGCATTTGAACCAGTTCACATCACGATTCCTAGAAGTTGTTTCCAATGGTTTCTTTCCTTGAGAGGCGCTCACGGCCTCCTTAGAGAATGGTGCACCCTCCTTCTTTGAATCTTCCTTCCAACTTGAGGATGGAAATTTAGAAGAAGAATGAAATTTGGACTTCCTCCTTTTAAGTTGTTGCTCCACCTTGATTGCTTGTTGGACCAAATCTTCAAGCTCCACATAGTGTTGTAATTCCACTACATCTTGAATATCTTGATTCAACCCATGTAAGAATCGTGCCATGGTAGCCTCCCTATCTTCTTGATAGTTTGATCTAAGTAAGGCCAATTCCATCTCCTTGAAATACTCATCAACACTTTTTGAACCTTGTGTCAACCTTTGCAATTTGTTGTATAAGTCCCTATGGTAGTGATTTGGGACAAACCTCTTCCTCACGACAAACGTCATCTCTTCCAAAGTATCAATAGGATCCTCTCCATGTCTCCTCCTCACTTTTTGTAATTGGTCCCACCACATAAGGGCATATTCTTTGAACTCAAGGGCGGTTACTTTCACCTTCTTTCTTTCATTGTAAGAATGACAATCAAAAACTTGTTCAATTTTCATTTCCCATTCCAAATAAGCCTCGGGATCATTCTTCCCAATAAAGGAAGGAACTTTGATTTGACCTCTTCAATTCTTTGATCACCGTGACGCCTCCTACCTCTTCTTCCTCCTCTTCTAGGTGTTCCTCTTTCACTATCATAGCCACTTGAATCATCATGGTTTTGAAGGGTGGAAAGTTGTCTATCATAATTTGCTCACATCTCCTCCATTTGCCTTGTAAAGGGTTGGACTTGATTAGCCATCCTAGCATGGATGACTGCTGACCTTGGAGAAAGAGGTGGACTATCTCCTTGGGCTGCCATCACTTGAGTATAAAAATTTATAAGCTTACTCACTACACTCCCTCACTTGTGCACACAAATGTATTTCACTCTTTTGGCTTTCTTCACACAAGATGTAATTTGTCACTCTTGCCTTTTTCCACTCAATTGTCCTCCTTTAGTTCTTAGAAGAGTCAAACACAAAAACCACACAAAAATTCTAAAATTCAAGTAACAAAATCACAAAACTTATCAAAACAAAGGACACAAAAAAGGAAAGGCTAGAAAGGAAAAGATTTGGAAATAAGAACAAGGGAGGAAGGGAAAATTTTTCAAGAACACAAATTGCCTAAATATAACTTTTCTATTCTCTTTGTCTTAAACTTTCATGCACACATTTTTTTTTTAAATTCTGCACAATTTTTTTAAAAAACTTTGAAGAAGAGAATCACACTTGAAAACTTGTTTTGGAGCAATATCACAAATCATGAAATTTCCCTTCAAGTTATATATATATATATATATATATATATATATATATATATATATATATATATATATATATATATATATATATATATATACCACTTGATGACAACCAAATGGTTAGGTGATAGCGTGCGAATGCACGTGCGATTCCGGCAAGTGTACCGGATCGTCGCCAAGTAATAAAAGATATCGATCCCACAGAGACTATGTTCTCGAATCGCAACTAATTATCAAATCGATTAGATCTGGACTGTTTAAAAAGATTTTTATATTTTTGAAATGGTTTTTGAATTTGAATTTAAGAGATAAAACAGAATCAAACAAAACAGAAAACAAATCTTTTTGATTTTTCAGATCTAAATGGGTTCCTAGGGATTTAGGTTACCACAAGATCGTTTACGTTATGAAGTTGATTACCCTTGTTAATTAGCGAAATTGCCTTGAAGGCGAGTTTATCCTCTGATAGCTTAAGCTCCCTCTCGGGTTACAAAAGCCGTGCCCAATTGACCCGACCCCTACTCTCGTGGTAGTCGATCCCATATTGAACCCTTTGTGTTTCGTGACAACTCGTTGATCCTCGAGGGACGGCTTCTAACTCTCGTGATTTCAGTCCCAAGTCTGACTCTATAGATCCGACACCTAGGTTCACCGCTAGGTTCCTCCCTAGAATGTCTAAGTCATGCAAATAACCTAAGTTCACCGCTAGGTTCCTCCTTAGAATATCTACGTCTCGCTGATAAGCGGCCGAACTTTACGTGTGAAACACACTAGAAATCCTAAGTTCACCGCTAGGTTCCTCCTTAGAACGTCTACGTCCACGCAAATAAGCGGTCACGATTTTACGATTGATTAAACACTAGAAATCAGATCTAAAGTAAATCGTAATTAACAAAGAGTTTACATCAAATTTACATCATAAACAAACTTGGGCAGAGCCCTAATCCCTAGAAACTATGCTACTACTCACGCCTTGCCATGGAGATGACAGGCATGATTACAAATAACATGAAAATAACTAAGAGAAGAAGGAGAAGAAGAAAGAGATCCTAAATCTATGCCTAGAGTAGTAGCCCCAAAGGTCTGATCTATTGTCTCAGATCTGATGCCTTGGTCCATATTTATAGAAATGGGGAAGTTAGAGTCCCAAACCAACTCAAAATCTGATCTATTTCGGTTTCTTCAGGTCCAAGTAATGCGCGTCACGGCCGTGATGGCCATCACGGCCAGGCCGTGACGGTCTCTGCCTCTGGCTGCTTTGCAAATTTCAATTTCTCGCGACGCGAGATATGTCTCACGACGCGAGCCCTCTGCTTCATGGCCGTGAAGAATTTCACGGCTGGGCCGTGATGTGCTCTGACTTTTGGTGGTTTTGGGTCACGGCCGTGATGGCTATCACGGCCAGGCCGTGACAGACTCTGACTTCAGCCTTTCTTCTTTTTCAGTTTTGCTCGATCATGGCCGTGATGGGCATCACGGCTAGGCCGTGATGGGCATCACGGCTAGGCCGTGATGGGCATCACGGCTAGGCCGTGATGGGCTCTGTTTGGCTCATTTTCTTCAGTTTTAAAGCTCCATCTTCATCCAAACTTCATCATGGTTGATCTTGAGCAATTTACCCTTTATATCTGCAAAACAACACACGAAAACCGCCTTACCCGTTCCAAAGGAAAATTAACCTAAAATCTAATAAAAATATGCCTAAACTACATGAAAATGCATGCAAAATGATGGACAAAGATGAGGTGGAATCACACTCATCAAATCACCCCAAGCTTAAAACTTTGCTTGTCCTCAAGCAATTACTCAGGCCATAAGATATAAATCATTCAAAGCATGGATAGTGAACCAAGAACCCTAGAAGCTAATCCAAGTAATAGGCATTTTTAATAAGCATTCAAGAGATAATCAAGTTCAAGTCCAATTAGAAGCTTAGGTTTTTTCAAGTTCATGTCCTCACTGATTCGGGCACTCATCTCACCTCACTCAAGTGTTTCAGGGTTTATGACATTTCACTCCATTTCCTCAAGGAAAGTATTTTACCATAGGCTTGACTATTAACCAAATCTCTACTTTATTTAAGAAAACACTTAAGAATCAAGAGGTCTTTTCCTTTGGTTGTAATGTGGCCATGGGATTTATTGTTAGGTGGGAAAATCAAAGAAAGGGAATTTTCAAGAAGGCTAGATAGATTATCAAACATTACAAAGTATGACACCTTCTAAAATACCCCTTTTTGGGCTTTGGTTTACTTTTCCACCTTTCTTCCTTCATTTAATTTTTTTTTTCTTTTTCTTTTCATTTCTCACTTTCTTTGTCATCCCCTTCTCCATTTTTTTTTCTTTGTTTATTTCATTTTTATTTGTTTGGAGAAGGGGAGATTTATAGCTCAAGAGAAATTACTTTCTAACTTTTTCTTCCCATACTTTTTCCAACTACCAATTTGCCCTTATGTAATACTTTAAAAGGTGCCATACCAAGCATTATTTCTCAAATTAATTCAAGGTACCAAGAAAAGTATTTTATCTTTAGGCTCAAAATTGGGCAACTAGGGGGTAGCATTTATCATTCAAAGCTCGGGAGGCCGGAAAAATACCTAGTGCCTCAATCATTTTCAAAAATGTTTTCAGAAATTTTTAAGTTTTGAAATGGTTTCAAGTCAAGTTCTAGAAAATACAGTCCATGAGGAATTAAATCACTCTTTCACAAGAAATGGGGTAGATTTAGTGAATACCCCTTTTGGCTCAAAATCTTACATTTAGTAGTTCAAAAATCAGTGAGGTACACAAGTTTAAGGAACCACATGCTAATTATCAACTATCAAATGATTATCTCAAGAATTTTTATTTTTAGCCATATCACAAGAATAATGAAAAATTGGGTTCAAAATTCACTATCTCAATTCATTTGGCTCCAAGTTCTCACAATCGGATGCATGTTCTAAGTGAGAGGCAATCTAGAGAATGTGATCATACCAATCTATGCCTATGTGAATGCAATATGAATGCAACCATGCAAATGCAAAAATAAATACCCCTACCCCAAGCTTGATTACTTACATTGTCTCCAATGTAAATAATCAAGTCGGAGAGAGGAGAAAAATTGGAACAACTTACCGAGTCGGTAGCAGGTGTTGGCTCACATTCTAATCAAAACTTGGGTAGAAATTGTATCACGGCCGTGAGGCTTATCACGGGCAGGCCGTGATCGTTTCTGATCCTCAGGAGTTGCCCTGTCACGGCCGTGATCTACATCACGGCTAGGCCGTGATGCTCTCTGATCTTGGCATCCTACTCATCACGCCCGTGATGGTTGTCACGGCTAGGCCGTGATGCTCTCTGTGCTCTTGTTTAGTTCATCACGGCCGTGACCACTGTCACGGCCAGGGCGTGATGGCCTCTGACTTTATCTTTTTTTATGCTCTTCTTCTCTTTCTCAACCTGAAAACACTAGACAAACCTATTAATGATATTTTTACCTCTTGATCTTCTCAAATTATTCAAGAGGTGAATTCAAAAACAAAACGAAAAAGGGAAAGAAAACTTGGGTTGCCTCCCAATAAGCGCTTATTTATGGTCTTAAGCTTGACCAAACTTCCTTCAGTCAACCGGGGTCGGCTGGGCGTAGAAGTGCAGGCACACTTCTCTTCCATGGAGCTCCTTCAAATAGCCGTTTCTGCTCATACGGCCAATAATGCTTCCGCTTCGCTCTTTTCTTTCGGAGCTTCCTAGCCTTCCTTCCTCCCGGCGGAAGTATTGTTTCTGCATGGACAGCAATTCCAACTTCACCACTGGGTGCATCTCCAACCATGCATATCTTTGGGGTTGCTTCCATGCTAAGTTCTTTCTCTACCGCTGGAGACGTTACATCAATTCTGCACACATGGCTCTCAAAAGGAGGGTTGTTACAAGAGTTAATCAACTGAAAATTTACCCTACCTTCCTTTACATTTAGAGAGAGTTTGCCATTCCTTACGTCTATTAATGCTCCAGCGGTTGCCAAGAATGGCCTTCCTAAAATGATGGGGAATTTAGAATTCCCTTTCATGTCCAATACCAAGAAGTCGGTAGGGATGAGAATTTTCCCTACCTTTACAGGAACATTCTCTAGTATGCCTAGAGGAGTCCTAGTTGAGCCATCCGCAATTTGTAAGGGGAATTTGAATGGTCTCAACTCTTTGCTTCCCAACCTTTCCATGATAGTGAGGGACATCAAGCTCGCACTAGCCCCTAGGTCACATAAGGCTTGGTCAATTTGCACTTGTTCAATCGAGCAAGCGATGGAGAAACTACCTGGGTCTTTCAGTTTAGTAGGCATTTTAGTCTCTACATCTACTTGCTTTTTCCTGACCAACCTCTGTGGGAAAGGTATCGGGGGTTGGTACGGTGGTGGAGGGACATATTTCGGTTCTGGCTCTTCTTTTTCGCTCGTGTCCTCCTCCGGTTCCACGTCCATTTCAGCTACCCCCACCCCAAGCTTATCATCCCTCAAGTGTATGACATTGCAATGCTCATTGGGATTTGCTTGGGTTACCCCGGAATGCACCCTTAGGTCTCGAGTACGTGCTGGCTTGTTGGGCAATCTGGTTTTCTAGCATCTTGTTATGAGTTGCTAAGTTGTCTACCTTAGATGCTAGATCCTTTATTGCCTCACTCACTGCCCTTCCTTGTTGTCTAAACTCCTCATTTTGTTTTGTCTGAGTTTCGACAAAACTTTCAAATAAAGTCTCGAGTTTAGATCTTTGTACCTGAGGGTACCCCGGTGCTACTCTCTTATTACCTTGACCCTCTTGGAACTCATGGTTGAGCGTGTTGTTGTAGTTGCCGTAAGAGAGGTAAGGGTTGTTTCTTCTTTGGTTGTGGGGATTTGGGGGAGCATAGTTGGGCAGCTTCGGGTTTGTATCATAGTAGTTGTTACAAGAATTCACTTGTTCACCCGAAGCGCCGGATCCATGTGGGCATCCCATCATGTCATGTCCCTGCATTCCACAAATCTCACAAACAAGGTTAGTAGCACCTAATGCACTCACATTAGCTCTTTCAAGCCGATCAAAACGTTTATTAAGTGAGTCTATCTTTGACATAATAAGATCTGTGCTATTTACCTCAAACTTACCCCCCGAAATCTTGTTCGGGTTATTACCTCTTTCGGATCCCCATTGGTGGTAGTTGGTGGCAACATTCTCGATGATGTTGAATGCCTCAGTGAGAGGCCTATTCATAAACGCTCCACCGGCTGCAGAATCTAGTGACACCTTCGAAGAGTAGTCCAATCCGTTATAGAAGGTGTGCACTATTAACCACCTCTCGAGTCTGTGATGTGGGCACGACTCCAGCAGTCCCTTATATCGATCCCAGGCTTCCGATAATGATTCTCCGTCTTTTTGGAAGAAGCCGGTGATCTGGGTTCTTATGTAGGCCGTCTTGGATGGAGGGAAGAATTTCTCCAAGAACGCCTGCTCCAATTGGTCCCAAGTGGTCAAAGTGTTAGCGGGGATTTGCTTAAGCCAGGCCTTCGCCTTTCCAGTGAGAGATGAGGGGAACAGTCTCAAACGCACAACATCGACTGAGGCTCCATGAATCCGGATTGCGTCGGTGAACTCTAAAAATGTCTCTATGTGATCGGTCGGGTCCTCCGAAGGCAATCCTCCGAATTGATGTTGCCTAATCATGTTGATTAGCATAGGCGGTATGGTGTAGTTCTCCGCCTCAATCTCTGGCCTTGCAATCCCAGTTCGCAAGCCTCTCGCATTTGGGGCTGCGTAGTCCTTCAAAGGCTTTGTATCCGGTTGATTCGCCATGAGTGGAACGGGACTCAACCTTTCTCCCTCTCTTTGTAGTCTTCTACGTCTGTGGAAGGTCCTCTCGATCTCCGGATCAATCTCACTAAGGCTCCCAAGACTTAGAGATCTTTGCATATAACACACAGAGAGATGGATACAATAGAAGGAAAAGAAAATTTTTTTTTTTAAATTTTTCAGAAATAAAAATCAAACAAAAAGAAAAGGTCCAGAAAAATCAATTCAAAATTTGAATTGAGATTCGAAAAGCACTGATCCCGGCAACGGCGCCAAAAACTTGATAGCGTGCGAATGCACGTGCGATTCCGGCAAGTGTACCGGGATCGTCGCCAAGTAATAAAGATATCGATCCCACAGAGACTGTGTTCTCGAATCGCAACTAATTATCAAATCGATTAGATCTGGACTGTTTTTAAAAAGATTTTTATATTTTTGAAATGGTTTTTGAATTTGAATTTAAGAGATAAAAAGAATCAAACAAAACAGAAAACAAATCTTTTTGATTTTTCGGATCTAAATGGGTTCCTAGGGATTTAGGTTACCACAAGATCGTTTACGTTATGAAGTTGATTACCCTTGTTAATTAGCGAAATTGCCTTGAAGGCGAGTTTATCCTCCGATAGCTTAAGCTCCCTCTCGGGTTACAAAAGCCGTGCCCAATTGACCCGACCCTACTCTCGTGGTAGTCGATCCCATATTGAACCCTTTGCGTTTCGTGACGACTCGTTGATCCTCGAGGGACGGCTTCTAACTCTCGTGATTTCAGTCCCAAGTCTGACTCTATAGATCCGACACCTAGGTTCACCGCTAGGTTCCTCCCTAGAATGTCTAAGTCATGCAAATAACCTAAGTTCACCGCTAGGTTCCTCCTTAGAATATCTACGTCTCGCTGATAAGCGGCCGCCGAACTTTACGTGTGAAACACACTAGAAATCCTAAGTTCACCGCTAGGTTCCTCCTTAGAACGTCTACGTCACGCAAATAAGCGGTCGCCGATTTTACGATTGATTAAACACTAGAAATCAGATCTAAAGTAAATCGTAATTAACAAAGAGTTTACATCAAATTTACATCATAAACAAACTTGGGCAGAGCCCTAATCCCTAGAAACTATGCTACTACTCACGCCTTGCCATGGAGATGACAGGCATGATTACAAATAACATGAAAATAACTAAGAGAAGAAGGAGAAGAAGAAAGAGATCCTAAATCTATGCCTAGAGTAGTAGCCCCAAAGGTCTGATCTATTGTCTCAGATCTGATGCCTTGGTCCATATTTATAGAAATGGGGAAGTTAGAGTCCCAAACCAACTCAAAATCTGATCTATTTCGGTTTCTTCAGGTCCAAGTAATGCGCGTCACGGCCGTGATGGCCATCACGGCCAGGCCGTGACGGTCTCTGCCTCTGGCTGCTTTGCAAATTTCAATTTCTCGCGACGCGAGCCCTCTGCTTCATGGCCGTGAAGAATTTCACGGCTGGGCCGTGATGTGCTCTGACTTTTGGTGGTTTTGGGTCACGGCCGTGATGGCTATCACGGCCAGGCCGTGACAGACTCTGACTTCAGCCTTTCTTCTTTTTCAGTTTTGCTCGATCATGGCCGTGATGGGCATCACGGCTAGGCCGTGATGGGCTCTGTTTGGCTCATTTTCTTCAGTTTTAAAGCTCCATCTTCATCCAAACTTCATCATGGTTGATCTTGAGCAATTTACCCTTTATATCTGCAAAACAACACATGAAAACCGCCTTACCCGTTCCAAAGGAAAATTAACCTAAAATCTAATAAAAATATGCCTAAACTACATGAAAATGCATGCAAAATGATGGACAAAGATGAGGTGGAATCACACTCATCATTAGGTTGGCTTGTTGATGATCTTATGGTTGAATTTTATAAGTGATTTTCATAAACTAGAATGTAACCAAGAAACAACACAAGGACTTGATAGGCCCATGACAAGAGTTTCACACAAGAAAACCCACCAAGTTTTAATTTAAATAGTGGTTCTTATCATGAAAACAAGCCCAAATGCAAGAGTTAATGGAATGGAGCCCAAGTTGGTCACTTACCTTATCCAACTAGAAGATCCATGAACAAGATGATGAAAGGCGTGAACTAGTGCAAGGCCCAATTAGTTGTTTTCTTTTAAGTTCAATAACTGTAATGGGTTGTGTGTTTGAGTCCAGTTACTAAGTGATATTTTTGGGTCAAGCCCACTTCATTTCATGTTGTTACACGAGTTTTAGAGTCTTGTTGGAGGGAATCTTTGGCTTGCATGCTATAAGAAACTCCTCATTAATTGTGAATAAATTGTATAAATTATGGGGGGTTACACTTTTAATTTGAGAAGCAAGTGTAACCACCACATAATGAGTGAGAGAGAGAGTCATCGCGGGGGGTGGGGGTAACCTTTCATTTTGGTGGCTGAGTTAAGATTAGTTTTTGTGAGTTTTTAATGTCTTTACTAGGTCAATTTATGTGGGTGTTAAGTTAGTTTAGTGGCTGAATTAAAATGGGTGTTAAGTTAGTCATGATTAAGCTAGTTATGTGGGGGTTTTCGAATCATTTGGAAGACTAAGTGTGAGCCAAATGAAATCAGTCACACTTCTATATGTAAATGATTCCTAACACATGAATAAACAACTTGGATGTTAATTTTGGATTGAATTCCATATTCTGAGAATTTTGTTCTCCTTGGTTCTTGGTTGAGCCAACTCTTGTTCTTATCAAGTATCCAAGATTCTTGTGGCGAACTTCATAAGCTTATCAAACCCTTTGGTTTGTGTTGCCATCTTCATCCCTAAACTCCATCCATTTTCTCTTTTTGTTCTCTTTATTTTGGTTACAATCTAGTTTATGAAAATCACTTGAATTTCTAAGTTTTGTTCTTCATCTTCTACCTTTCTTCTTTTCTTCTTTTAAACCCCAAAAAAAAAACTTTGATTCTGTTTGTGAAGGGAAATTTTTGTGAATTGTCTTTTGATCCAAAACAAGTTTGCAAGTGCGATTCTCTTCTTCAAAGTTTGAAAAAAAAAATTGTGTAGATTTTTAAAAAAAATAAGGAAAAACAATTGTGCATGAAATTTGAGAAAAAGAGAAGAGAAAAGTTCTATTTGAGCAATTTTGTGTTCTTGAAAAAATATTTCCCTTCTTCCCTTGTTCTTATTTCCAAAGCTTTTCTTTTCTAGCCTTTCCTTTTATTCCTTTGTTTTTGATAGGTTTTTGTGATTTTTTTTACTTGAATTTTGGAATTTTTGTGTGGTTTTTGTGTTTGACTCTTCTAAGACCTAAAGGAGGACAATTGAGTGGAAAAAGGCAAAAGTGACAAAATAAATCTTGTGTGGAAAAAGCCAAAAAGAGTGAAAAACAATTGTGTATACAAGTGAGGGAGTGTGGTGAGGAAACTTAAAATTTCTTCTACTCAAGTCATGGCAGAACATGATGATAGTTCACCTCCTACTCCAAGGACGGCTGCTCTCCAAGCTAGGATGACTAATCAAATACAAGCCCTTACAAGGCAAATGGAGGATATGCAAGAAAATTATGATAGATAACTTGCCAACCTTCAAACAATGATGATTCAAGCGGATATGAGAGTGAAAGAGGAGGATCAAGAGGAAAGAGGCGTGAAGAATTAAAAGACTTGAAAGGGTCAAGATCAAAGTTCCTTCCTTTATTGGGAAGAATGATATCGAGGCCTATTTGGAATGGGAAATGAAAATTGAACAAGTTTTTGATTCTAATTCTTACAATGAAAGTTTTTTATTGAATATGCCCTTGTGTGGTGGGACCAATTACAAAAACAGAGGAGGAGACATGGAGAGGATCTTATTGATACTTGGGAAGAGATGAAGTTTGTCATGAGGAAAAGGTTTGTCCCAAATCACTACCATAGGGACTTACACAACAAATTGCAAAGGTTGACACAAGGTTCTAAAAGTGTTGATGATTATTTCAAGGAGATGGAATTGGCCTTACTTAAGTCAAACTATCAAGAAGATAGGGAGGCTACCATGGCTCGGTTCTTACATGGGTTGAATCAAGATATTCAAGACATGGTGGAATTACAACACTATGTGGAGTTTGAATATTTGGTCCAACAAGCAATCAAGGTGGAGCAACAACTTAAAAGGAGGAAGTCCAAATTTCAATCTTCTTCTAAATTTCCATCCTCAAGTTGGAAGGAAGATTCAAAGAAGGAGGGTGCACCATTCTCTAAGGAGGCCGTGATCACCTCTCAAGGAAAGAAACCATTGGAAACAACTTCTAGGAGCCGTGATGTGAAGTGCTTCAAATGCCTAGGCCATGGACATATTGCATCCCAATGCCCAACAAAGAGGACCATGGTGACAAGGAATGGAGAAGTGTTCTCCCAATCCGAGGCTTCAAGTGAGGAGGGGAGTGAAAAATGAGAAGAAATTCCGGAAGGAGACTTGTTCATGGTAAGAAGACTATTGGGAAGCCAAACTAAAGAGCAAGATGATAGTCAAAGAGGAAGCATCTTCCGTACTAGGTGCCTAATCCAAGAGAAGGTTTGCTCTTTAATCATTGATGGTGGTAGTTGTGTAAATGTTGTTAGTTCTAGATTGGTCTCAAAATTAAATCTTGTCACTAAGGAACATCCACAACCATATAGGCTTAAGTGAGGTTGTAGAAATGGTGGTAAATAAGCAAGATGAGGTTCCTTTGTCAATCGGGAAATACCATGATAGTGTACTTTGTGATGTGGTGCCTATGGAGGCAAGCCATATGTTCCTAGGGATGCGTTGGCAATTTGATAAGAAGGCCAATCATGATGGGTACACCAACAAGTTTTCTTTCTTTCATCAAAACCGAAAAGTTATCCTCAGTCCTTTGTCTCCAAAAGAAGTTCGTGAGGATCAAATAAAAATGAGAGAAAAGAGAGAGCAAGAGAGAAAAGAAAGAGAGAGTGAGAAAAAGATTGAAAAAAAGAGTGATTAAAAGTTAAAAAAAATCAAGATAAAATTAGTGAGGAAAATAGTGTGGAAATTAGTGAGAAAAAAGATAGTAATTTGGCAACAAAAAGTGAAGAGAAGGAGGCTTTGATTTAAAGGCAGCCCCAATGCATTTTTTGTTGCAAAAATTTTTATTTAGTTTCTAATGCTTCTAATGATTTCTCTATGTCTAGTGGTGTTGTAAATTTTTTGCAGAAAGTTTGAGATTTCATTCCAAAGGAAGCACCCTATGGTTTGGAAACTTGCATGGGTTTCCAAAAGCTCACTTTAGATGGACCACAAATGACTAATTTTGGTGATGAAGGCTTCAATTCGAGGTCGAATTCACTCAAAGAAGAAGGGGATGATATGATCCCAATAAGGAGCATGGTCCAAGAAACAACGCAAGGACTTGATGGGCCCATGACAAGAGTTTCACACAAGAATGCCCAACAAGTTTTAATTCAAATAGTGGTTTTTATCATGAAAACAAGCCCAAATGCAAGAGATGATGGAATGGAGCCCAAGTTGGTCACTTACCTTATCCAACTAGAAGATCCATGAACATGATGATGAAGGGCGTGAACTAGTGCACGGTCCAATTAGTTGTTTTCTTTTAATTTCAATAAGTGTAATGGGTTGTGTGTTTGAGTCCAATTACTAAGTGATGTTTTTGGGTCAAGCCCACTTCATTTCATGTTGTTACACGAGTTTTAGAGTCTTGTGGGAGGGAATGTTTGACTTACATGCTATAAGAAACTCCTTATTAGTTGTGAATAAATTGTATAAATTATGAGGGGTTACACTTTTAATTTGAGAATCAAGTGTAAATGACGCCTAACACATGAATAAACAACTTGGATGTTAATTTTGGATTGAATTCCATATTGTGAGAATTTTGTTCTCCTTGGTTCTTGGATGGGCCAACTCTTATTCTTATCAAGAATCAAGATTCTTGTAGCGAACTTCATAAGCTTATCAAACCCATTGGTTTGTGGCACCATCTTCATCCCTAACCTCCATCCATTTCCTTTTTTTTCTTCTCTTAATTTTGGTTACAATCTAGTTTATGAAAATCACTTGATAAAATTCAACCATAAGATCATCAAAGAAGGCACCCCAACCATTTGGTTGTCATCCGATGGCCCCACAAAACAAGAGTTTTGATAAGCCTATGAAGTTCGCCACAAGAATGTTGGATTCTTGATAAGAACAAGGGTTGGCTCAACCAAGAACAAAGGAGAAACAATATTTCTCACAAATGGATTTCAATCCAAAATTAATGTCCAAGTTACATTACAAAGTGTTTTTGGCGTGTACAAACAGTCCCAAGGCTGTCTACTTTGGCTTGCTTTGTTTACCCAAGATTCCATAACCTTCCCACCTAATAACTCACATAACTTCCCAACTAAATGACCACTTAACTCACCAAAATAACTCAGCCACCAAAAATCCCCCCCCCCCCCCGTATGACTCTTTCTCTCTCACTCATAATGTGGTGGTTTCACTTGCTTCTCAAATTAAAATTTTAACCCCCCATAATTTACACAATTTATTCACAAAACTAATGAGGAGTTTCTTATAGCATGCAAGCTAAAGATTCCCTCCCCAAGTAACCTAAAACTCATGTAACATAGGGAAATAGTGGGCTTGATCCAATTGTAACACTTAACAAATTTGGACCCACTTACATAACCCATTACACTTATTGAATTAAAAATAAAACAACTTAAATGGGCTTCTCTTCATGGTGCACACCCCACATCACCATAATCATGGGTCTTCTAGTTGGATGAGATATGTCACCAACTTGAGCTCCATTCCATCCAATCTTGCATTTGGGCCTGTTTCCATTATAAGAGCCATCATTTGAATTAAGACTTGTTGGGCTTTCTTGGTTGTAACTCTTGTCATGGGCCCATCAAGTCTTTGTGTTGTTTCTTGAACCATGCTCCTTATTAGGCTCATATCACTATCCCTATGAATCTCTATGCCAATGACATAGGAGGCTTCACCCATATCCTTCATATCTAAGTTTTGTGATAGGAAAAGTTTTGTATCATGCAAGAGACCAAAATCACTGCTTGCAAGTAAAATGTCATCTACATATAGGACTAAAAAGATAAACTTACTCCCACTGACTTTGAGGTATATGCATTGGTCTACCACATTTTCCTCAAATTCATATTTGGAAATGACATTGTGAAACTTTATATACCATTGGCGGGAAGCTTGTTTTAGCCCATATATAGATCTTCTAAGCTTGCAAACTAAGTGATTGCCTTTGTCACTTTCAAAGCCCATAGGTTGTGACATGTACACTTATTCCTCAAGATCCCCATTGATAAAAGTTGTTTTCACATCCATTTGATGTAACTCTAGATCAAAATAAGCTACTAAGGCCATGATTATTCTAAATGAATCCTTCTTACAAACTGGAGAGAAGGTTCCATGATAATCAATACCTTCTTTCTGAGTAAAGCCTTTGGCTACAAGTCTTGCTTTATATCTTTCGACATTACCAGTTGAATCTCTTTTGGTTTTAAAAATCCATTTATAACCGACAGGAGAAACTCCTTTTGGTAATTCTACTAGATCCCAAACTTGATTTTTAGCCATTGACTCCATTTCATATTTCATGGCATCATACCACAATTTAGAGTCTTCTCTACTCGTGGCTTATGAAAATGTAGTAGGATCATCCTTAGGTCCAACATCATAGTCAGACTCTTGAAGGTACACTATATAGTCACTAGAAGTTGCAGATTTCCTATCTCTTGTAGATCTCCTTAATGCTATTGGCTCTTGATCAATAGGCTCTATATTAGCAGGTTCCTCATGTGGTATATTCTCAATAAGTGGTTCTTGATGAGTTGACAGATGTTCAACCGTATCACGTTGATTAAGTTGAACACTAACTAGCTCTGTTGCTTTTAGAGGTATCACAGGTGATTCCCTTATTTCCTCAAATTCCATTTGTTGAGAATTTCCACTCCCACTAACTTCATGATCTTCAAGAAATTTTGTATTTCTAGCTTCAACTATTTTAGGAGTGTGTGAAGGACAATAAAACGTATACCCTTTGGAGTTAGTTGGGTAACCAATAAAATAGCCACTGGTGGTTCTTGAGTCCAATTTCCTAATGTTTGGATTGTAAATCCTTACTTCAACTGGACAACTCCATACATGTAAATGTCTTAAACTAGGTTTCCATCCATTCCAAATTTCAAAAGGTGTCTTTGGAATAGCCTTAGATGGCACCCTGTTTAATACATATACAGCAGTTTTCAAGGCTTCATTCCATAAGGACATAGGTAATACCTTTGAACTGCTAATCATGCTTCTAACCATGTCCATAAGTGTGCGGTTCCTTCTTTCAGCAACACCATTTTGTTGTGGTGTACCAGCCATAGTATATTGGGTAATAATACCCTCTTCTATAAGGAACTTACAAACGGACCAGGTTGTTGTCCCTTTGCTGTGTATCTACCATAATATTCCCCACCTCTATCCGATCTTATGAACTTTATTTTCTTTTCCTTTTGTTTCTCTACTTCCGCTTTGAAAACTTTAAAAGCATCAAGTGCTTCTGATTTTTCAAACAGAAGATCTACATGAATCTTGAATGATCATCGATGAAAGAGATAAAATATCTCTGACCATTTAAATAAGGCGTGGGAAACGGACCACAAATATCTGTATGAATAATTTCAAGAAGCTCACTACTTCTTTTGGCACCTTTAGTGGTCTTGTTGGTTTGCTTTCCCTTCATGCATTCCATACAAGTACCAAAATCAGTAAAGTCAAGATTCTTAAGAATTCCTTCCTTTACTAATCTCTTAAGTCTTTCAAGAGAAATGTACCCCAACCTCTTATGCCAAAGCATAGAGGAATCCTCATTCACAATACTTCGCTTAGCACCAACATTGGTGGTATGTAAGGCTACGAGACTTCTTTCAAAAAAAGGATCTAATTCAAACTTAAATAAATTTTCAACCAAAATTCCAGAACCAACAACTTTATTATCATGCAACAGTTCAAAAGAAACGTCACGAAAATAAAACCGATAACCAGTACGAGTAAGCTTAGAAACAGAAGCCAAGTTTCTAGAAAATGTCGGAACATAAAAAGTGTTTTCCAAGAGCAAACAAATTCCAAAATTCGAAACAAGTTGATAAGTCCCAACAGCCTCCACATGTGAACTCATCCGATTTCTCGTATAGATGCTTTGTTCACTTCCCTTTGGTTTCTGCAGGTTTAGAAAGCCCTGCACATTATTAGCAATGTGAATTGTAGAACGTGAATCAATCGACCAAGTATTGCTCAGAACTTCAATGAAATTTGATTCAAAACAAGTAAAGGCAAAATTACCTTTCTTTTTGAGCAATTTCTTGCATTTAGGACAATCCCTCTTCATGTGTCCAGCCTTTTTGAAGAAAAAGCAATTTCCCTTCTTCCCATTCCGCTTCATGTGAACAGTTTTGCGGATTCCAAGAACACCATTGCCTCTTCTCCCATTTCCTTTATCATGAGTCACCATATGAGCACTTTCAGGTGTCTCATGCTTCAATCTCTCCTCCTCTTGAACACACATGGTCAAAAGTTCATAGATTGACCATTTATCCTTATGTGTGTTGTAGGATATTTTGAAAGGACCATATTCCGCAGGAAGAGAATTGAGTATGAAATGCACAAGAAATGATTCGGAAATTTCCACTTCAAGGGACTTAAGTTTAGCAGCAATATCCCTCATTTCCATGATGTGCTCACGCACACCCCTGATTTTATCATGCTTCATGCTTGAAAGCTTCTCCATTAGGGTGCTGGCCAACGACTTGTCAGAGCTAACAAACTGCTCCTCAATAGCCTTCATATAAGCTTTTACCTTATCACATTCGGGAATAGGGCCCCGTTTGGGTAAATAACTTAACTAAGCACTTATAGCATAAGGCCTTATTGTACAAGAGCTTATGCCATAAGAGCTTGAATTCAATAAGTCATGTGCGTTTGGATGCATATTTCCAAAAGCACTTATACAAAATTAAGGCGTTTGGATACATTACAAGTGCTTAATTTTGCGCCGGGCGCTACATCACCAGCGCTGGGCGCTGGCTTCTGGTTTGCACTCTCGCGACGCGAGCCAAGGTTCGCGTCGCGAGAGTGCAAAATCACTTCCCGCATAGGACCATCGGCTGGCGCCAGATCGCTTTTCGGTATTTGGCGCGCGCTTTCTTGCCAGACGCTGACGCTTCTTTGCCATTAGGGCGCTGGTACTCATAAGAGCTTATGAAATGGCATAAGTTAGTTTTCCTAACTTATGAGAATAAGTTAAAAACAACTTATGAAATGCCATAAGTTCTTTTCATAAGTTGTGGCAAACACGTGGCATAAGAACTTATGGCATCAGATAAGTCATAAGGAGCTTATTTAAGCTCTCACAAACGGGGCCTAGATCCCCTAATGCTTTTGCTTATATGAGACTTAACAAGCATCAAACCTAAGCGATTAGATCGCTCCCACCGCTCATAGTTAGCCTTTTCTTCTTGAGCACTTCCATCCGCGGGAATGAGTGGTTCATCTACACGTAGTGCCAAGTCCATTTCCATACACCCCAAGGTCAAGATAATTTGTTCTTTCCAATCAGCGTAATTGTCACTAATCAACATAGGAATTCGAGACTCAAGAAAGGTATTAGTAGGAACAACTGTAATATAAGGATTACAAATATTAATGGTACGAATAAAAATTTAACAAAGTAATTAATTCAAACCTTCCTATGGGAGAGGTGCAAATCATGCATAGAATTTACAAACTTTATTTATGGACGTAATTAAACATCATAATAAAATAAATCATACCCGTGGGCTTAGAAATATTTTATCATGATTTTTAGTCCATTTTATAATCTTGATTAACTATTACCTTCCTATGGGGCCAAGTAATAATTCTTTTATTCCAATGCCTAGGATGCTATGGCTACTCCCAAACATGTAATCATATAATGTAATCCAAACAATAATTCACAATAATCCAGAATATTAAACCACACAAAAATTATTGTTAAGGACGGTTTCTTGCATATCAGCACAAATACAATGCACCTTGTAAATCTTTAATTACAATTAATAACGATTTAAAAATAATAACTGCACTTTTAAATTATTAAAAATAGTACCGTAATGCTTCCGTGCCCTTTTAAATTATTCACTTTTAAAGGCTCTCTAATTTTAAAAACAATTGCCTTAATGGACCATAGCAGAAAGCATCGTTGTTTAAAAAAAATAATAAAAAATTCTAATACATCCACCGAGCATCAATATCAGAAAGCATTAACAAATTTCAATAAAATAAATTTCATGGCCAAACCACATCATGGACATCATTATTATATATTAAAATATAATAATCATTCAAGGCTATGTTTCTGATCCTTTACGCTAAAATGGTGGCTTTCTATTTTTAAACACATAAGATTTGCAATTCATTGCTTTATTGTTACTGTAAAATCCGTTGCCTCGGTTTGCCTAAAACATGTACAGAATAAAATCATGTACGTTCCCACGGATCAAAGCAAATGTACAGTCTCGGAGGATTTAAAAACTTGATAGTTTTACGATAGCAATTCATACAATAAAAAATTAAGCAATGATCTCACAACAATATTTAATCTCACGAACAGAAATTCAATAATAGAAGAACATAACAAAATTGCTGAATAACAAGGCTATAGTGATGGCTCTGATACCGATTGTTGGACCTCAATGTTGAATATTAAATATATTCATATCATTGTCATCGGTCCATGATACAAAGCACTATCATACAAATATGATTAAAGAAGAATGCGGAAGCATACCTCCATTAGTAACCATTGTTATCAAGCACTCTCCCTCTTAAGAAATCTAACAAACAGCTTATGCTCACGAACTAGCAACTTGTTTTAGAGAAAGAAAATAGAGGAATCTTCTGTCCTTTGCCTTTTCTGTAGTGTGCGAACCAATGGAGCATCATAGGTTTTTTATAGGCAAGGTTAGTGACCATCTCATGATTGTAGAATTATAACTACTCCTTCATTAGCTCCTGCATTAAGAGCCAATAATCACTTTTTGTAACTCCTAATCCCATTTGAATTTATAACAACTCTAAGAACATCAAGCAATATTAATTTATGATAATACTCAAGATATGGGCCACATTTAATTGCAATTTCTAAAAGGTATTTCTCAATATTCCCCTTGTTTCATTTCAAGAACATGTCTTAGAGTGTGTTTGTTTAAAGTATTATAACTTTATTCCCGGGAAAGTGAGGTAGGGAATGCAGCATTCCCATGTTTGTTTCAAGCTTTTAAAAATTATTCCTAGGTACTTTTTATTCCCAGGTTTAATATTTACATACGATTCACTCACTTTTTATTTTAAATGGTGGGAATCTAACATTCCCATGAGAATAAAACTCATCCCACACTTCCTTCCGCGGGAATGGGTGGTTCATCCACACGTAGTGCCAAGTCCATTTCCATACATCCCAAGGTCAAGAGAATTTGTTCTTTCCAATCAGCATAGTTGTCACCAATCAACATAGGAATTCGAGACTCAACCTTAAAGGTATTAGTAGGAACAACTGTAATATAAGGATTACAAATATTAATGCTACGAATAAAAATTTAACAAAGTAAATTCAAACCTTCCAATGGGCAGAGGTGCAAATCATGCATAAAATTTACAAACTTCATTTATGGACGTAATTAAACATCATAATAAAATAAATCATACCTGTAGGCTTAGAAATATTTTATCATGATCTTTAGTCCATTTTATAATCTGGATTAACTATTACCTCCCTATAGGGCCAAGTAATAATTCTTTTATTACAATGCCTAGGATGCTATGGCTACTCCCATAATCATATAATGTAATCCAAACAATAATTCACAATAATCCAGAATATTAAGCCACACAAAAATTATTGTTAAGGACGATTCTTGCATATCAGCACAAATATAATGCACCTTGTAAATCTTTAATTACAATTAGTAACAATTTAAAAATAATAACTGCACTTTTAAAATATTAAAAATAGTACCGTAATGCTAGTACCGTAATGCTTCCTGCCCTTTTAAATTATTCAACAATTCCATATCTCCGCCTTTAATGCACATATTATGGCAGCGTGAATGCACTTTTAAAGGCTCTCTAGTTTTAAACCTTGTGGACCATAGCAGAAAGCATCTTTGTTTAAAAAAAATTAAAAAATTCTAATACATCCACCGAGCATCAATATCAGAAAGCATTAACAAATTTCAATAAAATAGATTTCATGGCCAAACCACATCATGGACAGCATTATTATATATTAAAATATAATAATCAGCTATGTTTCTGATCCTTTACGCTAAAATGGTGGCTTTCTATTTTTAAACACATAAGATTTGCAATTCATTGCTTTATTGTTACTGTAAAATCCGTAGCCTCGGTTTGCATGTACAGAATAAAATCATGTACGTTCCCACAAATCAAAGCAAATGTACGGTTTCGTAAAAGAAAAACTCCACCGAGGATTTAAAAACTTGATAGTTTTACGATAGCAATTCTTACAATAAAATATTAAGCAATGAATCTCACAACAATATTTAATCTCATGAACAAAAATTTAATAATAAAAGAACATAACAAAATTGTTAAATAACAAGGCTACAATGATGGCTCTGATACCAATTGTTGGACTTCAATGTTGAATATTAAATATATTTATATGATTGTCATCGGTCCATGATACAAAGCACTGTCATACAAATATGATTAAAGAAGAATGCAGAAGTCTACCTCCATTAGTAGCCATTGTTATCAAGCACTCTCCCTCTTAAGAAAGCTAACAAACACCTTATGCTCACGGACCAGCAACTTGTTTTAGAGAAAGAAAATAGAGGAATCTTCTGGCCTTTGCCTTTTATGTAGTGTGTGAACCAATAGAGTATCACGGGTTTTTTTATAGGCAAGGCTAGGGACCATCTCATGATTGTAGAATTGTAACAGCTCCTTCATTAAGAACCAATAATCACTTTTTGTAACTCCTCCCATTTGAATTTGTAACAACTCTAAGAATATCAAGCAATATTAATTTATGATAATACTCAAGATATGGCCACATTTAATTGCAATTTCTAACAGGTATTTCTCAATATTCCCCTTGTTTCATTTCAAGAACGTGTCTTGGAGTGTGTTTGTTTGAAGTATTATAACTTTATTCCCGAGAAATTGAGGTAGGGAATGCAACATTCCCATGTTTGTTTCAAGCTTTTAAAAATTATTCCTAGATACTTTTTATTCCCAGAATTAATATTTACACATGATTCACTCACTTTTTATTCTCATGTTAAATGGTGGGAATCTAACATTCCCATGAGAATAAAACTCATCCAACTCTGACTTCCCACTCCCACTTCATTTTACCACATTTATTTGCATTTTTTTAATATTTAAATTAAATAAATTTTAAAAACATTCATAGGAATGCTAAATACTCACCAAACGCACTAGTTTGAATAACATTCCTGATAATAATATTCCTAGGAATATCATTCACGGGAATATAATTTTACACCTTGAAACAAACACACCCTAAGATTATGTACATTTTTATGTATATGTACATACATTTCAGTATCACTTGATCTTTTTTAATTATAATTAGAATAGTTCTTTCTAACTGGTTGCAACTAGCACTGAACTCTGTAATTTCACATTCATTATTGGTCATTTTGGCTTTTTTAATTTTCAGGTAGATGTTAGTATGTTAATATTAGTATTTTTGTTAGTGGTTGGGATTTGAACCAACAACCTTCTTATCACTCCAATCCTTAACTCCCTTATCCCAACCACCATCTTTGACCACCTCATGACTCCATGTCTTTATGGCTTTAATCATTAGTCATTCTCATTAGCCATGTGATTGTGTGTACAGTTAGCTATTAAGCTTCTTTGATCGTGAGTACTTTGTTACATGACTTGTATTTAATTTTAATTGTTTGGGTTGATTCTTACGTGCTTTACTATATAACCTCTTGTTCCCCTTCCTACATTCCTATCCTGACACTCCCTTCCTTTGCTGCAGCTGTCAGTAATTTAAAGAAAAAGTGCAGTGAAATCAAGACGAATCCAAATAACATACGTGAAGAAAGAAATTGAAGATGATGGATTGGTTTCTAACTCGTTCTCAACTCGATCGAGTCATACCTGTTTTGGGTCACTCATTATAGCTTGGTACGTAATCATTTCATATGATTCAATTTGTGCCATTTCATTTGTTTGTGTCGTTTATATATTTGTATATGTTTTGGTTGTAGGAGTCATGCAGAGAAGCTCAAGCAATAATGAGTTATTTGAAACCATCGGTGCTGTTTTGTTTCCCTCTTCTATTCAGCATGGCAATACTTGATTCATGTTTTTAATTATGACCATGAGCTAATTACGTGTTATATCATAAATTCATGCAGGTTCTCTTCCTAGAATAGTGAGAAAGTCGCACATACTTGCTTCAACAAAAAAAGTTTTGAGGTATTTTACTACTCTTTAACCTTTCATTTCAAAACTCACACAGTATCATAGATATAATTAAAGACATCATGAACAAGCGTATCAATATTATAGATGCGCTTCTAGCATGGATTTATCGGATGGTATGGTTTTATTTTTAGTTTTGTTTTCTTTACTAAGTTATTTATGACTTACATCAAAACCCTAGAAAAGCAAACATAAAACATCAAAACTATTACAACATTTTCAATCAACATGATCATCATAAAAACACATTTCACACTAGTGGAAAATATACATTAGACGGTAAAGGTTTACGTCAGTTAACCAAAAGCTAGACGTTAAAAAGGGGGCGGTGGCAGTTTTGTAAATATCAGACTTCATTAATTCAATTTTAACGTCAGTTGTTTTAAGGACTGACGTTAAAAGTGAAGTGACTCACTTTTAACGTCAGTTCAATAAACAACTGACGTTAACAGTGAACGTTTTAACGTCAGTTCTTTATCGAACTGACGTTAAAAGTGAGTCACTTCACTTTTAACGTCAGTCCTTACATCAACCGACGTTAAAGGTTATTTTAATAATTTTTTATCTAGTATACGTACCCTTCCGCATTGCCTTCCTCAAAGTTTCAGTTTCACAATTGCTTTGATGTTTTGTGTTTCTGTTTTGAAAACTAAAATATATGTGCGAAGTATAAGTTGAATCAATAACCCAAACCGGATCTCATTCATGAAGTGTAATACGATGATCTGAGAAGATTGAAAGGGTTTAAAATCCTATAAAAAGTTACATTGAAAGGGTTTAAAATCCTAAACATTAAAGCTACATCCCATCAGAGAGTTTTATGAAATATGCCAAAGGGAAAACTATACTCCGAAGGGTGCACTCGATCTGTTTTAGCAATGGTCTTGGAACAGTCACTTGCATCCTTTAAGACCTCAAAAAACTGGGGGGCATGCGAGAGCTCAAGAGAGGCAAAAACAGGTGCACTAGATCTGTTTCAAGCAAAGGCAGTGGTTCTAGAGACTTCCATGACGGTCACTTGCTGCCAAAGCTGAGGTTTTGGAACTGTGACGCCCGAGCACCTGATTTGCCCTCCAGCAGCTGATTCTCTGGAAGGATGATAAGGTGAGCAACTCACATTACGTGGTTTACACAAGTTTATCACCCATGTTACGTGATTTACACAACCTCGGAAGTTGTTTGACCATTAAGACAAAGATCTTTGAGTCTAGGAATAGGAAGAAAGAGTGATGAAGTTAATCTCCATGGCAGAGCCATATTGTGAAGCCGAAAATTAAAAGGATGGAAGGAAGCTATTTATAGGAGCAGGGGATGAAGTTACTAAGCTATTCTGATTTTCTTGAAAACTTATCTAAAAACTTAATGCTCATTAAGAGGATTAAGTTACAAGGTGCATGGGTAAGTAGCACAGTAGTCAAAGGAATGAATATTTTTGCAGATATCTATACACTTTTAACGTCAGTTGTTTAAAAAAACTGACGTTAAAAGTGTTTTTAAAATAAAAAATATTTATTGTTAACGTTAGTTTTTTATACAACTGACGTTAAAAGTGTGATTTTTACTTCAGTTAAATAAATAGCTGACGTAAATAATCTTATATATTATAAACGTGCAGAATGAATATTGGAAATAATGTAATTAATATACGGGAACTTGGCAGTCATAAATTAAGTTGACGTTAAAAATGAGGTGGTGGCAGTTTGTAAATATTAAATCACTATTTGCGTCCGTTCTATAAATAACTGACGTAAATAATTATGAAACTCATTTCATTGGTTGTCATGTCCCTGTTGTCCCTCTTAACGCAGATCACTCCATATAGTGCAGTTTATTTCTAAACCTTTTTTTAAACAAGTTTATTTTTAATTTTTATTAATTAACTTGAATTAGTAAACAAATTCTTGTGCAAATTAAAATAAATAAACACTTAACATAAAACAAGTTATATGTATAATCAAATCATATCTCATTGAAGCGATTCATAAGTTAAAATTACATGATTAAAAGATAAAAAAATTCTGCAACATAGCCCTAAAATATAAAAAAGTTTCTGCTTCAACATCATTTTCTTCTCAGTCCTGTCATCAGAAACTCCAATGGATGCATCACCTCCCTCACTTGAATTCCATGATGCAAAGTAAATCCTCAGTCACTAGCAGCGAAAGCAAAGTGAAATGGATCTTTGCATCTTTCTTCTTCACTAGAATTCCTTGATGCATCGTCTTGAATCCACAGTCACTTGCTTCCAAAGCAAAGTGAAAGGGATGACGGGGATGAAATAAAGTGAGAGAATCACATTACATTATTTACCCAACCTTACCATCCATGTTATGTGATTTACACAACCTCAGAAGTTGTTTGACCATTAAGACAAATGTTGTGTGATTTTTAGATATAAAGGCAAGTGCACCTCGTCGCAATCAAGTAATACGGTGGTGAGACCGGTTATCGTATCCACAGGGATCGATTGTCAATTACCAATTCACAAACTCAACAACTATCTAGACTAAACTATGGTATGAGATATCAAAACAGAAAACAAAGCAATACAATATTTTTGGTCTTTTTGGACTTTTAACAAACACTTGGAGTGCAGAATTTATAACTGGATAGAATTGTCAGGTTTAGACTACACTAATCCTCCCTTGGTTGCAATGGAATGGCTAACAACACAAGTCCTAATTCAATTATGCCAATCAAGCCTTTTCTAAAATACTCAAGCCTAATGTCTTAGGTGCATTGAGACTAAAACCCCAAATCAAACCCTAATGTCTTAGGTGGATTAATCTGTGATTTTGCATTAAGTCAAGACTTATAAGATTGCAAGCATCCAACACCTATGTCTAGATTCTTGGACTACTTGGCATATGATTCATGAGCATGCCTTAACACCAACCTTTCAGTTATCTATCAAAGCAACATATCATTCCTATGGGTAGCTAATCCAAGGAAAGCATTAAGCACAGAATCACATACTCATAAAGAAATAGAAACTTGCATTGAAACCAAATCAATTAACAATCAAGTTCAGAAAAGCTACATCTAAACCCAACAATGGGGGAATTAGCTACACATGATAATGTCTACAAAAGAGAAAGAGAGAAGAGGGGAAGAAAACTCCATGACGAATCCTTCAATCTTCTTCCAATCCAAGAGCAGAGAAGATGTCATCTTTAAGGTCCCAGCCTTCCCCCAGCCATCAGCCCTCTTTAGGGTTTCCAAGCCTTTGCAAAAGTCCCATTTTTCTGTCTGCTGTGCTGTTATTTATAGACCTGCTGCGCGTCACGGCCGTGATGTCTATCACGGCCAGGCCGTGACGCTTTCTGTCCAAGGCGTGTCTTCAAGTTTTTGACTCTCGCGAGGCGAGAGAAGTGTTCGCGATGCGAGCCCTCATTTTCTGGTTGGTCACGGCCGTGATGTCTGTCACGGCCAGGCCGTGACAGTCTCTGACTTTTGCTTCCTTCTCTGCTTGATCACGGCCAGGCCGTGATAGGCTCTGTTTGGCTCATATTCTTCTCTTTTTAAGCTCCAAAATCATCCAAGCTTCATTATAGCCAAATATGCACAGTTTTCCTTCAATTTCTGCAAAACAACACACAAACCACCTTCACCCGTTCCAAGGGAAAATCTAATAAAAACAAACTAAAAATGCCTGAACTATATGCAAATGCATGCAGAAATGTACATGGAAAATGAGGTGAAATCACACTCATCAAATCACCCCAAGCTTAAGACTTTGCTTGTCCTCAAGCAAAAACCAAGGCCAGAAGAATAAACAGAACATTGATAGTGAACTAAGAACCCGAGTAAATGATTCAAGCAATAGGCAAATCAAACAATTCAGCAAGAGACAATCAATTCAAGTCCAATTAGAGGCTTAGGTTCCTTAGACTCATATTCTCACTGATTTGGGCACTCTTTCTCACTTGAAGCTCACCCCAAGCTTGTTCATTTGCTTGGTTCTTTTTTTACCTCACTCAAGTGTTTAGGGGATAAGACATTTCGCTCAATTTTCCTCAAGGAATGAATCCTACCATAGGCTTGACTATCAACCAAATCTTTACTTTATTAATGAAAACAAATTAGAATCAAGAGGTCTTTTATTTGGTTGTAACATGGCCATGGGATTAATCTTTAGGTGGGGATAACAAGAAAAGGAAATTCCAAAAGGCTACATAAACATCAAGCATTGCAAACATGACCTTCTAAAATACCTTCTTGGGTTTTCGATTTATTTTTCCACCTTTCTTTTCTTTCTTTTTCCTTTTATTTCTCTTTTTTCTTTTTGTCATCCCCTTCTCTATTTATTTTTATCATTTTTTTTCTTTTACTTTTCTTTTTGCTTGGAGAAGGGGAAATTTTTCAACTCAAGAGAAATATTGATTCTTTTCATCCCAAACTCTTTCTACTACCTTTCTACCCTTTTGTAATACTATAGAAGGTCCCTTATCAAACATATATATCAAACCATTTCAGGGTACCAAGAAAAGCATTTTATTCATACGGGCTCAAAATTGGGCAACTAAGGGGTAGCATTTCATCATTCAAAGCTCAGAAGGCCAGAAAAATACCTATTGCCTCAATCATTTTCAAAAATGTTTTCAAAAATTTTCAAGCTTCAAAATGGTTTCAAGTCAAGTTCTAGAGAAATTCATCCAAGAGGAATAACACTCTAACACAAAGAATGGGGTAAAATTTTATGAGTACCCCTTTGGCTCAAAATCTCACATTTTAGTTCAGAATTAATGAAAAACACAAATCCTCAGAACCATATGACAATTATCAACTATCCAAGATTATCTCAAACATTTTCATTTGCATCCATATCACAAGAATAACAAATTGGGTTCCACAATTCACTATCACAAATTATTGGCACTTAGTTCTCACAATTGGATGCAAAATCTAAACAAGGGCAATCTAATTGTGTGAACATGCAAAGCTATCATGCAACACTATATGAATGCAACATGCAAAATGCAAATGCAAAATACCCCTACCCCAAGCTTAAAAATTTACATTGTCCCCAATGTAAACAATCAAGTTGGAGAAAGGAGAAGAAAAATAAAATAAGATAAAATGGAACGGCTTACCGAGGCAGTAGTGGGTGTTGACTTTCATTCCAGTCAGAACTGCCTGAGAATTGGGTGCTTTTTCTTGTCATCTTGCTCTTCCCTCCTTCCTTCTTTCCCTGAAATCACTTGGAAATTTTATTAGTAAAAGAAAACTCTTGAGCTTCTCAAATTATTCAAGAGTTTAAAAGTTAAAAACAAAATCTAACTAAACAAAAAGGAAAAAGGAAAAGGAAAAGAAAAATTGGGTTGCCTCCCAATAAGCGCTTCTTTAATGTCACTAGCTTGACTTATTCAAAATCATCACCTGGATCCTCCTCCCGAATCAAATGGAAATTGGGGCGGTGATTGTAACAGTAATATAACTTTATTTTCAATTCCACCCAGCCATTGGGTGGAAATTCCATTGACCTTTGCAATTATAAACTCACTTCCTCTCGGGTCAAATGGAATGTTCAAGAGGAAGTGTGACATACAAGTGGAAGGGGCTAACTTACCATTGTCCACACATGCATGCAAGCCAACATATTTTTCTAATGCAGTAAAATCAGATTGCTCAGCATGCATGGTGGAAGGAGTGCTATCTAGATGCCCTGCCTCCTCACTTGTTGTTTCCCAAGGATTTGTGGAAGGTAATTCCTCTTGTTGTGGTTCACTTACCACCACCACTTCATTTTCAATTTGATCCATTCCCACAACCAGATTTTTCTCAACTTCCACTTCATGTGGCTCTATGGGAATCATACATGGTTGTGGAGGTGGTAAATAAGAACAAAAGGTTTCCCAATCCTCCTCGGTATATATATATATATAAGCTCACCAGTCATAGGATCGACTCGTGATGGGATGTTATGAGATAGAGAAAACTCCTCGAAGAATTCTCCCAAATTTATATCATCTTCCCAACACAAGTAGTCCTCCAAAATATGACTAGAAGCTTCCTCATCAGGTGGATAATAAAAATTTTTCATGATTTTCGTCCACCTTACAAAAACAAAACTCAAAACAAAAAAATGAAGTATACACAGAAACTAAAAATTAAAAAAAAAATAAAAATGTCTAAATTAGTTGCCTCATTTGTTACTAATGATATTGACAAAACCAATCCCCGGCAACGGCGCCAAAAACTTGTTGCGTGATTTTTAGATATAAAGGCAAGTGCACCTCGTCGCAATCAAGTAATACGGTGGTGAGACCGGTTATCGTATCCACAGGGATCGGTTGTCAATTACCAATTCACAAACTCAACAACTATCTAGACTAAACTATGGTATGAGATATCAAAACAGAAAACAAAGCAATACAATATTTTTGGTCTTTTTGGACTTTTAACAAACACTTGGAGTGCAGAATTTATAACTGGATAGAATTGTCAGGTTTAGACTACACTAATCCTCCCTTGGTTGCAATGGAATGGCTAACAACACAAGTCCTAATTCAATTAGGCCAATCAAGCCTTTTCTAAAATACTCAAGCCTAATGTCTTAGGTGCATTGAGCCTAAAACCCCAAATCAAACCCTAATGTCTTAGGTGGATTAATCTGTGATTTTGCATTAAGTCAAGACTTATAAGATTGCAAGCATCCAACACCTATGTCTAGATTCTTGGACTACTTGGCATATGATTCATGAGCATGCCTTAACACCAACCTTTCAGTTATCTATCAAAGCAACATATCATTCCTATGGGTAGCTAATCCAAGGAAAGCATTAAGCACAGAATCACATACTCATAAAGAAATAGAAACTTGCATTGAAACCAAATCAATTAACAATCAAGTTCAAAAAAGCTACATCTAAACCCAACAATGGGGGAATTAGCTACACCTGATAATGTCTACAAAAGATAAAAAGAGAAGAGAGGAAGAAAACTCCATGACGAATCCTTCAATCTTCTTCCAATCCAAGAGCAGAGAAGATGTCATCTTTAAGGTCCCAGCCTTCCCCCAGCCATCAGCCCTCTTTAGGGTTTCCAAGCCTTTGCAAAAAGTCCCATTTTTCTGTCTGCTGTGCTGTTATTTATAGACCTGCTGCGCGTCACGGCCGTGATGTCTATCACGGCCAGGTCGTGACGCTTTCTGTCCAAGGCGTGTCTTCAAGTTTTTGACTCTCGCGAGGCGAGAGAAGTGTTCGCGACGCGAGCCCTCATTTTCTGGTTGGTCACGGCCGTGATGTCTGTCACGGCCAGGCCGTGACAGTCTCTGACTTTTGCCTCCTTCTCTGCTTGATCACGGCCGTGATGGTCATCACGGCCAGGCCGTGATAGGCTCTGTTTGGCTCATATTCTTCTCTTTTTAAGCTCCAAAATCATCCAAGCTTCATTATAGCCAAATATGCACAGTTTTCCTTCAATTTCTGCAAAACAACACACAGAAACCACCTTCACCCGTTCCAAGGGAAAATCTAAGAAAAACAAACTAAAAATGCCTAAACTATATGCAAATACATGCAGAAATGTACATGGAAAATGAGGTGAAATCACACTCATCAACAAAGATCTTTGAGTCTAGGCATAGGAAGAAAGAGTGATGAAGTTAATCTCCATGGCAGAGCCATATTGTGAAGCAGAAAAAATTAAAAGGATGGCAGAGCCCTAAAAACTTAATGCTCATTAAGAGGATTAGGTTACAAGGTGAATAGGTAAGTAGCACAGTAGTCAAAGGAATGAATGTTTTTGCAGAAACTAATAAACTTTTAACGTCCGTTGTGTAATACAACTGACGTTAGAAGTGTGAGTGTTTTTAACGTCAGTTTCTTAAGACAACTGACGTTAAATATATGACCTTTAACGTCAGTTTTTACTAACAACTGACGTAAAATGTTGTTTATTTTGATTATAACGTTTACACCCGCGCGCCTTCTGCACTTCTCTGTACGTCTTTTTTCTCCTTTCATCACACTCAACCCTCACTGTCACTCTCACTCTGCCGTAATCGTGAGCTCATATCCACCGCAACCACCGCGAGGGCTTCTTCGCCACCACCGTGAGGTACACTCTTAACCCCTAACTCTGTCTTTCCCGCTCATTCTTTGCAATAACTTGACATCTCTCTTTCCCCTTCCTACGCACTAACTCTCCTTGTCCCTCTGCTCTCAGTAACCACATCAAACGTTGGCCACCACTCGAGCTTCCCCCCACCACCACGCGAGCGCCTATTTCTGGTGAGTCTTTAGGGCACATTTTTTTATTTTTGGTTTTGAGTGTATGTTGAAACTGTAGTCTCAGTAGTTGAAACTTGAAACTGTGAGTTTGAGTTGTTTGTAATGTCTCTATTTTTTGGTTTTGAGTGTATGTTGAAACTGTAGTCTCAGTAGTTGAAACTTGAAACCATGAGTTTGAGTTGTTTGGAATGTCTCTATTTTTGGTTTTGAGTGCATGTTGCTCTGCTGGTTGATCTGTCACGGCCGTGATGCTCATCACGGCTAGGCCGTGATCAGTTCTGCCTATGAGGGTCTGGTTCAGTTGGCATGTTACGGCCGTGATGGACATCACGGCCAGCCCGTGACCAGTGCTTGGCAATCTTCAAAAACTATAGTTTTCAATCTCCCGTATTGTCCTTATATTGGATAGATGTTTTGTATATCTACAGGACCTATCTAGTTATTTTTATTTATACTTCTGTATTTATTTTGATTTATAACCTATGTTAATACATATATATTGTTTCTGAACAGGCATACATATGGATCAATCGGATAGCCCATATGCACGGGAGGACACTGTGGGGGCTTCGCAGGACCCGATCACGCCTACGCCTGATTCTAGTGTAAGTTTACATGTTATATACTATCTTTAGTCCTTTTTAAAGTAAGTTTATAATGTTACAACCCTCTATTTTATCATTTTTTTTGTCCATACAAACATCACAGGCTCATAGGAAACGTGGTAGAGGAGCCACCTCGTTGAAGAAACTAGAGAAGGACAGGCAAAGCGGACAGAAGCTTGAGGTGTCCTTCGATGCTAATCTAAATGCCCAGGGACCCCGTGCTAAAGAATTTAATAAGTGGGTGTTTCTACAAGCGGCAAAGACGTAAGCATCAACTACAACCACTGGAATGACGTTCCACAGAACGTTAAGGATCAGATTTGGGAGGCTATCACAGTATTTTACCTTTACATTCGTTTGATTTACATTATTAGATAATTATCCGAGTTATAATCCATCCAGTTGTTATGTATTTAATGTGTAGGTAGCTTGATCGTGCCAAATGACGAGGATCATCGTCATAAATGTATGAAAATGGCATCAAAGCATTGGAATGGGTTCAAGCATGATCTTACCAGGTACTATGTATCTGGGAAGAAGCGGCTTGATAAAATGTTCTCGGATTATCCCTGGATTGATCAGGATACTTGGGATATGTTTGCCAGGAGTCGACAGGATGGAGAATTTCAGGTTGGTTGATTAAGTTAATTTTGTATGCTTATTATTATAGATCATTTAACTGTATTTAATTATGTGTTTTTATTTGAATAGGCTAAGGCAAATAAGGGTCGACAGAATCAGGCGAAGAACGTCCACCGCCACACCATATCTCAGGGTGGGTACCAGACTCGGATCAAGCAGATGATGGCGGATAGGCTGAGGGCGAAGCCGGAAGAGCACTCTGCTAGGATTGAAAGAGGAGAGGTGCCTGAGGGCACACCATTAAGTCCTCCGTCGTACATCGCGAGGATGTCTGGTTAGCCGGCCTCATGACAAAGACGGGATCTTTTAAAGTTGATGCCACTCGCGAAGTGGCAGATAATATTGTAAGTAAATAATTAACTTGATTTCAATTGATATTTGTATAGATATTTGCAACACTTTTCACTTGCACGTTTTTTCATTTTTTTTCATTTAGATGGATCTTAAAGAACAATCCTCCCAGGGCGCATTCATCCCTTATGGACGGCGGGACGTCTTGATGACTGCTCTAGGCAAGAAAGACCATCCTGGTCGGGTTCTCGATGTTCCTGGGAACGTGACCATCAAAGAATATTATGGCAAGTCTGCTTCACGAAAGCGGGTGGTCGATGAAGCATCAATTATGGCTGACATTACTCAGCACCTCATGTCCAACCCAGCTATTACAACCCAGAATTCAAGCAGGCGCTTGCCAGAGAGCTTTCCTCCGTCGGTACATCCTAGGACACCGCAGGGCATGCCAACCCTTCACATGTGAGCACAAAAGAGAGTTTTAGTAGGGCACATGTGGAGGACGATGAGTTGGCAGCTAGGGAGCGGGAGTTCGAAGTCCAACGCCATGAGCATGAGTTGGAAATGAAAAGGCGTGAGCTTGAGTTGGACTCTAAACGACGTGAGCTCGAAATGTTAACAAAGGTATGTATTCATTATTAATGTCCAAATTAGTCAAATAATTACTTGTGTTTTTTTTAATTATCAACAACTTATCTATTTTATTTTTCCTAAACTGAAGGCCAAGTCGACGTCGGTGTCGCTGTCACCTATCACTCGTTTGTTCTCACTTGGTGAGGATTATGCGTTTGAGATTTTTGAATGTCCATTGGATCACGATGGATGGGTGGCACGCCCAGATCAACGGAGGATATTTACCTTCTGTGGTGACGATCTCGGAACGCTGCGGGAAATAACGTCTGGATGAACAAGAATGTTTTCGGTCTACGGTGCACGTAAGTTAATTTTAATTTTATAACTTATTTATTTTTGGTATTTTTCCATTTAATAATTTATTTTAATTTCAATATATATATTATGTAATTAACATCCACACCTTTTCATATCTTAGGTATCTCCATCGTCTTGACTTGATAAGGCGTTGCATCGGTTTTACGGTTTCTTAGATCCGTCAATCCTTCTGCCCGATTTCTTTGCTGGCGATGCATTGAGTAAATACTTAGGGAACTTGTTGGGAGACAATCCGAAAGAATTATATCTGGCTCCCTACTGTATGAAAAGCCATTGGTAGTTGTTCGTACTTCACCCGTCTAGGCATACTGTCATATTCTTCTGCTCTCTCCACCAAGATCCGCCACCGAAGGTGGTGGAAGCTGTAAATAATTAAGTAACTAATCTTAAATTTAATTTAAGTTTTAATATCAGTTGTTTTTATTTTATTACACACATGATATATGAATTTCTTAATTGATCCACATGATTATTTGTTTATGATAGCGCGCTGAAGGCGAGTAGCATAAGTTGCGCCCACGGGAGAAGTAGGACTTCTAAGGCCAAAGCAAATCCTGTATGGAACATCCTCAAGGTTTGGTAGTTTATTTATCAAATAATTAATATTATAATTACTAATTTATATGTATATTCAACTGACATTGAAATTAATTTTGTTGGTAGTCTCGATTTCAAATTGACGGGTGGTCGTGCGGCTATTACGTGATGCTTCATATGCTGAACATAGTCTCCGCATCTATTACGGATGGATGGAATAAGGTAATATTTAAACAACTTGTTAAATTATATATTATAGTTTTGAAGATGACTTGCATTGATGTTATTGTTATTATTTGAACGTGTCTAGGCATTTATCGACCAATCGCCTATTCAAGAAGATGAGTTAAGAGACTTGAGGATGCGCTTCGCTGAATTCTTCTTCAAGTATGCGGCTGAAAAAGGAATTGACAGGATACCTCCGCCCTACTTAGATGAATAGTTTTTTTGTTAGACTTTAGAAACTAATTAATAACATGTATATATATATCCTTAGATTGGTAGTTTTGTTTTTTAGACATTGGAACTAAAATTTATTTATATATATACATGGGTTTTGGTTTTAAGTCCCCCCATTGTTCCATTTTTCCTTTGCAATTCTGTAATGTGTGTGATATTCTATTCATGGGGATATTTACTTGAATGCGGGGATAGGCGAGGGAGTGATATTTTAAAACTGAATTTAAAAAAAAAACCTATTAACGTCAGTTGTATCAAACAACTGACGTTAATAGTATTTTATAAAATATACAGTACACTATTAACATCAGTTGTAATAAACAACTGACGTTAAAATTAAACCTTTAACGTCAATTCTTTATAACAACTGACGTTAGTGTTAACAAAATTACATTCCGTTGTCTTAAAGAACTGACGTTAATAGTATTATGTTTAACGTCAGTTGTTTAAAAAACTGATGTTAATTTTTACAAAATTAACGTCGGTTTTGTTAAAGAACTGATGTTAATAGTTTTATATTTAACGTCAGTTCTAAACTGACGTTAAAATATTAACTATTAACATCAACTGTATTTACGTCAGTCAGTATTCTGACGTAAAAAATCAATTTTAACTGAAGTAAAAAGCACTTATTGCACTAGTGTCATATCTTCATTCTTGAATATGGGTGGAGATATCTTCACGGAAGCATACTTAGACTTGAATCTCATCATCATCTATAATCCCCCTTTTGATGATGACAACTCTTTTGATCTGAAGACAACTCTTTGGTCGTTTGATGAAATTTGAATCATGCTTTACTTTTGTATCATAAGGTTTTGATAACTTGTGAATAAGATGTATCATGATTTTTTGCTGAACTCCCCCTGAATATGTGAACACTCCTTATCATTTCCAATTCCTTTATCATCATAGCAGACACTTGTAAGGACTTTCGACTACGTGTTTGCTACGACGTTTGCTTTTCTTGGATGATACTGAAGATCGATTTCATAGTCCTTTATAATTCCATCCATCTCCTTTGCCCCATGTTAAGCTCTTTCTGATCGAACAAATAATGTTTTATTCATTTTCATATTTGGTGTGATTTGATTTCCTTTGTTGGTTTGATTAGGTCTATCTTCTTAATCACACTAAATATTTTGTTTCCTTTATTTAGATTTATTTTGTTTTAAAATTCTTATTCGTAATAGATGTTATTGGCTTATCTTGTATGTGGCCAACATCCATATATTGTAATATTCTTCCTTAGAATGATGGAAAATATTGCCTAAATTAACACATTTTTGTAAAATACCCTTTAGTCTAACCACAACACGTGCTTGAATCTTTTGATTAATAAAATGATATTTTACTTATGTGTGTGACTAATAATTCTCTTGTAGTTTATATACAACCCAACTTACAAATATTTTTTTTTTCATAATTATTCTTTCCTTTTCATTCAAATAAGGCACATGACGCATCAATTATCGGAAGTTGCTAGAATTAATAGTTCATTTGTTGCAATTGTTGGAAGAAATCATATAGAAGGAATAAAGAAGTATTGGAAGCAACCTATTGAGGTTGGTGAGCATATAGTTGTGAAGTAGTTCCTATTTTTATTGTATCAAGTCTAGAAATAACATAATGAACACTTAGAAGCCCATATTTAAATTTTAGAAGTATTGAATCGTAAAACCTATTGTTCAACTGATCCACTTTCAGTTGTATCAAATCTTGCACAAAATGATCTTCTTTTTGTCATATTGTGATATGATCCTAAGATGGAATATATATAATTTCGAATCTATCCTTGAGTGACCAACCAAAATATGAAGAAGAAGAAATACAAAAATGGACAAGATGAGGAATGGAAGGTAGGCGCCACAAATCCAAGGGGATTTGATAAGCCAAAGTGAGGTTCGCCACAAGAATCTTGGATTCTTGATAAGAACAAGGGTGGTTCAACCAAGAACCTGAGAGAGAAAACACTCTCACAATTGGAATCAAATCCAAATTGAACATCAAAGTTATTACTCATGTGTTTTAGGCCTCATACATATAGAAGTGTGGCTGATTTCATTTGGCTCACACTTAGTCTTCCAAATGATTCCAAAACCCCCTCATAACTAGCCTAATCAAGACTAACTTAACACCATTTTAATTAATTCAGCCACTAAAACAAACCATAACCCCCACTTAATTGGCATAATTCATGACCTTAAACACACTAAAAGCCTAACTTAAATCAGCCACCAAAATAAAAACGAAAATACATAACCCTCACCCCTTTATGACTCTCTCGCATACTCATTATGTGGTGGTTATACTTGCTTCTTAAATTAAAAGTGTAACCCCCCATAATTTATTCAAAATACCAACACACTAATTTAGGAGTTCTTATAGCATGCAAGCTAAAGATTCCTCCCACTAAGACACTTACAAATTCATTTTCCACATGGATTACAAGTGGGCTTGACCCATTTGCAACACTTAGCAAATTTGGACACACACACATAACCCATTACACTTATTGAATTAAAATAAAATAACTAAATGGACTTATAACTAGAGCACGCCCCATTTGAACATGATCATGGGTCTTCTAGTTGAATGAGATAGGTCATCAATTTGGGCTCCATTCCATTTGGTCTCATTCTTGGGCTTGATTCTATCAAAATAGCCACCATGTAATTAAGAGCTTGTTGGGCTTTCTTGTGTCTAACCCTTGTCATGGGCCCACCAAGTCCTTGATTTGATTCTTGATCCATGGTCTTCTTTGGGCTCATATCATTCTTGTTGGAAAGTTGACTTGCCCCCCCATGGCTCATTTCATATTGATTCCTTATTATCTATCCCTCCATCTGTATCAGCTCAAACGCCTCTTCCCCCACCTATCCAAATAACCATCACCGGATTATCTCTATCCGAGTGACTTTCCTGTGTGTTTCCTTCTCCTGATACTGACTTTGTCACAATCAATCTTATCTTCAAATTCATCTTTCTTCCTTTCTATTCCCTTCAAACTCTCCACGGACTTTTCTTTCCTTCCATCACCTCTCCCCTATCTCTAGCTACCTAAGGCACCCCCAGTTTTAGCCTTACCCTGGCACTCTTCTCTATCTATCTCTTCCTCAAGCCTGTCTACAGAAGCCTCCACTTCTCAGACAGTGGTCTTACAAGACTTTCATCTGCTTCAAGGACAAGTAGAAGACTTAAGAAGACAAATAGATGAAGAAAGGCGAGCTAGGCTGCTCTTAGAGCAAAGGGTTGCTGCCTTATATTTGCTACTTAGTCAATCTAGGTAGTTTTGTTGTAAACTGCCCTGTACTTATCAAAGCTTATGATGAATAAAATATATTTCTTATTTTATTTACTTTATTACTCCTTTTTGTTGTTGACAAAAGGCGGAGAATGAATGTGATATGATCTTAATGATAAAGTAATATGTTGATCATAAGTATGTTCTGATATGAGCAAAGTATGTTGATCAAAGTATGTTCTGATAGTTGCTATATTTGCTATGATAAATCGCAAGTAAGATTGCTCTGATAATTTCTAAGTAAGGCAAATCAAATTTTTGTGTGACTAAGTTAACCGGGATTATATAATTAATCTTAAATGTTTGATCAAGCATCTGCATAACCTGTCCGCTTAAGAAAATTTCAACCTGTCTGATATATGCTATTTTCTTTGTTGATATTTTCTGAGGTTCATTAAATCATCTCAATGTTTGTCATCATCAAAAAGGGGGAGATTGTTAAGTCTCTAAAATGTCTGATGTGCATTTCCCTAAGTTTTGATGAGAACTAAACATTGGTTAATGATTTAATTAAACTTCATATTGGTTGCTAACCTGTCTATCTAGTGTACAGATTAAAATAGTAAAAATCATCTATCTGCTCATATAGATGACTACCTGTCTGGATAAGCGAAATTCAACTTGTCTACTGACTAGGATTATTGACTTCTTTCAAGATATGTTTTCAACCTGTCTCTCCACTAGTTCCTACACTCGTCTGAGGTTACTCGTTGAAGAACCAAGGACCTAACAAACTTTTGTTGGTTGTCCCATCAGAAAGAGACTTGAAGCCTTCTTTCTTACTCAGTCTCACGCTTATTGATACGCTGTCGCGCACGCGTCAAAAAGCGAGCGGTTTGTAAAAGTATGTAGTCAGGGAGCGACAACTCGAGTATCGTCTCACAAGGACTCTTGGGTTGTTGTTAACAGAAAAGTCAGTTTTCGCAGGGTTTAAGATTTGAAATTAAATTAAGAAAAACAGTTAAGAAAATAATGCAAATAGGTGATTGTCACTAATTGAAACGACTAATCTACTGCTCTCGGTTTCCCACTATCATTGGTTCATATAAATCCAAGCCCTAAGCGGATTCTAATCTCTTTTCGATTGTAGCGACGATTAACAAGCGAAACCGACACTACACAACGTATGTTCCTATTCCCGAATTAAGCAAACGGGGTGAAGTCCTCGTGAATTAAGCAAACACGAATGAACACACGCGAATTAAGCAAACGCGATTAAGTATAGGAACATACAATCATCGAAAAAAATCAATACTAATCCTATACAATTCTGAGTTAAGCAAACAGAAACATATAGAACAGTATTGAAAGGGAATAGCAATTCAAATAGGAATTACAGAACCTCAAATGGCAATGCAAACCGATTACAGAAGATCAGCCCAAGGGAGTTAGTTCTCCATTACAACTATAACAAAAACCTGATTCGCAACCATCTATTATAAAAGGAAAAGAAGATGATAAAGAAGATGTATTCAAAAAATGGCCCTGGTTTTTGCCCTAAACAGCAACTTATACCCTCCAGAATCTGCGCGTACTCGCGAGGCGAGCATACTCTCGCGAGGCGAATATTAATTTTGGCGCGGGTTCAAATTGGGTTCTCGCGAGGCGATAGAACAGTTCGCGAGGCGAGACTTCAAACTTCAGTTTGTCACAGCCGTGATGCCTATCACGGGCAGGCCATGATCACTTCTGACTTTGGGTGCTTATCTGTCATGGCCGTGACCTTAATCACGGCTAGGCCGTGATGGTCTCTGTCCTTCAGGGTGTGGATTTCTTGCGAGGCGAGACAGTGATTCGCGGGGCGAGACAGAGAGGATGGCATTTCTGGCACAGCAAGGCTTCAGACTCGCGAGGCGAGTACCCTCTCGCGAGGCGAATAATTCCAAAATTGCTTCTCTTTATTAACCTGAAAACAAGAAATAGCAGTAAGTGCTTTATTTGACTCTAAATCAGCTAAATTACCCTAAAACTACTTTAGAGACTCAAAATGTTGCTTGAAGACAATCAAGTCTAATTTGGGCGAAAACGAGATTAAACTCGAATAAAACCATGGTCTTTACTAGTCGAAAACTAGTCGAGCCAGAGGCTGATCAAAATACCCCAAACTTAAACTTTGCTTGTCCCCAAGCAAACTAAAACTCAAAAAGACTCGGACTCGGCAAGCTTAAAAGACTCAATCAATTTCGCACAAATTTCATGCAATTTCAACAAAACAATTTTTCTTCAATGTTTTCCCCCTTTTCAACAATGTAATCCCCACATTCATTTACTTTAAACAATTGAGAATTTCATCATTCATGCAATCAGAAATCTAAGTTGAGGATCCAAGTTACACACAAAAGGGGGATCACCAAATTCAAACAATCGCCTTCCTCACAAGGGCATTTAGTGTTTCGCTCATTCGCTCAGTTTGTCTAGGCTATCAACATTTCACTCAATTTCACTTTTAAGAGCACTTCCCATGAATTTGATTTTCATCTCAGACAAGGTTCCCACGAAAACATGCATGCAACATCAAAAGGTCTTTTAAGGTTGTAATGGGGCCTGGCTAAGGGTAGGATATTCGAAGGTACTAGGCTTAAGTCCCTAGGAACTAAGAGAGCATGAGCATTTTTTTACATATTGAATTCCCACTCAAGTTCCTTTTGTCCATTTTTTTTTTATTTTTGCTTTTAGGTGACTACAGCCTTCTTCTTCTTTCAATACCCTTTTTGACATTTTTGCACTTTTTTTTCTTTCTTTCTTTCTTTTTTTTTGCCCTTTGGCTCCAACCTTTATTTTTTTCTTTTTCTCAATCCCAAACAACACATCATATCCTTGTAGCCACCCCAAACTTAGTTTCTTGAAACCCTTATCTTGCTAAGTTTCCATGCTCTCCTAATCCTAAGATCGGGTTAACATGGTTTTCCAGATTTTTCGGTTTGTAACATAGGGTCATCATGAAACAATAGGCTAATTAGGCTCAAAGGGGCTAACTAGGGAACATGCATTAGGCACTGGTTCAATTCAGGACAATTAGCTGATTCAAAGAAAATTGCCTAAATCATTTGATGCAAACACATAAACATGCAAACCATGAAGAGACTCAAGCAAATTCGGTAAAGTGCAACTCAAAAGTGATTCACACAGTTAAAAACATGTTGGAGGGCTCAAATCCTCACCTGGACATTTTTTCAAATTGTTTGACCGAGATTCTATCCCTAGTGTGTGCATCCCTTCACCCCAAACTTATCATAAATCATGCAATCATAACAGAATATCTCAAAGTTCAGTTTTCAATTTTTCAAATAGAGATCAATTTTCAAATTTCAAGACCTAGGGGGAAAATTATCAACAGTCAACACATGTCATGCAATCAATCTATGCAAAATTCAATCGAAACCCAATCAAGCTTGCCGACACAAGACTCAACACACATACTCTTGATCTTCTCAAATTATTCAAGAGCTAAAAGAAAACAGAACAAAAACAAAGCAAGGATAATTAAAAAAGAGTAAGGTTTAGAGAAAACTCATGGAGCCGGTTCCACCGGGATCCCATTGTCTGTGATACAGCAGCCACGGAATGCTCAAAGTGCGATATGATCCTCCCGGATCCCATGGCATGAAGCATAAGTATGGGAGTGGGCACTTGACAGTTATGGTGACCTCGCCAAGTGCGGCGGACTTATCACTCCCTCTCGGGTCCAAGTTGACCTCCTGGTCAACAAAGTCCTCCCAATAAAAGTGGGGTTCAACCTCTTGGACTGGCCATAGTGCTTTTATATCCAAAGGTGCAAAATCCAGGGGCTTGAACTCCCTTGCCGGTTGTTCCACAGTGGGAGGTGGCAAACAGGTAAAGAGGGTCTCCAGTGCTGCTTCAACTTCTGTACGTTCTTCACTCACTGGATTATCAAATCCATTACCTGCTATACATGCAGAAATCTCAGCACACACCACACAAGGGTTAGTGTTAGTACAGTAAGTACATATAGTACAACAAACTGAATCAGAAAAGGCTTGAATGTCTGGAAATTCAATACACAGTTCATCCATCCCATCACTTTCAACACATGCATATGAATTAATAGAATCATCTAATTCCAAAGGTTCTTCATCATCCCCAAGCATGGTGAAGCAGATGTCCTCCTGATCCTTATTTTCTATGTTTCTTGGCCGAACAGGGCCCTCAACCTCATATGTCTCATGTTCCATATGGACGTTTTGCTCTTCATACCTTTCAAAACATGCTACACACGAAGCAAATTCATTACAATCAGCACATGAAGTATAATATATAGAATCAGGAAAGGTGTGAATATCTAGAGATTCAACACACAGTTCATCAACAGAAGTATTCTTGACATCATTATCAAAATTATCCTCAGAGGAAGTATTGTCAAGAACAACTGTTTGTGAATCTGTATGTTCTTCAAGGAGATGTGGAGTTTGCAGTGTAGCTAAGGAGGAAACGATGAGATCATTTTGAGTGGCAAAATCCTGACGACTTGCCTCCATCCTCTGTTGAAATTCAAGATTACTTGCTTCCATCCTCTGTTGGAATTCAAGATTATTCTTTGCCATTTGTTGTACCATTTCGTCCAGACTGAGTTGGCATATTGTGAGGTCAGGCTGATATTGCTGACTTATTGCCGTTTGATGCACCAAAGAAGCTATCTCATCCAAAACGCCCTGTCCTTCACTATGTTGGCTAGAATAATCATTCACTCCAAACATGCCAAAATCATTACTAAACTCATAACTCCCAGCAGAGTTAGGATAATATATGCATGATGGTGGCTCATAATAAACATTAGGCATATAACCATACATGTGATTATCCATGGGAAGTACTAAGATTCATAACCAGACAAAGCAGCCATAACTAATTCAGTAATGCAAAAGTTTTTTTTTTTAAATTTTATTTTCTGTCAATAACAACAAGAGTCCCCGGCAATGGCGCCAATTTTGACACGCTGTCGCGCACGCGTCAAAAAGCAAGCGGTTTGTAAAAGTATGTAGTCAGGGAGCAATAACTTGAGTATCGTCTCACAACGACTCTTGGGTTGTTGTTAACAGAAAAGTCAGTTTTCGGGGGGTTTAAGATTTGAAATTAAATTAAGAAAAACAGTTAAGAAAATAATGCAAATAGGTGATTGTCAATAATTGAAATGACTAATCTACTGCTCTCGGTTTCCCACTATCATTGGTTCATATAAATCCAAGCCCTAAGCGGATTCTAATCTCTTTTCGATTGTAGCGACGATTAACAAGCGAAACCGACACTACATGACGTATGTTCCTATTCCCGAATTAAGCAAACAGGGTGAAGTCCTCGTGAATTAAGCAAACACGAATGAACACACGCGAATTAAGAAAACGCGATTAAGTATAGGAACACACAATCATCGAAATAAATCAATACTAATCCTATACAATTCTGAATTAAGTAAACAGAAACATATAGAACAATATTGAAAGGGAATAGCAATTCAAATAGGAATTACAGAACCTCAAATGGCAATGCAAACCGATTACAGCAGATCAGCCCAAGGGAGTTAGTTATCCATTACAACTATAACAAAAACCTGATTCGTGGCCATCTATTCTAAAAGGAAAAGAAGATGATAAAGAAGATGTATTCAAAAAATGGCCCTGGTTTCTGCCCTAAACAGCAACTTGTACCCTCCAGAATCTACACGTACTCACGAGGCGAGCATACTCTCGCGACGCGAATATTAATTTTGGTGCGGGTTCAAATTGGGTTCTCGCGAGGCGATAGAGCAGTTCGCGAGGCGAGACTTCAAACTTCAGTTTGTCACAGCCGTGATGCCTATCACGGGCAGGTCATGATCACTTCTGACTTTGGGTGCTTATCTGTCATGGCCGTGACCTTAATCACGGCTAGGCCGTGATGGTCTCTGTCCTTCAGGGTGTGGATTTCTCGCGAGGCGAGACAGTGATTCGCGGGGCGAGACAGAGAGGATGGCATTTCTGGCACAACAAGGCTTCAGACTCGCGAGACGAGTACCCTCTCGCAAGGCGAATAATTCCAGAATTGCTTCTCTTTATTAACCTGAAAACAAGAAATAGCAGTAAGTGCTTTATTTGACTCTAAATCAGCTAAATTACCCTAAAACTACTTTAGAGACTCAAAATGTTGATTGAAGACAATCAAGTCTAATTTGGGCGAAAACGAGATTAAACTCGAATAAAACCATGGTCTTTACTAGTCGAAAACTAGTCGAGCCAGAGGCTGATCACTTCTCAAGAAAAGTCAGCAGTTACTCTCTCAAGCAACCTCGGATATCAGAACCAAAGACCAGTTAAAGAATGCTTCCAACGTGCTTTATTCCCTAGTACATCTGGTCCTTTCACGAAAAGGGAATTGTACTCAGTAAAGTACAAAAAGCTCTCTCCACAACTCTGATATGACTGTTTCACGATGCATAAAGCCATGATCCTTCAAGTTAGAGTACAACCAACGTTCCTATTGCATTAATGGCTGCCCAAAATGACTCTGTTGCATTTAATGAAGTTCTTCTTGAAGCCAACATCTGAGGGAATGTCTCTAACGGATCTTAAATGTTTGAAGACTATAAATACAGAAGTCATTGAAGATGAAGATATAGAGAATACATATAGCATTAAAGAGACATTATTATGCGCATTAATATCTTCATTCTTTCATTCTGTATTCTTCAATCATTTGAAGTTATTACGCAGACTTTCCTAAGCTTTACATTTAAACCACTCTCAGAGTGTTAGTGAAAGATCTGTCTGTCTGAAGTTGTATTTATTACAAACCAAATTTATCAAGCAAACCTGAGTGAGACTAAAGAGGCTAGGTGTGCAAAGAATACTTGTCTTGGAGCCTGAAGAGGCTAGGTGTGCAAACAATACTTGAAGTCTGTAACCTGATCAGTTATAGTGGATAAAACTTGGTGTTGCCAAGGACTGGACATAGCTCTTTGCTTTGAAGAGTAAACCAGGATAAATAACTGTGTCAATCTCCATTTCCTTATAAACTCTTTAGTTGCTTCAGTTTTCTTATTCGTTTATCAAGTGATGTGTTTGCCTAAGTCACTGTTAAAATTTCATCAGATAGGTCAACTGTCTGTCCTGTATATCTTTCCACTCGTCTGAACCAAGCTTTTGTTTGCAAAAAGTTTTCAACTTTGTTTTAATTCTGATAAACACAATTCAAATTCCCCTCTCGTGTTTATAGTTGTCTATTTCACGCGGAAGTGTTTAATAGCATTGACCAATAGAAACGTACTAAATTATAAACATTTAATAGTTGTTCACCTAGAAAACGCTATCTTTACCCATTAACCTATTTTGGAAAAAAGTGCTCTATACATCATACATCATTAATAGCACGTAGCTGTGGAAGCGCTATCATAAAAGACCATTTTAATAGCATTTATTTGGACAAACGCTATGGAAGTGGTAACTGTAACACCCCGAAAAATGCGTTATCTGTTTATTAATTAATTATGTGATTAAATTGTTTGAGAAACACAATTTAACAATTATAAATAATATTTACTACTTATACCTGAGAATTCAACAGAATTCGAATTAAAAACTCAGATAAGAACCAAACTGTGTTTTGACATCGATATGAATTTACACTGTAAATTGTGAATTTCGTGAACCGGTATATGTCTGAGGAAAATGAATAATAAAAATAATTGTTTTAGCTTCTTTGAATTATTTTTAGGCAGAGCTGGTAAAAATATTATTATTTTAATCGGATTCGCTAATTTTAATTTCGGGATTGAAAATATTGAAATACGTGTCAAGCTCGGGTGTTTGGATAAAACTGGAACCGAGGGCAGAGCAGTAGAGGAAGTAGAACACTGAGAAGTACAAGACATAGAGTCAATAATGTGATCCTGATGTGACAAGTTGTCACCCTTTATACAAAAGTCTAGTATATTTTTCTCCCTAATTACTAACCTACTATTGATATATGATTATTCCCTAAGGTTAATAGCTAAAATAACACAACTCCCCTCCCCTATTTTCTCCAAACAGCCGTGGCCCCTCCTAAACCACACATTCTCCCTCACTTAATCACACTTACACGGCTCTCACCCACACACACTATTCACTTACTCACTACACTTACACGGCTACACACACATTCGGTTTAATCTCTACCACCTCCATCCTTTCATTTTTTTTTTGAAAAACCAACACCATATTCATACTCCTCTACATCACTTAGGCCTATGTTCTTCACACCATTTTCCATTTAGAACAAGTTTCAAAATGGGTCATTTCTAGCCATCTCCATAGCTACACCATCCACATGCTTATTTGAGAAACTAATACCATATCTACACTCCCCTCAAACATTTGAACACAAGTTATTTCACACACTTTTAAATTTAGAGGCTTCTAACAAAAGTGAGTATTCTAACCCAAGAGCTCCAAACCCTTGAATCAACATTTTCTTCATTTCAAGTAAGGATACTATCTTGATTCATCCTTCTTATTCATAACTAGATTCATGTAGATAGCTTTTGTTGAATGATCTTATCTTGCTAGGTCCTTGCTCTTCCAAAAACCATGGCCCTTTGTAGATTTGGCTTCATCAATTTGCTTGACATTAAGTGAGCTTTAAGAGGTATGGGGGAGAATAATCACCATCATACCATATTGTGGGTGTGTATGTGGCTTAATTGTTTGTTGGTTTGTTTTGAAACCCCAAGTCAAAGGGGTTATGTATATGTATGTTTATGTGATTCTCATGGAGGATTTTGGTGTGATGTTTGTAGTTGTAATTTGTGGATGAGTAGTGGTGTAATTAATTATTGTGATATATGTTTGTGTGAGAAAAGTTGAGTTTTATGTACTTGAACCATAAATAGAAAAGTATGCCTAAAATTCTAAAATGTATGCCATGGTTTATATTATTAACACATTGATGGGTATATGAATGATTATGGGCGATTATTTACCTACTTGATTAAGTAATGTTTGGTTGAGAATAAAATGGTTGTTTGAGGAAAAAGAATCATATGCTTGGCTTGCTTAATCATTGGTAGGAAAGCATGTTTAAAATATTAAATTTTATGTCATGGATCTATGTATTGAAACATGGATATGTATATGAGATTGTAAGCTTGATAAGTGGAGTGAGAATCTACAAGTGGTTGATGCTTGGTTGAGGATAATATTTTGTTGATTTCCTTGATTGTTGATAACAAGTGTAACTTGTGGAAACAAATGGCTTAATGTTGATTGGTGATATGTTGAAGTATGTGTGTGGATATGTGATAGGAACATGGATGGCTTGAGCATGTGGAAAGAAGCATATTCAGATTATTATATTTTTATAATTTTTATTTATAATTTTCGTATTATTTTTGGGCTGAATTTTAATATGACCTTTTGTATTCTCCTAGCCTCACTAAATGCTTCCTAGTAGTGCTCTTAGTCATAATAATGGCTAGTGGGAATTTATTATCATGTTTATGCATAAATGTTAATGTAAATGCATTTATCAATTAATGTGGTAAATGCATGGTAGTGGGAGTTAGTGAATGTTTTTAGTGTCATTTAGTTGGTGAGTTATGTGAGTTATTAGGTGTAGGTTATGGAATATTGAGAGACAAGGCAACCCAAAAGTGGGCAGCCATCCTTGTATATGTATCATTGCTATTAACCACATGAAATGGTAACTTTGATGTTCAATTTGGTTTTTACCAAAAGTGAGAGTGTTCTCTCTTGGGTTCTTCATTGCTTTCCACCGTTTGCTTGATAATTGGCTCTTCCATCCTTTTTTCTCTCATAATTTTTTTTTTCACGAGATATCTCTCATTGTTTTCTTTTTCTTCATCTTTTTTCTCATGGTTCTCCTCTTCTTCTCTCTCATAGGTTTCTTTTTTCTTTAATTCTTCTTTTTCCTCATGGCTTTCTTTTTTCTCTTCTTCTTTTTCACCGCTCTCCATTTCCTCCTCCTTTCTCTCATGAGTTTCGTTTTTCTTTGCTTCTCCTTTCAAGTACATTTGATCTTCATACACTTGTTTTGGTGACAATGATCCAAGAGTAATTTTACGATTATTAAATACAAACGAGTACCTATTGTTGTAGACATCATATTTCGCTTCTCGTTCAATCCTCCATGGACGCCCAAGTAACAAGTGCTTCGTTTCCATGGGCACCACATCACATAAAACGTCATCTTCATATCTCCCAATCCGGAATGGCACTCGTACTTGTTTGTTCACCATCACGTCACCAAAATCACTAAACTCCGGGATGCTCCAAATGACATACGGTTGTGGATGCTCTAGAAGAGGAAGTCCCAACTTTTGCACCATGGTGGTACTAGCTAGGTTGATGTAACCCTTTCTATCAATGACCAAGTTACATATCTTGTCCTTCACATAGCATCTAGAATAGAAAAGATCCTCCATTTTCTTGGCATCATTTTTCTTCATTAGTGACTCCATGAAGAACCCACTAAGAAAAATTCAAACTTCCGAAAAAAATTGAAAAAACAAATCATAAGTCACTCTAGGAAGGATGGCTCTGATACCAAATGATATGATCCTAACAAGGAACATATATATTTTCGGATCTATCCTTGAGTGACCAAGCAAAATTATAGAAGAAGATGAAATACAAAATTGGATAAGATGAGAAATGGGAGGTAGGCGCCACAAATCCAAGGGGATTTGATAAGCCAATGTGAGGTTCGCCACAAGAATCTTGGATTCTTGATAAGAACAAAGGGTTGGCTCAATGAAGAACCCAAGAGAGAACACTCTCACTTTTGGTAAAAACCAAATTGAACATCAAAGTTACCATTTCATGTGGTTAATAGCAATGATACATATACAAGGATGGCTGCCCACTTTTGGGTTGCCTTGTCTCTCAATATTCCATAACCTACACCTAATAACTCACATAACTCACCAACTAAATGACACTAAAGACATTCACTAACTCCCACTACCATGCATTTACCACATTAATTGATAAATGCATTTACATTAACATTTATGCATAAACATGATAATAAATTCCCACTAGCCATTATTATGACTAAGAGCACTACTAGGAAGCATTTAGTGAGGCTAGGAGAATACAAAAGGTCATATTAAAATTCAGCCCAAAAGTAATACGAAAATTATAAATAAAAATTATAAAAAATATAATAATCTGAATATGCTTCTTTCCACATGCTCAAGCCATCCATGTTCCTATCATTAATGATAGTAACATGGATGGCTTGAGCATGTGGAAAGAAGCATATTCAGATTATTATATTTTTATAATTTTTATTTATAATTTTCGTATTATTTTTGGGCTGAATTTTAAGATGACCTTTTGTATTCTCGTAGCCTCACAAAATGCTTCCTAGTAGTGCTCTTAGTCATAATAATGGCTAGTGGGAATTTATTATCATGTTTATGCATAAATGTTAATGTAAATGCATTTATCAATTAATGTGGTAAATGCATGGTAGTGGGAGTTAGTGAATGTTTTTAGTGTCATTTAGTTGGTGAGTTATGTGAGTTATTAGGTGTAGGTTATGGAATATTGAGAGACAAGGCAACCCAACAGTGGGCAGCCATCCTTGTATATGTATCATTGCAATACCACATGAAATAAGAACTTTGAGTTCATTTTGGATTGATTCCAATTGTGAGAGTGTTTTCTCTCTTGGGTTCTTCATTGAGCCAACCCTTGTTCTTATCAAGAATCCAAGATTCTTGTGGCGAACCTCACATTGGCTTATCAAATCCCCTTGGATTTGTGGCGCCTACCTCCCATTTCTCATCTTATCCAATTTTGTATTTCATCTTCTTCTACAATTTTTCTTGGTCACTCAAGGATAGATCCGAAAATATATATGTTCCTTGTTAGGATCATATCAATATGAGTTTGATTTGGTGAAGTGGAAACCTTCACTTGATGCTTGCCAAGTTTCAGCCAAGTTTAGAAAAAAGAACAATGATCAATCAATGTTAATAACTCATGAATTATGTGCTTTAATTAAGTGTTTTAAAGAGTAACAAAACCATGAAGGAAACAAGATCTTTCAAAAACTGTTTTATAGGTATTTAGGACTGTTTTGTATGGTTTTAATGGTTCTAAAATGGTCTTAATCCGAGTTTAGGACCTAAGGGAACAAAAATCATGTTTTAAGGGACGTAAAAATGGAATGGTTTAGAGTTAGTGTGTTTTAAAGTGGGTTTTATGAGTGATTTCGACCAAACATGTTTTTATGGGTTAGAAAATGTTTTTTTATGCCTAAGTATCCCGAGACTCTAAAATGAGTTATAGGCCTTAGGGTCAAAAAATCATTGAAAAAGGATTTACCCGGTTTTCGAACTTAATGACTTTCGGTAAAGTTTGTAGAATTTTTATACAACGGTGTTGGAAAGTTTGATTTAGTGTTTTCAATACCCTATAGTGATTGTTATAAGGCGGGGAGGTGATAGATTTGATGAAAGGAATCATTCTTTTGAAATGTTGGACTTTAGTCCAAAATCAGGCAAAAAGGGGAAAAACTGTTTTTGTAAGTTTTGAGGTATTCCTCTAAGGGTTATTTTTGAATGATTTGGCACTCATGTACTAATTAAAAACCTTCGGTAAACTGTTTTATCTTTGGTAAAAAGGTTTTGATTTCGACTAAAGGGAATTTAATTTCCAAGGCTTATGTTTCAAGACAGAAACTGTAAAACCTAAGTCAAAGTGACTTAGAGAAAAGACATGGACTTAAATAATTATGGTGTATGGTGAATCAAGACCATATGTCATAGAGTACGGGCGATTTACCCATCCATACCTCCATAATACGTAATAACCAAGAGTGTTTGAAGGATGCTTGTTCGGCAAGTAATCTCGTTCGGGAAGAACATGAAGAAGTATAATTGATTGATGAATGATCAATCTTCATAATATGCTTAAGTCGTTGAAGACTCAGATGGTCCAATGAAGGGATCCGGATAATGTGCAGGAATGGAACTGTACAAGGATTCCCAGTTGGTGCTGTCATGCCTGTAGGATGGCATGTGATTTCCGTAAGGAATCCCGAAGTTTATCCGGTGGATAAACATGAATATACGCGCCGTTATCGGCTTGATCAGCATAATTGTCAGCATGACCGTTGTGCCTAGGAATCTGAACTGACTGGTTAGGTAGAGTGTTCCACAAATATCCGAGTAAGGATTGATCACCCTTATGATTTTAAATGTTGTGCGGTTCGGAATTTATTATTCCCGGTGAACCCTGTGTCACACATTTTGGCCTTTGGGCATTGATGTGATGATTTTAATGTTGTGCGGTTCGGAATTTATTATTCCCTGTGAATCTTGTGTCACACATTATCGCCTTCTGGCATTGCTATGACATTTTGGTCTTATGCCTATGGCGGGCACATGTGAAACCTGTACTATTGACCATTTCCTTTACAAAATGTCTATTAGCTCCGGAGTTAGGATCAAGTATTCCTTGAGGCTGTTTAGGAATGAGACTATACAGTTTGAATCAGTTGTCTCCATTCTTGTGTCTCTGTAAAACTGATAGTGTCTTTTATGCCTCGATAAGATTACTGATCATATGGATAATGTATACCTTTGGGTATGTGTGGATATGTCATAGGTTATCCATATATGTATTGACTTGTTGATTTGTTGAATGAGAATGGATAATAATATGGTTATGTATGTCATCATATGTTTGTGTGTCGTACCACTGCATGCCTGCTTTATGTATACGATGAATGGGGATATCACCTCATTTTGTGTTTTCTGGTTTTCTGCTTTATTTTTATATTCTACAATAAAGATGATAGCACTGCTTCACCAACAAAAACGGCATTTGATAATGAGACAGACCGGTCATAAGGACGCATCTTCAAGGATCAGTGTATGGTATATGTTAGAATCTAACCCCAGTGTGACGGTGTATCGTCCTCGGTTGTTATTGTGGTACAATGATGTCACATCATCGTTATTTTGTATAGGCCAGCATGATGAGTCTTTATGTATATGTTTAATTTTATGGAGCTGCGTCTCCAAGGTTGTTTATGTTTTCTTGGTCATGTCATTTTATGGGCAATGCAATTTTACGCCTTTTGGTATTTCTGTATTTTCATGACTATTGTCTTTAGAAAAAAGGATTTATTAAAGTATTATGTATATACAGGGAATGTATAAACATTTATTGCTTATTTTCCCATTTTATGGATGTATATGTTTTAGACCTGTTAGTAATTGGAAGATGTTAGCCAATGTTAAATAATACCTATTTACTTATTTGTGAAAAGGAACAGGCAAAAATAAACCCGTATCTTTAATGAAATTTATTTTCCGCGTTAAACAATATTGTGAAAATGTCACAGACAATGCAGTGCCCGAGAAGGGTGTTACAGTAACTATAATAGAGCTTGAATAGAAAAATTCTATCTTTTCCTTGAATTAAAACTACACTTCTAAGGTGACCAACTCTCTGCCCGTAGTCGTTGGGCGTTGGCTCAGTTCATGGAATTGATGGAAGTATCATAAACTCTGTCCATAGAAAACCCGATATTCAACATTCAATGCATAGAAAACTGTCTGTAATCAATTCTGCCTTAATAGCTATTAAACAATTGCTCCTAAACCTGAACCAATTTCTCCTATAAATAACCCTCCTCTGTGTTCCTATCCCACACTCCAAATTTTATAAAATCACACGTATTCTTCTGTGTTCTTATGATTCCATAAGAGGGCTGCAATTTCATATCTTTTTGTCATGTGTCATGACTAATGTCCAGATGAGGCCCAGAAGAGGGTCAATCATAAATGTCATGACAGACAACATGAAGATATGTGAATGCCATCGTCTCTCCCAAATAAGGTATTAGAACAAAACATAATGGGGGAGCCTGTACGACCCAAAATCGGGGCCGTTACCGACCTGGAAATGGTGGTCAGGCCCCAATCCCGAAGCCTTCCCAAACACATTCCAAAAGAGTGACAAACCAGATTTCAAAACAAGTTTGCTTACAAAGATATTAGAAGACAATCTCTTGGAAATCAATCCCAAAACAAAAATAATTGATCCATAGAGAATAAAAGATTTTACATGACCAATTTCATCCAAAAAAAAATGATAACAAAATTATTCGGCATGATCGAGACATTGCACTAGGAACCCCACTCAAGAGGTCACGGGGCAACACGGGATGATCCAACAGCTCCTTTACCTACATCTAAACACTAAGGAAACGAGTTACGCAAACTCCGTAAGGGCATAGGATAAAAAAATTAATTAGTCACCTACAACATTAAGTCTAGAAACAAAAATACACTTGCATACAACGCCAAAGAGCATATTCAAACAATCTCATGATTCCATACTATCTATTACGGGTCTAACATCCCCGCCATTTAATCACAACTCAAAATCATCATTAAATCCAAAAATGTCGTCGACCAAGATAACCATAAGACATAAGTAATAACTCATAAAATAACATTTTCTCCTATTCCTAAAAAAAAACATAATTAACTTTACATAACAAAAACAATCTCTCACAAACAAAATCCAAATTTTAGTTCATCAATCCTCAACACCTTCATACACAAATACTAACATGACTTGCCTAGATAACAACCGTACATTTTCTCAAAATCTTCTAAACTATGTCCAACCTCAATAAATAAATAAAAACTATATATATATATATATATATATATATATATATATATATATATATATATATATATATATATATATATAAACGTTCTCCCTTGTTAAGTAAAGGAAACAAAGTTTCCTTTTTTTTTTTTTTTATTAAAACAAGTGGCGCAAGCCACTGGGTGAACCACCCAAATTTGCCAGGAGAATTCCAATGCCTCATGAGTCAATATAAAATAAATATAGCAACTCTACTACTTGACCCAGAGAAAAAAAGATGCAGCATTGGACTACATTGCAAAGGGAAAATTATCACAACTCATTCACACCTTTTTCTGTCAAAACCCATATACTCATTAATTGTCCATCAACCCCACTTCAATATTAGCAAGATTCAACACCATAAAACAAGGTTTGACAATGGAATTCCAAGAACAACCATTTCCAAACGACTTGCATCAATCACCTCACAATTTCATGTACCCACAGAAAATTAATAAGACAATGTTCAACTAAAAATCAGAAATTACAAGGTTAGGGATTAGAACCCTTACCTTCAAGAAGTTTTTCAAGAAATGAAACTCTTGATATGAGAGAGTTCCCCCAATTCCTCCTCTAGCTCTTTCTCCTTCTACTCAAGAATAGAGGAAAGCATAAGATTCAAGGTTTTACAAGTGGGGAGAAGAGGATGAGGAAGGTGAAAGAGAGAACTTACCTAGCTTCCTCTCCACCAAAACCCTAACCATCACTTTCTTCTCCCTTCTGGACAAGGAAACAAATAAAGGGAGACTACCTCCCTTTTTATTTAATCTCTCATTTCTTTGCTTATTGCATAAGGGCCTTTAGGTAAAAGTATATTTTCTCCTTCCTCCCCACATTTGATTTTTGGTTATTGGATTTCAAAAAAAAATTAAAAATAAATAAAATATTATTTATTCCTTTAATACCTTTCACTACTAGAAAACTTGAATTTTCGGACGGAAACGTTTCCGTCTGAAATTTTCCGAAAATTTTGGACGGATTTCAGACGGATTGTGTTATTATTTATATTTTCCTTGTTCCGTCTGAAATCCGTCCGAAATTTCGGACGGATTTCAGACGGATTGTGTTATTTTTTATATTTTCCTTGATCCGTCTGAAATCCGTCCGAAATTTTCGGACGAATTTCAGACGGATTGTGTTATTTTTTATATTTTCCTTGATTTATCTTACATCCGTCTGAAATCCGTCCGACAATTTCGGACGGATTTCACACGAATTTGTTATATTTTCCTTGATTTATCTTACATCCGTCTGAAATCCGTCCGAAAATTTCGGACGGATTTCACACGGATTGTGTTATTTTTTATATTTCTTACATTCGTCTGAAATCCGTCCAAAAAATTCGGACGGATTTCACACGGAATTTGTTATTTTTTATATTTTCCTTGATTTATCTTACATCCGTCTGAAATCCGTTCGAAAATTTCGGATGGATTTCACACGGATTGTGTTATTTTTTATATTTCTTACATCCGTTTGAAATCCGTCCGAAACTTTCGAACGGATTTCACACGGAATTTGTTATTTTTTATATTTTCCTTGATTTATCTTATATCCGTCTGAAATCCGTCCGAAAATTTCGGACGGATTTCACACGGATTGTGTTATTTTTTATATTTCTTACATCCGTCCGAAAATTTCGGATGGATTTCACACGGAATTTGTTATTTTTTATATTTTCCTTTATTTATCTTACATCCGTCTGAAATCCGTCCGAAAATTTCGGACGGATTTCACACGGATTGTGTTATTTTTTATATTTCTTACATCCGTCTGAAATCCGTCCGAAAATTTCGGACGGATTTCACACGGAATTTGTTATTTTTTATATTTTCCTTGATTTATCTTACATCCGTCTGAAATCCGTCCGAAAATTTCGGACCAATTTCACACGGATTGTGTTGTTTTGTTTATATTTCTTACATCCGTCTGAAATCCGTTCGAAAATTTCGGACGGATTTCACACGGAATTTGTTGTTTTTTATATTTTCCTTGATTTATCTTACATCCATCTGAAATCCGTCCGAAAATTTCGGACGGATTTCACACGGATTGTGTTATTTTTTATATTTCTTACATCCGTCTGAAATCCGTCCGAAAATTTCGGACAGATTTCACACGGAATTTGTTATTTTTTATATTTTTCTTGATTTATCTTACATCCGTCTGAAATCCGTCCGAAAATTTGGAACGGATTTCACAAGGATTGTGTTGTTTTGTTTATATTTCTTGCATCCGTCTGAAATCCGTCCGAAAATTTCGGACGGATTTCACACGGAATTTATTATTTTTTATATTTTCCTTGAAAAAAGATTAAATAATTTATCTTATAAATATGATTAAAATATTTGATCTAATAAATTTAAAAGTAAACAAGATTTATGAAAAAAAAAATTAAAAAACATATTTAGACTAATAAAATGAAATCAATCCCTATTAAAGCAATCCGTACCGGTTTAGTTTGAGTAATTAAATTAATCTCTTCAAATTATTTTATTGGGTGCGTTAGCACTGACTTATTTCAGTGAATGCACGCTTACTAGACAATAATTTATGTTATTGTCACTATTATTACCAGTACAGAAAAATGTTTTAAATAATATGATTAAGAGAAAAACATTTTCATATTTTCATTCAATTTAATTTTAGAGTTGAAAATAAACTAGTTTGACATCAATCAGAGATTAAATTTTGGACCGAGTATTTTCTTAGTTGATCAGTTCAACTAGTAATCTTTACTCTAAATTGAATTTTGAAATCATATATTTATCAATCTTTATTTTTAGATTCAAAAACTAAAAACATGTTTATTTTTAGGCTTAATATTTTATCACTCATTTTAATACCTATCACTAAATGTTAAGTTTAAAACACAAAAACTCTCTCCTTCCCCCCATCAGACCCGTAAACCCCAGTTTGATTTTATTTGAAGTTGGTTATGTTCTTGTGAAATTAATTATGATTTAGTGTAATTAGGACTCTTAATTGATGATTCCCAAGTTCTCTTTCATGATCCTTTAATCAAAACAAAGTTTCCTCAAAGGGTATTGTGAAGCATAAGCTCCAAACATGATTTTCTTTGAAAATAACCTTGTTTGGTAATATGATTAAGTGTTTAGATCAAATTAGAATGTGTGTTTGGTCATGCGTAATTGATTTCTTGATTTTTGATTGTTGCGCGTTGTTTGATTCCCTCTCTGAGACGTTTGACACGGCTATGCTTGCTTGATGGAGTAGATAATTACACTCTTGTAGCTAACGTGAGCATTAAAACGGGGATCCTTTACTTGTTTGTTTATTTTCAATTACATGTAATGAGTGTTGCAATTACTCATGGACTGATGCAAGATCTAGGAAAACATATGTCCTGTTTAATGGGTGGATGGGTGGAGTTTCCAAGTTTCTTCTTTCATTTTGTTTGCTAATTGCTATTCTATGCAGAGAGAGAAAGTGAGAATGAGTTAGAGAGAGAGATAGGAATAAGAAAAACAAAGGAGGGTTATTGAAGTTTGAAGATAGGTGCTGCAAAAAAAATAAAATAAAACAAAAGGACAGGGATATAAATGAAATGAAAATGGGATGATGTTGTTTCTCTGCTAATTGTAACACCCTAGTTTTTACACATATGATTAATTATTTTATTTGGATGTTTATGTTAATTTTGTTATGTGGTTTAGTTTGAGTAATTAAATTACTCTCTTCAAATTATTTTATTGGGTGTGTTAGCACTGACTTATTTCAGTGAATGCACGCTTACTAGACAACAAGTTACATTATTGTCACTATTATTACCAATGCATAAAAATATTTTAAATAATAAGATTAAGAGAAAAGCATTTTCATATTTTCATTCTATTTAATTTTAGAGTTGAAAATAAACTGGTTTGACATTTATCGGAGATTAAATTTTGGACTGAGTATTTTCTTAGTTGATCATTTCAACTATTAATCTTTACTCTAATTTGAATTTCGAAATCATATATTTATCAATCTTTATTTTTAGATTCCAAAAAAAGTAAAAACATGATTATTTTAGGCTTAATATTTATCACTCATTTTGTACCTATTACTAAATAATTAACTTAAAAACCTAACTTTCTCATTTTTCTCTCTCTCTCTCGACGCCTGTCCTTTACTTTCTCTTTTCTTTCTCTGCTTCTCCTTCTTTCTCCCTTCTTCTTCTTCCCCACTTCTTCTCCCCCCAAACTCAGCTCCTCCCTCTTCCTTCCTGTCTGGTTCGTGCCGCCACTAGGGAGGCCACCGTCCGGCCACCGCTCAGAGCAAGGGGTAGGCTGCGTGCTTTTGTTCTCCTCCTACGCGTTCTGTTCAAGCGCGCCTCGCCCGCTATCATCACTGCCACGGTGAGCTCTTCTGGTCGCCGTTTATGGTGTTTCCACCATAGTTTGGGTTGTTGATCCTTCTTTTCTCTTCCTTTGAAGCTTAACTCTTGTTTCTTTTGGATTTTGGTGGCTGTACAGAAAACATGTTGCCGTTCTCCGCCCCTACTGCCTCACCGTCCACCGTCACCACCACCTTGGGCCTTCGTCGCAGTGCCTTTTCCTTCATCTTGGGTAAGTGTTTACCCCTAATCTCTTCTAGATTCAAAACCCCCAAATTGATTTTGAAACCCTAACCCAAATTTACTTTAATTTCAGTTGTTAAACATGAAATTAATTATGTTTTAATCAATTGAATTATTGAATTAGTGATTTCTTGAACTAATTTCATGATTCTTTAGTTAAAATGAGTTTTCCCCAAATTGTATTTAGGAGCCCTAAACCCCAATTTGATTTTATTTGAATTTGATTCTGTTTTTGTGAAATTAATTATGTTTTAGTGCAATTAGGACTCTTAATTGATGATTCCTAAGTTCATTTTCATGACCCTTTAATCAAAACAAAGTTTCCTCAAAGGGTATTGTGAAGCGTAAGCTCCAAACATGATTTTCTTTGAAAATAACCTTGTTTGGTAATAAGATAAAGTGTTTAGATCAAATTAGAATGTGTATTTGATCATGTTTAATTGATTTCTTGATTTCTTTTTGTTGCGCGTTGTGGGATTCCTTCTCTGAGACGTTTGACACGGCTATGCTTGCTTGATGGAGTAGATAGTTACACTCTTGGAGCTAATGTGAGCATTAAGACGAGGATCATTTACTTGTCTTCAAAGGTAAGGGGAGACTGGCTGAGGGATTTTCGGTAACTGCATGCTATTTGTGCGTTGTATTTGAGTTTATATGTTGTGATGTGCGGTGTTAAATTAAGTTGTTATATGACTGTTATGTGGTTTTTAATGTTTTCTGTGAAAGCATGATTATACTATGATGTATGGAGTCGTGCCAAATTTTTATACCCAATTTCAGACGGTTATGTATTTATATAAATTATTTTCCGAAAGCAACCAACAAACTATCCTTTTAATTTTATTTCCGCACGTGGTTACAAAGTAATGCCCAAGGGGGGTGTTACACTAATGCTGTACATGTAGAAGTTTTTGGCTGGTTGCAACCTCCTTATTTTTAGGCTTTGCTGTTTCACTTTATTTTGCTTTTAGTTTTTGGTATCTAGCTTTTAGTTCTTTATTTTGCTTTTAGCTTTTAGTTCTTGATATCTGATTTCTGTTGAATGTTCATTTGCGCAGATTGAAAAGCCCTTGCAAAGACATGGAGGCAGGCTTGAGCACAATGAGACTTATTGTGGTTCCTGTTTGCACCTGAAAAGTTAAAGGACCATATAGATGTTTAAATACAGTTTTTGAGATTTCATCCTTCTTTGATCAATTGTGTTTCTAAACCCCAATTTTTGACTTCCATTAAGTGTTTAAATACAGTTTTTGAGATGTTGTTCCTAATCCTCTTTTATATATAGGTCCGCATTGGGCAATACTTAAATGGGATTTATATACTATTGTTTGTACTTGTTAGCCGTCCATTGTCTGTAGCTTGTTCTAAGGCTAAGTTGATGTTTGATGCTAAAGCATAATAGTAGTATGTTTTTCAAAAATGTTTGATGTTTGATGATTCTTATCCCCTTTGGACATAGGGCTTTTCAAAAATCATCCATAGAATGCGCGTCAAGGCCGTGATGGGCATCACGGCCTGGCCGTGACAGCTTCTGCCTTGAACGTTGCTTCACTAAATGGTCTGTCACGGTCGTGATGGGTATCACGGCCTGGCCGTGACAGATTCTGCCTAGAAGGGGTCTGGCTCAGTTGACATGTCACGGCCGTGATGGGCATCACGGCCTGGCCGTGACAGATTCTGACTTTTCATTCTTCCGTGGGAAATTCGTCCCAAATCCGTTGGAAAACAAAAATAAATCTATCCGAAATCCGTCCGAACAATAACCAACAAAATCACAACATCCGTCCCAAATCCGTTGGAAAACAAAAATAAATCTGTCCGAAATCCGTCCGAACAATAACTAACAAAATCACAACATCCGTCCCAAATCCGTTGGAAAACAAAAATAAATCTGTTCGAAATCCGTCCGAACAATAACCAACATCCGGATTTCCACGTTGTCCATATTCCGTCCGCAATCCGTCTATAAATATTTTCGGACATAATTTGGGATGGATTTTATAATTTCCCACGAGGCTTTTTCAGATGGGTGTCATTCCGTCCGAAATGAATTATTCGTCCGAAATCCGTCCGAAATTTGTCCAATTTTTGTCCGAAATCCGTCTGAAATTATGTCCGAAAAAGATGGATTTCTAGTAGTGTTTTAAGTTTTTTTTTTAATTTACCTAGAGTAAAAGAGGTCAAATTCCTATTACCCTACATATTAGGGACGAGTTTCACAATCTACCCCTTAAAAAGAATCCGTCCCCCAAATTTCTAAAATTTCACCAACATCATGGGAGTTAGCCTTTAATAAGAGGCATCGCCGAGTAGACGAAATTTTTAGATAGTATTTAAGTTGTTAACTCACACATCCCATGCAGAATTTTCAGTTTTCAATCAACCCATAGTATGTAATAACACACTGGGAACATCTCTACATATTTTTAGATAGTATTTTTAAGTTGCTATCCAACTCATACATCCCACAAATATATATATTTTTTATTTATGGCTAGAGAGCCAAAACTCCCACTTCATCTTGGCATACTTGAGACAAAGACATCCATGTCAGCACTAACATTTATAGAAAAAAAGAACCATATGAGCTAGAGAGACAAAGGCATCCACGTCAACTCAAGTAAATTTAAATTCCGCATATGAGCTGCAATAAGCATTCTAGGCAAATCGTCCACATCAAATAAAAAAAGAACTCTAAAATCTCTTTTTCCATAGTACATAATTCTATGCCACATAATATATTCTAGTGTTCTGCCACAATATGGAAAAATATCATATCAGATATACATTGTGATTAACATCGTTCAAATGTAGTAATCCAAGCTTTTACTTTGTTCCCTGTGTGCAAAAGTTAACTTTCAAATTTTTGACATAAACAATTTATAACTATGACAACTAGACACTCTCACTACCAACAAATTTTTTTTTGATGATCCAAAAATATATATATATATATATATATATATATATATATATATATATATATATATATATATATATATAGTATTTTGGATACTCTAACCCGTATATATTGTTTCTACAAAAGAATCGACTAATGTAAATTAAATATTACCCTAAAAGAAGAATAGTATTTTCTTTATAAACACAAAACCTATATTCCACTAAAACCCAAACCACCAAAGTTAAAGCAGCTGAAACCAAACATCATCCCCATAAACCCAAAGCCCCACCGCAATCCAGAAAGCATGCAGAAGTTCAACAAAACCGCAGACCCCATAATAGGAAAAGATTGTAGTTTGACAAACATCAAGGCCTCCACTGACTTGTCAATTGCGTCACAACCTCCAACAAGAAAAGTGCAGCACATTCATCTTAGCATCACCATAGTATCAACCAAATAAATCAAATGAATCACCCAAAGAAATCCACCCTTCGTCACCTTAGCCTTAAATTGAAACCGTCATGAACAAAAGAAAACCACCAGAAAGACCTTTTATACACCAAAAGTATAAAACATCTACAAACCCATGACCACTAGTTCTAACAAGATGTTGCTAATCTTTCTCCGAGAACCAATCGGAATCATGCAGACCAAGAAAATTGCTTCAAAAACCAAAGTTGTGAAACCAAATAACCAGACCCAATCCCACTACAATCAATTGTTAGGTAATGCCCCTATTGAATTCTTAAAGGCATAATTATGACATTGCTTTTGGCAAGGATGAGATACATTAGAAATGAATTTGTGATTGTAAAAATCCAAAAAAATTTTATTTTATTTGAGATTGTAAACATTGCTGTTGCCACACTCTACCATGTGAGATTCTTTCTGCATTTACTTGCCTAAGAATCTAATACTTGTTTTTGCATGATGAAACAAAAAGGAGGCTTTAAACGCTCCCACTAACACATATTTTGTCCTCGTATCATAAAAAGGCTTTCTAATAGTTGTAAAAGAAACCATCATTCATTTGCACAGATAAAAATGTGTGTAGAGAAACGGTGAGAAATGCAGGGAGAATCTTGGAGAGGAATACTGTGAGAGAGGATGGTAGTTTGTTAGAGAAACAGATCCCTTTACTCAAACACACAAGCAATGAATTGGGTGTTTGGAAAAATGGATCAGGTTTTAGGAAAAGATGGGATCAAGGTGCAAGTACTTCACAAAGTGGTGACAGGAAGACTTCCTACTTTTTCACCAACTTTCCGGACAGATTTGGGAATGATCAGATGAGGAGGATCTTCCTTAAGTGGGGTGATGTGAGGGATGTCTACATACAACCAAGGAGGGGATGAGATTTGGGTTTATAAAATTGAAGAATGTGCATGACCCAAAAAGCTTGGAGTCTAAGCTAGAGGAAATTGTGATTGATGAGAAGAAGATTCATGTTAACTTGCACAACAACAAGATCCCTGAGGTGGGTTCACATAGGAAGTTTGTGACGAACACAGGAGGAAGGATCAAGGAATATCAGGAACGGAGCATCTTTTGCTAGAATAGTAAAGGAGGGGACCACTTTTGTTAGCAAATGAATCATAATGGTGGTGGAACTAATAGGAAGCTTGATAATGATTGGAAAGGACTCACAAGGATATTAATTGGTTATTTATGTTGCCCAAACATTTAGTCTACAAAACAACCTACACATGGAGGGTGTCTTCAACATTGGCACCATACCAATGGGAGGGAATATGGTTCTTCTTCAACCAAAAGAACAACATTTAGGGGAGGATACCATCTTCCTTCCAAATTGGTTCCTATTCATGGTTGGAAAGAGGACATTTTCAGGACGGTTGTATCAATGGTAGGCAAATATATCAACATGGATGAAAGTACCGGGAAAAGATCGAGGCTGGACGTGGGGAGAGTGTATGCCACAATAACTTCTTCGGAGATAATAAACACAACAGTTCAAGTGATGATCAAGTATCAACAACATAGTTTATTCAATATATTCAGGTTTCCTTGCTTTAAAATGAAAACCGATTGTGCCCTTCCGGAGACTGATGAAACAAACTCAGATGACTCAAGCTCGGTGGTTGATAGCGATGAAGAGTTTTCAGATGCGACATCCGAGTTCGGGGAATCCGGGAAGGAAGGCTCGGGTCGTGGGGAAGGGAAAAGGATTCCCTGACTTCGAAAATAGATTCATTTATTCGGCACCGTTAGATTTTTCCAAAGCACCTTATTTTAGAATTCTAAAAGATAAAACAATTTAATCATGGGTTTCTTCCACGAAATAGAATTAGGATTTAAAGATATGAAAAAAATTATGAAAGAAATAAATAAAAATATTATTCATCTAATAGAAAATATCAATAGAATTACAAATTATACTTATAATAAAATACAAAAAGGACAAAATGGAATAAATAATATTAAAGAAACATTAAATAATATAAGCAAAGGAAAAGAAACGGATGAAAATAAAGAAATTAATAAAATAAAGATTGTGCTTGAACAATTGGAAAACCTTTTAAAAGATGAAAACTGGATTCAATATGGAAGAATGGTAGATAGCAATATGGACTATGTTAAACTAGTTATCACATTAATTCATCAAAAATTTTTAGGATACAATATGATGGAACAAAAATAAAAAGCAAATAAAACTTTACTTGAAAATACTAAATCACATTTAAATAAAATGCAAATTTGCGATATCTGCCAAATAGAAAGTTTTATCTGTGAATACCAAAAATACTATTATCAATTGAATGAAGCATCTAAAGAAATATATAAATATATTTTTATAGATAAACTACCATATCCACTTAACTCAAAAATTAACAGACTATGTGAGTCAAGACCAGAGGAAACGACAAATACTTTAGGAGGAGTTATCCAACTCTTATACCAAGAATTAAGAGAACAATGTTTAACTAGAGAAACAATAAGGCAATTAAATAGAGGAAGTACTGTCATTTATTGTGACATTCCAGAAATAGAGAAACCAAGAAAATATGGTTGTGAGAAATTAGAAAGAAAGAGAAAGTATTATAAGAAACCAAAATTACGAAGAACTTATCCTAGAAAGAAAACTTATTATAAAAATAATAAGAAAAAATATTTTAGAAGAAAGAAATCAACACCAAGAAAATACTGCCCGAAAGGAAAAAAGAAATGTGTCTGTTGGATATGTAATGTTGAAGGACACTACGCCAATGAATGTCCTCAAAGAAAAGAAAAAAGATTTTAAAGTAAATCAAAATTAATAAAACAAGTATTTTAAATATATAAACCTGAGCCTTTAGAAGAAGAACTAAGCGATACAGAAGTAAGTATATATGAATATACAGAAGATGAATTATCTTCAGAAGAAACAGAATCCGAATAATACTTATATAAAAATACTAGTAGAAAAAAGTAATAGAGAAATAGAAGCCTATATAGATACTGGAGCAAGTCTTTATCTAGCGACAGAAGCACTTCTTGATAAATGGGAAAGATTAGAAAAACCACTAAAAATACAAATTGTAGATGGATCAATACATCCGCTCTACTGGATAGCTAAAAGAATTACTTTAGTTATACAGGAAAAAATATTTATAGTACCTACAATATACAAACAAGAGACAGGGGCAGATGTAATTATTGGAAATAATTTCTTAAGGTTATATGCACCGTTTTGTCAATACTTAGAATATATAACATTAAGAACACCATATATCTATCAACAACAACACAGAAATTATAAAAATTCCAATTACTCATTCTTCTGAGTGTACTTACTTTCAATTATCAGAGTCTCGCAAACTGAACCGTGGTGAGATATTTAGTGAAATATGCACAAAAATTCGCCATGTACTAATGAATTTGGAACCAAATAGAATAATTCCAGCTCATATAGAGGAACTTTTAGATAAAGTCTGTAGTGAAAATGCTCTAGATCCAAATATTAATAATAAAAATACTGAATTAGTCGAGTTAAAATTAAAATATCCAACCAAAGAAGTAAAATGTAAACCAATGATTTACACAAAACAAGATAGAGATGAATTTGCAAAAGACATTAAAGAAATGTGCAAAAAAGGATTAGTTACACCTTCAAAAAGTAAGCATTATGTATCAGTCTTTTACGTAGAAAATCATAATTAAATCAAAAGAGGAAAAAGAAGGATGGTAATTAACTATAAACAAATAAATGATGCCACAGAAGGAGATGCATATTTTCTTCCAAGAAAATACTTAATTATTGAAAGAATTAGAAATATGAATTGGTTTAGTACTTTTGATTGTAAATCAGGATTCTATCAGATTAGATTAACTGAAGGATCCAAAGCATTAACAACATTTAGTTGTCCTCAAGGTCAATATGAATGGAATGTACTTCCAATGGGAATGAAGCAATCACCAGGAATCTTCCAACGAAGAATGGATTCCGTACTCAAAGAATTTAAAGACTTTTGCCTTATTTATATTGATGATATATTGGTCTTCACCAATAAAGTTATAAATTCTTGATGGAATCACATTTCAGCAATTGAATCCAACACAGGTACTTGATCTAACGGCACAATTTAGTTTGGAACAATACTCAAAGGTATTCCATGTAATCTAACAATTTCATCGATGTACAACTGAGTTAATCTTTCCAATGAGTATTTCACATTAACTGGTAAAAAGTGGGCTGACTTTGTCAATCGATCGACTATTACCCATATGGAGTCATACCCTTTCCGAGTCTTTGGCAAACCCGACACAAAATCCATCGCAATACCATCCCATTTCCATTCTGGAATGTCTAAAGATTGTAGCATTCCTGCTGGTCTTTGATGTTCTACTTTAACTTTTTGGCAAGTTAAACATGCAGCTACAAATTCCATTACATCTTTCTTCATGCCATGCCACCAATACAATTTCTTTAAATCCTGATACATCTTAGTAGCTCCGGGATGCAAACTCAACTTACTCCTATGATCTTCTTCAAGAATCAACTTCCTCATTTCAACATCATTTGGTACACAAATCCTTTCACCAAATCTTAAGATTCCATCATTTCCTTCTTTAAATTCTGACACAGCTCCCTGCCGCACTAATTCTCTTTCTTTTTGTAGGTACTGATCACTTTCTTGTTTTTCCTTAATTTGCTCCATTAGTCCACTTGAAATAGTAATCATACCCAAACACAATTTTCCTGGAAATGTCTTAATCGTCAATCGCATATCTCGGAATTGTTCTAACAACTGTTGCTCTTTAACCATCATTGTCGATATATGCATTGATTTTCTACTCAAAGCATCTGTTACAACATTCACTTTTCCAGGATGATACTGTAGTTGGAAATCATAATCCTTTAGAAATTCCAACCAATGCCTCTGTCTCATGTTCAGCTCCTTCTGATCAAACAGGTATTTCAAACTTTTAGGGTCACTGAAAACATTAAAAGTCGCTCCATACAAATAATGTCTCCATATTTTTAAAGCGAATACCACTGCTGCTAGCTCCAAATCATGTGTAGGATAGTTCCTTTCATGAATCTTCAATTGCCTTGAAGCATATGCCACGACTTTCCGGTTTTGCATCAATACACATCCTAATCCTTGATGTGAAGCATCACAATAAACTTCAAAAGGTTCATGGGGATCAGGTAGTATCAATACCGGTGAAGTAGTCAACCTTCACTTTAACTCTTGAAAACTTTCTTCACAGGCTTCAGTCCATACAAATGCTTGCTCCTTTCGAGTTAATTGGGTAAGGGGTCCTACTATTTTAGAAAATCCCTCAATGAATCTTCTATAGTATCCCGCTAAACCCACAAAACTACGTATCTCGGTCACCGTCTTAGGCCTTTCCCATTGCAAAACAGTCTCAACTTTCGACGGATCCACAACAATTCCTTCACTCGAAACTATGTGTCCTAAGAATTGAACTTGGTCTAACCAAAATTCACACTTCTCGGGTTTTACATAAAGTTGCTTCTCCTTTAAAATTTGGAGAACCACACTGAGATGTTCAGCGTGTTTTTCTTTACTGGAAGAATAGATTAGAATATCATCGATGAAAACAACGACAAACTGATCTAAATAAGGACGAAAAATCCTATTCATGTAATCCATGAATATCGCTGGAGCATTCGTAACTCCGAACGTCATCACAAGATACTCGTAATGTCCGTAACGTGTCCTAAACGCAGTTTTAAGAACGCCTCCCGCCTTCATGCGAATCGATGATAACCCGAACGTAAATCTATCTTTGAGAAAACAACTGCTCCCACGTAATCGATCCATTAAGTCGCCTATCCTTGGAAGTGGATACTTATTCTTAATCGTTACTTTATTCAACTGGATTAAAATCTACGCATAAACGAAGTTCCGTCTTTCTTCTTCACTAATAAAACTGGAGCTCCCCAAGGCGATACACTAGGTCTAATGAATTACTTCCGCATCAGTTCCACTAATTGTCCTTTTAATTCCTCAAGTTCTGATGGCAACATTCGATATGGTTCTATAGATATTGGTCCAGTGCCTGGAACCAGATCAATCGCGAACTCAATCTCCCAAACAGGTGGTAATCCCGGTACATCTTCAGGAAATACTTCTAGAAACTCATTGACAACGGGTATACACTGCAAGTCTAACTCACTCTTAACGTCTAAGGAAAATAATAGCATGTATCCTTGCGCTCCCTCTTAACCACAACTGGTTTAGCAGTAGGAGTTGAAACAATAAGATCACACAACAAGGAAGAAACAGGCAATTTCAACAGTTTCACACAATCCATCAAGATAAAAGAATGCGTTGCACCTGAATCAAATAGTACAGTTAAAAGATTACCGTTTATGTCACACTTACCCTGTACGAGACCGTCAGAATTTGAAGCTTCAGTCCCACTCATAGTATAAACTCTCCCTCTGGCTGTCGGTTTATTTGCTCCGACGTGATTGACAGTCGACTCCCGCTTTGGTACCTTGCAATCCTTCGCCATATGTCCCAGTTGATTACAATTAAAACATCTCACTTCCCTCCTAGGGCAAACATTTGACATGTGCCCCGGATCTCCACAATTCAAACATCTCCTAAGCTGTCCTTGATTCTGATTTCCTAGACCTCCACTCCCTGACATAGTAAAATTCGAACGGTTCTATTGTCGATTCTGATTATTTCCTTGTGGACGAAAATAAGGCTTCCTCTGGTTCTGTTTTCCTCTCCAACTCTGATTCTGGTTCTTGAATTGAGAAGGTCCACCAGCACTCCCTCATTTGCTCGATCTTTCGACTCATTTCCACTAGAGCTTGGAAATTACGAAGTTGCAAAGGTAAAACGGACTCTTTAATCTCAAATCGCAGTCCTGCTTCAAATTGTTCACACTTCCAGCTTTCATTTGGTTGAGCTTGAAAGAAACGGAAGTATTTAGCCAGCGATTCAAACTTCGTCGCATACTCCCCTACCGATAACTCTCTCTGATGTAACCCCAGAAATTGTCGTTCCTTCTCGATCCTTATGCTCTCTGGAAAATATTTATCCATGAACGCAGTTCGAAAAACATCCCAAGTAATGTCTTGATGCTTAGCCTCCAACAGCAGCCTAGCACCTTTCCACCAGTACTCCGCATCTCCCACCAATAGAAAAGCAGCATAAGTAACCCGAACATCTGCTGGCGTAGCAACCAACTCGAAGATTTTCTCCAACTCCTGGATCCACAGATCAGCCTTCTCAGGATCAGCATCCAGACCAAACTGTGAAGGATTTTGACTTCGAAACGCATTCAAAGCCTTGCCTTCCGCAGCTTGCAGATTCTGGACATTCATCGCTGCAGTTTGATTTGCAATTGCCGCCGCCATATTCTCCATTGCTTGAGCCACATAGTCTACTCCTTCTTCATACTCCTCATTCATATTACCACGACCTCCTTCACGACCCCCTCTACGGCCTCGTCCACGACCGCGTCCACGTCCAAGTCCACGTCCACGTCCAGCTTCTGGTTCCATAACTGACCTACAAACCAAAATCAGTTAAACCAAAACCAGAAACTGAAACGCAAACTTACTCACTACCACACATTACTTCTAATAAGTAATTAAAAACAAGTCTAAGTCAGAGATCACACAACAAAGACATAACAGACCTATTTCCCGACATTCCCGAAAGACTTGACCAGCTTTGATACCACAAATGCGACACCCTAATCTAGGGTCATCACACTATTACCCAAGAACGGAAATTAAATTATTAACGCTGGTTACTTTCAGAAAATATATATTTTGGTAAACATTTCTTTACGAAAATAGTGCTGAATTTTTTTTTCTTTAACATAGAACCATTGTAAACATGAACAACATATATGTATACCTATAGATACATCACCTTTTACATACACAACACCTATAATAGGAGATAACAAAAGAGCCCTCTCAAGTATAGGCTATTCTCCATCAAACTAAGCAAAGAAAATAAAGATATATATACACATCAGTAACAAGTAGTTCAGAACCATATTCAAAACTCATGGCTCTCTGAAGCCAGATCAAAACTATCAAGACTCACTACCCCAGAACTGTACCTAAAGATGGTCAAGCTACTCAAAACCCATTGGGAAGATCATGATGATCAATTCCGCCTACAACTGACGAATCTGACAATGCTGCCTCCGCTTCCGCTGTATCATCAGAAGAGTCTTCATCATCAACCGCAGGAGGTTGAAACTCAGGATCGTCCTCAATGTATTCCTCCGAATCTTCCTCCCCCTCATCTAACTCCACTTCAGCAGGAGGTTCCGCAGGTCCTAATATCTGAAGAGGATGTGGTTGAGGCGGATCCATCAATCCGTGCTCTTCCAAGTACCGTAGGTAAAGCCAAACTGGAGGTAGGGATACCTCGACCGTCTCCACTACGTGAATTCTCTGTTGTGGTCCTTCCTCTACTGTACCGATAACTTCTCTACTCGGTCCATGGTAGGTGGCGCTGAGTGCCCCAAGATTAACCTCCCAGGCACCACCATATTGTGCACGATCAAAAGTGATCGTTCGGACCCTCGATTGTACCAAGGGTATGTCTGGGTCCATCTGAATGTGTAAAAGTGAGAAACCAAAACATGGATCTTACTCAATAACTACATACTAGCCACCACATAACACATCAGCATTTACCAAGTACAAACATTTATAAACAAATAGTTTATCAGTGGGTTCAACACCCCAAACATCATCCATAAAAATTATGCATGACACTTCATATTCATCATCTACATTCATCCTAATCTCATGAGATATCCTAACATATAATGAGTTGATCAGACTCCAGAGCCACACTGGCTAAATAGGCACACTGCCACTAGGCACACAAAGTGTGGCTAATCTTGGCACACTGCCACTAGGTGCGCAACCTCTTCCCATCCACACATGGCACACAAGGTGTGGCTACTCTAGGCACACTGCCAAACACATTGCTAATGTCCACAATCAGGGCACCAATAGCAAGTAAGATGGGGTCTCCATGTCCTCACTAGGCACATGAGAAAAATGCATCTCGGAATTACCTTTCGCCGCCAGTAATTAATGCATCAAAACCTCAAACCACAGGCACGTCTGCCAAATGCATGCAAAACACTTTTGTTTTGATCTTTTCTTTGTGTTCAATCTTTCTTTGCCGAAGCTCAAAATGACTTACGATTCACATAGTTTTAAAACACTGTTAAAACTTTTATCGCAACACAGGACCTCATTGTCCGAGTGCTCAATCACGACACCTCTCGACCGGTGCACCAGTCTTAGGTTCGTGGTACTTGAAAACATCTTCAATGTTTCAATACGGTATACCTCACGTATACGGTATAGGCCCTCAAAGTCCAAATGACTGAGTCCATCACAACACAGAACCTTAGTACCCCGACGTCTCGGTTACTAAGTCCAACTGTACTTTCAACACGATTAAATCAACTTTTGATTTTCAGAAATTCTTTTTCCAAGGTAGAAATTCATTATAAAATCCTTAAATCATAAAACTTAGTTTTTCACAAACTAAAGAGTCACTTGAGGTTTAATTTCCTCAAAATATGCACTGTCGTTTCGAAAATACTTGCCGTCTACACTTTCCCAAATTTGCCGTCAAATATTATTTTTAAGGCTTTTCAAGCCAAAACTTAGCTTTTTCCACTTAATTAATTTTCTAAAATCATGATTAACTTATTTTCACCAAATAATTTTATAAAAGAATATTTCGTAATATTCCGGGTTTTCTTACGTAAAATTTAGCAGTGGGAAAATATTTTCACGGTTTCGAGCTCGTTGTGACTCATAATTCACTTTTCCAGAAATAAATTATTAAAATAATAATATTTTCCAAAACTCCTCATTTTCCTCAAAATAAAATTCCTTTAATATTATACATCAACATTTTGCCGTTAAAACATTGAATATAATTTGCGAAGCTTCTTGAAGCTTTTATCCAACTTACTTAATTGTGCACTGACCACTGTCAGGCTTCTCACACATCAACCAACAATTATATGACAGATATTTCCCAGGAAGATCATGCATCACAGTAGCATAATATAATTGCAGATAAACAATTAACGCAATTAAAACCACACAGATACAAATAACACAACAATAAACAACATAAATAAATACTAACAAACAAATAATTACAAACAACCACGGGATAGCATATAGCCATTGAATAAATCCTCCAGTGTTCCCCTCTTACCTCTTGAAGACTTTTTGGTGAACTTACAGATTCCTTCGGAATTTCGGTTACCTCATAAACGTCGTACTCAACTAACCTTCAACCATTACAACCAAATAGTTACAAATCAAGAAACTAAAATATTCTAAACCCTAATACATAGTCACGGCCTCTAGGGTTTCTGAATGATTTAAAATTTCTACTCATGATTAAGTCATGGATTAATGATCCTTGATTAACGTAACTCATAGATTAGTAACTAAACAACTAAGTTTCAAACTCAAAACTTCCTAACTCTTTTATACAAGGATTCGGCCTCAACATGTTCATAGGGCTAGGGTTCTTAGTTTAATAAACCAACTTGGATTTATTAAGCATACATACTAATAGCTTGATTAACAAGATCATTTATGAAAACTATGAACAAAACTCAACAAATCTAACCCACCTAGGGTTTCGGCCAACATAAAGATTTTTGAGTAAAGATTTTCATTTTAAGAAACTAACATGTATTAGAGTGTGTAGACATACATGCCATATAGAATACATGATCATACATGACAACACATGAACAAAACTCTACCAACCCTAATTTGATAGATTCGGCCAAGGCTAGATTTTTAAGAAATAAATTTTTGATTACATCATTCTCTTGGATTTAGATAATATGCATGATATCAAGAAGATAGAAAGTAGTTTCATCCTCATGTGATTTTTCTAAAATTTATTATGACTTTTCAAAGTTCTAGGGTTAGAAACTTTAAAGTGGTGAACAACTATGATATAAGCCTTGAATCAAGAAACTTGCTAAAGAACATAGGTATGATTAAGAATGAAGATTAGGATTTACCTCTTGAAAACCAATGACAAAGGAAATCCAAGAAACTTGCTTCACAAATCTAACACTAGAAGACTTATAAACTTTAGGGTTTTGGAAACAAATGGCAAAAGAAACTAAGTGAAAAGTGAGAGTATGGTATTTATAGAGATAGTGGCGCCATCATAGGAAGGATATAGATGATGATGAGTTGTCTTGCTAAAAGGATTCAAATGTAATAAATTTCTAAGGACCAATTTGCAAAGATTCCAAAAGTTGAAGGACTAGTTTGCAAATTGTCAATAAAGTGTCATGATGATGATTTTGCCACATTTAATGAAATATTATCTTGACCAAAGTTGTCTGATTTTTGAGTCAAAGATATTTTAGGAAAATTTAAGAATGTTTGAGAAGAATCAAGAATGATATAGAATAATCAAGAATGATGTAGAAAATTATGGAACACTCTAGAAAAATCTTGATTCATCCAACAAAAAATGAGGCAGCCATCAATCCTCATGGGCTTGCGCATGGGCTTGGCAAATTTGGGCTTGGATTCATTTTTGTGGGGCCCACTTGAAGATTTAAGCATTATGCTTAAGATAGGAAACTTGTATAGTTTCAAATAGGCTTTATGGAATCAATCCATGAACTAGAAAATTTTGGGCTTCAAAGCCACGACCATTTGAGATTATAAACAAGAATTCTATCCCAATTCACTTAAAAATACTTAGAGACTAATTTAGGGACAAAAGGGTAATTTACAGAAAGTTCAGGGGCTTAAACGTAAAATTCATAAATTTTCTATTTAACCCTGAAAAACCTTCTAGAATTAGAAATATGATTCATTCCCTTGAATCATCTCAAAATCCTAAGACAAACCCTCTATCGGCTCTTAGAAACTCCAAAATCCCCTCCGTCGTCTACCCGACACGCTGTTTCACCCGAAAAACGTAAATTATTTTATTTTTTCTGAAAAAAATTCTAAAAATACAGAATTGTAGAAAATAAAATACTAAACTTAAGTCTTTCGTTCACGAATTAAAATTAGGTCTTTTGAGAAGTATTATTATACTGTCAATGGAATTCGCGGGCCGGGTTTCGCCTGACTTTCCAACCTAAATTTTAATCGTAGCTTCCTACGGTCAAGTAGGATTGACTGGTAAACTCCGTCTACTGGTAAACTCCGTCTACTTAAAATAATTTTCTACAACTCAAATAAATTTATAAACATATTTATATGTATTACTGTTATTTAAAACAGTAAAATACAGGGTGTTACAATAATCCTCAAAGGATAGGGGATTATAGGCCGATTGCCCTATTGGGATGTCTTTACAAAATTATAGCTAAACTTTTGGTGGCTAGGTTGAGAAAGGTTCTACCTTCGATCATAGCTTCTAATCAGTTTGCCTTCCTATCAAATAGATACATTTTAGATGGTGCGGTCATCATTAACGAGACTATTGATTATGCAAAGAAATCGGGGAAAAAAAGCTTGATATTCAAAGTTGACTTCGAAAAGGCATATGATTCGGTGAATTGGGACTTTCTGGAATACATGATGGGGAGAGTTGGAATGGATGACAAATGGATCAAATGGATTAAAGAGTGTGTCTTCAAAGGCGACTTATCGGTCGTGGTGAATGGTAGTCCGACGGAGGAGGTACGAATTCAAAAAGGCCTTAAACTAGGAGATCCGCTTGCACCTTTTCTCTTCCTATTGGCAGTCGAAGGACTTACGGGTATGGTGAGGAATGCTATGGATTTAGGGATTTTCAAAGGGTTTAAGGTGGGAAATGCTGAGGAGGAAGTATCAATACTACAATATGCGGACGATACGCTTTTAGTGGGAGATGCTTCTTGGGAGAATTTATGGGCATTGAAGGCCATTCTTAGATGCTTTGAAGTGGTATCAGGGTTGAAAGTGAACTTTCATAAGAGTAGGATTATATGGATCAATGTGGAAGATGGTTTTAAAAAAGATGCCGAGGTATTCTTGAATTGCAAGGGTGGAAAATTGCCTTTTAAGTACTTTGGAATTCCAATTGGTGTAAATCCGAGGAAGGTTGGAATATGGCAACCGGTGATAGACAAATTGAAGAAGAGATTGTCGACTTGGAAGATGAGGCATTTGTCTTTAGGTGGAAGGACTACGCTTATCAATTCGGTACTCAACTCCCTTCCAACATTTTACTTCTCCTTTTTCAAAGCTCCAAAGAAGGTAATAAAATCTATTGTTTCCTTGCAAAGGAACTTTTTGTGCGATGGGTGTGAGGAGAAGAGGAAAATAGCATGGGTGAGGTGGGAGTCGGTTTGCTTACCAAAAAGAGGGGGGGAGGGGGGGGGGGGGACTAGGGATAAAAAACATAGAGTGGTTTAATAAGGCCCTCCTATGCAAATGGAGATGGAGACTTCTTATGGGGGATGAAGGTATGTGGGTGTGGGTAGTGAAGGCTAGATATGGGAATATAGTTGCTTCTAAGTTGTGGGGAGTGGGGGTTTTAAATAGGGAGACATGATCATCATGGTAGAGGAATATAGGCAGGAGTGATGAGTCTGTTTCTACGGTTGATTGGTTTAGGGATGGTTTAGAGAGGCGGTTGGGAAAGGGGGACAAGACCAAGTTTTGGGAGGATACAAGATTGTGGGTCTTGGAAGGATAGGAAGTGGGAGTGAGAACTAGTTTGGAGAAGAAATAGGTTTGTGTGGGAGAAAGAATTGGAAGAAGACTTACTTTCAATTTTACAATCAGCAAATATCAGCTTGGAGAAAAGTGATGATTTTTTTTGGGGGGGGGGTTGGCTAAGTCTGAAAATTATACTACAATTTCAGCATATAGGCATCTGGAGAAACAACACTTGGAACTGCAAAATCAACCTTCTACTGAGTTGGAGACTTATAAACTGCTATGGAAGTGCAAGATACCTTCAAAGGTATTAGCTTTCACACGGCAGAAGGAGTAGGGATGTGTGTTCTGTAACAGAAGTGCAGAAAATGAAGACCATCTTTTTGTTTCATGTGATTTCAGCTTTGAGTTATGGAACAAGCTATATTGATGGCTTAATTGTACAGGGGCGCAACCTAGGAGCATTGGACAACATTTCTTGCAACATAGAGGCTTGGTTAAAGGAGAAGAGAGGAAAAACAAGGTAATGATTATCTGGTTTGCAGCAATTTGGACCATTTTGTTACAAAGAAATGATGTGATTTTTAACAACAACAAACTAGATTTGGCAACAATGATATATCTAATAAAATGCAGAGCATGGAGTTGGTATAACAGTAAGGTGGTGGGTTGTATTAATTTCTCGGATTGGTATTTTTGTCCCTTGGAGTGCTCTCCATTGAAGCTTGCTGCAATACAATAAATTGTATAAGTGTTGTCCCGAATGGTGTATGAACCGAAGGACGGTGCTATTTATGAGAGAGGATGATGGTTTCATGCTGGTCTGATGTTTTGGAAGAAGCATATTCAATTTTGCTGTCATATAGGCTATTTTGTGGCATTTGTCTCTATCATATGCAGTTTGAGAATTTGGACTGTTATGGGTTGTTTTGTGGCTATTGTTTGTGTTGCACTTGTGAATTGTTGCACAACTATTCTACAGGCTGCACTTTTTAGGCGCACGAGGACAATGTTGGCACTAAGTAGTTACTGATAGAAAGTGCTAAAGGGGGCGCAATTTGGTGGGTGTCCATTGTTGTTTTGTTTTTGTAACTGAAAATGGTGGGTTACATTGTATTCATGTGAGTACAGCTAGTACTCTTTCAAATATATATATATATATATATATATATATATATATATATATATATATATATAATATATATATATATATATATATACTTTGTTGATAAAAAAAATAGTTGAAAAAGTTTCACTTGACTATTTAAAATTGATGCTTACCTGTAATAACCATATACAATAGCTTTAATTAAAAATAAATAAATAAATAAAAACCAACAAGGCATAGGTTAAACTTAATTAAGGTTATGATACTCAATTTGATAGCATTAACTATCATAAGATAATTTTTGTTGGCTAGATTTACCTTGCCGGAAAAGCAGAAAATTATAAGACCTAGCTAGACAACAGATCTCACATGCCAAAGCATCAACCCATTTAACTATTCAGATACAAGCTCATTTTCAACATTTTAGTATCAGCCAAAGTACAATACATGATAAAGATTAAAATCATCAGGAATAGTCCCCAAAGATAAGTCCAAGTATATTAAGCCTCCAAGTTCCATTAAACACATAACACCATACCGTATTTAACCAATCCATGATCTTGCACAATGTTCAATACAACACAATTACATTTTTGCAGCACCTGCCTTAAATTTTAAATAGAGGCAAACGGCAAATATGACAGCTATAAATTCTACTATTTGAAAAGGACCAGGTTTGGTGTACTATCTTCCAAATCAAACTAGTTCCAAGTGATTTGGATATCTTTGCTAAAAGATATGCAATCAGGTTTTCGATTTATTCAGAACTTCTTTTTTTTAGCACATGGTCTGAATTTTAAAAAAATGAATTGGTATTAAACCAACAGTCCAAAAAAAATTATAAAATTATAACCAATCTTAGAGTAGAGTATTAGCTTTCAAACAAGACCAGTATCACTATATTTGGACAGCTACATCAAGAGATATGCAATCTACTTTACTACTTGTTCAGGATTGTATTCAGCAGAATATGACTCAGCCTTAGGCTTAAAACCAATTAATCCACGAATCTAAAAATTCTGAAAATTTTCTCTGATCTAGTTTTGGATGTTAGCTTTCTAAAAAGTCCAAGTTTATGTGATTTGGACACTATGGTGAGAGTTATGCAGTCTTCAATGCACACTATTCAGTTCAACAGACTGCAGAACTTTGGATTATTTCAAATTGAAATTGACATTAAACTAGTAAGTGGAAAAAAATTAAAATTTTAACTAAATGGGGCTTAAGATGTTATCTTTCAAATACGTCCAGTTTTACTCAAATTGAACAAGTATAGGAAAAATTATGCAACTTAGACCATAGGATGCTATAGATTAAATTATGCAACAAGTCCTTAGCTTTCACCCCATTTGAGGACTCTAGTCCTCCATTCCTTTTTCCCCAGTGTAAAATCTCGGAGACTTGTAAGTCAATACTTAAAAACAATAACTGGCCTTTTTTTTTTTTAGCAGCTATGTGGAGACTACTATCATGGACATTCCTCAAGGGGAGTTTAAGTGGAGTATCAGCTGTGCTTCTGTCAATTGTACTTATGGTCATCAACATACTGTTCAACATTTGGATAATTCTACTGAGTCACCCATGCTGACATACAAGTTAAAAAAAATTATCTGAAGTAAGAAATTCAATATCAAACACTATTATATCCACCACAAACAGTAGATATAATAAAAATTGTCTTTCTATCATTCTTTTTGTCCCCCATAAATTTCCATTACCACCAGGCGCAAAATTAAATAAACGAAATTGACCTTATAGAATTGGATTGAGCAAAATAATTTCTGCATTAGCCCAATGAACGAGAAATAATATCACTAAAAAAAAAATTGTAATTAATTGAAGATTTCAAGACCAGATCTCGTCCAAATCAATAAAAAAAATACACAATTAAATTGAATACTGTGTTAACCTTACTAACCAAATAAAAAAAAAAGTGGATATTGTATAATAACATAACATAATAACACTGCCACCCAAAAAAAATTTACATCCCTACATGCATATCCAATCCTCCACCATAAGAAAAGTTAACCAATAACCATAATATTCACATAGCAGTTTCAATAACTTTACACATGAGTCTTCTCAACTATGTCCACAACAATTTCATACCATAACTCATCCCACATAACAAATTTTATTAAATTGGCATTCCACAGTAATTATATCCAAACATATTCTCATAGGGAATTTCATTAAATTTGATGTTTGAATTGTCTCAACTTACAACTGCTCTACCAGGCGTTACGTAACGCCGTCCCTGGTAGGCACAATCACATCCACAACTGGGTGTTACGCATCACCGTCCCCAATGTGGTATCCCGACCTCGAATACATGACCACTAGGCGTCCCAAGCATAAGGTCATTATCACAAGGTCACGAGCACTATTGGGCGTTACGTATCGCCGTCCCCAATAGGCCTTCCACATCTCTATGCATCTGGGCGTTATGTATCGCCGTCCCCAGTGCATTCTTGTAACCAAAATCTCGCACAACTGGGCGTTACGTCTCGCAGTCCCCAGTGCAACTTTCAAAGGCCAATTCAAGAATCAGATATATCCAACAATTTCATATTCACAATTGTATCGTGATCGTGCAAATTTAAACATCTTAATTATGCCGGCATATATAATCATATCATACACTTACACTATTATCCCTTTCTGACTGGTCCATCCCGAGCTAGTGCGATGTCGACCCGAATTACAATTTCAATTTACTTTACTAAATAAAGTTTTTTTTTAAAAAAAAAAAGTTCATAATTCTCTTTTCCCTTTCCTATTTTATTTTAAACAAAAAAAAAATCAATCGAAGCTCTGATACCACCTTTATCACGATCCAAAATCCGAGGCTGTAACCGGCCAGGAAATGGGGGTCAAGCCCCAATCACGAAGCCTTCCCAAACACATTCCAAAAGAGTGACAAACCTGATTTCAAAACAAGTTTGCTTACAAAGATATTGGAAGACAATCTCTTGGAAATCAATCCCAAAACAAAAATAATTGATCCGTGGAGAATAAAAGATTTTACATGACCAATTTCATCAAAAAAAAATGATAACAAAATAATTCGGCATGGTCGAGACATTGCACTAGGAACCCCACTCAAGAGGTCACGGGGCAACACGGGATGATCCAGCAGCTCCTTTACCTACATCTAAACACTAAGGAAAAGAGTTACGCATCACTTATTGTCAATCCTGCTAAAGGGGTGATCATAGTTAAATACTACACTTACTCCCAACTAACTTTCTAAGATCAAATCGTTTTTCTTGTTTCACCCACTCGAGTTGAGGGTGATCCGTTGGACTAAATCTCAACCTGGTCCTTAACACTTGGAGCAGATGGTACCAACCCGTTAGTAAACTTCAAGTCTTCATCTGAAATGATGCTTAAAGATAATCCATGGAGTCGGATCAGTATTCTGATACCTATTTAGATTAGCTTATCCACTGCATAGTGGATCTAAACAAATAAGAAATGCGCCTTCCTCGTTAACCTGACAATCGATCGTCCAAAACGAATGAAAACTCTTAACGATCCTCGATAGACCCACACCAAATTCATTGTGATGCTATCGCCTTAACAAGTGAGGCCTTATACGCCAAATTATTTATCAATTAACTCTGATATTGGAATATGAATCAAATAACCATTCTCATAACTTTTGAGATAGTTTTACACGTCAATGACGTTTTGAAAAATATATAGGGTAAAGTTGATCAAAGGTGACAAGTCCTTTTGAACTACTATAAGACATGGTCTTGAAGAATATGACAAGTATCAGAAAGATACAGGAATAATCCTTATGTATTAAGATTCTTCAGTAGGTTCGTGGTTGTAAAAATGCATGATCAGTACACGTTTACAAACATGAATCTAATAAAGTTCCTTCTTTTACAAGAACTTTACTGCACAACGATTTAAAAGAATAATAGTCCAACAAAAATTCAGATTATCAGAACCAATTGATAAGTCATGATAGACTTTAAATCAAGGTTAGAAAAGTGAGTTTGGCATGTACACCATGTACCGCTGTGATTGTCTATTACAACCACAATAATTTGAGGAACAATTGTCAACGGACAAATTCATAAAGAATCAAATAATATAGTGAAGAGTTTTCCTTAAACAGAAGACACTTATTCTAAGAGTGAAGATTAGGATTGACTAATCTCGGCTTCGAGCAAGCACGGAGGTCTTTCTAAACACACTTAATCCGATTTGTTGATGTCTCCCGTATTCCTCTCTAAACTACGTATGATGATCGACAACTTAGTCAGTCTCTCAGTCATGGAAAGAACTGGTCTTTCCTTGTAAAACTAGTCAATGGCTCCAAGGTCTTAGATGGTTCCTCAATGAACCTTTGATAAAAACCGGTTAGCCTAACCATATGTGGATTTCAATCACCATCTGTGATCGCTTCCACAAAACTAATGCTTCCTCCTTATGAACAACATCGATGCTCCTCGCAAGGCACACTTGGTCCCAAAATTATCCTGACAACAAACCTTCCCGTTAAGACAAGTCATCTAACTCGACTAACTTTGTAGGCGACATCCTACACAAAGTGATAGAGATCAAACCGAATCTAGAAACTAGATCGGTTGAAAACTCCATATCCTTTGCAACTGCAAACCTAGAACATTCTCAGGGAATACTCCCAGAAAATCTTCCACGATAGGTACCTCATTCAAATGTTTGACAAAATTCCTAAGGGATGAATGAACTTGTCAACATGAACATAAGTACCATTTACAGACAATGGGTTCCCACAAGTATCACCCATACCAAAACCCATCAAAACACCCATACTTGTGTGTCAACACACATTGTTTCGGCAAGGAAACAATTTCAAACAAGATCCAACTAGACATCACACAACAAAAACCTAATAGACCTATTCCCCAAGGTTCCCGAAAGACTCGACCAGCTCTGATACCACTCTGTAACACCTTCATTTCCCAAAATATTAATTTCAAGTTTCAGGTCATAAAACTTGAGTATAAAATTTGTTAAATGCGGTTACGGTAAAATTTAAACCTATTTATGTTAGAAATGTACTTGAATAAAAAGCTAGAATATTTTTACAAAAATTTCGACAGAGTCTCCTCTGTAATTCCAACGTCCCAGAATAAAAATACCTGCTGAAATATTTCTATTTTCATCCCAGAAGTTCCAGTCATACAAAAAAACATCAAGACGGTATTTTTCTGAAAATATTTACATAAACACACTATACCTGACCAAAATGTAAGATTTTAAATTTTTACTCCAAAAGAAAGGCTCTCCGAGCCATTTGCATTCCATCAAAATAAAGGCTCTCTGAGCCATAAACATAATACCAACATTAATCAACGTCATCTCACAACCTAAGCTGGTCGTTCTAAAAGATATTCATGGGTAAGACCCCTATGGTTCTCACCATTATACCTGAAATTATACTTCTTCAAGGATTGGGAATAATATCCCCGAGCGAAACTGGAAACCTCTTCTGCATCTTCTGTACTCGTGTACCAGGGTACAACAGCAAAACCAGAAAAACATATACATGCAAGGGTGAGATACCAATATTTGGATTTAAACACGATAACCACATGGACGACTCTCAAATACCATTTAAAATGAATATTCAAAGATAGACAATATATTTATCAAAGGGTTTCATACCCGACAGTCGTCACTGTTAGACTCAATGACTTAGAGATTTTGATATATGACAAATACAACTTAATGTGTATGCAAGTGTTTTAGTATCAAATAGCAAAGACAGGTATCAAGAAGTGATCAACAAGTTCAATGAGCAATCAAAGGAGAATATTCAAGGAAGAACTCGGAGGAATCAAATAGCAAAGACGAAGATCAAGGAATCATCAAGACAAAAGCTTAAAGGAGAAATTAGATTCAAGTTTTAGATGATTTGTAAGAGATGAAATCTCTTATTCACAAAAAGCTCAATTAAAAAGATGCATGAAGAAAATCAATTTTCATAGCCTTCATTAAAAGATATAAGTTTTCATTAATGAAAATGATTTTTAGAAATAAGAAGTGCTCGTCCAACATTAGTGACAAAAGCGCTCGTCCAACACTGAAGTAATAGAAGCGCTTGTCCAACACTAAAGTAATAGAAGCTCCCGTCTAACACTGAAGTAATACAAGCGCTCGTCCAATAGAGTGATACAAAGCGCTCGTCCACTAAAGTGACAGAAGCGCTCGTCCAAAAAATTCTTTGGACCTGTTAAAGCTCCGTCCAATGACATGGCATATGGAGCTCGTCTACTAATTGGAGCTCGTCCGATTACTTTGTGTTTTAGTACTCTCGTCTACTGATGTGGCATATAGAGCTCGTCTACTAATTGGATCTCGTCCAATTACTTTGTGTTTTAGTACTCCCATTTGCTGATGTGGTATATGGAGCTCGTCTACTAGCCCGTCTGAATGTAAAATCTTAATGGCTAGATGGACGCGGTTATTATCAAGATGGACGCGAATTCTATAAGAGTCGATAAAGAATCTTATTTCAAGAACCAGAATCAAGAAAACAGATTTTTTTTAATCAGATCCAAATCTATTTTGATTGATCCCAACGACTATAACTTGTTTTCTATATAAAGAGAGATCAAAGGAACACTTTCAAAAAAAAAAAAAACGAACGCATATTATAACATATCACAGTTTTACGAAATCATTTTGAGAAATCAATTGTGAAAATCATTCATCATCTTGCTTGAGCTTACTTGAAAATAATGTTTCAATACTCATAAGTGCTTCAATTTGTTTATCTGACTATTGAGAGTTAGGAATCAACTTTTGTTTTACATTTCGATTGTAAAGAGAGAGGGAATCTCTCTGAGTGATTAGGGTGAGGTATCCCTAAGGTTGAACATTGAGACTCTTCACAAGAGTGTGGTATCTCGAGGTGAAGGAGTGCTCCGTGGTGTAAAGGTTTTTCAAGCTACCTGGCAAAGCTTGTGTGTTAGTGTGTGAAATCCCATAGGTGGAGTGGGGACTGGATGTAGGTCACAGTGGAGGTGACTAAACCAGGATAAATCTGGTTGTGTGGTATCTCTAAACTTAAACTCCTTACTTTCTGTTTATGATCAAGAACCTGTGATTTTGATGTTTAAAGTTCAATATAATTTATGTTCTTGATCTGTATAAACTGAATTGAAACCTGAGTTTGATTGTAATCAAGTCTGTGTTATCTACGTTCAAAACTGAGTTGATAAAAAACATTCTTGATTGCTGAAACTGAACTATACTGAATCTGAAACTTGCATAACTTGTCCTTAATCTTTAAAGGATTAATCAGTTTTTGTATTTTGTTATTACTGAGTTATTGAACCTGAATCTATTCTCTATTACTTCTGAATTAGTCTTTTTTATCCTCATCACCTTCTATTCAAGATTTTGTAAAAGATCCTGAGGCCACAAATCTGCAACTCTGATTTGAAAAGCTTTGTGAAAAAGTTTTAAGAGGGAAATATGGTTTTGAAAACTCAATTCACCCCCCCCCCCCCCCTCTTGAGTCGTTGAAGCCAAAACAACAATTGGCATCAGAGCTAAACTGTTAAGTTTGGCTTAACAGCTATAACAGTATGACTTCCAATGACTGTTTGAATGAAGGGGCTTCCCTTGCACGCCCTCATGCCTTCAATGGATCTGAGTATATATATTGGAAGGAAATAATGGTAATCTTTCTTGAGGCAGCAGGCGTAGACATTTGGGATATAGTAGAAAATGGACCATTTGTCCCCTCTACTATAAATGCTAATGGTGCTCCAAGAAATATGTCTAAAACTGAATGGAATGAGTATGATAAGAAAAGAGTTCAATATAATGCACGTGCTAAGAATATTATAACATCTGCTTTAAGCTGTGATGAGTTTTTCAGGGTTTCAAATTGCAAATCAGCCAAGGAGATGTGGGATACATTGCAAGTAACACATGAAGGAACCTCAGATGTCAAAAGAGCAAGAATGAACACCCTCACACATGAGTATGAGCTATTCAGAATGAATCGAGGAGAACCTATGACTGAAATACAAAAGATATTCACACACATTGTAAATCAATTGGCTGGTCTTGAAAAAGCAATCTCCAATGAGGATCAAGTTAACAAAGTAATGAGATGTTTGAGCAGGGAATGACAACCTAAAGTCACTGCAATCTCAGAATCTAGAGACCTCTCATCAATGACCATTGCCACATTGTTTGGAAAACTACAAGAACATGAATTGGAGTTGAACAGACTGAATGAGAGTGAAGAAACTGATAAAAGAAAGAAGGGATTGGATCTGAAATCACAAGTCAGAGAAATAGAAAACAATGATGATGATGATTCAGCACAAGAGGCAGAATCTGAAGAAGAGATAGGAATGCTAGTTAGAAATTTCAAGAAGTTCCTAAAGAATAAAGGCAACTTCAAAAGAAAGCCATCCACTTTTCAAAGGAGAAATTTCAGTAAAGGTGACAACTCTTCCGATAACATCACATGCTATGAATGTGGAAAGATTGGCCACGTGAATCTTGACTGTCCAAAGCTGCAAAAGAGGGACAAAACTGAAAAGTTTGACTCAAAGGAAAAGAAATGGAAAAAGCCAAGAAAGGTCTACATTGCTTGGGAAGATAATGATCTAGATTCCACTGAAGAACCTAAATCTGAGGATGAAAACTTGTGCTTGATGGCCAGCAATGACAGTGATTCAGAAAGTGAAGTAAGTTCTAATTATCAACCTTCTTATGATGAATTGCAAAATGCTTTTGAAGAACTTCATAAAGAATCCATTAGACTTGCTAGATTGCTAACTAAGTCTAAGAAAACCATCACATGCTTAGAGGAGAAAACTTGTTTTAAACAAAGAGGTAGATCAATTAAAAACAGAAAATTGTGCTTTAAAATAAAAACTGACTACTGTTTTAGTGCATCTATATGTGATAAATGTCCTAAGTTGGAGAAACATATAAATCATTTGAATGGTGATCTATCTAGAATTACTAGTGATAAAGAAATATTGAATGCATCTAGCTGTACATTGACTAAAGAGGTTGAAAAACTGAAAAATTACCTAGAAAGATTCACAAATGGTAGAGATAACTTGAATGCTTTGTTAGGACAGAAAAAATATGTTTATGATAAGGCTGGAATAGGCTATAAACCTAAGATACATGAGAAATCTTTCAAGAAATTTTTTGCTGCACCTAAGACATCAAACACACCATTTGTTAAATGCAATTTTTGTGCTAGAAAAGGTCACACAGCTTCTACATGTCAATACAGAAAATCAGCATACAATAAATCTAAGTATATATGGGTTCCTACAGGAACTATTGCTGCAACTAACTCAAAAGGACCCAAACAGATTTGGGTACCTAAAGCAAAAACATGATTCTGTTTTGTAGGTGTGTTGGAAAGCCAAGAATGTGAAATGGTATCTTGACAGTGGCTGTTCCAAGCACATGACTAGAGACAAAAGCAAGTTCATTTCCTTTACCCCTAAGTCGAGTGGTAGTGTTACCTATGGAGACAATAATAAAGGGAGAATACTTGGCATTGGCAACATTGGAAGTGACTCAACAACAATCATTGAGGATGTACTATATGTTAAGGGACTGAAACACAACCTATTAAGTATCAGTCAACTATGTAACAAAGGCTTCAAGGTAAAATTCAATTCCAATAGTTGCTTAATAGAAAATTAGCATGATGAAAATTTGAAATTAATTGGACATAGGACAGATAACATCTATATACTTGATTTAGATAATATCTCTTCAAATACTGCATGCTGTCTTATTTCAAAAGAAGAAGAGAATTGGCTTTGGCATAGAAGAATTGCACACATTGACATGAACCACTTGAATAAACTGATTCGTAAAGATTTTGTAGTTGGCTTGCCTAAACTGAAATTTGTGAAAGATGGACTATGTGATGCATGTCAAAAAGGAAAGCAAGTTAAGGTCTCTTTTAAACCAAAGAACATTGTTTCAACAACTAGACCCTTGCAACTTTTACACATGGATTTATTTGGTCCATCTAGAACCAAAAGCCTTGGTGGTAACTCGTATGCATTGGTAATAGTAGATGATTACTCTAGATATACATGGACATATTTTCTATCTCATAAGAGTGATTCATTTGCTGCATTTAAGAAAATGGCAAAAATTGTGCAAAATGAAAAGGACGTGAAAATTGTTTTTATAAGAAGTGATCATGGGGGAGAATTTCAAAATGAAGTGTTTGAAAACTTTTGTGATGAGCATGGCATTCAACATAATTTTTCTGCTCCTAGAACTCCACAACAAAATGGAGTAGTGGAAAGAAAGAATAGATCATTAGAGGAGATAGTAAGAACTATGTTGAACGACTCTAGCTTGCCAAAACATTTTTGGGTAGATGCTGTCAATACAGCCTGCTATGGGCTAAATAGAGTCTTGATAAGACCAATCTTAAAGAAAACCCCTTATGAGCTTTACAAAGGAAGAAAACCAAACATAGCACATTTTCATGTTTTTGGTTGCAAATTCTTTGTTCTTAACAATAGAAAGAATAATCTTGGAAAATTTGATGCAAAGGCTGATGAAGGAATTTTCCTAGGTTACTCTCTATCTAGTAAAACATTTAGAATATATAATAAGAGAACACAAACTATTGAGGAATCTGTGCATGTGACATTTGATGTGTCTAACCCCAAAAGGTTGGGAAAGGATTCTGTTATTGATGATCTTGCATATTCAATTGAGAAAAATCTCATATATATAAGAGAAACAGGACAATGAAGAAGATGAAAGCTAAAAGAATGAATTGCTGCAGCAGGAGCAAACAGAACAACAGCCTGACCTACCAAAGTAATGGAGGACTGTCATAAATCATCCAATTGATAACATCATCGGTGAAATGACAAAGGGGGTAACTACTAGACAATCTCTTAGAAATGTTTGTAATAATATGGCATTTGTGTCTCAAGTAGAACCTAAGAACATAGATGATGCTATAATTGATGAACATTGGATGATGGCTATGCAAGATGAGTTAAACCAGTTTGAAATAAACCAAGTTTGGAAACTAGTGCCTAAACCCAAGAACTATCAAGTAATAGGTACAAAATGGGTTTTTAGGAATAAACTAGATGAAAATGGTATAATTGTAAGAAACAAGGCTAGATTGGTAGCCAAAAGGTATAACCAAGAAGAAGGCATAGATTATGATGAAACATATGCACCAGTAGCAAGATTACAAGCTATAAGAATGCTACTTGCTTATGCTTCCATAATGGGATTTAAATTGTATCAAATGGATGTTAAGAGTGCTTTCTTAAATGGATTTATACAAGAGGAAGTGTATATTGGTCAACCACCTGGTTTTGAGAATAATGAATTACCTAACCATGTTTTTAAACTGTCTAAAGCACTATATGGCTTAAAGCAAGCTCCTAGAGCTTGCTATGAAAGGTTAAGTAATTTTCTCATTGAAAAAGGATTTAAAAGAGGTAAAGTTGACACAACTTTGTTCACTAAGAAAAAGGCACACAACATTTTACTTGTACAAATATATGTGGATGATATAATTTTTGGTGCCACTAATGAGCATTTGTGCAATGAGTTTGCAAGTCTTATGCAGAGTGAGTTTGAAATGTCAATGATGGGTGAGCTGAACTTTTTCCTTGGACTGCAAATAAAGCAAACTGAAAATGGAATAGCCAAACCAAGTACTGCAATGAGTTTATCAAGAAGTTTGGCATGGAAAAAGCTAAGGAGATGGCTACTCCAATGAGTACCTCCTGTTATCTGGACAAAGATGAGCAAGGTAAACCTGTTGATGTTTCTAAATTCAGAGGTATGATAGGCTCACTACTTTATCTTACTGCTAGTAGGCCAGATATCATGTTTAGTGAATGCATGTGTGCTAGATATCAAGCAAATCCAAAAGAATCACACTTAGCAACAGTTAAAAGGATAATTAAGTATCTGTTAGGTACAAAAGACATGGGATTATGGTATCCCAAGGGAGCTACATGTACTTTAATTAGCTATTCAGACTCTGATTTTGCTGGTTGTAAACTAGATATAAAGAGTACTAGTGGAACTTGCCATTTACTAGGAAACTCATTAGTATCATGGTTCAGTAAGAAACAATCTAGTGTGGCTTTATCCAAAGAGTTGAATATGTAGCAATGTTTGTGATGGATGAAAACAATTAGTTGATTATGGTGTGCAACTAAACCAAGTTCCTATTAGATGTGACAATACAAGTGCAATTAACCTAACTAAGAATCCCATAATGCATTCTAGAACTAAACACAAAGAAATCAGACATCATTTCATTGGAGATCATATTCAGAGTAGAGAAATTGAGATTGAATATGTTGATACAACTAAACAACTTGCATATATTTTTACCAAGCCCTTGAACAAGGAAAGCTTCTTTTTCATTAGAAGAGAATTAGGCATAGTTGACCAATCCTATATCCAATCTCTATCCCTTTATCATGAACAATTTTATATGCTATGTTTGAATGTTTAAATGCTTACCTTCTCTATCGCTTTAAATATTTCTTTTCTTTACCTTTTTGATAATGCCAAAAGGGGGAGGAAAAAGTATGATATAGAGAAAGGGGATAATAACAAATTATACATGGAGAAAAAAGTATGATATAGAGAAAAGGGATAATAACGAATTATACATGCATGTGTTAGGGGGAGCTTAAAAGCTTACATGATTAATAGGGACTAAATCAAATTCTGCTCTGTTAATATTTTTTTGCTCTGATATACTTCTGCTCTGACTGCTCTGATACCATGATATAAATCTGTCAAAAACACTTATCGTCTGCTACACTTATACTCTGATCTTATAATTTGTTAAAAGGTTTGTCATAATCAGAAAGGGGGAGATGGTTAGACTCAATGACTTAGAGACTTTGATATATGACAAATACAACTTAATGTGTATGCAAGTGTTTTAGTATCAAATAGCAAAGACAGGTATCAAGCAGTGATCAACAAGTTTAGGGAGCAATCAAAGGAAGAACTTGGAGGAATCAAAGAGCAAAGACGAAGATCAAGGAATCATCAAGACAAGAGCTTAAAGGAGAAATTAGATTTAAGTCTTAGATGATTTGTAAGAGATGAAATCTCTTATTCACAAAAAGCTCAATTAAAAAGCTGCATGAAGAAAATAAATTTTCATAACCTGCATTAAAAGGAATAAGTTTTCGTTAATGAAAATGACTTTTAGAAATAAGAAGTGCTGGTCCAACACAAGTGACAAAAGCACTCGTCCAACACTGAAGTAATAAAAGCGCTCATCCAACACTAAAGTAATAGAAGCACCCGTCCAATACTGAAGTAATACAAGTGCTCGTCCAATAAAGTGATACAAAGCGCTCGTCCACTAAAGTGACAAGCTCTCATCCACTGAAGTGATAGAAGTGCTCGTCCACTAAAGTGACAGAAGCGTTCGTCCACAAAAGTCTTTGGACCTGCTAAAATCCTTAAATGAGAAGCTCCATCCAATGACATGGAATATGGAGCTCATCTACTTTTTGGAGCTCGTCAAATTACATTGTGTTTTAGTACTCCCGTCTACTGACGTGGCATCTGGAGCTCATCTACTAATTGGAGCTCGTCCAATTACTTTGTATTTTAGTACCCCCGTCTGCTGACGTGGCATATGGAGCTCGTCTACTAGCCCGTTCGAATGTAAAATCTTAATGGCTAGATGGGCGCGGTTATTATCAAGATGGACACAAATTCTATAAGAGCCGATGAAGAATCTTATTTTAAGAACCAGAATCAAGAAAACAAATTATGTTAATCAGATCCAAATCTGTTTTGATTGATCCCAACGACAATAACTTGTTTTCTATATAAAGAGGGATCAAAGGAACACTTTCAAAAAAAAAAAAACGAACGCATATCATAACATATCACAGTTTTACGAAATCATTTTGATAAATCAATTGTGAAAATCGTTCATCATCTTTCTTGAGCTTACTGTGAAAAGAGTGTTTCAATACTCATAAGTGCTTCAATTTGTTTATCTGACTATTGAGAGTTTGGAATCAACTTTTGTTTTACATTTCGATTGTAAAGAGAGAGGGAGTCTCTCTGAGTGATTAGGGTGAGGTATCCCTAAGGTTGAACATTGAGGCTCTTCACAAGAGTGTGGTATCTCGAGGTGAAGGAGTGCTCTGTGGTGTAAAGGTTTTTCAAGCTACCTGGCAAAGCTTGTGTGTTAGTGTGTGAAATCCCACAGGTGGAGTGGGGACTGGATGTAGGTCACAGTGGAGGTGACTGAACCAGGATAAATCTGGTTGTGTGGTATCTCTAAACTCAAGCTCCTTACTTTCTGTTTATGATCAAGAACCTGTGATTTTGATGTTTAAAGTTCAATATAATTTATGTTCTTGATCTGTATAAACTGAATTGAAACCTGAGTCTGATTGTAATCAAGTCTGTGTTATCTGCGTTCAAAACTGAGTTGATAAAAACCATTCTTGATTGCTGAAACTGAACTATACGGAATCTGAAACTTTCATAACTTGTTCTTAATCTTTAAAGGATTAATCAGTTTTTGTATTTTGTTATTACTGAGTTATTGAACCTGAATCTATTCTCTATTACTTCTGAAGTAGTCTTTCTTATCCTCATCACCTTCTATTCAAGATTATGTAAAAGATCCTGAGGCCACAAATCCAAAACTCTGATTTGAAAAGCTTTGTGAAAAAGTTTTAAGAGGGAAAGATTTTTTTGAAAACTCAATTCACCCACCCCCCCCCCCCCCTCTTGTACTTAATCTCCGGAGATCCCAACACCTTATAAATGAGATGATCAAACTCTCTTTGCCAAATAAGACACACCGGATTTAACCATAGCACTACCCAAAACTAGGCACAATGATCACCGTATATGATTTTCATTTTTCATCAAGGCACAATGATACAAAGTCTTGCATACCTTGCCATCAAGATATTCAGATTACACCGTCTTGAATACCTTGTTCATCAAGATATCCAGATTACATCATCTTGAATACCTTGTTCATCAAGATATCCAGATTAACACCGTAGGCACGTCTGCCGAATAATGCATGTAAAACATTTTATTCCACGTCACTTTTCTTTTTGTTCATTCTTTCCTTGTCGAAGCTTAAAGGCTCACGACCATCTCAACTTTTAAACATTTAAATTCGTCTTTCAATTTCAACAGTAGGACTCCAAGTGAATGTGTAAATCACGAAATCTAGACCAATGCACCAGTCTTAGATGCGTAGATTTTAGTGCACAAAACCAAATATACGGTTTATAGGACATCTAGTCCATAACTTCACCTTTCGGACCCCGGGCCCATATCATAGAACACTAGAACCCCGACGTCTCGACTTCTAGATTCGTTTGAACAATTTTCGTTCTGTGAAATACAAAACAAAACCAAAGTTTCCTCAACTTATCCAAGTTGATGGAAATAACTCGTTGTTTACCGAAAATCCTTTTACGTTGGAGATTCGTTTTGTAAACTTGTCAAAAATCCCTTAAAACTCATTTTGTTCAAAACTCAGTAATTTGAACTTGGAAACCTCATTTGAGACAAATTCGAAGTATTACTCAATATTACCCTTTTTAAGAAATACGTTCGTAAATATTGACGGAATTGTCCATCGTCTGTCGTTTTAAAACATTTTTAGGTCAAAACATGACTTTCATAACAAAGTAATTTCTCCAACACTGTAATTAAATTATTTTTGAATTTGTTTGGAAAATACAACGTAACGAAAATATTTTCAAGATGTCGTCCTCGCTATTTACTCATAAATCACTCTTTTCTCCTAAACATCATCAAATATAAATACTTTCAATATTTTTCTTCCATAAATCAAATCCTTTAAATTTCTCCTCAAGCTTTTTCAACGCTTTTATCTTTAATTTAATTGAGCACTGACCACTGTCAGGCTTTCAATCAGTCAATCAAACAAAACAGATAATCCATATATCATACACATAATCAAGCTTTCACAGAAAACATTTAAAACCGCATAACAATCATATAACAACTTAATTTAACACCACACATCACAACAGATAAACTCAAATACGACACACAAATAGCATGCAGTTATCGAAAATCCCTCTGGAAATCACCCCTTACCTTTGTAGACCAGAAAAGACCCTTTATTTCAGATTCGACAACTTACTCCATGTCGAACGAAACTTCACAAGACTAGACGCCCACTAACAACTTGAAGCTTTGTAACACACCAAGTAACTCAGAACAATTTCTTAACATGAAGTTCATGTTTCCTCTAAACCAGTGCAATCACAATCAACATCCAAGAGAGCGTCCAAGCACATTCACAACAACCAAGCAACATAAAATTAATAACTCGTTATCAAACATACTACCTAATAATTTCAAATATTCAACTCAATAAAAACAGGGTCAATTTTCCAATAAATCAATTTGGGCAAAAAGGGTCCATCATTAAAATTGGGGAAACTTTGCTTTGCTTAGAGAATAATGAAATTGAACTTAGAAATCTCAAATTAAAAGTCCTAATTTGAATAAAACATAGTTAATTTTATAGAAACACAATCAATTTCAAATAAAATCAAATTGGGGTTTAGGGTTCCTAAACACAATTTGGGGAAAACTCATTTGATCAAAGGATAATAAAATTAGTTAATAAAACACTAATTTATAATCCCAATTACATAAAAACATAGTTTAATTTCATATTACAACACGAAATCAAGGAGTTAGGGTTAGGGTTTGTAACTGAAATTTGGGGTTTCTTGAAAATAAGCAAGCTATAGTGAGGAAATCACTCACCCAACCAAGAGAAAGAAGGAGATGGTGGTTGTAGGGTGATCAGGCGCGGCGGCGGCGGTGATTGAGGACGGTGACATGATTTCTGGACAGTACCAAAGATCCAAAGAAAACAAGAGTCAAGCTTTAGGGAAGAAGGAAAAAAGGTTCAACAACACAAAGGGGTGGAAAACCACCATTAATGGCGGCAACCGGAGCTTACCGCAGTGGGGTTCACGTTTTCGCACGAGATAGGGACGGCGCTTCGTACGGGACGACGGCCGGATGCGAGCAGGCAGAGGCGTACGGCTTCTCTGTCGCATCAGCGAGCGGCGACCGGGACGGGGCTGGCCGGCTGCGGCTGGTGTAGGAGAGGGAAGGAGATGAAGTGCGAAGGGAAGAGGAAGAAGAAGAGAGGGAAGGAAAAAAGAAAGAAAGAAGTAAGGGAGGGGTATCGGGTCTGATGCGTGAAATAGGGGGGAAATTTGATTTGTATAAGTGGGTACAAAAAGAGTGATAAATATTAAACCTAAAAATAAACAGGTTTTTGGCTTTTGGATCTAAAAATAATGTGTGACAAAAATATGATTTCAAAATTTAAATTAGAGTCAAGATTGATAGTTGAACTGATCAACTAAGAAAATCAACGGTCCAAAATTTAATCTCTGATTATTTTTAAACCAACGTATTTTCAAATCTAAAATTAAATAGAGTCAAATAAGAAAATAATTTTCTTTCAATCATAACATTTAAAATATTTTTTTTCTAAACAAATACTACTAGTCACAATAACATAATATTATTGTTTAGTAACCGTGCCTACACTGACATAAGACAGTATTAACATACTCAAAAATAACTTTTAAATGAGTAATTAAAATTACTCAAACCAAATCATATAAAAAAAATAAAAATAAAAATAAACATATACACATATTTACTATTATTGAAGAATAGAAAAAAACCGGGTTGTTACATCATCAGGTTTAGAGGAATTGGTGGGTTAACGTAGACAGTGAGCATGCAGAAATGTGATACTAGCATCTCTAGCATGATACGTGGTATTGTTGGACTTCAATGTTGAATATTAAATATATTCATATGATTGCCATCGGTCCATGATACAAAGCACTATCATACAAATATGATTAAAGAAGAATACGGAAGCCTACCTCCACTAGTAGCCATTGTTTTCAAGCACTCTCCCTCTCAAGCAATCTAACAAACACCTTATGCTCACGAACCAGCAACTTGTTTCAGAGAAAGAAAAGAAAGGAATCTTCTGGCCTTTGCCTTTTCTGTAGTGTGTGAACCAATGGAGCATCACCGGCTTTTAATAGGCAAGGCTAGGGACCCTCTCATGATTGCAAAATTGTAACTGCTCCTTCATTAGCTCCTCCATTAAGAGCCAATAATCACCTTTTGTAACTGCTACTCCCATTTGAATTTGTAACAACTCTAAGAATATCAAGCAATACTAATTTCTGATAATACTCAATATATGGGCCACATTTAATTGCAATTTCTAACATTCTCCCACTTGGCCCATACATTATTAGTGTTAATCCTTATTTTTTTGACAATTAAATATGGCCACAAAATAATTTTCCACTTAAGCTTGACAAACAACATAATCATCTTAGAAATTACCACACATGAATCATGGCGGTTATGTTTTAAGACAAACATTTCCTTCCATGTATTACAATGCATAATTCTTTCCAAGGGAGTAAAATATGGTCCAACCTTTATTGATTCAAATGAACCATAACTTTACATGACAAACTTAATGTGCACAAAGTCATATAATTAATTAAAAGACATAAATATCAAGATTAACTAATGAGACCGATACAAAACACATGATCCTGAAACACTTTAGCAGGCAATCCTTTAGTTAATGGATCAGCAATCATGGATTTCGTGTCTACATACTCTATGGAGACTAACTCCCTTTTGATGTCTTCTCTTACAACCAAAACCTTAATATCAATATGTTTACTTCGGCTTCCAATTTTATTATTCTTTGAAAAGAATACTGTAGCCTAATTATCACATAAGATCTTTATTGGTCTTTCAATTGAATTGATAACTTTAAGACCAGAAACAAAATTCTTCAACCATTTAGCCTGTGATGTGGCTTCGTAGCAACAAATGAATTCCGCTTCCAAAGTGGACGATGCAATAGTTGTTTGATTTTTGCTTCTCCAAGAGATAGCACCTTCATCTAAAAAGAAAATATAGCCCGAAGTGGACTTCTTAGAGTCCATGCATCCAGCGAAATCCCAATCTGAATATCCTATTATTTCCAAAGTATTAGAATGCTTGTATGTCAACTTGTAATCCTTAGTTCCTTGAAGATATCTCATAACCCTTTTTGCTGCCTTCCAATGTTCCTTGCCTGGGTTACTTTGATATCTGCCCAACAATTCTATTGCAAATGCAATATTAGGCCTAGTGCTGAGCTGAGCATACATGAGACTTCCTACTGCTGAAGCATAAGGAATGCCTTTCATCTCCTCTTGTTCCAATGTTGTTTAAGGACATTGATTAAGATTGAACTTTTCCCCTTTAACTATAGGTGCAACAATTGATGAACAATTCTGCATATTAAACCTTTTCAAAAAAAATTCAATGTAGGCCTTTTGATATAATCCCAATGTCCTTAGAGATCTATCTGATGACAACCAAATGGTTGGGTTGCCTTGTTGATGATCTTATGGTTGAATTTTATCAAGTGATTTTCATAAACTAGATTGTAACCAAAATTAAGAGAAGAAAAGAAGAAAATGGATGGAGGTTGGGGATGAAGATGACGCCACAAACCAATGGGTTTGATAAGCCTATGGAGTTCACCACAAGAATCTTGGATTCTTGATAAGAACAAGAGTTGGCTCAACCAAGAACCAAGGAGAACAAAATTCTCACAATATGGAATTCAATCCAAAATTAACATCCAAGTTACATTACAAAGTGTTTTTGGTGTGACTCTCTCTCCCACTCATGATATGGTGGTTACACTTGCTTCTCAAATTAAAAGTGTAACCCCCCATAATTTACATAATTTATTCACACAACTAATGAGGAGTTTCTTATAGCATGCAAGCTAAAGATTTTCTCCCCAAGCAACCTAAAACTCGTGTAACATAGGGAAATAGTGGGCTTGATCCAATTGTAACACTTAAAAAATTTGGACCCACATACATAACCCATTACACTTATTGAATTAAAAAGAAAACAACTGAAATGGGCTTCTCTTCATGGTGCACACCCCACATCACCATAATCATGGGTCTTCTAGTTGGATGAGATATGTCACCAACTTGGGCCACATTCCATCCAATCTTGCATTTTGGCTTGCTTCCATTATAAGAGCCATTATTTGAATTAAGACTTGTTGGGCTTTCTTGGTTGTAAGTCTTGTCATGGGCCCATCAAGTCCTTGTGTTGTTTCTTGAACCATGCTCCTTATTGGGCTCATATCATCCCCTCCTCCTTTGAGTGAATTCAACCTCGAATTGAAGCCTTCATCACCAAAATTAGTCATTTGTGGTCCATCTAAAGTGAGCTTTTGGAAATCCATGCAAGTTTCCAAACCATAGGGTGCTTCCTTTGGAATGAAATCTCCAACTTTCTACAAAAAATTTACAACACCACTAGACAAAGAAATCATTAGAAGCATTAGCAACTAAATAAAAACTTTTGCGACAAAAAATGCATTGGGGCTGCCTTGAAATCAAAGCCTCATTCTCTTCACTTTTTGTTGCCAAATAATTCCTTTTTTTTTTCACTAATTTTCACACTATTTTCCTCACTATTTTTCTCTTGATTTGTTTTTTAACTTTTCATCACTCTTTTTTTCAATCTTTTTCTCACTCTCTCTTTCTTTTCTCTATTGCTCTCTCTTTTCTTTTGTCTCTTGCTCTCTCTTTTCTCTCATTTTTATTTGATCATCACGAACTTCTTTTGGAGACAAAGGACTAAGGATAACTTTTCGGTTTTGATGCAAAAAAGAAAACTTGTTGGTGTACCCATCATGATTGGCCTTCTTATCAAATTGCCAAGGCCTCCCTAGCAACATATGGCTTGCCTCCATAGGCACCACATCACAAAGTACACAATCTTGATATTTCCCAATTGAGAATGGAACCTCAACTTGTTTATTTACCACCATTTCTCCAACCTCACTTAACCATTGAAGCCTAAATGGTTGTGGATGTGCCTTAGTAACAAGATTTAATTTTGAGACCAATCTAGAACTAACAACATTTACACAACTACCACCATCAATGATTAAAGATCAAACCTTCTCTTGGATTAGGCACCTAGTTCGGAAGATGCTTCCTCTTTGACTATTATCTTCCTCTTTAGTTTAGCTTCCCAATAGTCTTCTTACCATGAACAAGTCTCCTTCCAAAATTTCTTCTCCTTTTTCACTCTCCTCCTCACTTGAAGCCTCAAACTGGGAGAACACTTCTCCATTCCTTGTTACCATGGTCCTCTTTGTTGGGCATTGGGATGCAATATCTCCATGGCGTAGGCATTTGAAGCAGTTCACATCACGACTCCTAGAAGTTGTTTCCAGTGGTTTCTTTCCTTGAGAGGTGCTCAGGGCCTCCTTAGAGAATGGTGCACCCTCCTTCTTTTAATCTTCCTTCCAACTTGAGGATGGAGATTTAGAAGAAGATTGAAATTTGGACTTCCTCCTCTTAAGTTGTTGCTCCACCTTGAATGCTTGTTGGACCAAATCTTCAAGCTCCACATAGTGTTGTAATTCCACTACATCTTGAATATCTTGATTCAACCCATGTAAGAACCGTGCCATGGTAGCCTCCTTATCTTCTTGATAGTTTGACCTAAGTAAGGCCAATTCCATCTCCTTGAAATACTCATCAACACTTTTAGAACCTTGTGTCAACCTTAGCAATTTGTTGTGTAAGTCCCTATGGTAGTGATTTGGGACAAACCTCTTCCTCGTGACAAACTTCATCTCTTCCCAAGTATCAATAGGATCCTCTCCATGTCTCCTCCTCTATTTTTGTAATTGGTCCCACCACACAAGGGCATATTCTTTGAACTCAAGGGCGGCTACTTTCACCTTATTTCTTTCATTGTAAGAATTACAATCAAAAACTTGTTCAATTTTCATTTCCCATTCCAAATAAGCCTCGGGATCATTCTTCCCAATAAAGGAAGGAACTTTGATCTTGACCCCTTCAATTCTTTGATCACTATGACGCCTCCTACCTCTTCTTCCTCCTCTTCTAGGTCTTCCTCTTTCACTATCATAGCCACTTGAATCATCATGGTTTTGAAGGGTGGCAAGTTGTCTATCATAATTTACTCGCATCTCCTCAATTTGCCTTGTAAGGGCTTGGACTTGATTTGCCATCCTAGCATGGATGACTGCTGACCTTGGAGAAAGAGGTGGGTTATCTCCTTGGGCTGCCATCACTTGAGTATAAAAATTTATAAGCTTCCTCACTACACTCCCTCACTTGTGCACACAAATGTATTTCACTCTTTTGACTTTTCCCACACAAGATGTAATTTGTCACTCTTGCCTTTTTCCACTCAATTGTCCTCCTTTAGTTCTTAGAAGAGTCAAACACAAAAACCACACAAAAATTCCAAAATTCAAGTAACAAAATCACAAAACTTATCAAAACAAAGGACACAAAAAAGGAAAGGCTAGAAAGGAAAAGCTTTGGAAATAAGAACAAGGGAAGAATGGAAAAATTTTCAAGAACACAAATTTCTCAAATAGAACTTTTCTGTTCTCTTTGTCTCAAACTTTCATGCACAAATTTTTTTTTTAAAAATTTTGCACAATTTTTTTTTTTAAACTTTGAAGAAGAGAATCACACTTGAAAACTTGTTTTGGAGAAATATCACAAATCACCAAATTTCCCTTCAAGTAATATATATATATATATATATATATATATATATATATATATATATATATATATATATTGATTTTGGGTTTTGGAAGAAAAGAAAGAAAAGAAGAAGATGAAGAACAAAAATTGAAAATTCAACCAAAGCCTAAGCTTTGATACCACTTGATGACAACCAAATGGTTAGGTTGCCTTGTTGATGATCTTATGGTTGAATTTTATCAAGTGATTTTCATAAACTAAAATGTAACCAACAAACAACACAAGGACTTGATGGGCCCATGACAAGAGTTTCACCCAAGAAAGCCCAAAAAGTTTTAATTCAAATAGTGGTTCTTATCATGAAAACAATCACAAATGCAAGAGTTGATGGAATGGAGCCCAAGTTGGTCACTTACCTTAACCAACTAGAAGATCCAAGAACATGATGATGAAGGGTGTGACCTAGTGCAAGGCCCAATTAGTTGTTTTCTTTTAATTTCAATAACTGTAATGGGTTGTGTGTTTGAGTCCAATTACTAAGTGATGTTTTTGGGTCAAGCCCACTTCATTTCATGTTGTTACACGAGTTTTAGAGTCTTGTTGGAGGGAATCTTTGGCTTGCATGCTATAAAAAACTCCTCATTAGTTGTGAATAAATTGTATAAATTATGGGGGGTTACACTTTTAATTTGAGAAGCAAGTGTAACCACCACATAATGAGTGAGAGAGAGAGTCATCAGGGAGGCGTAACCTTTTATTTTGGTGGCTGAGTTAAGATTAGTTTTTGTGAGTTTTTAATGTCTTTACTAGGTCAATTTATGTGGGTGTTAAGTTAGTTTGGTGACTGAATTAAAATGGGTGTTAAGTTAGTCACTATTAGGCTAGTTATGTGGGGGTTTTGGAATCATTTGGAAGACTAAGTGTGAGCCAAATGAAATCAGCCACACTTCTATATGTAAATGATGCCTAACACATGAATAAAAAACTTGGATGTTAGTTTTGGATTGAATTCCATATTGTGAGAAATTTGTTTTCCTTGGTTGTTAGTTGAGCCAAATCTTGTTCTTATCAAGAATCCAAGATTCTTATGGCGAACTTCATAGGCTTATAAAACCCATTGGTTTGTGGTGCCATCTTCATCCCTAACCTCCATCCATTTTCATTTTTTCTTCTCTTTATTTTGGTTACAATCTAGTTTATTAAAATCACTTGATAAAATTCAACCATAAGATCATCAACAAGGCAACCTAACCATTGGGTTGTCATCAAGTGGCATCAAAGCTTAGGCTTTGGTTGAATTTCTGAGTTTTGTTCTTCATCTTCTACCTTTCTTCTTTTTTTCTTTTAAAACCAAAATCAAAAAAATATATATCACTTTGATTCTGTTTGTGAAAGGAAAATTTCGTGAATTGTCTTTTGCTCCAAAACAAGTTTGCAAGTGTGATTCTCTTCTTCAAAGTTTGGAAAAAAAAAAATAATTGTGTAGATTTTTAAAAAAAGGAAAACAAATTGTGCATAAATTTGAGAAAAAGATAAGAAAAAAGTTCTATTTGAGCAATTTTGTGTTCTTGAAAAAATATTTCCCTTCTTCCCTTGTTCTAATTTCCAAAGCTTTTCCTTTCTAGCCTTTCCTTTTATTCCTTTGTTTTTGATAAGTTTTTGTGATTTTTGTTACTTGAATTTGGAATTTTTGTGTGGTTTTTGTGTTTGACTCTTCTAAGACCTAAAGGAGGACAATTGAGTGGAAAAAGCAAGAGTCACAAAATACATCTTGTGTGGAAAAAGCCAAAAAGAGTGAAAAACAATTATGTATACAAGTGAGGGGATGTGGTGAGGAAACTTAAAATTTCTTCTACTCAAATCATGGCAAAACATGATGATAGTTCACCTCCTACTCCAAGGACAGCTGCTCTTCAAGCTAGGATGACTAATAAAGTACAAGCCCTTACAAGTCAAATGGAGGATATGCAAGAAAATTATGATAGACAACTTTCCAACCTTCAAAACAATGATGATTCAAGTGTCTATGAGAGTGAAAGAGGAAGACAAAAAGGAGGAGGAAGAAAAGGAAGGAGACGTGAAAGAATTGAAAGACTTGAAGGGGTCAAGATCAAAGTTCCTTCCTTTATTGGGAAGAATGATCCCGAGGCTTATTTGGAATGGGAAATGAAAATTGAACAAGTTTTTGATTGTAATTCTTACAATGAAAGAAAGAAGGTGAAAGTAGCTACCCTTGAGTTCAAAGAATATGCACTTGTGTGGTGGGACCAATTACAAAAGGAGAGGAGGAGACATGGAGAGGATCCTATTGATACTTGGGAAGAGATGAAGTTTGTCATGAGGAAAAGGTTTGTCCCAAATCACTACCATAGGGACTTACACAAAAAATTGAAAACGTTGACATAAGGTTCTAAAAGTGTTGATGAGTATTTCAAGGAGATGGAATTGGCCTTACTTAGTTCAAACTATCAAGAAGATATGGAGGCTACCATGGCTCGGTTCTTACATGGGTTGAATCAAGATATTCAAGACATAGTGGAATTACTACACTATGTGGAGTTTAAAGATTTGGTCCAACAGGAAATCAAGGCGGAGCAACAACTTAAAAGGAGGAAGTCCAAATTTCAATCTTCTTCTAAATTTCCATCCTCAAGTTGGAAGGAAGATTCAAAGAAGGGGGGTGCACCATTCTCTAAGGAGACCGTGGTCACCTCTCAATGAAAGAAACCATTGGAAACAACTTCTAGGAGCCGTGATGTGAAGTGCTTCAAATGCCTAGGCCATGGACATATTGCATCCCAATGCCCAACAAAGAGGACCATGGTGACAAGTAATGGAGAAGTGTTCTCCCAATCCAAGGCTTCAAGTGAGGAGGAGAGTGAAAAATGAGAAGAAATTCCGGAAGCAGACTTGTTCATGGTAAGAAGACTATTGGGAAGCTAAACTAAAAAGCAAGATGATAGTCAAAGAGGGAGCATCTTCCGTACTAGGTGCCTAATCCAAGAGAAGGTTTGCTCTTTAATCATTGATGGTGGTAGCTGTGTAAATGTTGTTAGTTCTAGATTGGTCTCAAAATTAAATCTTGTCACTAAGGCACATCCACAACCATATAGGCTTCAATGGTTAAGTGAGGTTGTAGAAATCGTGGTAAATAAGCAAGTTGAGGCAAGACATATGTTGCTAGGGAGGCCTTGGCAATTTGATAAGAAGGCCAATCATGATGGGTACACCAACAAGTTTTCTTTCTTGCATCAAAACCGAAAAGTTATCCTTAGTCCTCTGTCTCCAAAAGAAGTTCGTGAGGATCAATAAAAATGAGAGAAAAGAGAGAGCAAGAGAGAAAAGAAAAGATAGAGCAAGAGAGAAAAGAAAGAGAGATTGAGAAAAAGAGTGATTAAAAGTTTAAAAAAATAGTGAGGAAAATAGTGTGGAAAATAGTGAGAAAAAAGAGAGTTATTTGGCAACAAAAAGTGAAGAGAAGGAGGCTTTGATTTCAAGACAGCCCCAATGCATTTTTTATTGCAAAAATATTTATTTAGTTTCTAATGCTTCTAATGATTTCTCTATGTCTAGTGGTGTTGTAAATTTTTTGCAGAAAGTTAGAGATTTCATTCCAAAGGAAGCACCCTATGGTTTGGATACTTGCATGGATTTCCAAAAGCTCACTTTAGATGGACCACAGATGACTAATTTTGGTGATGAAGGCTTCAATTCGAGGTCGAATTCACACAAAGAAGGAGGGGATGATATGATCCCAATAAGGAGAATGGTCCAAGAAACAACACAAGGACTTGATGGGCCCATGACAAGAGTTTCACCCAAGAAAGTCCAACAAGTTTTAATTCAAGTAGTGGTTCTTATCATGAAAACAAGCCCAAATGCAAGAGATGATGGAATGGAGCCCAAGTTGGTCACTTACCTTATCCAACTAGAAGATCCATGAACATGATGATGAAGGGCGTGAACTAGTGCAAGGCCCAATTAGTTGTTTTCTTTTAATTTCAATAAGTGTAATGGGTTGTGTGTTTGAGTCCAATTACTAAGTAATGTTTTTGGGTCAAGCCCACTTCATTTCATGTTGTTACACGAGTTTTAGAGTCTTTTGGGAGGGAATGTTTGGCTTGCATGCTATAAGAAACTCCTCATTAGTTGTGAATAAATTATATAAATTATGGGGGTTTACACTTTTAATTTGAGAAGCAAGTGTAATATAATGAGTGAGAGAGAGAGAGTCATTGGGTTGGGGGGGTAACCTTTAATTTTGGTGGCTGAGTTAAGATTAGTTTTTGTGAGTTTCTAATGTCTTTACTAGGTCAATTTATGTGGGTGTTAAGTTAGTTTGTTGGCTGAATTAAAATGGGTGTTAAGTTAGTCATGATTAGGCTAGTTATGTGGGGGGTTTTGGAATCATTTGGAAGACTAAGTGTGAGCCAAATGAAATCAGCCACACTTTTATATGTAAATGATGCCTAATACATGAATAAACAACTTGGATGTTAATTTTGGATTGAATTCCATATTGTGAGAATTTTGTTCTCCTTGGTTCTTGGTTGAGTCAACTCTTGTTCTTATCAAGAATCCAAGATTCTTGTGGCGAACTTCATATGCTTATCAAACTCATTGGTTTGTGGTGCCATCTTCATCCCTAACCTCCATCCATTTTCTTTTGTTTCTTCTCTTTATTTTGGTTATGATCTAGTTTATGAAAATCACTTGATAAAATTCAACCATAAGATCATCAACAACGCAACCTAACCATTTGGTTGTCATCAGATGGCGCGACAAAACAAGAGTTTTGATAAGCCTATGAAGTTCGCCTTAAGAATCTTGGATTCTTGATAAGAACAAGGGTTGGCTCAACCAAGAACCAAGGAGAAACAATATATCTCACAAATGGATTTCAATCCAAAATTAACGTCCAAGTTACATTACAAAGTGTTTTTGGCGTGTACAAATAGTCCCAAGGCTGTCTACTTTGGCTTGCTTTGTTTACCCAAGATTCCATAACCTTCCCACCTGATAACTCACATAACTTCCCAAATAAATGACCACTTAACTCACCAAAATAACTCGGCCACCAAAAACTCACCCCCCCCCCCCCCTCATGACTCTCTCTCACTCATTATGTGGTGGTTACACTTGCTTCTCAAATTAAAAGTGAAACCCCTCATAATTTACACAATTTATTCACAAAACTAATGAGGAGTTTCTTATAGCATACAAGCTAAAGATTCCCTCCCCAAGCAACCTAAAACTCGTGTAACATAGGGAAATAGTGGGCTTGATCCAATTGTAACACATAACAAATTTGGACTCACTTACATAACCCATTACACTTATTGAATTAAAAATAAAATAACTTAAATGGGCTTCTCTTCATGGTGCACACCCCACATCACCATAATCATGGGTCTTATAGTTGGATGAGATATGTCACCAACTTGGGCTCCATTCCATCCAATCTTGCATTTGGGCCTTCCATTATAAGAGCCATCATTTGAATTAAGACTTGTTGGGCTTTCTTGGTTGTAACTCTTGTCATGGGCCCATCAAGTCCTTGTGTTGTTTCTTGAACCATGCTCCTTATTAGGCTCATATCACTATCCCTATGAATCTCGATGCCAATGACATAGGAGGCTTCACCCATATCCTTCATATCAAAGGTTTGTGATAGGAAAAGTTTTGTATCCTGCAAGAAACCAAAATCATTGCTTGCAAGTAAAATGTCATCTACATATAGGACTACAAAGATAAATTTACTCCCACTGACTTTGAGGTATATGCATTAGTCTACCACATTTTCCTCAAATCCATATTAGGAAATGACATTGTGAAACTTTATATACCATTGGCGGGAAGCTTGTTTTAGCCAATATATAGATCTTCTAAGCTTGCAAACTAAGTGATTACCTTTGTCACTTTCAAAGCCCATAGGTTGTGACATGTACACTTATTCCTCAAGATCCCCATTGAGAAAAGTTGTTTTCACATCCATTTAATGTAACTCTAGATCAAAATGAGCTACTAAGGCCATGATTATTCTAAATGAATCCTTCTTAGAAACTGGAGAGAAGGTTTCATGATAATCAATACCTTCTTTCTGAGTAAAGTCTTTGGCTACAAGTCTTGCTTTATATATCTTTCGACATTACCAGTTGAATCTCTTTTGGTTTTAAAAACCCATTTACAACCGACAGGAGAAACTCCTTTTGGTAATTCTACTAGATCCCAAACTTGATTTTTAGCCATTGAATCCATTTCATATTTCGTGGCATCATACCACAATATAGAGCCTTCTCTACTCGTGGATTGTGAAAACGTAGTAGGATCATCCTTAGGTCCAACATCACAGTCAGACTCTTGAAGGTACATTATATAGTCACTAGAAGTTGCAGATTTTCTATCTCTTGTAGATCTCCTTAATGCTATTGACTCTTGATCAATAGGCTCTATATTAGCAGGTTCCTCATTTGGTATATTCTCAACAAGTGGTTCTTGATGAGTTGACTGATGTTCAACCGTATCATGTTGATTAAGTTGAACACTAACTAGCTCTGTTGCTTTTAGAGGTATCACAGGTGATTCCCTTATTTCCTCAAATTCTATTTGTTGAGAATTTCCACTCCCACTAACTTCATGATCTTCAAGAAATTTTGCATTTCTAGCTTCAACTGTTTTAGGAGTGTGTGAAGGACAATAAAACCTATACCCTTTGGAGTTAGTTGGGTAACCAATAAAATAGCCACTGGTGGTTCTTGAGTCCAATTTCCTAATGTTTGGATTGTAAATCCTTACTTCAACTGGACAACCCCATACATGTAAATGTCTTAAACTAGGTTTCCATCCATTCCAAATTTCAAAAGGTGTCTTTGGAACAGCCTTAGATGGCACCCTAATTAATACATATACAGCGGTTTTCAAGGCTTCACTCCATAAGGATATAGGTAATACCTTTGAACTGCTAATCATGCTTCTAACCATGTCCATAAGTGTGTGGTTCCTTCTTTCAGCAACACCATTTTGTTGTGGTGTACCAGCCATAGTATATTGTGCAATAATACCCTCTTCTATAAGGAACTTAGCAAACAGACCAGACCAGGTTGTTGTCCCTTCTCTGTATATCTTCCATAATATTCCCCACCTCTATCTGATCTTACGAACTTTATTTTCTTTTCCTTTTGTTTCTCTAATTCCGCTTTGAAAACTTTAAAAGCATCAAGTGCTTCTGATTTTTCAAACAGAAGATAAAGATACAAGAATCTTGAATGATCATCGATGAAAGAGATAAAATATCTCTGACCATTTAAACAAGGCGTGGGAAACGGCCACAAATATCTGTATGAATAATTTCAAGAAGCTCACTACTTCTTTTGGCACCTTTAGTGGTCTTATTGGTTTGCTTTCCCTTCATGCATTCCGCACAAGTACCAAAATCAGTAAAGTCAAGATTCTTAAGAACTCCTTCCTTTACTAATCTCTTAAGTCTTTCAAGAGAAATGTGCCCCAACCTCTTATGCCAAAGCATAGAGGAATCTTCATTCACAATACTTCGCTTAGCACCAACATTGGTGGTATGTAAGGCTATGAGACTTCTTTCAAAAAAAAAAAGGATCTAATTCAAACTTAAATAAATTTTCAACCAAAATTCCTGAACCAACAACTTTATTATCATGCAACAGTTGAAAAGAAACGTCACGAAAATAAAACCGATAACCAGTACGAGTAAGCTTAGAAACAGAAACCAAGTTTCTAGAAAATGACGGATCATAAAAAGTGTTTTCCAAGGGAAAACAAATTCCAGAATTCAAAACAAGTTTATAAGTCCCAACAGCCTCCAGATGTGAACTCATCTAATTTCTCGGATAGATGCTTTGTTCACTTCCCACTGGTTTCTGCAGGTTTATAAAGCCCTGCACATTATTAGCAAAGTGAATTGTAGAACATGAATCAATCCACCAAGTATTGCTCGGAACTTCAATGAAATTTGATTCAAAACAAGTAAAGGGAAAATTACCTTTCTTTTCGAGCAATTTCTTGTATTTGGGACAATCCCTCTTCATGTGTCCAGCCTTTTTGAAGAAAAAGTAATTTCCCTTCTTCCCATTTCGCTTCATGTGAACAGTTTTACGGATTCCAGGAACACCATTGCCTCTTCTCCCATTTCCTTTATTATGAGTCACCATATGAGCACTTTCAGGTGTCTCATGCTTCAATTTCTCCTCCTCTTGAACACACATGGTCAGAAGTTCATTGGTTGACCATTCACTACAAAAACTATGGTGTTTTGCGGTGGTTTTATATGTCAAATATCGACTGTTCACACCGCCGCTAAAATGTTTTACTGCGGTTTGGAAACTGCCTCAGAAGTGACCGTCGCGAAGCTGTTTTGCGACGGTTTTGCACAACTGCTGGCATTACGGTCGCAAATTTAGCGGCAGTAAGAAACCGCGACAAAAATCATATTTTGAAATAACTATAAAATGTAGCGGCGGTTCTAAACCACCACAAAGTACCACAATGTATAATGCACAAAAATTATAACGGCGGTTTGGAACCGCCACCAAAGCTACTACATAAATTGTAGATAAAAATATAGCGGCGGTTTTAACCGCTTCAAAATATTAAATATTTGTTTTTTTTAAAACTGATTCAATTCATTATTTGTCTAATTTTTTTTAATATCCCTGTTTTAATAAAAACTTTAGACTAAGAACTAATAAATTTATTAAATTGATACACAAAAATGCTTCAAAACCTAATCATTAAAATGATAAAAAAATTATTAATAATCTGCAAAAAGCAAAATATTATTCAAAATTCTCTTAACATAAAAACATATGTAAATATAAGTTTTTGACACCATTTACATATAATATATCTAATTAAGTCTGTGTGATGATGAAGCTCCACGATCTTCAGGGTCATGACTAGAGGCAGAAGATCGTCTCACTTCTCTAGGCGATTGTAAGTCTGCCACCTGTAATTGAAAGATAAAATCACAAATTAGATGCGAATAACTAATTTCACAACAAAGACATCCAAATTCAGCAAGTTGCAACCATAACTAATTACCTGATTTCCCTTAAAATTTTGCATAAGAAAAGCAACTTGGGCTTTCATGTCATCATAGTCAACAAGTTTTGCCTTTAATGAATCCATTTCAACTACTTGTGTCTTTAACCCATTAACTTCTGATTCTAGCTTTTGAATTTTGGCATTAGCTGCTGCCAAACTAGACCGATAAGTGGGTCCATATATTTGAGTTTTGGTCACCCCGAATCCCACACCACGGAGTCGTCCAGGATGCTCTGGTCCAAAAACTTTTACAAAAGCCTCATTCTCAGTAGCAGAGTTATTAATTTCATTTTGTAATTGTTCCTATATATATAAGCAACCAGACAATGTTCACAATATGTAACAGTAAATCCAAAGAAAACATTTTCCATCCAAACTTACTGCTTTGAGTCTTGCCTCCTCGCTAACATAGGATCCATCCTTTCTTTTATGAGCGATAGGATACATATTACCTTTACTATAGGGTCGCTTGTCTTGCTTTTCCTAAGTTTTTGTACCATACAAGCAGTAATGTTATAATAAAATCACTTCATTTCCAAAAATTATTCAACATCATAACAATATATATGATTATACCATTTGATCTTTCTTTCTTGGAAGTGACTTTGACCCTAATGTGTGATGAATCACTTGCTTTTGTCGATTTGCTGCATTCTTTTCAGCTTTTTCCTGCATATTTAACAAAAATGACAATCAATAAATGATATATTGAGTTAGAAAAAAAAATCAGATTTATGATTATTACCAGAGATTTTTCACTGAGTCTATATTGCAAATAGACAACCCAATGGTCGGGGGGGATTTTTGGTGGGTGCAACTGACAATTTTGGTCGAAACTAAGCTCCCAGTTATAAAAGTTATTAAACATTTTGCACCTTTTGTCCTTCCATTTTTTCCCCAAGCTAGCAAAGATGTACCTTTTGTGACCCGGATCATCAACAACAAATTTAGTCTTCAAGGCAAACATAAAAAAGTTATTGTTAGTAAATAATATAAGCTTTACTGCATTGAATCCATTGATTCTTGAAGGTTCTTCAATACAAGTACTCAGAAAAAATTGATACCTTTATAGATCCATCATAAATGTTTAGCTTGTATTGATTGGGAACTTTACGCCAAGTTTCAAATATAATGGGGAAATGGTCAAAATTTCTCGCTATCGACCCCAAAAATCCATTCAGTAAACCACCAGAGTCTCCTACAGGTTGACATTTTACATTCCACTCGGTCACAACTCGTTTCCCGTCACGAATTGTAAACACATCCTTAATTCTCATACGTGTTTGTGTAACAATGCCTTCGTCATCTAACACAAATTACACCAAACTATTGTTATCCAAAAGTATAACAAGATTAAAAAAAAATTAGAGAAACTAGGAAGATGTAAATCACATACCAATGACATCCACTATCCAACATGTACGAGGCAGTCTCTGATTTATCGATGAAGAATCTGCAGCCACTTCAGGTTCACGATGTCCAATATTTTCAGATCCAGACTGAGTTACCGATCGAGTGGCAGGGACTGTCTGTAGCCCATCTTGAGTGGATGAACCTATGTGAGCTACAGACTCACTCAAAGGTGGACTAATAGATGCAGGTTGGGAAGTGCTCGAATATGATACATGTTTATTTGATGTTGATAGACTAAGAGGAACACGCCTTTTTTTCCGAAGCATGCCTATAATACCATTAATGTCAATAACTTTAATTCAAAAACTATAGCATATAATTTTAAATGAAAGTACAAGATATAGATATTCACATAATAACATCATCATATGCATAAATACAAATATTCATATTAAACTAATAGAATAAGATGGAAAATTCTTATTAAAATATATAAAAAAGAACTAAAACCTAAAACAATTTTACTTGTAGTAATCATAAACTCATATCATTGTTATCATCCTCAACATTTTCATTAATGGTTGAAGTTTGAGGTTCATCATCTATAGCCACTCTTGTCAATTGTATATGTGTAGTATCATCAGAGAAAAACTGTTCTAATTTTTGTGACGGGCAAGCCTCATTGGATGGCATAAATTCTTCATCATCTTCACCCATTTCATACAAGTCTCTTGGTTTCAAATGAATTGGTATGCTCCAACCATCTTCCTTCTCATCCTCCACATAATAAACCATTCGAGCTTCAGAAGCTTTAATGTATGGCTCATCATCTTCATGTTCACCGGTATGTATTAATCTTGCAAAGTGATCGAGGTAAAACCCACTATTCACTTATTTTCATGTAGTGATTTATCCTTATGTGTGTTGTAGGATATTTTGATAGGACCATATTCCGCAGGAAGAGAATTGAGTATGAAATGCACAAGAAACGATTCGGAAATTTCCACTTCAAGGGACTCAAGTTTATCAGCAATATCCCTCATTTCCATGATGTGCTCACGCACACCCCTAATTTTATCATGCTTCATGCTTGAAAGCTTCTTCATTAGGGTGCTGGTCAACGACTTGTCAGAGCTAACAAACTGCTCCTCAATAGCCTTCATATAAGCTTTTACCTTATCACATTCGGGAATAGATCCCCTAATGCTTTTGCTTATATGAGACTTAACAAGCATCAAACTTAAGCGATTAGATCGCTCCCACCGCTCATAGTTAGCCTTTTCTTCTTGAGCACTTCCTTCCGCGGGAATGGGTGGTTCATCCACACATAGTGCCAAGTCCATTTCCATACACCCCAAGGTCAAGAGAATTTGTTCTTTCCAATTAGCGTAATTGTCACCAATCAACATAGGAATTCGAGACTCAAGAAAGGTATTAGTAGGAACAACTTTAATATAAGGATTACAAATATTAACAAAGTAAATTCAAACCTTCCTATGGAGAGGTGCAAATCATGCATAGAATTTATAAACTTTATTTATGGACGTAATTAAACATCATAATAAAATAAATCATACTTGTGGGCTTAGAAATATTTTATCATAATTTTTAGTCCATTTTATAATCTTGATTAACTATTACCTCACTATGGGGCCAAGTAATAATTCTTTTATTCCAATGCCTAGGATGCTATGGCTACTCCCAAACATGTAATCATATAATGTAATCCAAACAATAATTCACAATAATCCAGAATATTAAACCACACAAAAATTATTGTTAAGGACGATTCTTGCATATCAGCACAAATATAATGCACCTTGTAAATCTTTAATTACAATTAATAACAATTTAAAAATAATAACTGCACTTTTAAATTATTAAAAATAGTACCGTAATGCTAGTACCGTAATGCTTCCTGCCCTTTTAAATTATTCAACAATTCCATAACTCCACCTTAAATGCACATATTATGGCAGCGTGAATGCACTTTTAAAGGCTCTCTAATTTTAAAAACAATTGCCTTATGGACCATAGCAGAAAGCATCTTTGTGAAAAAAAAAAATTATAATATCTGTGTACATCCACCGAGCATCAATATCAGAAAGCATTAACAAATTTCAATAAAATAAATTTCATGGCCAAACCACATTATGGACATCATTATTATATTATAAAATATAATAATCATTCAAGGCTAAGTTTCTGATCCTTTACGCTAAAATGGTGGCTTTCTATTTTTAAACACATAAGATTTGCAATTCATTGCTATTGTTACTGTAAAATCCGTAGCCTCGGTTTGCATAAAACAAGTACAGAATAAAATCATGTACGTTCCCACGGATCAAAGCAAATGTACAGTTTCGTAAAAGAAAAATTCCACCGAGGATTTAAAAACTTGATAGTTTTACGATAGCAATTCATACAAAAAAAAATTAAGCAATGATCTCACAACAATATTTAATCTCATGAACAGAAATTCAATAATAGAAGAACAATACAAAATTACTGAATAACAAGGCTATAGTGATGGCTCTGATATCAATTCTTGGACCTCAATATTAAATATTAAATATATTCATATGATTGTCATCGATCCATGATATAAAGCACTATCATGCAAATATGATTAAAGAAGAATGCGGAAGCCTACCTCCACTAGTAGTCATTATTATCAAGCATGCAAATATGATTAAAGAAGAATGCGGAAGCCTACCACCACTAGTAACCATTATTATCAAGCACTCTCCCTCCGAAGAAAGCTAACAAACACCTTATGCTCACAAACCAGGAACTTGTTTTAGAGAAAGAAAAGAGAGGAATCTTCTGGCCTTTGTCTTTTCTGTAGTGTGTGAACCAATGGAGCATCACAGGCTTTTTAGTTTTTATAGGCAAGGCCAGGACCCTCTCATGATTGCAGAATTGTAACTGCTCCTTCGTTAGGAAAGAATCATGCCAAATAATTTGTTAATTATTGTAATTGATAGAGTACTTATTGTAATTAATAGAGTACAATTAATTTACATTTTAGTATACATGAGTATAGGCAAAAATGTTAGGCATAATATTAGGATCATATTCTATAACATTTCTATAAAGGTGTGATAAAACAATTCAGCTGATTTCTTTAAGCTCCTCCATTAAGAGCCAATAATCAATTTGTAACAACTCTAAGAATATCAAGCAAATAATACTCAAGATATGGGCCACATTTAATTGCAATTTCTAACAGGTACTTCTCAATATTCCCCTTGTTTCATTTCAAGAACATGTCTTAGAGTGTGTTTGTTTGAAGTATTGTAACTTTATTCTCGGGAAAGTAAGGTAGGGAATGCAACATTCTCATGTTTGTTTCAAGCTTTTAAAAATTATTCCTAGGTACTTTTAATTCCCAGGATTAATATTTACACATAATTTACTCACTTTTATTCCCATGTTAAATGGTGGGAATCTAACATTCCCATGAGAACAGACTTCTATTTCAAATTCTTTTTGTAAAACAATTACCTTTTCCTTAATCAAAGGATCTTGTAATTGTTTTTCAATTTTTTGGTAAAGAATTTCTTTTTGAAGAAAACTTATTTGATTTTGTTTTCCATTAATAATGGATAAAAAATTAGTTTCTTCAAGATTCTCATTAATATTATTTAAATCTTTTGATTTAACCGGATTCAAAAATACGAAAAGAATTTCTTGATAATTTCTTTTTGTAGTAAGACCATTTTCAGAAACTCCAAAAGGATATAACTGTGTTATAAAAGGAGTTCCAAGAATTATTTGTTCTGACATATTTTTCACAAGTAAAAAGGAATTTTTAAAACAGATTCCATTATTGCAAATACTTGCTTCCTCAAGTTTATATTTAACTTGGAGTTTTTCATTATTTGTAGTATATAATTTTTGAATAGTTTTCTGATAATATTGAGTAGGAATCAGACCTTCTTGAATGCAATTAAGGTCTGCTCCTGAATCAATTAGAGCAATGAATGGTTTGTGAAAAGAGCTATTGATTTTCAAATTGACTTTCACATTCCATTTTTGCTGTAAAGTTTTGATTCTCAGGAAGAAATTGGCTTCTTCACTGAACTCAGGATTATCATTTTTTAAAACTTTGGGAAGAAGATGAGGCAGAAATAGTCCCCCTTCCTTTCCCGGGGGTTTTGGAAAAATTTTGTTCCAAAATTTTAGTTTTTAGTTTTAAATCAGCAATTTCAGATTTTAAAACTTTGATTTCTTTATATAGAAAAGAAAGACTTAAAGGTTCTTGAATAAAAGATGATTCTGGAATATTTTGAGGATTCAGAATATCTTTTAAAGAATAACCTTTAAATTCGTTTTTCTCAACTTCTTGAGATTCTAATTCTTTATATTTTTCTAGCATAGCTAGTTTAACTTGTGGGTCTTCGAATTGACTGATTAAGTCAAGAAGAACTCTTGCTTCTTTTGTGATAACGTTGATTGTAAACTTACAGTCACAATTATCTCCCAGGCAACCACAACTTAAACAGCCTGCATCAGAATCAGAAGATGTTTCTTGATTCTGATAAATAACATCTGAATCGTCATCAGAAGATGAATCTTCAGAGGAATTAGATTCATAAAGAAGGATTTTTGAAATTTGTTCTTTGATTTCATCATCCATTTTGAGTTCTTTTATTTTTTTTTTAACTCTACAATCCTTAGCCATGTGGCCAACACGACCACACTTATAACAAGTTATATTGTTCTTAAAGTCTTTATTATAAGGTTTTTTATAAGATTTGCTTTGTTTTTTCTTATAAGGTTTTACTTCTTTTTCCTTTTTATTGTATTTTTTATAACTTTTAAATTTTTTAGGAAACTTTTGAGTATTAACTCTTCTTTGTTTAGAGGGAGGAGTTAATTTCTCATAATCAAATTGTTCACAAAAATTTCCTAATTCTTTATTGTTTGTTTTGCTTTCAAATTTTGCTTGTCTATGCATTTTTATATCTGTTCAAAATTGTAAACCAATTTTATTTATAATAGAGATTAACCTTCCATAGGTTAAATCTTCCAAAGGAGTGTCAGGGTACTCCAATTTTATTTGAGTGCGAACTTTATTAGAAAAGTTTTTGGGAAGACCAGATATAAATCTGTCTTTCCAATAAGCTTCTCTACAATCAGTTCTAGTATAAATTTTTGTTAAAAAATTATCTTTATACCATCGAAATTCACCAAGAGTTGGACAGTATAAATTATTTAATATCTCAAGAGATTTGTCAGTAAAAGTATTTGTGTCTCCAACAAATGCTTGAGATATAGCAAAAATTAGAGCTTCAACTTGTTGATTAATAGGATATTCAACAGGTTGACCATGCTCATCATTTCTTGTTTCAGTTTTTGTAAAATTTAAAATTGCTTGCCTTTCATTTTCTCTCAAATTATTGTCCCACCAACCTTTCAGACTGCCGGTGAAACCTTGAATTAAAATTTTACATGTTGAAACAGCACTATTATTTCTTGCTCTATAGGCTGTAACAGCCATAGACATTTCTTCCAATTTTCTCATGTTTTGATGTTCAGAAAACCCATCAATATTCCACTCGACAATGCCTTCACCATTATACTGTGAAGCATTATCTAAACTATTATCTTCAAATTGAATATCAGGCAAAGTGGGCCTGTGATAATAATTTCTAGAAGTGGGATAAGATGTTGATGTGTTTTTTATTTTATTGATAACATCAACATCAGAATCTTGGAATTGCTTTTCAAGTTCTAAAACATCTTCATTTTTCAAAATATTTAATTTTGACGAAGACAATTTTAATGAAGCTAATTGCTTATTTAATTCATCTAATAAATTATTATTAGATTCATTGCCAATTTTAATTTCTTTGATTTCAGAATCAGATAACTTATATGGAGTAATCAAAGGTTTATTTAGTTTTGAATTCGATTTTGAAGAAGTTTCCACTTTAACAGGTGTATCAAATTCATCAGTTGTGCTGGCAACTTGATACAAAAGTTGATTTGTATAATTTAATTGATGTTGAATATTTTTGATATCATATCTTGTAGGATTTTGAACAGTTAATGTTTTGTCATCTTCTTTCATTGATTTGAAAGGAGAGGCAGTAATTTCAAAGTTATCAACATTTGGAATTGTGATTTCTTCCAAAGGTGGAATAACAGAAATTACTTCTTTGCCCTTGGCGGTTTTCCAAATTTTCTTTGCAGAATGCAAAGTTTTTATTTCCAAATTTTGAAAACAGTGATTTTGAAACCATTCGAAGTAGGGAACAATGTCATCCTCTACCTCCTCCAAATAAGACAAATAACTTTCACGATATTGTCTTATTTCAGACTGTGAAAATGAAGAAAAGAACCATTTTCTTTTTTCTTCATATTCAGGTTTTAAAAAATCTTTTTGAATTTTTTGTTTATCCACAATAAATTTTGTATGAACAAAAATTTGATTGGGAGTTTCAAAAGCTTGATTTATCTCAGATAGAGTCGGAGACTCTCTCTGTGCTTCCTGTTGCACCGGAATAGAGGTTTCAACCCTATATTCTGGTTGAGGTATAACAGGATGATCTCTCACTCCTGCTAATCTCAAAGAATGGAATGAATCCATTGATCTTCGTGAATTGTTTGAATTAGTTTGTCTATATCCCTCAGGACAAGTCCTAAAAGATCTTGTTGAATTGCTTCTATTAAAAGGAGCAAAACTAATTGAAACATTTCCTGAAGAATATTCAATGGGAATACTCATTACAGAAGGTTCTAGCTCTTCTGGAGGCAGAATCTCTTGTAAATTCCATTCTAAATTTCTAGAGACTTCATTATGATTTAGTCTCCTTGGTGTAACAGCATTTGATTTATTCAAATTTACTTGCAAAAGTAAAGTATCTTCTTTGGAAGATATATTCAATGCTTTTGGTGAAATATTTTTTTCATGACTTTATAATATATTTTATATATTACAGCCATTGGATAGGAATTGGGATTCCAGATTCCTTCCTTTATTTTAATATCCAATTTTATATTATGTTTGTTTTTACCAAGAATTTCCAAAGACATGGTATAATTTGGAAAATTATTAAAGAAAGTGGGACCATCATGAAGATTGGTCTCGATTATTGACAAAATCTGATCCTCGAACTTTGCAGGTCGAGTATCTCTTAGGCATACACACACAGGTGTATCTATGCCTAATCTATGCAATGGTTTAATTGCAACTTGGATTAAACCAATATGCAAAAATTTATATTTTTGTTTATGTTCCTTTAACATAGATAAATTCAAGAGATTTAAAGATTCTTGAGTTTTATCTACCTTGATGGTATATTCAGCAGTTTTGATGATAAAATCTGATTTGAACTTATCAAGTAATTTTGTCTTATATATTTCAGAAACATTAAGTGGAGGGATACTCCAATTATTGAGTTTCTGTTCTATATCAGGCAAAATTATTTTTTGTTCATTTATCAAAGAAGAATTTTGATTTTCATTTTGAAAATTAGATGAACTAGGTTCACCTATTTCTTCAATTTTCTCTTTACCTTTTCGGGAAATCATCTTTAAGAGGCTAGACATAGTGATCCTAACCCTAAAGCTCTAGTACCTATAATAGAGATTGATTTTGACCTTACCAACACCGGGAACACCAGGCTTACCAACGGATTTACAACCTACCTTAGGCTTTACTACCGGGAACACCCTTCAGGCTTATCAACGCTGCAAGAAAGGACAACTCAAATACTGTATAAGTACCAAAACCCTAAGGCTCTGATACCAGGATGACACTGTGGATCATTTCACAAAGAGATGTTAGAGAAAATACAGGTGAAAAAGCAAAGCAAATCTTATAAAAAACCTTATAATAAAGACTTTAAGAAAAATATAACTTGTTATAAGTGTGGTCGTGTTGGCCACATGGCTAAGGATTGTAGAGTTAAACAAAAAATAAAAGAACTCAAAATGGATGATGAAATCAAAGAACAAATTTCAAAAATCCTTCTTTATGAATCTAATTCCTATGAAGATTCATCTTCTGATGACGATTCAAATGTTATTTATCAGAATCAAGAAACATCTTCTGATTCTGATGCAGGCTATTTAAGTTGTGGTTGCCTGGGAGATAATTGTGACTGTAAGTTTACAATCAACGTTATCACAAAAGAAGCAAGAGTTCTTCTTGACTTAATCAGTCAATTCGAAGACCCACAAGTTAAACTAGCTATGCTAGAAAAATATAAAGAATTAGAATCTCAAGAAGTTGAGAAAAACGAATTTAAAGGTTATTCTTTAAAAGATATTCTGAATCCTCAAAATATTCCAGAATCATCTTTTATTCAAGAACCTTTAAGTCTTTCTTTTCTATATAAAGAAATCAAAGTTTTAAAATCTGAAATTGCTGATTTAAAACTAAAAACTAAAATTTTGGAACAAAATTTTTCCAAAACCCCCGGGAAAGGAAGGGGGACTATTTCTGCCTCATCTTCTTCCCAAAGTTTTAAAAAATGATAATCCTGAGTTCAGTGAAGAAGCCAATTTCTTCCTGAGAATCAAAACTTTACAGCAAAAATGGAATGTGAAAGTCAATTTGAAAATCAATAGCTCTTTTCACAAACCATTCATTGCTCTAATTGATTCAGGAGCAGACCTTAATTGCATTCAAGAAGGTCTGATTCCTACTCAATATTATCAGAAAACTATTCAAAAATTATATACTGCAAATAATGAAAAACTTCAAGTTAAATATAAACTTGAGGAAGCAAGTATTTGCAATAATGGAATCTGTTTTAAAAATTCCTTTTTACTTGTGAAAAATATGTCAGAACAAATAATTCTTGGAACTCCTTTTATAACACAGTTATATCCTTTTGGAGTTTCTGAAAATGGTCTTACTACAAAAAGAAATTATCAAGAAATTCTTTTCGAATTTTTGAATCCTGTTAAATCAAAAGATTTAAATAATATTAATGAGAATCTTGAAGAAACTAATTTTTTATCCATTATTAATGGAAAACAAAATCAAATAAGTTTTCTTCAAAAAGAAATTCTTTACCAAAAAATTGAAAAACAATTACAAGATCCTTTGATTAAGGAAAAGGTAATTGTTTTACAAAAAGAATTTGAAATAAAAGTCTGTTCTATTATTCCAAATGCTTTTTGGAATAGGAAAATTCATACTGTATCTTTATCGCATGAAAAGGACTTCGATGACCAGACAAAACAGCCAAAACTAATTCAGCAAAGCAAAAGTTTTTTTTTTAACTGTTAATAACAACAAGAGTCCCCGGCAACGGCGCCAATTTTTGGTCGTGCTGTCGCGCACGCGCCAAAAAGAACGAGCGTTTTATAAAAATGTAGTATAGGAAGCGACAACTCGGATATCGTCTCATAAGGACTCTTAGGTTGTTGTTATTAACACAAAAATCAGTTTTGGGGGGTTTGGATTGGACTGTAAATAAGAAACAAAGCAAAACAAAGCAATGAAAACAAAGCAGTTAAAGAGATTATCAAATAAACTAAAGACGATTAACCTACTGTTCTCGGTTTCCCACTATCATTGGTTCATGTAAATTCCAAGCCCTAGGCAGATTCTAATCCCCTCCCGGTTGTAGCAACAATTTACAAGCGAAATCACCACTACAGATATATGTTCCTATTCCCGAATTAAGCAAACGGGGTTAAGCCCTTCGTGAACTAAGCGAACACGAATTGAACACACGAGAATTAAGCAACGCGATTATATATAGGAACATAACATCACCAAAACAAATCAACACAACACTACACACTCCTGAATTAAGCAAACAGAAACATATAGCATTACGTTGAAAAGAGAAAAGCAAATAAAACAGGAATTACAGAATCTCAAGTGTGGTAATGGAAACCAATCGTAGTAGATTAATCTAGGAGACTAGCTCTCCATTACAGAAATAAACACAAAAGAGAAGAAAGGAAAATAAACTACTGAAAACTACTACTACTAACTAACTAAAGCTAACTCCTCAGTTCTGCCTAAAACAGACTTATATACAGCTTCTGGAATCCGCGGACTCGCGAGGCGAACACTGTATCGCGAGGCGAATCTTGCAGCGTTTGGTCTTCTCGCGAGGCGAAATACGGCTCGCGTGGCGAGGAATGGAAAAGTCATGCCCTCTGGTCTTCAGCCTCGCGAGGCGAGTCATATATTCGCGGGGCGACACAGAAAGGATTGCAAATTTTCTGGCACAGTCAACTTCAGGTTCGCGAGGCGAATGCCTACTCACGGGGCGAAATCTCCAGATTTATTTCTTTTTATTAACCTGAAAACAGAAAATAGCATAAGTGCTTTATTTAACTCTAAATCAGCTAAATTAACCTAAAAATACTTTAGAGACTCAAAATACTGCTTAAAGACAATCAAGTCTAATTTGGGCGAAAATGATATAAAATTAGCACAAAGCCAAGGTTTTTCTAGTTATAAAACTAGACTAGCCAGCGGCTGATCACCCATATTTAAATTTTAGAAGTATTGAATCGTAAAACCTATTGTTCAACTGATCCACTTTCAGTTGTATCAATTCTTGCACAAAATCAACTTCTTTTGTCGTATTGATTCCTTATTACCTATCCCTCCATCTGTATCAGCTCAAACACCTATTCCCCACCTATCCAAATAACCATCACCAGACTGTCTTTGTCCGAGTGACACTTTCCTGTGTGTTTCCTTCTCCTGATACTGACTTTGTCAGAATCAGTCTTATCTTCAAATTCATCTTTCTTCCTTTCTATTCCCTTCAAACTCTCCATGAACTTTTCTTTCCTTCCATCACCTCTCCCCTATCTCTACCTAAGGCACCCCTAGTTTTAGCCTTACCCTGGCACTCTTCTCTGTCTGTCTCTTCCTCAATCCTGTCTACAGAAGCCTCCACTTCTCAGACAGTGGCCTTACAAGACTTTCATCTGCTTCAAGGACAAGTAGAAGACTTAAGAAGACAGCTAGATGAAGAAAGGCGAGCTAGGCTGCTCTTAGAGCAAAGGGTTGCTGCCTTATATTTGTTACTTAGTCAATCTAGGCAGTTTTGTTGTAAACTGCCCTGTACTTATCAAAGCTTATGATGAATAAAATATATTTCTTATTTTATTTACTTTATTACTCCTTTTTGCTATTGACAAAAGGGGGAGAATGAATATGATATGATCTTAATGAGAAAGTAATATGTTGATCATAAGTATGTTCTGATATGAGCAAATTATGTTGATCAAAGTATGTTCTGATAGTTTCTATATTTGCTCTCATAAATCGCAAGTAAGATTGCTCTGATAATTTCTAAGTAAGACAATTCAAATTTATGTGTGACTAAGTTAACTGGATTATATAATTAATCTTAAATGTCTGATCAAGCATCTGCATAACCTGTCCGCTTAAGAAAATTTCAACCTGTCTGATATATGCTATTTTCTTTGTTGATATTTTCTAAGGTTCATTAAATCATCTCAATGTTTGTCATCATAAAAAAGGAGGAGATTGTTACATCTCTAAAATGTCCGATGTGCATTTCCCTAAGTTTTGATGAGAGCTAAACATTGGTTAATGATTTAATTAACCTTCATATTGGTTGCTAGCCTGTCTATCTAGTGTGCAAATTAAAACAGTAAGAATCATCTATCTGCTCATATAGATGACTACCTGTCTGGATAAACGAAAGTCAACCTGTCTGCTGACTAGGATTATTGACTTCTTTCAAGATACATTTTCAACCTGTCTCTCCACGAGTTCCTACACTCGTCTAAGGTTACTCGTTGAAGAACCAAGGACCTAACAAGCTTTTGTTGGTTGTCACATCAGAAAGAGACTTGAAGCCTTCTCTCCTACTCAATCTCACGCTTATCAAGAAAAGTCAGAAGTTACTCTCTCAAGCAACCTCGGATATCAGAACCAAAGACCAGTTAAAGAATGCTTTCAATGTGCTTTATTCCCTAGTATCTCTGGTCCTTTCACGAAAAGGGAATTGTACTCAGCAAAGTACAAAAAGCTCTCTGCGCAACTCTGATATGGCTGTTTCACGATGCATAAAGCCATGATCCTTCAATATAGAGTACAACCAACGTTCCTATTGCATTAATGAAGTTCTGCTTGAAGCCAACATCTGAGGGAATATCTCTAACCGATCTTAAATGTTTGAAGACTATAAATACAGAAGTTAATGAAGATGAAGATATAGAGAATACATATAGCATTAAAGAGCCATTATTCTGAACATTAATATCTTCATTTTTTTCATTCTGTATTCTTCAATCATTTGAAGTTATTACGCAAACTTTCCTAAGCTTTACATTTAAACCACTCTGAGTGTTAGTGAAAGATCTGTCTGTCTGAAGTTGTATTTATTACAAACCAAATTTCTCAAACAAACCTAAGTGAGCCTGAAGAGGCTAGGTGCGCAAAGAATACTTGCCCTGGAGCCTGAAGAGGCTAGGTGTGCAAACAATACTTGAAGTCTGTAACCATCAAACTTGGTGCTGCCAAGGACTGGACGTAGCTCTTTGCTTTGAAGAGTGAACCGGGATAAATAACTGTGTCAATCTCTCTTTCCTTATAAACTCTTTAGTTGCTTAGTTTTCTTATTCATTTATCAAGTTGTGTGTTTGCCTAAGTCACTGTTAAAATTTCATCAGACAGGTCACCTGTCTGTCCTGTATCTTTCCACTCGTCTGAACCAAGATTCTGTGTGCGAAAAGTTTTCAACTTTGTTTTAATTCTGATAAACACAATTCAACCCCCTTCTCATATTTATAGTTGTCTATTTCACGCAGAAGTGTTTAATAGCACTGACCAATAGAAACATTACTAAATTATAAACATTTAATAGTTGTTCACCTAGAAAACGCTATCTTTACCCATTAACCTATTTTGGAAAAAAGCGCTCTATACATCATACATTATTAATAGCGCGTAGCCGTGGAAGCGCTATCATAAAAGACCATTTTAATAGCGTTTATTTGGACAAACATTATGGAAGTGGTAACTGTAACACCCCGAAAAATGCTTTATCTGTTTATTAATTAATTATGTGATTAAATTGTTTGAGAAATACAATTTAACAATTATAAATAATATTTTCTGCTTATACCTGAGAATTCAACAGAATTCGAATTAAAAACTCAGATAAGAACCGGACTGTGTTTTGACACCGATATGAATTTACACTGTAAATTGTGAATTCCGTGAACCGATATATGTCTGAGGAAAATGAATAATAAAAATAATTGTTTTAGCTTCTTTGAATTATTTTTAGGCAGAGCTGGTAAAAATATTATTATTTTAATCGGATCGGCTAATTTTAATTTCGGGATTGAAAATATTGAAATACGTGTCAAGCTCGGGTGTTTGGATAAAACCGGAACCAAGGGCAGAGCACCAGAAGAAATAGAATACCGAGAAGTACAAGACATGGGATCAATAATGTGACCCTGATGTGACAAGTTGTCACACTTTATACAAAAGTCTAATGTACTTTTCTCCCTGATCAGTAACCTACCATTGATATATGATCATTCCCTAACGTTAATCGCTAAAATAACACAATTGCCCTCCCCTATTTTCTCCAAACAGCCGTGGCCCCTCCTAAACCACACATTCTCCCTCACTTAATCACACTTACACGGCTCCTCACCCACACACACACTATTCACTTACTCACTCACTACACTTACACGGCTACACACACATACTCACTCTCTTCTTCCTCATCCATGGCACAAATTCGGTTTAATCTCTACCACCTCCATCCTTTCATTTTTTTTGAAAAACCAACACCATATTCACAATCCTCTACATCATTTAGGCCTATGTTCTTCACACCATTTTCCATTTAGAGCAAGTTTCAAAATGGGTCATTTCTAGCCATCTCCATAGCTACACCATCCACATGCTTATTTAAGAAACTAATACCATATCCACACTCCCCTCAACCATTTGAACACAAGTTATTTTACACACTTTTGAATTTAGAGGCTTCTACCAAAAGTGGGTATTCTAACCCAAGAGCTCCAAACCCTTGAATCAACATTTTCTTCATTTCAAGTAAGGATACTATCTTGATTCATCCTTCTTATTCATAACTAGATTCATGTAGATAACTTTTGTTGAATGATGTTGTCTTGCTAGGTCCTTGTTCTTCCAAAAACCATGGCCCTTTGTAGATTTGGCTTCATCAATTTGCTTGACATTAAGTGAGATATAAGAGGTATGGGGGAGACTAACCACCATCATACCATATTGTGGGTGTGTATGTGGTTTAGTTGTTTGTTGGTTTGTTTTGAAACCCCAAGTCAAAGGGGTTATGTATATGTATGTTTATGTGATTCTCATAGAGGATTTTGGTGTAATGTTTGTAGTTGTAATTTGTGGATGAGTAGTGGTGTAATTAATTATTGTGATATATGTTTGTATGAGAAAAGTTGAGTTTTGTGTACTTGAACCATAAATAGAAAAGTATGCCTAAAATGCTAAAATGTATGCCATGGTTTATATTATTAACACATTGATGGGTGTATGAATGATTATGGGTGATTATTTGCCTACTTGATTAAATAATGTTTGGTTGAGAATAAAATGGTTGTTTGAGGAAAAAGAATCATATGCTTGGCTTGCTTAATCATTGGTAGGAAAGCATGTTTAAAATGTTAAGTTTTATGTCATGGTATTGAAACATGGATATGTATATGAGATTGTGAGCTTGATAAGTGGAGTGAGAATCTTCAAGTGGTTGATGCTTGGTTGAGGATAATATTTTGTTGATTCCCTTGATTGTTGATAACAAGTGTTATGTTCTAACTTGTGGAAACAAATGGCTTAATGTTGATTGGTGATATGTTTAAGTATGTGTGTGGATATGAGTTTGATTTGGTGAAGTGGAAACCTTCACTTGATGCTTGCCAAGTTTCGACCAAGTTTAGAAAAGAGAACAATGATCAATCAATGTTAATAACTCATGAATTATGTGCTTTAATTAAGTATTTTAAAGAGTAACAAAACCATGAAGGAAACAAGATCTTTCAAAACTGTTTTATAGGTATTTAGGACTGTTTTGTATGGTTTTAATGGTTCTAAAATGGGCTTAATCCGAGTTTAGGACCTAAGGGAACAAAAATCATGTTTTAAGGGACGTAAAAATGGAATGGTTTAGAGTTAGTGTGCTTTAAAGTGGGTTTTATGAGTGATTTCGACCAAACATGTTTTTATGGGTTAGAAAATGTTTTTGATGCCTAACTAAGTATCCCGAGACTCTAAAATGAGTTATAGGCCTTAGGGTCAAAGAATCATTGAAAAAGGATTTACCCGATTTTCGAACTTAAGGACTTTCGGTAAAGTTTGTGGAATTTTTATACAACTGTGTTGGGAAGTTTGATTTAGTGTTTTTAATACCCTATAATGATTGTTATAAGGTGGGGAGGTGATAGATTTGATGAAAGGAATCGTACTTTTGAAATGTTGGGCTTTAGTCCAAAATCAGGCAAAAAGGGGAAAAGCTGTTTTTGTAAGTTTTGAGGTATTCCTCTAAGGGTTATTTTTGAATGATTTGGCACTCATGTACTACTTGAAAACCTTTGGTAAACTGTTTTATCTTTGGTAAAAAGGTTTTGATTTTGACTAAAGGAATTTAACTTCCAAGGCTTATGTTTCAAGACAAATTGTAAAACCTAAGTCAAAGTGACTTAGAGAAAAGACATGGACTTAAATAATTATGGTGTATGGTGAATCAAGATCATATGTCATAGAGTACGGGTGATTTACTCATCCTTACCTCCATAATACGTAATAACCAAGAGTGTTTGAAGGATGCTTGTTCGGCAAGTAATCTCGTTCGGGAAGAACCTGAAGAAGTATAATTGATTGATGAATGATCAATCTTCATAATACGCTTAAGTCGTTGAAGACTCAGATGGTCCAATGAAGGGATCCGGATAATGTGCAGGAATGGAACTGTACAAGGGTTCCCAGTTGGTACTGTCATGCCTGTAGGATGGCATATGATTTCCGTAAGGAATCCTGAAGTTTATCCGGTGGATAAACATGAATATACACGCCGTTATCGGCTTGATCAGCGTAATTGTCAGCACGGCCGTTGTGCCTAGGAATCTGAGCTGACTGGTTAGGTAGAATGTTTCACAAATATCCGAGTAAGGATTGATCACACTTATGATTTTAAATGTTGTGCGGTTCGGAATTTATTATTCCTGGTGAACCTTGTGTCACACATTTTGGCCTTCGGCATTGATATTATGATTTTAAATGTTGTGCGGTTCAGAATTTATTATTCCCGGTGAACCCTGTGTCACACATTTTGGCCTTTGGGCATTGATATGATGATTTTAATGTTGTGCGGTTCGGAATTTATTATTCCCTATGAATCCTGTGTCACACATTATGGCCTTCTGGCATTGTTATGACCTTTTGGTCTTTGCCTACGGCGGGCACATGTGAAACCTGTACTATTGACCATTTCCTTTCCAAAATGTCTATTAGATCCGGAGTTAGGATCAAGTATTCCTTGAGGCTGTGTAGGAATGAGACTATACAATTTCAATCAGTTATCTCCATTCTTGTGTCTCTGTAAAACTGATAGTGTCATTTATGCCTCGATAAGATTACTGATCATATGGATAATGTATACCTTTGGGTATGTGTGGATATGTCATAGGTTATCCGTATATGTATTGACTTGTTGATTTGTTGAATGAGAGTGGATAATAATATGGTTATGCATGTCGTCATATGTTTGTGTCGTACCACTACATGCTTGCTTTATGTGTACGATGAATGGGGATCTCACCTCATTTTGTGTTTTCTGGTCTTCTGCTTTATTTTTATATTCTACAATAAAGATGGTAGCACTGCTTTACCAACAAAAACGGCATTTGATAATGAGACAGACCGGTCATGAGGACGCATCTTCAAGGATCAGTGTATGGTAGATGTGCGAACCTAACCCCAGTGTGATGATGTATCGTCCTCGGTTGTTATTGTGGTACAATGATGACACATTATCGTTATTTTGTACAGGCCAACATGATGAGTCTTTATGTATATGCTTAATTTTAGGGAACTGCGTCTCCAAGGTTGTTTATGTTTTCTTGGTCATGTCATTTTATGGGCAATGTATTTGTCTTTTCATGACTCTTGTCTTTAGAAAAAAGGATTTATGAAAGTATTATGTATATATAGGGAATGTATAAACATTTATTGCTTATTTTCCCATTTTATGGATGTATATGTTTTAGACCTGTTAGTAGTTGGAAGATGTTAGCCAATGTTAAGTAATACCTATTTACTTATTTGTGAAAAGTAACAGGCAAAAATAAACCCTTATCTTTTGGGAAATTTATTTTCCGCGTTAAACAATATTGCAAAAATGTCACAGATAATGTAGCTCCCGAGAAGGGTGTCATAGTAACTATAATAGAGCTTGAATGGAAAAATTCTATATTTTCCTCGAATTAAAACTACAATTCTAAGGTGACCAACTATCTGCCCGTAATCGTTGGGCGTTGGCACAGTTCATGGAACTGATGGAAGTATCATAAACTTTGTCCATAGAAAACCCGATATTCAACATTCAATGCATAGAAAACTGTTTGTAATCAATTCCGCCTTAATAGCTATTAAACAATTGCTCCTAAACCTAAGCCAATTTTTCCTATAAATAACCTTCCTCTGTGTTCCTATCCCACACTCCAAATTTTATAAAATCACATGTATCCTTCTCTGTGTTCTTACGATTCCATAAGAGGGCTGCAATTTCATATCTTTTTGTCATGTGTCATGACTAATGTATAGATGAGGCCCAGAAGAGGGTCAATCATAAATGTCATAACAGACAACATGAAGATATGCGAATGCCATCGTCTCTCCCAAATAAGGTATCAGAACAAAACATAATGGGGGAGCCTGTCACGACCCAAAATCGAGGCCGTTACCGGCCAAGAAATGGGGGTCAGGCCCCAATCCCGAAGCCTCCCCAAACACATTCCAAAAGAGTGACAAACCAGCTTTCAAAACAAGTTTGCTTACAAAGATATTAGAAGACAATCTCTTGGAAATCAATCCCAAAACAAAAATAATTGATCCATGGAGAATAAAAGATTTTACATGACCAACTTCATCCAAAAAAAATGATAACAAAATTATTCGGCATGGTCAAGACATTGCACTAGGAACCCCACTCAAGAGGTCACGGGGCAACACGGGATTATCCAGCAGCTCCTTTATCTAAACACTAAGGAAACGAGTTACGCAAACTCTGTAAGAGCATAATATAAAAAAAATAATTAGTCACCTACAACATTAAGTCTAGAAACGAAAATACACTTGCATACAACGCCAAAGAGCATATTCAACCAATCTCATGATTCCATACTATCTATTACGGATCTAACATCCCCGCCATTTAATCACAACTCAAAATCATCATTAAATCCAAAAATGTCCTCGACCAAGATAACCATAAGACATAAGTAATAACTTATAAAATAACATTTTCTCCTATTCCGAAAAAAAAAAAAAACATAATTAACTTTACATAACAAAAACAATCTCTCACAAACAAAATCCAAATTTTAGTTCATCAATCCTCAACACTTTCATACACAAATACTAACATGACTTGCCTAGATAACAACCATACATTTTTCACTCTCCATATATATATATATATATATATATACTCAAAATCTTCTAAACTATGTCCAACCTCAATAAATAAATAAAAACTATATATATATAAACGTTCTCCTTGTTAAGTAAAGGAAACAAAGTTTCCTTCTTCTTTTTTATTAAAACAAGTGGCGCAAGCCACTGGGTGAACCACCCAAATTTGCCAGGAGAATTCCAATGCCTCATGAGTCAAATGAGTCAATATAAAATAAATATAACAACTTTACTACTTGACCCAGAGAAAAAAAAAATGCAGCATTGGACTACATTGCAAAGGGAAAATTATCACAACTCGTTCACACCTTTTTCTGTCAAAACCCATATACTCATTAATTGTCCATCAACCCCACTTCAATATTAGCAAGATTCAACACCATAAAACAAGGTTTGACAATGGAATTCCAAGAACAACCATTTCCAAACAACTTGCATCAACCACCTCACAATTTCATGTACCCACAGAAAATTAACAAGACAATGTTCAACTAAAAATCAGAAATTACAAGGTTAGGGATTATAACCCTTACCTTCAAGTTGTTCAAGAAATGAAACTCTTGATATGAGAGAGTTCCCCCAATTCCTCCTCTAGCTCTTTCTCCTTCTACTCAAGAATAGAGGAAAGCATAAGATTCAAGGTTTTACAAGTGGGGAGAAGAGGAAGAGGAAGGTGAAAGAGAGAACTTATCTAGCTTCCTCTCCACCAAAACCCTAACCATCACTTTCTTCTCCCTTTTGGACGAAGGAAACAAATAAAGGGAGACTACCTCCCTTTTTATTTAATCTCTCAATTCTTTGCTCATTGCATAAGGGCCTTTAGGTAAAAGTGTATTTTCTCCTTCCTCCCCACATTTGATTTTTGGTTATTGGATTTCAAAAAAAAATTTAAAATAAATAAAAGATTATTTATTCCTTTAATACCTTTTAAGTTTTTTTAATTTACCTAGAGTAAAAGAGGTCAAATTCCTATTACCCTACATATTAGGGACGAGTTTCACATTCTACCCCCTTAAAAAGAATTCGCCCCGAATTTCTAAAATTTCACCAACATCGTGGGAGTTAGCCTTTAATCTGAGGCATCGACGAGCAGACAAAATTTTTAGATAGTATTTAAGTTGTTAACTCACATCCCATGCAGAATTTTCAGTTTTCAATCAACCCTGGAGTATGTAATAACACACTGGAAACATCACTACATATTTTTAGATAATATTTAAGTTGCTATCCAACTCATACATCCCACAAATATATATATATATATATATATATATATATATATATATATATATATATATATATATATATATATATTATTTACGGCTAGAGAGCCAAAAATCCCACTTCATCTTGGCATACTTGAGACAAAGACATCCACGTCTGCACTAACATTTATAGAAAAAAAGAACCATATGAGCTAGAGAGATAAAGGCATCCACGTCAACTCAAGTAAATTTAAATTCCGCATATGAGCTGCAATAAACATTCTAGGCAAATCGTCCACATCAAATAAAAAAAGAACTCTAAAATCTCTTTTTGCATAGTACATAATTCTATGCCACATAATATACTCTAATGTTCTGCCACAATATGGAAAAATATCATATCAGATATACATTGTGATTAACATCGTTCAAATTTAGTAATCCAAGCTTTTACTTTATTCCCTATGTGTAAAAGTTAACTTTCAAATTCTTGACATAAACAATTTATAGCTATGACAACCAGACACTCTCACTACAATCATTTTTTTTTTTTTTTGATGAACCAAACTTATATATAGTATTTTGGGTACTCTAACCCGTAGATATTGTTTCCACAAAAGAACCGACTAATGTAAATTAAATACTACCCTAAATACTAACCCGTATATTAAATACCCCCCCGCGCAAGCTGAGGATTGGAAGATGTCTGACAAACCCAGCTTGGAGAGGAACTTGGTGAAGAGTTTTGGAAGAAGGCACTTGGTGAAGAGATCTGTGAGCTGATCCAAGGAAGGTATTGGCAGAAGCTTGAGGAGGCCTGAGTTGAGGCATTCACACACCACATGACAGTCAATATCGCAAGGTGCTTTGTACGCTCATGAAAGACTGGGTTCGCAGCGATGTATAAGGCACTTTTGTTATCACAGTAAAGCACAGCAGGCTTGGAACATACAACATGAAGGTCTCGAAGGAGGAAAGTGATCCATTGAAGCTCACAAGAAGCAAAAGCCAGGGCCCGATACTCTGCTTCAGAGGAAGATCGTGCTCGGTTGTTTGTTTCTTAGATTTCCAGCTAACCAAATAATTGCCAATGAAGAAACAGAAACCACTAATAGAGCACCTAGTGTCAGGGCAACCACCCCAGTCAGCATCACTGAAACCAGACAGAGTAATGGTAGAGCTGCGTGAGAAGAGCAAGCCACGTCCAGGAGAACCTTTGAGGTATTTGAGGACATGTTGCGCAGCTTTGTAGTGAGTATTAGTGGGGCAAGAGAGGAATTGGCTTAATTGCTGAGTAGCAAATGAGATATCCGGTCGAGTAGTAGTGAGGTAAAGAAGGTGCCCAATCAGCCTTCGATAAGCTGGAACATCAGTAAATGACCCACTATCGTCCTGGAATAAATGGGAGCCAGGCTCAAGAGGAGTATTAACAGGTCTGCTGCCAAGAAATCCAGTGTCAATAAGAAGATCCAAGAAATATTGTCGTTGACATATGAAAATGTCCTTAGATGAGTGTGCCGCTTCAAGGCCTAAAAAGAACTTCAGTTGGCCTAGGTCCTTGATGCCAAATGCTTGATGGAGAGGGAATGGAATTAGGTTCAGGTGGTGGTGTGATTGGTGAGGTTGGCTCGGGTGGTGAGGAAGATGGTGTGTCAAGGAAGGTAGTAGTAGGCTCAGTATACTGCCAATGATTGGTGGCAGTGTTGGTGGAGTAAGGAAAAATCAATTCATGAAATACAACATCTCTAGAGGTATGGATGGTGTGAGTCTGCAACTCTAAAACAACATAACCCTTAGTTCTAGGCTTGTAACCAAGAAATAAGCACATCTGACTTCTAGAGTCAAACTTGGTATGTGGAGGTCCAACATGAGTAGACATAAAACAAAGGGAACCAAAAGTCTGAAATAGACAAGTATAAACACGAGAGGGGGGGTTGAATTGTGTTTATCAGAATTTAAGCAAAGTTGAAATCTTTTCGAAAACAGAAGCTAGATTTGGACGAGTGGAAGAATACAGGATGGACGTGAGACTTTTGTAAACACACCACTTGATAGACGTAAGAAAACTAAAGCAATTAAAGAGTTTAAGGAAAGAGAGATTGACACAGTTATTTATCCTGGTTCACTCTTCAAAGCAAAGAGCTACGTCCAGTCCTTGGCAGCACCAAGATTTATCCACTATAACTGATCAGGTAACAGACTCAAGTATTGTTTGCACACCTAGCCTCTTCAGGCTCACTCAGGTTTGTTTGAGAGATTTGGTTTGTAATGAATACAACTTAGACAGACAGAACTTTCACTAACACTCAGAGAGTGGTTTAAATGTAAAGCTTAGGAAAGTCTGCGTAATAACTTCAAATGATTGAAGAATACAGAATGAAAGAATGAAGAAATTAATGCGCAGAGTAATGGCTTTTTAATGCAATGTGTATTCTTTTTTTCTTCATATTCAATGACTTCTGTATTTATAGTCTTCAAGAATTTAGGACCCGTTAGAGACATTCCCTCAGATGTTGGCTTCAAGCAGAACTTCATTAAATACAATAGAGTCGTTCTAGGCAGCCATTAATGCAATAGGAACGTTGGTTGTACTCTAACATGAAGGATCATGGCTTTATGCATCGTGATACAGCCATATCAGAGTTATGCAGAGAGCTTTTTGTACCTTGCTGAGTACACTTCCCTTTTCATGTAAGGACCAGAGGTACTAGGGAATAAAGCATGTTGGAAGCATTCTTAAACTGGTCTTTGGTTCTGATTATCCAAGGTTGCTTGAGAGAGTAACTTCTGAGTTTTCTTGATAATCGTGAAACTGAGTAGGAGAGAAGGCTTCAAGTCTCTTTCTGGTTCTTGAAATATGATTCTGATAATCCTTATAGAATTTGCGTCTATAAGATAAGTGCTTCCATCTTGAAAATAACCGCGTCTATCTAGCCATTTGAGTTTTCATTCGGGCTAGTAGACGAGCTCCATATTAATGACTCAGCAAGTCCAAAGACTAGTGTGGACGAGCGCTTCTGTCACCTTTAGTGGACAAGCACTTCTGTTACTTTAGTGGACGAGAGCCTCTGTTACTTTAGTGGACGAGAGCCTCTGTTACTTTAGTGGACGAGAGCCTATGTAACTTTAGTGGACGAGGGCCTCTGTTACTTTAGTGGACGAGAGCCTCTGTAACTTTAGTGGACGAGAGCCTCTGTTACTATAGTAGACGAGCTCCATATGCAACGTCATTGTATGATCCATTCTAATTCCTTAATGGACGAGCTCCATCTGCCATGTCATTGAACGAGCTATTTTGATTCCTTAATGGACGAGCTCCATCTGCCACGTCATTGGACGAGCGCTTCTGATACCTTAACGGATGAGATCCAGATGTCACATTATTGGACGAGCCATTCTGATACTTTAATGGACGAGCTCCATCTGCCACGTCATTGGACGAGCGCTTCTATTACTTTTAGTAGACGCTGGCTTTCACTTTAGTGGACACAAGTTTCCGTCTCTTGCGTTTTTGACGTGCGCTTCAATCACTACAGTGCTGGACGTTTGTTTCAATCACTTGTGTGTTGGACGTGAGCTTCTATCACTACACTGTTGGACGTGAGCTTCTATTACTACAATGTTGGACGTGCGTTTCAATCACTTGCGTTGGATGGATGATTCTCTTATTTAATCTGCACACTCGATAGACAGGTTAGCAACAAATATGAAGGTTAATTAAATCATTAACCAATGTTTAGTTCTCATCAAAACTTAGGGAAATGCACATCAGACATTTTAGAGACTTAACAATCTCCCCCTTTTTGATGATGACAAACATTGAGATGATTTAATGAACCTCAGAGAATATCAACAAAGAAAATAGCATATATAGACAGGTTGAAATTTTCTTAAGCGAACAGGTCATATCATGTTCATTCTCCCATTCTCCTATAACACATTTCTATCACAAATCTCAATTTCTCCTATTCTCCCCCTTTTGTCAACATCAAAAAGGGTTATCAAGTTTTATTTATGAGAAATGTTAAGGGCAAGATAACATGTTAAGAAGATCATAGTAATGCAGCAAGCATAGTAGACATACTCCACTTAAACTATTGTATCATTACTCCCCCTGAACTAATGCTTAGGTAAAAGAACATGTATGTAGGAGTAATGACAGATTTAGCATAGACAGGTTAACATTCATACATGTCATTCAGCAATGCAATGCATGTTTAGATTATCTCTAATAAATAAAAACCTTTCTTCTGCGAGGGGTTTAGTGAAAATATCAGCCCATTGATTTTCAGTTTTAACAAACTTGATATCTAAGATGCCTTTCTGAACATAATCCCTAATGAAATGATGTTTTATTTCAATATGCATAGCCTTAGAATGCTGAATTGGATTTTTAGTTAAGCATATAGCACTGGAATTATCACACCATACAGATATGTTATGTTCATAAATAGAGTAATCCTTAAGTTGATGTTTTACCCATAAGAGTTGAGAGCAGCAATCAGCAGCAGAGATGTATTCTGCTTCAGCAGTAGACAGGGCAATGGTTGTCTGCCTCTTGCTTGACCATGAGACTAAACTTGCTCCAATGAAGTGACATCCTCCACTGGTGCTTTTTCTTTCTATTCTGTCTCCAGCAAAGTCAGCATCACAATATACCACTAATCTGTATTCTTTTGATCTTAAATACAACAAACCAAGATTAGTAGTTCCAAGCAAATATCTAAATATTCTTTTAATAGACTTAAGATGAGATTCTCTAGGATCAGATTGGAATCTAGCACACATACAGACACTAATTGAATGTCAGGTCTGCTTGAAGTTAAGTACAGTAGAGAGCCAATCATACCTCTGTAGACAGTTTGATATACCTTTTTACCTTCATCATCTTTGCTTAGTTTTGCATTGGGTTGCATAGGGGTTTTCATGAGCTTTGCATTTTCCATTTTGTATTTCTTGAGTATATCCTTGGTATATTTTTGTTGATGAATGTAAATTCCATCACTTGTCTGCTTGATTTGTAATCCAAGGAAGAACTCCAATTCTCCCATCATGCTCATCTCAAATTCAGCTTGCATTAGACTTGAAAATTCCTTGCACAGCTTTTCATTAGTTACTCCAAAAATAATATCATCAACATATATTTGAACTATAATAAAGTTCTCTTTGGAGCATTTTTTGAATAGAGTAGTGTCTACTTGTCCTCTAGTAAAACCATTATGCATGAGAAAAGAACTGAGTCTATCATACCATGCCCTAGGTGCTTGTTTCAAACCATATAATGCTTTTTTAAGTTTGAAAATGTGATCTGGTTTATCAGTATCCTCAAAACTAGGGGGTTGTTTAACATACATTTCTTCTTCAATTATGCCATTTAGAAAAGTACTTTTTACATCCATTTGAAACAGGGTAATTTGGTGTTATGCAGCATATGACATTAAAATGTGTATGGCTTCTATTCTAGCTACAGGTGAAAATGTTTCAGTATAATCAATACCTTCTTGTTGGTTATAGCCTTAAGCTACTAACCTTGCCTTATTTCTGACAACTTTACCATCTTCATCCAATTTGTTTCTGAAGACCCATCTTGTTCCAATAACCGACTTGTTTTTAGGCTTAGAGACAAGAGTCCAGACATCATTTCTTGTGAACTGGTTAAGTTCTTCTTGCGTAGTAAGAATCCAGCTTTCATCCTCAAGGGCCTCTTCAATGCGTTTAGGCTCCAAATCTGAAATAAAGGCCGCATTGCTTGATTCTCTTAATGTGGATCTGGTTCTTACTCCTTTATAAGGATTTCCAATAATAAGATCCTTAGGATGATGAGTGTTTAACTTCCAATCCCTTTTGAGATCATCATGAAGATTTTGACTTGTTTGCTGACTCGTCTGTTCCACTTGTCTTTCAGCCTCAGGCACAGGTTCTGTTTTGGTTAGATCGGGTTGTTGACTTTCTGGCTTGTTTATATCAAGACCTGCAAGATCATCTTCTAGATCTGATAGTTCTTTATCAGTCTTTAATCCATCATTGAATTTAACATGAACAGATTCTTCAATAATACAAGTTCTTGAATTGTATACTCTAAAAGCCTTAGACTTTTCAGAATATCCTACGAAAATACCTTTTTGTACCTTAGAATCAAACTTTCCAAGATTATCTCTAGTATTCAGAATAAAACATTCACATCCAAAAGCATGAAAATAAGATATGTTGAGGCTTTTTCCTTTCCATAATTCATAAGGAGTCCTTTTTAGAAAAGGCCTAATAAGTATTCTGTTTTGTACATAACAAACAGTGTTTACAGCTTCTGCCCAGAAGTACTTAGGGAGATTATTTTCATTGAGCATAGATCTAGCCATCTCTTGCAGAGATCTGTTATTTCTCTCAACCACTCCATTTTGCTGTGGAGTTCTAGGTGCAGAGAAATTGTGAGAGATTCCATTCTCCTCACAGAACTGTCTAAACTGTTCATTTTCAAATTCTCCCCCATGATCACTTCTAAGGGTAGAAATACAGAAACCCTGCTCATTTTGTACTCTTTTGTAGAATACTGAGAAAGCCTTAAAAGACTCATCCTTGTGTGTTAGGAAGAGTACCCATGTGTATCTAGAAAAGTCATCAACTATGACAAATCCATATTTTCTTCCAGCCAGGCTGGCAACACTAGGTCCAAACAGATCCATGTGTAACAACTGAAGAGGTCTAGAGGTTGATACTTGGTTTTTAGATTTGAAACTTGATTTTATCTGTTTACCTCTCTGACATGCATCACACAAGACATCTTTCTTAAAGCTAATATCAGGCAATCCTCTCACGAGATTATTCCTTTTTAATTCAGAAATTAGTTTCATACTAGCATGTCCTAGTTTCTTATGCCATAACCATCTCTCATCCTCTTTAGACATCAGACAGGTTACACTTTTATCTGAGAGATCAGACAATTCAATCTTATAAAGATTTTGTTGCCTTTTACCTGAAAAGAGGGTTTTGCCATAACAGTCTTTAACTATGCATACATCCTTGGTAAAGGAAACATCAAAACCACTATCACATAATTGACTTATACTAAGAAAATTGTGTCTTAATCCTTTAACCATAAGAACATTAGATATAGAGGGAAGAGGGGGTTTACCACCAATAGTACCAATTCCTATAACTTTCCCTTTCTGATTCCCTCCGAAAGCAACGTGTCCTCCTTTCTTAAGTTGGAGGTCTAGGAACATAGACGTTTCTCCTGTCATATGACGCGAGCAGCCACTGTCCAGGTACCAGCAGTGGTGTTTTCTTTGTCCTGTTGAGGACATCTGCAATAAAAATTATTTGATCTTTAGGTACCCATATTTTTCTGGGTCCTTTTCTGTTAGTTCTAGGAGTTTGTGAAGACTTCCTTCTCTTCTTACGGATACACTTAGACATAACATGCCCAGTTTTTCCACAGAAGTTACAAATAGGTGTCGATTTTGTTACAGTTGACTTAACAGATATTGTAGAAGCGTTAGTTGATACTTTATGATGTGTCTTATGAACATATCCAATACCTTCTTTGTTAAGAGAGTGCCTCTGACTGCCAAGTAGCTTAGTCAGATTGTCTCTACCATTAACAAATTTGGCAAGATCAGAAGTGAGCTCTTCCACTTTCTGTTGAAGTTTTTCAACTTCTTCAGATGGTGATGTTTCACTTGAGATCTTAGCTTCATTAGACTTTTCAGTCTTCAGCTCACTGTTCTCTTTAGCCAGCTTCTCGCACTCTTGAGATTTCTTTTTATGCTCACTGGTGAGCTTTACATACCTCTCTCTTGAGGGATTTGAAGGCTTTAGATAAGCAGTTGGATTCCTCCATCAACTCCTCATAGGCATCAAGTAATTCCTCATAGTCAGGATGTACGTCATCGTTAGAGTCTGAGTCAGTGTTGGCCATCAAACAGAGATTGGCTTCTTCCTCTGTTTCTTCATCAGAAGATGTTGACTCCAGATCCTCCCAAGTATCCATAATTCCTTTCTTCTTCTTCTTGAAGAATTTCTTAGAAGGGGCCTTCTTGAGTTGAGGACATTCAGCCTTGAAGTGACCGGGCTTCTTGCACTCATAACAAACAATTGGACTTTTGTCTGTTGAGGTGGATTCTTTGAAGTTCTTGTCCTTGTTGAACCTTCTGAATGGCCTATCCCTCTTGAACTTCTTTTTCTGTAGGAGAAGCTTTATCTTCCTGGTCAGGAGAGACAATTCTTCATCACTCTCAGAATCCTCGAGTTCTAATAGATCAGCATCACTGGATGACTCATCTGCCTTCAGAACCTTGGAAACTTTTGCTGACTTTTGACCAGCTTTCAGATCAATTGACTTGCCCTTCTTTGGTGCAACTCCATCTCCAAGTCCTTGCTCATGAACAGTGAGTGTTCCAAGAAGTTCATCCATAGTCAAGGTAGTGAGATCCTTGACTTGAGAGATAGCAGTGACCAAAGGTCTCCACTGTTTAGGTAGACTTCTCAGAATCTTTCCAACCTTCTCAGCATTGGTATAGACTTTGCCAAGAGATTTTAAACTGTTGATTATAGTTTGAAATCTTCCTATCATTTGAGCAACAGATTCTCCTTCCTCCATGACGAACAGTTCATACTTTCTGACAAGTATGGGAATATTTGACTCTTTGACTTTGGTTGTTCCTTCATGTGTGACAGCTAAAGTGTCCCATATTTCTTTGGCAGAGTCACAGGCACATACCTTCTCAAACTCCTCCGGACTGAGAGCACAAATGATGTTATATCTAGCTTTGTGGTTCAGCTCCCATTTTGTCTTTTCTGCAGTAGTCCACTGAGCTTTTGGTTTGTCAGTGTTATCATCATTCATGGGAATGAATGGACCATCTGTAATGACATCCCAAAGATCAGAGTTTGTAGATAGAATGAACAATTGAAATCTATCTTTCTTATAGTTGTAGTTTTCTCCACTGAAGTAAGGAGGTCTGGTTAGGGAAGCTCCTTCAGTCTGATGACTTCCACTTGAACTAGCTCCAGCAGTCATGTCTATTCTTCAGGACCTTTTACCTCTACACTGTTAGATGCTCAACCCAGAGGCTGAGCTCTGATATCAACTGAAATAGACAAGTATAAACACGAGAAGGGGGGGGTTGAATTGTGTTTATCAGAATTTAAGCAAAGTTGAAATATTTTCGAAAACAGAAGCTAGATTTGGACAAGTGGAAGAATACAGGATGGATGGGTGACTTTTGTAAACACACCACTTGATAGACTTAAGAAAACTAAAGCAATTAAAGATTTTAAGGAAAGAGAGATTGACACGGTTATTTATCCTGGTTCACTCTTCAAAGCAAAGAGCTACGTCCAGTCCTTGGTAGCACCAAGATTTATCCACTATAACTGATCAGGTTACAGACTCAAGTATTGTTTGCACACCTAGCCTCTTCAGGCTCAAGACAAGTATTGTTTTCACACCTAGCCTCTTCAGGCTCACTCGGGTTTGTTTGAGAGATTTGGTTTGTAATGAATACAACTTAGACAGACAGAACTTTCACTAACACTCAGAAAGTGGTTTAAATGTAAAGCTTAGGAAAGTCTGCGTAATAACTTCAAATGATTGAAGAATACAGAATGAAAGAATGAAGAAATTAATGCGCAGAGTAATGGCTTTTTAATGCAATGTGTATTCTTTTTTTCTTCATCTTCAATGACTTCTGTATTTATAGTCTTCAAGCATTTAGGATCCGTTAGAGACATTCCCTCAGATGTTGGCTTCAAGAAGAACTTCATTAAATGCAATAGAGTCGTTCTGGGCAGCCATTAATGCAATAGGGACGTTGGTTGTACTCTAACATGAAGGATCATGGCTTTATGCATCATGATACAACCATATCAGAGTTATGCATAGAGCTTTTTGTACTTTGCTGAGTACACTTCCCTTTTCGTGTAAGGACCAGAGGTACTAGGGAATAAAGCATGTTGGAAGCATTCTTAAACTGGTCTTTGGTTATGATTATCCAAAGTTGCTTGAGAGAGTAACTTCTGACTTTTCTTGATAATCGTGAAACTGAGTAGGAGAAAAGGCTTCAAGTCTCTTTCTGGTTCTTGAAATATGATTCTGATAATCCTTATAGAATTCGCATCTATAAGATAAGTGCTTCCATCTTGAAAATAACCGCGTCTATCTAGCCATTTGAGTTTTCATTCGGGCTAGTAGACGAGCTCCATATTAAGGACTCAGCAAGTCCAAAGACTAGTGTGGACGAGCGCTTCTGTCACCTTTAGTGGACGAGCACTTCTGTTACTTTAGTGGACGAGAGCCTCTGTTACTTTAGTGGACGAGAGCCTCTGTAACATTAGTGGACGAGAGCCTCTGTTACTTTAGTGGATGAGAGCCTCTGTAACTTTAGTGGACGAGAGCCTCTGTTGCTTTAGTAGACGAGCTCCATATGCCACGTCATTGTATGAGCCATTCTGATTCCTTAATGGACGAGCTCCATCTGCCACGTCATTGGACGAGCGCTTCTGATACCTTAATGGACGAGATCCAGATGCCACGTTATTGGACGAGTCATTCTAATACTTTAATGGACGAGCTCCATCTGCCACGTCATTGGACGAGCGCTTCTATTACTTTTAGTAGACGCTGGCTTTCACTTTAGTGGACGCAAGTTTCTATCTCTTGCGTTTTGGACATGCGCTTCAATCACTACAGTGCCGGACGTTTGTTTCAATCACTTGTGTGCTGGACATGAGCTTCTATCACTACACTTTTGGACGTGAGCTTCTATTACTACAGTGTTGGACGTGCGTTTCAATCACTTGCGTTGGACGGATGATTCTCTTATTTAATTTGTACATTCGATAGACAGGTTAGCAACCAATATGAAGGTTAATTAAATCATTAACCAATGTTTAGTTATCATCAAAACTAAGGGAAATGCACATCAGACATTTTAGAGACTTAACAAAGTCTTCAAGTCTGACAGATCCGGAATGTGACCATGGAGCAGCTCATAAGGAGTCTTGTACTCAATTACTTTGGAGGGGACTCTATTGATCAAGAAAACAGCATGTTGGACTGCATAGCACCAATATCTTTTGGGCAGTTTGGACTGAAAGAGAAGTGCTCTAGCTACATTCAGAATATGTTGATGCTTCCTTTCAACTCTAGCATTTTGTTGAGGAGAAGCAATACAACTAATTTGATGTAGGATCCCCTTTGTAGCATAAAACTGTGGTAACGAAAACTTAGGCCCATTGTCTGTCCTTACTTGCTTAACCTTTGCTCCAAATTGAGTTTCAACCATGAGGACAAACTTCTGAACCTGATTTTGTACTTCAAATTTTCCTTTCAAGAGAACTATCCAAGTAAATCTACTGAAGTCATCCACAATTGTGAGAAAATACTTGTGATGATGAACTGAAGTAACGGAATAAGGTCCCCATATATCTAAGTGAATTAAATCAAAGGGCTGCAATGCCCTACTCTTGCTAACAGCAAAATGAGTTCTTCTTTGTTTATCAAAATAGCATATATCACAAATAACAATCCTATTACAATTCACATAAGGAATTTGAGAAGACAATTTTTGTATCAAAGGCAAGGAAGCATGCCCTAGCCTAAAATGCCACAGGGCTGATTCTGGAATTAAAGCAGAATTATTACAAATAGCAGAATTGCATTTAGACATTTGTAACATCTCTTTATTGCATATCTTCTGAGAAGTATTCAGGTAGCAAAGGCCATCAATCAACTTAGCCAAACAAATCATCTTCTTCTTCGAATCCTGAATGGAGCAACCATCATCATAGAAAGTAAAAGACATATTTGAGTCACAAGTCAACTTGGATATAGATACCAAATTGAAGGCAAACAGAGGTACATAAAGGACATTATGCAAAACAATGGAGGTTCCAAGTTTCACCTCTCCTGAAATATCAGCTTTACTAACATTTCCATTAGGCAACTGTATAGTAATTGAATCTATTTGCTTATAGCTATTAAACCAATCCAAAGAACAACATATATGATCCGATGCTCCAGAATCAATAATCCAAACATCTCTACTTCTCTTTACTGAATTGCAAACAGAAATACCTGCAAAAGAGGCTTGGCTAGATCCTCTTGAATGAGTGAATGAGATAATGTTGTTGACAGTGTGTGTTTCCTTTACATTCTCAACATGTTTCTGAAGTGATGTCTTCATCAAAGTCATTAAGTCTTTGTAATCACCTTGAGTGATCACAGCAGGTGCTGGTGGCTCCTTGGAATCCTTGAATTCCTTAGTGCTCACTGCATCATCAAATTTCGAATCCAATTCATCAGTATTATGAGACAAATTAACTGAGGCATTACCTCCTTTCCACCTCTTAAAACCTGGTGGAAATCCATGCTTCTTATAGCATGTTTCGAGTGTGTGGCCAGTCCTGCCACAATATGTACATATCTTATTGTTATAACCTCTCCCACGGCCATAACCTTGTGGTTTCCTTCCATCAACAGCATTAACCAGAACAAAACTTTCATTTTCTTCTGAACACAGTCTATTTTGTCTCTCAAATTGTACTACCATAGAGAATGCTTTATTCGTAGGTGGTAAGGGCTCCATCATGAGGATCTGAGACCTTAGCATAGCAAATTCCTCATTCAAACCAGTAACAAATCTAATAACGCAATCATCTTCCTTATATTTCAACAGATCTTGAATTGCATCAAAGGTACATTTATTTGTACATTTACAATCAGGAATTGGCCTATAGTTATCAAGTTCTTCCCAAATACCTGTTAAATATGTGAAGTAATCAGTGACAGATTGAGCACCTTGTTTGGAGAAATAGATCTGTTGATTCAGTTGTGCTACTCTTATGGAGTCTCCTTGAGAGAATCGCTCCTTGAGTATACTCCATGCCTTGTGAGAGCTCTCAATGTACACTATGCCTCGAGAAATTGAAGGACTCACTAAATTAATCAGCCATGAGTGAACTAAATTGTTGCAGCGCTCAAATGCTTCGTAGCTAGGATCAAACTTGTCAGGGAATGGAATCAAGCCGTCTATGAACTTGATCTTGTTCTTAGTGATAAGAGCTTTCGTCATCAAACGCGCCCAGGCATGGAAGTTCTTGGTTCCGTGCAGAACTGGATTCACTAAGGAAGTAACATTGTGTTCTCCAGCTGCAATATAGTATGGCGAGAGAGGATTTTGTGAAGGATCAGCATATTGATTCTGATTTGATGCTCCACCAGTGTGCTTTGGAGGCATTTTCGCTGAAAAATTGAAATGAGAAGAAAAAGATGATGAAATAAGAAATATACAGAACAGATAAGAACAGGTCCAGGACAAATCTGAATGGCGCAGCAGAGCTCCTCCTAAAGGAGAAGCTCTGATACCATAACAGAATTGAAAGACCTCATGATCAACTTGACAAAACTGAGAGAATTTGGAATGTAAGATACTGAGAAAATATGCTCTCATTCATTCAAATAGTTAAATGCTACAGAAAGTGTTATTTATACATCAAGAGGAAAGAGTAAAGGCGCGAAAGTTTGTTAGCTCAGCTGTAACAAAGGCATGAGCTTTGTGTGGGTCCAGCTAGTCCAGCTAAGTGGGCCTGAGTGGCCCAATTTGTTATTCTGGTTTCTTCACTCGGTTGTTACCCACTACAATCAATTGTTAGGTAATGCCCCCATTGAATGCTTAAAGGCATAATTATGACATTGCTTTTGGCAAGCATGAGATACATTAGAAATGAATTTGTGATTGTAAAAATCCAAGAGGGGCTTATGTTGCTCAAACATTTAGTCTGCAAAACAACCTACACATGGAGGGTGTCTTCAACATTGACACCATACAAATGGGAGGGAACATGATTCTTCTTCAACCAAAAGAACAACATTTGGGGGAGGATACCATCTTCCTTCCAAATTGGTTCCAAGAGTTCAACCCTTGGAGTGCTGAGATGGTGGCAAGGGAACGTTCAGTATGGATCAATGTTACTGGCGTTCCTATTCATGGTAGGCAAATATATCAACATGGATGAAAGTACCGGAAAAAGATCGAGGCTGGACGTGGGGAGAGTGTATGCCACAATAACTTCTTCGGAGATAATAAACAGAACAGTTCAAGTGATGATCAAGTATCAACAACATAGTTTATTCAATATATTCAGGTTTCCTTGCTTTAAAATGAAAACCGATTGTGCCCTTCCGGAGACTGATGAAACAAACTCAGATGACTCAAGCTCGGTGGTTGATAGCGATGAAGAGTTTTCAGACGCGGCATCCGAGTTCGGGGAATCCGGGAAGGAAGGCTCGGGTCGTGGGGAAGGGAAAAGGATTCCTCGACTTTGAAAATAGATTCATTTATTTTGGACCATTAGAATTTTTCAAAGATAAAACAATTTAATCATGGGTTTCTCCGAAGAAATAGAATTAGGATTTAAAGATATACAAAAAATTATTCATCTAATAGAAAATACCAATAGAATTATAAATTATATTTATAATAAAATACAATGAGGATAAAATGAAATAAACAATATTAAAGAAATATTAAATAATATAAGTAAAGGAAAAGAAACGGATGAAAATAAAGAAATTAATAAAATAAAGATTGTGCTTGAACAATTGGAAAACCTTTTAAAAGATGAAGACTGGATTCAATATGGAAGAATGGTAGATAGTAATATGGACTATGTTAAACTAGTTATGACATTAATTCATCAAGAATTTTTAGGATACAATATGATGGAACAAAAAGAAAAAGCAAATAAAACTTTACTTGAAAATGTTAAATCATATTTAAATAAAATGCAAAGTTGGGATATTTGCCAAATAGAAAGTTTTATCTGTGAATACCAAAAATACTATTATCAATTGAATGAAGCATCTAAAGAAATATATAAATATATTTTTATAGATAAACTACCATATCCACTTAACTCAAAAATTAATAGACTGTGGGAGTCAAGACCAGAGGAAACGGCAAATACTTTAGGAGGAGTTATCCAACTCTTATACCAATAAGTAAGAGAACAATGTTTAACTAGAGAAACAATAAGACAATTAAATAGATAAAGTATTGTCATTTGTTTTGACATTCCAGAAATAGAGAAACCAGGAAAATATAGTTGTGAGAAATTAGAAAGAAAGATAAAGTATTATAAGAAACCAAAATTACAAAGAACTTATCCTAGAAAGAAAACTTATTATAAAAATAATAAGAAAAAATATTTTAGAAGAAAGAAATCAACACCAAGAAAATACTGCCCGAAAGAAAAAAAGAAATGTGTCTGTTGGATATGTAATGTTGAAGGATACTACGCCAAAGAATGTCCTCAAAGAAAAGAAAAAGATTTTAAAGAAAAATCAAAATTAATAAAACAAGTATTTCAAATATATAAACTTGAGCCTTTAGAAGAAAAACTAAGCGATACAGAAGTAAGTATATATGAATATACAGAAGATGAATTATCTTCAGAAGAAACAGAATCCGAATAATACTTATATAAAAATATTAGTAGAAAAAATTAATAGAGAAACAGAAGCCTATATAGATACTGGAGCAAGTCTTTGTCTAGTGACATAAACACTTCTTGATAAATGGGAAAGATTAGAAAAACCACTAAAAATACAAATTGCAGATGGATCAATACATCCGCTATACTGGATAGCAAAAAGAATTACTTTAGTTATACAGAAAAAAATATTTATAGTACCTACAATGTACAAATAAGAGACAGGAATAGATGTAATAATTGGAAATAATTTCTTAAGGTTATATGCACCGTTCTGTCAATACTTAGAATATATAACATTAAGAACACCATATATCTCTCAACGACAACACAGAAATTATAAAAAATTCCAATTACTCATTCTGCTGAATGTACTTACTCTCGATTGTCGGAGTCTAGCAAACTGAACCGTAGTGAGATAATTAGCGAAATATGCACAAAAATTCGCCATGTACTAATGAATTTGGAACCAAATAGAATAATTCCAGCTCATATAGAGGAACTTTTAGATAAAGTATGTAGTGAAAATCCTCTAGATCCAAATATTAATAATAAAAATACAGAATTAGTCGAGTTAAAATTAAAAGATCCAATCAAAGAAGTAAAATGTAAACCAATGATTTACACAAAATAAGATAGAGATGAATTTGTAAAAACGTTAAAGAAATGTGCAAAAAAAGGATTAGTTAGACCTTCAAAAAGTAAGCATTATGCACCAGCCTTTTATGTAGAAAATCATAATGAAATCAAAAGAGGAAAAAGAAGGATGGTAATTAATTAGAAACAAATAAATGATGCCATGGAAGGAGACGCATATTTTATTCCAAGAAAAGACTTAATTAATAGAATGAATTAGAAATATGAATTGGTGTAGTACTTTTGATTGTTAATCAGGATTCTACCATATTAGATTAACTGAAGGATCCAAAGCATTAACAACATTTAGTTGTCCTCGGGGTCAATATGAATGGAATGTACTTCCAATGGGAATGAAGCAATCACCAGGAATCTTTCAACGAAGAATGGATTCCGTAGTCAAAGAAGTTAAAGACTTTTGCCTTATTTATATTGATGGTATATTGGTCTTCACAAATAAAGATATAAATGAACATTTCAATAAGATAGAATTAGTACTTAATAAATGTCTTGAGCATGGAGTAGTTTTAAGTAAAAAGAAAGCTGTCTTAGCCCAAAATAAAATTAATTACTTAGAACTAGAAATTGAAAAAGGAAAAATCATAATGCAACGACATGTACTAGAAAAACTCCAGAATTTTCCAAAAAAATTAAAAGATAAAAAGGATTTGCAAAGATTCCTTGGATTACTAACATATATTTCAAATGAAGGAATTATCAAGAATCTTGCAGCGAAAAAAAAAAAAATACTTCAGCAGAAGCTAAAGAAGGATGCTCTCTAGTCGTGGACCAAGGAAGACGAAAGACTTTTTATTAAATTGAAATACTTATGCCAGGATCTTCCTGAGCTATATCATCCATCAGATGATGATTTAATTATTATTGAGACCGATGCCTCAAATGATTGTTGGGGAGGTGTTATGAAGGCAAAAACCCCCTGGATACAAAACTGAATTACTATGCCGATACATGTCTGAAACTTTTTCAGATAGTGAAATTAATTATCCTACACATGAAAAGGAAACATTAGCTAGCACTAATCTGAATGTTAGGAAAACATCAGATTTATATATTGGATAAAGAATTCATTGTACGAACAGACTCGACTTATGTCGCGGGTTTTAAGAACTTAAACCATAAAGGAACTTACAAGCAAGGAAGATTGATTAGATGGCAAATGAAACTTGCCGAATATAATTACTCAATCTCCCATATTAAAGGAGATATAAATGTTCTTGCAGATATACTATCAAGAGAATGGAGCAACAAACAACTGAAGCAATAAAGAAGCAGATACAACTTCAAAAAATACTAGAAAAACAGAAATTGATGGGATTGGACCTGATCAAGGCAAATATTGAAGTATTGGAATTCCAACTACAAGCAAAAGGAGGATCTTCAGAAGAAGATGTCCTGAAGGAAATCAAACAACAGGTACAAGAAAGCACTAAGGAAAAATGGTACAACATTTTTAATGGACCATTTCCAGGAATCTATGATGACTGGCACAAAGCAGCCCTCATTGCATAGGAATATCTGGAGTATATCATAAAGGATTTCGAACAAAAGAAGAAGCGGAAAAAGCTTTGAAGGATCACCAAGGAAATACTTTGAAAGAGCACCAAGAAAGACAGAATAAGGGTAAAGAAATTTATCTTGGCCAAAAAACTTTTTCTGAAACAATAAAGACTCCACCAGAACCAAAGACTTCGATGAAAATACTTGGAAGAGTTCCTTATTCTATTGATAACTACTAAATTACTTCTTGAAAAGACCATGAACTTCAAATCCAATTTTCAAAAGAAAAATTCCATGAAAACTTAAAAAGATTGACCAACTGGTCTGAGAAAGAAAAAATTAACTGTTTTTACATGGTGAATCGAAATATATTCGGAGTTAAGGCCATAATTACTCTAGGAGTATCCTCAATACTGGAATTTAATATGTTCCAATTCGGACTTATTGAATGTCATTATTTGAACAAAGATTTAGAGGAAATTAGCTTATTCCCATATATCTGAAAGAAGTCGTTCAGAATTACAAGAGAAATGTTGCAAGGGAAATAACTATTTTCTTGAAATTCTACTCAGCCTATCCTGACTTTGTCACTAGGCAACCATCAAAGTACTTAATCTTTATTGAAGTAAGCAATAATAGCTTCTCTATGAGAGACGAACTAACTGGAGAAGAATATAATGAAGATCAGATTACTACCATTCTAGCCAACCAGCTAGCAAGTATTTTCACCCAATGCCAAATTATTGGAAAAGATTCCTTCATTAAAGCAATGTACAAAGGACCACGCGCTTTTCTCCTAAGCAAGACAAGTGGAAAAATAATTAAAGAAAAAGACTTGGCACTACTGATAAACTTTGAACTACCTTTCTACACACTCCAAGGACTATCAATGAACTATCGGCCAGTTGTCCTCAACCAACTTTGCTCAATGATAAAAGAAAATGAAAATCATGCATGTGAAAGATGCTTGGCAAAAAAGGACTATCAGCAAGAGGATAAAGACTCAGACGATGCAATAATAGAAGAATGACGTATGCGCATACGCATCATGTGAATTATTGAAAGTCTGATTAAATGATTGATGTAGACAGCAAAGACTTTTGTGTAAATTACCTAGCACCCTTAGGTGTATAAATAAGTCCTCTTATAAATCAGAATTTTCATTGAGAAAAACCTCTCATGAATGAGAAGTTCTCTTTAAGAGAATTGTGTTAGTCTCCTTAGGAGTGTTAATCGGATACTTGAGAGTGAATCCACTATGTTTTCTTGTATCCCCCTCTACTCATCATCAATAAATACTACTTTTTATTACTAAATTCTCCAATTACGTTACTATTGAAATTCGTTCAACTTGACTAAGTGGAAGCAGCAGTGGGCAGAAGAATTCAAAGAAAATTTTCAAGAAATCTCAATCAGGTATGACTCATCAATTTTTTTTAGTTAGCCTGTTACAAAATAGACTTTAGTAACTAATGATGTATGAAATCGAAAGAGAGAAAATAGATAATAATGATATAGAACACTTACAAATTACTGAAGAATATGAGAATTATGAAGGAAGTATTTTAATAGATCCAAAATTATTTCAGAAAATACGAAAAGAAGATTTAAACTTAGCAAAGGATGCAAATATGAAAAAAAACTCGGAGGAATAATGAAAAGATTTAATCAGAAATTAAAGAAAATATTCTATACTATGGAAAGATAAAGATAGTTAATGAAACTCCAATTGATATATCAGAAGCACAAGGGAATACTTGTATACAATTGCTAAATAAAAAGAAATTAAACGAACTAAAAAGGAATTTAAAAAATGAAGAGTATAGAAGAAAGATAGGATATATTCATATAGGAGCTATACATGTTTTAATTTAGGCTGCCTTTCAGGAAGGAATAAATTCACCTACAGAAATAATTTTGAAAGATGATAGAATAACTGATCCAAAAGACAAAATACTAGGAGTCATTGAAGGAAATCTAGCCTATGTTAAATTAAAATTTGAAATTCACCCAAATATTGGAATTCCTTTAGATACCCAAAGATTAGATCAATCTTTAACCTTAGAACATAGATTCTTAAGAAATAATTTAATGAGACCAGGAGATAAAATCTTCTCAATTACTTATTGTGTTAATTATACATTAACAAATTCTCATCATAGTATTACTTTCAGAAATAATGATAGAATATATATACCAAAACTTTTTGAGGAAATAGGAAAAATTTATTATCCTAAAAGAAACGAAATAACTGAACTAGGAATATCTATAAATAATGTAAAATCATTAAGTTTTAGACAAATTCCAAAACCAATTACTTTTCCTGAACCAGAAAAAACTGATGAAGATGAAAATATAAATAAGTTATCAAACCAAATAAGAGATTTGGCTCAATATTTAAGAAACAGAATATGAATAATGGAGAAGAACTAAGAAAAATTCTCGAAAAATTTCATCTCAAAATAGATCAAAACAAGAAAGATATAAAGGATTTTATAGGCATCAATGATTATCATCTTAAAAAAGACCCAGAAAATAAAAATAGAAAACTAATGGAAAGATATATTATAAAAAAGGAAAAAATAATTAATTGAATTAAAAAATAAAAGAGAAAAATATAGAAAACAAATTATAGAAGGAATAGAAAAAATAGAAAATATTGGATCTTCAAGTTCCACTTCAGCTTCATCTAATTATTTTAGAATAGAAGCATCACCTTTTGAAAATAGTGATGACGAATAAACAATGGAAATATACTCAGAATTCGATGATCAAACCGAGAAAGAAATAATAAGCGTGTTAGTAATGAATTTACCTATCGACCTAAACAATTAATAATTGATACGTTTCTATGGTAAATTTAGTTTTTTGTTTTTGATTCAAAACAATAGGTCTTTTACAAACCCAAGATACATTTAATAATTTTTTTCCATATATACCCTTATACTCCCTACTTAAATTCAACAACTATTTCCTACTTAAATTCAACAATAAATGCTAGTACATGTTCCAAAACAAAAGTCATATGAATGCACCTTTTTTTTTACCAATAAATGTGTAAATTCTGAGTGTTTTTTAATAACAAGTGGGATGTTGAATAAATATGATTAGAATGTGTAAATAATTAATGATATTATAAATAAAGATGATTTAATATAAATATAAATAAATTAATGTTTTCTAAATCAAGGAATATCCGCTTGGTACCTACTGATGGGGACAGAGACGCTGGAGCGGTGTCAGGAGGAAACTGGCGATGCAGGGTCAACAAGTTTCGTGTGGGGAGCCAATTGGGCCTGAGGTGGAGTTAACTGGGCCGGGAAGTGTTCTTAAACTTGTTCAGGACTACAATCTATTAGCTAGTGGGCCAGCTGGGTTGGAGTTGAAATTACGGAGTCGGTGAGCTGCGCAATCTTTTGGTGATGAAATAAAGACTTTTAAAAAAAAATGATGCCGGGCCAAGCATCTCGAAGGAGCAAAACAGTGGGTCTCATTTTAACCAGCTAGGACGCAAGCTTCCTACTGGACGGGATGAGCAACATTTTTTAGAGAGTGGGGAGGGGATTGGGCTGGACGCAATGGCCCACTCCACTCAATTGTTACTCCACAACGTCAGTAGTGTGGCAAATTTAGACAAAAAATAATATGTGGCATCTTGAAAGGACCCAGAAGACACAGACTAAAGCAAAGCCGAAACTGGAGTGTCTTCTTTATCTTCTCAAACTCCATTCTGTTTTTTTCCCTAACTTGCCATCAACATGCTGAGAAGAATATCCAATAATATTGTATTCATTTTTTATTGTTATTGTAAAGTGTAAACTCAAAAGATGTATACTTGAAGTGAAATAAAATAGAAATTAAATATTATCTGAAGGTATTTGTTATTTGCAGTAAGTGCAATCCTTATCTGTTAAACAACTTTCGATTGTCATCACTGTGAAGTGGGAACTTAAAAATGAATCTTTAACATGTGAAAATGTAAAGAAAAATATCCTTATTTATTTTCAACTTCTGATTGCATTAAAATTTTAAAGGAATGAAAAAATATCATAAAAAAAATGTTTTAATAGCTCTTATTAAAGGAAGCATTATTAAAAACATGAGGAACTCAAAGACGTAACAAACAGAATGTTCTGCATGCATTTAAATTTAAAGGAATAAAAAATATTTATTTTAAAAAAATGAAAGGAAATGTTTTAAATAACACTTATTCGAGAAAGCGCTATTAAAAGGTTAATCATGAATAACGTGTCGTTTCAAAACAACTATTAAATAGAAATTATAGTAGCGCTTATTTGAAAAAGCACTATCATTTGCCAATTTTAAAATTGGAACCTTTCTCTATGACCACACTCTCACACTTCAAATTTTAAATTACTTTTATGTTAGTCATACAATTTATTGTTACTTTTATTTGATTCTTGTCATTTTCTATTTTAGCTTAATGATAAAAAGTTTTAACTTCTTAAAATTTCAAAGTTAGTCATACACTTTTCATAACTTTTAAGTTTGTAAATGTATTTAATTTTTCATTACGTGTAGATATTAAAAGTTAAAGTTAAAGTTAATTATACAGAACAACAAAAAATGCATTGAAAATATAGCTATTTTATTAATAATAAATAAAAATTAACTTATACAAAAGAGCCCTCACTCAAATCTTCTCTTTTCCCTATGATATTCCAAGTTTTTCTTGGCCTGATGAGTAAGTCGGAGCGTGGGGTATGCCTCTCTAAACTCACCTCTTCTTTTTGATTGAATCTCCTCCATGTCAGATTCAGATGGAGACAGTGGTGAGGCAGGCTCTGGATATGTAGATTGTGACACCCTCTACCTTGCATACGATAAATGTAAAATATATCATATGAAATAGATAATAAAATAATTTAAACCAAAAGGTAGATGGTACCACATGAACCAAAAACATAAACAAATCATACGTAACAACTGCAGAAAATATAATCAAACATAAAACCCAAAACCCCAATGTCACATATCAGAGATGGTAACCAATATCGAAATTACATCAAAAAATAACTAATATAAAATCCTATACAACGAGTAAGCAATTTCCTCGGGATTACTCCTCAATGGTCTGCTCATCATTCTCTGCATAAACCGAGGCACTTGCATAGAAACAACAACAATAGGGAGTAAGAAACTGTACGTATAAACATAAACAATAATGAAATAGTTAGCAAGGTATTCACACAACATGCAATATATCTCAGTATAACAATTTATAACATAACATATTTCATCATAGAATATCAAATAATACAAGTTATGCAATGCAGTGCTACTCCACTATTCAATATGCATGTAGATCCATAACTAACTCTAGAAGACGACTTTGGAGTTACATATCCACATTAGCCAACAAGCGCCAACACCGACAGTCCACCAAATCATGGGTGGTTCCCCTTGGATAGCCAATTCACCTTACTCTCGGATAAATCACCACGAATGCGCTCGACCCACCTAACTCTCAGATGGATCACCGCGGACGGCTAGTTCGCCACACTTTCGGGTGAACTCCCCTATCATCGTAACTTCCCCCAACTAAAAACTCCATGTATGAATGAAGGTCATGCTAACACAATCAGTCATAAACAACCACCTCTGTCAACACGATTCTCAGAGGTTTAATAACTTTGACCAATAAGCATCAAAGTCTAACACTATTAATGTGTGATAACATCATCGTTTTCGTCTTAACCAACATCTGTAACATCCTAAAATTTAAATATAATTTTTTAAATGAAAATATTTATTTAGTATGAGTTTTAGTGTAAAAATTTGTAATAAATATATTAGAATTGTTAAGTAATTACAAAAGAATACCAAATTGGAATAAATATATTAGAATTGTTAAGTAATTACAAAAGAATACAAAAATATTAGAATTGTTTTAGGGTAGCGTAAGTTGGGTTAACCATCAACTTACGCTACCCTAAAACATATATGTTCATACTATTTCATTCTCCTTATACCTGGTATGAAGATTGCAAAAAGGTTCACTTGGGTCTCGTCTCACGAATGCTTGATCACTACCTCAAGAATTACAACCAAAACACCTTGATTCAATTCTTAATTACGAAAACTCAAGAAAAGAACAAAAGGAAATAAGGCCACATGAAATTACCTTGTTTAAAACCCACAAACAGAAAGATCACGATGTTGAAAGCCAACATGAATGAGCGCGTATCAGCAGCGACGTTCTTCTGGCAAGGGACAACAAAGAACGATAAACAAAAACGGTTTCTTGAGATAGTTCTAGAGAGAAAGCAATGGAAAATCTAAGGGAAGAGTGGGAGGCAGTTTTTAGAGGTTTAAAACGAATTAGAGTGCAACTAGACTGAAACAGAAGCCCCAAAACGTAATGTTGTCAGCATCGTTAGGCCGGGCACAAGAACATTAGGCCGGGCTCAGACTCGTTATGCCGAGAATATAAATTTTAGGCTGGACGGATTCTGTAGAAATTCAGAACGTGAATTTTCTGCTCTGTTGTGCCAGGCAAACCTGCTTGTGCTGGGCGAATTCCATCAGACCAGAATTCACTATTAAGATCCTTCCAAAGGTTAAACTACCTCTAACATACACAAATACATAACTATCAAACATACCAAACATATAACAACATACATATGTAAAAAAAACGCATATCAACATGTATCAACTTAGGGTGAAATTCAGAGTGTTACATAAATTCTGAAGAAGAATTTATCACGAGAGGAGCCGGTTGAATACTCCTGCCCCTAAGGAAGCCAGTGTCGAGGGAATTGGGCCACTGTGAGGATGCTTCATGCCAATAGTCATTATGATGTGCAACTTAATAAAGAGCATTCCAGTGGGGATGCTTCCATTATTGCTGTGAAGACGGTATTTTAGATATTCCATGATGAGGAATGGAAGGTTTAATTTGGAGTGGGTGAGGAGGTGAAAAACCACAATTATTTCAGATTTTGATAGAGTGAAGGAGTGTCGGCTTTCACTATCTGTGAGGGGAAGATTGAAACGACGACAACACTCTATCAAAAACTTAGCCTTATTCACTGGCGGATCTACATGAGAGTGAGGGTGTGCACATGTACCCACTCACTTTGATACAGTTACTATTAGTATCATGAGTTTTTTTTTTTAAATTATTTTGAACCACCTAATTTTTTATATTTGCACACTATATTATGAGAAGTTAGCACATCAACAAGAATAAAGCTACCACTTGGAGCAGTTGCCTGAGACGCTAGCACTCTCAAAAATGCTTGTTACATTGCGATGAGATCCACTGATTCCATGCACTAATGAGATTGTTAGTGTTTCCACTAGCGTATTGGCATGGAGGTGTTGTTGTAGGACTGAACCTACACATAATCAAATAGTCCAGTTTTGATAGCTTAATCCAAGTAATCAATTAAAACTGGAAGACATTGTTTATCTGTTAATATATCTTCTTTTAAAGTTAACATTGATTTTGTTTGTTGCACAACAACCGTAGAAAAAAAAAAGCCTTTTTTTACTATGAAGATTGTTAAAAATAAGTCGCGCCATCAAATCAGAGATACATGGATAAATGATCGTCTAGTGACTTATATTGAGAGAGGTGTGTTCAATAACATTGACATTAAACTAATTATTCAACGATTTCAAAACATGAAATCATGTAGAGAACAATTTGTAGTTTGGTTTTTGCTTTTGCTTTAGCCCTCCTTATATAAAAAAAAGTTTGTGATTTATTTGATTAAATGTTTTAAAATTTTATAATTTTGACATTTACGTCTTTATCTTTATATATAGGGAAAAGAGCACACACCCATCTTCAACTATAGTCCATTTGCAAATAGGCACCATGAACTATTGATTCTTCCCAATTAATACATAAACTCTTTTTTTTTTGACAAAGAGCAACTACTGCATTTCATTAATAATCAAAGCATCAATACATGTAAGGATATCAAAGAAAACACGAGAGCTAGCATAATCAATGGCCACCTTTGCCAGGTTATGAGCAATCATATTAACTAATTAACCTCCTAAAGAACTCAATATGAGAGTTTTGCAAATTAAAAGAAAGTAAAGCCTTGCAAAGAGAAATAGTAGAACCAAAATCAAATAAATCTAAAGACTGAGACAGCATATTATCCACCAGTATCTTGGAGTCAAGCTCAAAAATAACTTTGTCAAGGCGAAGCTCAATCACTCAATTAATAGCGAAAAAGAGGCCAGCAGCTTCACCCATATGCACTTCAGAAATAGGTTGGAACCATTGAGTCTCAATAACCAGGAAAAAACCATTTTCATCCCTAAGACACATACCAATACCAACTTGATTACTATCTCTGAAAAAAGCCGCATCCACATTACACTTCAAATAACCACTAGGAGAGACCACTTGGGGATGGGAAGGGCATCACACATTGCACTAGGTGCAGGAGAGTTCACGCCATTTGCACTGCGCCATTCCTCCAAGACATTTGCACCCCTAACAACTATAGCAGCAGTGTTCTCCTCCAATCCGTCCCAGACCATCTTGTTACGACTAGACCACAGGCTCCAAAGGGACATGGCGAAAATACTTGCTTTTTCCCTGGACAGTTGCGCAATCATCATAAAAAAGAGCTCCCCAAAATTGTTGGCAGCGTCCAACTTTGAGGAAATTTCCTCCCACAAGCTAACCTTCCTCCAAACACCTTCACAGTCAGAGCAAGAAATCAAGACATTCCATGCGTTTTCAATATTTGTATTGCACCAAGGACAACTAATGGGACATTGAACACCACGCTTTATCAAATTTGCTCTAGTTGGGAGATAATCACGAACCGCTCTCCACAAGAAATTTTTGACCTTTGGGGGACACACTAATTTTCCACAACCTTTGCCAATCACCACTGTACTTCAAATGCTCCAACTCCAACAAATTATTAATGCACAACCAGTAAGCACTCCTAACAATAAAGAAACCTCTCCTATTAGGCCACCAAATGGTACTATCCGTGGAGACCGAATCAGAGGAGTCTCTAGGACTACACTAACCGAATCGTGGCACATGATAGTATTGATAAGAGGGACATTCCAGCGCTTCCTACCTTGCTTCACAAGTCACAAACACGTATGTGAGGGTCAAACGGCACATCAGAATTAGGAACAAGAATGGAAAGATTTTTCAACCAAGGACTTTTCCAAACCAAAATATTGCTACCATCACCTATTCTCCATTTCAACCCCTTGTTCAAAACTGCTCTGGCTTCACAAATACTACGCCACACATAGCTAGAATTATGATCGATATGAGCTTCCAAAAAATCACAATGTGGATAATATTTGGCTTTTAAAAGCTTAGCAACAAGAATGTCCGGCTCTGACAAAAGCTTTCACCCTTGTTTACCTAAAAGCGCCACATTGAAAGCATATAGATTTCGAAAACCAATTCCGTCATCCGGCTTGTGCATGGATAATTTATCTCAGGAGAGCCATCTAATCCCCTTGTTATTATTACCATCACCTCCCCACCAAAAAGAATTCATCATCTTCTGAATCTCATCACCTAAGGGCCGCGGAATAAGGAAAATGCTCATAAAGTATGTAGGGATAGATTGGAGAACCGATTTTATCATCACTTCCTTGCCCGCATTAGATAAGGATCGACCTCCCCAAGAATTAATTTTACTCCAGACACGGTCCTTAATAAATTTAAACAAGGCCTTCTTACTCGTCCCAATCATGGAAGGGAGACCCAAATATTTACTAGTGCCCAGGCAGATTTGCACCCCAAGAAGATCGGTCATATAATCACGCATATCACCAATAACATTCTTACTTTAAAAAATTTCAGATTTAAGAAAATTAATTTCCTGACCTGAAGCCGCCTCATAAGTGGCAAGAATATTCTTCATAGCCAGAGCCTCATTTTCTTTGGCTTTAAAGAACATAAAGCAGTTTGCAAACAGAAGGTGAGAAATAGTTGGGGCACCCTTACACACTTTAGCTCCATGGATATCACCCCTAGCTTCGGCCTGCTTGATCAAACTAGTAAGACCCTCCGAGCAAAGAATGAAGAGATAAGGGGAAAGAGGATCCCCTTGCCTTAAACCTCTCCCTAGCTGAATTGGACCCACTGTCTCTTGGTTAACAAGAACAGAATAAGAAACTGATTCCACACAAAGCATGATCCACTCCACCCACTTCTCAGCAAAACCCATCCTCCTCATAACAGCATGAATGTAACCCCAATCAACCCTGTCATAGGCTTTGCTCATATCAATTTTCAACACCACCTCCCCTACCTTGCCTTTGGATTTGTTCTTCATAAACTGGTTAATTTCAAAAGCCAACATAGCATTATCAAGAATAGACCATCCTGGAACGAAAGCTGACTGAACATTGGACACACATTTATGAAGCACTTCCTTAAGTCTATTAGCTAAGACTTTAGACAGAAATTTGTACACTACATTGCACAAAGAAATAGGGCACCGATCCTTCATAGTAGTCGGGCAATCATTCTTTGGAATAAGAGCTATGTTTGTATCATTAATAGTAGCGGGGAAAAAACCTCTATCCAACCAAAAGCAGCAGGCATAAAAAATCTCATCACCACAAAGCTCCCAAGATTTTTTTAAATAAAACAGGATTGAAGCCATCCGGCCCTGGGGACTTGTTCGAATGCATTTGATCGAGAGCACATGAGAACTCAGCTTTAACAAACGGTGCGGTCAACAACACGTTGTCATCCTTGGAAACGCAAGGCAGAATAGTATCTAAAACTGGGGTATACAAACCGTTACGACGCAAGAACAAATTATCAAAATAGCTTCTAGCTATCTCCTTAATGTGGTCCTGGTCTTCCGTAACAATAGCGTCATCATCCTGGAGTTTAGAAATTCTATTTACCTTGGATCTCATAGTAGCAGAGGCATGTAAGAAACGGGTATTAAGATCACCCTCCCGAAGCCAAAACGCCTCCGCCCTCTGCTTCCAAAAACCCTCCTCTTGGACAAGCAATCTAGCCATGTGGGTTTTGATCTCACAAAAACTGGCCACACCCTCAGTATCTCTTCTATCTTGAAAGAATTCTAGTTGCCTTCTACAGTCATTAATCTCAACCTTAAATTCTGATCGAAAACCCTTACTCCAACGTTGTAACTGGTCCACACAACCAATCAAGCGAGACACTGTATCACCCTCAGTACCAAGCGCCCAACCTCTAAGAATAACATCTAGGATATCTTGTTCTTGCAACCAAGCATTTTCAAACCTGAAACGCTTGCGGTTAGAAGAATAAGTTATAGGTTCACGTTGAAGGAGGATTGGGGTATGATCAGAAATAGGTGCGACCAATTTAGAAACCCAGACAAAAGGAAAGAGTTCTAACCAGCTCGAGTTTGCCATGGCTCTATCAAATTTCTCTTCAATAGCTCTAGCAGAACCTTTACTAGTACTCCAAGTATATGGATAGCCTTCCAACTTAATATCAATGAGACCAGAATCTAAGACCACCTCCCTGAAACCATTAAACAAATAATTTGGATGATCCACCCAGCCTAGTTTATCTTCAGAAGACAATAAATCATTAAAATCACCAATCATGCACCAAGGTAGGTTAGACATTCCAGCTAACCTTCTCAAAAGATCCCAGGACTCACTCCAGCGAGCACGATCTGGGAAACCATAGTAACCAGTTACATGCCATTTCCCTTTTACTGCATCATCGACAAACACTTCAACATGGTGACGCGAAAAACTAGTAATCTCACATTTTAAGGAATTACGCCAAAAAAATGCTACACCACCACTACGACCCACTTTATCCACCGCAAAACCACCTTCAAAACCAATCCTCATCCTAACCTCCTCAATTTTATTTGTATTAACTAAAGTTTCAAAAATAAAAATAATCTCTGGCTTATGCAACTGGACAAGGTTCTTGATAGCGGGAACTGCACTCAGGTGACACAGGCCTTGATAGTTCCAACTAAGGATCGTCATTGCTCCCGGTAGGCCTGGGGACCAGGACCTACCAAAAAAAACTGGTTCAAATCACCATCATCATTGCTTTCAGAAGCTTCTACCAAAATATTCATCACCATTAACTAAATGCTTCTGTTTTTGGAAAACATGATTATGCAATTTCGTTTTCGTATGTATATGATATATGTGTCACATTGAAGTTCTTGGTATATATGTGATATATACCTTGGTTTTGGAATCGTTGTATTATATGTGATATATACATGATTGGCTTCATTTTTATCATGGCAACGTTAAGTATTTTATGTGACATGAAGAGTTCATGTTCTCGTGGCTATGAAGGTCCAAGTGTTGGTACCCGAAGCCGCCATTGTTTGTGACGTCATGTTGACCGGGCAGCGGAAACCCCGTGCTACCTCTGCGTAGTGTGATAATTAAATGCGGCATTAAAACGATATTAATGATAAAAAATGGTTTTATTATTATGATTTCAAAAATCAAATATATTTGGATATTTTGTATCATCCTTTTAATGACAATATTCATAATAATAATTGAGTATTATTAATATGTGTTTAATTACAATTTCAAATTTGTTTTGGAGATTTCGATATCTCTCAATTAATAACAACATTAATAGTAATAAGTGTGTATTATTATTTTGTCTGTTCTGATTCAAAATTTAATTTTGAAATCTTTTATATCAGCAATTAATAACAACATCAATTATAATAAATATGATTTATTATATATGTTATGTAACACCCTTCTCGGGCGCTACATCGTAAGTGACATTTTAAGGGGAAAAAGTAGATTAATTAAATATTGGCTATAAAAGAATGGGGTAATTTTTTTCTTTTTCATTAGTTATAAATATAACTACTTTGATTAAACGAATGGACAATGAAATTTTCCATTATCACAATTAGGATCATAAGTTCAAAAATCATTTACAGGATACCCAACCCTACTCATAAACATAAATCATAAAATGTATAGACTCAACATAAAGATGTGGAGACGCAGCTCCTAAAATATAAGATACTTGGAGTCACAACTCCGTAGACAGTTACATTAACTCCCAAACATACCCAGCTGGCCAAACTAAAATAGAAAAGACCATCCTTTCTCAAACACCGTGAGAAGGACAAACTCAAATGACGAAATCTAGTGGAAACTCTATTTGAGTCCACTACCGACGTCGTCACAAAAGACACCACTAGAGCTACTACAATAGTAACTCTCAAACTAAGCCCTTTCCTCTTCCAAGAGGAAAACATGGTCGACGAACCATCGACAGTCTGGAAGACGTCCACTAGAAACTCCATCATATGGTCCGCATGCTCGAATCCCATCCTCTAAGATGAATCAGTCAAGAGTCATCTTGATGTCTCAATCTTCTCAACAAAATACAGGAAGCACATAGCCAGTCGACATAGGCAAAATAAAATAAGGAGGTGAGATTCCATTTATCTTACACATAAGGCAGACATGCAGTGGTACGACTCATAGGTATATAATACAACAATACTATATTTTTTTTATCTCCCATTTTAATTCTGCAACTCAAAACTCCAAGAATATACCATACCAAACTCGACAGTAAGCTTATCAAGCATACCGGACACGATTTATCCATCGGAGGGCAGGAATAGAGAGAAACTGATTGAAATTGTATAGTCCCATTCCTCCACAGCCTCAAGGAATATCCGATTCTAACATCGGAGCTAATTTGATATTTTGGAAGGAAATGGTCAGTATAGGTTTCACATCCACCCACCTTAGGCACCATGTGTGGCTAGCTGACTAGGCACACAAGGCTTGAATCATAACGTATGTACAATCATAATCACATTTGATCTCAAACTCTTTGTAACACATCAGCCTCTTTATGAAACCTCTACAACCGAAACTCGACTTCCTGGGCACAATGACCTCACCGAACATAGTATCAACTATGTATCTGGGCAAAATTACCTGAATGCGTCCAATTGGTTTATCCATCTGATAACCTCGTGATTCCACCATAATCCACTCGATGTCAATCTCTGACGGACGATATTCTCGGTTATAACTCACTGGCTCTTCACTGAACTACGATTCTCAAAAAAACTTGTCATGTTTGTGTAAAGATGTTTTAACGCATTTGCTTATAAGTCCTAACACATTAAGAAATTGGATCGATAGTCCATTCATTTATTTCTTTACACTTTTATAATGGAGCCTTTCTCTTGGCTTCCAAGAAATCAAATAACTCTCAGGCCATTAAATCTTATGGAGGTATGGATAATGAATTATCCACACTTTACAACAAATGGTCTTGCTTCACCATAAGTCTTAAATCATTAAGTTCATATTTTCACTAAGTCATTCATTTTGCTCTTTAATGTAAATACTAGTCTTTGAAGACTAAAATTCTCTTTTGTCTTAAAACCCAAAACCTTTGGTTAAAACCAAACCAATTTGAAATCATATTCCATTAGAGTACATAAGTACTAAATTCCTCAAAACAGTTTCTTGAAAAATGTCGAAACTCTTAAAATACCGTTTTACCGCTTTTTAATGTATTTCAACTTAAATTCCATAATTTCGCAAATGTAATCATTCTTCTCAAATCCTTCACTTTCCTAAGTTACCATACTTATATTAAAGTATTAAAATACTAATTTCAAACTTTACATGATTGTTTTCTAAAAAAATCTTTAAAAATGTTTGACGACGGTTTCACCGCTTTTTACTAGTTTTTGACCCAAAAGCCATACTTTTGAAAATATGGTTTTTCACCTCAAATCTATTACTCACCTAAGTTATAATACTCATATTAAGATGTTGAAATACTGATTTTACAGTTTCCTATCCATGTATACAAAATTCCTAAAAATTTGACAGAACGTTGTATGTTTGTAAATCGCGTAAATCCTTTTTCAACGATTTTAAACTCTAATAGTCCAAAACTCATTTTGGAGTTTTAGAACAGTTAATTAGGCATGACAAACAGTCTCCAACTGTCCAATAACATCTATTTTTGAAAATTGCATTTTAGTCCCTAAACTTTCATTAATTACAAAAAGGTCCTTATTGACTTAAATCTTTATAACTTTTTATTTAAAACTTCAAATCTCGCCAAACCAACTTCTATATAAATATTTTTCAGTTACCATCAATTTTCCAGAAATTACATTTCTTCCCCCAAATATTTTACAATAATTGCAAAAAGGTCCTTGTTTACTAAAAAGCTTATAAGTTCTTATGTATTAATCCAGTTAACACTAAACCAATTTCTATGGTCTTATCTTATCATTCAATTCAATTGTGTAACATATTTTCATATTTAGAGTTCAGTCCCGTAATTTTTCAGAAATTGCATAAAAGTCCCTAAAGACTCAAAAATTCATATCGTTTAACATACATATCCAAATCAATCCAAACCAATTTCTATACTTTTATATACTCATTCACTCCTTATAAAAATTATCCAAACAAATTAAATCCTCCTGGAACTCCCTCAACCAGTTATGGCCGAATGGCCTCAAATAATTATATTAGGCATTTTTCTTAACAAATCAAGCAAACAACAATCATGGTTCCAACTTAAGGTCATTGGAACCAAAACAACCATATGACATATCATACCACAACCAAGCATCAAATCAAATCCTCCAAGAGGATCACACACATATAAATCAATAATTTACACTTACGAGTTACAAAACATATACACTAAATAAACCATCAACATATCTACATTAAGGTAGGATAGTAGTAATCTCCCCCCTTACCTCTTGTAGATCACTTGAAACTCAAGTAGTAGAAGGATGTTGTTCACCTAAATCACTAGGTTTTGAACCCACAAAACCTAGCCATGAACAACCAACAAGAAAACAAGTTAAAGAATGAAGAAAATCATCCTAAACCCATTTTATGTAGGTTCGACCAACTCAAAACAAAAGGGCTAGGGATCTCTAAAATTTTCAAGCTCTTGGTTAATAAAAATAGAAGTAATATGAAGATCATAGAAATTGATCTCACATTAAAATGACTTTTCTATGATTTTCTAGAATTTTTTGAAAAACTAGATCTAGGAATTTGAACTTTAACAAAACTTTGAGATTGGAAGAAATTTTGTGAAGAGAAGTGAAGGCATGATCATGGATTATAAAGCTATACCTTTAGAATTGGAAGAAATGAAAAAGATCTTAGACTTCCTTTGAAAATCAAGAGAAAGAACTTAGAGTTTTTTCTATGTTTTTGAGAGCAACATGAACAAATGAAGGAAATGAATGACCAAGTGTGGTCTTAAGGAGGGTGGCCGTGAGTATTCTAGAGAGAAAAGGGTCCAAATGTTGTAATGGCAACTTGAAATTACAATGCAAGCTTAAGGGTATTTTGGAATTTTCACATTTAAGTCATCATTACATGCATTTAATGCATGGTGACTAACCCCTATGACTCACCCCTTGAGTCATCACAAATGACTCATTGTTCTCATCCGTCCGGCGTCGGGTTTTGTCTCTGCACCTCCGTTCTCGATTCCGTCGATCCCTGATCGTCGAGTATTCACCTGACTAACGTATAATAACTTATTTATTTTGAAAATTTTCAAAATAAGCAGTATGGTTGGAAATAAAATAAAAATCTAAACTGTTTCGTTCTCGGGTCAAAATTTGGTTTTATGATCAGTAAAATCTTACTGTCAGTTAAAACACAGACCGTGTTTCGTCTGAATTTTAAACCTAAATTTTAACCATAACCTTATACCATAAGGTAGAGTAAAATTATGATTTTATTTCATTAAAAATCATTTTCTAGATCTAATATAAAAATTACAAACAATTAAAATTCTACCGATAATTGAAAAACAGTAAAATCTGAAAAATGGTAAAAACAGTAAAAACAGGGTGTTACAATACTACCCCTCTAAAAAGAATTTCGTCCCCAAAATTAATTCATCTAAGAAAAAAAACACGAACATCGTTTCTTGAAACGTGACGTGAATTATTTCCGATATTAGACCGTTGCTCTGACTTATACTATATTCGCTAAAACTTCTGATACAATAATTCAGGCAAACCCCTATTTAAACTCTCAAGACTCGAAGCACGCTCGAATGATTCGAATGTCAATAGAATAAAATATACGAACTTCTGATAGATTTGGAATTTTAATTGATACCAAACTTTGACTTTTATTTCCAGTGGCGATTCTAACACACCAACGGTAAATAAGAACTTAGAATTCGAACAAGAATTTGTCGGAGAGAGAAAACAATTCTCCAAACTTTACTCTAACAAGAAAGAATAAAGTGGAATGAATAGAAAAACAAAGAATATTCTCATATGTGAAAAAGTTCGTTAATATATTCCTGAATGTAAAGTGCCCGGCCGGTACAACTTTACACACATGACTCTAATAAAGCTATTCTTCCCACAAGAACTCCCTTCGAAGGAAAAATCTTTGAAGGCAGTGATTCTCTTTCTTTCCAAGAGTCTAAGACTCAAGTCAAACTTACTCTTGGTTTTAAAGAAAACCACAGTAAAATAATTTACGAGTTTCCTCACTAGAAGTAACTCCAACTTGTTTGTCACAATAACAGAATGAATTGGCAAAATTTTCATCAGCCAAACATTTTATAACTCATTACCCACATAGACTAACCAAATATGATCTACAAGAGAACACTCCGTTTCTCAATTTCACTCATTTGTGAAAAAAAACAAATGGTTAAATTTACGAGACTTAATCCTCAACAATGAAGGAGCATTCAAACAATTGTCTCCAACAAGAATGAATTATTAAGGAATGGTAAAGATCATTGCATTACAAAATAACAAAGGAATGCAATTTTGATTTGTACGCATAAAACTTAGACAATAGAAGATACGACTATGAAACTAAACCAATTCAGAAACAAGTTGATGACAAACATAGTCAATACATAGATAAATACCCAGAGTATTTTACACATTCATAGAAAATCAAAATGATTTTCCACTGAATTAACAGTATAATCAAAAGTCTACTTTCTACGACACACTTCAGTTAACGCTATTCGTTCGATTGTGATGCTTCAGTCCTAACTTATTACGAAAGTGTCACTCATTACGACTAACCACTGGTTTACACTTTACCCCTTTGCGGATTCTTCTCTTTAACATACTATCCCAAAATTAAGTTCGTTGTCTTAAGCTTCCCACAATCTCTAGAGGTATGCCCTGGCTTCCCACACTTGAAGCATATCATACCCTTGATGACACAGTCACGAGTTGCGTGTCCTTTACCGCATTTCATACACGTTTGTGGAGGTATCACAGATGGACCAGACTCTTCTGTGCCTTTTTTACATAACCTAGCGACATGTCCCGACTGTCCACATTTAAAACAAATAATGCCCTGAATCTTACAGTTCTTGGTAGCATGACTCATGCCACACTTCATGCACTTCGATAGAGACTTCCTAGACGATCCAGAACCTCCGCTGTAGTCACCGACAGATTTCCTTTGTGGTGGTGTCTGCATTGTTCTTGCGTATGGTTTCTCCTATAATTTCATGTTATCTCTGAACCTCAAAGGTCCACAACTCCCCTTTCTATTTTTACCCTTCTCCAAATCTCGAGGAGCTCGACACTCATCCATCAGGATCGGAAACTGCAGTAGTTTCAATGACAAGATTGTCTTCCTCATTTCAACTTTCAGATTTTCCTCTAACTTCCTACAGGTCCGTCCTTCCTCGGCATCCTTCAAATACAACTCTTTAAACTTAATCAATTCTTCCAACTCGGCAGCATATGCAGTGATTGTCATGTCCTCTTGTCCGTGATGCAGGAACTCAATCTCTTCTGCACGACTCACGTCCGTGGAAGCATACTTCTCTAGAAATCTGCTCCAAAACACATTCCAGGTGATCGTTTCTTGTCTTGCTACTAACATTTGGCAAGTTTCTCTCCACCAAAATCCAGCATCCTATCAACAGAAATGTCATACAAGCTATCTTCCAATGATCAGGGTACTCCATTGTTTGCAAGTTCCTTTTTGTTTCCGTAATCCAAAGCTCAACTTTCTCCAGATTAAGCTCACCATCAAATTGAGATAGATTACTACGATAGAACTCAGCTAGTCCTCGACTCTCAGTAATCTCCTCATTCTGTCGGGCCACAGTTTCTGTTAGCTCCCTCAGGACTTGTACAGTCGTAACCACATCTTTGGGATCCTTGATTGCTGAATCAGGTCTACTTTTTCTTGGACTAACCATAATTTTCTAATCAAAGCATGGTAGTCAGAACTAGGAAGAAAACAATACATCAAAATATGTCCAATATTATTCCTCCTTAGGAATAATAATGAAAAGATCAACAAACAATGTTGTATCCTTTCGGAACAACGTCATGAAAAACATAAACTCAGCCAAGGATAGACTAAAGTCATTATCCTTCCAAACATTGGTTCTTCATAGAACCAAGAACAAAAAACAACACAAGACACAACCAGAGAAAACACAACACAAATGACGACAGACTTAAACCCCAAGCACAAAAGACTCGGCCGGCTCTGATACCAAAAATGTAACACCCTTCTCGGACGCTACATCGTAAGTGGCATTTTAAGGTCAAAAAGTAGATTAATTAAATAGTGGCTATAAAAGAATGGGTTAATTTTATTCTTTTTCATTAGTCATAAATATAACTACTTTGATTAAATGAATGGACAATGAAATTTTCCATTATCATAATTAGGATCATAAGTTCAAAAATCATTTACAGGATACCCAACCCGACTCATAAACATAAATCATAGAATGTACAGACTCAACATAAAGATGTGGAGACGCAGCTCCTAAAATATAAGATACTTGGAGTTACAGCTCCATAGACAGTTACATTAACTCCCAAACATACCCAGCTGGCCAAACTAAAATAGAAAAGACCATCCTTTCTCAAACACCGTGAGAAGGACAAACCCAAATGACGAAATCTAGTGGAACCTTTCTCAAGGAATATCCGATTCTAACAGCCTCAAGGAATATCCGATTCTAACATCGGAGCTAATTTTATAATTTGGAATGAAATGGTCAGTATAGGTTTCACATCCTCCCACCTTAGGCACCTTGTATGGCTAGCTGACTAGGCACACAAGGCTTGAATCATAACATATGTACAATCATAATCACGTGTGATCTCAAACTCTCTGTAACACATCAGGCTCTTTATGAAACCTCTACAACCGAAACTGGGGCATCACCTTGTATGGCTCTTTATGACCTCACCGAACATAGTATCTGTAACACCCTAAACCGGGGCATCACTTTGTTACTCGTTGCGGAAAATAAAATAATGAAATTGCTGGTTGCTTCCGGTAAATGATCTTTTCTTTATAAGTGAGTATTCTCAAAAACAAGGGTAAGTGATGAACACTCAGAACATGAAATGTAAACATCATATATATATATATATATATATATAATCTATCCAAGTGGGATTCAGAGTTTAGTACAGACACTAGGGCTTGATCAGGATGGCCATTAATAACAGAGTTACAGAACATAATGTTAATAGCTGTAAACTAAGTAAAACAAAATAGGGGGAGGGTCCGGAACCACGCATCAAAAGGGTGGCTCTAAGAACCAAATACAGTCGGATTGAGACAAACTAACCACAAAATATACAACCCCTAAGATGGCCACTACTAACGACTAAAAGGAAGACTTGCCACGAACACTCCCACAAGAAGAGACCCCAGGTGATGGGTCCACGACGTCTCCGCCCTCATCTGGAGAGTCGGAATCATAAAAATCCTGATCGTCATCAAGCACGTACTCCGACACCTCATCAAGATCATCATCGTGATCCAAGACGTGGTACACGGGCTCATCCTCGGGGTCCTCCTCAGGGTCCTCCTCAATCGGTGAAGCCGGCTCGACTCAAGGTAATGGTACCCCTAGAGGCGGGGTGCTCATGTAGTCGTCCATTCATTTGTAGCACGTGTAAGTAGTACCAAGGTGGTGGGAGAGCAATCCTCCTCGTCTCAACTGTCCGAACTCTGCGACATGGTTTGAGACACCCTGTTGTGTCCCTTTATGTCATTTAGTTTAAAACCTCATTATTTAATTACTTAATCGCACACTTAACGTGAAAATTACGTAAAAATTGAAACTTAATTTCTTAAGCAAATAGATTCATATAGAACAGAATATGAAAACATAAATATATTAAACACAGCGGAATTTGCATATAAAAAAAAATAAATAACGCAGCGGAAAAATTCCCATCGAAGGATCCTTGCGAATGGTCATGATTCATGGTTAGAAGATTTACCTCTTGAAGCGATGACAGTTGATTAAAATCGTCTATCACGAACACTGCACGAACGATGTCTCTAAGGTATCCACACGAGCAGATTCCGTGAACGTCCAACGTCACGAACCCGAAGCGTCTCTGTCTCACAGTGCTAGCTTCAAAACCGAGACCTGCTGTTCACTATCACTCTCTATGTGCGGCTAGGGTAAAACAAAACCGTGTAGGCACAATAGCTTAAGTGGTCTACTTATAGCAGCATCTCCTTAAGTGAGTTAGTGAGCAACATTTGACCTAAGCCCCATGTACTATGCACTAGGCCCAATAGAAAAGTCCAACTCTCCTTTTAATGCTTCTTTTAATCCGCTCTTATGTGTGTGACCCTATAGGTTCCCAAAACGTTAGTAGTAATATTAAATCCCATTTAATATTACAAACAGTGAGCGGTATCTAGCAATACATCACTGCTACCTAAGTAGTGAGAAAGTCAGTGATTTGACGAAACCTTTCTGTGAAAAATATTCATGTGCATTATTATCCCTTTGTCCATATATCTATATTGAACACAAGACATGGAATGTGTCACCCTTGTATGGTTCAATATCATGTTCCCTGATACCCGAGTAGACTTAACAACAAATGAGGTCAATATCTCATATTGACTCATTTCAGCACGGCCATGCATTTTACAGTCTCACTCTATCAGGGGGCCCACGAATATTACTCTGTTATGTAGGAGGGACAAATTCCATCTAGGTCACTCACATCCCTCTACATGGCTCGTGGTATGTCCAATGTCCGTCTTTATAATCATCCTATTACAGATGACGTTTGACAATATTAAAGCACAGGACTCCTCATGTAGGGATTGTAGCGATTTCAGGTCGAAGGATTGCATACACCATTGTCACTATGAGAACTACTTATGACACTCACACAACGCTCCATGTAGTGTTCTCATGGTGGGTCAATCCAGTACATCATTACTCTAATGTGTACCTATGTGGCGACTCGATATCTCGTATCCATGACCCGTGAGATATGGTCATCAGTCTGCACACATAATAGTCTCAATGTATTACTATTGTCCTTATCAATAAAATACTTGACTATGGATATTTAAGAATAGGATTTCATTGTTCAATAGTGTCTCACGATCAAGTCATATACTTGATATTCTATTAAACTGAAATTTCTATTCTAAGGACTTTATTATGTTTAAACAAGTAACACAATAAACTGGAATGCCTCATATCATATATATATAATAGCAAGATAAAAATGTAAGTATAAGAAATACACTGGACTCTAGGGCTTACACCAACACTTCAAGCATCAGAGTTATCAAAACACTGTTTCAAGGCATCCCATCAATAGGATCCCGAACTGGTGCATAGTTATACAAAACATAAGCGGAAAGATAAAGCTTTACGGCCGACAGACATCATGCCATAACTAACTAGACCCTAATCACCAAGGGTCACAGCTCGTCCTCCGACATCTGGTTCGTAGGGAGTTCCATCCAACTCCTCCTGGTTACGTTCATCCACATGGTCTTCTCGTATGGTTCCACAAGGAGACAAAATACAACATACAGAAATATACAAGGGATAAGAAACAGTTCTATCATCAAAAGCGAAAAAGAGTCATAGTAAACTATACAATAATTATCACAGACACAACATCAGTCAAGTCATCCATCTTCCATAAAATTCTTATATCCATCCTACCGTCACTCCTGCAACTAAAACTTGATACTGAAAATGGCTATGGTTTCCCTATCATAGTTATGGTTATCGGTCGATTTTCAAGCGACACGTCCCCATTCCGTGCACATCCTTGGTCATGGTGAGAATGCTCATGCAAAGCAATGACACTATAGCTGCACATTAAACCCGGTGCACACCCCGGACCGTAGGTGCTCATGCAAAGCAATGACACTATAGCTGCACGATTATCCCGGTGCACACCTTCACCATGGTAAGAACGCTCACGCAAAGCGTGACACTACAACTGCACGATGATCCCGTGCACACCTCGTCCACTCCCAGAGGTGCTCATGCAAAGCAATGACACTCGTAGCTGCACAAGTTAAGTTTACCCTTTGGACGGTCCCACAAGGACTTTGGGTCTTGTATGTGTCCCACATACGGTTATAGAAACAACACAACTTATGAACCTCGCAGACTCCTATGGTCATAACCTAGTGCCTTAACCTCTCATCAAGACCTTAACACATGCTCTATGTCACAACACCTCTTTAACATATTTCATGTAGGTTAGGCACCTCTAAAAATCATCATGATCCTCACGCCCAAAACAACTCATCTCTTAGACCACATATATATCTTTGCTTAATCCACTAAGCATAAAGTAAATACCACACAGATCATGCATAACATCAAGTCAATCAAAGATATTTCAAAACATCAACATAGCACTAAATCAGTTTAATAAAGGTAATAAAACTCAAATCAACCATCAACAGTATAAACATCAACCTAATATCGATCAACCTACAATCCCCGAATCACCATGGATGTTTTATAAAAGTAATTTAAAGCGATTATGGTCTTGTCGATTATTCGACATCTTGTAAGGTTTAGGTCGCCCTACATAATTACTACATAATCTACTACATATCGATTCCGACGATAGGTTGATTCTTTCCCCCACCTGAGTTATCACTGAAAGCTCGAATTCTTAGATCCTCGTTATCCGACCACGGGGTGTTAACACCACCTTCAACCAAACAACATAAAAACAACTAAATCAAATAAACTCATCTATGTTCTCATTAGGTAGGTTCGGCCATTTAAATCTAATGAGAGTTAGGTTTCATTTCACACTTTAAGATTTTAGATACTTAACTCTTAGGTTCTAGGTGACTTAGATAAATTGTTATAACTTGAAAATATTGAATAAAATCATCCAAACTCTTAGGTTAGGTTTCGGCCTTGTGTAGTAAAATAGGTTAGAAAACTTTAAACCTTCCAATCTCTTAGATTTTGGATCCCAATGTATTTAGGAGCTCAAATCCATGATCATATTGAAAATAAAAGAAAACAAAATATCCTAGGTCCATAAACCTCATAGGTTCGGCCATCATAAGATAACTAGGTTAGAAATCTCTAAACTTTCCAATCTTTTAGACTTAGCATCCTAATGTCTTAAGGATCTTCAAGTCCATGATCATTTTGGAAAATGAAAACTCAAACATCCTAGCTCCAAAACATTGAGTTTCGAAGCTTAGCCTAGGAGAATGAGGAAAAGCCTTTTGTTTGATGAAAACTCTTAGGTTTGGCATCACAAAGTATTAAGAGGTCTAAATCCATGATCATAGTTAGAAAGTTGAACTCAATCATCCTAGGTCCAAAACCATATAGGTTTGGCCATCCTTGGATAAATAAGCTAGATATTTTCAAACCTTTCAAGACTTAATATTTAAGATCAAGAGGGATCTAGAAGCTCAAATACATGATCATCTTTCAAAAAGTTGAAACAAAACTTCCTAGGCCACCATGTATAGGTTTCGGCCATCCTTGGAAATAAGAGGTAGAAATTTTTGTTTTATGCAAACTCTTAGTATGTGAAAATATAAGTTAATACAAGACTACAGAAAGTGGTTTCAACTCAAAAGGATTTTTCTACAAATTTCTAGAGATTTTAGAAGTTGAAAACCCATTAAAAACACTTAAAGAAAAAGTAGAGTAAACCATAAGGTAAAAGAAGAAACTTGCAAAAATATTGACATAAGAGTATTACCCTTGATACAAGGATCAACTTTTGTGAAGAACTTGAGTTGAAAAGGTGAATAAAAATGCAAGCTTTATGAGTATGAAGTTTGAAGAGAAAGGAAGAAGATGAAGAAATAGTGTTTTTGGAGAAGAAAAAGTGAGTTGAAGAAAATGAAAGTGTGATATATAGGGAGAGAGAGAGGGCCACGGTTTTGAGGGAGAGAAATGAGTGCCTGGAGGCCAAGTTTTGAGTTATGTCATGTTTGGTTGACAAAAGTTGAAAGGAATGACTTAATTGATTATAAAATAGTAAATTTTGAAAAAAGTAATGATGGTACTTTTATGGATGTGACATATAGCTTCTACAACCATGCCTCCTTTCCCTAACAAGTCACCTCATCTCTTTTGTGTCCCCTAGTCTGCTCCATTTCGTACCCGGTTACAGTTCCGATCGTATATTCCCGACGTGTTCACCTGAATAAAATATTTTATTTTATTTTTGAACGAAAATTTTTAAAATAACAAAAGTTGAAGGAAACATGATAAAAACACTAACCGTCTCGTTCATGGGTCAAAATTAGGTTTTCTGCTCAGTAAACTTATACTGGCAGTGAAAACGCAGACCGACTTTCGTCTGAATTTTCAACCGAAAATTTTACTGTGACTTCATATGATAAGGTGGATTAGGAATATGATTTTATTTTATTAAAACAAAATATTTTCTACTTTCATATTAAAATATAATTACTTATATTTTAATTGATTAAACAGTATAATGAAAATCAGGCTGTTACATTACTACCCCTCTTAAAAGAAAATTCCGTCCTCGGAATTTACATACCTCAAAAGATGTGGATATTGTTGTTTCATATCCGCCTCGCGTTCCCAAGTTGCATCTCCAGTAGTTTCGTCCCATATGACCTTAACCAAAGGAATATGTCTACCACGAAGCTCCTTAATCCGTCTATCTGCAATCCTCACAGGTAAGGCCTCATGCTCTAGGTTCTCTCGCAGTTGTATTGACTCAGACTCAATCACATGAGATGGATTAGGATAGTACTTTCTCAACTGAGAAACATGAAAGACGTCATGAATGTTGGAAAGATTTGGTGGCAAGGCAATTTGGTAAGCTACTGGACCAATTCGTCGAAGAATCTGAAAGGGTCCCATGAAACGAGGAGTAAGTTTTCTAGATTTGATAGCTCTGCCAATTCCAGTTTTCCGAGTAACTCTCAAGAATACATGATCACCTTCCTGGAATTCTAATGGTCTCCTCCTCTTGTCACTGTAGCTCCTTTGCCTATCCTGTGCTTCCTTCATCTTTTCCCTTATCTTCCTGACTTGTTCCGTAGTCTGTTGTACCACATCCGGACCCAAAACTTGGTTCTCACCAGTCTCATACCAACATAATGGGGTCCTACGCTTTCTGCTGTACAGATCCTCATACGGTGCCATTCCGATACTACTGTGGAAACTGTTGTTATAAGTAAATTCAATCAATGGCAAGAAATCATCCCAACTGCCAGTGTGTTCCAACACACATGATTTTGTGCTAATTATATCTCGTTTTCGCCCAAATTGGATTTAATTGTCCTCAAGCAACACTTTGAGTCTCTTAAGTAGTTTTTAGGATATTTTAGCTAATTTTGGGTCAAATAAAGCATCTAATGTTATCTTATAATTTCAGGTTAAAAAGGGAAGGAAGAGCAAAGGGAAGGACAATAAAGCAGAAGCCATCACGCCCTAGCCGTGACCACGATCACGGTCGTGATCAGCATAATGGGAAGATCGAGTCATCATCACGGCCCAGCCGTGATGTCCATCACGGGCGTGATGAGAAGGACCCTGAAGAACAGAGAGCATCACAGCCTAGCCGTGATGGAGTTCACGGCCGTGACAGATCAGCACCCATGGACAGAATTGATCACGGCCTAGCCGTGATGAGTATCACGGCTATGACACACCAGAATTTGAATACGCGCCCTTGGCAGAACCCGTCACGGCCTGGCCGTGATGGCCATCATGGCCGTGACGCGCACTTTTTAGGTCCATACTTCTCTCATCTATAAATAGAGCATCAGACTTTTGCAAAGGGAGATCTGCACTGGGAGGCCAGACGACTGGAAGAGGGTTCCAACCCTAAAAAGGGATGTTTTCCTTGCTCTGGACTAGAAGAAGATTGGAGGATTCTTCTATGAGTTTTCTTCATCTCTTCTCTCCTTCTCTTTTGTATTGTCAATTATCATGAGTAGTTAAATCCCCTTGTTGTTGGGGCTAGATGTAGCTTTTATGAACTTGGTTGTATTTGATTTGGTTTCAATGCAAGTTTCTATTTCTTTATGAGTGTTTGATTCTATGCTTAATGCTTTTCTTGGTTTGATCACCCTTGGAATGATATGTTGCTTTGATAGACAATTGACAGATTGATATTAAGGCAAGCTCATGAATCAAATGCCAAGTAGTTCATGAGCCTAGACATAGGTCTTGGGGTGCTTGCAATATTACAAGTCTTGGTTCTTTATGCAAATTCTCAGATTAATCCACCTAAGACATTAGGGTTTAATTTGGGATTTTAGGCTCATTCCACCTAAGACATTATGGTTTGAGTATTTAAAAAGGCTTGATTGTCATAATTGAATTAGGACTTGTGTAGTAACCATTTCATTGCAATTAAGGGAGGATTAGTGTAGTCTAACCCTGACAATCTTAACCACATTTCTGTTGCCTTCCAAGTGTTTGATTAAATAACCAAAAGACAAAAATATATTTTATTGCTTTTCTTTATTTTATGTTTTGATCTTACCTCAGACCATAGTGTAGTCTAGATAGTTGTTGAGTTTGTGAATTGGTAATTGGCAACCGATCCCTGAGGACGATATCCGGTCTTACCACCGTATTACTTGTACGACTAGGTACACTTTCCTATAGAAAAGTCGTGTCAAGTTTTTGGCACCATTGCCGGGGAATAGTTTTGCCAATATCATTAGTAACAAGGGAGACAACTAGTTTAGACATTTTTATTTTATTTTTCTGTATATGTTTGATCTCTTTCTTTTGTTAGTTTTGTATATATTTGAATTTGTGTTTCTTTAATCTTGGGCCTTATTTGTCTGTGAGGTGGACTTGGAATTGACAGGATCATGGACTACAAGTATTATTATCCATCTGATGAAGAAATTGAGATATCTGAGCTGCAGTTGCGGGTAGATATGCTACAATTGGCCATGGACATCCAACAAGTGAACAATATGTTGTCAAGGGCCACAGTCTCTCTTCCACCAGTGGTAGGATATTCTGAATAGGGAAATCAATATCCCAACACTTCCACTCCATGGTGGGGGAATCCTCCAAACAATGCGTGGATTGATCAAGAGGAACATTGGGAATCTTCCACACCTTCCACACCTTCATATCAACCACAACCATCTCAATGGTATGATAAGCCATCACCATCGGAAGTTGCTTGGGAGAACTTCAAATCCGAAATCACAGTCAATTTTGAGCAACCTATTCCGGATAGTCGGTCTCACTTAGAGGATATTTTGGAGAACTTCATGGCAACAACAATGGAAAGTTTGAAAAATCAAGAAGATACCATTCGAAGTCTCGGGGTACGTATTGAGAAACTCTCTAACCAACTATCCGGAATGCCAATTCGGAACTTGATGGATGATGATGAAGATGATGCAATGATGGACGATGACGAAGATGATGCAATAATGGCTGAAAAGGAAGATGAAGAAGTGGGAGCAACCGAATTAAGAAGTGAAGACCCTATTTGTGAGAACATAGTTGCACCATCTCCCACTGAACCCTTGAATAAAGAGATTGAGATGAAGAGGCATTTGGAGGACATCTATTTCGCCATGCTAGAGGATGATGAAGAAAGTTTGAAATTAGATGATTCTATTGATTCCTATGCATGTGTTGATTGTGATGGGAAAAATACTTGTGTGGTGTGTGCTGAGATTACTGCATGTATAGAAGGTGATGGAATTGGTAATGCAGTGAGTGAAAATTATGCAGAAGTCGAAGCAGCACCAGTGATCCTCTCCACTTGTTTGCCACCTCCCACTGTGAAGCAACCAACGATGGAGTTCAAGCCTCTGCCTGAGAAACTGGATTTTGTATTTTTAAATATAAAGGCACTGTGGCCAGTCTAAGAGGTTGAACCCCATTTTTATTGGGAAGACTTTGTTGATAAAGAGGTCATCTTTGACCCGGGAGATATTGAAAAGTCCTTCACACTTGAAGGAGTCACCATGATTGTCAAGCGCTCACTGTCGTATTCATGCTGCATGCCATGGGATCCGGGAGGATTGTATTACAATTTGAGAATTCCTTGGCCGCTGTATCACAGGCAGTGGGATCCCGGTGGAAGCACCCTCATGAGTTTTTCTAAACCCTCATCTTTTTAATTATCTTTGATTTGCTTTGCTTCGAGTTATATGTGTGTTGATTGTTGTGTCGGTGAGCTTGATGGAATTCAATTAAATTTAGCATAGATTGATTGCATGACATATGTTGATTGTTGATGATTTCCCCCTAGGTTTTAAAAATTGAAAATTGATCCCCATGTGAAAAATTGAAAATTGAACTTTGAGATATTCTATTGTGATTGCATAAATTATGATAATTTTGGGGTGAAAGGATGCACACACTAGGGATTGAATCTTGGCCAAACAATTTGCGAAAAATGTCCAGGTGAGGAATTTGAGCCTCCAACACGTTTTTAATTGTGTGAATCACTTTTAAGTTGCACTTTCCCGGATTTGCTTGAATCTCTTCATGGTTTGCATGTTTATGTGTTGCATCAAATGATTTAGGCAATTTTCTTTGAAATAACTACTTGGCTTAAATTGAACCAATCCCTAATGCATGTTCCCTAGTTAGCCATATTGAGCCTAATAAACCTATTGTTTCTTGATGACCTTTTGTATAAGCCAAAAATCCGAAAAAACCATGTTAACCCAATCTTAGGATTAGGAGAGCATGGATGCTTAGCAAGACAAGGGTTGAAAGAAACTAAGTTTGGGGTGGCTACAAGGGTTTGATATGTTATTTTGGGTTGAGAAAAAGAAAAAAATAAAGGTTGTAGCCAAAGGCAAAAAGAGAAAAAGAAGAAAAATGAAGAAAAATGCCAAAAGAAAAGGGGCAAAAATAAAAGGGTGTCAAAGGAAAAAGGCTATAGCCACCCAAAGCGTCAAAAATAAAAATGGAAAAGGAATTAGAGTGAGAATAATGGTGTACAAAGCTTCATGATCTCTTAATTCCTAGGGATGTAAAGCCTAGTACCCTTGAATATCCCACCTTTAGCCAGGCCCCATTACAACCTTTAAAAGACCTTTTGATGTTGCATGCATGTTTTCACGGGAACCATTTTTGAGATGAAAATCAAATTCATGGGAAGTGCTCTTGAAATTGAAATTGAGTGAAAGTTGATAACCTAGACAATTGAGTGAATGGGTGAACTATTAAATGCCCTTGTGAGGAAGGCAAATGTTTGAAAATGGTGATCTCCCTTTTGTGTGTAACTTGGATCCTTTGGTTAGATTGATTATTGCATGAATGATGGAATTCTCTTGGTTTAAAGTAATGAATGTGGGGGATTACATTTATGTAAAAAGGGGAAACCATTGAAGAAAATTGTATTGATAGAATTGCATGAAATTTGTGCGAAATTGATTGAATCCTTTAAGCTTGCCAAGTTTGAGTCTTTTTGAGTTTTAGTTTGCTTGGGGACAAGCAAAGTTTAAGTTTGGGGTATTTTGATAAGCCTCTGGCTCATCTAGTTTTATAACTAGAAAAACCATGGTTTTGTGCTAATTATATCTCGTTTTCGCCCAAATTGGATTTAATTGTCCTCAAGAAACACTTTGAGTCCCTTAAGTAGTTTTTAGGATATTTTAGCTAATTTTGAGTCATATAAAGCATCTAATGCTATCTTATAATTTCAGGTTAAAAAGGGAAGGAAGAGCAAAGGGAAGGACAATAAAGCAGAAGCCATCACGCCCTAGCCGTGACCACGATCACGGCCGTGATCAGCATAATGGGAAGATCAGAAGTCATCACGGCACAGCCGTGATGTCCATCACCGGCGTGATGAGAAGGACCCTGAAGAACAGAGAGCATCACGACCTAGCCGTGATGAAGTTCACGGTCGTGACAGATCAACACCCATGGACAGAATTGATCACGGCCGTGACAGACCAGAATTTGAATACGCGCCCTTGGCAGAACCCGTCACGGTCTGGCCGTGATGGCCATCACGGTCGTGACGCGCACTTTTTAGGTCCAGACTTCTCTCATCTATAAATAGAGCATCAGACTTTTGCAAAGGGAGATCTGCACTGGGAGGCCAGCGGGCTGGAAGAGGGTTCCAACCCTAAAAAGGGATGTTTTCCTTGCTCTAGGACTGGAAGAAGATTGGAGGATTCTTCTATGAGTTTTCTTCATCTCTTCTCTCCTTCTCTTTTGTATTGTCAATTATCATGAGTAGTTAAATCCCCTTGTTGTTGGGGCTAGATGTAGCTTTTCTGAACTTGGTTGTATTTGATTTGGTTTCAGTGCAAGTTTCTATTTCTTTATGAGTGTTTGATTCTATGCTTAATGCTTTTCTTGGTTTGTATCACCCATGGAATGATATGTTGCTTTGATAGACAATTGACAGATTGATATTAAGGCATGCTCATGAATCAAATGCCAAGTAGTTCATGAGCCTAGACATAGGTCTTGGGGTGCTTGCAATATTACAAGTCTTGGTTCTTTATGCAAATTCTCAGATTAATCCACCTAAGACATTAGGGTTTAATTTGGGATTTTAGGCTCATTCCACCTAAGACATTATGGTTTGAGTATTTAAAAAGGCTTGATTGTCATAATTGAATTAGGACTTGTGTAGTAACCATTTCATTGCAATTAAGGGAGAATTAGTGTAGTCTAACCCGACAATCTTAACCAAATTTACATTTGCCTTCCAAGTGTTTGATTAAATAACCAAAAGACAAAAAAATATTTTATTGCTTTTCTTTATTTTATGTTTTGATCTTACTTCATACCATAGTTTAGTCTAGATAGTTGTTGAGTTTGTGAATTGGTAATTGGCAACCGATCCCTGAGGACGATATCCGGTCTTACCACCGTATTACTTGTACGACTAGGTACACTTGCCTATAGAAAAGTCGTGTCAATTGTCCTCTCTGATTGCCCATCGGTTTGGGGATGATAGGCAGAACTCATTCTCAATTTCGTTCCCAAGGCATGTTGCAATTGTTTCTAAAATTGAGAGGTAAATCTAGGATCTCGATCTGAGACAATGCTTGATGGCACACCATGCAATCTAACCACTTCGCTGATATAAATCTGGGATAACTTTTCTAATTTATCACCTTCTCTAATAGGTAATAAGTGAGCACACTTCGTCAACCTATCAATGATAACCCAAATCGCATCATGCTTCTTAGGAGTTTGTGGTAATTCGACCACGAAATCCATAGCTATACTATCCCATTTCCATTCTGGGATATCTAAAGATTGTAATAATCCTGCTGGTTTCTGATGTTCAATCTTCGCCTTTTGACAACCAAGCAAGATAAAACATACTCTGCTACTTCCTTCTTCATTCTGGTCCACCAAAACATTTTCCTCAAATCTTGATACATCTTTGTGGATCCAGGATGAAAATTCAACTTATTCTTGTGTGCTTCTTCCAAAATCATCTTCCTAAGTTCTGCATCCTCTGGAATACATATCCTATCCTTAAACCTTAACACAACATCTGCTCCCCTAGTGAACTCAGAAACTTTACCCCCGTCTATCCCCTTACTAATCTCCCGAAGGTATAGATCCTGAACTTGCTTATCTTTAAGATCTTTCAAGAAATCACTACTAATAGTGACCATACTTAAGCAAACTTTATCTTTCCGCAATTCCATTCCTAAGCTCAGATCTCTGAATTGTTCAAGCAATTCTAACTCCTTAACCATCATTGCGGATACATGCAAGGACTTCCTACTTAAGGCATCTGCTACCACATTGGCCTTACCAGGGTGGCACAATAACTCAAAATAGTAATCTTTTATGAACTCCATCCACCTCCGCTGCCTCATATTCAATTCCTTTTGATCGAATATGTACTTCAGGTTCTTATGGTCACTAAAAACATTAAACCTTGCTCCATACAAAAAGTGTCGCCATATCTTTAATGCGAACACTATTGTTGCTAACTCCAAATCATTAGTCGGATAATTCCTCTCATGAATCCTCAACTGTCGGGAAGCATAAGCGACAACTCTTCCCTCTTGCATCAGAACACAACCTAAACCTTGGTATGACGCATCACAGTATACATCAAACTGTCCTAGAGGGTCTGGTAAGATCAACACATGTGATGTAGTCAACCTTTCCTTCAACTTTTGAAAACTCTGCTCACACTTGTCCGTCCATACAAAAGTTGTATCCTTTCTCGTTAACTGCGTCATGGACAACGCAATCTTAGAGAATCCCTCTATGAACCTACGATAATATCCAAAGAAGTCCTAAGAAACTCCGTACTTCACTCACTGACTTAGGTCGTTCCCATTTAAGATCTGCCTCAACCTTAGCTGGATCTACGTCTATTCCTTCTTTATTAATCACGTGCCCTAGGAATTACACTTCTTCCAGCCAAAACTCACACTTGCAAAGTTTGGCATAAAGTTGCCTATCCTTTAAGACTCGCAATACCAAACTCAAATGTTCCTCCTGCTCTTCCCACGTACGAGAATAGATAAGAATATCGTCGATAAACACAACAACAAACTTATCGAGGAATGGTCTAAAAATACGGTTCATATAATCCATGAACACGACTGGTGCATTAGTTACACCGAAAGGCATGATTAAATACTCATAGTGCCCATACCTCGTCCTAAAAGCCGTCTTGGGTATATCTTCCTTCCTTACCCTAATATGATGATACCCAGATCTTAAATCAATCTTCGAGAATATTGATGCTCCCTTCAACCCGATCCATCGGTCATCGATCCGAGGCAAGCGATACTTGTTCTTAATTGTCACCTTATTCAACTGCATGTAATCTGTGCACAACCTCGCACTTACATCCTTTTTCTTAACGAACAACACCGGTGCCCCCAAGGCGAAACACTCGGTCTGATGAACTCTTTCCCCATCATATCGTCCAATTGTTCCTTCAACTCAGCCAACTCAACCCGTGACATCCGATAAGGTGCTATAGATATAGGCCCTGTCCCTGGTACTTGATCTATAGTGAATTCCACTTCTCTTTCCGGTGGCAAACCTGGAACATCTGGAGGGAAAACTTCAGGAAACTCTCTCACGATAGGTATAGAATCTATGCTGGGGATCTCATTAGCCTCCATTACACAAAGCCTCGCAAATTCCTGAGAGTTGTTACTCCTCAGAGGTACTCCTTCATTGGCGGATTACATTTGTACTAGAAGGTTCAAGAAATGATAAGGTCTTACTAGAACAATCTAGCATTACATGGTTAGACGAAAGCCAATCCATGCCAAGGATAACATCTATCTGTTGCATAGGCAGGCAGATAAGGTCTACAACAAAAGTTTGATTTTCAATCACTATAGGACACTTTAAGCAAACAGATATGGTAATCAAAGGATTACTAGTTGGAGTAGATATCGTAAAGGTATAAGGCAATTTGGAGACAGTTGTGTTCAAATGATCCTTACACTCATGCGAGATAAAAGAATGAGTAGCACCTGCGTCAAACAATACGTTAGAGAGTCTACCAGCTATCAGACACATACCTTGTATGAGTTCAGCAGATTGAGAGGATTCAGCTTCCTTCACTGTAAACACCCTTCCAGTGGCTTGTGGTCTAGTTGTTGGGACACCTCTTCCAGCTCCACCTCTATTATCTCCGGAACCTTTTCTCGTAGCTGCTAATTGTTGCATAACCTTCTGTCTTCAGTCTCGTGCAATGTGACCTGATTTCCCACAGTTGAAACAATTGGGTCCACTTGAAAAGTTGTTTGCATAATGTGGTCCCCCACATCTGAAGCAAACTACACTTTGCGATTGCTAACCAGTTCTAGTCGCTGGTGCTGGTCCCTGTTTCTGCCCAGGTCTAACATATGGTTTCTGTCTCCACTGGGAACCACTTCCCCCGCACCTCTGGAAACTTGATCGGTTAGGGTCTCCAATCCTCATTTGTTTCTGCTCATTAGCTATCCTCAGATCTATGCTTTCGATGGCACTGCATCTCTCGACTAGCTCTGGGAAGTACTGTATGTCAAGAGACACTACAGCCCTCTACAGCTCATCTCTGATCCCTTCCTCGAATCTTCTACATTGCCAGTCTTCGTTCGGGAACCTCTGATAGTATTCTGAAAACTTGATCAGCGCCTCAAACCTCGATGCATACTCACCAACAGACATATTGCCTTCCTTGAGGTTTGTGAATTCCTTTACCTTCTCGCGTCTAACTATACGCAGAAAATACTTCTCGAAGAAGCAATCAGTGAATAATTTCCAGGTAACTACACTACCTTCAGCCTCCAATAACCTTCTCTTGCCCTTCCACCAGAATTCTGCCCCCTCAGTCAACATAAAGGCGGCATAAGTCACCTTTCTATCCTCTCGGCAGCGCATAGTATCGAATATCTTCTCAATCTCCTGTATCCACCATTCTACCTTCTCTGGATCGTATTCTCCTATGAATTTAGGTGGCTTCCCATTCATAAAGGTTGCCAATTCGGCATCCTCAGCTGTTACTGCCCTCCTCTGGTTCTTGATCTCTAGCTGCTCTTTGTTCATTTGCAGCATCTCAGCATTCTGCTGGGTTTGCAATAGCATAGCAGCATCTATTGTCTCCATGGTGTTGGGAGTCGAAGATGATCCTCCTCCAATGTCAGCATTGTCATTGACAGCTCCAATGACCCTTTCTGGAGTCCTTTCTCCATTATTAGTTGGACGTCCTCTTCCACGTGCCATGATTCTGGTGAAAGAAATCATCCGCTCTAATACTACATAAGCAAGTATATAAATATCATATGCCATACTAATATTAACTTTTGTATTAGGTTTGGACACTCTACCCCACTTCTAAACATAGTCTAAATCCGATGTGGATTCGACTAGACACAGCCAGTAACAACACCTTAACTTTTAGCAGTCCGATCAGAATCAAACTGCTCTGATACCAAATGAGACACCCCGTTGTGTCCCTTTATGTCATTTAGTTTAAAACCTCATTATTTAATTACTTAATCGCACGCTTAACGTGAAAATTACGTAAAAATTGAAACTTAATTTCTTAAGCAAATAGATTCATATAGAACAGAATATGAAAACATAAATATATTAAACATACTTCAAGCATCAGAGTTATCAAAACACTGTTTCAGGGCATCCCATCAATAGGATCCCGAACTGGTGCATAGTTATACAAAACATAAGCGGAAAGATAAAGCTTCACGACACAGACGCACTGGCCATAACTAACTAGACCCTAATCATCATGGGTCACAACTCGTCCTCCGGCATCTGGTTCGTAGGGAGTTCCATCCAACTCCTCCTGGTTACGTTCATCCACAGGGTCTTCTCGTATGGTTCCACAAGGAGACAAAATACAACATACAGAAATATACAGGGGATAAGAAACAGTTCTATCATCAAAAGCGAAAAAGTGTCATAGTAAACTATACAGTAATTATCACAGACACAACATCAGTCAAGTCATCCATCTTCCATAAAATTCTTATATCCATCCTACCCTCACTCCTGCAACTAAAACTTGATACAGAAAATGGCTATGATTTCCCTATCATAGTTATGGTTATCGGTCAGTCGTCCAAGCGACACGTCCCATTCCCGGTGCACATCCTTGGTCATGGTGAGAATGCTCATGCAAAGCAATGACACTATAGCTGCACATTAAACCCGGTGCACACCCCGGACCGTGGGTGCTCATGCAAAGCAATGACACTATAGCTGCACGATTATCCCAATGCACACCTTCACCATGGTAAGAACGCTCACGCAAAGCGTGACACTACAACTGCACGATGATCCCGGTGCACACCTCGTCCACTCCCAGAGGTGCTCATGCAAAGCAATGACACTCGTAGCTGCACAAGTTAAGTTTACCCTTTGGACGGTCCCATGAGGACTTCGGGTCTTGTATGTGTCCCACATACGGTTATAGAAACAACACAACTTATGAACCTCGCAGACTCCTATGGTCATAACCTAGTGCCTTAACCTCTCATCAAGACCTCAACACATGCTCTATGTCACAACACCTCTTTAACATATTTCATGTAGGTTAGGCACCTCTAAAAATCATCATGATCCTCACGCCCAAAACAACTCATCTCTTAGACCACATATATATATTCTCTTAATCCACTGAGCATAAAGTAAATACCACACAGATCATGCATAACATCAAGTCAATCAAAGATATTTCAAAACATCAACATAACACTAAATCAGTTCAATAAAGGTAATAAAACTCAAATCAACCATCAACAGTATAAACATCAACATAATATCGATCAACTTACAATCCCCGAATCACCATGGATGTTTTATAAAAGCAATTTAAAGTGATTCTGGTCTTGTCGATTATTCGACTTCTAGTAAGGTTTAGGTCGCCCTACATAATTACTACATAATCTACTACTTATCGATTCTGACGATAGGTTGATTCTTTCCCCCACCTGAGTTATCACTTTGAAAGCTCGAATTCTCATATCCTTGTTATCCGACCACGAGGTGTTAACACCACCTTCAACCAAACAACATAAAAACAACTAAATCAAATAAACTCATCTATGTTCTCATTAGGTAGGTTCGGCCATTTAAATCTAATGAGAGTTAGGTTTCATTTCACACTCTAAGATTTTAGATACTTAACTCTTAGGTTCTAGGTGACTTAGATAATTTGTTATAACTTGAAAATATTGAATAAAATCATCCAAACTCTTAGGTTAGGATTCGGCCTTGTATAGTAAAATAGGTTAGAAAACTTTAAACCTTCCAATCTCTTAGATTTTGCATCCTAATGTATTTAGGAGCTCAAATCCATGATCATATTGAAAATAAAAGAAAACAAAATATCCTAGGTCCATAAACCTCATAGGTTCGGCCATCATAAGATAACTAGGTTAGAAATCTCTAAACTTTCCAATCTTTTAGACTTAGCATCCTAATGTCTTAAGGATCTTCAAGTCCATGATCATTTTGGAAAATGAAAACTCAAACATCCTAGCTCCAAAACATTGAGTTTCAGCCTAGCCTAGGAGAATGAGGAAAAGCCTTTTGTTTGATGAAAACTCTTAGGTTTGGCATCACAAAGTATTAAGAGGTCTAAATCCATGATCATAGTTAGAAAGTTGAACTCAAGCATCCTAGGTCCAAAACCATATAGGTTTGGCCATCCTTGGATAAATAAGATAGAGATTTTCAAACCTTTAAAGACTTTAGATTTAAGATCAAGAGGGATCTAGAAGCTCAAATACATGATCATCTTTCAAAAAGTTGAAACAAAACTTCCTAGGCCACCATGTATAGGTTTCGGCCATCCTTGGAAATAAGAGGTAGAAATTTTTGTTTTATACAAAATCTTAGTATGTGAAAATATAAGTTAATACAAGACTATAGAAAGTGGTTTCAACTCAAAAGGATTTTTATACAATTTTCTAGAGATTTTAGAAGTTGAAAACCCATTAAAAACACTTAATGAAAAAGTAGAGTAAACCATAAGGTAAAAGAAGAAACTTGCAAAACGATTGACATAAGAGTATTACCCTTGATACAAGGATCAACTTTTGTGAAGAACTTGAGTTGAAAAGATGAATAAAAATGCACGCTTTATGAGTATGAAGTTTGAAGAGAAAGGAAGAAGATGAAGAAATAGTGTTTTTGGAGAAGAAAAAGTGAGTTGAAGAAAATGAAAGTGTGATATATAGGGAGAGAGAGAGGGCCGCGGTTTTGAGGGAGAGAAATGAGTGCTTGGAGGCCAAGTTTTGAGTTATGTCATGTTTGGTTGGCAAAAGTTGAAAGGAATGACTTAATTGATTATAAAATAGTAAATTTTGAAAAAAAGTAATGATGGTACTTTTATGGATGTGACATAAAGCTTCTGAAACCATGCCTCCTTTCCCTAACAAGTCACCTCATCTCTTTTGTGCCCCCTAGTCTGCCCCATTTCGTACCCGATGACAGTTCCGATCGTATATTCCCGACGTGTTCACCCGAATAAAATATTTTATTTTATTTTATTTTTGAACGAAAATTTTTAAAATAACCAAAGTTGAAGGAAACATGATAAAAACACTAACCGTCTCGTTCACGGGTCAAAATTAGGTTTTCTGCTCAGTAAACTTATACTGGTAGTGAAAACGCAGACCGACTTTCGTCTGAATTTTTAACCGAAAATTTTACTGTGACTTCATATGATAAGGTTGATTAGGAATATGATTTTATTTTCTTAAAACAAAATATTTTCTACTTTCATATTAAAATATAATTACTTATATTTTAATTGATTAAACAGTATAATGAAAATCAGGCTGTTACATGGCTTGCCCTCGGCATTCTTCTCCAGCTTGGTTATCGGTCCATGATAGTTAGCCGATGTAGATCCGGGGTGAATCTGTCACACCTCAGCATTCCCCGCATCATCGAAGATCTCAGTCTTCGATTCCGACGGTACCAATAGGATGTTTAGATCCATCTAAACTCATAGATATGCAGCGATGTCGAAAAGCAAAGAGAAATAACAAGAAGATATGCAAGAGTGAGATACCAATAAATGGATAGATTACAATAACCCTATGCATGATACATGCATCACATCAACATATTAACATTTGCCAAATATTAATAGACAAAACAACAAGTATCATATCAATGGGTGTCATACCCGTACAATAAGCTTTTATAAAGATTATGCATGACACTTCAATATTCCGTCTCTATAACTTAACCTCATGAGATCACTTCAATATGAATGACAGCCCCTGCTTGGGCATCACCGAAGTGGCTAAAAGTCCCAGCTTGGACGTCACTGAAGTGACTAATAGCCCCTGCATGGGCATCACCGAAGTGACTAACCTGTAAGGCACGTCTGCCTAAATGCATGAAGAAAAATATTCGTTCAAGACATTTTCTTTGTGTTCAATCTCATTCGTTGTCGAAGCTCAAAGCTAACGACCATTCGTAATTTTCATCACTTGAAATTACTCAACATCAATACAGGACACGCAGTTTGAGTGCTCAATCACAACACCTAAGACCGATGTCTCAGTCAAGGTTTGTGGTCATAGAAAAAGACATACAATCTTACCCATGTTTTATTTCAACATGATTAGGACTCTCAGTCCACAACAACATAATTAGGACACTTGGTCCATAATAACGAGATTTGGACTCTTAGCCCACAACATCAAAGACTCTCGGTCCACAATACTTAACACGGATCAAAGATCAACGTGCACATTATAGAATACTAGAAGCGACGTCTCGCGAACTAGATTCGATTTCACCTGTTCTTATTTTTCGTTCAGTGAAAATCAAATACCAAAATAAAACCTTGGTAACCCATCCAAGTTACCGGAATATTTTCAAAAGTATTTCTTTACAGGAAATCTTTTCATTGGAAAATCATTTGTAAACTGTTATAAGAAATCCATTTTCTCTTGAAATCCTTTGCTTAAAATCATCTCTATTTAAGGTCAAATATTTTCCAAAGGCTTTTCCTTCTGGAAAAAAAAACATATTTTCTAAATGATTTTCTCTTCTACAAAAACTTAGTTCATAAGAAAATAATTTCCTTTAACTTGAAATTATTTAACACAAGTTCCAAAGTTTTATCCTTCCGAAATAAATACAGGTAAGATCACTTACTTTCCAAAACACATACTTTACTGAAAAAACATTTTAAAATGAACACAATTACTTTCAAAGTTCTCTTTGAAGCTTATTTGGGCTTTTAATCACATGATTAGTTGAGCACAGACTAATGTCAGGCTTTTCAGACATCAATCAATATCATTATAATCTCAGTCAACAATATAACAATTAATGACAGTTCATAACATATATGATTCACACCTCTTTAAATCAAGTAAGGATCAAATTCAAATAGTTATCACAACAGTTCAAGTATAAAAATCACTCAAAATTTGATTCAATATAATAACAATGTTCAAATAAATCAAGTAAACCACATACACACATGCACACAACTATTGAATATCCCTCAGGCTGTCCCCTCTTACCTTTTGTGAAGGTAAAGGTATGTGATGCTTGAGGAAGTGTACTACGAATGTTCTCGTCTACTCCGCGACGAAAGTCTAGGTTTATGAACACAAAACCACAAGTTAAAAGTTAACCACGAACACTAAACCAAGAAGGTATAGGTTCGACCATGGTATAAAATAGGGTTAGAGATTTTCAAAAAAAAGAATACAACTCATGGATTAATGATCCTTAAGTGTTAGGAGTTCATAACCAAGGTTCACTTTACAAAGATAGAGCAAAAATCCCACTAAATCCATGCTTAGGGTTTTGGCCTCTTTAGTATAAGTATGCTAGAAATTTCCAATCCTTCTAAGCTCTTAGATTTAGCGTTAAAAGATAAATTCATGATCATATTGGAAAATGAAAACAAAACATCATAGGTTCACAACCATCAAAGGTTCGGCCATCATAGGATAAATAGGCTAGAAATCTTTAAACTTTCCAATCTCTTAAACTTAGCATCCAAATGTATTAAGGAGCTTAAGTCCATGATCATATTGGAAAATGAAAACAAAACATCCTAGGTTCACAACTGAGAGGCTCCGACAAGCGTACCGGATCGAAGCAAGTAATAATAAAACGGTGAGAAACCGAGTATCGAACTCAGGGATTGGGAAACCAAGTATCACTTCACAAATTAAACAACTATTTGGAATTAAAAATAGGTGTGAAAAGATTTCAAGAAAATCAAAGAAACAATAAAATAAAATCAAATATTTTTGGGATTTTAAATATAAGAATAGAGCTTCCAGGTTTGGGACTACCACAATGACCAATTATGAATCCTAATTGACTATACCTTTGTTAATATCTAACTCAGTTGAAGGTGAATCATCCTAACTTAGTTAATGTTCCCTCTCGAGATATAAGAACCGTGCTCAATGAAACCAACTCCTACTCTCGTGGTAATTGTATTTAAATTGAACCCATTACGATTTATGATAATTCAATGGTACCCTCGATTGACCGCTTCTAACTCTCGTGATTTAAGTCCTAAGTTCAATTCCTATGGATCCAATACCTAGGTTCACTTCTCAGTTCATCCCTATAATATTTAAGACATGCAAAAAGGTGATCAATCAATTCACATGGATAAAGCACAATAAGAACCAAATCAATGAATCAAACATTAACAAAAGGGAAAAATTAAATATTCATCATAATAATGTCAAAGGACACTGCCCAATCCTAGAAACAAAACAACTACTCAAGCATCAAAGAAATAACAAGAAGAAAAGAATAACAAAAATGCATCATTGTTGCCTATGGAATGGAACTCTGCGGCCTTGTGCAGAACTTGCGGTACTGGCCTCTGCAACTCTCGCTGTGACCTTTTTTTTTTATATCCTCTCACTGTCTCTATTTTTAACGGATTTTCTCTTCTCATTTAATTGCCAAAATCCAGATCAAATCATATCCTTATTAAACTGAATCAGATAAAATGCACAGCAACGATTTTGGGTGCTTCACGCCGTGTCTTCTCTTTTTTTAGTTGATACTCTGATTCTATAAAACTGCATGTAATCCACTTTAATTCCATTCAATCTTTCATGTGAGCCTGCGACAAATCTGCTTCATAAGTTCACATTGCACCTGTTACTTATTTCACTGCCAAATATTGATTTTTATCTCAATTCCTTGTGGATCCCATTTCTTCTGTTAAATTCATATCCACTGTTGGCGTTGATATCTTTTTCTTTTACTTTCAAATTCAACTTTCAAAGGCAAATTCATTTATTCTTCCTTCGTATTATGCTATACTGACACAACAAAAGTTCAGCAACGTGGTTAACTTGTTTGAGTTTCTTAATGCATGCTTCTCCTTTATTCATTATATCTTCCAGAAAATAAAAATAATAAAATCAATTAAAATCAACTAAAATCTAATTAAATTAATTAAATACAAATATTGACTCTAAAATAACCAAAATAGGAAAATGAAGTTTAATTTGGTAAAAACGATATTAAACTCGAACATTTAACATAAAAACCATGGCCTCACTAGTTATAAAACTAGATATGCCAGAGGCTTATCAAAATACCCCAAACTTAAACTTTGTTTGTCCCCAAGAAAACTAAAACTCAAAAAGACTCAAAACTTGGCAAGCTCTATGGACTCAATCAAACATCACATAATCTTCATGCAATTTTATCAAACCAATTCCAATCAATGTTTTCCCTTATTTCATTATAGTAATCCCCACATTCATTTACTTCAAACAAAGAGAATTCCATCATTCACGCAATCATTAATCTAAGCAAAAGATCCAACATACACACAAAAGGGAGATCACCAATTTCAAACAATTGCCTTCCTCACAAGGGCATTTAGTATTTCACCCATTCACTCAAGTGTCTAGGTTATCAACTTTTCACTCAATTTCACATTTTAGCACACTTTCCATGAATTTGATTTTCATCTCAAACATAGTTACGACGAAAACATGCATACATCATCAAAAGGTCTTTTAAAGGTTGTAATGGGGCCTGGCTAAAGGTAGGATATACAAAGGTGCTAGGCTTTGAAATTGACAACTATAAACACGAGGGGGTTGAATTGCGATTATCAGAATTTAAACAAAGTTGAAAACTTTCGCATACAGAAGCTTGCTTCAGACGAGTGGAAAGAAAATGGACAGACAAGTGACCTGTCTGATGAAATTTTAACAGTGACTTAGGCAAACACACCACTTGAGAAACGAATAAGAAAACTAAAGCAACTAAAGAGTTTATAAGGAAAAAGAGATTGACAAAGCTATTTATCATGGTTCAGACTTCAAAGCAAAGAGCTACGTCCAGTCCTTGGCAGAACCAATTTTATCCACTATAACTGATAAGGTTACAGACTCCAAGTATTGTTTGCACACCTAGCCTCTTCAGGCTCCAAGACAAGTATTCTTTGCCCAACTAGCCTCTTCACGCTCACTTAGATTTGTTTGAGAAATTTGGTTTGTAATAAATACAACTTCAGACAGACAGATCTTTCACTAACACTCAGAGAGTGGTTTAAATGTAAAGCTTAGGAAAGTCTGCGTAATAACTTCAAATGATTGAAGAATGCCGAATGAAAGAATGAAGATATTAATGCGCAAAGTAATGGCTCTTTAATGCTATATGCATTCTCTGTTTCTTCATCTTCAATGACTTATATATTTATAATCTTCAAGCATTTAAGATCCATTAGAGACATTTTAAAATGAACACCATTACTTTCAAAGTTCTCTGTGAAGCTTATTTAGGTTTTTAATCATATGATTAGTTGAGCACAGACTAACATCGGGCTTTTCAGACATCAATCAATAGCATCATAATCTCAGTCAACAATATAACAGTTAATGACAGTTCATAACATATATGATTCACAACACTTTAAATCTAGTAAGGATCAACTTCAAATAGTTATCACAATAGTTCAACTATACAAATCATTCAAACTTTGATTCAATATAATAACAACATTCAAATAAATCGAGTAAACCACATACACACATGCACGTAGCTATTGAATATCCCTCATGCTGTCCCCTCTTACCTTTTGTGAAGGTAAAGGTACGTGATGCTTGAGGAAGTATACTACGAATGTCCTCGTCTACTCATGACGAAAGTCTAGGCTTATGAACACAAAACCACAAGTTAAAAGTTAACCAAGAACATTAAACCAAGAAGGTATAGGTTCATCCATGGCATAAAATAGGGTTAGAGGTTTTCAAAAAATGAATACAACTCATGGACTAATGTTCCTTAAGTGCTAGGAGTTCATAACCAAGGTTCACTTTACAAAGATAGAGCAAAAATCCAACTAAATCCATGCTTAGGGTTTTGGCCTCTTTAGTATAAGTAGGCTAGAAATTTCCAACCCTTCTAAGCTCTTAGATTTAGCGTTAAAAGATACCAATAAGTCTAAATTAATGATCATATTGGAAAATGAAAACAAAACATCCTAGGTTCATAACCATCAAAGGTTCGGCCATCATAGGATAAATAGGCTAGAAATCTTTAAACTTTCCAATCTCTTAGACTTAGCATCCAAATGTATTAAGGAGCTTAAGTCCATGATCATATTGGAAAATGAAAACAAAACTTCCTAGGTTCACAACCATCATAGGATAAATAGGCTAGAAATCTTTAAACTTTCCAAGACTTTAGATTTAAGATCAAGAGGTATCTAGAAGCTCAAATACATTACCATCTTTCAAAAAGTTGAAACAAAACTTCCTAGGCCACTAATACATAGTTTTGGCCATCCTTGGAAAAATAGGTTAGAGATGTTTGTTTGATACAATCTCTTAGAATATGAAAGTAGAGATTAATAGAAGTTCATAGAAATTGGTTTCAACTTAAAAGGATTTTTCTTCCATTTTCTAGAGATTTTAGAAGTTAAAAGAGCTTTAAGAACTTTTAAAGAAAACATAGAGTAAACTCATGAAATAAGTGAAAAACTTGCAAGAGAAGAGTATGAGGGGGTTACCCTTGAAACTAGAAAGAAAAAGTATGAAGAACTTGAAGCTTGAAACCAAGTAAAAATGAAAACTTTAAGTGTTGGAAGTTTTGAAGTAAGAATGGAGAAGAAGAAGGAAAATGGAAGAGATGAGATGAAATGAAGTGGGTATTTATAGAAGGAGAGGTGAGAGTGACGTGAAAGAGAGAGGGAGAAGCAAGTCTTGATGGCCAAGTTTTGGTTTATGCCTTGTTTGGTTGAAGAAGAGAGAGAAAAATGGGTTTTTAGCATATAATATGTTATAATTCAAAAAGGGTCATCATGACCACTTTTTAGGATATGACTTAGGCCATCCCCCTAGTAAGTCACCTCATCACTTTTGTGCTCTCTACTCTGCTCCGTTGCGTATCCGGTTCAAGTTTCAGATTGTATTTCACCCGGAATAAATACTATATTTTATTTCCGAACTTAAATTTTCAAAAATTTCCAATATCATACAAAGCATCACAAAAATACTAACCGTTTTGTTCACGGTTCAAAATTAGGTTTTCTGCTTAGTAAACTTGTAATGACTGTGATAATGCAGAGCGATTTCGTCTGAATTTTCAACCGAAAATTTAACCGTGACTTCCTACGGTAAAAGAATATAAGAAAATGATTTTAGTTTATCTAAAATCACTATCTTGATTTTATCAAAAATTAATACATATACACATGTATTTACTGCTACAGAAAAACACATAAATCAGGGTGTTACAATACTACCCCTATAAAAGAATTTCGTCCTCGAAATTACGTACCTTGAAATAACTCAGGGTATTGCAATTTCATATTTTCCTCGATCTCCCATGTAGCTTCTCCGGTTGCATCATTCCAGATGACCTTGACTAATGGAATTTGTTTACCTCTGAGCTGCTTCGTCATCTTATCCGTGATTCGTATAGGCGATGGCTCAAAAGACAAGTTCTCTTTTAATTGTACATTATCGGGCTCAATTATATGAGATGGATCATGAACATATTTTCTCAGTTGTGAAACATGGAAAACATCGTGAATATTGGAAAGAAAAGGTGGCAAGGAAATTTTATAGGCTACTGGACCGACACGACGAAGGATTTGGTAGGGTCCAATGAATTTGGTAGTGAGCTTTCTGGATTTAATTACTCTGCCAATCCCAGTCGTAGGCGTGACTCTCAAAAACACATGCTCGCCTTCCTCAAACTCAAGAGGTCATCGTCTCTTGTCAGCATAACTCTTCTGTCGACTTTGAGTTGTCCGCATTTTCTCCTAAATCATCTTCACCTTTTCTGTTGTTTGCTGCACAATATCTGGTCATAACAACAAACTTTCTCCATCCTGGTACCAACATAGAGGTGTTCTGCACCGTCTACCATATAGAGCTTCGTAAGGCGCCATTCCTATGCTTGAATGGAAACTGTTGTTGTAAGTGAACTCTATCAGTGGTAGAAATTCATCCCAGTTCCCAGTGTCTCCCATCACACACCCTCTCAAAATCTTCCAGTGACTGAATCGTCCTTTCTGATTGTCCATCGGTTTGTGGATGATAGGCAGAACTCAATTTGAGTTTCGTTCCCAATGAGTTTTGTAGTCCTTTCCAGAACTCTAACGTAAACCTTGAATCACGATCCGAAATGATACTCGAAGGTATATCGTGCAATCTGACAATCTCATCAATGTACAACTGAGTAAACCTTTTTATCGGGTGCTTCATACTAATAGGTAAGAAGTGAGCTGACTTGGTCAGTCGATCCACTATTACCCATATAGCCTCATGTCCCTTCCGAGTACTTGGCAAGCTGGTCACAAAGTCCATTGAAATACCATCCCATTTCCGTTATGGAATGTCTAAAGATTCTAGCATCCCGACTGGCCTTTGGTGTTCAATCTTAGCCTTCTGACATACTAGACACGAAGCAACATGTTCCATTACGTCCCTCTTTATTCCATACCACCAGTATAACTTCTTGAGGTCTTGATACATCTTCGTGGCTCTTGGATGCAAACTCAACTTACTCTTGTGAGCCTCCTCCAGAATCAACTTTCTAAGCTCAGCATAAACTGGCACACAAATCCTTTCACCGAACCTCAAAATTCCATCTGTTCCTTCCTTGAACTCTGACAATGCTCCTTGTCACACTAGTTCTCTTTCTCCTCGTAGGTACTGATCGTTCCCTTGCTTTTCTCTTATTTGATCCACCAATCCATTGGACACCATGATCCTTCCTAAACAAAGCTTTCCTGGAAACATCTCAACTGACAAACTCAGATCCCGAAATTGTCCCAACAATTCCTGCTCTCTGACCATCATCACTGACGCATGTATTGACTTTCTGCTTATAGCATTAGCCACTACATTTGCCTTCCCAGGGTGATACTGTAGTTGGAAATCATAATCCTTCAAGAATTCCAACCAACGCCTCTGCCACATGTTCAACTCCTTTTGGTCGAACAGATACTTTAAACTTTTGTGATCGCTGAAGACATTGAATGTAGCTCCATACAAATAATGCTTCCATATTTTCAATGCAAAGACCACTGCCGCTAACTCCAAGTCATGCGTAGGGTAATTCCTTTCATGAATCTTCAACTGTCTTGAAGCATACGCTACAACTTTCCGGTTCTGCATCAGCACACAGCCTAATCCTTGATGTGAAGCGTCACAATAAACCTCAAAAGGTTCCTTGGGATCAGGTAGCATCAACACAAGTGAAGTTGCCAACCTTTTATTCAGCTCTTAGAAACTTTCTTCACATGCTTCTGTCCAGGTAAACGCTTGATCCTTCCGAGTTAATTGGGTAAGGGGTCCTACTATCTTGGGAAATCCTTCAATGAATCTCCTTTAGTATCCATCTAAACCCACAAAACTACGGATCTCTGTTGCCATTGTTGGTCTTTCCCATTCCAAAACAACTTCCACTTTCGATGGGTCCACTGCAGTTCCTTCACGCGATATGACATGACCCAAGAAATTAACTTGGTCCAACCAAAATTCACACTTTTTTTGGTTTCGCGTAAAGTTGCTTCTCTCTCAAGGTTTGAAGAACGATGCTGAGATGTTCAGCATGGTTTTCCTTGTTTGGGGAATAGATTAGAATGTCATCGATGAAGACAACGACAAACTGATCTAAGTAAGGACGAAAGATCATATTCATGTAATCCATGAATATTGCAGGAGCATTCGTCACTCCAAACGGCATCACCAGATTCTCATAATGCCCATAGCATGTTCGAAATGCTGTCTTAGGAATATCCTATGCATTCAAACGGATTTGATGGTAGCCTGACTGTAAATCTATCTTTGAGAAAACGGTTGCTCCACGTAACTGATCCATTAGATCATCTATCCTTGGAAGCGGATACTTGTTCTTGATCGTTACCTTGTTCAACTAACGGAAATCCACACATAATGGAGAGGTTCCATCCTTCTTTTTCACTAACAAGATTGGGTCTCCCCATGGTGACACACTGGGTCTAATGAATTTCTTTCTCATCAGCTCCTCAAGTTGTTCCTTCATGGATTCTGGATCCGATGGCGACATACGGTATGGTGCCATAGAGATTGGCCCAGTGCCTGGAACCAGATCAATCGTGAACTCGATATCTCGAACAGGCGGTAGTCTAGGTACATCTTCAGGAAAAACTTCTGGAAACTTATTGACGACAGGGATGGACTCTAAGTCTAACTCATTCATAACATCTAAGGAAAACAGTAGCATGTATCCTTGTTCTCCCTCTTTCAAAGAAGCCCTTACCTGACTAGCAGATAACATTCCAGAAATCTCATCCTTAAAAACTAAGGTTTTCTAAGCACAATTTATTAAGATATGGTTGGAAGATAGCCAATCCATGCCTAAAATTACATCTAACTGAATTAAAGGCAAACAGATCAGGTCTACAAGAAAATGTCTATCTTGGACAATGATAGAACAGTTTAAACACACATAATTTACAGTAACTGACTCAGCAGTTGGGGTTTAAACAATCAGGTTATATGGCAAGGAAGAAATAGGAAAACTTAGAAGTTTCACACAATCCATTGAAATGAAAGAATGTTTTGCACCCGAATCGAAAAGTACAGTTAAAAGATTACCAGCTATGTCACACGTACCCTACACGAGATCACCGGGAGTTTGATGCCTCAACTCCACTCATCGTATACACCCTTCCTTTTGCGATCGGCTTGTTGGCTCTGGTGTGGTTGGACAGTTGGCTCACGCTTTGGTGCTCTGCAGTCTTTAGTTAAGTGACCCAAACGATCACAGTTGAAACACCGTGCCCCTCTCATCGGGAAAGTGTTAGCCAGGTGGTTAGGATCTCCACACTTAAAACACGTCCTCCCTTGGCCTTGATTTTGGTTCCTCTGGCCTCCAGTCCCAATCCCAAAAGTACTAGAACGATTTTACTATTTCCTTTGATTGTTGTTGGGTGATTGGTAGTATGGCTTCCTCTAGTTATGCTTCCATTTCTGGTTCTGCCCTTGAGATTGGCTCTTAGGACGAGAGGGTCCCCCAGCATTCCCTTTGGTGTCTCGTCCTTTTCGTATTATCTCTACTTTTCTGCACGTTTCCACTAAGGCTTGGAAGTTCTTGATTTCCAGTGGTAGAACTGACTCGTTGATTTCGGAGCGTAGTCCGCCTTCGAACCTTTCACACTTCCATTCTTCGCTTGGGTTGTTCTGAAAGAAACGGAAATATTTGGCAAGTGATTCGAATCTTGCCGCATATTCCCCCACAGTCAGGTCTCACTGACGTAAACTCAGGAACTCTTGTTCCTTCTCAGTCCGAGTGCTCTGAGGAAAGTATTTTATCCAGAAACTTGTTGCGAATACTAACCTGGTGATTGCTTGGTTCTCAGCCTCTAACAGTTGTCTGGTGCCTTTCCACCAGTACTCAGCATCTCCTACCAGTTGGAAAATTGCATAGGGCACCTTTGCTTCCTCAGGTGTATGAACTAGCTCAAAGATCTTTTCCAACTCATGGATCCACAGATCAGCTTTCGTAGGATCCACGTCTCCATCAAACTGTGACGGATTCTGATGTCTGAAAGCATTCAGATTCTTTCCTTCAAGATCTTGTTTAGCCTCATCTCACTACTATTGGTTTTGGGCAGCCATCGTAGCAGATCTGAAAAGCGCTGCATTGCCTCTACCATGACCACCATGCCCGCGTGCACCTCCTGGTTCCATACTGACCTGTAAGACACAATTAGTGAGAGGCTAACCAGAAAAGGAAAATCTAACCCAACGGTTATTACCCATTACTCCTAAGAAGTAATTCAATCAAGTATTAATCAGAGAACACACAACATCAACCTAATAGACCTAAACCCCAAAGATTCCCGAAAGACTCGACCAGCTTTGATACTAATTGTAACACCCTAAACTGGGGCGTCACTTTGTTACCTGTTGCGGAAAATAAAATAATGAAATTGCTGGTTGCTTTCGGTAAATGATATTTTCTTAATAAGTGAGTATTCTAAAAAACAAGGGTAAGTGATGAACACTCAGAACATGAAATGTAAACACACACACACACACACACACACACACACATATATATATATATATATAATCTATCCCAGTGGGATTCAGAGTTTAGTACAGGAACTATGGCCTGATCAGGATGGCCTTACAGAACATAATGTTAACAGTTGTAAACTAAGTAAAGCAAAATAGGGGGAGGGTCTGGAACCACGCATCAAAAGGGTGGCTCTAAGAAGCCAAATACAGTCAGACCGAGACAGATTAACCACAAAATATACACCCCTAAGCTGGACACTATTAACGACTAAAAGGAAGACTCGCCACGAACACTCCCATAAGAAGAGACCCCAGGTGATGCGTCCATGACGTCTCCGCCCTCATCAGGAGAGTCGGAATCATAAAAATCAGGATCGTCATCAAGCATGCACTACCGCACCTCATCAAGATCATCGTCGTGATCTAAGACGTGGTACATGGGCTCATCCTCCAGGTACTCCTTGGGGTCCTCCTCCGGGTCCTCCTCAATCGGTGAAGCCGGCTCGACTCCAGGTAATGGTACCCCTAGAGGCGGGTGCTCATGTAGCTGTCCATTCATCTGTAGCACGTGTAAGTAGTACCAAGGTGGTGGGAGAGAAATCCTCCCCGTCTCAACTGTTCGAACTCTGCGACATGGTTCGCCCTCGGCATTCTTCTCCAGCGTGGTTATCGGTCCATGACAGGTAGCCGATGTAGATCCGGGGTGCATCTACCACGCCTTTGCATTCCCCGCATCATAGAAGATATCAGTCTTCGATTCCGACGATACCAATGGGATGGATCCATCTAAACTCATAGATATACAGCGATGCCGAAAAGCAAAGAGAAATAACAAGAAGATATGCAATAGTGATATACCAATATATGGATAGATTACAATAACCATATGCATGATGCATGAATCATATCAACATATTAACATTTACCAATTATTAATAGATAAAACAACAAGTATCATATCAATGGGTAAGGCGGTTTTCGTGTGTTGTTTTGCAGATATCAAGGGTAAATTGCTCAAGATCAACCATGATGGAGTTTGGATGAAGATAGGGCTTTAAAAGTGAAGAAAATGAGCCAAACAGAAGCCATCACGGCCTAGCCGTGATGCCCATCACGGCCATGATCGAGCAAAACTGAAAAAAACAAAGGTCAAGTCGAGTCTGTCACGGCCTGGCCGTGATAGCCATCACGGCCGTGACCCAAAACCACCACAAGTCGGGAAGCTGTCGGGGCCAGGCCATGATGGCCATCACGGCCGTTATGGCCGTCCACGGCAAAGCCGTGATGAGCATCACGCCATGACGACCAACCAACCAGTGAAGAATTTTCAAGGCGGATAATCCGTCACGGCCAGGCCGTGATAGACATCACGGCCGTGACGCCGTATTACTTGTCTCGAAGTAACAGAATTGGATCTAATTTGAGTTGGATTAGGACTCTAACTGCCCAATTCTATAAATAAGGGACCAGGCAGAGAGTAAAACATCGACCTTTGGGGCTACTACTCTAGGCATAGATTTAGGATCTCTTTCTTCTTCTCCTTCTTCTCTTAGTTATTTTCATGTTATTTGTAATCATGCCTGTCATCTCCATGGCAAGGCGTGAGTAGTAGCATAGTTTCTAGGGATTAGGGCTCTGCCCAAGTTTGTTTATGATGTAAATTTGATGTAAACTCTTTGTTAATTACGATTTACTTTAGATCTGATTTCTAGTGTTTAATCAATCGTAAAATCGGCGACCGCTTATCAGCGAGACGTAGATATTCTAAGGAGGAACCTAGCGGTGAACTTAGGTTATTTGCATGACTTAGACATTCTAGGGAGGAACCTAGCGGTGAACCTAGGTGTCGGATCTATAGAGTCGACTTGGGACCGAAATCACGAGAGTTAGAAGCCGTCCTCGAGGATCAACGAGTTGTCACGAAACGCAAAGGGTTCAATATGGGATCGACTACCACGAGAGTAGGGGTCGGGTCAATTGGGCACGGCTTTTGTAACCCGAGAGGGAGCTTAAGCTATCAGAGGATAAACTCGCCTTCAAGGCAATTTCGCTAATTAACAAGGGTAATCAACTTCATAACGTAAACGATCTTGTGGTAACCTAAATCCCTAGGAACCCATTTAGATCTGAAAAATCAAAAAGATTTGTTTTCTGTTTTGTTTGATTCTGTTTTATCTCTTAAATTCAAATTCAAAAACCATTTCAAAAATATAAAAATCTTTTTAAACAGTCCAGATCTAATCGATTTGATAATTAGTTGCGATTCGAGAACACAGTCTCTGTGGGATCGATATCTTTTATTACTTGGCGACGATCCGGTACACTTGCCGGAATCGCACGTGCATTCGCACGCTCTCAAGTTTTTGGCGCCGTTGCCGGGGACTGTGCCTTTTCGAATTTCAATTAGTTTTTAAATTGATTTTCTGGACCCTTTTCTTTTTATTTGATTTTTATTTCTGAAATATTAAAAAAAAAATCAAAAATTTCTTTTCCTTCTATTTTATCCATCTCTCTGTGTGTTATATGCAAAGATCTCTAAGTCTTGGGAGCCTTAGTGAGATTGATCCGGAGATCGAGAGGACCTTCCACCGACGTAGAAGACTACAAAGAGAGGGAGAAAGGTTGAGTCCCGTTCCACTTATGGCGAATCAACCGGATACAAAGCCTTTAAAGGACTACGCAGCCCCAAATGCGAGAGGCTTGCGAACTGGGATTGCAAGGCCAGAGATTGAGGCGGAAAACTATACCATACCGCCCATGCTAATCAACATGATTAGGCAACATTAGTTCGGAGGATTGCCTTCGGAGGACCCGACCGATCACATAGAGACATTCTTAGAGTTCACCGACGCAATCAGGATTAATGGAGCCTCAGTCGATGTTGTGCGTTTGAGATTGTTCCCCTCATCTCTCACTGGAAAGGCGAAGGCCTGGCTTAAGCAAATCCCCGCTAACACTTTGACTACTTGGGACCAATTGGAGCAGGCGTTCTTGGAGAAATTCTTCCCTCCATCCAAGACGGCCTACATAAGAACCCAGATCACCGGCTTCTTCCAGAAAGACGGAGAATCATTATCGGAAGCTTGGGATCGATACAAGGGACTGCTGGAGTCGTGCCCACATCACGGACTCGAGAGGTGGTTAATAGTGCATACCTTCGATAACGGATTGGACTACTCTTCGAAGGTGTCACTAGATTCTGCAGCCGGTGGAGCGTTTATGAATAGGCCTCTCACTGAGGCATTCAACATCATCGAGAATGTCGCCACCAACTACCACCAATGGGGATCCGAAAGAGGTAATAACCCGAACAAGATTTCGGGAGGTAAGTTTGAGGTAAATAGCACAGATCTTATTATGTCAAAGATAGACTCACTTAATAAACGTTTTGATCGGCTGGAAAGAGCTAATGTGAGTGCATTAGGTGCTACTAACCTTGTTTGTGAGATTTGTGGAATGCAGGGACATGACATGATGGGATGCCCACATGGATCCGGCGCTTCGGGTGAACAAGTAAACTCTTGTAACAACTACTATGATACGAACCTGAAGCTGCCCAACTATGCTCCCCCAAATCCCTACAACCAAAGAAGAAACAACCCTTACCTCTCCTACGACAACTACAGCAACACGCTCAACCATGAGTTCCAAGAAGGTCAAGGTAATAAGTGAGCAAGACAGGGGTATCCTCAGGTACAAAGATCTAAACTCGAGACTTTATTTGAAAGTTTTGTTGAAACTCAGACAAAACAGAATGAGGAGTTTAGACAACAAGGAAGGGCAGTGAGTGAAGCAATAAAGGAGCTAGCATCTAAGGTAGACAACTTAGCAACTCATAACAAGATGCTAGAAACCCAGATTGCCCAACAAGCCAGCACGTACTCGAGACCTAAGGGTACATTCCCGGGGCAACCCGAAGCAAATCCCAATGAGCATTGCAATGTCGTACACTTAAGGGATGATAAGCTTGGGGTGGGGGTAGCTGAAATGGAGGTGGAACCGGAGGAGGACACGAGCGAAAAGGAAGAGTCAGAACCGAAATATGTCCCTCCACCACCGTACCAACCCCCGATACCTTTCCCACAGAGGTTGGTCAGGAAAAAGCAAGTAGATGTAGAGACTAAAATGCCTACTAAACTGAAAGACCCAGGTAGTTTCTCCATCGCTTGCTCGATTGAACAAGTGCAAATTGACCAAGCCTTATGTGACCTAGGGGCTAGTGCGAGCTTGATGTCCCTCACTATCATGGAAAGGTTGGGAAGCAAAGAGTTGAGACCATTCAAATTCCCCTTACAAATTGCGGATGGCTCAACTAGGACTCCTCTAGGCATACTAGAGAATGTTCCTGTAAAGGTAGGGAAATTTCTCATCCCTACCGACTTCCTGGTATTGGACATGAAAGGGAATTCTAAATTCCCCATCATTTTAGGAAGGCCATTCTTGGCAACCGCTGGAGCGGTAATAGACGTAAGGAATGGCAAACTCTCTCTAAATGTAGAGGAAGGTAGGGTAAATTTTCAGTTGACTAACTCTTGTAACAACCCTCCTTTTGAGAGCCATGTGTGCAGAATTGATGTAACGTCTCCAGCGGTAGAGAAAGAACTTAGCATGGAAGCAACCCCAAAGATATGCAAGGCTAATGATGCACCCAGCAGTGGTGAAGTTGGAGTTGCTGTCCATGCGGAAACAAAACTTCCGCCGGGAGGAAGGAAGGCTAGGAAGCTCCGAGAGAAAAGAGCAAAGCGGAAGCGTTACTGGTCGTATGAGCAGAAACGACTATTTGAAGGAGCTCCATGGAAGAGAAGTGTGCCTGCACTTCTACGCCCAGTCGACCCCGGTTGATTGAAGGAAGTGTGGTCAAGCTTAAGACCATAAATAAGCGCTTCTTGGGAGGCAACCCAAGTTTTCTTTCCCTTTTTCCTTTTGTTTTTGATTTAACCTCTTGAATAATTTGAGAAGATCAAGAGGCAAAAATATCATTAATAGGTTTGTCTAGTGTTTTCAGGTTGAGAAAGAGAAGAAGAGCATAAAAAGATAAAGTCAGAGGCCATCACGCCCTGGCCGTGACAGTGGTCACGGCCGTGATGAACTAAACAAGAGCACAGAGAGCATCACGGCCTAGCCGTGACAACCATCACGGGCGTGATGAGTAGGATGCCAAGATCAGAGAGCATCACTGCCTAGCCGTGATGTAGATCACGGCCGTGACAGGGGCAACTCCGAGGATCGGAAACGATCACGGCCTGCCCGTGATAAGCCTCACGGCCGTGATAAAATTTCTACCCAAGTTTTGACTGGAATGTGAAGCCAACACCCGCTACCGACTCGGTAAGTTGTTCCATTTTTCTCCTCTCTCCGACTTGATTATTTACATTGGAGACAATGTAAGTAATCAAGCTTGGGGTAGGGGTATTTATTTTTGCATTTGCATTGTTGCATTCATATTGCATTCTCATAGGCATAGATTGGTATGATCACATTATCTAGATTTCCCTCACTTAGAACATGCATCCGATTGTGAGAACTTGGAGCCAAATGAATTGAGATAGTGACTTTTGAACCCAATTTTTCATTATTCTTGTGATATGGCTAAAAATGAAATTTCTTGAGATAGTCATTTGATAGTTGATAATTAGCATGTGGTTCCTTAAACTTGTGTACCTCACTGATTTATGAACTACTAAATGTAAGATTTTGAGCCAAAAGGGGTATTCACTAAATCTACCCCATTTCTTGTGCTAGAGTGTTGTAATTCCTCTTGGACTGTATTTTCTAGAACTTGACTTGAAACCATTTCAAAACTTAAAAATTTCTGAAAACATTTTTGGAAATGATTGAGGCACTAGGTATTTTTCCGGCCTCCCGAGCTTTGAATGATAAATGCTACCCCTTAGTTGCCCAATTTTGAGCCTAAAGATAAAATACTTTTCTTGGTACCTTGAATTGCTTTGATAAATAATGCTTGGTATGGCACCTTTTAAAGTATTACAAAAAGGGTGATTGGTAGTTGGAAAAAGTATGGGATGAAAAGTTAGAAAATATTTCTCTTGAGCTATAAATCTCCCCTTCTCCAAACAAATAAAAATGAAATGAACAGAAAAAAAAATGGAGAAGGGGATGACAAAGAAAGTGAGAAATGAAAAGAAAAAGAAAAAAAAAATTTAAATGAAGGAAGAAAGGTGGAAATGTAAACCAAAGCCCAAAAAAGGGTATTTTAGAAGGTGTCATGCTTTCCAATGTTCTATAATTTGTCTAGCCTTCTTGAAATTCCCTTTCCTTGATTTTCCCACCTAACATAAATCCCATGGCCACATTACAACCAAAGGAAAAGACCTCTTGATTCTTAAGTGTTTTCTTAAATAAAGTAGAGATTTGGTTAATAGTCAAGCCTATGGTAAAATACTTTCCTTGAGGAAATGGAGTGAATTGTCATAAACCCTAAAACACTTGAGTGAGGTGAGATGAGTGCCCAAATCAGTGAGGACATGAACTTGAAGAACCTAAGCTTCTAATTGGACTTGAACTTGATTATCTCTTGAATGCTTATTAAAAATGCCTATTACTTGGATTAGCTTCTAGGGTTCTTGGTTCACTATCCATGCTTTGATTGATTTATCTTATGGTTCGAGTAATTGCTTGAGGACAAGCAAAGTTTCAAGCTTAGGTAATTTGATGAGTGTGATTTCACCTCATCTTTGTCTATCATTTTGCATGCATTTTTCATGTAGTTTAGGCATTTTTTAATTAGATTTTAGGTTAATTTTCCTTTGGAATGGGTAAGGCGGTTTTCGTGTGTTGTTTTGCAGATATCAAGGGTAAATTGCTCAAGATCAACCATGATGGAGTTTGGATGAAGATAGGGCTTTAAAAGTGAAGAAAATGAGCCAAACAGAAGCCATCACGGCCTAGCCGTGATGCCCATCACGGCCATGATCGAGCAAAACTGAAAAAGAACAAAGGTCAAGTCGAGTCACGGCGGCCTAGCCGTGATAGCCATCACGACCGTGACCCAAAACCACCACAAGTAAGAAGCTGCCAGGGCCAGGCCATGATGGCCATCACGGCCGTGATGGCCGTCACGGCCAGGCCGTGATGAGCATCACGCGCCATGACAGTACTCAACCAAAGGAAGAATTTTCAAGGCGAGAATCCGTCACGGCCAGGCCGTGATAGCCATCACTACTACGTGGACGCCGTATTACTTGGATCGAAGTAACAGAATTGGATCTAATTTGAGTTGGATTAGGACTCTAACTGCCCAATTCTATAAATAAGGGACCAGGCAGAGGCGGAAAAACATCGGACCTTTGGGGCTACTACTCTAGGCATAGATTTAGGATCTCTTTCTTCTTCTCCTTCTTCTCTTAGTTATTTTCATGTTATTTGTAATCATGCCTGTCATCTCCATGGCAAGGCGTGAGTAGTAGCATAGTTTCTAGGGATTAGGGCTCTGCCCAAGTTTGTTTATGATGTAAATTTGATGTAAACTCTTTGTTAATTACGATTTACTTTAGATCTGATTTCTAGTGTTTAATCAATCGTAAAATCTGCGACCGCTTATCAGACGTAGATATTCTAAGGAGGAACCTAGCGGTGAACTTAGGTTATTTGCATGACTTAGACATTCTAGGGAGGAACCTAGCGGTGAACCTAGGTGTCGGATCTATAGAGTCAGACTTGGGACTGAAATCACGAGAGTTAGAAGCCGTCCCTCGAGGATCAACGAGTTGTCACGAAACGCAAAGGGTTCAATATGGGATCGACTACCACGAGAGTAGGGGTCGGGTCAATTGGGCACGGCTTTTGTAACCCGAGAGGGAGCTTAAGCTATCAGAGGATAAACTCGCCTTCAAGGCAATTTCGCTAATTAACAAGGGTAATCAACTTCATAACGTAAACGATCTTGTGGTAACCTAAATCCCTAGGAACCCATTTAGATCTGAAAAATCAAAAAGATTTGTTTTCTGTTTTGTTTGATTCTGTTTTATCTCTTAAATTCCAATTCAAAAACCATTTCAAAAATATAAAAATCTTTTTAAACAGTCCAGATCTAATCGATTTGATAATTAGTTGCGATTCGAGAACACAGTCTCTGTGGGATCGATATCTTTTATTACTTGGCGACGATCCGGTACACTTGCCGGAATCGCACGTGCATTCGCACGCTATCAATTATGCATGACACTTCAATATTCCGTCTCTATAACTTAATCTCATGAGATCCCTTCATCTTTATAAGAGTTGATCAAACTCAAAGCCCCCACTTGGGCCTCACCATCGTGACTAAAGTCCCTGTTTGGACATCACCGTCGTGACTTATATGACAGCCCCTGCTTGGGCATCACCGAAGTGACTAAAAGTCCCTGCTTGGACATCGCGGAAGTGACTAATAGCCCCTGCTTGGGCATCACGGAAGTGACTAATAGCCCCTGCTTGGGCATCACCAAAGTGACTAACCTGTGAGGCACGTCTGCCTAAATGTATGAAGAAAAACATTTGTTCAAGATGTTTTCTTTGTGTTCAATCTCATTCGTTGTTGAAGCTCAAAGCTAATGGCCATTCATAATTTTCATCACTTGAAATTACTCAACATCAACACAGGACACGTAGTTCGAGTGCTCAATCACAACACCTAAGACTGATGCCTCAGACAAGGTTTGTGGTCATAGAAAAAGACTTACAATCATTCCCATGTTTTATTTCAACATGATTAGGACTCTCAGTCCACAACAACGTAATTAGGACACTTGGTTTATAATAACAAGATTAGGACTCATAGACCACAACATCATGATTAAGACTCTCGGTCCACAATACTTAACACGGATAAAAGATCAACGTGCACATTATAGAATACTAGAAGCGACGTCTCGCAAACTAGATTCGATTTCACCTGTTCTTACTTTTCGTTCAGTGAAAATCAAATACCAAAATAAAACCTCGGTAACCCATCCAAGTTACTGGAATATTTTCGAAAGTATTTCTTTAAAGTAAATCTTTTCATTGGAAAATCATTTGTAAACTATTATAAGCAATCCATTTTCTATTGAAATCCTTTTCTTAAAATCATCTCTATTTAAGGTCAAATATTTTCCAAAGGCTTTTCCTTCCGGAAAAAAAACATATTTTCTAAATGATTTTCTCTTGTACAAAAACTTAGTTCATAAGAAAATAATTTCCTTTAACTTAAAGTTATTTAACACAAGTTTCAAAGTTTTATCCTTCCGGAATAAATACAGGTAAGATCACTTACTTTCCAAAACACATACTTTACTAAAGAACATTTTAAAATGAACACCACTACTATCAAAGTTCTCTTTGAAGCTTATTTAGGATTTTAATATATGATTAGTTGAGCACAGACTAACGTCGGGATTTTCATACATCAATCAATATCATCATAATCTCAATCAATAATATAACAGTTAATGACAGTTCATAACATATACGATTCACAACACTTTAAATCAAGTAAGGATCAACTTCAAACAGTTATCACAAAAGTTCAAGTATACAAATCATTCAAACTTTGATTCAATACAATAACAATATTCAAATAAATCGAGTAAACCACATACACACATGCACGCAGCTATTGAATATCCCTCAGACTGTCCTCTCTTACCTTTTGTGAAGGTAAAGGTACGTGATGCTTGTGGTAGTGTACTACAAATGTCCTCTTCTACTCATGACGAAAGTCTAGGTTTATGAACACAAAACCACAAGTCAAAAGTTAACCAAGAACACTAAACCAAGAAGGTATAGGTTCGGCCATGGCATAAAATAGGGTTAAAGGTTTTCAAAAAAAAGAATAAAACTCATGGATTAATGATCCTTATGTGTTAGGAGTTCATAACCAAGGTTCACTTTACAAAGATAGAGTAAAAATCCCACTAAATCCATGCTTAGAGTTTTGGCCTCTTTAGTATAAGTTGGCTAGAAATTTCCAACCCTTCTATGCTCTTAGATTTAACGTTAAAAGATAGCAAGAAGACTAAACTCATGATCATATTGGAAAATGAAAACAAAACATCCTAGGTTCACAACCATCATAGATTCGGTCATCATAGGATAAATCGGCTAGAAATCTTTAAACTTTCCAATCTCATAGACTTAGCATCCAAATGTATTAAGGAGCTTAAGTCCATGGTCATATTGGAAAATGAAAACAAAACATCCTAGGATCACAACTAATAGGCTCCAGCAAGCGTACCAGATCGAAGCAAGTAATAATAAAACGGTGAGAAACCGAGTATCGAACTCAGGGATTGGGAAACTAAGTATCACTTCACAAATTAAACAACTATTTAGACTGAGAAATATGTGTGAAAATATTTCAAGAAAATCAAAGAAACAATAAAATAAAATAAAATATTTTTGAGATTTTAAATTTATGAATAGAGCTTCCAGGTTTGGGATTACCACAATGACCAATTATGAATCCTAATTGACTATACCTTTGTTAATATCCAACTCAGTTGAAGGTGAATCATCCTAACTTAGTTAATGTTCCCTCTCGAGATACAAGAACCGTGCTCAATTAAACCAACTCCTACTCTCATGGTAATTGTATTTAAATTGAACCCATTACGATTTATGATAATTCAATGGTACCCTCGAATGACCGCTTCTAACTCTCGTGATTTAAGTCCTAAGTTTAATTCCTATGGATCCAATACCTAGGTTTACTTCTTAGTTCATCCCTAGAATATTTAATACATGCAAAAAGGTGATCAATCAATTCACATGGATAAAGCACAATAAGAACCAAATCAATGAATCGAACATTAACAAAAAGGAAAAATTAAATATTTATCATAATAATGTCAAAGGGCATTACCCAATCCTAGAAACAAAACAACTACTCAAGCATCAAAGAAATAACAAGAAGAAAAGAATAACAACAATGCATCATTGTCGCCTATGGAATGGAACTCTGCGACCTTGTGCAGAACTTACGGTACTGGCCTCTGCAACTCTCGATGTGGCCTTTTTTTTAATATCCTCTCAATGTCTCTGTTTTTAACGGCTTTTCTCTTCTCATTTAATTTCCAAAATCCCGATCAAATCATATCCTTATTAAACTGAATCAGATAAAATGCACAGCAACGATTTTGGGTGCTTTACGTCGTGTCTTCTCTTTTTTTAGTTGATACTCTGATTCTATAAAACTGCAAGTAATCCACTTTAATTCCATTCAATCTTTCATGTGGGCCCGCAACAAATCTGCTTCATAAGTTCACATTGCTCCTGTTACTTGTTTCACTGCCAAATATTGATTTTTATTCAATTCCTTGTGGATCCCATTTCTTTTGTTAAATTCATATCCACTGTTGGCGTTGATATCTTTTTCTTTTACTTTCAAATTCAACTTCCAAAGGCAAATTCATTTATTCTTCCTTCGTATTATGCTATACCGACACAACAAAAGTTCTGCAACGTGGTTAACTTATTTGAGTTTCTTAATGCATGCTTCTCCTTTATTCATAATATCTTCCAGACAATAAAAATAATAAAATCAACTAAAATCTAATTAAAATTAATTAAATACAAATATTGACTCTAAAATAACCAAAATAGGAAAATAAAGTCTAATTTGGGTGAAAATGAGATTAAACTCGAACATTTAACATAAAAACCATGGCCTCACTAGTTATAAAACTAGATGAGCCAGAGGCTTATCAAAATACCACAAACTTAAACTTTATTTGTCCCTAAGCAAACTAAAACTCAAAAAGACTCAAAACTTGGCAAGCTCAATGGACTCAATCAAACTTCACATAATCTTCACGTAATTTTATCAAAACAATTCCAATCAATGTTTCCCCCTATTTCATTATAGTAATCCCCACATTCATTTATTTTAAACAAAGAGAATTCCATCATTCATGCAATTATAAATCTAAGCAAAGGATCCAACATACACACAAAAGGGAGATCACCAAGTGTTTAGGTTATCAACTTTTCACTCAATTTCACATTTTAAGCACACTTTCCATGAATTTGATTTTCATCTAAAAAATAGTTCCCACGAAAACATGCATACATCATGAAAAGGTCTTTAAAGGTTGTAGTGGGGCCTGGCTAAAGGTAGGATTTACAAAGGTGCTAGGCTTTGAAAAATTTTCGCATACAAAAGCTTGGTTCAGAAGAGTGGAAAGATACTGGACATACAAGTGACCTGTCTGATGAAATTTTAACAGTGACTTAGGCAAACACACCACTTGATAAACGGATAAGAAAACTAAAGCAACTGAAGAGTATATAAGGAAAGAGAGATTGACACAACTATTTATCATGGTTCACTCTTCAATGCAAAGAGCTACGTCCAGTCCTTGGCAGCACCAAGTTTTATCCACTATAACTGATCAGCTTATAGATTCCAAGTATTGTTTGCACACCTAGCCTCTTCAGGCTCCAAGACAAGTATTCTTTTTGCACCTAGCCTCTTCTGGCTCACTTAGATTTGTTTGAGAAATTTGGTTTGTAATAAATACAACTTCAGATAGACAGATCTTTCACTAACACTCAGAGTGGTTTAAATGTAAAGCTTAGGAAAGTCTGCGTAATAACTTCAAATGATTGAAGAATACAAAATGAAAGAATGAAGATATTAATGCACAGAGTAATGGCTCTTTAATGCTATATGTATTCTCTGTTTTTTCATCTTCAATGACTTCTGTATTTATAATCTTCAAGCATTTAAGATCCGTTAGAGATATTCCCTCCAATGTTGGCTTCAATCAGAGCTTCATTAAATGCAATAGAGTCATTCTGGGTAGCCATTAATTCAATAGGAACGTTGGTTGTACTCTAACTTGAAGGATCATGGCTTTATGCATCCTGAAACAGCCATATCAGAGTTGTGCAGAGAGCTTTTTGTACTTTACTGAGTACAATTCCCTTTTCGTAAAAGGACCAGAGGTACTAGGGAATAAAGCATGTTGGAAGCATTCTTTAACTGGTCTTAGGTTCTGATATCCGAGGTTGCTTGAGAGAGTAACTTCTGACTTTTCTTGATAAGCGTGAGACTGAGTAAGAGAGAAGGCTTCAAGTCTCTTTCTGATGGGACAACCACCAAAAGCTTGTTAGGTCCTTGTTTCTTCAACGAGTAACTTCAGACGAGTGTAGGAACTCATGGAGAGACAGGTCGAAAACGTATATTGAAAGAAGTCAATAATCCTAGTCGTGACAAAGTTGACTTTCGCTTATCCAGACAAGTAGTCACTTATATGAGCAGACAGATGATTCTTACTGTTTTAATCTGCACACTAGATAGACAGGATAATAACCAATATGAAGGTTAATTAAATCATTAACCAATGTTTAGTTCTCATCAAAACTTAGGGAAATGCACATCAGACATTTTAGAGACTTAACTATCTCCCCCTTTTTGATGATGACAAATATTGAGATGATTTAATGAACCTCAGAAAATATCAACAAAGAAAATAGCATATATCAGAGAGGTTGAAATTTTCTTAAGCAGACAGGTTATGCAGATGCTTGATCAGACATTAAGATTAATCATATAATCCGGTTAACTTAGTCACACATAAATTTGACTTGTTCTACTTTGAAATTATCAGAGCAATCTTACTTGCGAATTATCAGAGCAAATATAGCAACTATTAGAACATACTTTGATCAACATACTTTGCTCATATCAGAACATACTTAGTCCATATATTATTTTCTTATTATGACCATATCATATTCATTCTCCCCCTTTTGTCAACAGCAAAAAGGAGTAATCTAAAAAGAAAAGAGATAAAGAAAGTAAGAAATATATTTTATTCATCATGAGCTTTGATAAGTACAGGACAGTTTACAACAGAGAAACCAAACTACCTAGATTGACTAAGTAACAAATATAAGGCAGCAACCCTTTGCTCTAAGAGCAGCCTAGCTTGCCTTGCTTCATCCAGCTGTCTTCTTAAGTCTTATACTTGTCCTTGAAGCAGATGAAAGTCTTGTAATACCACTGTCTGAGAAGTGGAGCCTTCTGTAGACAGGCTTGAGAAAGAGACAGTCGGAGAAGAGTGCCAGGGTAAGGCTAAAACTTGGGGTGCCTTAGGTAGAGATAGGGGAGAGGTGATGGAAGGGAAGAAAAGTTCATGGAGAGTTTGAAGAGCATAGAAAGGAAGAAAGACAAATTTGAAGATGAGACTGATTCTGACAAGGTCAATATCAGGTGAAGGAAACACACAGGAAAGTCTCTCGGACAGAGACAGTCTGGTGATGGTTATTTGGATATGTGGGGGAAGAGGTGTTTGAGATGATACAGATGGAGGGATAGGTAATAAAGAATCAATATGACAAAAGAAAGAATTTGATATAGTAATTAACATAAAGAAATACCTAGACCTACAAGGTAGCATTACAACAGAAGCAGGATAGTGAGTTCCAGCTAATGTTCTAATGAAGACAACAATAGGTGGGTAGAAGAAAAGTTCTCTACAGGGGTTAAGAATATGAGGTGGAGGAGAAGGAATGATAGAGACATGTGAGATACTAGCAAGCAAAAGAGATTGCAGATCATACACAGAGAGTCTGGATGATATGCCAGTTTGTTCTTTGGGAGTAGTGTCCCTTTGAACAACTGTGTACTGACAGTCATCAGGTACAACAGTGAAAGAAGTTTTTTGAGTTTGAAAGGAGTGGATAGGTGAAGAAATAGGAGATGCAACAGAGAGAGGTTGAACAAAAAGGGAAGATGGAGAAGAGACAGATGGGGTGTTGATACCTTGATTAGAAGGGGAAGGGAATGAAGGATATGTCCGCTCTTTAGATATCTTCAACTTCTTGTGAGAAGGAGACACTTGGTCATCCTCGGGTACAACTGTCTGAGCTCCTCCAGACAGGTCTTCTGCTGTGTTAGCCTCTGTATGCACTTCATTCTTTGCAGGTACTGGGTAACCAGAACTTTTCTTTTTGGGAATAATTCCCAAAATGAAAGTCTTCTTTGGTTCTTCCAAAACTTGCTCTGTCTGCTCCCCCTAAGCAGATGCTTCCTCTTCGCTAGGTTCAGACTCAACTTGTCTGACCTTGGGAAAGGTCTTCACCAGCTTCCTCTTCTTGCTGGGATGAGAAGGAACATCTACTAATTCCTCAGCTTCACTAGTCTTCCTCTTGGGAGAGGGTCTCCTCAGCCTAAACCTTAAGGGCTCAACTGTTTCAGCAGAATCTTCAGACACTGAAGGTTGCAGCTCTGGAATTTGGTCTTGTCTGGTCACCTTTCCAGATGGTTTGAACAGTCTCTCAGAAATGGGGACTTCAGATTCATTAGTGGAAACCACTGGTTCTTCCTCCTTCTGCTCAACAGCAGGCTTCTTCTTCTTCTTCTTCTTCTTCTTCTTCTTCTTCTTCTTCTTCTTCTTCTTCTTCTTCTTCTTCTTCTTCTTCTTCTTCTTCTTCTTCTTCTTCTTCTTCTTCTTCTTCTTATCATCTGCCTCCTCATCAGCAAGAGGGATTCCCTTGATGTCCAGCATAGACAGTATCTTCCTGTCTATGGGCAGTGACATGTCCACAAAGGGAACATTACTGGGAACAAACAGCTTGTTCCCGAAGACTCTTGTCAGCAACATCCCATAAGGATAGCTCTGCATGTTGGATCTCTTGACCGGAGTCTCACGGTACATGTCGATAAGGTCGTTGATGTCAACCTTGATTTTGTGGATCAACTGGTACAGAGCAAATCTGTCCATCTTGGTCACACTGTCTCGTGAGCGTTTCCTTGGTATCACGCACTCCAACAGCAATTTGTGCAGGAATATGCACTCGACCACCATGTTGACAGGCTTAGGGTTCACAGGTTTGGGAACACCATAGATGGCAATGCTGATATTGTCAACTCCCACTTCATCTTCCCAGTTGGGTGTGAAGGCAGCTCCAATTCTCGGGCATTTTGTAACAAGCTCCAGAGAGCTGATGGGGAAGAGAAAGGTTCTATCCCCCATTTTAGCCTTAAAGCTTTTGATTCAGTTGAGTCGGTTGGTGACAACCACAGCATTTCTCCAGAATGTTTGAACGAGCTTAGGGTGAACAAGCTCCTTGATGTCGAAGAAAGGAGTCCATTTGGAGTACTCCAACTCTTCAGTGACATCCATACCTAGCTTCTTCATTTGTTGAAGATCAGCAGTCTTTCCCGGAATGATCTTCTCGATCACAGTAACTTTGAGATTGTATTTCTCAGCTATTTCTTTTGCAGAGAGACGCTTGGATGATGCCATTTTTGAGAGAAAACGGTTCTAGGGTTTCGAGAGAGAAGAGGGTTTCAGAGAGAAAAGACAAAGAGATTTTGGAATTTTGAAAACGTAAAGGTTCAACCTTTCTGATCTATTGGCTTTTATAGTCATAAAAATAGGAGAGAGAAAAAAATGATATCTTTGATTCAAAACGGCACGATTTATATGGGGAACCGCAACACCCACTTAAGACATAATGAAAACATGGTTTCAAGATATATAAACTACCGTGCACGTGATTAACTTCAGATAAGGAATGGTATTAAACACTTAATAACCATTTCAACAAAACTGTTGAGTTCTAGCATAGTGACTCAGTAGAGTCAGACAGGTAAGCATAGACATGTGATAAAGCACAGACAGGTTAACATTCAGACTTGTCATTCAACAATGCAATGCATGTTTAGATTATCTCTTATAAATAAAAACCTTTCATCTGCTAAGGGTTTAGTGAAAATATCAGCCCATTGATTTTCAGTTTTAACCAACTTAATATCAAAGATGCCTTTCTGAACATAATCCCTAATAAAATGATGTTTGATTTCAATATGCTTAGCCTTAGAATGCTGAATTGGATTTTTAGTTAAGCATATAGCACTGGAATTATCACACCATACAGATATGTTCTGTTCATAAATAGAGTAATCCTCAAGTTGATGTTTTACTCATAAGAGTTGAGAGCAGCAACTAGCAGCAGAGATGTATTTTGATTCAGTAGTAGACAGTGCAATAGTTGTCTGTCTCTTGCTTGACCATGAGACTAAACTTGCTCCAATGAAGTGATCCACTAGTGCTTTTTCTTTCTATTCTGTCTGCAGCAAAATCAGCATCACAATATCCCATTAATATGTATTCTTTTGATCTTAAATACAACAAACCAAGATTAGTAGTTCCAAGAAAATATCTAAATATTCTTTTAACAGCCTTAAGATGAGATTCTCTAGGATCAGATTGGAATCTAGCACACATATAGACACAAAATTGAATGTCAGGCCTGCTTGAAGTGAAGTACTGTAGAGAGCCAATCATACCTCTATAGGCAGTTTGGTCTACCTTTTTACCTCCATCATATTTGCTTAGTTTTGCCTTGGGTTGCATAGGGGTTTTCATGAGCTTTGCATTTTCCATTTTGTATTTCTTGAGTATCTCCTTGGTATACTTTTGTTGATGGATGTAAATTCTATCACTTGTCTGCTTGATTTGTAATCCAAGGAAGAACTTCAATTCTCCAATCATGCTCATCTCAAATTCAGCTTGCATTAGATTTGAAAATTCCTTGCACAGCTTTTCATTAGTTGCTCCAAAAATAATAACATCAACATATATTTGAACTATAATAAAGTTCTCTTTAGAGCATTTCTTGAACAGAGTAGTGTCTACTTGTCCTCTGGTAAAACCATTATGCATAAGAAAAGAACTAAGCCTATCATACCATGCTCTAGGTGCTTGTTTCAAACCATATAATGCCTTTTTAAGTTTGAAAACGTGATCTGGTTTATCAGTATCCTCAAAACCAGGGGGTTGTTTAACATGTACTTCTTCTTCAATTATACCATTTAGAAAAGCACTTTTTACATCTGATAGGAACATGGATGGCTTGAGCATGTGGAAAGAAGCATATTCAGATTATTATATTTTTATAATTTTTATTTATAATTTTCGTATTGTTTTTGGGTTGAATTTTAAGATGACCTTTTGTATTCTCCTGGCCTCACTAAATGCTTCCTAGTAGTGCTCTTAGTCATAATAATGGCTAGTGGGAATTTATTATCATGTTTATGCATAAATGTTAATGTAAATGCATTTATCAATTAATGTGGTAAATGCATGGTAGTGGGAGTTAGTGAATGTTTTTAGTGTCATTTAGTTGGTGAGTTATGTGAGTTATTAGGTGTAGGTTATGGAATATTGAGAGACAAGGCAACCCAAAAGTGGGCAGCCATCCTTGTGTATGTATCATTGCAATACCACATGAAATGATAACTTTGAGTTCATTTTGGATTGATTCCAATTGTGAGAGTGTTTTCTCTCTTGGGTTCTTCATTGAGCCAACCCTTGTTCTTATCAAGAATCCAAGATTCTTGTGGCGAACCTCACATTGGCTTATCAAATCCCCTTGGATTTGTGGCGCCTACCTCCCATTTCTCATCTTATCCAATTTTGTATTTCACCTACTTCTATAATTTTGCTTGGTCACTCAAGGATAGATCCGAAAATATTTGAAACAAGGTGATTTGGTGTTGTGCAGCATATGACATTAAAATGCGTATGGCTTCTATTCTAGCTACAGGTGCAAAGGTTTCAGTATAATCAATACCTTCTTGTTGGTTATAGCCTTGAGCTACTAACCTCGCCTTATTTCTGACAACTTTACCATCTTCATCCAATTTGTTTATGAAGACCCATCTTGTTCCAATAACAGACTTGTTTTTAGGCTTAGAGACAAGAGTCCAGACATCATTTCTGGTGAACTGGTTAAGTTCTTCTTGCATAGCAAGAATCCATCTTTCATCCTCAAGAGCTTCTTTAATACGTTTTGGCTTGCTCCAATTTTGATATAAAGGCCACATTGCTTGATTCTCTTAGTGTGGATCTGGTTCTTACTCTTTCAGAAGGATTTCCAAAAATAAGATCCTTAGGATGATGAGTGTTGAACTTCCAATCCCTTTTGAGATCAACATCAAGATCTTGACTTGTCTGTTGACTCGTTTGTTGACTCGTCTGCTGACTTGTCTGGTCCACTTGTCTGTCAGCCTCAAGGACAGGTTCTATCTTGGTTAGATCGGGTTGTTGACTTTCTGACTTGTTTATATCAAGACCTGCAAGATCATCTTCTAGATCTGATAGTTCTTTATCAGTCTTTAATCCATCATTGAATTTAACATGAACAGATTCTTCAATAATACAAGTTCTTGAATTGTAAACTCTAAAAGCCTTAGACATTTCAGAATATCCTAAGAAAATACCTTTATCTACCTTAGAATCAAACTTTCCAAGATTATCTCTGGTATTCAGAATAAAACATTCACATCCAAAAGCATGAAAATAAGATATGTTGGGGCTTTTTCCTTTCCACAATTCATAGGGAGTCTTCTTTAGAAAAGGCTTAATAAGTATACTGTTTTGTATATAACAAGCAGTGTTTACAGCTTCTACCCAGAAGTACTTAGGGAGATGATTTTCGTTGAGCATAGATCTAGCCATCTTTTGCAGAGATCTGTTCTTTTTCTTAACCACTCCATTTTGCTGTGGAGTTCTAGGTGCAGAGAAATTGTGAGAGATACCATTCTCCTCACAAAATTGTCTAAACTGCTCAATTTCGAATTCTCCCCCATGATCACTTCTAAGGGTAGAAATACAGAAATCCTCCTCATTTTGTACTCTTTTACAGAACACTGAGAAAGCCTTAAAGGACTCATCCTTGTGGGTTAAGAAGAGTACCCATGTGTATCTATAATAGTAATCAACTATGACAAATCCATATTTTCTTCTAGCCAGGCTGGCAACACTAACTGGTCCAAACAGATCCATGTGTAACAACTGAAGAGGTCTAGAGGTTGATACTTGGTTTTTAGATTTGAAACTTGACTTTATCTGTTTACCTCTCTGACATGCATCACACAAGACATCTTTCTCAGAACTAATATAAAGCAATCCTCTCACAAGGTTATTACTTTTTAATTTAGAAATTAGTTTCATACTAGCATGTCCTAGTTTCTTATGCCATAAACATCTCTCATCCTCTTTAGTCATCAGACAGGTTAGAAGTGAGCTCTTCCACTTTCTGTTGACAAATTTGGCAAGATCAGAAGTGAACTCTTCCACTTTCTGTTGAAGTTTTTCAACTTCCTTAGATGGTGATGTTTCACTTGAGATCTTAGCTTTATTAGACTTTTCAGTCTTTAGCTCACTGTTCTCTCTAGCCAACTTCTCACACTCTTGAGATTTCTGTTTATGCTCACTAGTTAGCTTTACATATTCTCTCTTGAGGGATTTGAAGGCCTTATATAAGCAGTTGGATTCCTCCAGCAACTCCTCATAGGCATCAAGTAATTCCTCATAGTCAGGATGTACCTCATCGTCTGAGTCTGAGTCAGTGTTGGCCATTAAACAGAGATTGGTTTCTTCCTATGTTTCTTCATCACAAGATGTTGACTCCAGATCCTCCCTAGTAGCCATCATTCCTTTCTTCTTCTTCTTGAAGGATTTCTTAAAAGGGGCCTTCTTGAGTTGAGGACATTCAGCCTTGACGTTACAAGGCTTCTTGCACTCATAGCAGACAATTGAACTTTTGTCCGTTGAAGTAGATTCTTTGAAATTTTTGTCCTTGTTGAACCTTTTGAATGGCTTATCCCTCTTGAACTTCTTTTTCTATAGGAGAAGCTTTATCTTCCTGGTCAGAAGAGACAATTCTTCATCACTCTCAGAATCCTTGTGTTAAGACAGGTCAGCATCACTAGATGACTCGTGTGCTTTTAGAGCCTTGGTGGCTTTTCCTAACTTTTGATCAGCTTTCAGAGCAATTGCCCTTCTTTGGTGCAACTTCATCTCCAAGTTCTTGCTCGTGAACAGTGAGTGTTCCAAGAATCTTTCCAAAGGAGATAGAGTGACCAAAGGTCTCCACTGTTTGGGTAGACTTCTCAGAATCTTTCCAACCTTCTCAGCATTGGTGTAGATTTTGCCAAGAGATTTTAAATTGTTGACTATAGTTTAAAATCTTCCTATCATTTGAGCAATAGATTCTCCCTCCTCTATGACAAACAGTTCATACTTTCTAACAAGTATGGCAATCTTTGACTCTTTGACTTTTGCTGTTTCTTCATATATGACAGCTACGGTATCCCATATTTCTTTGGCAGAGTCACAGGCACATACCTTCTCAAACTCCTCAAGACTGAGAGCACAAATGATGTTATATCTAGCTTTGTGGTTCAGCTCCCATTTTGTCTTTTCTACAGTAATCCACTGAGCTTTTGGCTTGTCAGTGTCATCATCATTCTTGGGAATGAATGGACCATCTGTAATGACATCCCAGAGATCAGAGTTTGTAGATAGAATGAATCATTGAAATCTATCTTTCAAATATTTGTAGTTTTCTCCATTGAAGTAAGAAGGTCTGGTTAGGGAAGCTCCTTCAGTCTGGTGACTTCCACATGAACTAGTTCCAGCAGTCATGTCTATTCTTCAGGACCTTTTACCTCTACACTGTTAGATGCTCAACCCAGAGGCTGAGCTCTGATACCAACTGAAATAGACAACTATAAACACGAGAAGGGGGGGGGGGGTTAATTGTGTTTATCAGAATTTAAACAAAGTTGAAAAATTTTCACATACAGAAGCTTGGTTCAGACGAGTGGAAAGATATTGTCTGATGAAATTTTAACAGTGACTTAGGCAAACACACCACTTGATAAAAAGATAAGAAAACTAAAGCAACTAAAGTGTATATAAGGAAAGAGAGATTGGCGCAGCTATTTATCTTGGTTCACTCTTCAAAGCAAAGAGCTACGTCCAGTCCTTGGCAGCACCAAGTTTTATCCACTATAACTGATCAGGTTACAGACTCCAAGTATTGTTTGCACACCTAGCCTCTTCAGGCTCCAAGACAAGTATTCTTTGCCCACCTAGCCTCTTCAGGCTCACTTAGATTTGTTTGAGAAATTTGGTTTGTAATAAATACAACTTCGAGATGACAGATCTTTCATTAACACTCGAGAGGTGGTTTAAATGTAAAGCTTAGGAAAGTCTGCATAATAACTTCAAATGATTGAAGAATACAGAATGAAAGAATGAAGATATTAATGCGTAGAGTAATGGCTCTTTAATGATATATGTATTCTCTGTTTCTTCATCTTCAATGACTTCTGTATTTATAATCTTCAAGCATTTAAGATCCGTTAGAGACATTCCCTCAGATGTTGTCTTCAAGCAGAACTTCATTAAATGCAATAGAGTCGCTTCGGGTAGCCATTAATGCAATAGGAATGTTGGTTGTACTCTAACTTGAAGGATCATGGCTTTATCATCGTGAAACAGCCATATCAGAGTTGTGCAGAGAGCTTTTTGTACTTTGCTGAGTACAATTCCCTTTTCGTGAAAGGACCAGAGGTACTAGGTAATCAAGCATGTTGGAAGCATTCTTTAACTGGTCTTAGGTTCTGATATCTGAGGTTGCTTGAGAGAGTAACTTCTGACTTTTCTTGATAAGCGTGAGACTGAGTAGGAGAGAAGGCTTCAAGTCTCTTTCTGATGGGACATCCAACAAAAGCTTGTTAGGTCCTTGGTTCTTCAACGAGTAACTTCAGACGAGAGTAGGAACTCGTGGAGAGACAGGTTGAAAACCTATCTTGAAAGAAGTCAATAATCCTAGTCGTGACAAAGGTTGATTTTCGCTTATCCGGACAGGTAGTCACTTATACGAGCAAGACATGATGATTCTTCTTGTTTTAATCTGTACACTAGATAGACAGGTTAGCAACCAATATGAAGGTTAATTAAATCATTAACCAATGTTTAGTTCTTATCAAAACTTAGGGAAATGCACATCAGACATTTTAGAGACTTAACAAGCTTTACATCCCTAGGAATTAAGAGTGCATGGAACTTTTTACCTTGACTTTCCACTCTTATTCCTTTTCCAATTTTTTTTTTCATTCTTTAACTTTGGGTGGCTACAACCTTTTCCTTTTAATACCCTTTTTTGATATTTTGAACTTTTATTCTTTTTCTTTTTGCCTTTGGCTTCAACCTTTATTTTTTTTTTAATTTTTCTCATCCTAAAATAACATATTAAATCCTTGTAGCCACCCCAAACTTAGTTTCTTACAAGCCTTGTCATGCTAAGCTTTCATGCTCTCCTAAATCCTAAGATTTGGTTAACATTGTTTTTCCGGATTTTTAGCTTATAACATAAGGTCATCAAGAAACAATAGGCTTATTAGGCTCATTGTGGCAAACTAGGGAACATGCATTAGGGATGGTCCTTTTTAGGCCAAGTAGCTATTTCAAAGAAAATTGCCTAAATCATTTGATGCAAACATATAAACATGCAAACCATGAAGAGATTCAAGCAAATCTGGGAAAGTGTAACTTAAAAGTGATTCACACAATTTAAAAACAATGTTGGAGGCTCAAATTCCTCACCTGGACATTTTTCGCAAATTGTTTGACCGAGATACAATCCCTAGTGTGTGCACCCCTTCACCCCAAACTTGTCATAAATCATGCATCCACAACAAAATTTCTCAAAGTTCAATTTTCAATTTTTATGGGGATCAATTTTAAATTTTCAATTTTCAAATCATTAGGGAAAATCATCAAAAATCAATATTTTTTTTATATGCAATCCTTCTATGCTAAATTCAATAAAATCCCTTCAAGCTTACCAACACAAGACTCAAACACATATGACTCTAGTAAAAAAAAGCAAAATAATTAAAAAGAGAATGGTTTAGAAAAACTCATTGAAGACACTTCCACCCGGATCCCATAGCCTGTGGTACAAAGACCAAGAGATGCCCAAGATGTAAGACCTTCCTCCCGGATCCCATGGTTTGTGCGGTGGAGATGGAAGAAGCAAGTGTGATGAGATTCTATTTACTTCTCTAAGTGCTATTATGAGCCCACTTCCTCCTGGGTCAAATGGTAAGTCACCTACTTCAAGAATGGCCTTTATGTAATTAGTTTCTCCATGAAGCACTAGAACCATAACTTTTTGAGGCGACCTTAGAGCCTTTGCCCCTATTGATGAAAACTCCCAATTCTCAGGCAATGACTTGAACTCCAAAGTTGGTATTTTTACTAAGTAATGTGATAGACAAATTGTAGGCACCAACTTTGTAACATCCACACATGCATGCAAACCAACATATTTATCCAACTCAGGATTTTGAGGCTCCTTAATAGGATTGATGAGAGAAGTATTTTCCACATGATTTGTCTCATTTGTCCCTTGCAAAGGAACAATAGGAGTTATTTCCTCCTTGCACTCCTCTTCATGATCCTCTCTTCTTGAATCATCTTCCACCACCACTTCATCTTCATTTAAGTCCATATTGGCAACAACATTCTCTTCAATTTGAGTCTCGTACGGCTTTTCTTCTAGCAATTTAGAAAATTCGCCAGCTTGCTCTTCTAACCTCTGAAAGTTGTTACTTAGCATCTCCTCTACCAATTGAGAACGTTTCTTATGCATTTTATGCCTTTGAATCATGACACTAAATTCCTCCTTGCTATGCTTGATGCTCTGGATCAAATGTTGAGCATTTATATCCCAAAGTGATTCCAGTACCTCGGGATCCAGCTTAAAGGTGGTTGTAAGGATGACAAATAGGATCTCCATTCCTCCTTGGAGTATATCTTCACATGCTTATCAACAATACAATCAAGCACGATCCAATCAAATTGAGATTCCCTGTTTAGATAGAAACAATGGTATATGTGTGGCATCCACCTAACACAAACAAAACTCAAAAGAAAAGATCAAATATATACAAAAAAAATTTGTTTAAAGTAGTTGTTTTCTTTGTTACTAATGATATTGGTAATGCTAATCCCCGACAACGGCGCCAAAAACTTGATAGGCTCCGGCAGGCGTATCGGATCGAAGCAAGTAATAATAAAACTGTGAGAAACCGAGTATCGAACTCAGGGATTGAGAAACCAAGTATCACTTCACAAATTAAACAACTATTTATACTGAGAAATAGGTGTGAAAAGATTTCAAGAAAATCAAAGAAACAATAAAATCAAATCTAATATTTTTGGGATTTTAAATATAAGAAGAGATCTTCCAGGATTGGGACTACCACAATGACCAATTATGAATCCTAATTGACTATACCTTTGTTAATATCTAACTCAATTGAAGGCGAATCATCCTAACTTAGTTAATGTTCCCTCTCGAGATACAAGAACCGTCCTCAATTAAACCAATTCCTACTCTCGTGGTAATTGTATTTAAATTGAACCGATTACGATTTATGATAATTCAATGGTACCCTCGATTGACCGCTTCTAACTCTCATGATTTAAGTCCTAAGTTCAATTCCTATGGATCCAATACCTAGGTTCCCTTCTCAGTTCATCCCTAGAATATTTAAGACATGCAAAAAGGTGATCAATCAATTCACGTGGATAAAGCTCAATAAGAATCAAATCAATGAATCAAACATTAACAAAAAGGAAAAATTAAATATTCATCATAATAATGTCAATGGACATTTCCCAATCCTAGAAACAAAACAACTACTCAAGCATCAAAGAAATAACAAGAAGAAAAGAATAACAAAAATGCATCATTGTCGCCTATGGAATGGAACTCTGCGGCCTTGTGCAGAACTTGCGGCACTGGCCTCTGCAACTCTCGCTGTGACCTTTTTTTTATATCCTCTCAATGTCTTTGTTTTTAACGGCTTTTCTCTTCTCATTTAATTGCCAAAATCCCGATCAAATCATATCCTTATTAAACTGAATCAGATAAAATGCACAGCAACGATTTTGGATGCTTCACGTCGTGATCTTCTCTTTTTTTAGTTGATACTCTAATTCTATAAAACTGCAAGTAACCCACTTTAATTCCATTCAATATTTCATGTGGGCCGCGACAAATCTGCTTCATAAGTTCACATTGCACCTGTTACTTGTTTCACTGCCAAATATTGATTTTTATTTCAATTCCTTGTGGATCCCATTTCTTTTGTTAAATTCATATCCAGTGTTGGCGTTGATATCTTTTTCTTTTACTTTCAAATTCAACTTCCAAAGGCAAATTCATTTACTCTTCCTTCATATTATGCTCTCCTGACACAACAAAAGTTCAGCAACGTGGTTAACTTGTTTGAGTTTCTTAATGCATGCTTCTTCTTTATTCATAATATCTTCCAGAAAATAAAAAATAATAAAATCAAATAAAATCAACTAAAATCTAATTAAAATTAATTAAATACAAATATTGACTATAAAATAACCAAAATAGGAAAATAAAGTCTAATTTGGGCGAAAACGAGATTAAACTCGAACATTTAACATAAAAACCATGACCTCACTTTTTATAAAACTAGATAAGCCAGAGGCTTATCAACAACCATCATAGGTTCGACCATCATAGGATAAATAGGCTAGAAATCTTTAAACTTTCCAAGACTTTAGATTTAAGATCAAGAGGTATCTAGAAGCTCAAATACATTATCATCTTTCAAAAAGTTGAAACAAAACTTCCTAGGCCACTAATACATACTTTCGGCCATCCTTGGAAAAATAGGTTAGAGATGTTTGTTTGATACAAGCTCTTAGAATATGAAAGTAGAGATTAATAAAAGTTCATAGAAATTGGTTTCAACTCAAAATGATTTTTCTACCATTTTCTAGAGATTTTAGAAGTTAAAAGAGCTTTAAGAACTTTTTAAGAAAACATAGAGTAAAATCATGAAATAAGTGAAAAACTTGCAAGAGAAGAGCATGAGGGGGTTACCCTTGAAACTAGAAAGAAAAAGTATGAAGAACTTGAAGCTTGAAACTAAGTAAAAATGAAAACTTTAAGTGTTGGAAGTTTTGAAGTAAGAATGGAGAAGAAGAAGAAAAATGGAAGAAATGAAATGAAGTGGGTATTTATAGAAGGAGAGGTGAGAATGACATGAAAGAGAGAGGGAGAAGCTTGTCTTGATGGCCAAGTTTTGGCTTATGCCTTGTTTGGTTGAAGAAGAGAGAGAAAATGGGTTTTTAGCATATAATATGTTATAATTCAAAAAGTGTCATCACGACCATTTTTTAGGATCTGACTTAGGTCATCCCCTAGTAAGTCACCTCACTCTCACATGTCACCTCATCACTTTTGTGCTCCCTACTCTGCTCCATTGCGTATCCGGTTCACGTTTCCGATCGTATTTCGCCCGGAATAAGTATTATATTTTATTTCCGAACTTAAATTTTCGAAAATTTTCAATATCATACAATACATCACAGAAACACTAACCGTTTCATTCACATTTCAAAATTAGGTTTTCTGCTTAGTAAACTTGTACCGGCAGTGAAAATGCAGATCGACTTTCGTCTGAATTTTCAACCGAAAATTTAACCGCGACTTCCTACGATAAAAGAACAAAATAAAATGATTTTATTTTATTTAAAATCATTCTCTGGATTTTATAAAAAAATAATACATATACACATGTATTTACTGCTACAGAAAGACATAGAAATCGGGGCGTTACAGTATCAACTATGTATCTGGGCAATATTTCCGGAATACGTCCCATTGGTTTATCCATCTGATAACCTCGTGATTCCACCAGAATCTACTCGATGTCAATCTCTGACGAACGATATTCTCGGGTACAACTCACCGGCTCTTCACTGAACTATGGTTCTCAAACAAACTTGTCATGTTTGTGTAAAGATGTTTTAAGGCACTTGCTTATAAGTCATAACACATTATGAAATTGGATCGACAATCCAATAATTTATTTCTTTACACTTTTCTAATGGAGCCTTTCTCTTAGCTTCCAAGAAATCAAATAACCCTTAGTCCATTAAATCTTATGGAGGTATGGATAATGAATTATCCACACTTTACAAAAAATGGTCTTGCTTCACCATAAGTCTTAAATCATTAAGTTCATAGTTTCACTAAGTCATTCATGACTTAGGTTTTGCTCTTTAATGTAAATACTAGTCTTTGAAGACTAAAATTATTTTTTGTCTTAAAACCCAAAACCTTTGGTTAAAACCAAACCATTTTGAAATCAGATTCCATTAAAGTACATAAGTACTGAATTCCTCAAAACAGTTTCTTGAAAAATGTCGAAACTCTTAAAATACCGTTTTACCGCTTTTTGTATTTCAACTTAAATTCCATAGTTTTACAAATGTAATTATTCTTCTCAAATCCTTCACTTTCCTAAGTTACCATACTTATATTAAAGTATTAAAATACTAATTTCAAACTTTACATCATTGTTTTCTCAAAAAATCGTTAAAAACGTTTGACGACGGTTTCACCACTTTTTACTGGTTTTAGACCCAAAAGCCATACTTTTGAAAATATGGTTCTTCACCTCAAATATATTACTCACCTAAGTTATAATACTCATATTAAGATGTTGAAATACTAATTTTACAGTTTCCTTTCCATGTATATGAAATTCCTAAAAATTTGACCGAACGTCGTTAAGTTTGTAAATTGTGTAAATCCTTTTTCAACGATTTTAAACTCTAATAGTCCAAAACTCATTTTGGTGTTTTAGAACAGTTAATTAGGTATGAAAAACAGTCTCCAACTGTCCAATACCATCTATTTTATGAAATTGCATTTTAGTCCCTAAACTTTCATTAATTACAAAAAGGTCCTTATTCACTTAAAACCTTATAACTTTTTATTTAAAACTTCAAATCTCATCAAACCAACTTCTATATAAATATTTTTCAGTTACCATCAATTTTCCAGAAATTAAATTTCTGCCCCCAAATATTTTACAATAATTGCAAAAGGTCCTTGTTTACTAAAAAGCTTATAATTTTTTATGTATTAATCCAATTAACACCAAACCAATTTCTATGGTCTTATCTTATCATTCACTTAAATTGTGTGACATATTTTCATATTTAGAGTTCAGTTCCGCAATTTTCCAGAAATTACATAAAAGTCCCTAAAGACTCAAAAATTCATATCTTTTAACATACATATCCAAATCAATCCAAACCAATTTCTATACTCTTATATACTCATTCACTCCTTATAAAAATTATCCAAACAAATTAAATCCTCATGGAACTCCCTCAACCAGTTATGACCGAATGGCCTCAAATAATTATATTAGGCATTTTTCTTAACAAATCAAGCAAACAACAATCATGGTTCCAACTTAAGGTCATTGGAACCAAAACAACCATATGACATATCATACCACAACCAAGCATCAAATCTAATCCTCCAAGAGGATCACACACATATAAATCAATAATTTACACTTATGAGTTACAAAACATACACACTAAATAAACCATCAACATATCTACATTAAGGTAGGATAGTAGTAATCTCCCCCCTTACCTCTTGTAGATCACTTGAAACTCAAGTAGTAGAAGGATGTTGTTCACCTAAATCACAAGGTGTTGAACCCACAAAACCTAGCCATGAACAACCAACAAGAAAACAAGTTAAAGAATGAAGAAAATCATCCTAAACCCATTTTATATAGGTTCGGCCAACTCAAAACAAAAGGGCTAGGGATCTCTAAATTTTTCAAGATCTTGGATAATGAAAATGGAAGTCATATGAAGATCATAGAAATTGATCTCACATTAAAATGATTTTTCTATGATTTTCTAGAATTTTTTTTGAAAAACTAGATCTAGGAATTTGAACTTGAACAAAACTTTGAGATTGGAAGAAATTTTGTGAAGAGAAGTGAAGGCATGATCATGGATTATAAGGATATACCTTTGGAATTGGAAGAAACGAACAAGATCTTAGACTTCCTTTGAAAAACAAGAGAAAGAACTTAGAGTTTTTTCTATGTTTTTGAGAGCAACATGAACAAATGAAGGAAATGAATGACCAAGTGTGGTCTTAAGGAGGGTGGTCGTGAGTATGCTAGGGAGAAAAGGGTCCAAATGTTGCCATGGCAACTTGAAATTACAATGCAAGCTTATAGGTATTTTGGACTTTTCACATTTAAGTCATCATTACATGCATTTAATGCATGGTGACTAACCCCCATGAGTCACCCCCTTGAGTCATCACAAATGACTCATTGTTCTCATCCATCTGGCATCGGGTTTTGTCTCTACACCTTCGTTCTCGATTCCGTCGATCCCCGATCGTCGAGTATTCGCCTGGCTAACTTATAATAACTTATTTATTTTGACAATTTTCAAAATAATCACTATGGTTGGAAATAAAATAAAAATCTAAACTGTTTCATTCTCGGGTCAAAATTAGGTTTTATGATCAGTAAAATCTTACTGTTAGTTAAAACGCAGATCAGGTTTCGTCTGAATTTTAAACCTAAATTTTTACCATAACCTTATACCATAAGGTAGAGTGAAATTATGATTTTATTTTATTAAAAATCATTTTCTATATCTAATATAAAAATTACAAACAATTAAAATTACACTGATAATTGAAAAACAATAAAATAGAAAAAACGATAAAAACAGTAAAAACAGGGTCATGTTATGTTTTCAAAATTCAGATTTTGAAATCTCTAATTAATAACAAAATTAATAATAATAATAATAATAATAATAATAATAATAATAATAATAATAATAATAATAATAATAATAATAATAATAGTGTATTATTATTGGTTGTTATTATTTATTTGGTGATGTATGGTGAATGGTTATGGCCTTAGTCCTTTTATCTTTTGGTTTATATTTTGAAATACGGCCTGCGTGTCGTGCCTTTCTCTTATATTCCATTTGTACTTTCTCTTCTCACCACACTCCCCTCATATGTAAAACGAGGTTTCTAATTTATTTGAAATGTAATGATGGAGACAAGAAGGCGACGCCATAAAAGGTCTTGGTGGGAGATCATGCTTGGAGAAGCTTGGACACTCCTAGGAATTAGTTTAGATTCTCTCATTGGCTTGGGAGAATCCATGCGTTAGGGGCCATAACCATATCACAATTATTTGCTTTTGATATATGTATGAGATGCATGTATGTATGAATGGTATGTTAAAGAGTTTAACTAATGGTGAGATCACTTTAATTAAAAATCCCTTAAAAATAAATATTAAGTTTAAAAGCCTTCCAATGCATAGCACTCGTTAAGACTAATATCGAATGAGTGTAGGTCTGCCAAAGCGGAATGCATTTTTCTATACTAGTAAGACGCGATGAGACAATTGTAATGTCTAATCACTATCTATTGGGTCTAACTTAACTAAGTCATATTCAATAAGATTGAAAGGCTTAGAGGCATTGAGTAGGGCTTTAGTCCATGAGATGGATTAGAATAAGAGTTATTAACCCAACTATCCAAGAGTTGCATGAAATGCAATTGGAAAGTGTTTCCTACCTAAATAACCAAACTTTAAGCGATCGGCCAAAGCTGACTTGAAGCTAGGTGAAATATAGATCTTGGCCCACTAGAAAATCTTCCAACGGGATTTTCCGAATCAATGTTGAGGGTCATTGGTTTGAGTAAAATAGTGGGAGGCGTATTTAATAAGAGACCTTATTAAATATATTTTAGCATGATACTTATATTTTTCATGTTTTTGTATTTATAATTACCATGACATAAAACACTATAATTTATTACTGCGATTCGTCCTTGAGAAGGACAAGGTATCCGGAATTAAATTTTTTTTTCTTTCTCTGGATTGGTACAAAATTTGAGGATTGTCCTCAAGTACGAGAAAGAGTTGTTTGTTCTCGAACAAATGATTCCTGAGCAACTAGTTCCTACTAGGATCGAAATGGATGCTTACGAGAAGCATCAAGTCGATGTCCTAGATGTAGGATGACTCATGCTTGCAACCATGAAGGTGCGTGATATGATCATGCACCTTATGATCCTCTATTGAGAGCATGCAATGCATAAGAACCATGAGCCTTTCTGACCCTTTTTTTTCAGTTGCGAACTGACAAAAGGGAAATCCCGACAATTATAATGTGCTTCATAATATTGAGTACATTAAGAAATTGGTAAAATGAGATTTTCTTTTGGCCAAATGTTGGCTAGTGGTATAATCTTGCAATTGTTGCTGGATAGTTATAGTCAAATCATTGTGAACGATTTTGACAAACATCTACTAGAGATTGCAAGGAAGTTGAGAACTATCGAGTAGAGCCTCTACAGTAGAAAAGGGTAGACTATTGTGATAGTCTTGAAAGGGAAAGTCTTAAGCCTGCTGAACAAGGAGAAGAATAAGGGAAAGAACAAGTTCAAGCCCAATACTTCTATCTTGAAGCTAATAGGCAGGGTTGTAAAGGAAGACAATTGATTTCATTGCGGCTTGACCAGACATTTGAAAACTGCCAGAGATACCAGAAAGTGGATCTCACATTAATGTGAAGGATCAAAGGGAGTAGGACGTTGACTAAAGGCGAAGTCAATCTGTGAAGGATCAAAGGGAGTAGGACGTTAACTATTAAAGTTTTTGACTTTGCCTTCAGGGCTTGTTTTGGAACAAAATAAATGTTATAATGTTCCAACTATTGGTAGAAACATCAGTCACATGATATTTTCTATGCTAGCATGTTTTTGGATAAATGAACTTTGTGTCCTTAATCCTCATATGCCCATCTATAATATAAAGCGAAAAGGGTCAAACCAAGTGATTTGAACCCTACATGCCTTTGGCATTATCGTTTAGGCCATATAGGTGAGAAACACATCTCCGAGATCCATAAAGATGGACTATTGGAATCATTCGATTATGAATCGTTTGATATATGCAAATCTTGCTTGTTGGAGAAGATGACTAAGGCTCCATTCACCAGGAAAGGTGAAAGGGCCAGGGTTCTTTTGGTATTGATACATAGTGATGTATGTGGCCCCCTAAACAGGTCGGCTAGAGGTGGTTATCCTTACTTCGTCACATTTACTGATGATTTCAGTAAATATGGATTTGGGTCTCTTATGGAACACAAGTCTGAAACCTTTGAAAAGTTCAAAGAGTTCAAGAATGAAGTGGAGAACCAACTTGGCAAAGGTATTAAGGCCATACGATCAGATCGTGGTGGAGAATACTTAAGCCAAGAGTTTGATGACTATCTGAGAGGGTGTAGAATAGTATCCCAACTCACACCTCCTGGAACGCCATAATGGAATGGTATGTCCAAAAAGAGGAATCGCACCTTGTCAGACATGGTACGTTCCATGGTAAGTCATTCAAACTTTTCTGATTCTTTCTGGGATTTTGCTCTTCTTACAGTTGCATTCACTTTTAACCATGTTCCATCTAAGGCGGTTAAAAAAAGCCCATATGAGATATGGATGGGCCTTTGGCCTTGGGGATGTCGGGTTTATGTGAAGCGTCTTATGACGAATAAACTTGGGCCCAAATCGGATAAGTGTACATTTGTGGGATATCCTAAGGAAACCAAAGGATATCATTTCTACAACCCACTCAAATACAGTGTGTTTGTCGCCAGGACTGGAGTGTTCCTTGAGAAGGTATACGTCTCTAAAGGAGATAATGAGAGGAGTGTAGAACTTGGAGAAATCCAAGTACCACAAATCACTGATCCGCCTGCAGTGGAACAAGAACCGGTTTCACAAGAAGTTGTGGTTGAACCGCTTGTTCACGTAACACAAGACTTGCGTATGTCTAATAGGCCACGTTATCAACCTGAGAGATATGGACTTCTCCTGACTTAGGAAGGTGACGTGATGCTCATGGATTAAGATGAGCTTGTACCCTACCAAGAGGTCATAATTGGCCCAGAATCTGAGAAGTGGCTTGAGGCCATGAGATCCGAGATGGAATCCATGTACATGAACCGAGTATGGACCTTGGTTGAGCCACCCGACGAGGTAAAACCCATAGGATGTAAGTGGGTCTTCAAGAAGAAGACTGTCATGGATGGTAATATGAGCACCTTTAAGGTGCGACTGGTTGTGAAAGGTTTCAAGCAAATTCATGGTGTAGACCATGATGAAACTTTCTCCCCCGTAGCGATGCTTAAATCTATTCGGATTCTGCTTGCTATTACTACATATTATGACTATGAAATTTGGCATATGGATGTCAAGACTGCATTCCTTAACGGAAATCTTCTCGAGGATGTGTACATAACACAACCCGAGGGTTTTATTGATCCAAAGGATGCTAGAAATATAAGCAAGTTGCAAAGATCCATTTATGGATTAAAGCAAGCTTCCAGAAGCTGGAATCTTCATCTTGATGAAGCTGTGAGACGGTTTGGATTCATCAAGAATGAAGATGAACCTTGTTTGTACAAGAAGGTTAGTGGGAATGAGATTGTTTTTCTCGTTTTACATGTGGATGACATACTACTTATCGGAAAGATATCCCTATACTGCAAAATGTGAAAACATGGTTGGAAAATTGTTTCTCGATGAAGGACTTAGGTGAGGCTTCCTACGTGTTAGGAATCAGGATCTATAGAGATATATTGCTAAAGTTGTTGGGGCTTAATCAGAGTACGTTATGTACTACACTAGTTATCTTGTATGCTTTGAGCGTGACAAGAAGGTACCAAATTGTACCAGTGAAGGTCACTGAACGGTAGTCAAGAACATCCTTACGTATCTGAGAAGAATTGAGGATTCATTCTTGACAAATGAAGGTAAGGAAGAAGTCGTTGTAAGGTGTTACATCGGTGCTGTTTTCAAACCGATAAAGGTTATTCCTGATCGCAGTTTGGGTTTGTGTTTTATCTTAATGGTGGCACTGTGAGCTTGAAAAGGTTCCAAGCCTGAGACATTTGAAGATTTTATTACAGAGGCTAAGTATATAGTTGCCTTAAATGGTAGGGGTGTTCGCGGTTCGGCTTGGATCGATTTTGAGGGAAAAAGTCATCCGATTCGAAGTAAAAAAGTACATGCGGTTCGGTTCGGTTTAGATGACTTCTAAAAAAAATCCGATCCGACCCAATTAAATGGGGTTTGGATCAGTTCGGTTGATTCGGTTGATTCGGTTTTTAACCACGCATCATTAGTTATTTACATACGTTATATAAAGTGCAAAAAATATATATAGTGAATGAAAGGCCAAACTGTTTCCTATTAAGTTAAATTGCAAAAACCAAATCTGCATACAAAGCATTGCCATATGGACTTTAAAAAGTAATTCTGACATGTGTCTCAAAATGTCAGCGTAATCAATAGCCATGCAAAGACCAAACAGTGGCTTAAAAGCCATCACTTAATGACCAAATAGGGAAGGAAGACTTTGATGTTTGAACTGAGTTGGGCTTGTGGGTTAAATGAGAGTAACTGAACTTGAGGAAAGTATGAAACGGCAGCAATAAAATGACAGGAACATATTTAAAATTCATATGTATATGTATAGTTTCGGTTTGGTTTGGTTTGGTTTGGTATCCGAATCTCAAACCTCCAACCGAACCGATCGGTTCTCCCTATTTTCAGTCCAAAAAAATCCAATTAAATTCGGTTTCCATCGGTTTTCGATTATTTCGGTTCGGTTATGATGTTTTTTTTTGATCGGTTTGGATCTGAACACTCCTATTAAATGGAGATTTAAAGGTTGATGATCCACAATATTATGTGAATTATGTGTGCTTATCTGATGGATTTTTACTCCTGAAGATGCTAATTGATTGAGTTTTGTCCCTAAGTTTAGGTAATTTAGTTTTTAATAGTGTTTTTAATTTTTTAGCTTAATTTCATTTTTTTTGTATTATTCTAATATTGTTTTCACTTCTTTTTACTTTTGTAGGAAATAATTAAAATAAAATGGAAATACAAAGAAACCTTGGTCCACATGAAATAAAGATTCCCAGACTTTGGCAATTGAAGACAACTCCAAGCGCAACTAAAGTGATGCAAGGGTCTTATGTATTGGAATAGTCCAAATGGGCTTGGATTAAAAGTAGCCACCAGGACCCAAGTTTAAGGAATTGAAATTTCAATTTGGATTTGTGTTGGTAAATTAATTGAAAGCACAATAGCTTGGCCAGTAATAGAGAACATGAAACAAGAATAAGTGGCCATATTTAATTTGAGATGGAATTGGAGGCCCGTGTTAGAGGCTTAGAAGGTTGCACGATAAAAGGGAGGTAGCAACGTGCAATTAAGGAAGCAGCATGAAATAATAATCCAAAGGGCCCATATAATTGAGATTCTCTTGTGATTTGGAAATAAATGCTTGACCATAATCAGATAAAATCAGAAGAAGGATTGCAATTGAAGCTTTCAAATTAATGGGAGAATCCAATTAAATTAGGGACATGCTAATTTAAAGGAAATATGATTCCTATATTCCGGAGCTAGTTATTTGCCATTAATAAAAAATCAATTGAATTGATAGAAGAATCGCATGTGAAGCATTACCTATTGAATGATTTTGGAATCATGTGATCAATTTGAATCCAATAGAGATTGAAAATTGGATAGAAAGATATGGCAAAATTAGCAGCAGGGCCCACGCATTATTATTTTTTATTCTAATTAATTGAAATAGCAACCTAAGTGGGGCTGCACGAAAAATATAAGGAGGGACAACGTGAAAAACGTAAGGAGCAGCTAGTAGAAAAATAATAAAAAAAGAGGGATAGGGGCTTCTGGAACGGGAAACCAGACGAACAGGAAGTAGAAACGGCAGCGTGGAAACGGTGCTGCGAAGCTATACTGCTGGGATCAGTTTATTTTTATGGAGTTTTCTCTTTTCTCCTCTTTCTCTTTATTTTATTTTATTTTATTTTAAGGTTTAGCATGTCTAGCTAAATTCCTTTTTGCCGGGGCTTTGATGTAACCATTTTATGATGAAGTTTTATCTGATAGTTTGATTATCTTGTGAACAATTGAAATTGTTGATGTTATGTTTACTGTGCTTGCTTACATTTGAATGCTTAGCTACCATTCTTGTGTTTTGAGGGTTCAATAATATGCTAGGAATAGTGATTTTTGGACTTTGCCTCTTGTAATAATCACTGTTAATTTGGTTAATCTAGGAATAGATAACTGATTAATGTGGGCATTTTACAAATTCCATAGAGCTATGATCATCATGCTTTGTTAATTAGACCTAAGGAATTAGGGTAATTAGTAAGGTTTGATAGAATTGATTCATTAAGGAATTAGGCTTCAATTAATTAAGGGAATTTATCCTTCAACATGCCAATTGAGATTAAGATAATTAGAGTATCGGTAATTCATAGGATTCCTTGTCTATGAGGAATCCGGATTCATAATTGGATGAAATCAAATCCCTAGCATTTTTATTTCTACTTTATCTCAACAAAAATTCCAAAAATATTTTATTGCTCTTTTGTTTTATTTTATTTATTTTGAGCTCTCTTCATACCAAATTTTAGTGTGAATAGTTGTTTAATTTGTGAATTGGTACTTGGTAACTAATTCTCGTGGACGATATCCGATTCTTACCGATTTATTACTTGCAACGATCCGGTACACTTGCCGAAATCGTCATCAAGTTTTTGGCGATGTTGTCGGGGACTGGTTTTGCCAATATCATTAGAAACAAAGGATGCCACTAATTTAGACATTTTTATTTTTTATTTTTTGTATATATTTGATCTTTTCTTTTGAGTTTTGTTGGTGCAAGATGGATGCAATTCATGGACAACTATTATTATCCATCTGATGAGGAAGCCTCAAGTCACACTTTAGAGAACAACTTGTGTTGGGGGGACTACATAGATTTGGGAGATCATGATATTCCAACACAAGTTGATTGTATGACGGATAAGCTTGTATATAGAGGCTCCAAGGAGGAATGGGAAACCTTTTGTTCGTATTTACCACCCCCACCACCATGTTTACAAGTGATTCCCAAAGAGCCACGTGAAGTAAAATTTGAGCAAAATATGGTTGTGGGGATGGATCAAAATGAAGATGAAGTGGTGGTGGTAAACGAGTCACAAGAAGAGGAATTACCTTTCTCAAATCCTTGGGAAAGAACAATTGAGAAGACAGGTTATTTGGAAAACATTCACTCCACCATGCTTGCTAAGAAACCTGAAATTGCTGCATTGGATAAATATGTTGCCTTACATGCATGTGTGGACACTGCAAAGTTAGTCCCTTCCACTTGTCTGTCAAATTTCCTTGTGAAAATACCATTTGACCAGGGAGGAAGTGAGTTCATTATTGTACTTAAAGAGGTCAATATAGTTTTCACGCACTTGCCAGGAGGAAGTGTGGATAGAGTCATATTGCTTCTACAATTGCCATTCTTCAAGCCATGGGATCCGGGAGGAGGATCTTACATATTGAGCATCTCTTGGCCCTTATGGTATAAGCAATGGGATCCGGGTGGAAGCTTCTCAATGAGTTTTTCTTAGCCCTTCACTTTAATTTATTTTTATTTTCTTGTTGTTAGTTGTATGTTTCACATGTTTTAGTTACCTTGTGTTAGAATAAAAACATGCCAAGCACTTAAATATTTAGGATGCTGTTTTGAGATGTCACTTTTAGCATTCTCATTATTGTGTGCATTTTGTCTGGCTATTTTCCTTTCTTTGGAAGTTCTTCTTCTAGTATAGTCTTCATTTTTCAAATTTGTTCATAGCAATTTTCATAACCTCTTTGCATATTTTTGTTTCTTTTTTATTAAATTCATGTCAATAAGGTATTGATCGAAATTTTGGAATCTTAGTTATAACCTTAGTGAGATATTGGGCTTGATTGTTAATTCTTTGAGTGTGCACCATTGAGTTGATGTGCTGAGATTTGCTTGATTCTTTTATCTAAGATTCATGAATTGTATGTTTTGCATAAAAATGATTTGGGCCATTTTTCATAAGCCACTTAGGCCAAAAAGCCAACCTTGCATGAAAAATTCCCTTGCTAACCCCTTTGAGCTTATTGTTACTTTTTGTTCTCACCCTTGCTTCTTGAATGATGATTACCATGTTTATTCCAACTTGAGGATAGGATAGCATTGGTGAATTTCTTGTGGACAAGCAAAGACTTTGGTTTGGGGGAGAGAGTAATAAAATAATGTGAGAAGCTTTGAAAAAAAAAAGGTGAAAAAAAAGACATGAAAAATTGGGGAAAAAATTGATACCCACAAGAAAAAAAAATTGAAAAAATGGAAGTTGAAACAAAAAAAAAAAAGAAAAGAAAAAGAAGTTTGAAAAAAAAGAGATTTATGTGAATAAGGTTGAGGAATAAAGTTGAAAGAAGCTTCAAAGAAGGGAAAGGATAAATGGAAGAAAAAAATTCAATTATAGCAATTGGGAATTTGTGCTTTACATTGAAACATTTGAGCTGTTGTACTTGCTCTCCTATTCTCTTGGACATTTTTCTATTTGTTTCTCACCTCACTTGTTTTCCTCTTTAGCTAAGTTACAACCCAAAATAAAGTCCCTTTGATTTGTGGATGCTTGTGGTTTGTGATTTTTTTTGGAGTTAGATGAAAAGCAAATCTATGGTTCCATGACTCTAATGTGTGCTTTGAGGGAAACACTTCACCACCATATACTTGAGTGATTATTTGATGAGTGTGTATCATGTGAGGACTAAAGTTCTATTTTTTCTTCCCTTGCCAAATTGCCATGATTTTTAATTTTGAAGAATATGGAGATTGCAAAGTTGTTATGCTTTTTGCTTCTTGGCATTTTTGGAATTGAGCTTGCTTTTGGTTGATGCTTCTGTTTTAGGAATTAGTCATTGTGCAATTTTGCCTTATAGTGATTTTGTTTAATTGGGCGCTCTTTCGGTTTTCCCAAATCATATAAGAGCCCGGTCTATTGTCCTGAGTGTTTTGTGTGTTAGTTTGTGTTACTTTTGCTTGGGGACAAGCAAAGTCTTAAGTTTGAGGGTGTGATGATCCACTATATTATGTGAATTATGTGTGCTTATCTGATGTATTTTTACTCCTAAAAATGCTAATTGATTGAGTTTTGTCCCTAAGTTTAAGTAATTTAGTTTTTAATAGTGTTTTTAATTTTTTAGTTTAATTTCATGTTTTTAGTATTAATCTAATATTGTTTTCACTTCTTTTTACTTTTGTAGGAAATAATTAAAATAAAATGGAAATACAAAGAAACCTTGGTCCACATGAAATAAAGATTCCCAGACTTTGGCAATTGAAGACAACTCCAGGCGCAACTAAAGTGATACAAGGGTCTTATGTATTGGAATAGTCCAAATGGGCTTGGATTAAAAGTAGCCACCAGGACCCAAGTTTAAGGAATTGAAATTTCAATTTGGATTTGTGTTGGTAAATTAATTGAAAGCACAATAGCTTGTCCAGTAATAGAGAACGTGAAACAAGAATAAGTGGCCATATTTAATTTGAGATGGGATTGGAGGCCCGCGTCAGAGGCTTAGAAGGCTGCACGATAAAAGGGAGGTAGCAACGTGCAATTAAGGAAGCAGCATGAAATAATAATCCAAAGGGCCCATATAATTGAGATTCTCTTGTGATTTGGAAATAAATGCTTGACCATAATCAGATAAAATCAGAAGAAGGATTGCAATTGAAGCTTGCAAATTAATGGGAGAATCCAATTAAATTAGGGACATGCTAATTTAAAGGAAATATGATTCCTATATTCTGGAGCTAGTTATTTGCCATTAATAAAAAATCAATTGAATTGATAGAAGAATCCCATGTGAAGCATTACCTATTGAATGATTTTGGAATCATGTGATCAATTTGAATCCAATAGAGATTGAAAATTGGATAGAAAGATATGGCAAAATTAGCAGCAGGGCCCACGCATTATTATTTTTTATTCTAATTAATTGAAATAGCAACCTAAGTGGGGTTGCACGAAAAATATAAGGAGGGACAACGTGAAAAACGTAAGGAGCAGCTAGTAGAAAAATAATAAAAAAAGAGGGATAGGGGCTTCTGGAACGGGAAACCAGACGAACAGGAAGTAGAAACGGCAGCGTGGAAACGGTGCTGTGAAGCTATACTGCTGGGATCAGTTCATTTTTATGGAGTTTTCTCTTTTCTCCTCTTTCTATTTATTTTATTTTATTTTATTTTAAGGTTTAGCATGTCTAGCTAAATTCCATTTTGCCGGGGCTTTGATGTAATCATTTTATGATGAAGTTTTATCTGATAGTTTGATTATCTTATGAACAATTGAAATTGTTGATGTGATGTTTACTGTGCTTGCTTACATTTGAATGCTTAGCTACCATTCTTGTGTTTTGAGGGTTCAATAATATGCTAGGAATAGTGATTTTTGGACTTTGCCTCTTGTAATAATCACTGTTAATTTGGTTAATCTAGGAATAGATAACTGATTAATGTGAGCATTTTACAAATTCCATAGAGCTATGATCATCATGCTTTGTTAATTAGACCTAAGGAATTAGGGTAATTAGTAAGGTTTGATAGAATTGATTCATTAAGGAATTATGCTTCAATTAATTAAGGGAATATATCCTTCAACATGCCAATTGAGATTAAGATAATTAGAGTGTCGGTAATTCATAGGATTCCTTGTCTATGAGGAATCCGGATTCATAATTGGATGAAATCAAATCCCTAGCATTTTTATTTCTACTTTATCTCAACAAAAATTCCAAAAATATTTTATTGCTCTTTTGTTTTATTTTATTTATTTTGAGCTCTCTTCATATCAAATTTTAGTGTGAATAGTTGTTTAATTTGTGAATTGGTACTTGGTAACTGATCCCTGTGGACGATATCCGGTTCTTACCGATTTATTACTTGCAACGATCCGGTACACTTTTCGAAATCGTCATAAAAGGTCATTTGGATCGGGAAGTTCATTTATGGACTAGGAATTATTCCTTACTTTGTGAACTCCATTGATCTCGTTGTGAAGATGATGGAGTAATCGCATAAGCTATGGAAAGTTGATCTCACCAGCGATCCAAACATATACTTAGGTGTTTCCATCTCATTCGATAGATGATCGATAAAGGAGAGGTGTGAAGGTGTGCAGAATGACAACACTAAATAATCCGTTAATGGAGTCTCTTGCTCAATGGTAGCATGACACTCACACTAGATCAATGGGTGTTAGATTGATGCTTGATTGGCTCTAGTGCTAGTGGGAGATTGTTGGTGTAAGCCCTAGTGGCCAATATATTTTGAATAGATCATCATTTGTATCATGAATTTAATCATATATTTGATATATGAATAAGGCATTCATTTATTATGTTATTAGTTTATAACATAATAAAGTCCTTAGAATAGGCAGTTCATTCAATGAGATATTAAGTACGTGGCTTAATCGTGAGACCTCATTGAATAATAGAACTTTATTCTTAAATATCCATAGTCAAGTATTATTATTAATAAGGACAATAATAATACATCGAGACTGTTATGTGTGTATGGACTGATGGCCACTTCTCACGGGTCATGGATATGAGATATCAAGTCACACACATAGGTACACATTAGAGTAATGATGTACTGGATTGACCCGCCATGAGAACACTACATGGAACGTTATGTAAGTGTCATAAGTAGTTCTCATAGTGACAATGGTGTATGCAATCCTTCGACCTGAAATCACTACGATCCCAACATGAGGAGTTGTGTGGTTTAATACCGTCAAACATTATCTGTAACAAGATGACTATAAAGTCAGTCATTAGGTACACCGCGAGTGATGCAGAGGGATGTGAGTGATCTAGATGGGATTTGTCCCTCCTACATAATAGGAGTAATATCTGTGGGGCCCTTGATAGAGTGAGACTGTAAAATGCATGGCCGTGCTGAAATGAGTCAATATGAGATATTGACCTCATTTAATATTAAGTCTACTCTGGTATCAAGGAACGTAATATTGAACTATACAAGGGTGACACGTTATATGCCTTGTGTTCAATATGGATATAAGGACTAAGGGATAATAATACACATGAACATTTGTCATGGAAATGTTACGTCAAATCACTGACTTTCTCATTACTTGGGTAGCAATGATGTGTTGCTAGACACCGCTCATTGTTTATAATATTAAATATGATTTAATATTATTGCCAACATTATGGGTACCTATAGGGTCACACACTTAGAGCATATTCATCGGAACTAAAAGAAATTGGGTTAGACCCAAATTTCTATTGGGCCATGCTCATGACAGATGAGCCCAAGAGGGCTAGGTTAAACCCTTTTACATGAGTGGGGTGCCTACCTATATATGGTAGAGTTAGAGTGCTGAGCCGCACTACACACTCTTTGGCCGCACTCAGTACTCTATTTGTGTGAAAACGAAAACACTGCCGCATCTCTTCTTGCACCTAGAAGTGCTTAGAGGCGCACTCCAATTAACACGTGAGACGTGTTTATCTGCTCGTGTGGACTGCGTAGAGGCATTGCTGGTTGGTGCAGTGCTCGTGATTTACAGTGACTCAAATCAAAGTACTGCGCTACAATAGGTAAAATTTTAAAACATGAACCATGACCATTCACAAGGATTCTTGGTGGGAATTATTCTGTTGTGCTTGTTTGATGCACAAATTCCAAACAAAATAAAATCTAGATAAATAATCACTTCAATAAAATAATTAAACATATATGTGAAAACTAGGATGTTACAGCACTACCCCATTAAAAGGAATTTCATCCCCGAAATTCGCTAATCTAAAGAAAACGAACACAGATACCGTGCTTCTATTTCGTGTCTCATATGCATAACGTTCTCATCATTCAAAACACAGCGTGATGTACCTCATGGATTAAGCTCTCTTCCTGACTTATACTGTATTAGTGAGAGGACACGAGAAAACGTTCAAGGTAAATCCTCTTTAAATTTCTGAAACTCGAAATACATTCGGATAATTTGAATGCCAAACCGAATAAGTTGTATAGATATCAGATAAATCCTGACATCTAAGCGATGCAAAACTCCGACTCTATATCCAGTGGCGATTCTAACACACCAGTGATAAAATAAAAACTTCAATTTGAACCAAAAGTTTTCAGAGATAGGGGAATAAATCCCTCAATTCCACTCTCATGAGAGAAAATAAAGTAAAATGAAGAGAAGACGGAAGGTATTCAATATGCAAAAAGGGCCTTTAATAGGTTCCTGAATGTAAAAATGCCTTGTTCAGCCACATATTTACAAACGTGACTCTAATAAATTTCCTATTTCCACGAGAACTTCCTTTGAAAGACAAATTTGAAAATGATAATTTTCTTTCTTCCCAAGAGTCTAGAATTCAAGTCTAAAATACTCGTGGTCTTTAAAAAGGTAACAATAATTTTTTTTTTGTGAGTTCCCCTACTCGAGGTAACTCTGATTAACATGGCACCATAGATGATATAAATTGCCAAGGCTTCCATCCCCAAGGGAATTTCAGACTTTTTCCCGTGAAGGCTAACATGATATGATCTGAAAGAGATCACTCTATTTCTTTATTGTATTCATTTTTAGAAAAGGTAAATGACCAAGTTAATAAAACTCAGTTCTCCACAACAACAGAGAATTCAAACAGATTTAACCCACAAGGGTTGGTTAACCAACGATTGAAAAAAAATCATTATATCAATGATGACTAAAGAATACAAATCTTGATTGGCTCACACAAACATAAACCATCGGAGATGAACATTGAAATCAAATCAAATCAACTTAAGATAACAACAAAAGATAAGTAATCAGAATATCTTACGTATTCATAAGGAATTAAGAATGACTCGTGTGCGAACCAAATATTATTACCGAAAGCTTACTCTCTATGGTACATTTTTCCACGGGTTGATCCCACCTACTTGTTGTATGTCCTTATTCTCCATATCGAGAACATGCAAGACCTATGAGGATGCAATGCTTTCTTTCGGTAGTTACTTCCATAGTTTACGCATCATAATGCGATAGTCACTTGTTGGCTCACTCTACTAATCCTTCTAGAAAGTCGTTACTTACAAACTTTCGCAATGTGATCCGGCTTTCCACATTGGAAGCAAACAATCTCCAAATCGTTGTAGTTCCTAGTTGCATATCCTTTGCCACATCTCAGGAAGCTTTGAAAAGTGCCATGGCTTCACTAGTTTCCTTGTCATTCCTCTTTTGAGTTCACTGTTGTTGCGGCTGTTCCCTCAGCGGCTTTATAAGCGATAGTTGAAGGAACTCACGCGGCTCAGATACTCTCGGACAGACATTACGTATTAGCACAAAACTGAAACTCCATCTTCTGATGCGTCTCAGAAAAGCGCACATCCATAAGATTGATCCTGAAAAAAAACTTAACGGCGGTTCTATTCCTCGCTTCAATCAATAGGTAGTCAATCCTTACCAGGGTAAAGGATGACACACTTAAAGCAAAACTATGCATGAAAATTCTGTCCACTATCATTCCTCCTTAGAAACAATAATGAAAAGAATAGCAACCATCGTTGTCTCCCTTCGGAACAACGTCATGAAAACAGAAACACAAACATGGATAGACCAAGGTTGTCATCCTTCTAAAAATTGGTTCTCCATAGAACCAAGAACACCTAACAACACGAAAAACAACCAGAGAAAACACAACACAAATGACAATGGACCTATACCCCAAGCCCAAAAGACTCGTCCAGCTTTGATACCAAATAATGTATTGCCCTTCTCGAGCTCTACATTGTTTGTGACATTTTAAGACCGAAAGTAGGTTAATTAAATTTCTCATTAATATAATGGGGTAATTTTAGTTTTTTTCACAAGACACCAATATAAATACTTGGAATCAATTAAATGTGCAATAAAATATTCCGTAATCATAATTAAGGTTATAAGTTTGAAAGTCACTTACATAAAATCCCAACCCGACTCATAAACAAAAAATCATACAGATATATAGACACAACATAAAGATATGGAGACACAGCTCCTAAAACATAAGATACTTGGAGTCGCAGCTCCTTAAACGGTAACACTAACTCCCAGGCATCCCAAGCTGGCCAATCAAAAATATAAAAGTCCATCCTCTCTCATACATCGTGAGAAGAACAAACCCAACTGACGAGATCTAGTGGAAACTCTATTTGAGTCCACTACCGGCATCGTCACAAAAGACACTACTAGAGCCATTACAAAAGTAGCTATCGAACTAACCCTTTCCCTTTCCAAGGGAAAAGTCATAGCCTACAGACCAACAACAATCATGCCTATCTCAAGAAAAGAAGAGTCAGGCAGGACAGTAACACAACACCATCATCTTGGATCATCTTAAGGCTGGAAGACATCCCCTAGAAACTCCACCATAACTTTCGCATGATCGAATCCCAACCTCTACGATATAACAGCCGAGCGACATCTTGACATCTCAGTCTTCTCAGGAGAACATAGAAGGCACATAGCCAGCCGACATATGCAATATAAAATAGGAGGTGAGATTCCCAAACATCACAACATATGACAGATATGAAAATAGCACAACATATCATAGCATACATTCATATCCATGTAATCATAAATCTCAGTCAAACAATCCAGTATACACGAGTAACATATTACACATACATAAATAACCAATAGTATGCAATATCAACATGACCATAATCTCATTAAAGCATGACTGGAAACTGTTAGTTAACAGAGACACAAGAACAGAGGTAACTGATTGAAACTGCATAGTCCTATACCTACACAGCCTCAAGAAATATCTGACCCTAACTCCGGGGCTAAGGGAACGTTCGAAAGGAGTGGTTAGAGAACATGTATCACAACTGCCAATATTAGACATCTTGTGCAAACCAATAACAACAGCCACATGTGGAATTAGAACTGATTGTGAAACACTCTCAATAACCTGGACCCACTAGCATCTAGTCGTAGATGTCAGTGTATTGAATGGAACGCCACGACCAAGAGAATCCCCAATTGTCCATCCGTGACCTTCCTACCCTGACCATCCCCGAGACCATTGAAGATCGTCACTGTGACACCCTAAACCCAACATCACATGGTTACCCAATTGCGGAAATATTTCTGATTTACAATGCTGGTTACTTTCGGAAAGTATCATTTTCTCGATGGATGAGTACACTAAAAACGGTAGTTAAATTTTTTTTTTGAAAGGATGAAACAAGATAAAGGTGAAGAACACGCAGAACATGAACTGAAGACAACATATATATATAAAACATGTCCCAATGAGAGCCAAGTTCTAGTACATAAGATAGGGCCTTATCAACGGCCATTGCAACAGAATTAGACATCTAGAAGATACAACCTAAAAGAGAGTAAGTAAAGACACAGGGAAAGAGGGTCCAGAACCACATCCAAAAATGTAACTCTAAAAAGTCAGATGATGGAAGACTATCCACAAAATGCTCCGAACTGGTTACTGACACTGGCTGCAAGCAGGGTCTCCACAAATGCTCCCACGAGACGAGACATCAGGTAATGGATCTATGACGTCGCCACCCTCATCTACGGAATCGTCGTCGTCGTAATGATCCATAACTTGATACTCCGACTCATCCTCCTCCATGACCTCATAAAAGTCTTCCTTAGGGTCCTCCTCGGGATCTTCCTCAATCGGTGTTGCCGGCTCTAAGTCTAGAGGTGGTGGCTCATGTAGCAGTCCGTTAGCTTGCAGTGTGTGAAGGTAATACCAAGGCGAGGGCAGAGCTACCCTCCTAGTCTCCACGGTATGGCTCCTACGGATTGGGTCTCCGTGATTGCTTCGTGGTATGTAGCAGATGTCGCCTCTGGATGTATCAGCCATGCCCCGGCATTCCCTGCATCATCGAAGACCTCAGTCTTCGACATTGTCGGCATAAGTGGGATATTGGAATCCATCTGAACTCATATACGTACGGCGATAACAAAAAGGAAGAGAGAATAACAAGTAGAAATGAAAGAGTGAGATACCGACAACGGATATATCGCACAACAACCATACACATGATACATACAACACCTTGGCATATTATCATTTTAAACATTAATCATAGGTAAACAACAAGTATTATTTCAGTGGATCTCATACCCTAATCAATCAATTTTATAAAGATAATGCATGACACATCAATCATCAGGCTCTAATCTTAATCTCATGAGATACCATCACCGTTTTATCATTAAGAAAGAAAGAGTTGATCAGGCTCATACACCACATTTGGCAAGTTGTCCCCATCACCTCATGCACCTGGGATCAACATCATCACGAATCCCTTATAACGGCCATTCGGATCTTAAGCGGGTATTCGGTTAACTCAAGCACGTTTGCTAAGGGGAAATGCATATGAATAAAAGACTTTTCATTATCGAGACTTTTCTTTGGGTTCACTCTTTTCCGTTGTCGAAGCCCAAAGCTAACGACTATTCACAATTTTCATTACTTGAAAATCAATAGCACAGGACACGCAGTCCGAGTGCTCAATCACAACACCTTAGACCGATGCCCCAGTCCAAGGTTGTGGTCGTAGAAACAATTATAATTTTATCCATGTTTTATTTCAACATGATAAGGACTCCTAGCCCATAACAACGAAATTAGGACATAGTCCTCAATTCCAAAATTAGGACTCTTAGCCCATAATATCATGATTAGGACCATTGGTCCATAATTGATGACACGGATCCCAGATCGCGTGCATAAACTGAATGCTAGAGGCGACGTCTCGCGAACTAGTATTCTCTTTCACACGTGCTTACTTTTCGCTCAGTGAAAATCAAAAACCAAAACAAAACCTCGGTCACTTATCCAAGTAACCGGAACGTTTCTAAATCATTTAGGAGAAAATATTTTCCTTTACAAAGTCTTTTATAAAACATTTGGAAATTTGTTTGCTTTTGAAATCCTTGATGGAATAAAGTCAAATATTTTCAAAGGGTTTTTCCTTCATGAAACATATAGTTCGAAAAAGGTTTTCTCTCGTACAAACTTTGGATCACAAAAAGGTAGTTTCTATTGACTTCAAAACACTTCAACGTTTCTTTTCAAAACTAGAATCTCATTCTCTTGAAGTAAGCGTTTTAAACAAGGAACTTTTATAAATGAAACCAATACTTTCAAAGCTCTATTCAAGGCTTATTAAGGCTTTTAATCCTTATAATCATTGGGCACAGACTCAAGTCCGGCTTCTCAAACTTCAATAAACAGTAATATATTCTCAACAGTAATATCACAGCTAACGTCAGTTCATCACATATACAACTCATAATACTTTAAGACAAGTAATAATCAACTCCAAGTAATAATCACAATAGTTCAAGTAAACAAGTCATTCAAGTGTTTGCTCCACATCATAATAATATTCAAATCACTCAAGTAAACACATACACACATGCATATAGTCATTGAATATCCCTAGGCAATCCCCTCTTACTTTCTGTGAAGGTAAGAAGATTAGATGCTCGAAGAGGTATGTCACGAACGTCCTCGTTTCCTCCGAGATGGAAGTGTAAGGTTATGAACACAAAATCACAAGTTAAAATCAAACAAGAACACTAAACCACAAGGTATAGGTTCAGTCAAGACTAGTTCTTAGGGTTAGAGATTCCCAAAAATTATACAACTCATGGATTTATGATCCTTAAGTGTTAGGAGTTCATAAACAATGATCATCTAAAAAAGTTGAATTAAAATCCCACTAAGTTATAAACTTAGGGTATTCGGCCAAGGCTATTAAATTAGGCTAGCATTCACTAAATGTTCCAATCTCTTAGGTTAAGCATCCATATCTATTAAGGAGCTCAAAACCGTGATCATTTTGGAAAAATAAGAACAAAGTATCCTAGGTCCATAACATTCTAGGTTCGGCCTTCATAGGATTTATAGGCTAGAAATCTTTAAACTTTCCAATCTCTTAGACTTAGCATCAAAATATCTTATGGAGCTCAAGTCCATGATCATCTTGGAAAACAATGGAAACTTAAACATTCCAATCTCTTAGACTTAGCATCCAAATATCTTATGGAGCTCAAGTCCATGAACATTCCAATCTCTTAGACCTAGCGTCCAAATATCTTATGGAGCTCAAGTCCACGATCATCTTGGAAAAATGAAAGTAATACATACTAGCTTTAATAACATAGAATAAACAAGTTAGAAATCCTTAAACTTTCCAATCTCTTAGACTTAGCATCGAAATATCTTCTGGAGCTCAAGTCCATGATCATTTTGGAAAAATAAAAGTAATGCATACTAGCTTTAATAACATAGAACAAACAAGTTAGAAATCCTTAAACTCTCCAATCTCTTAGACTTAGCATCCAAATATCTTATGGATCTCAAGTCCATGATCATTTTGGAAAAATAAAAACTCAAACGTCCTAGCACCTAAACACTAAGTTTCGGCCATCATAGGATGATGAGGAAAATATTTTTTGTTTAACAATAACTCTTAGGTTTAGAATCACAAGGTATTAAGAGTTCTAAATCCATGATCCATACTTGGAAAGTTGAAACATAGCATCCTAGGCCTACTTATTCATATTTTTTGCCATCATAGGAACAAGCTATCAAAACTTCCAAGATTTATAGATTCAAGATCAAGGGATAGTTAGAAACTCAAACACATGATCATATTCCAAAAGTTGAAACAAAAACTTCCTAGGTCACAAATGCAAGCATTCGGCCTTCATTGGAAGATATGGATAGAGATTTTTGTTTTACACAACCTCTTAGTATGTGAAAATATAAGTTAATACAAGACTATAGAAGGTGGTTTCAACTCAAAAGTAGTTTTCTATCATTTTAGAGAGATTTTAGAAGTTTAAAGCATATAAAGAACACATAAAGTAAACTAAGAAATAAAAGATGAAACTTGCAAAAAGATTCATATGAGAGCATTACCCTTAGTATAAGGAAGAACTTTAATGAAGAACTTAAGTAGAAAAGATGAATAAAAACTAAAGCTTTAAGAGCTTGAACTTTTAGAAGAAAGAAGAAGATGAATGTTTAATGGAGGTTGAAGGAGGAAGATGATGAAGTGAAAATGAAAGGGGTATATATAGGGAAAGGGGGAGAGTCCCACGACCAAAGGGGAGTGAAGGAGAGCTTGTTGAGCAAGCTTGGTGGTATAATGCTTGATTGGATGGAAGAAGAGAGAAATGACTTTTTGGATTATAATATTATTATAATTTGAAAATTGTGATGATTACACTTTTAGAGTGTGTCATAGCCTCTTCCATCATCTCTCCTTACTTCTTTTATGGTCCCTAATCCGCTCCATTTCGTACCTGGTTGCATTTCTGATCGTAATTCTTCCGACGTTTTCACCCGAATAAAATATTATATTTTATTTTTGAACGAAAATTTTCAAAATAACCAAAGTGGAAGGAAACATAATAAAAACACTAATTGTCTCGTTCACGAGTCAAAATTAGGTTTTATGCACAGTAAACTTATACCGGCAGTGAAAACGCAGACTTGCTTCCGTTTGAATTTTCAACCGAAATTTTTACCGTGACTTCATATGATATAACAACACAAGAAAATGATTTTAGTTTTATTAAAATCATCCTCTGAGTTTAATCTAAAATAAAAACATTTAAATATGTATTTACTGCTACATAAAACATAGGAAAAACAGGGTGTTACAGTCACTAGCACGTCCGCATGCTCACAGACATGTAAGCCCGCTTCCTAGGCACAAAGGCCTTACTGAAAATTTCATTTGGATCAAGTCGGTAACGGTGTGTGCGTTCACATTTATCTACCGGATAAATTTCGGGGTTCCTTGCGGAAACCAAAAGCCATTCTAGAGGAAAAGCAGATAATACCAACCTTAGGAATAACCCCTTGTTGGACTATCCATGTTTCAACGATTTAGTACATTATGAAGGTTGGTCATTTGTCACCATCTCATTATGCCATTTTAAGTCCATTCCCCAATGGGATTACTTGTCGAGCAAGAAACCTTAAATTACTCTTTGTCATTAAGTATTATGGATGCAAGGATGAGTGAATCGTCCTTATTTTATTGCATATGGTCTTGCTCCACCATGAGTCATAATCGTTAAGTCTTTGTTTTCACTAAGCCATCCTCGACTTAGGTTTTCCATTTAACTTGAAATACTAGTCGTAACGACTAAAATCCTTTTGGTTCAAAATCAACACTCATTGGTTAAAACCAAACCATCGGGAAATAAGATTGACAAATAGGTATATTAATACCAAATCTTTCAAAACAAAATTTCAAAACCCGTAAAATTATTGAAAGACGATTTCCCCTTTTTACTTGATTTGGGGTCGAAATCCCTAAACTTTCAAAATAAGCATCTTTTACTCAAAACCGTTACTTACTTAGGTTCTAATACTCATTTCCAGATATTAAAATACTAAATTTTATCATTTAGAACTCTTTAAAAACTCAATTTCATTGCGTCTTGAAGCATGATTTTACTCCTTTATGACCTAAACAATTATCAAAGTCATTTTGAAATCAATTAAGCCCTTTAAGACAGTTTTGGACACTGTATAAAACAGTTTTGGAAAACCACATTTTCTCCTTGTTTTCATCGATCCTTAAAACATATATTTCTATAGTTTCTAAAGGATCATTTTGGTAATTCAAAATATAACGTGCTATCAAAATATTTCTCAAACCATTTCTAAAACCTTAACCAAAAATCAAAGTTCCAAAAATAATTGTTCAAAACTCATCCTTTTTCCTTTATGGATTTTAATATTCATTTTCTCACTTAAGAATATTAAAGTCGCTTAAGTTTCAAGGATTGGAGTTAAACTCCCATTTCCATCATACTTGGCTAAAATCCAATCACAACCAAAGTGAAAGTTACACTTCACCAAAAAATCTCACAATTGTACATATACATCAACATATCATGTTATATCAGATAATCTCAATAATCAATTTATTTGCAATAATCAAGTACTAAAATCCTCACATTGATCCAATGATCAAAGTGATGGTTTTCAACATGCCATAAAATATTTTTCTAACCAAACAACATGTTAATGAGCATCAATCAAGCCACAAACCAATTTCTCATATCACAACCATATCTAAAACATAAACCAAGCCATGAACAAATATTACAAACACATTCATACAAGGAGATAAATAATGTGATGTGTCCACTCCTCCTTACTTCTTGTAGACAAGAGAGGAACATTTCCTTGGTTTTCAACAGTTAGTTTCCTTCAGAGTGAAGTTGCACAAGCCTAAACCCCAACTAACAAACCGACTTGACGTTCCAATTTCCTCGACACCTTGCAACATGTGCGGACAGCTCCTGTCAGGTCCCGAAAAATGCAAACCCTGCTCCTGCAATCAAACACAATCACTTTAACATCCCAGAGAGGTAGTCCGAGCATTTTCAACAACCAGACAATTCAAACAATCAGCTACTCATCATCAAACACTCACTCTAAGTTGATTTAAACACTTAATTTTACAAAATAGAACCAATTTCAATAAAAATCATATTTGGGAAAATTAAGGTTCATAATTTTAGTTGGGGAAAATGAGATTTAATTATAGAAATATGAAATCAATTTAGTACAACATCAATTAACAGTCCCAATTGCATAAAGACATGGTTAATTTCATAATTATAAACTAATTTCAAAAGGAAACAGATTTGGGGCTTTAGGGTTCATAATACAATTTGGGGAAAAATCAATCTACCCAAAGAATGATAAAATTAATTTAGGGAACCACTAATTCACTGCCCCAATTGCAGAAAACAAGGTTCAATTTAAAATTTGAAATCTGAATTCAAAAGGCTAGGATTAGGGTTTGAGGAAATTTGGGGATTCTTGAAATTAGACAAAGTAAAGTGAGAAAAACACTCACCCAACAAGGAGGAAGAATGAGACATCAGAGATTGGGTGGTGAGCGGCGGACGACGCTGGCAATAGTGGTGGTGGGACGGTGGAGCTTCGTTTCTGTGATGAACCATAAACCAAAAGCGAGAAAAATCTTTGGACATGAAGAAGGAAAGCTAATCTGAACAACAATGGTGGAAAGCCACCATGACAACGAAATAGTGAAAAGTAGCCTACCTCGAGTGTCAACTGTTACAGGGTACATCAGACTCCATTTTCCATCCTTGTCTCCTCTGTAATTTGTTTTATGCATTTATGCTTCCATTTTTCATTTTATTGACTTGTCTTGTCATTATGCTCATTAAGAGCTAATCTCCTTTAGTTAGGATGCTATGATTTTGAAATTGATACTTAAGGGTGATTTATGCAAATGGATGTTACTCATTTTCCTTTATTCTACGTGAATGCTATTTTAGTTTGGATTGATCAACTTAATTAAAATACTAGCTAGCTAAGTTTGGAAAAGCTTAGTTAGTGAATTTGTTTAAAGGATAAAGTTAAATTAATTAATTGGGAAATTAATTACTGTTGAATGAGCTAGGAATAGTCTTCAAGACTTTAAGTAGATGGACATGCTTAACCTTATTTGAGTGGATTTAATTTGAACTTAGGAATAAGAAGCATTTAATGAAACTCAGTCTTTATTGTTGGAAAACAAAAATTATTTTCTTGGACTAAATGTTGTAGCATTCTGAAACATAAGTTACCCTGCAGTTAAAATTACAAAGGATTAGTTTTCCTTGCAGTTACCCATCTCATTTGAAAACTCTATTTCATTGATTTACTACCTTGGAAATTGAATTATTGCTTGAGAATTAATTACTTTCTTTACTTTATTGCCCCAAATTATCTTTCGTTTATTAAGCTATTTAGAAAAGTTAAAACATAGAATTTATATTCAAATCATTTAAATCCTCGTGGGAACGATCTTTATTCACACTTTATTACCTTTATGATTGTGTTCACTTGCACACTCTGCACATATTCACAAAATATGGCAACAAGTTTTTGGTGATGTTGCCGGGGATTGACAATGATGTTGAATCTTTAAATTCTTAGTTTAACCTTTTCTATCTAGCTAGTGCTGAAAACTGTTGTGTGCCTTGCTCAGTAACAAGTACTGAATCTGTATGCGCAGCAAGGGTACACCCGAATTCCAACTTGATTTGGAGATAGGGAAAACTGCAAAGAGGCTAAGGAAGATAACCAAAGCACAAAGAGCTCACGTTCAACAATCAGATCTTGGCCTCATGACTGACAGGTTCTTGGATGATGAGGAGTAGCCTGGTATAATTGAAATGGCAAATGATAGGGAGAGGTCCATCAGGGACTATGCTATCTTTGATCCCCAAACCATGAACACTAGAATAGTGAGACCAGAAATAACTACCCAGAAGTTTGAGTTCAAAGCGATGATGTTCCAAATGCTTCAAACTGTTGAGCAGTTCAGTGGTGCTCCTACTAAAGATCCACACTTGCATTTGAGGTAGTTTCTGGAAGTGGCCAGCAATTTCAAGATCCCTGGAGTAAGTGATGATGCTTTCAAGTTAAGGCTCTTTCCTTATTCTTTGAGGGATAGAGCCAAGACTTGGTTGAACTCTTTGGAATCCAACTCCATTACTTCTTGGCACCCTAGCTGAAAAGTTCTTGACTAAGTACTTTCCTCCTACTAAAAATGCATGAATGAGGAGTTATATAACTTCCTTCAGGCAGAATGATGATGAATCACTATATGAATCATGGGAGAGGTTCAAGGAGCTATGGAGAAAGTGTCCCCATCATGGCATTCCTGTTTGCATCCAAATGGAGACTTTCTACAATGGATTACTGCCTCCCTCGAGGTTGATGCTAGATGCTTCATCAGGAGGTACATTTTTTACTAAGTCTTACAATGAGGCTTATGAGCTGATTGAGAGCATAGCTGCTAATAGCTATCAATGGCCAACTGTGAGGGCCAAATCTCCTAAAAATCATGCTAGAGTGCTTAAGGTGAAGGAAGCAAATGCTTTATCTGCTCAGCCTGCTGCCATCACCAATATGCTGAAAAATTTGACCGCTACCAACACAAGTAAGGAACCTGTTATGGCTAAACCTGTCGTGGCTCAAGTGAGTTCTACTACCTGCGTTTTCTGTGGATGGGGGACATCTATTTGAAGGGTGTCCCAACAACCCATTATCAGTGAATTATGTGGGGAATGGAGGGAATAATGCATATTCCAACACCTACAATCCTGGTTGGAAGCAACTCCCAAATTTCAACTACGGGAATTACAACAATACATTGAATTCTTCAACTGGAAACACCCCATGACAATACTAACAACAGGGGCAGAACAGTCAGTAACAGCAGAATCAAACCCCTGCAAAAGAACCCTCATGGAAGCCACTCTGAAGGCTTTCATGACTGAAACCAAGGCTCAGATCCAAAACCAAGGAATAGCTATGAGGAACTTGGAGAATCAAGTGGGTCAGTTAGCAACTGCATTAACTAACAAACCTCCTGGTACCTACCTGCATCCATAGAGTCTCCATCTTCCTCAAATGATAAAGGTTAGAAGCAGATCAAATCCATAAACTTAAGAAGTGGGAAAGAGCTACAGGATGCTGTAGCATCTAAGCAGCAAGGAACAAAGACAACTGACACAGCTGAAACAGAAAAGACAAAACTTGACTCGGTTCCACTGCATGAAGACACGGTGCAAGTCACTCCCAAGTGGACTAAACCTAAGCTGATTTCAGAGAGGCCACCTCCACCATTTCCACAAAGGTTAAAGAAGGCAGCTCAAGAGAAGCAATTCAACAAATTTTTGGAAATTCTGAAGCAATTGGACATCAACATACCCCTGGTTGAAGCCCTACAACAAATGCCCAATTACACCAAGTTCATGAAAGGCATTCTCACAAAGAAGAAGAGGTTGGGAGAATTTGAGATTGTTGCTATGACAAAGGAATGCGGTTTAATGCTGCAGAACAAGGTACCTCAGAAAATGAAGGACCCAGGCAGTTTCACAATTCTTTGTTCCATAGGGAATACTTATTGTGGTAAGACTTTGTGTGACCTTGGAGTCAATATCAATTTGATGCCAATGTCTATTTTCAGGAAATTGGGAATTGGTGAAGCAAGACCAACTACAGTAACTCTGCAATTGGATGACAGATCCATTGCCTACCATGAGGGAAAGATTGATGATGTGTTAATCAGGGTGGACAAGTTTGTTTTCCCAGTTGACTTCATTATTCTTGATTTTGTAGCTGACAATGAAGTCCAATTGTTAATCAATATGGCACCTCAAGAGGGGGGGGGGGGGGGGGGGGTGAATTAAGGTTTAATCACTTTCTTAGAAACTTTGGTTTCTTAAAAATATTGTTCAAGCAACACTATGTATAACGCAAAGAAATTGATTAGAAGAAGAGAATGATTATGTATGATTGTCAATTAAAAATCAGAGTATTAAATCCACTATAATTAATCAAATACAATAAAGAACAACAATTGAACAATAATTGCAAGAACTAGAAGAGTGACAGAAAGAGAAGTTCACACAAACGATTTTGCTGGTTCGATCAGAACCTGAGTGATCTACATCCAACTCTCAAGAACCTTGAGAGATTCCACTATTTGAAAATTGTTTACAGTATTACAATTTACAAACTCTAAAGGATACCCCACCTTTTACCTTTGATTATTTTGAGATGCCCCACTCAAAATAATCCTTACCTCCTAAGGATGCCTCACCATAGATTCAAGGATTCCCCACCTTGGCTTCAAGGATTCCCCACCTTGAAATTGATTTGGATACCCCACCAAATCAATGAAGCAACTCTCCTATTGCTTACAAGAAAATTGTTTCCAAAGAGAAATACAAGAGAAATTATAATTGCCTTTTTCAAATATAAGTATGAAAGCTCTAATGATTTTTGTGGAGCTATTTTGGCAGAGTTTTGTTAGCTCAAAAAATCTTTAATTTTCGTGCCAAAGTAACCCCTATTTATAGAGAAAAGGTTTAGAAGAGATTTTTAAAATTTGAAATTTTTTAAATTCTGTTTTTACTAAAGTAGTCGACTACTTTATAGTTGTAATCAACTACTTTGGTGTAACAAAACCAAGATTCAAGAATTTCAGCTGAGTAGTAGACTACCTGACTAAAATAGTCAATTACTCAAAAAAGTAGTCGACTACTTTGATTCAAACACGTTTCTGGAATGCTGAAGAACAAAGTAGTTGACTGCTTAACCCAAGTAGTCGACTACTTGCCTTTTTTCACATGAAAAATCAATTTTTTCTTTTCAAAGGCAAGTCTAGAAACTTGTTTTAAATTTCTTGAATCAAATTAAAATATTCTTCTAATCATTTTAACTCTAAAATACTTATTACATCACTTACAACTTATACTTCAATCTTAAAGGCAATTTTACAAAATATTCCTTAAGAAAATATTAAACCCTTCAACAATTGGAGTTTCTTCCTTTGGTGTGAATTTGGAGATCATCAAAACCATATGTTGAACTTCACCCATTATCCTTGGAAGGCCCTTTCTTGCAACAGGAAGAACATTGATAAGTGTCCAGAAAGGAGAGCTTACTATGAGGGTTAATGATCAGCAAGTTACTTTTAATATCTTCAATGCCTTGCAATATCCTGATGAGGAGATGGAGAGCTGTTCTGCTATTACTGGTATTGAATCCCTTGTGCAAGAGCAACTTCTAGCAGCAAGGGAATGTTTAGAAACAGAATCTGGAATTCATGATGAATATGATTCTGGGAATGAAGAACTGAAGATTCTAGTTGAAGAGAAAATGGCACACAGATCTTGGATCAGAAGATATGAGTCCCTGGAGGTGACTGAGGATACCTTTAAAGAGAATGTCCCCTCCATTGAAAGACCTCCCACCCTTGAATTGAAGCAGTTCCCCATTCATCTGAAATATGCTTATCTGGGAGAACAGGATACCTTTCCTATCATTATATCTTCTTTCCATACTTCTGATCAGGAAATCAGTCTCATTTCAGTTTTGAAGAAGGACAAGAAGGCTATTGGATGGCAAATGGCAAATATCAGAGGAATCAGTCCTAGCCTATGTATGCACAAAATTTTCTTAGAAGAAAATGCCAAGAGTAGCATTGAAGGTCAGAGAAGATTGAATCCTTTAATGAAAGAAATAATGAAGAAAAAAATAATCAAATGACTTGATGCAGGAATCATTTATCCCATTTCAGACAGTGTGTGGGTTAGCCCTGTGCAGTGTGTGCCAAAGAAGGGTGGAGTCACTGTGGTAAAGAATGAGAAGAATGAACTTATTCCCACAAGAACAGTCACAGGGTGGAGAATATGCATGGATTACAAAAAGCTGAACAAGGCCACAAGGAAGGATCACTTTCCACTACCATTCATTGATCATATGCTTGATAGGTTATCTGGTAGAGAATTTTATTGCTTTCTAGATGGTTACTCAGGCTACAATTAGATAGCAGTGGCACTAGAAGATCAGTAGAAGACCACCTTTACTTGTCCATATGGTACATTTACTTTCAGAAGAATGCCTTTTGGGCTCTGCAATGCTCCAGCAACTTTTCAGAGATGCATGATGGCTATTTTATCTGATTTCATTGAGAAAACTATGGAGATTTTCATGGATGATTTTTCAGTATTTGGGGATTCATTCATGGGATGCTTGAACAGCCTAGAGCAAGTACTGGACAGATGTTAAGATACCAAATTAGTTTTGAATTGGGAGAAATGTCATTTCGTGGTCAAGGAAGGAATTGTGTTAGGCCACAAGATGTCAAAGAAGGGATTGGAGGTGGATAAGGCAAAAATTGAAGTGATTGAAAAACTTCCACCACCTAACTCTATTAAAGGCATCAGAAGTTTCTTAGGCCACGCTGGTTTCTATAGAAGATTCATCAAAGACTTTTCCAAAATATCCAAGCCATTTGTGTAAATTGCTTGGAGCATGATAGTGCATTTGACTTCACAACTTGAATGCTTATCGACTTTTGAAACTCAAGAAAGCTCGATCACCGCACCGATAATAGTAGCCCCATTGGGAGAAGCCATTTGAATTGATGTGTGATGCAAGTGACTTTGTAGTGGGTGCTATTCTAGATCAAAGGCATAACAAAATCTTCCACACTATCTATTATGCCAGCAAAACCCTCATCGATACTCAAGAAAATTACACTACTACAGAAAAAGAATTGTCGGCAGTTGTGTTTGCTTTTGACAAATTCAGACCTTATTTGGTAGGAACCAAGGTTGTGGTGTACACTGATCATGCAGCCATCAAGTACCTCATTGATAAGAAGGATGCAAAGCCAAGGTTGATTAGATGGGTCCTAGTGCTCCAAGAGTTTGATTTGGAGATTAACGACAAGAAGGGTATTGAGAATCAAGTAGCTGATCATCTTTCCAGAATTATTGAAGGAGAAGAAGCCAAGCCTCAAAGAGAAATCAAATAAAATTTTCCTAATGAACACCTGCTGATGATAGGAGATGCTGCAGCAACCCGGTACGCTGACATGGTGAATTTTCTGGTAAGTGGGGTAATTCCAGTGGAAATGAATTCCCAACAAAAAGGAGATTTTTACATCAAGCTAAGCATTTTTACTGGGATGAACCCTTCCTGTACAAAAGAAACCAAGACCAGATCATGAGGAGATGTGCTGCTGAAGAAGAAATGAAAGATATACTGAGTGGTTGTCATGCTGCCCCTTATGGTGGTCACTTTGGAAGGAACAAAACTGCTGCAAAGGTCCTGCAGTCAGGGTATTTTTGGCCCACTTTCTTCAGAGATGCACAAGAATATGCCAAGAACTGTGACAGATGTCAGAGGGTAGGAAATATTTCCAATAGACAAGAAATGCCACTCAACACTATTTTGGAGATTGAATTGTTTAATGTGTGGGGCATAGATTTCATGGCCCCCTTCCCTGTCTCTTATGGAAATGCCTACATCCTAGTAGAAGTGGATTATGTCTCCAAATGGGTAGAAGCAGCAGCTTTGGCCTCTAATGATGCCAGAGCAGTCACCAAGTTCTTGGACAAGAACATATTTACCAGGTTTGGCAGTCCTAGAGCTATAATCAGTGATGAAGGCTCTCATTTTTCAAACAAGCTGTTGGCCAATTTACTTGCAAAGTAAAGAGTGAAACACAAGGTGGCTACTGCCTATCACCCTCAAACTAGTGGCCAAGCTGAAGTCTCCAACAGAGAAATCAAAAGGATCCTTGAAAAAAAATGGTGAATCCTTCAAGGAAGGATTGGTCCTTACATTTAGATGATGCTCTCTGGGCCTACAGAACTGCCTTTAAAACTCCAATTGGCATGCCTCCTTACAGATTGGTGTATGGTAAAGCTTCCCATTTACCAATAGAGATGAAACACAAGGCATTATGGGCCATTAAGAAGTTGAATTTTGATGCACAAGCAGCTGGAGAGGCGAGACTGATGCAACTGAATGAACTTGAAGAGTTCAGGCTCTTTGTTTATGAGAATACTGAAGCATATAAGAGCAACGTCAAGGCCTGGAATGATCAGAAAATCCAACCCAGGGAACTAGTTGAAGGCATGCAAGTGCTCTTGTTCAATTCCAGATTAAAATTGTTCCCTGAGAAATTGAAGTCAAGGTGGTCTGGACCCTTTAAATTGATCAAGGTCTACCCTCATGGAGCTGTGGACTTGCTTGATGAAAACTCTGGAAGGGAGTTCCAAGTCAATGGACAAAGGGTAAAGCAATATTGGGGTGAGCCTTGTGCCAGAATGAAGGCCACTATCCATCTTGCAGACCCTTAGTCAAAAGTGTGGAGTCAGGCTGAGGGCATTAAACCAAGTGCTACTGGGAGGGAGCCTATCTTTATATCCTTTGTTTTATCAATTAATTTTAGTTAATTAGTTTTAATTAATTCTAATTAGTTTTAATTAGTGTTATTTTAGAATAAATATATGCTGCTAACATGTGAGTGCAGACTGAAGCAATTTTAGCCCAAAGGTTGTGCTGGAATGTGGGTCAATGTGGTCCAATCGAGCCCATTTAACAGAGCTTTGGGTGGTGTTGGTTGGTACAACACGTGGAAGTGTTGGGCTTGAATTAATTTAAAATTTGAACTCAAAAGCTGAAAGGTTTTGGCGGGAGGAGTTAAAAGAAAACGTGGGGAATGAAGCTTGCCTAAAACCACCCATATATGACTACCCTTGCCTCCACCACTCACGTCTGCCCATGACCTTTCACCTCAACCTTCTCCTCTCTATTAAAGCAACTCTACCATATCCCTTTCCCCTCACTCGTCCCTACCACCCGAACCCTATTTTGCTCTCAACTGTCCCTTTCACCTACTAGAAACCCTACCTGCAACTTTTCAACCTACAAGGTACAATGAAGAAGATCAAAACCTAAATCTCGAAAACCAAGACCACTGTCCCTACCTCTGACTCATTTGAGGACCCTACCAACACCTTTGCTGATGAGGAGAGCATGTCAAAATATGAAAAATAAGTTGTCAAACTGAGGTTCCATTTGGAGAAAGGCTTCTTGTTGACGGATCTAGGCAAGTATACCTAGTCGTACAAGTAATACGGTGGTGAGACCATTTTATCGTTCCCACGAGGATTGTGACAAGTACTAGCACGTACCGAATCAATTACTATCTAAGCGGATATTTGGATTGAAGGGGGCTGAATACTAAATACCAAGCCAAATCAGATTCAAAACCTAAAATAAACAAATTAAAAAGAAAAGTTCTTTGAGGATTTCTGTCGAACACTTGGAAGGCAGTAAAAGAATTCTTCAAATCTATGAACGATGTTGGGATTAGGTTCACTAAACTTCATCCCTATGCAATGAAATGACTAATAAACAATTTCTACTTCAATTTTGACAATCAATCCACTAGATTACTCAAGCCCCGATTCCGTGGATGACAAGAGCCTAAATACACTAATAGACCCTAATTCCTTAGGTGGCCTAGATTAATGAATTTGCATGATGATTAGGGATTACACGATTGCTTATAAACCTAAATCCATTCCTAGATACAATGTTTACTAGGTGGTTGATTTCAGTTCTCGTTCTAATACGAATTTTCCAATTGCATACCAAAACAATAATCAAGTCATGGGGGTGCTAGCCACAACAAGCATTAGGCATAGAAATCAATCACTCATAAGGAAGCAAAAACTGTATTACAAGATCACATCAAATACATGGATAATTCAGAAATAGCTACACCTAACCCCAACAATGGGAGTTTAGCTACTCATGATCATAGCCAAAACCACAGAAATAGAGGTGAAAAAGAGAAGAGACTCCATAGAATCCTTGTGCAACTGCCCCTGGTTCAGCGAGACTGTTTGAGGGTTTCCATAAACTCGTTCCTTATGTTTTGCCTGTGCCTTTTTATAAATCAGGATTCGCGTCATGACCGTGATCCGTGACACTTTTTGCCTTGGGCGTGCTTTCAAAATATGTTTGTCATGGCCGTGACACTCGTCACGGCTAGGCCGTGATCACTTCTGTCTCCACCAATTGGTCTGTCACGGCCGTGATAGGCATCACGGCTAGGCCGTGACAGATTCTGCCTAGGAGGGTTCTGATTCAGTTAGCATGTCACGGCCGTGATGGGAATCATGGCTAGGCCGTGACAGCTTCTGACTTCTGCCTTCTTTCTTCTCAATTATTGCTCGATCACGGCCGTGATGGTCATCACGGCTAGGCCGTGATAGGCTCTGCTTGGGTCATTTTCTTCACTTTTCAAGCTCTGTCTTCATCCAAGCTCCATCATGGCTAATCTTGAGCATTTTTCTTTAAATTCCTGCAAAACAACACCAAGAAACCGCCTCACCCATTCCAAGGTAAAAACTAATAAAAATCAAACTAATCATGCCTAAACTATATGAAAATGCATGCAAAAATGTACATGAAATATGATGCAAAATCACACTATCAAATCACCCCAAGCTTATTCATTTGCTTGTCCTCAAGCAATCACTAAGGCCAGAAGAGATAAATAATCAAAGCATGGATAGTGAACCAAGAACCCGAGTAAATAATTCAAGTAACAGGCATTTCAAATAATTCAGCAAGAGACAATCAGTTTCAAGTCCAATTAGAAGCTTAGGTTTCTTAGACTTATATTCTCACTGATTCGGGCACTCTTTCTCACCTGAAACTCACCCCAAGCTTGTTCATTTGCTTGGATCTCTTTCTCGCCTCACTCAAGTGTTCAAGGATATATGACAATTCGCTCCATTTTCCTCAAGGAATGAATTCTACCATAGGCTTGACTACAACCAAATCTCTACTTTATTAATGAAAACAATTAAGAATCAAGAGGTCTTTACTTTGGTTGTAACGTGGCCATGGGATTTTTCGTTAGGTGGGGAAGTCAAGAAAAGGACATTTCAAAAGGCTACACAAAACATCAAGCATTGCAAATCATGACACCTTCTAAAATACCTTTTTGGGTTTCGATTTACTTTTGCCACCTTTCTTTCTTTCTTTTCATTTTATTTCTCACTTTATTTTGTCATTCCCTTCTTTATTTATATTCCTTTTTCTTTTATTTTTCTTTTTATTTGGAGAAGGGGAGATTTTTCAGCTCAAGAGAAACATTTTTCTGATTTTCTCATCCCATACTTTTTCAACTACCTTTTTACCCTTTGTGCAATACTTTAGAAGGTGCCCTATCAAGGATCATTCATCAATAAGTTTCAAGGTACCAAGAAAAGTCTTTTATTCTTGCAGGCTCAAAATCGGGCAACTAAGGGGTAGCATTTGATCAATCAAAGCTCAGAAGGCTGGAAAAATACCTAGTACCTCAATCATTTTCAAAAAAATGTTTTCAAAAATTTTTAAGCTTCGAAATGGTTTCAAGTCAAGTTCTAGAGAATACAAACCAAGAGGAATAACACTCTATCAGCAAGAATGGGGTAGATTTAGTGAGTACCCCTTTTTGGCTCAAAATCTCACATTTTGTAGTTCAAGAATCAATGAGAAACCCAAATCTACGAAACCACATGCTAATCATCAACTATCACAGATCATCTCAAGCATTTTTCATTTGTAGCCTCATCACAAGAATAAACAGAATTGGGTTCAAGAATTCACTGTCTCAAGTTATTTGGCACTTAGTTCTCACAATCGGATGCAACATCTAGACAAGGGGTAATCTAATCATGTGATCATGTCAAGCTATGCCTATATGAATGCAACATGCAAAATGCACAAGTATGCAAAAATACCCCTACCCCAAGCTTAAAAATTTACATTGTCCCCAATGTAAACAATCAAGTCGGAGAGAGGAGAAAAACTGGAACGACTTACCGAGGCGGTAGCGGGTGCCGGCTCACATGCCTAGTCAGAAGGAATTGCATGAAAACTGGGTCACGGCCGTGATGCATTCTGGTCCATAGGGGCAGCCTGTCATGGCCGTGACCTCCATCACGGCTAGGCCGTGATGCTCTCTGATCTTCAATTCTGGCTCATCACGGCCGTGACCAGTGTCACGGCCTGGGCGTGATGGTTGCTGGCTTTGTTGTCTCTGCCCTTTTTGCTTCTCCTTCCCCCTTACCCTGAAACCACTTAACCAAACTATTAATTTATGATCTTTTTCCTCTTGATCTTCTCAAATTATTCAAGAGGGAAAAATCAAAAAAAAAAAAAAAAAGGAAAATGAAAAGAAAACTTGGGTTGCCTCCCAATAAGCGCTTCTTTAACGTCACTAGCTTGACGGGTAGGTGACCTCAAGGATCATGAAAGTGCACAGCTGAGATCAATCTCTCGATGTCACCACCCAAGTAGGCCTTGAGTCTTTAGCCATTGACTTTGAAGGTCCTTTTTGAAATAGGATCCTCCACTTCTACAGCTCCATGAGGTGAGATTTCCTTGACAATGAACGGTCCCGACCATTTAGACTTCAACTTGCCCGGAAACAATCTCAGCCAGGAATTGAATAATAAAACTTGTTGTCCCGGCTGAAATGTTTTTATGACAATCTTCTTGTCATGGTAGGTCTTGACTCTCTGCTTGTAAATAGCTGCATTCTCATATGCATTAAGGCGCATCTCCTCTAACTCATGCATCTGATTCACTCTTTTCTCACCCGCCAGAGTGGCATCAAAATTCAAGAACTTCAATGCCCAAAAAGCTCGATGCTCCAACTCTACGAGTAGATGAAATGCCTTCCCATAGACCATCTGAAACGAAGATAACCCCACAGAAGTTTTCAGTGCAGTCCGGTAAGCCCACAAGGCATCGTCAAGCTTCCTTGCCCAATCTCTTCTTGAAACGGCCACAGTCTTTTCCAGAATTTTCTTAATCTCCCGGTTGGAGACCTCCGCTTTCCCATTTGTTTGCGGATGATATGGGGATGCCACCTTATTCCTCACATCATACTTGGTCAATAAGTTTCTCAGTTGTGAGTTGCAAAAATGAGATCCCCCATCACTTATAAGGACCCTTGGGACACCGAACCGGGCAAAGATGTTCTTCTTGATGAATTTAATCACTGTCTGGGCATCATTCTTCTGTGTTGCAATGGCCTCCACCCATTTGGAAACATAGTCAATGACCACCAAGATATATTGATTGGAGAATGAAGGTGGAAGTGGACCCATAAAGTCTATGCCCCAGCAATCAAATACCTCAACCTCCAATATGTTCTGCAATGGCATCTCATCCCTTTTTGAAATGTTCCCGGTCCTTTGGCCCTTCTCACAACTCTTCACATGATTGAAAGAGTCCTTGAAGATTGAGGGCCAAAAGAGCCCAGATTGGAGGACCTTTGCAGCTGTCCTATCCCCATTGTAATGTCCACCATATGGCGAGTTATGACAATGCCACAAAATTTTCCTTGCTTCCTCTTGACTAACGTACCTCCTCCATAAGCCATCCGGTCCAACCTTGAACAGAAATGGGTCATCTCACATGAAATGGTTGGCATCCCGGAAGAATTTCTTCTTTTGTTGCCAAGTGAGGTGCTCTGGAACAATATTGGCTGCCTTGAAATTTGCCATGTCGGCAAACCATGGTCTTTCATGCACCAGAAGTAAAGCCTCATCTGGGAACTCATCCCGAATGTCCTTCTCTTGTGCAGCCACCTCTTCATTCACCAACTGGGACAAGTGGTCAGCCGCCACATTCTCGCTGCCCTTTTTGTCCTTGATGACTAAGTCAAACTCCTGCAACAATAGAATCCACCTTATGAGTCTTGGTTTAGAATCTAACTTAGTCAACAAATATTTAATTGCAGCATGATCAGTAAAAACAGTGACTTGTGAACCAATTAAGTAGGAACGAAATTTTTCCAATGCAAACACTATGGCCAGCAACTCTTTTTCGGTTGTTGCATAATTTACTTGGTTCTCATTGAGAACCTTGCTAGCATAGTGAATGACATGGAAAAATTTTTCCCTCCGCTGTCCCAAAACTGCCCCAACTGCGTAGTCACTGGCATCACACATTAATTCAAATGGTGACTCTCAGTTGGGTGCAACAAGAATGGGAGCGGTGATCAACTTTTCTTTCAAAACCTGAAAAGAGGTAAGACAAGCAGTATCAAACACAAATGGTGTGTCCTTGTTCAAAAGGCCACACAACGGCTTGGCTATCTTTGAAAAGTCCTTGATGAACCACAGGTAAAAGCCTGCATGCCCAAGGAAACTCCGCTCACCCTTGACATTCACTGGTGGAGGTAGTTTCTCAATCACATCAATCTTGGATTTATCCACTTCGATCCCCTTAGCTGAAATTTTGTGCCCAAGCACAATGCCTTCCTGCACCATAAAATGACACTTCTCCCAATTTAAGACTAAATTGGTGTCCATGCACCTCTTTAACACAGCAGCAAGGTTAGACAAACAATTATCATAAGAGGAATCGAAAACAGAAAAATCATCCATGAAAACCTCAATGTATTTTTCTACCATATCAGAGAAAATGCACAGCATGCACCTTTGAAATGTCGCAGGCGCATTACAAAGTCCGAAAGGCATCTTCCGATAGGCAAAAACTCCAAAAGGGCATGTGAATGCAGTTTTCTCTTGGTCTTCCAGGTTAATCGCAATTTGGTTATAACCCGAATAACCATCCAAGAAACAATAGTAAGCTTGCCCGCCCAGCCTCTCCAACATCTGGTCCATGAATGGAAGTGGGAAGTGATCCTTCCTAGTAGCTTGATTAAGCTTCCGGTAATCTATACACATTCGCCAACCGGTGACCGTTCTAGTTGGGATCAACTCATTCTTCTTGTTGTGCACGACGGTCATGCCACCTTTCTTTGGAACCACTTGTACCGGACTCACCCAAGCACTATCGGAAATCGGATAGATCATTCCATCTTCAAGGAGTTTCAGCACCTCCTTCCTGACCACTTCTTTCATTGTAGGATTGAGCCTCCTCTGCGGTTGGACCACCGGTTTAAATTCAGCCTCCATCATGATCTTGTGGATACAAAACGTGGGGCTAATACCCTTCAAATCTGAGATGGACCATCCAATAGCTGTTTTATGCTCTCGAAGCACCCTTACAAGTTTCTCCTCTTCCAATTTGGACAATACATTGGTCACTATGACAGGGTCTTCATCATTCTCCCCAAGAAAGACATACTTCAAGTGGGGAGTTAGCGGCTTAAGCTCTAACTCGAGCTTCTCTTGGACTTCATCCTTTTCGAGCTCTTCCTTCTTAGTGTTGACAGCAAGTAGCTTGGGTTGAGCTTCCAAATCACACAAACAGTCTTCTATTTCCTTCTCCTCTTCCTCATCAAGATTTTCAATAGAATTCACAATTACCTTCTTAAGAGTAGAGGAATGGTGCTGCCGTGCAAAGGCTTCTTTAGCCACTACTTCCACAAAGTCCATGCGGAAACAATTCTCTTCATCACTCGAGTGATGCATAGCTTCAAATACATTAAAAGTGACCTCTTCATCTTGCACTCTGAGTCGAAGCTGGCCTTTTTGCACATCTATCAAAGCACGACCAGTTGCTAGAAAAGGTCTCCCCAATATAAGTGGAACTTCTGCATCCTCCTCCATGTCTAGTATCACAAAATCCGCTGGGGAGATAAACTTGTCCACTTTAACCAACACATCTTCCAGAATACCATAAGGACGCTTGATTGATCTGTCTGCTAGTTTCAATGCCATCCTTGTTGGCTTCACCTCACCATCTCCAAGCTTGTTCAAAATTGAAAGCGGCATCAAATTGATACTCGCTCCCAAGTCACACAAGACCTTCCCAATAGCAACACTCCCAATAGTGCAAGGGATTGTAAAACTACCAGGATCTTTAAGCTTTGGAGGTAGCTTCCTTTGAAGTATCACACTACACTCTTCTGTCAAGGCAACAGTCTCACCTTCTTTGAACTTTCTTTTCTTCGTGAGCAACTCCTTCATGAATTTTGCATAAGTGGGCATCTGCTCTAGTGCTTCAGCAAAGGGTATGTTAATCTGTAGCCTCTTGAAGATGTCAAGAAACTTGGCAAACTGTTCTTCCTTCTTCTTTTTCTTGCTCAAATGAGGATATGACAACTTCACATAAGAGGGGATCTCTTGAGGCTTGTCTCCATCTTTCAAAATCTGACTTTTAGTCCTCCTCAAAATCGAATTCTCATCCACTAGCTTCTCCCTCTTGTCTTTTTCACTTTCTTTTTCTTCCTCCTCTACTACAACCTCTTTGCCTTTTTCTTTATTCAAATCAGATTTTTTAGCAATCACCTCTGTTTTTTCATCAACTCTCTGATTTTTCACCAAAGGCTCGCCACTCTCTTCCTCGAGGCTTTTACCACTCCTCAAAACAATAGCCTTACAATGCTCCTTAGGATTAGTTTGAGTATTACCTGAAAAACTACTGCTAGATTGCCCCGCTAGTTGCTTTGCAATTTGTCCAACTTGAACCTCCAAGTTCTTTATAGAAGCATCGGTGTTTTTCTGGTTTGATATGGACATTTGCATGAACTGATTGAGAGTGTTCTCCAAGATAGAAGTCCGGTCTTGAGGTGGTTGTGTAGGAAGGGGCTTGCTTGCTTGTCCGGCATCTTGTTTCCAACCAAAATTTGCTTGATTCCTCCACCCTTGGTTGTAGTTGTTAGGGTATTGGTTGTTGCCTTGACGCCCATAGTTCCCCATATAATTGGCTTCCTCATGGGAACTAGGTGTTGCCTCACATCTTCCATTATCATGATCACCTCCACAAAAATCACACCGCATTACCTGTTGATGTGGCATGGCTGTCCCTTGAATAGTTTGGAGTTGTTGTGGGAGTTGAGCTAGTTGCTTGGTGATGGACTCCAATTGTTGTGTCATGAGCTTATTCTGAGCCAAAAGTGCAGTTTGTGAATCTAACTCCAACATTCCCCTTCTTGGTGTGGGACGCCGATCATGATGCATCAAATAGTCATTAGATGCCATAGCCTCTATCAAAATCAGTGCTTCCTCAGCTGTCTTTGTGGTCATGGACCCTCCAGCTGAGGCATCCAACATATACCTGGTTGACGGTCTCAATCCATTGCAAAATGTTTGCATTTGGGTATGACCATCAAACCCATGATTTGGACATCTTCGGAGTAATTCCTTGAACCTCTCCCAGGCGTCATGAAGAGTCTCACCTTCTTGTTGAGCAAAGCTTATGATATCACCCCTTGTCTTTACAAATCTTGAGGTGGGGAAGAATCTTGCCATAAATTTTGCCTCTAAGTCATCCCATGTGGTGATGCTCCCCCTTGGATGAGATTGGAGCCAAGCCTTGGCCCTATCTCTTAGAGAGAAGGGAAATGCCCTTAGGCGAATTGCATCCTCAGAGGCACCATTGTGCTTCATAGTATCACATATCTCAATGAAGTTGGAGATATGACAATTGGGATCCTCCTTTTCCAACCCGACAAATTGATTTTGTGAAACCAAATTCAAGAGAGCTGGCTTTATTTCAAAATTGTTGCAGTTAATTGGGGGCCTCACTATGCTAGTGACATGACGATTGACATTTGTATTGCCGTAATCCCCAAGTGTCCTCCGTGGCGGAGTACCTTCACTATTGCCTGCCATCCCTAGTTTTTCTTGATGAACTTGAGAGGTGGAAGTCTCTTGTTATTCTTCTTGTTGTTCTAACAGTTTCTGCTCTCTTGCTTGCCTCTGATTCCCTCTAGCTGTTCTTTCTATTTCAGGATCGTAGAGGAGTTGGTCAGCCGGGGTAGTACCTCGCATGCACAAACAGTCTAGCAACCAAGATTGTTAGCAGCAAATGTCAGCAAATAGAAAAAAAAACCAGAAAAATGACAGCAAAACAAAAATGAAAAATGTGACAGCAACAGATTATAACAGAATTTTTTTTTGCTTAAATTAGTAACCGAAATGAGTATGCTAATATTGAAACACAATCCCCGTCAACGGCGCCAAAAACTTGTTGACGGATCTAGGCTAGTATACCTAGTCGTACAAGTAATACGGTGGTGAGACCGTTTTATCGTTCCCACGAGGATTGTGAGAAGTACTAGCACGTACCGAATCAATTACTATCTAAGCGGATATTTGGATTAAAGGGGGCTCAATACTAAATACTAAGCCAAATCAGATTCAAAACATAAAATAAACAAATTAAAAAGAAAAGTTCTTTGAGGATTTCTGTCGAACACTTGGAAAGCAGTAAAAGAATTCTTCAAATCTATGAACGATGTTGGGATTAGGTTCACTAAACTTCATCCCCATGCAATGAAATGACTAAGATACAGTTTCTACTTCAATTTTGACAATCAATCCACTAGATTATTCAAGCCCCGATTCCTCGGATGACAAGAGCCTAAATCCACTAATAGACCCTAATTTCTTAGGTGGCCTAGATTAATGAATTTGCATGATGATTAGGGATTACACGATTGCTAATGAACCTAAATCCATTCCTAGATACAAGGTTTGCTAGGTGGTTGATTTCAGTTCTCGTTCGAATACGAATTTTCCAATTGCATACCAAAACATTAATCAAGTCATGGGGGTGCTAGCCACAACAAGCATTAGGCATAGAAATCAATCACTCATAAGGAAGCAAAAACTGTATTACAAGAATGGGAGTTTAGCTACTCATGATCATAGCCAAAACCACAAAAATAGAGATGAAAAAGAGAAGAGACTCCATAGAATCCTTGTGCAACTGCCCCTGGTTCAGAGAGAGTGTTTGAGGGTTTCCAAAAACTCGTTCCTTCTATTTTGCCTGTGCCTTTTTATAAATCAGGATTCGCGTCACAGCCGTGATGGCCATCACGGCCAGGCCGTGACGCTTTTTGCCTTGGGCGCGCTATCAAAATATGTTTGTCACGGTCGTGACACTCATCACGGCTAGGCCGTGATCACTTCTGTCTCCACCAATTGGTCTGTCACGGCCGTGATGGGCATCACGGCTAGGCCGTGATGGGCATCACGGCTAGGCCGTGATGGGCATCACGGCTAGGCCGTGACAGATTCTGCCTAGGAGGGTTCTGATTCAATTAGCATGTCACGGCCGTGATGGGAATCACGGCTAGGCCGTGACAGCTTCTGACTTCTGCCTTCTTTCTTCTCAATTATTGCTCGATCACGGCCGTGATGGTCATCACGGCTAGGCCGTGATAGGCTCTGCTTGGGTCATTTTCTTCACTTTTCAAGCTCTGTCTTCATCCAAGCTCCATCATGGCTAATCTTGAGCATTTTTCTTTAAATTCCTGCAAAACAACACCAAGAAACCGCCTCACCCGTTCCAAGGTAAAAACTAATAAAAATCAAACTAATCATGCCTAAACTATATGAAAATGCATGCAAAAATGTACATGAAATATGATGCAAAATCACACTATCACTTCTTGCTCCTCGATGATGACCACTAAGGTCTCACTGAGGAGGTGGCTAAAGTGATTGATACCCACTAATGGAAGAAGTTTGCTGCTCACCCCCGGGACCCTATAGCTCCATTTGTGAGGGAGTTCTATGCCAACCTCACCTCACCTCAACAGAAGCATGTCATGGTAAGGGGGTCCAAGGTCTCGTTCTCTTCTCCCACTATGAATAGATGTTGGGGGTTTAAGGAGGTTGAAGTTGAGTACAACACCAAGCTGGCAGGAATCGAGGAAACTACCCTAAATGATATGATGAAGTCACAGTAGAGGGTGCTGAATGGATCCAACAGGATGATAACTGGAAGATCGCAAGGCCTGACCTCACTCCCTTGACCAAAGTTTGGTATCACATTATCAGGCACAAGATACTCCCCACCGCTCACTTGGAAACAGTCAATAAAGAGAGGCTCGTTCTCCTCTATTGCATCCTCAAGGGGAAGAAGATCAATTTGGGCAAGCTAATCGAGAAGGAAATCATTTCCTGTGCTTTCAAGCCAAAAGGGCTTTTGTTTTTCCCTTCATTGATCACTTCCCTGTGCTTGAGAAGTGGAGTACAGGCACGCCCAGGAGATAAGGTCATTGCTAACAAGGGAGCTGTGGATTTTCTGGCAATCAAGAGAAGCAAGAACCTCCTTCTGGGTAGCAGGATTACCTAGAAGGTTTGGATCAGAAAGTTGATTTATGCTATGAGATGTTGTAGCATCATATGAAGCAGCAGCAGCTCTTTTGGGCATTCTCCAAGGAACAGCACCTGTGGCAGCACAAGACCTTTGAACTCAACAAATTTCAACAATCCAACCCAGTCCCCATGTTTCCTGAAGATGTTTTTGTACCGTTCAAGTAATCTCCCCCAGAACCTGAGAAGCAACCTCCGTCTGACAAGCAGCCTGCACCAGAAAACCAACCTGATAACACCCATGCCAACCAGAGTTTAAGTGAGCAATCTGTGAATAATAATGAAATCAGCTCTGATTGGACACCACCAGCACCACCTAGAGATCCCACACCGTCACCAGCACAACCAAGTGGCTCCAAGAAAGGCAAGGAGCAGATGGTTGAAGAAGAAACAGAAGCACCCCCTCCACCCAAGAAAGGAAGAATCAAGCACAGAGTCCTTCGTATGATCACGAAGACAAAGGCTGTGATAGAAGCTTTAAAGTCCAGTTCTGAATCTAGTGTGGATTCTGAGGACAACTTGCCCGTTATGAGCAGAGTTGGAACACTCAATTCCCTCAAGACTGCTAAGGCTCAAGCCAAAACTGGTGGAGGGGAGGATGTTAAAGCTGACAAGGAAACCAGTGCTGAGGTGGCAATTACCAAAGAGGTACCAGCAACAAGCAAGACTACTATGAAGCAATTGGCTAGAGGTGGCAATAGGAGGAGCAACTCTACATTGGCTCAGCTTTGAGCAGAAAATAAAACCCAAGGTGTTGTAGCATGCTACAACATCAGATGACGAGGATTCCCCCTATCTCTCTCAGTAGTTTAAGTTTCTGTTTTGCTAATGGTTGTAGTGGAGTAGGTTTGTCTGTTTTTAATTTAGTTGCAAATGATGTTTGTCTAACCCCCACTGTGTCAAACTGATTAATGATTAATGATGCAGTTGGGGGCCATTTTGGAAAGAAAAATGTCAATGAATGAATGAATGAATTGTGTTTGCCTTCCATGTGCATCTGATGAGGACAATCTATTTTTGCGAGTGACTGAGTGTTGTGTCAATGCATTATCATCCTTGATTAATCCCTTCTCACCACTAATTCACTAACTCAAAACTTATGCCTAAAAGAAAGACTGCATACAAGTTAACCAATCAACACGAGAATTGGGTTGCAAAGACCCTTTCTCAAGAATTGAGGGTGAGGCTTGTATAAGATTTCAACCTTAGTTTGGGGGTGTGTGAGACTAAATGAGATGCTGTAGCACTCTATAGCATCAATCCTGTGAGCTGTTGGACTTCAGAAGTTTCTTCCATCATATAGTCCATTCATGTGTCTTTCTCTGCAGAACTTACCTTATTTCTGTGATTAATTGTACACATCACTGATGCACACAACTATGCTTGAGGCACCTTTCTTGTTTTAACCACTGGGACTTAAAAGGTCAACCTTTCAATATTATCCTTGTTTGAACCCTTTTGCGCCTGGACCATTTTTTCTGTATTGAGCCACATTACAAACCCATTTCCCTGAAAAACAATGTAATACCCTTTTAGGCGGAGTTTGGGATTATTATTTATTTGTTCTGTGAAATTTTTCTCCTTAAAAAAAAGAAAAAAATGGTTGAGGACAACCACCGTCTAAGTTGGGGGGGTAGCTGTGCACCAAAGGAAAGAGAAAAACATACCAAATGAGCAATACGAAAAATTGCAGAAAAACAACAAGGTATGCTCAAAGTCAATGTTCTAAAAAAACAAAAACCATAATTAAAATAAAGCAGGTACCTCTTCTTTTAACAGTAAGGTGTGTTGAAATATGGAATTGACCAAGTTTGGGGGGATGATGTGGACAAGAGATCTTAAACTCCACCTAAGTTAGCTACTATCCAAACTCCACCTAAGTTATCTACTATCCAAATCATACCACACCTGAACTATAGCCCCATTACACCCAAACAAGCCCTCTTGCTGTGTGTAGTCATGTGAATGTGCTTTTGATTGATAGAAATTAGTCAAGCCTATGATAGAGTTGCAATTGAATGATGAATGAGTGATACACAGACAAAATCATAAAGTGAAGTGAAAAGAGTGAAGTGACAAATCTTCAAGTGTGTTAAAACCCCTTTTCTTAGGAAGACAATATGGTACACCTTCATCCTTATGTCCAAAGGAAAAAAGGGAAATGCACCTAAGAATCTGTTGAGAGGTGATTTGACTGGAGTTATCTTGATAAAGCTAAATTAAGAGTAAAAGGGAGCCACACACACACATAAAGGTGATTGGGGAGGAGTATTTTGTGTTGAACATGCTTTTGAAAAATATGCATCTGAGGACTGCCATGGAAGTTGCATAATGCTGTTTTGATTATGTTCACATTCTAATCTTGCTTATCAAGTGTCATTACTTGAGGACAAGCAATGATTCAAGTTTGGGGGAGTGATAACTCTTAGAAATAAGAGTTATTATTATCTTTTTAAATAAAACATTGTTCTTGTTTAGAGTAATCTGGTAAAATAAGTAGAGTTCTAATAAGAATTTGAGTCATTTTGCTGAAATTGTTTGAATGCTGAAAAAATGATAAATTTTGGAATTATATAACTGAAAAGATGTTTGAAGTGTTGAGCAGGAAAATCTGATATTTAAGTTGAGTGGAGCTGCTCTGGTAATGCTATGGAATGCTGCAGCTTCTGAAGACAGAATCACTACAAGACAAAAGAGTTGCTAGCTCATCGCACCTTCACTAAATGACAAAGAACCTGCAGCGTGCCCAAAACAAGGAAAGAAAAGTGCAACCCTCAGCTAGGTGTACTTGGGAATTGGGCCAAAGAATATTTTAATATTTGAATTTATGTAAAGCCCAAAAATGAGGTATGAGAGAGAATGTAAAAACCCTAGCTGGGGAGCACTAGTACAAATAGTGAAAAGTAGCCTACCTCAAGTGTCACTGTGGTATAGGGTACAACGGCCTCCATTTTCCATCATTGTCTCCTCTGTAATTTGTTTTACGCATTTATGCTTTCATTTTCCATTTTATTGACTTGTCTTATCATTATGCTCAATATGAGCTAATTTCCTTTATCTAGGATGCTATGATTTTGTAATTGATACTTAAGGGTGATTTATGCAAATGGATGTTACTCATTTTCCTTTATTTTGCGTGAATGCTATTTTAGTTTGGATTGATCAACTGAATTAAAATACTAGCTAGCTATGTTTGGAAAAGCTTAGTTAGTGGATTTGTTTAAAGGATAAAGTTAAAGTAATTAATTGGGAAATTAATTACTGTTGAATGAGGTAGGAATAGCCTTCAAGACTTTAAGTAGCTGGACATGCTTAACCTTATCTGAGTGGATTTAATTTGAACTTAGGAATAAGAAGCATTTAATGACACTCGGTATTTATTGTTGGAAAACAAAATTTATTTTCCTGGACTAAATGGTGTAGCATTATGAAGCATAAGTTACCCGGCAGTTAAAATTAGAAAGGATTAGTTTTCGTAGTCATTTACCCATCTCATTTGAAAACTCTATGTCATTGATTTACTACCTTGCAAATTGAATTACTGCTTGAGAATTAATTACTTTCTTTACTTTACTGCCTCAAATTATCTTTCGTTTATTATACTATTTAGAAAAGTTAAAACATAGAATTTATATTCAAATCATTTAAATCCTCGTTGGAATGATCTTTATTCACACTTTATTACTTGTATGATTGTGTTCACTTGCACACTCTGCACATATTCACAAAATATGGCAACACTTCTCCCACTGGAACTTGACAAAGCAGAACTCCCAAAAGGTTTTCTCTCGCTGCACTTGTTGCTGCAGCATATCTGTGAGTTGGTCCAACTTTTGCTCTAGCATCCCAGAGCAACCATGCTGCTTTGGGGTGCCTTCTCTAGGTAGTTTACTTGCACTTGCATCAGCTTTGTCATAGTTGGGGTACATCCTCAGGATACAGGTCATGTCAATGGGGCCTGAGTTTTTCTCTAACCCTTCTCAAGGATAATACTCCACACCTTGCTCTAGGTAGAGGTCAGTAATCAAGCATGGAAAAATCAGGTTTCCTTTCTTTTTCATGGCATAAGAGGAGAGAGAAGTTGGGGAGAGAAAGTGCCAAAGAAAGTGATACCAGATCTTCGCTAAGGGCTGCAGCATAGGTCTGGGGAGTTTTAGTTGGCCTGTAGTCTGCAGGATCCACTTGGCTCCAGCAACAGCTAAGTCCTTCTTTATCTGCTGCAGCCATTTGTCTGTCATTTTCTTCAATATTTCCTAGTATTCATCCTCTACATCATCCAGCCCAGTGCGGGGCCGATTGGTCCAGCGGAGAAGGAGACCTTCCCACCCCGTATCACCACAAAAGTTTGGGCTTCTGAACTGATGATGGCATATAACTCCCTTACCAACTAGGTACAGTAACCATCAGGGTGTTCCGCGAAGGTCTTCCACCTGTGATCTCTTATGACCTCTGCCAGCTCAGGCAATATTCCCCAGTTTACACCCTTCCCGTATTTGAATAATTTCTCTGGATGCAACTTGTGGCTTAGGGTTTCATTTTCAAATTTCTCTTAGGCCTCAACATTGATCCAAGAGGTAAGTTGGTCCTTCTCTGTACCAGAGGTGGGTGTGGTTGTCTTGGAAGCATGGTGCTTTACGCGGCCTCCCTTTTTGGTGGACATGGTGGTGTGGTTTGGTGAATTTAGGAAAGAATTTGGAGCGTTTAGGTTTTGTGGGCAGAGCAAAAGGAGAGTTCTGAGTGTGTAGTGGGTGAGTGAAGGGAGGGGGGCTATTTAATGTGTCAGGGTAGGGTGTGGGTTGGTTAGTTTGGGTGGTGAGGTATGGGAGAGAAGGCAATAAAGTGGGAGAGAGAGTGGGGCTGTACGGTTGGTCAATTATCATTGGAGCCTGTGATCTTCTCTCTCCACTTCCCATTATTTAATTCAATTCCAAAATTTTCAAAAACTGTCCAACTCACTCTAGCCGCAACAGACAAAAAATGTGTTGGCCCTCACCTTGAACCTATTCCAGGTATTGGTCCCTCACCTTCCTGCACACAGAATTTGGGAGCATGATGTTGCATTGCTCATGAAAGAAACCAGTACCTTTTCATGCTGCAGCCTGAACTCACTTCTTTCCTCCTTTACTTCCTGGTTATTTATTTCTTGGCCTTGTAATGCTCAATCACAACTAAATACTAATTGAATTTATTGATGGGCTACCTCCCATGAGCGCTTGGTTTATAAGGTCCTCGGCCAGACCATGTTGTAGCATCATTTAGTGTCATCCAGAGTGGTGGTGACCTTCATCCTGTCTAAAGGCTCACCAAAATAGTGCTTGATTCTTTGTCCATTACCTCGAATTCTCTACCACTCTCTGCATCTAGCAAATCCACAGCTCCATATGGATAGAATTTCATAATTTTGAATGTGCCAGACCACCTTGATTTAAGCTTGCCGGGGAAAAGCTTCAGCCTTGAATTGAACAACCTCACTTGTTCTCCTTCATGAAATGATCTGTGGTGGATCCTTTTGTCATGCCAAGCTTTGGTCTTTGCTTTGTAAGGCTCAACATTTTCATAGGAAAACAGCCAATGTTCATCCAGTTCATTAAGCTTTAGCATACGAGCTGCTCAAGCAGACTGAAGATCGAAGTTCAATTTTTAAACTACCCAAAAAGCTTTGTGTTGCAATTCCAAGGGCAAATGGCAAGCCTTCCCATACACAGTTTATATGGGGACATTCCCAAGGGGGTCTTGAATGCAGTCATGTATGCCCACAAAGCTTTATCCAGATGTGTGGACCAATCCTTCCTTGTGGGGTTAACCGTCTTTTCCAAGATTCTTTTGATTTCCCTGTTAGACAACTTAGTCTGCCCCTTAGTCTAGGGATGGTAGGAAGTGGCTACTTTATGTTTAACTCCATATTTTGCAAGTAGTCTGGATAATACTTGATTGCAAAAATGGGTACCTTCATCACTTATGATAGCTCTAGGGTTTCCAAATCTAGAAAAAAAAATTGTAAGAACTTTGTCACCACCCTAGCATCATTTTTTATTGTAGCCACAACATCCACCCATTTAGACACATAATCAACAGCTACTAGAATGTCGAGGTTGCCAAAGGAAGGAGGAAATGGTTCCACAAAGTCAATACCCCACATGTCAAAAAGTTCAATTTCTAAAATAGTGTTTAGGGGCATTTCATTTTTGTTAGACTAATTCCCTACCCTTTGGCACCTATCACAGTGTTTAACAAATTCATGTGCATCTTTAAATAGAGTAGGCTAGAATAAACCTGATTGGAGAACTTTGGCAGCAGTTCTCATGCCACCAAAGTGTCCTCCATATGCTGAAGCATGACACTGGGTCAGTATATCCTAGAACTCTTCATCTGCAGCACATCTTCTATTCAAACTATCTGGGCACATCTTGTAGAGGTATGGTTCATCCTAGACATATTGTTTTGCTTGATGAAAGAATCTTCTCTTTTACTGAGAGTTCATGTGTGGGGGAACCACACCACTAGCCAAAAAGTTCACTAGGTCAGCATACCATGGTGCTGCAGCATCCTGCATTGCCAGTAGTTGTTCATCAGGGAAAGACTCATCAATGGCTCTTCCCTTTGATGCTGCAACATCCTCTGGTAACCTTGAGAGGTGATCTACTACTTGGTTCTCCACTCCCTTCTTATCTCTGATCTCCAAGTCAAATTCCTGTAGTAATAGCAACCACCTTATGAGCCTTGGTTTAGCATCCTTCTTGTCAATAAAGTATTTGATGGCTGAGTGGTCAGTGTAAACCACTACTTTTGTACCAACACGATAGGATCTAAACTTCTCAAAGGCAAATACCACAGTTAGTAACTCCATTTTAGTGGTGGTATAGTTGATTTGAGCATCAATCAAGGACTTGCTTGCATAGTAAACAGGGTGAAATACCTTGTTATACCTTTGTCCCAGGACTGCTCCCACTGTAAAGTCACTTGCATCACACATAAGCTCAAAAGGTTTCTCCCAATCAGGAGGAACTATGATGGGTGCAGTGACGAGAGCACTTTTCAGGAGCTCAAATTCTTTCAAACATTCAGCTGTGAATTCAAAGGTTCTATCATGCTCTAGCAACTGACACAGTGGCTTGGAGATCTTGGAGAAATCCTTGATAAATCTTCTGTAAAAACCAGCATGGCCCAAGAATGGTGTCAGAGATATGGGAGGAGGCAGCTTTTCAATAACTGCTATCTTTGCTTTATCCACTTCAATGCCATTTCTAGAAATTCTATGTCCCAGCACAATTCCTTGTCACCATGAAGTGGTACTTCTCCCAGTTTAACACAAGATTAGTTTCTTCACATCTATCCAGAATTTGCTCTAAATTCACCAAACTGTTTTAGAAAGTTTCTCAAAACACAGAGGAGTCATCCATGAACACTTCCATGGACTTCTCAATCAAGTCAGAGAACATTGCCATCATACATCTATGGAAGGTTGCTGGAGCATTGCATAGGCCAAATGGCATTCTTCTGAAAGCAAAGGTTCCATAAGGACAAGTGAACGTTGTTTTCTCCTGATCCTCTGGTGCCATAGCAATTTGATTGTATCCAGAATAGCCATCCATGAAAATGTAGAAATCCTTTCCAGCCAATCTATCCAGCATTTGATCAATAAATGGCAAGGGGAAGTGATCTTTTCTAGTTTCCTTATTCAGCTTCCTGTAATACATGCAAATCCTCAAACCAGTTACAGTTCTTGTTAGAATGATTTCATCTTTTTCATTTGTAATAACAGTTACACCCCCCCCCCCCCTTCTTGGGCACACACTGGATGTGGCTCACCCACACACTATCTGAGATGGGGTAGATGATGCCAGCATCCAGCCATTTAATAATCTCATTCTTGACTACCTCTTTCATTATGGGATTCAGTCTTCTTTGACTCTTAAGGCCGTTCTTTGAGTTCTCTTCCAAGAGGATCCGACGATGCATACAAATAGAGGGACTGATTCTCTTAATGTCTGCCATTTGCCATCCTATTGCCTTTTTGTACCTATTTAAAACTGCTAACAAATGTTCTTCTTCAGGACAGGTTAGTGAGGCAAAAATTATCACAGGCAGTGTATCATTATCACCAAGATATGCATATTTCAAATGGGTTGGTAGTTTTTTTAATTCTAAGGTAGGAGGTTTTACAATAGAAGGAATATTATCCTTAAAAGTACCATCAGTTACCTCCAATGACTTATATTTTCTGGACCACACATGTTGAGTTGCCTTGCTATCCATGAATTCCACCACTTCCTCATCAGAGGAGTTATCAGCTTCTACTGATGCTGCAACATTACCACAATCAAGTTGATTCTTCAGGAAATGTTGTTGCACCAGCTCATCAAAGGACTATATGAAAGACCATTCTTCCATTCCTTCATCTAGATACCTGAGGGCATTGAAAACATTGAATGTGACCTGCGGATCATTAACCCTCATTGTGAGTTCTCCTTTCTGAACATCAATCAGAGTTTTCCCTATTGCTAAAAATAGTCTACCAATAATGATAAGGACTTCCTTATCTGCCTCAAAATCCAATATAATGAAGTCCACAGGGAACACGAATTTGTCAACTCTAATGAAAACATCTTCAATCTTCCCCTCTGGATAAGCAATAGATCTATCTGCCAACTGTAGGGTAATAGAAGTAGGACGAGCCTCTCCAATTCCCAGGTTTCTAAAAATTGATATTGGCATAAGGTTGATGCTTGCTCCCAAGTCACATAAAGATTTGCCACAGTAAGTATCTCCAATAGAGTAAGGTATGGTGAAATTTCCAGGATCCTTCATCTTTTGTGGTACTTTGTTCCGTAGCATCATGCTGCATTCCTCTGTCATGGCCACTGTTTCAAATTCTCCCAATCTCCTCTTCTCAGTTAGCACACCTTTCATGAACTTTGTGTAATTAAGCATTTGTTGTAAAGCCTCTACCAAAGGTATGTTGATATGAAGTTTCTTCAACACATCCAAGAACTTATTGAACTCCTTCTCTTGATGTACCTTCCTTAATCTCTGAGGAAAATGTGGAGGAGGTCTTTCTGGAATCAGTTTAGGAATAGTGTGCAATGCTACATCATTAGGTATTTTCTCAGCAACTGTAGGTTGTTCTGTTGCAGCATCTTCCGTTGCTACTATTTTCTCAGGTTTTGCTTTCTTCACCTCTGGTTTCTTCTTTGGTTCAGCAACCTCCACATTTTTGCCACTCCTCAAGTGGATAGCCTTGCACTGCTCATTTCCTCCTCCAGAACTTGAGGACTTAGGATTTTCAGTAGTTACAGGTAATGTACCAATCTGCCTTGAGTTGAGTGCACTAGCTAGCTGTCCCACCCGAGTTTCCAAATTTCTCTTTCCAGCTTTGGTCTGTCATAAATGTCTTCAGAACAGATTCTAAAGATGGTTCTGGAGCCTTCTGTTGTACTTGTGGTTGCTGCTGAGGTTGTTGTTGTCTAGGTTGATGCTGCTGATTATATCCAGATGGTGGATTCAAAGTGCATGTTATCATAATAGGAGTATGACAGATTAGGGTGCTGCTTCTGAGACACCCAGTTGTGCCCAGTTGTTTTATTAGATTAAAACCTCATTATTTAATTTCTTAATCGTGCACTTAACGTGAAAAATACGTAAAATTAAAACTTAAGTTAATAAACATATAACTTAAACATCACACCATACTTATAAATACACACATAAGTCTTTTACACATGTTTCAAAATATTGTTGTGGGTATTCTCTCAGTAGGATCCTTCTCAGGAATACTTAAACAAAATATTGAACTTAGCGTAAAATATAAAAAACGTCTCATGAGACGCACTAGCCATAGACTAACTAGACCCTAATCACCATGGGTCAGGACTCGACCTCCGGCTTTCGATTCATAGGGAGTTCCATCCAACTCCTCTTCGTTCAGCTCAGCCACAGGGTCTTCAAGTACGATCCCATAAAAGATAAAATAAAACATACAGAAAGATACAAGGGATAAGAAACAGTTCTATCATCAAAAAGCGGAAAAGAGTCGTAGTATATCATACAATAAATGTCACACACAATTAACACCCATAATTAGCAATCATCCTCAAATTATAGTACTGTCATCTACCCTCAACTCATGCCATCTAAATCCTTATGCTAACATAACTGTCTCTATTCCTTTCACACTCATCAGTAGTACATGGTAGTCCGATGCAAAGAACTCAGTGTAGTACACTTCTATCTTTTGATAGGATAAGACTCGGCATAGTGAACTTCTATCTTTCGATAAGATAGGATTTGGAATAGTGCTCTTCTATCTTTTGATAGGATAGGATTCAGTTTAGTGCTCTTCTATCTTTAGATAGGTTAGGACTCGATATAGTGCACTTCTTTCTTTTGGTAGGTTAGGACTCGATATAGTGCACTTCTATCTTTTGATAGGATAAATCAGATCAACGCATCATAGACTGAAAAAGTTTATGCATCAAAGCCGCTATATGAATCTCACTATCTCGCATCAATATCAACCTAGTACCTCAAGCTTCCATCATAGCCTCAACTCACATTCTATGTCACATCTCATCCATTAGATAACTAATTAAGCTAGGCACCTCTAAGTCAATTCATTCTCTCACCCAAATAATCATCTCCCGAACAACATAAAATCAACTAAGCATAGTATTAAAAACCAGGCAGATCATGCATAACACAATATCAAGAAATATTCAAACACTAAAAATAATACGTCACATACAATGGAATACCTCAACCAGCGTATCACAGTAAATTCAACAACATAAACTCAGACATCATCAACAACTTTAAAATCAACCTAATGTCGATAAACCTACAATCCCTGAATCACCATTGGTTTTACAGAAAGGGTTTCCAATGTGATTTTGGTCTTGTTGATTACTCAACGACTAGTCGCCCTACAAAAACATTAATAATATACTACTTATCGATTCCGACGATAGAGTGATCCTTTCCCCCACCTGAGTTAGCATCAAAATCCCAAACTCGACGTTCATCGTTATCACACCACAGTTTAACAGTTTCTCCTTCAACCAAACAACATAACTATAATTAATCAAACAAATCCACTTTGACTCATCAATGCTAGGTTTCGATCAACTCGTCAAAATAAGGCTAGGGTTATTATCTTAATCAAACCTTTTAGATACTAAATCCTAGAGTTTTAGTTAACATAAGTTAAGTTGTAATAGTTAAAATTATGAAATAAAATCCTCTAACCAACTAGGTTAAGGTTTCGGCCTCAATGAGCAAAATAGGTTAGAAATTCATTTTTCTCACAAACTCTTGAATCTTAAACCTACACACCTTAGTTAGTTCATACAAATCATGATCTAGTTAAAGATTGAAGAAAACTTATTTTGCTCACATAAACATAAATTCGGTCAAGGCTAGAAAATAGGGCTAGGAATTTCTTTTGATTTCAAGTTTCTAGTTATAACAACTATAGGTATTAAAGAGTAAAGATCAAGTGTCATATTGTAAAAATTGAACAAAACTTCCTTTGCCTAAAAATATATAGATTCGGCCTTCAATAGATAAATAGGAAGGAAAATGATTTTGATTGCATACTCTTAGATGATGATAGTATAGGACATATTAAGATCATAGAAATTGGTTTCACATTAAAATGATTTTTCTACAATTTTCTAGAAATATTTGAAATTCTAGATCTAAGAATGAAAAACTCATGAAAACTTGATGATCATGACTTGGAAACAAGAAAATCAATGAAGAACATGATGTTTATTTATCAAGATGAGTAAGGTATACCTCTTAGATGTTGGAAAATTGAAAGGAATGGATCAAGTCCTTCACAAAATTGCTTAAAGTGCTCTTGAAAAAAGTGAGAAAATGAAGAAATGAGTGATGGGGGGGGCAAGGCTGCGGTTTGGGGGGTTTTATATGTGAAATTTTAGGTCTTGTTTGGTTCTTAGCAATTTAATTAATGGGTTTTGTGAATATTAAATAATATAATAGTTAACTATGGTTAATAATTAACTTAACTAGGGTTACTTTGCTAACTATGGTTAATAAATATGTAGCTCACATTTAGTGGAGGGTGTGGCTGATTCTTGACCACAAGAACTAACCTTGGTTCCTTAACCATGGTTGAAAATTAACTCAACGTCGGTTATGTTAAGCTTAGGGGTATTTTGGTCATTTCACCAAAATTTACATTTAATGCTTTGTAAATGTTTGGTGAGTCATGGTGGTGACTCACCCCATGACTCAACTCCTCTGGTGTCCGGTTTTGTCTCTACACCTCCCTTATCGACTCCGTCGGTTCCCCGATTAGGGTTTTACGCTCGTATAAAAGTAAAATATTTCGTTTTCGATTGAAAACTTTCAAACTAACCAGAATCGTTGGAAATATGATTTAAACATAAACCATTTCTTTCACGAGTCAAAATATGGTTTTCTGATCATTAAAATCTTACTGTTAGTGAAAACACTGACTGTTTTCCATTCGAACTTTCACCAAATTTCGTCTAAATACACATATTATTTTATTTCTTTACCGTTAATACAGCGTATCCAAAAATTGCGTTGTTACAGCTTCCACCCTGCATTGTAGGCATTATTGTATGAATTTTTTCCACTGTTGTTGTTTCCTACATAGTTAACCGAGGCAAGATTTGCATAACAATTTTTGAAAAGGTGTTCTCCACCACAATATACACAGGAAACAGAATATGCACTGTAGATCCGCTCTTTCACCATTGCTTCAGTCTTGATAGGTGGAGCCACAGAGTTACCCTGGTTTCCCATAGTCATTCCCTTTACCAAATTGGTCAAGGAAAGCATCTGAGCAGAAAGTGCAGATACTTCGCTCACTACATAGGCCCCTACTACAACATTGACCTTTCCAGGAGCAAGTCTAGTTTTTGGCCACCGATAATTGTTAGCAGCAATCCCCTCCATTAGAGTATGAGCTTCATTGTAAGATTTAGTGAGCAAGCTGCCTCCAGCTGAGGCATCCAGCATCATCCTTGAACCAGGTAAGACACCATTATAGAAGTGTTCCATCTGAATACAAATTGGGATACCATGATGAGGACACTTCTTCAACAGTTGTTTGAATCTTTCCCAAGCTTCAAATAATGGCTCATCTTCATGTTGCTTGAAGGATGTGATTTCAGTTCTCATCTTTGCATTCATTGTAGTTGGAAATAACTTGATTAAGAACTTCTCAACCAGTTTGTTCCAAGTGTCAATTGAATTTGGCTCCAAGGAGTTCAACCAATTCTTTGCTTTGCCACCCAAAGAGAATGGGAATAGTCTCAGTCTGAATGCATCATCAGTGATACCTAGGATCTTGAAATTACTTGCTACATCCAAAAATTGTTTCAGATGCAGGTGAGGGTCCTCTGTTGCAGCCCATTGAATTGTCCTAAAGCTTGTAGCATCTGGAACATGACTGGTTTGAACTCAAACTAAGGTGCAGTGATTGGAGTCCTCATTATCCCAGTATTCATTGCTTCAGGATCAAACACTGCATACCCTCGGATAGCATAGTTTCTATCACTGGCCATAGCACGATGTCCTGTCTCTTCTTCAGCCATTTATGAGCTAGCAGCAATGGTGCTTCAGTAGAAGTTGTGTGGAGTATTCAACACCAACTCAGATAAGGACTGAGTAGTTTCACCTCTTCTGAGCCTCCTCAATGTCCTTTCAATCTCTGGATCAAGTCTGTAATCAAGTGACAGGAACCTGTGCATACAGTTTCAGTACCTGATACTACAGTAAATCACCCAGAGTATTAGATATTCTAACTACAGAACTAATAATCTAAAAGTAGAATTTTAACACCATTAACAATCCCTGGCAATGGCGCCAAAAACTTGTTGCCTTAAAAGCAGATGTCTTTAAGCTTGTGCAAGTATACACAAATCACAGCAAGTAGTAAAGTGATTAAGTCAGATATTGTTCCCATAAGGATTATAATGATGTAGCAAAATTCCAGTTTAGAATATATGTTCTTGAAGTTAGATTGGTAACAAAAATTGCTTGCGTGTGCAAGGTAATTGTAAATATGCTTGAAGAAGTTAAAGTTCAGAATAGTAATATGAAAAAGAGTTGAGTTGTCAAATATGGAGAAAACAGCCTTAGGTATACTCTTTCATAAATCATGCTTAGCCTATATTATGCTCTGCCTATGCTACAACATTTAACTCCATGAAATAAAAGTGTGTTTTCCAACACTAAAGGATTAGGTTCATTAACTGCTTTCTAATCCTAAATTCAGATTAATTACACCATCCTCTTAATAAGCATGTTCCAGCTAGTTTAAGGACTTGAATAATTATTCCTAGTCTATTCAACACCATTTAATTTTTCAATTAATGATTTAATCCCTATCCTTTATCCCTTTCCATTTTAATCAATTCTTCCAAATTAAGTAAGCTTAATATTCAATTAAGTTGATCAATCTTAACTAAACAACGTTCAACGAATGATAAAGAAAAATGTTCAACATAACATTTCATAAAAATCAGCTAAGTATTCATTACAATAGCATACCTAAAGCTTTAGAAATTTAGCTCATGATGAGCTTACAATAACAAAAACTACAATTGGATAGAAGTTCATTACAATGGAGAAGAAAATAGAAATGACAGTAGCTTGGAGGATAAGGAAGGAGCTCAGTGCTGCTCTCTCTAGGTCAAGACAAGGGATTATGTCATAAATGTGTCCAAAGGTCCTTTCTTTAGGGTTACCCAAATTGGTTATATACTCCCACTGTCTTTCATCCCTTTTTAGGCCAACAATAAAATATTCATAAAATGATCCCTGCCCATTTCCAATAATTGAGAAAAACTGATCCCTAGGCACATGGACTCCACAATTTAGAGGTACCAGTGCCTCAAGGAGAGAGAAAAAGGTGTCCACATCAGCTTTTGTCCTTTTGTGAATAGCTTCTGAGGTGCAACTTGTTGTAACAGTCAAGGAGTCCTCTCTCAATGCTTCAACCATGCTTCGCACTTCCCTGCGTGACCATACATAAATACATGAGACAATGATATAGCATTATAAGAGCATATATTCAGAACTATTTTCTTAATCCACAATTATTTGCAAAATTGAATTTTTATTGGCAAAAGTAGAAATCCACACTTAAGGATAGCAAGAGATGAGATTAAAAGGTAATGAATAACTCTTCCTCCAAAGAGTTGACAAAATGAGTGGGGTAACTTCTTACTGAATGTAGGGTCGAAGGGTTATGTTTTGAAAGAAAAATTAAAATTGCTAAAAGGTAAATTAAAGTCATGGAATTGGGAGGTCTTTGGAAATATGGATAAAAAGTTACTAGACATTGAGGCGGGGATAATTAGGTTAATGTAAAAGCAAAGAATGAGGGGTTGTCAGAGGAGGAGGTGGGTTTAAGGAGAGTTAACTTTGTGGAACTTTGGTTGGTCCTGAAAGCAACAGAAAGATTGTTAAGGCAGAAATCAAGGATTCAAGTGGCTTAGAGAGGGAGATTTAAACTCAGTATTCTTTCATGCTAGCCTAGTAATTCGGAGAAGAATAAACCAATTGGTGGCATTTCAGGTGGATGCAATATGGGTGGAGGAAGTAAGCCAAATAAAAAATGAGGTAAAAATCACATTTCCAAGTTGTATAAAGAGGAGTGGGAGCCTCCCTTGTTAGATAGAGTGCAGTTTCAGAGTCTAAATTATATACAAAAAATAAACCTGGTCAAAAGATTTTCACAAGAGGAGCGGGGAGGATGTGGTACATAGTTTTGATGGAAACAAAAGCTCGGGTTCAGATTGGTTTAACTTTAAATTCATCCAGGAATTCTGGTCTATTTTGAAGGTGGAAATGTGGGAAATGGTTAATGAATTTTTGGAAACTAAGAGGATTCTAAAGGGTTTTACAACATACTTTGTCTCACTCATCCCAAAGATCACCAACCCATAAGTTCTGAGTGATTTTAGACCAATTTCTCTAATGGTTTGCTTGTATAATATCTCTGTCACCATTTTTGTATTTGATGGTAGCTGAAGGTTTGACTGGATTAATGATGAATGTAGTAACAAAGAGGAAGTTTAAAGGATGTCAGTTAGGAAATATTGGTCCAACAGTGTCAATTTTACAACATGCGGATGACACTATTCTGGTGGGGGGTGCAACATGGGAGAATGTGTGGACTATATATGAAGTCGGTGCTGAGGTGTTTTAAATTGATCTTAGGTCTCAAAGTAAATTTTAAAAAAAAAACAAGAGTTATTGGAATTAATGTGGATTTTCTTTATTAAAAAATGGGAGATGATTTTTTGAATTGTAAAAGCTGGGAAGTTCCTTTTAAATACCTTGGGTTGCCAGTGGCGACCAATCCAAAGAAATTATAAACTTGGCAACCAATACTGGGTTCTTTGGAGAGGAGGTTGGCCACGTGGAATGGGAGAAATTTATCTTTGGGTGGCAAGATTACATTGATTAATGCAGTTATAAACAACCTACCCATTTACTTTTTATCCTTCATGAGAATCCCGAGAAAAGTATTTAAGATCATTATGAGGGTGCAAAGGGATTTCTTGCGGAGAGGTAACAGTGAGAGAAAGAAAATCACTTGGGTTAGATGGGAGGTTGTGTGTAGGTCATGGGAGGAAGGAGGATTGGGGATAAAAAATATTGACTGGTTTAATCTAGCTTTACTAGCAAAGTGGAGGTGGAGAGGTATATGTAGAGTGGGGAGATTAAATAATGTGGATGATTAGTTCCAAAGGAGTTTGAAAAGAAAGCTTGGCACTGGGAATAAGATTCGATTCTAGGAAGATGTATGGTTTGGGCAAAATCCAATGAAAGACATATTCCCAAATTTGTACATCGTTTCAGAGGACAAAGAGAAGGTTATTGAGAGGATGAGGAAGTGGGAAGGAGGTAGATGGGTGTGGGTGTTCACCTGGAGAAGGAACGTTTTTGACTAGGAAGTAGAACAAAAAGATTAATTAAATGACACTATTCTACCTGTGTCTCCGGAGGTGGAAGGGGAAGACCTTTGGGAATGGACCTTGGATGGGTCTAGGGAGTTTTCGTCAAAATATGCTTATGCTTGGTTGGCCCATAATGGCCAAAGTGGGGAGATTAAGGGGGATGTAAATAGATTGGTTTTCAAAAAATTCTGGAAAGTGAAGGTCCCCCAGAAAGTTCTAGCCTTCTCATGGAAGGCTCTAAAGGACAGACTACCCACGAGAGAAAATCATTGGAAGTGACAAGTTATTGACAAACAGAATGTAGGGTGTCCTATGTGTGGTGAAGTAATAGAAACGTTGGATCACCTTTTTTTGCATTGTAGGAAACTGGCAACAGTATGGTCTAATGTTTATGGGTGGCTTGGTTTGGTAGCTCATCTACCAAATAGAATTAGTGAGTTTTACCTACAACACAAAAACTTGTTTGTAGGAAGAAAGAGTATCAAAATGGCCTGGCATGTGGTCATGTGGTCTACATGGTTGGAGAGAAATGCAGTAGTCTTTGACAATACACAATTTGATGTGATAAGGATTTTGGATCTAACTAAATGTAGATCGTGGTAGTGGACAATGACGGAAAAGGAATGGAAGGTTGAGTTTTCTGCATGGTGTGTAAATTCAATGGTTTGTAAGAAATACTAGTTTTAGAAGAAAATGGGGAAGGGTCAAGGCTGGGAGGTAGGGGAGTGAAATCATGTTTAGGAGGATAAATGTTAAATTAAAAAAAAATCTTTTTTTGCAGGTGTTGATGATGCTTGGTTTTCCTGGTTGATAAGTTGTGCATGTATTCAGGTTAGAGAGAGACGGAAATGTGCCCATGTGGATGATAAGGGACAATTTGTTTTTCATTACAAGGGATGTTACTGTGGAGTGAATGGCTCTCTGGTAAAGTGGAGGTTGCCATATCCGGTTTGTGAGTGAAACACCAAATTGAGAGACACTAAATTGAGCGATGTTTTAAGTGAGGAAGTTAATTCTTTGGTGAGAAACTTTGAAGTGAATTGGAGAGGAATACACTGTGAGGTCTGGCTCCATCGGAGTTTATGTTTTCACTAACATTTTTGCGGTATATACATGTTTTAATTGGTTTTACAGGTTTGCTCAAGGAGGATGGATCTTGAATTTGGATGGAGATGGGGTTTGTGTGAGAGTGAAAAGCGGGTGTGAGGGGAGATTTTGGGGTGTGAATAAATATAGTAGAGTGACAAAGGTGAGATGGAGAGTACCTTAAAGTGAGGACTCAAAGCATGTGTTTTTTGTTTATGTGTTGTGTTGCTTAATATTTTGTTTTTCATTTGGTTCCGGAGGGGTAATGCAGAGATAACAACTCGCCGAGTTTATGGAAGGGTGCTTGTGGTTATTGTGATAATATCCTATGTCAATCTGGATGGGTTTTGGAGAATGCAAACCTAACCCATGCCAGGACTACACTTGTGATGCATTTTGTGTTGGTATTCTTTTCTGGTGGTCTCAGAAGGCCATGGATGAACCTTGGCACCTCAAATGGGGTTTAGGTTCTAGGTGAAGTCCTTTATGCTCTTGGTTGAGTATCTAAGTGGGGTGGCTAGCTTGATGGTTTTGCACCCTCAGTAGATTCAGGGTTTGTGAAAGGGTGTAAGATCTAGGGACTTATTGGACTGTGTGACCATAAAGGAGTTGGGCAATGTGATGTGACTCAAATTGTGTTATTGGTTGGTAAAGGTTGATTCTCTGCTTTCCTAACAATTCTGATAGTTACTCTAGCTGATGGCAAATGAATGATAAAAAATTGGAACTCAATTTTGGTGAAGAATTAGTGAGTTGTACCTACAACACAAAAACTTGTTTGTAGGAACAAAGAGTATAAAAATGGACTGGCATGTGGTCATGTGGTCTACATGGTTGGAGAGAAATGCAGTAGTTTTTGAAAATACACAATTTGATGTGATAAGGATTTTGGATCTGACTAAATGTAAATCGTGGTAGTGGACGATGACGGAAAAGGAATGGAAGGTTGAGTTTTCTGCATGGTGTGTAAATTCAATGGTTTGTAAGAAATACTAGTTTTAGTAGAAAATGGGTAAGAGTGGGGAAGGGTCAAGGCTGGGAGGTAGGGGAGTGAAATCATGTTTAGGAGGATAAATGTTAAATTAAAAAAAAATCTTTTTTTGCAGGTGTTGATGATGCTTGGTTTTCCTGGTTGATAAGTTGTGCAGGTATTTAGGTTGGAGAAAGACGGAAATGTGCCCATGTGGATGATAAGGGACAATTTGTTTTTCATTACAAGGGATGTTACTGTGGAGTGAATGGCTCTCTGGTAAAATGGAGGTTGCCATATCCGGTTTATGAGTGAAACACCAAATTGAGAGACACTAAATTATGCGATGTTTTGAGTGAGGAAGTGAATTCTTTGGTGAGAAACTTTGGAGTGAATTGGAGAGGAATACACTGTGAGGTCTGGCTCCATCGGAGTTTATGTTTTCACTAAAATTTTTGCGGTATATACATGTTTTAATTGGTTTTACAGGTTTGCTCAAGGAGGATGGATCTTGAATTTGGATGGAGATGGGGTTTGTGTGATAGTGAAAAGCGGGTGTGAGGGGAGATTTTGGGGTGTGAATAAATAGAGTAGAGTGACAAAGGTGAGATGGAGAGTACCTTAAAGTGAGGACTCAAAGCGTGTGTTTTTTGTTTATGTGTTGTGTTGCTTAATATTTTGTTTTTCATTTGGTTCCGGAGGGGTAATGCAGAGATAATAACTCGCCGAGTTTACGGAAGGGTGCTTTTGGTTATTGTGATAATATCCTATGTCAATCTGGATGGGTTTTGGAGAATGCAAACCTAACCCATGCCAGGACTACACTTGTGATGCATTTTGTGTTGGTATTCTTTTCTGGTGGTCTCATAAGGACATGGATGCACCTTGGCACCTCAAATGGGGTTTAGGTTCTCGGTGAAGTCCTTTATGCTCTTGGTTGAGTATCTAAGTGGGGAGGCTAGCTAGATGGTTTTGCACCCTCAGTAGATTCAGGGTTTGTGAAAGGGTGTAAGATCTAGGGACTTATTGGACTGTGTGACCATAAAGGAGTTGGGCAATGTGATGTGACTCAAATTGTGTTATTGGTTGGTAAAGGTTGATTCTCTGCTTTCCTAACAATTCTGATAGTTACTCTAGCTGATGGCAAATGAATAATAAAAAATTGGAACTCAATTTCGGCGATGGATAGATTTCTCACAGTGTTGTGGTTTTTGGTTTGGAGGATTACATTGGTGGTGTGTGTCCATGGACGGAGCCAGACTGGAATACTTAGGGGGCACATTTATAAAATTAAATTTTATCCAATAAAAATATCTATAAAATTACATACAAAATATTCAAAATTATATATTCCAAAATGTTGATTACATTAGTAATCTTTCATTCAACAAAAAATTAAATTAGTAATCTATCAAAATACAAAGCGTCTCTCCTGCATGTCACAAAAATCATTTATATTTAAATCTACACTAAACTTTCCATCATTTTCCTTTTCAATGTATACTATCAAACAGTCAATTAAAAATTCATCTTCCATCTTATTGTGAAATATAGTCTCTCAAGGAATCACTAATCGGGTCTCTCAAGGAAATTTCAAACCAATGACTAGTCTTAGGGGATATAATGTACCAACTCATGTGATGTATACTGATGATCTTCTAGTCTTCTGTAAGACTCAATGACTTAGAGATTTTGATATATGACAAATACAATTTAATGTGTGTGCAAGTGTTTTAGTGTCAAATTGCAAAGACAGGTATCAAGCAGTGATCAACAAGTTCATTAACCAAATTAAAGGAAAATATTCAAGGAAGAACTTGAAGGAATCAAGGAGCTGCATGTAGAAATCAAAATAGCAAAGTCAAAGATCAAAGGATCATCAAGACCAAGCTTAAAGGAGAATTTAGATTTAAGTCTTAGATGATTTGTAACGAAAGAAATCTCTTAGTCATAAGATAGCTCAACTAAAAAGATGCATGAAGAAAATCAATTTTCATAACCTGCATTAAAAGGAATAAGTTTTTTTTAATGAAAATGATTTTTGGACATAAGAAAATTATTTGTTAGGTACATCCATGTAATCAATGGATGTATGTCTGCTACTGTAACTGACAAATGAATTTAAGGTTCTTGATTCAGTAACACCTATGCACAATATGAAATCAGATTAGTTATAAATGGTTAACTGAATATAGCCCTGTGCATATGCTATGTACGCGTGTATTCAGGTTTCAAGAAAATCGGATGTTCATTAATACATAGATGTATTGAATGGATGTACTGATGGATTAACCAAGTTCAAGACTATCAGTATGAAATTGGTTATACAGCCATGTACTCAACCCCTGTTCAAGAACCAGAATCAAGAAAACAGATTCTGTTATCAGACCCAAATCTGTTTTAATTGATCTCAACGACTATAACGCGTTTTCTATATAAAGTGGGATCAAAGGAACACTTTTAACATATATCAAAGATCAGAAATTTTACAAAATCAATTTGAGAGATCAATTGTGAAAATGATTCATCTTCTTGCTTGAGCTTCATTGTGAAAAAGAGTGTTTCAATTCTCATAAGAACTTCAATTTGTATATCTGACTATTGAGAGTTTAGGAATCAATATTTTCGTTCTATTTGATTGTAAAGAGAGAGGGAGTCTTTCTGTGTGATTAGGGTGAGGTACCCCTAAGGAAGAACATTGAGGCTCTTCACAAGAGTGTGTTTTCTCGAGGTGAAGGAGTGCTCTGTGGGGTAAAGGTTTTTCAAGCTACCTGGCTAAAGCTTGTTGTGTTAGTGTGTGAAAACCCACAGGTGGAGTGGGGACTAGATGTAGGTCACAGTGGTGGTGACTGGACCAGGATAAATCTGGTTGTGTGGTATCTCTAAACTCAAACTCTTTAATTTCTGTCTTGCGCATATAACTGTGATCTTGATGTTCTATGTTTTCAATTGATATCAGTTCTTGGTTGTTTAATTTGAATTAAAACTAGAGTATTACTGCAATCAATCTTGAGTTATTAATTGTTCAAAACTGAGTTGATTAAGTCTGTTCTTGATCACTGAAACTGATATATTGTAACTTCAGTTCTTGACTGACTAAGGCCTGTATCTAATACCTATACGACCCTGAACTGAACTTCTTTCTATTTGATTCAATAACTGTTTGATTCAATCACTAAAGTGACAGAAGCACTCGTCCACACAAGTGACAGAAGCGCTCGTCCACTAAAGTGACAGAAGCGCTCGTCCACACAAGTGACAGAAGCACTGATTTATCTTTCTGAACTGATTCACCTCATCACCTTCTATTCAAGATTTCATAAAAAGCCCTTCACTGTTTTTGTAAAAGATCCTGAAGCAACTCTGATTTGAAAAACCCAATCCCCCCCCTCTTGAGTCTTTGAAGCCAAAACAACATCTTCTACAAAGGAACCAAAACAAATGTCAAAAACCTAATGGATGTTTTCAATAGGTATAGTGCAGCTTCTGGACAACTTATAAACAAGGAGAAGTCCAAAATTTTCAATGGTTCAGTCCCTGCTAACAGATTGGCTAGCATAGTGAGTATGATTGGGTTTGGTTCTGGTCATCTGCCCTTTAATTACCTAGGTGTTCCTTTATTTAAAGGGAAGCCTAGAAAGCTTTACCTTCAGCCTATTGCAAACAGAATCAAGTCCAGATTGGCTTCTTGGAAAGGTGTTGAGACACCCCGTTGTGCCCCTTTGTGTCATTAACTTAAAACCTTATTAATCAATTATTTAATCGTGCTCTTAACGTATATCCCCTAGGAAAATTAAAACACGTAAAAATTAAAGCTTAACTTATAAACACACAACAGAAGAAAATTTCAAAGCAAACACACCATATATATATATATATATATATATATATATATATATATATATATATATATATATATATATATATAACATACATACCATAGGTTTATGAATTAGATTATTTAAAACACTGTCTAGGGTATCTCGTCAGTAGGATCCCTAATAGGCATTTTAAAACAACTATTAATAGCGGAAAACAAAATGTCTTATAGGACTCACTGGCCCTAGACACTAAACTACATTGCTGAAAACCACATCTCGTCCTCTCGAATCCGGTTCATATGGAGTTCCATCCAACTCTTCAGCAATAGGCTCCTCCATTGGGTCTTTTCGTGGAATAAGATAAACATATACAAAATACAGAAATAGGGAGATAAGAAACAATTCAATCATCAAAGGTGGAAAGGAATACATAGCACATAATATAATAACAGTCAAAGACACACATCACACATAACTAGAAATCATCCTCAAATTACGATATCATCCTCTACCCTTACTCTCATGCAATCTAAACCTTTATGTTGACTTGTCCTTCTCTAATCCTGTCATGATCCCTCATCTGAGGAGGGTTATCCGTCAATTGTCCAAGCGAAGTGTCCGTATACATTTGCATCGGTGCACACCCCCATTCCCGTTAGGGAATAGCTGCACCATACAAAAGTATCCGTCCACACACCTCTATGCCACCTGCCTTAACCACTGATCACTATGTCAACACTTATATCAAGTTATCTCACGTCATTGATCTCATCGTAATAAAATATCATTTAATTAGGTTAGGCACATCTAAATCCCAATCATCCTCTCACCCACAATAACATCTCCCGAATAACATATATCTTTACTTAAACGATAACTAAGCATAGTAATAGACCAGGCAGATCATGCATAACACAGACAATCATAAATATTCAAATACCAAAAAATATCACATAAGCAATTCAATAATAATAATAAATTCAATCAACCTCAGATAAGATAAAATCATCCTAACGTCGATAAACCTACAATCCCCAAATCATCATTGATTTTTCAGAAAAGCATTTAACGTGATTTTGGTCTTGTCGATTACTCAACCTCTAGTAGGGTTTAGGTCGCCCTACACCATTATTATAAATTATATACTACTTATTCGTTCCGACGATGGAATGGTTCTTTCCCCCACCTGATTGACATGCACGCTTTCCCGTACAAGCTCTCAGTATGCTATCCAACAACATCCACAAATCTGCCACCATCCATCCTTACACATCCACTGTTCCGCTTTCCGTCCTAGTTACACATACGAGTATCACATTTCGCCAGAAACACCAAATACCAACAGAATCAACAATAGGGTTTCAAATAAATTAATTTATTTGAATCTAGAGACAAAATCGATGGAAAAACTTACGAGAACAAAGACTGGACTTATGAAAATCGGATTCAAAATAAGCTCAAGAATCCTATGGAAAAGCTACCAAAATAGAGCTACTGTTCGAGCTCAATTCCTCTGGACAAAGAGAATTATTTAGAAAACTGAATGGTTACATTGAAGAACTATCCTTTCGGAACCTTGTCACAAATTTTCAGCCCGATCCAACAGTTAACGAATCTCAGATCGCAATTCTTTTTTGACAGGTTTGGTGGTACCCGGGTTGAGTTTCTCACCTCCTAGGCCCACATTCCGAGCTCAATATCTCATTCTATGGAGATTTGTTAATAATTTTGACCGTTGGATATGAATAACCAAAAGGCTTGAACCTGATTCTAAAATTGTAGAACGATCCATCGGTTGAAGAGATTTGACCGACTATCTCCCTGTGACTGCTCCAGTTATTGTTCAAAGCTTCCAACAATGGCTTTCTTGTAACAATTGATGATATCTCTCAATTCTTCTCCTTTGCTCCGAAATAGGGGATGATAAAGAGAGTTAAGTTTATGAGGAAGATAACTAAGATCATGGAAGTGAGGGTTTACCTCAAGAGTGTGAAGAAGATGAAGAAAGGATGATGATCTTGGCAAGTTTCTACAAAGGCATGAACTTGAGCTCTTGAAAGAAAATGTAGTTTTGTGTGTGTTTGTGAAGAAAGTGAAAGAGATGAAGTGAGTTAAAGGGGGCTATGGTTTTGGGATTATTTATAGGATAGCTCTTAGGCTTTGTTTGGTTAAAAGGAATTGGTTTAATGGGTTTTGTGAATATTTAATTAATATAAGCTTAACCGTAGTTAATAGTTAAATTAACTAGGGTTATGTTACTAACTAGGGTTAAAATTCATGTGACTCGTATTATTTGAGTGGTGTGGCTGATTTTCGGCCACATCTCATGAGTCATCCATGACTCATTGATCCCATCCATTAGCGGTTTCCGGAAATCTCGTACTCAGCTTCGTCATTCACCCGATTTTGGTTTTTGAGAGGAAAATGATGAAACTAAAGCAAAATGAAATAGGTATGGTTTAGTATATGCTACACGAAATTGGCGATATGTGGGAGGTTTACAACCATGTAAAATGAGTGGTTAAGAGTGCATCGATGGGTCTTGTTAATAACTGCGAAAGCTTAGGGGTATTTTGATCATTTTACCGAAAAGTCATGATTACTAGCATTTAATGCTCATAAATGTTTGGTGACTCATCCTCCATGAGTCAGCATGTATGACTCGTTGTCCCGATCTCTTGACGGGTCTCTATAGTTCCGTTTTCGACTATGTCGGTTTCCCGATTAGGGTTTCTGTCTGTTTTTTGATCGAAAATTTTCAAAATAACCAAACTCGTTGGAAATATGTTTTAAACATAAACCGTTTCTTTCGCGAGTCAAAATTAGGTTTTATGATCATTAAAATCTTACTGTTAGTGAAAACACCAACTGTTTTCCGTCCGAACTTTTAACAAAATTCGTCCGAATAAACATGATATTTTATTTCTGATCAGAAATTTGGAAAGTGGGATTCCTCATGGACATAATATAAAAAATCTACAAATTTCAGTTTCGGGTCAAATTAGGGTTTCTACTTAGTATAAAATTATATTGTCAGTAAAACGCAGACCGGTTTCCGTCCGAGTTTTATACCCAAATTTTAACCAGAGCTTCCTACCATAGAGTAGGTTCTATATATGATTTTGATTTCTCCAAAATCATTTCCTAAGTCATGAGATAAAAATATAAATAAATATATCTTTACCGTTAATACAGTGTATCCGAAAATCGGGCTGTTACAGGTGTCCTGCTCTCAGCCATGGGAAGAGTGCAGTTGGTCCAATCTGTTATTCACAGCATGTTACTTCATTCATTCCATGTCTATGTTTGGCCTGTCTCTTTGATAAAGTTGGTGGAGAAATGGTTGAGAAATTTCATTTGGTCAGGTGATGTCTTGACAAAAAAGTTGGTGACTGTTCTTTGGTCCACAGTTTGCTCTCCTAAAGAATTTAGGGGATTAGGTCTGAGATCTATTGCTGGAATCAACAAGGCTTCCCTCATTAAACTCAGCTGGGAGTTGCTCTCTTCTGAATTTCAATGGGCTAAACTTCTGAGGGCTAGAGCGTGCCACAAAAACAGGTTTACAAGTCAGCATATATCCTCCTCAATTTGGTCTGGTTTAAAAAATTTTATAGACCTTGTCATTAACAAAAGCAAATGGATTATTTGGAATGGTTGGTCTGTGAAATTCTGGACTGATAAGTGGCTTTCTAAGACCATAGTGGATTTTCTGGAAATACCTTACAACTTTCATCACTTACTGCTCTCAACAGTCAGTGATTTTATTGTTGATGGCAGGTTTGCCATTCTTGATTTTGTCCTTCAAAAATCTGTTGGTTTGGCTGATGAAATTAGACAGTATGTTATCCCAAATGCTCAATTTCCTGATGAGCTGGTTTGTTGTCCAACTGATTCGGGTACATTGTCTCTAAAAGATGCTTATGAGATGTTGCAGCTGCAAGGTAATCAAATTCCATGCTTGAAAATGATTTGGTGCAAGGCCATCCCTCCATCAAGGTCCTTTTTAATTTGGAAAATCTTCCATCATAAATTGCCTATTGATGATTTGCTCAAAAGCAGATGTTGTTGTGTGGTCTCCTATTGCTGTTTGTGTTGCTCTGATTATGAAACAATAGACCACCTATTTTTCTGCTGCAGCTTTGCTACTAAGCTTTGGAATTGACTTGCTTCCTGTTTAAACTGCAATATTGATCATAGCTCAATTCAATCCATTTCTTCAATCTGCCAGTATTCTTGGAGCTCACAGGTGAATGATATTGTTCTATCTGTTGTGGCTAATGTGCTATGATGGTTCATTTGGTTCAGCAGAAACAAATCCAGGTTAGAGGATAGGCATATCTCCTCCATTGCAGCTATCAATATGGCTAAATCTTTCATTTCCTTGGCTGGGAATTTGTCTTCTGGTTACTCCTTCAATAATGCTACTGATTCAAGGATCCTACATGAGACACCCGCTGTGCCCCGTTGTGTTATTAGATTAAATCCTTATTACTGAATTTCTTAATCACACACTTATCATGAAAATACGTAAAAAAAATTTAAAAACTTAACTTATAAAGAATACAACTTCATATAGAATAACATATCATAATATAAGTATATTATGCATATTACAAAACACTGTTGAGGATATCCTATCAGTTGGATCCCTCACAGGCATATACTTAGACAAAAAGTTAAACAATGGAAAAAATAATAAAAATACGCCTCACGAGACGCACTGGCCATAACTAACTAGACCCTAATACCATGGGTCACAGCTCGTCCTCCAACCTCCAATTCGTAGGGAATTCCATCCAACTCCTCCTGGTTACGCTCATCCACAAGGTCCTCTCGTACGATTCCACAAGGAGATAAAATACAACATACAAAAATATATAGGGGATAAGAAACAGTTCTATCATCAAAAAGCGGAAAAGAGTCATAGTAAATTATATAGTAATTTTAACAGACAAACAACACACATAACTAATAGATCATCCTCAAGTTAATATATCATTATCTACTCCCAATCTCATGCTACTCAAAGACACCATAGCTGCACACCTAGTTTCTAAGGTGGAAGTGGTCTCGCGAGAACTCTTGATTTTATGTGTATTATATTACCAATACACGGTATATTATATTACCAATACATAGATGTGTTTTACGTGTATTATATTACCAATACACGGTGTATTATATTACCAATACACAGATGTGTTTTACGTGTATTATATTACCAATACACAGATGTCCTTGTGTATTATATTACCAATACACTTTTGTCCTTGTGTATTATATTACCAATACACGGTTATGGACAACAACACCTATACTTGAACCTCACCAACCCGTTTTAACATCCTAGTGCCTTAACCTTCCATTAGAACTTGACATATATTCTATGTCATAACACCTCTTTAACATACATCATCTAGGTTAGGCACTTCTAAATCATCATTATCCTCACACCCAAAACCATCATCTCTTAGACAACATATATATCTTTGCTTAAAAACCATTAAGCATAATAATAAAAGCCAGGCAGATCATGCAAAACACAATATTAATCAAAATATTCCAATATCACCAACATAGAACAAAATCAATTCAATAAAGGTAATAAAATCAAATCAACCATCAACAATAAAAAATCAACCTAATGTCGATAAATCTACAATCCCCGAATCGCCATTGGTTTTTCTGAAAAGGTTTCCAATGTGATTTTGATATTGTCGATTACCCAACTACTAGTAGGGTTTAGGTCGCCCTACACAATTATTATATAATCTACTGCTTATCCATTCCAAGGATAGGTTGGTTCTTTCCCCCACCTGGGTTATCACCGAACTCCCAAACTCGAAGCTCCTCGTTGTCACACCACAAAATACTAACTCCACCTTCAACCAATCAACATAATAACCAATAAATCAAACAAACTCATCTATGTTCTCTTTAGGCTAGGTTTGGCCATTTAGTTCAAATTAGAGTTAGGATTCTTTTCTCAACATAAGCCTTTGGATACTTATCACTTAGGTTCTAGGTAACTTAGATAAATTGCTATAACTTGAAAATATGGAATAAAAATCATCCAACCACTTAGGGTAGGTTTCGGCCTTGTATCACAAAATAGGCTAGGGTTTTCAAAACAACACCATTTCTTGGATCAATGATCTTAGAGTATTAAAGAGTATGAATCAATCATTAGATTTCACAAATCAAACAAAAACCTTTCACCCCTTTTATGTTAGGGTTTCGGCCCTATGTAAAAAAAATAGGTTATAAAACTTTCTTGGATTCAAGCTCTTGGATTTAGACAATACAAGTATTAGAGAGTTCAAATCAAGCATTAACTTTCAAAAACTACAACAAAACATCAAGTCCTCTTTCTTACATAGGTTCGGCCCATACATGGAATTTAGGATAGAAAACCTTGTCCAAGTTAAGCTTCTAGATTAAGATCATAAAGGTATTAAAGAGTATGAATCAAGTGTTAGGATTTAGAAAAGACACAAAAACATCATACCCATTTTCCTCTCTAGGTTCGGCCAACTAGGGTTCTATAGGAAAGAAAATGTTTTTGATCAAAATCTCTTGGATAATGAGATTAGAGATCATAACTAGATCATAGAATTTGGTTTCACATTTTTAGGATTTTGCTACAATTTTCTATGAATTTTTGAAGTTCTAGATCTAGAAATGAAAAACCATGAAAATGAAGAAAAAAAGCTTGGAAAAGAAAGGAGATGATTATGTTACCTAAGATGAGAAAGTAGAAGAATTGATGATGATCTTGGCAAGTTTTCACTTGAAAGCACTTGAAGCTTTTGAAGCTTCAAAAATGGAGTTTATGTGTTTATGAAGAAGAAAGTGAGGAAATGAAGAAGATGAAATGTTTTTATAGAGGAGAGAGAGAGAGGGAGAGAACTTGATGACCAAGTTTTGGTTTGTGCCATGTTTGGTTGGCAAAAAGGAGAAAAATGGCTTATTTGATTATAAAATAGTAAAATTTGATAAAGTGTAATGATGACACTTTTTATGGATGTGACAAAAGGCTTCTACCACCATGCCTACTTTTCCAACAAGTCACTTCAATACTTTCATGTCTCCTATTCAGCTCCTTTGCGTATCCGGTTCAAGTTCCCGATCGTATTTCACCCGAATAAATATTATATTTTAACTACGAACGTAAAATATCGAAAATTACTTAAGTCATTGGAAACACTACAAAACACTAACCATTTCATTCATGGGTCAAAATTAGGTTTTCTGCTTTGTAAACTTTTACTGTCAGTGAAAACGCAGACCGACTTTCGTCTGAATTTTCAACCCAAAATTTTACCGTAACCCTCTACCATAAAGTAGACTATGAATATTATTTTATTTTATTCAAAAACACTTTCTAATTCTCAAATTAAAATATAATTAATTATATTTTAACCGGTTTAACAGCATAATTAAAATCATGTTGTTACATTACTACCCTCTTAAAAGAAAATTATGTCCTCGAAATTTACGTACCATAGAAAAGATGTGGATATTGTTGTTGCATATCCTCCTCGCATTCCCAAGTAGCATCTCCAGTAGTTTCATCCCATACGACCATAACCAATGGAATTTGTCTGCCACGAAGCTCCTTAATCCGTCTATCTGCTATCCTTACAAGTAAAGTCTCATGCTCTAGATTCTCTCACAGTTGTATAGACTCAAACTCAATGACATGAGAAGGATTAGGATAATACTTTCTCAACTGAGAAACATGAAAGACATCATGAAGGTTTGAAAGATTTGGTGGTAAGGCAATTTGGTAAACTACTGGACCAATTCGTCGAAGAATCTGAAAAGGTCCAATGAATCAAGGAGTAAGTTTTCTGGATTTGATAGCTCTACCAGTTCCAGTTTTTCGAGTAACTCTCAAAAACACGTGATCGCCTTCCCGAAATTCTAATGGTCTACTCCTCTTGTCACTGTAGCTTCTTTGCCTATCATGTGCTTCCTTCATCTTTTCCCGTATCTTCCTGACTTGTTCCGTAGTTTGTTGCACCACATCTGGACCCAAAACTTGGTTCTCACCAGTCTCATACCAATATAACGGGGTCCTAGACTTTCTGCCATACAAAGCCTCATATGGTGCCATTCCGATACTACTATGGAAACTATTGTTATAAGTAAATTCAATCAATGGTAACACTCATCCCAACTTCCAGTGTGCTCCAACACACAAGCTCTCAATAGATCCTCCAATGACTGAATTGTCCTTTCTGATTGTCCATCAGTTTGGGGATGATAAGCAGAACTCATCCTCAACTTTGGTCCCAAGACATTTTGCAATTGTCTCCAAAATCTAGATGTGAATCTAGGATCTCGGTCTGAGACAATACTCGATGGCATACCATGCAATCTAACAATTTCTTTGATGTAAATCTGAGTCAACCTTTCCAAATTATAACTTTCACCAATAGATAAGAAGTGAGCACACTTCGTCAACCTATCAATGATAACCTAAATCGCATCATGCTTCTTTGGAGTTCGTGGTAATCCGACCACAAAATCCATAGAAATATTATCCCATTTCCACTCTAGGATATCTAAAGATTTTAATTATCCTGCTGGCTTCTGATGTTCAATCTTAGCTTTCTGACACACCAGACAAGATAAAACATACTCCGCTACTTCTTTCTTCATCCTTGTCCACCAAAACATTTTCTTCAAATCCTGATACATCTTTGTGGATCCAGTATGGAAACTCAACTTACTCTTATGTGCCTCCTCTAAAATCATCTTCCTAAGTTTTGCATCCTCTGGCACACATATTCTATCTCTTAACCTTAACACACCATCCGTTCCTCTACTAAACTCAGAAATTTTACCTTGATCGATTCCTCTACTTACTTCCTGGAGGTATAGATCCTGAACTTGTTTATCTTTAAGATCTTTCATAAAATCACTACCAATAGTGATCATACTTAAGAAAATCTTATTCTCTACCAATTCCATTCCTAAGTTCAAATCCCTGAACTGTTCATGCAATTCTAAATCCTTAACCAATATCACAGACACGTGCAAGGATTTCCTGCTTAAAGCATATGCTACCACATTTGCCTTCCCAGGATGGTACAGTAATTCAAAATCATAATCTTTGATAAAATCCATCCACCTTCACTGCCTCATATTCAATTCTTTTTTATCGAATAGATGCTTCAGGCTCTTGTGGTCACTGAAGACATTAAACTTTGCTCCATACAAAAAGTATCGCCATATCTTTAATGCGAACACTATTGCTGCTAACTCCAAATCATGAGTCGGATAATTTCTCTCATGAATTCTCAACTGTCGGGAAGCATAAGCCACAACTCTTCCCTCTTGCATCAGGACACAACCTAAACCTTGGTATGATGCATCACAGTATACGTCAAACTGTCCTAGTGGGTCTAGTAAGATCAACACGGGTGATGTAGTCAACCTGTCCTTCAGCTTTTGAAAACTTTGTTCACACTGGTCCGTCCATACAAAAGCTATATTTTTCCTCGTTAACTGTGTCATAGGCAACGCAATCTTCGAGAATCCCTATATGAACCTCCGATAATATCTAGCTAGTCCTAAGAAACTTCGTACTTCACTTACTGACTTAGGCCGTTCCCATTTAAGAACTGCCTCAACCTTAGGTGGATCTACGACTATTCCTTCTTTATTAATCACATGACCTAGGAATTGTACTTTGTTGGACGATTTCTAGGCAAGTATACCTAGTCGTACAAGTAATACGGTGGTGAGACCGATTATCATTCCCACAAGGATCGGTTGCCGATTACCAATTCACAAGTCAAATAACTATCTATACTAAACTATGAAGAAATATCAAAACATAAAATAAAGAAACAAAAGTAATAAAATATTTTTGGTCTTTTTGGGGAATTTTATCAAACACTTGGAATACGGAAATAGGTGTTGGGATTATATTTCACTAAACCTTAGCCTCATGCAATACCAAGACTACCAATCCAGTTTATGCTTCAATTATTAAAATCAACCCACAAAATTACTCAAGCCCTGATTCCTTAGATGACAAGAGCCTAAATCCACTAATAGACCCTAATTCCTTAGGTGGCCTAGATTAATGAATTTGCATTAAGATTAAGGATTACGCGATTACTAATAAACCAAACCCCATTCCTAGATGCGAGGTTTACTAAGTGAATAATTCCAAATCAAGAATCAATAAGAACGTCCCCATTGCAAATCAATTCTCACGAACAGTTAATGGATGATTAGACCACAAAAAGCATTAAGTGTAGGAATTAAACACTAATAGAGAGGCAAAAACATAGATTGATGAATCAAAGTAATTACATGATATTCAGTTAAGCTACATCTAATCCCAACAACAAGGGATTTAGCTACTCATAGTAATAGAAATTACACAAGAGAAAGAGAGAAGGGATGAAGAAAACTCATGACGAATCCTCCAATCTTCTTCCAATCCAAGAGCAGAGAAAAACCACCCCTTTTTGCTTCCCAAGAGTCCTCCTAGGGTAAAAGTGCTCCTAGGTTAAAAGTACCTGTTTTCTGTGTGTAGCCGTGTTTGTCTAGCAGAGAGAATCCAGTTTCTGTTCTGCCCAGATTCGTATTTATAGAGTAGGCACGCGTCACGGCCATGATGGCCATCACGGCCAGGCCGTGACATGTTCTGCCTTGGGAGCGCTTTCAAATTTTGGTCTGTCACGGCCGTGACACTCATCATGGGCAGGCCGTGATCGGTTCTGTCTGGTTCAATTAACATGTCACGGCCGTGATGGGCATCACGGCTAGGCCGTGATGGTCTCTGACGTTTGCCTTCTTTCTTTCCAGCTCTGCTTGGTCATGGCCGTGATGGTCATCACGGCTTGGCCGTGATGGGCTCTGCTTGGCTCATTTTCTTCACTTTTCAAGCTCTATCTTCATCCAAGCTCCATCATGGTCAATTTTGAGCTTTTTACCCTTAATTCCTGCAAAACAACACCACGAAACCGCCTCACCCGTTCCAAGGTAAAAACTAATAAAAATCGATTTAAATATGCCTAAACTATATGAAAATGCATGCAAAAATGTACATGAATTATGATGTGAAATCACACTATCAAATTACCCCAAGCTTATTCATTTGCTTGTCCTCAAGCAATCACTAAGGCCAGAAGATATAAATAACCTGAGCATAGATAGTGAACCAAGAACCCGAGTAACTAATCCAAGTAACAGGCATTTCAAATAATTCAGCAAGAGACAATCAATTTCAAGTCCAATTAGAAGCTTAGGTTTCTTAGACTCATATTCTCACTGATTCGGGCACTCTTTCTCACCTCACTCAAGTGTTTAAGGATATATGACAATTCGCTCAAGTTCCTCAAGGAATGAATTCTACCATACGCTTGACGATTAACCAAATCTCTAATTTATTAATGAAAACAATTAAGAATCAAGAGGTCTTTTACTTTGGTTGTAACGGGGCCATGGGATAAATCGTCAGGTGGGGAAATCAAGAAAAGGAAATTTAAAGAAGGCTAAACAGAATATCAAGAATTGCAAAGCATGACACCTTCTAAAATACCTTTTGGGTTTTGGTTCACTTTTCCACCTTTCTTTCTTTCTTTTCATTTTATTTCTCACCTTCTTTTGTCATCCCCTTCTCTACACTCTTTTTATTTTTTTATTTTATTTTTTTGGAGAAGGGGAGATTTTCAATTCAAGAGAAATATTTTTCTAACTTTCTCATCCCATACTTTTTCAACTACCTTTTTACCCTTTTTGTAATACTTTAGAAGGTCTCCTATCAAGCACCATTCATCAAAGTAATTCAAGGTACCAAGAAAAGTATTTTATTCTTTCAGGCTCAAAATTGGGCAACGAAGGGGTAGCATTTAGTCAATCAAAGCTCAGAAGGCCGGAAAAATACCTAGTGCCTCAATCATTTTCAAAAATGTTTTCAAAAATTTTTAAGCTTCAAAACGGTTTCAAGCCAAGTTCTAGAGAATACAATCCAAGTGGAATTAAAACACTCTATCAAAAAGAATGGGGTAGATTTAGTGAGTACCCCTTTTTGGCTCAAAATCTCACATTTAGTAGTTCAAAAATCAATGAGAAACACAAATCTACGGAACCACATGCTAATTATCAACTATCAAAGATCATCTCAACAATTTTTATTTGTATCCTTATCACAAGAATAAAAAATTGGGTTCAAAAATTCACTATCTCAATTTATTTGGCACTAAGTTCTCACAATTTGGATGCAAAATCTAAACAAAAGGTAATCGAATCATGTGATCATGCAAAACTATGCCTATATGAATGCAACATGAAAAATGCACAAGTATGCAAAAGTACCCCTACCCCAAGCTTAAAATTTTACATTGTCCCCAATGTAAATAATTAAGTCGGAGAGAGGAGAAAAAATGGAACGACTTACCAAGGCGGCAGCGGGTGTTGGCTCACATGCCTAGTCAAAAGGAGGCTGGAAATGTGTCATGGCTGTGATGCTTATCACGGGCAGGCCGTGATCAATTCTGGTTCATAGGAAGAAGCCTGTCACGGCCGTAACCTCCATCACGGCTAAGCCGTGATGCTCTCTGATCTTCAGGGTCCTCTCATCACGCCCGTGAGGGGTATCACGGCTAGGCCGTGATCCTTTCTGGTCTTCTCATTAAGCTCATCACGGCCGTGACCAGTGTCACGGCCTGGGCGTGATGGTTGCTGACTTTGTTTCTCCCTGCCCTTTTTTTGCTTCTCCTTCCTTCTTAGCCTGAAAACACCTAACAAATCTATTAATTTACTATTTTTCCTCTTGATCTTCTCAAATTATTCAAGAGTTAAATTCAAAAACAAATAGAAAAGGGAAAGAAAACTTGGGTTGCCTCCCAATAAGCGCTTCTTTAACGTCACTAGCTTGACGTTGGGGAGCTTCCACCTAGATCCCATTGCTTGTAGCATAGGGGCCAGGAGATGCTCATCATGTGAGATCCTCCTCCCGGATCCCATGGTTTGTTGAGTGGCAATTGCAGAAGCAATATGAATCTTCCCTCAATTTCTCCTGGGTCAAATGGCAAGTGATAAACTCCTTTTTTGACCTCTTCAGGCATAAATGATCCATGAAGCACCTGAGGTTTTACTTGTTGAGCCAATTTTGTAGGATCCACACATGCATGCGAACCAATATATTTGTCCAAGGCAGCAATATCAAGATCATTGGCAAGCATGGTGAAATATAGATCCTCTTTGCTTTCCATCTCATGTTCTTTTTCTTGTGGCTCATCTTCCACTGCCACTTCATCTACACTTTGATCCATCCCCAAAACCAGATTTTGCTCAATTTGCGCTCCATGTGACTCTTGTACTAACTGTTTACAAATTTCCTCAACTTGCATTTTGAAATTTTGCATCACAGCTTCGATACAGTCGCAATTGGCTCTTGCTTTGGCCTCAGAGATGGATAGCTCTTGGGAATATTGTTCTAGAGCAACTTTCAAAGGTGTTTGCTCATTCCATTCCCATTCCTCCTCACTTGTTCTTTCCCAAGGATTTGTGAAAGGTAATTCCTCTTCTTGTGGCTCGTCTACCACCACCACTTCATCTTCATGTTGATCCATTCCCACAACCATATTTTGCTCATTTTCTGCTTCATGTGGCTCTTTGGGAATCACTTGTAAACATGGTGGTGGAGGTGGTAAATACGAACAAAAGGTTTCTCATTCCTCCCTGGAGACTCTATACACAAGCTTGCCCGTCATACAATCAATTTGTGCTGGAAGATCATGAGATAAAGAAAACTCCATGAAGAATCCTCCCAAATCTATGTCGTCTTCCCAACACAAGTTGTCCTCCAAAATATGACTTGAAGCTTCCTCATCAGATGGATAATAATAGCTATCCATGAATTGCATCCACCTTGCAAAACCAAATCTCAAAAGAAAAGATCAAATATATACAAAAATAAAAAATAAAAATGTCTAAATTAGTTGCCTCTCTTGTTACTAATGATATTGGCAAAACCAATCCCCGGCAACGGCACCAAAAACTTGTTGGACGATTTCTAGGCAAGTATACCTAGTCGTACAAGTAATACAGTGGTGAGACCGGTTATCATTCCCACGAGGATCGGTTTCCAATTACCAATTCACAAGTCAAACAACTATCTAGACTAAACTATGAAGAAAGATCAAAACATAAATAAAGAAACAAAAGAAATAAAATATTTTTGGTCTTTTTGGGGGATTTTATCAAACACTTGGAATACGGAAAGAGGTGTTGGGATTAGATTTCACTAAACATTCGCCTCATGCAATACCAAGACTACCAATCCAGTTTATGTTTCAATTATTAAAATCAACCCATGAACTTACTCAAGCCCTGATTCCTCAGATGACAAGAGCCTAAATCCACTAATAGACCCTAATTCCTTAGGTGGCCTAGATTAATGAATTTGCATTAAGATTAAGGATTACGCGATTACTAATAAACCAAACCCCATTCCTAGAAGCGAGGTTTACTAGGTGAATAATTCCAGATCAAGAATCAATAAGAACGTCCCATTACAAATCAATTCTCATGAACAGTTCATGGATGATCAGACCACAAAAAGCATTAAGCGTAGGAATTAAACACTAATAGAGAGGCAAAAACACAGATTGATGAATCAAAGTAATTACATGATATTCAGTTAAGCTACATCTAATCCCAACAACAAGGGATTTAGCTACTCATAGTAATAGAAATTACACAAGATAAAGAGAGAAGGGATGAAGAAAACTCATGACGAATCCTCCAATCTTCTTCCAATCCAAGAGCAGAGAAAAAGCACCCCTTTTTGCTTCCCAAGAGTCCTCCTAGGGTAAAAGTGCTCCTAAGTTAAAAGTCCCTGTTTTCTGTGTGTGGCCGTGTCTGTCTAGCAGAGAGAATCCAGTTTCTGTTCTACCCAGATTCGTATTTATAGAGTAGGCGCGCGTCACGACCGTGATGGCCATCACGGCCAGGCTGTGACGTGTTCTGCCTTGGGCGCGCTTTCAAATTTTGGTTTGTCACGACCGTGACACTCATCACGGGCAGGCCGTGATCGGTTCTGTCTGGTTCAATTAACATGTCACGGTCGTGATGGGCATCACGGCTAGGCCGTGATGGTCTCTGACTTTTGCCTTCTTTCTTTCCAGCTCTGCTTGGTCATGGCCGTGATGGTCTCTGCTTGGCTTATTTTCTTCACTTTTCAAGCTCTATCTTCATCCAAGCTCCATCATGGTCAATTTTGAGCTTTTTACCCTTAATTCCTGCAAAACAACACCACGAAATCGCCTCACCCGTTCCAAGGTAAAAACTAATAAAAATCAATTTAAATATGCCTAAACTATTTGAAAATGCATGCAAAAATGTACATGAATTATGATGTGAAATCACACTATCATACTTCCTCCAGCCAAAAGTCACACTTGGAAAGTTTTGCATAAAGCTGCCTATCCTTCAAAACTCGCAACACCAATCTCAAATGTTCCTCATGCTCTTCCCGCGTACGAGAATAGATAAGAATATCGTCGATGAACACAACAACAAACTTATCGAGGAACGGTCTAAAAATTCTGTTCATATAATCCATGAACGTGGCTGGCGCATTAGTTACACCGAAAGGCATAACTAAATACTCATAGTGCCCGTACCTCATCCTAAAAGCCGTCTTGGGTATATCTTCCTTCCTTACTCTGATATAATGATACCCAGATATTAAATCAATCTTAGAGAACACTACTGCTCCTTTCAACTGATCCATCAAATCATCTATCCTAGGCAACGGATACTTATTCTTAATTGTCACCTTATTCAACTGCCAGTAATCCGTGAACAACCTCGGACTTCCATCCTTCTTCTTAACAAATAGCACCAGTGCTCCCCACGTTGAAACACTCGGTCTGATAAACTCTTTTCCTAACATGTCATCCAATTGTTCCTTCAACTCTGCCAACTCAACCGATGACATCCGATAAGGTGCTATAGATATAGGCCCTGTCCCTGGTACGAGATCTATAGTGAATTCTACTTCTCTTTCCGGTGGAAAACCTGGAACGTCTGGAGGGAAAACTTCAGGAAAATCTCTCACAATAGGCATAGAATCTATGCTGGGGGTCTCATTAGCCTCCACTATGAAAAGCATCACAAATTGTTGAGAGTTGTCATTCCTCATAGAAACTCCTTCATTGGCAGATGCTATACCATAAGGTTCAAGAAATGATAAAGTCTTGCTAGAACAATCTAGCACTACATGGTTAGCCGAAAAGCAATCCATGCCCAGAATAACATCTGTCTGTTGCATAGAGAAACAGATAAGGTCTATAATAAATGTCCTATTCTCAACAACGATAGGACACTGTAAAAAACAGACATAGTAGTCAAAGGATTATTGGTTGGAGTAGATATTGTAAGGGTAGACGGTAATTTGGAAACAGTTAAGTTCAAATGATCCACACACTCATGCGAGATAAAAGAATGCGTAGCGCCTGAGTCAAACAATACATTCGAGATTCTACCATCTATCAAGCACATACCTTGTATAAGATCAGCAGATTGAGAGGATTCAGTTCCCCTCACGGTAAACACTCTTCCAGTGGATTGATATCTGGCCACTTGTGGCTTGTTGTTGGGACTCCTCTTCCAGCTCCACCTCTATTATCTCCAGTTCCTCTTCCGGCAGTTGTCGGCTGTTGCATAACCCTTTGTCTGCAATCTCGTGCCACATGACCTGGTTTCCCATAGTTGAAACATCTAGGCCTATTTGTACAGTCTATAGCATAATGCGATCCTCCATATCTGAAGCAAACTAGGCCTTGCGGTTGCTGACCCGCTCTAGCCACTGGTGCCGGTGTTTGCCCGGGTCTCGCATATGGTCTCTGTCTCTGCTGAGACCCACTTCCTCCACGCCTCTGGAAACTTGATCGGTTAGGACCACCACTCCTCAGTTGTTTCTGCTCATTGGCCATCCTTAGGTCTAAACTTTCAATGGCACTGCATCTCTTGACTAGTTATGGGAAATACTGTATGTCAAGAGACACTACAGCCCTTTGCAGCTCATCTCTGAGTCCTTCCTCAAATCTTCTACATTGCCAATCCTCACTTGGAAACCTCTGATAGAATTCTGAAAACTTGATCAAAGCCTCAACACGTGATGCATACTCACCAACAGACATGTTGCCTTGTATGAGGTTTGTGAATTCCTTTTCCTTCTCGTGTCGAACCAGACGCGGAAAATATTTTTCAAAAAAACAATCAGTGAATAACTTCCAGTTAATGTTCCTATCCTCAGCTTCCAACAGTCTTTTGTTTCCCTTCCACCAGAATTCTGCTCATTCGGTTAACATGAAGGCATCATAGGTCACTTTTTTCTCCTCGCTGCAGTACATAGTAGCAAATATCTTTTCGATCTCTTGTATCCCCCATTCCGCCTTCTCTGGGTCATATTATCCTCGCAATTGAGGTGACTTTCCATTCATAAAATTAGTCAATCTGATATCTTCAGCTGCTACCGCCCTTCTCTAATTCTTAATTTCTAGCTGCTCTTTGTTCATCTGCAGCATCTCAGCATTCTACTGGGTTTACAATAGCATAGCAGCAGCTAGGGTTTCCATTGCATTTGGAGTCGAAGATGATCCTCCTCCATTCTCAGTATTGTCGATATTACCATTGACAGCTCCAAAAATCTTTATGGAGTTCCGTCACCACTGTTAGTTGGACGTCCTATTCTGCGAGCCATGATTCTGTTAAAAGAAATCATCCGCTCTTATTAGTATGACATATAATACTACATAGACAAGTATATAAATACCATATGCCATAATAATATTAACCAATCACATCAGATTCGGACACACTACCCAACTTCTAAGCATAGTCAAAATCCAATGTGGATTCAACTAGACACGGCCAGTAACAACATCCTAAACCTCGCAGTCCTTGATTCTGATCGGACATAACCCCCCAGTCCGTTTTAGAACCAAACTGCTCTGATACCAAATGAGACACCCCGCTATGCCCCGTTTTGTTATTAGATTAAATCCTTATTATTTAATTTCTTAATCGCATGCTTATCGTGAAAATACGTTAAAAAATTTTAAAAACTTAACTTATAAAGTATACAACTTCATATAGAATAGCATATCATAATATAAGTATATTATGCATATTAAAAAACAGTGTTGAGGATATCCTATCAGTAGGATCCCTCATAGGCATATACTTAGACAAGAAGTTAAATAGCGAAAAGCATAATAAAAATACGCCTCACGAGACGCATGGCCATAACTAACTAGACCCTAATCACCATGGGTCACAACTCATCCTCCAGCCTCTGGTTCGTAGGGAATTACATCCAACTCCTCTTGGTTACGCTCATCCACAAGTTCCTCTCGTACGATTCCACAAGGAGATAAAATACAACATACATAAGTATACAGGGGATAAGAAACAGTTCTATCATCAAAAAGCGGAAAAGAGTCATAGTAAATTATATAGTAATTGTCACATACAAACAACACACATAACTAACAGATCATCCTCAAGTCAATATATCATCATCTACCCCCAATCTCATGCTACTCAAAGACACCATAGCTGCACACATATTTCCTAAGGTGGAAGTGGTCTCGCAAGAACTCTTGATTTTATGTGTATTATATTACCAATACACGGTGTATTATATTACCAATACACAGATATGTTTCATGTGTATTATATTACCAATACACGGTGTATTATATTACCAATACACATATGTCCTTGTGTATTATATTACCAATACACGGTTGTGGACAACAACACCTATGCTTGAACCTCACCAACCAGTTTTAACAACATCCTAATGCCTTAACCTTCCATTAGAACTTGACACATATTCTATATCATAACACCTCTTTAACATACATCATCTAGGTTAGGCACTTCTAAATCATCATTATCCTCACACCCAAAACCATAATCTCTTAGACAACATATATATCTTTGCTTAAAATCCACTAAGTATAATCATAAAAACCAGGTAGATTATGCATAACACAATATCAATCAAAATATTCCAATATCACCAACATAGCACAAAATCAATTCAATAAAGGTAATAAAATCAAATCAACCATCAACAATATAAAATCAACCTAATATCGATAAATCTACAATCCCCGAATTGCCATTGGTTTTTCTGAAAAGGTTTCCAATGTGATTTTGGTCGTGTCGATTACCCAACTACTAGTAGGGTTTAGGTCGCCCTACATAATTATTATATAATCTACTACTTATCCATTCCGACGATAGGTTGGCTCTTTCCCCCACCTGGGTTATCACCGAACTTCCAAACTCGAAGCTCCTCGTTGTCACACCACAAAGTACTAACTCCACCTTCAACCAATCAACAGAATAACTAATAAATCAAACAAACTCATCTATGTTCTCTTTAGGCTAGGTTTGGCCATTTAATTCAAATTAGAGTTAGGATTCTTTTCTCAACATAAGCCTTCGGATACTTATCACTTAGGTTCTAGGTAACTTAGATAAATTGCTATAACTTGAAAATATGGAATAAAAATCATCCAATCACTTAGGGTAGGTTTCGGCCTTGTATTACAAAATAGGCTAGGGTTTTCTAAACGACACCATTTCTTAGGTCAATGATCTTAGAGTATTAAAGAGTATGAATCAATCATTAGATTTCACAAATCAATCAAAAACTTTTCACCCCTTTTATGTTAGGGTTTCGGCCCTATGTAAAAAAATAGGTTATAAAACTTTGTTGGATTCAAGCTCTTGGATTTAGACAATGCAAGTATTAGAGAGTTCAAATCAAGCATTAACTTTCAAAAACTACAACAAAACATCAAGTCCTCTTTCTTACATAGGTTCGGCCCATACATGGAATTTAGGATAGAAAACCTTGTCCAAGTTAAGCTTCTAGATTAAGATCATAAAGGTATTAAAGAGTATGAATCAAGTGTTAGGATTCAGAAAAGACACAAAAACATCATACCCATTTTCCTCTCTAGGTTCGGCCAACTAGGGTTCTATAGGAAAGAAAATGTTTTTGATCAAAATCTCCTGGATAATGAGAGTAGAGATCATAACTAGATCATAGAATTTGGTTTCACATTTTTAGGATTTTTCTACAATTTTCTATGAATTTTTGAAGTTCTAGATCTAGAAATGAAAAACCATGAAAATGAAGAACAAAAGCTTGGAAAAGAAAGGAGATTATTATGTTACCTAAGATGAGAAAGTAGAAGAAGAATTGATGATGATCTTGACAAGTTTTCACTTGAAAGCATTTGAAGCTTTTGAAGCTTCAAAAATGGAGTTTATGTGTTTATGAAGAGGAAAGTGAGGAAATGAAGAAGATGAAGTGTTTTTATAGGGGAGAGAGAGAGAGGGAGAGAACTTGATGACCAAGTTTTGGTTTATGACATGTTTGGTTGGCAAAATGGAGAAAAATGGCTTATTTGATTATAAAATAGTAAAATTTGAAAAAGTGTAATGATAACACTTTTATGGACGTGACAAAAGGCTTCTACCATCATGCCTACTCTTCCAACAAGTCACTTCAATCCTTTCATGTCTCCTATTCTTCTCCATTGCATATACGGTTCATGTTCCCGATCGTATTTCACCCGAAATAAATATTATATTTTAATTCCGAACTTAAAATTTCCAAAAATACTAAAGTCATTGGAAACACGAAAAAAACACTAACCATTTCGTTCACAGGTCAAAATTAGGTTTTCTACTCAATAAACTTTTACTGTCAGTGAAAATGCAGATCGACTTTTGTCTGAATTTTCAACCCAAAATTTTACCGTAACCCTCTACCATAAAGTAGATTATGAATATGATTTTATCTTATTCAAAACACTTTCTAATTCTCAAATTAAAATATAATTAATTATATTTTAACCGGTTGAACAACATATTAAAATCAGGCTGTTATACTACATGCTTTTTCTGTTTCTGCTAAATCAGGGAAAGCTCCATTCATCATTGAAGTGATATGGAAAGCTCCTAGTTACAACTGGTTGAAATGCAACACGGATGGATCATCTAAACGCAACCTAGGAAAAGCAGCTTGTGGTGGAATTTTTAGAGATAGATCGGGTGCTGTGGTTGGATGCTTTGCTCAGAACTTGGGATTCTCTAAAGCCTTTCATGCTGAAATTATGGGTGTTGTTTTGGCTATTGAGATAGCTTATAGGAAACGTTGGAGCAGGATTTGGTTGGAAAGTGATTCAACCTCAGTCATTGCGGCTTTCTCAAATCCTAGTTTAGTTCCTTTGTGTTTAAGGAATAGATGGTTATATGCATTTCAATTATCTATGAAAATTAATTTTGTTTACTCTCATGTATTTAGAGAGGGCATTTCATGTGCGGACTTATTAGCCAATCAAGGCTCTAGTATTGATGGGTTTTGTTGGTGGAATTCTATTCCTCCTTTCATTAAGGAAGAATTCTTTAGGAATAGATTTGGTTTACCAAACTATAGGTTTAGATAATTCTTTTATGGGTTAGGTCAATGCCCCTCATGCTCTTTTTTTATTCCTTTTCTTTCCTTTTTTAATAATATCTTGGTATGCTGCAAATGAATGATAATGCTTGAGGTGCCAATCTAGTTGGGAGTCCTGCATTATAATGATGCCTTTTTATACCAATTTTTGCTTTTAAAAAAAGAAATATAGTTTTGATTATATTCATACCTAAAAAGATTACTCCATAGTCAGGAAGTGTGAGAATAATAATTATAACTTTATACACAATAAAATAAACTTCTATGTTATATCTTTTTTACCAACCAATAGCATAAAATTATTAAATTTATACTATTAATACTTCCAACAATTTTAAAAAGTTAGGGGGGCCAAGGCATCCCTAAGCACATGAATAGTTTCGTCCCCGTGTGTGTCACATTCCTGCTAGGTGGAGGTTGATGCACTTGGTTGGTGTCACTAGATGGTTGATTACTTGGGTGGTGTGTATCCCATTCCTTTTTTTTACTCTAATGTGTTTATCTAAAGTTGGTGGTTTGTAAAGTTTTCTTGTCCTTCCTTCTATTACTGGGACTGCGGTGGCATGAGGAGTTTTTGATTCAATATTACCCTCGTAGTTCTATTATGTAGTGGAGTATTTTACATTTGTGGCGGTGGTAATTTTTGGTTTTAAGCTCTATAATGCAGGATTTTAGTAAACTATACGTTTGGTGCTTTTGGATGTGAACTTTTGTGAACACAATGCTATCTTTTTCTAGGATAGTATTTAGTTTACATTAATTGGATCTTTTGTAGAAACAATGTATACGGGTTAGAATATCTCGAGTATTCTGTATAAATACAATTTTGGTTTATAAAAAAAAATAAGTAAGCTATATATATCGAATTAAAATATTAGATACACTTCAATATCCCACTCGAATCACGAAGATACCCTTCAATTATCACGCATGAATCACTATAGGATAGTTATCAAATAACTTATATTTTTTATACATCTGAATTTGAACACGCTTATAGATATTGTAGATTGATGTGAGTGTGGATGGGATGGAGATATATTATATTTTGAGATAAAGTACATATATACTGTATACTATGCAATTGTATGAGTGTCATTTGTTGTACAAATAACATAGCTATTATCAAATTATAGTTGATAATTTATTAGTTTATTAATATATAGAAAATAAGAAAAAGTTAGATGATAAAGACCAATAGTTAATTTTACCCACACAAAAACAATGTCGATTCCGGATTCACCTTCTTCAAGAGTGTCGATTCACTTTCTTTACTCACTCTCCCTCCCTCTAATGGCGTCAATGCAGATAAGAAAGTAGGTCTTTGAGCTCAACAATGGAGTCATGCATGTCCTCTTCTTCTATCTTGACTGCACCATCATTTTCTTTCACATTTCTTCTCTTTTTCTTTTGTCTCTCTCTCTCCAATGACGGATAAGAAAGCGGAGAAACTGCACAATCACCTTCGTTCCCTTATTCTCTCCCTCCTTCTATCATAAAGCTGAGATCTTTGAGGTCCTTCTCTGTGTTGCAGTAATCAGCTGATTTTTCATAATCGGATCCGGTTCACCGGTTCATCCGATTTTGCCCCGGTTCTAGTGCTTCTAACGGGTTTTTCCCGTTCTTTGTGACCAACAATTTTTCTACTCGAGCCGAACCGTCGACACAACCTGTTCCTGGTTCAATCGGTTGTTCCAGATTTTAAAACACCGAGTGGATCACTTAAAGGAATCCACAAGCATCATTTCTTCATATTATTTCTATTACTATCACACAACTTGAAAGTGTACATACAGTGATCACAATGATATTTTTAATCAAAGTTTTTTTTTTGTTTATTAATTTTTTATAGCTAATTAAACTGGAGTAATGTTATTTGTACATCTAAATTAGATGCACGAATGACGACACTGTGATATCTGATTAATACAGTTTAAATATGTGGTTAATCACGTTCAGTTGATGATTAATGAGTTATGACACCGTGTTACACTATTAATCATCCACTGAACCTAATTAACCACATATTTAAACTGTATTGGCGAAATATCACAGGTATCATACCGGTATCCAAAATTCAAGTATACAAATAACATTACTTATTAAACTTTGAGTAATAAATACGAATCCTTAGATACCCATTAAATAAGGATGCAAGGATGCGAATATTAAAGTTGCTCTCCATTCAAATACGAATCTGAATACGAATATTTTCTATCCAAACCTATTCATTACCATCTCTATGTGGTGGCAACATGGGTGTCATCACAGACGACTCCGTTGCAAGGTGCACCACAACACACACAAGAATAAGATTAATATTTTATTTTTTTAAAAGATATATATTGAATACACACCACTCAAACTTTCTATATTTTAATTTAATTCTTTGTGACTTAATCCAGCAAAATTACTTATACTATTACTTCTTTAGTTAGGCCGTTTAACTTCTTTTTTCTTTTCTTTTTTAAATAAAGGGTCATTTAAGGGTTTGGCTATGATACACCACCCACATTTTACACCACCAATATGATAAATTTTGGGCCAATCAAATTGCCACATAGGTTGGTTAAAATTTCAAACTTTTTAGTTGTATTATACTGTAGTCAAACTATATGAATACAATATACTGTACTATAATATATGTGCTTTTTGTATTTACAAATTTAACTCATATTAAAATAATATTTTTTATTAAAAAATTGATTATATTGCAAAATATTATTGACAACGAACATTATTTTAATTCATATTAAAATATTATTTTATAATATAATCAGTTTTTTTAATCAAAAATATTATTTTAATATAGGTTAAATTTGTGAATATAAAGAGTACATATATTATATTACAATATATTGTATTCATATAGTTTGACTACAGTATAATACAACTAGAAAGTTTGAAATTTTGACCAAACTCATGTGACAATTTGATTGATCCAAAATTTACCACATTGGTATAATGGATGGTGCAAAATATGGATGATGGACCTTAACCCAACCTACACATTTAATTACTAATAGCAAAATTGCTTATATGATTCCTTCTTAAGGTAATTTTGCTCTCCACGACAAAGAAAAACAAATATTCATTGTTACGTATAAGTTAAGAACTGAAATTGGAAGAAATGTCATTGCTGAACCTCCCCAGCTATCACCAAGTCACATGAAAAAAAAAACACACACACACACACAACACGACAATACGTACTACACGACAATAGCTGGTCCTATTCCTGATGCTGTAGGTGGCGTTATATCCGGTGGGATTGTCGGTGGTGGCACTATCTCCAGCCATGGTGGCCGTGGAGGCACAACATCCGGTGGCCTTGGTGGCACCACATCCGATGGCCTCGACAGTGGCGTCTCAGGCCCAGGCGGTGGTAGCGGTGGTTTCGGGGCATCCGGTTTTGGAGCCGGGTTCGGGATGGGTATCGGGTTTATCGGAGGTGGAACAACCACTATCTCGGGTGGAACACCAGGGTCTGTTTCCGGACCTGGGGTGGGAACCACAGGGTCCTCTTTTGGAAAAGGTGGAGGTTCGATTGTTGGCACAAAGGGAATCTCGGGTATGTCGTTTTGGTCACGGGTCAGCAAGAGACCAGAGAAAATGAGAAGGTTTGTGCTTGTGTGGTTGTTGAGAGAGACCGAGACTGATGGAGTTTTGGCTTTGAAAAGGGTCTTTGTGTTGTGGAGAGGGATGGTTCTCTTGATGAGGGAAGAGGATATTAATGCTGAGATTGATGACATTCCTAAAGTTAATTTTGAGTACTGAGCAAGTTCTCCGTGAATTATATATATATATATATATATATATATATATATATATATATATATATATGGTACTGGTATCTGAATATTGAGGGTGATGTAGAAGTGGACTTTATGGGGTTATTGCGATAGAAACCCTTGCACTGCATACAAGATAGAACCATCCACCGTAGTATGACTCATTGGTTTTATTTGCTTCTATTTGACACGTTGCAAACCTTTGCATGTCGTTGAGTAAAATAGACAGATGGAGCGTTATGCGGCGTGATGTTAAGATCAACTACGTAATTATTCTAAGTGTAACACCCAGGGTATTAATACGTAACACATACGAAAGTAAATTAAAAGATGAATTGTTTGTTGCTTTTGGAAAAATTGTTTTCTTTTAAGTTAAAAAATTGGGATATAAAATTTTTCTTTAAGGATAACTCTGAAATCCATAATACATATATTTAAAACGTAAAGTCACATTCGTAACAAAGTTACCATGACATACAACCTCTCTCCAAGTTTCCATTTTCGAAAGAAAAAGTTTAAACTATAGATGGATGTATATAACACTACATTTACCGACCACTTTAGATATACAACCCAACTCAGACTCCTAAGCTGATCATTCTATCAAATATGCATTGGAGAGAGACCCCCAATCAGAATACTTTCCCAACATCTAATACTAGGTCTTCAAGTGACTTAGAAGGACTCATCTGCAACATCGGTACTAGGGTGTCAAGGTACTACAGCAAAACCCGAAGAGACCTGATATAACTGTAAAAGTGAGATACCGGCAAATGGATATATCATACAACAACCATATACATGATACATACAACACCTTGGCATATTAACATTTTAAACATTACTCATAGGTAAACAACAAGTATTATTTCAGTGGGTCTCATACCCGAATCAATCAATTTTATAAAGATAATGCATGGTACTTCAATCATCAGGCTCTAATCTTAATCTCATGAGATACCATCACCGTTTTATCATTAAGAAAGAAAGAGTTGATCAGGCTCATACGCCACGTTTGGCAAGTTGTCTCCATCACCTCATGCACCCGGATCAACATCATCACGTATCCCTTATAACGGCCATTCGGATGTATATCTCATCGAATACCACATCTTAAGCGGGTATTCGGTTAACTCAAGCACGTCTACTAAGGAGAAATGCATATGAATAAAAGACTTTTCATTATCGAGACTTTTCTTTGTGTTCACTCTTTTCCGTTGTCGAAGCCCAAAGCTAACGACTATTCACAATTTTCATTACTTGAAAATCAATAACACAGGACACTCGGTCCGAGAGCTCACTCACAACACCTTAGACCGATGTGGCAGTCCAAGGTTGTGGTCGTAGAAACAATTATAATTTTATCCATGTTTTATTTCAACATGATAAGGACTCCTAGCCCATAACAACGAAATTAGGACATACAGTCCTCAATTCCAAAATTAGGATTCATAGCCCATAATATCACGGTTAGGACCATTGATCCATAATTCTTGACATGGATCCCAGATCACGAGCATAAACTGAATACTAGAGGCGACGTCTCGCGAACTAGCATTCTCTTTCACATGTGCTTACTTTTCGCTCAGTGAAAATCAAAAACCAAAACAAAACATCAGTCACTTATCCAAGTAACCGAAACGTTTCTAAATCAATTAGGAGAAAATATTTTCCTTTACAAAGTCTTTTATAAAACATTTGGAAATTCGTTTGCTTTTGAAATCCTTGATGGAATAAAGTCAAATATTTTCCAATGGGTTTTTCCTTCATTAAACACATAGTTCGAAAAAGGTTTTCTCTCGTACAAACTTTTGATCATAAAAAGGTAGTTTATATTGACTTAAAAACACTTCAATGTTTCTTTTCAAAACAAGAATCTCATTCTCTTGAAGTAAGCGTTTTAAACAAGTAACTTTTATAAATGAAACCAATACTTTCAAAGTTCTATTCAAGGCTTATTAAGGCTTTTAATTAACCCTTATAATCATTGTGCACAGACTCAAGTCCGGCTTCTCAAACTTCAATCAACAGTAATATATTCTCAACAATAATATCACAGTTAACGACAGTTCATCACATATATACAACTCACAATACTTTAAGGCAAGTAATAATCAACTTCAAGTAATAATAACAATAGTTCAAGTAAACAAGTCATTCAAGTGTTTGCTCCACATCATCATAATATTCAAATCACTCAAGTAAACACATATGCACATGCATATAGTCGTTGAATATCCCTAGGCAAACCCCTCTTACCTTCCGTGAAAGTAAGGAGATTAGATGCTTGGAGAGGTAAACCACGAACGTCCTTGTTTCCTCTGCGATGAAAGTCTAAGGTTATGAACACAAAATCACAAGTTAAAATCAAACAAGAACACTAAACCACAAGGTATAAGTTCGGCCAAGACTAGTTCTTAGGGTTAGAGGTTCCTGAAAATTATACAACTCATGGATTTATGATCCTTAAGTGTTAGGAGTTCATAAACAATGATAATTTAACAAAGTTGAAGTAAAATCCCACTAAGTTATAAACATAGGGTATCCGGCCAAGGCTAGTAAAATAGGCTAGCATTCACTAAACTTTCCAATCTCTTAGGTTTAGCATCCATATGTATTAAGGAGCTCAAAACCATGATCATTTTGAGAAAATCATAACAAAGTATCCCGGGTCCATAACCTTCTAGGTTTGGCCTTCATAGGATTTATAGGCTAGAAATCTTTAAACTTTCCAATCTCTTAGACTTAGCATCCAAATATCTTATGGAGCTAAAGTCCATGATCATCTTGGAAAACAATGGAAATTTAAACATTCCAATCTCTTAGACTTAGCATCCAAATATCTTATGGAGCTCAAGTCCATGATCATCTTGGAAAAATGAAAGTAACACATACTAGCTTTAATAACATAAAATAAACAAGTTATTAAGAGTTATAAATCCATGATCAATACTTGGAAAGTTGAAACATAGTATCCTAGGCCTACTTATTTATAATTTTCGGCCATCATAGGAACAAGCTATCAAAACTTCCAAGATTTATAGATCCAAGATCAAGGGATAGTTAGAAACTCAAACACATGATCATATTTCAAAAGTTGAAACAAAAATCATAGGTCACAAATGCAAGCATTCGGCCTTCATTGGAAGAGATAGGTAGAGATTTTTGTTTTACAAAACCTCTTAGTATGTGAAAATATAAGTTAATACAAGACTATAGAAAGTGGTTTCAACTCAAAAGGAGTTTTCTACCATTTTAGAGAGATTTTAGAAGTTTAAAGCATATAAAGAACACATAAAGTAAACTAAGAAATAAAAGATCGATGAAACTTGCAAAAATATTCATATGAGAGCATTACCCTTAGTATAAGGAAGAACTTTAATGAAGAACTCAAGTAGAAAAGATGAATAAAAACTAAAGCTTTAAGAGCTTGAACTTTTAAAAGAAAGAAGAAGATGAACTTTAATGGAGTTTGAAGGAGGAAGATGATGAAGTGAAAATGAAAGGGGTATATATAGAGAGGGGAGAGAGTGGCATGAAATTGGGGAGAGAGGAATGAGCTTGGAGAGCAAGTTTTGACCTTGTACCTTGTTTGGTTGAAGAGGAAAGAGAAAATAGGTTTTTATAATATAATATGATATATTTCAAAACGTGCCATCATGACCACTTTTTAGGAGGTAGCTTAGGCCATACCTCTAGTGAGTCACCTCACTCCCTCATATCACATCAAGCCTTTTATGTCTCCTATTCTACTCCATTTCACACCCGGTTGCATTTCCAATCATAATTCTTCTAACGTTTTCACCCGAATAAAATATTCTATTTCCTTTTTGAACGAAAATTTTCAAAATAACCAAAATGGAAGAAAACATAATAAAACACTAACTATCTCGTTCACGGGTCAAAATTAGGTTTTCTGCTCAGTAAACTTGTACCAGTAGTGAAAACGCAGACCGACTTCTGTCTGAATTTTCAACCGAAATTTTTACTGTAACTTCATATGATATAACAACACAAGAAAATGATTTTAGTTTAGTTAAAATCTTCCTCTGGGTTTAATCTAAAATAAACATATTTAAATATGTATTTACTGCTACAGACAACATAGGAAAAGCAGGGTGTTACAATACCACCCATCTAAAAAGAATTTCGTCCTCGAAATTACGTAACTAGAAACTTAACAGGATCTCTCACTATCTAGATCATACTATCAGAAGAAAGTATCTTAAAGAATTTCATCGATCCAAAAGAATACAGAAACATCCAGTGTATGAAGATCCTTTAGTAGATTCAGGAAGGTAAAAATGTATGATCGGTACACGTTTACAATCATGAATCTAAAAAGTTTCTCCTTTCACTAGAATTTCCTGGTCAACAATTTAAAAGAGCAACAGTTCGATAAGAATTCAAACTGAATCACTTCCACCAAAAGTAAAAGTGATTAGATTAAGTCTCATCAAGAAATTTCTTTTATAAACATACCCATCCCGTACAACAACAAGGCAATTCACAACTCTAGGAAAGAAAGATTGGATCCAAAGTCTAAACTGACCACTACGATCAAAAAGAGAAGCGAACTGGAATAAATTTCTTAAAGGGTCTTTTATTCTCAAAAGTCATAAGAAACATACATTCATTGGAAAGACTAGTAACCTAGGAGACCCTAGAGAGTCAAATACTTAAGGGCGTCAAAACACGGTTATACTTAGAATCCTATTACAACTTAGAATTATAGTCCACTGCCATAAGAACTTCAAATTGCACACTACTTCTGTCGTAAAAGATCATCAGATTGTGAAGCTTCAAAGACTGACCATGGTGTAAACTCTTCCCTTTGCCATGGGTCTATCAGTCCCTAAGGTGTTGACAACCCTTTCAAACCTTGGTGCATTACAATCCCTTGACAAGTGTCCTAGTCCACAGTTATAACATTTCGTTCCCTTGCGTGGGCAAACATCAGCCATGTGATCTGGGTTTCCACACTTGTAACATCTTCTAAATTGGCCTCGGTTTTGGTTCCATTGGCCTCCACTTCCCGATTCAGAATTATCAGAACGATGATGTTGTTGATTCTAGTCATTCCCTTGTGGTCGGAAATATGGTTCCCTTCGCTGTTGCTTCCCTTTTTTATTCTGATTTTGATATTGGTCTTTGGAACGAGTGGGTCCTCCAACAGTTTCTCCGTTGCCTCTTTCCTTCCTCATTAGTTCCACTTTTCTACACTTCTCTACTAAGGCTTAGAAATTATGGATTTCCAATGGCATCACAGATTCCTTGATCTCGAAGCGTAGACCGGCTTCGAACGTTTTGCACTTCCACTCCTCATCGGGGTTGTTCTGGAAAAAGCGGAAATATTTGGCAAGGGACTCAAACATTGCCGCATATTCCCCCACTGTCATGTTCCGCTGACTTGGCCTCAGGAATTCTTTCTCTTTCTCTGTCCGACCACTCTGGGGAAAATATTTGTCCATAAATTTGTTACTAAATACTCCCCAGGTGATTGCCTGATGCTTAGCTACCAGCAGTTGTATGGTGCCCTTCCACCAGTATTCAACATCTCCAATCAGTTGGAATGTTTCATAAGGCACCTTTGCTCCCTTTAGGGTGTGCACCAGCTCAAAGATCTTCTCCAACTCTTGGATCCAAAGATCGGCTTTAGTCGGGTCTACGTCCTCGTCAAACTGCGATGGATTCTGGTGTCGGGAGGCATTCAGATTCTTCCCTTCTGTAGCCTGTTCAGCTCTTTGCTGCTCCTGCTGATTCTGGGCAGCCGCGTTGGCAGTCTGGAGAGTTATGACAGCAGCAACGTCAGCGAAAGCTTGGGCAGCGAAGTCCATCCCGCTGTCATAATTCGCATTCATGTTGGCACGACCGCCAATATGACCACCTCTGCGACCACGTCCAATCCACGACCACATCCACAACCGTGTCCACGTCCTCATCCACGTCCACCTTCTGGTGCTGGTTCCATAACTGACCTGCCGAACAAATCAGTCAGATCACAACCAGAAAATGAAACGTGTAAAGGCATATCAATTCACATTACTTCTAAGAAGTAATCCAAATAAAAATTAATTCAGAGAAAACACAACGTCAACACAACAGACCTATTTCCCAAAGATCCCGAAAGACTCGACCGGCTCTAATACCACCTGTAACACCCCCCTTAGGGTATTACTACGTAACACATGCGGAAGTAAATTAAAAGATGATTTGCTGGTTGCTTTCCGAAAACTGTTTTCTTTTATGTCAGAAAACTGGGGTATAAAATTTTTCTTTAAGGATAACTCTGAAATCCATAATACATACATTTAAAACGTAAAGTCATATTCGTAACAAAGTTACCATGAAATACAACCTCTCTCTAAGTTTCCATTTTCGAAAGAAAAAGTTTAAACTACAGATGGATGTATATAACACTACATTTACCGACCACTTTAGATATACAACCCAACTCAGACTCCTAAGCTGGTCATTCTATCAAATATGCATTGGAGAGAGACCCCCAATCAGAATACTTTCCCAACATCTAACACTAGGTCTTCAAGTGACTTAGAAGGACTCCTCTGCAACATCGGTACTAAGGTGCCAAGGTACTACAGCAAAACCCGAAGAGACCTGATATAACTTTAAGAGTGAGATACCAGCAAATGGATATATCATGCAACAACCATATACATGATACATACAACACTTTGGCATATTAACATTTTAAACATTACTCATAGGGAAACAACAAGTATTATTTCAGTGGGTCTTATACCCGAATCAATCAATTTTATAAAGATAATGCATGACACTTCAATCATCAGGCTCTAATCTTAATCTCATGAGATACCATCACCGTTTTATCATTAAGAAAAAATAGTTGATCAGGCTCATATGCCACGTTTGGCAAGTTGTCTCCGTCACATCATGCACCCGGATCAACATCATCACGAATCCCTTATAACAGCCATTCGGATGTATACCTCATCGAGTACCACATCTTAAGCGGGTATTCGGTTAACTCAAGCACGTCTGCTAAGGAGAAATGCATATGAATAAAAGACTTTTCATTATCGAGACTTTTCTTTGTGTTCACTCTTTTCCGTTGTCGAAGCCCAAAGCTAACGACTATTCACAATTTTCATTACTTGAAAATCAATAACACAGGACACGCGGTCCGAGTGCTCAATCACAACACCTTAGATCGATGCCGCAGTCCAAGGTTGTGGTTGTAGAAACAATTATAATTTTATCCATGTTTTATTTCAACATGATAAGGACTCCTAGCCCATAACAACAAAATTTGGACACACAGTCCTCAATACCAAAATTAGGATTCCTAGCCTATAATATCACGGTTAGGACCCTTGGTCCATAATTCTTGACACGGATCCCAGATCACGTGCATAAACTGAATGCTAGAGACGACGTCTCGCGAACTAGTATTCTCTTTCACATGTGCTTACTTTTCACTAAGTGAAAATCAAAAGCCAAAACAAAACCTCGGTCACTTATCCAAGTAACCGGAACGTTTCTAAATCATTTAGGTGAAAATCTTTTCCTTTACATTGTCCTTTATAAAACATTTGGAAATTCGTTTGCTTTTGAAATCCTTGATGGAATAAAGTCAAATATTTTCCAAGGGGTTTTTCCTTCATGAAACACATAGTTCGAAAAAGTTTTCTCTTGTACAAACTTTGGATCATAAAAAGGTAGTTTATATTGACTTAAAAACACTTCAACATTTCTTTTCAAAACAAGAATCTCATTCTCTTGAAGTAAGTGTTTTAAACAAGGAACTTTTATAAATGAAACCAATACTTTCAAAGTTCTATTCAAGGCTTATTAAGGCTTTTAACCCTTATAATCATTGTGCACAGACTCAAGTCCGGCTTCTCAAATTTCAATCAACGGTAATATATTCTCAACAATAAATCACAGTTAACGACAGTTCATCACGTATATACATCTCACAATACTTTAAGGCAAGTAATAATCAACTTCAAGTAATAATAACAATAGTTCAAGTAAACAAGTCATTCAAGTGTTTGCTCCACATCATAATAATATTCAAATCACTCAAGTAAACACATACACACATGCATATAGTCATTGAATATCCCTAGGCAATCCCCTCTTACCTTCCGTGAAGGTAAGGAGATTAGATGCTTGGAGAGGTAAACCACGAACGTCCATGTTTCCACCGCGATGAATGTCTAAGGTTATGAACACAAAATCACAAGTTAAAATCAAACAAGAACACTAAACCACAAGGTATAGGTTCGGCCAAGACTAGTTCTTAGGGTTAGAGGTTCCCGGAAATTATACAACTCATGGATTTATGACCCTTAAGTGTTAGGAGTTCATAAACAATGGTCATTTAACAAAGTTGAAGTAAAATCCCACTAAGTTATAAACTTACGGCATCCGGCCAAGGCTTGTAAAATAGGCTAGCATTCACTAAACTTTCCAATCTCTTAGGTTTAGCATCCATATGTATTAAGGAGCTCAAAACCATGATCATTTTGCGAAAATCAGAACAAAGTATCCCAGGTCCATAACCTTCTAGGTTTGGCCTTCATAGGATTTATAGGCTAGAAATCTTTAGACTTTCCAATCTCTTAGACTTAGCATCCAAATATCTTATGGAGCTAAAGTCCATGTTCATCTTGGAAAACAATGGAAATTTAAACATTCCAATCTCTTAGACTTAGCATCCAAATATCTTATGGAGCTCAAGTCCATGATCATCTTGGAAAAATGAAAGTAATACATACTAGATTTAATAACATAGAATAAACAAGTTAGAAATCCTTAAACTTTCCAATCTCTTAGACTTAGCATCCAAATATCTTATGGAGGTCAAGTCCATGATCATTTTGGAAAAATGAAAGTAACACATACTAGCTTTAATAACATAAAATAAACAAGTTATAAATACTTAAACTTTTCAATCTCTTAGACTTAGCATCCAAATATCTTATGGAGCTCAAGTCCATGATCATCTTGGAAAAATGAAAGTAACACATACTAGCTTTAATAACATAAAATAAACAAGTTATTAAGAGTTCTAAATCCATGATCAATACTTGGAAAGTTGAAACATAGTATCCTAGGCCTACTTATTTATAATTTTTGGCCATCATAGGAACAAGCTATCAAAACTTCCAAGATTTATAGATCCAAGATCAAGGGATAGTTAGAAACTCAAACACATGATCATATTTCAAAAGTTGAAACAAAAAATCATAGGTCACAAATGCAAGCATTCGGCCTTCATTGGAAGAGATAGGTAGAGATTTTTGTTTTACACAACCTCTTAGTTTGTGAAAATATAAGTTAATACAAGACTATAGAAAGTGGTTTCAACTCAAAAGGAGTTTTCTACCATTTTAGAGAGATTTTAGAAGTTTAAAGCATATAAAGAACACATAAAGTAAACTAAGAAATAAAAGATAAATGAAACTTGCAAAAAGATTCATATGACAGCATTACCCTTAGTATAAGGAAGAACTTTAATGAAGAACTCAAGTAGAAAAGATGAATAAAAACTAAAGCTTTAAGAGCTTGAACTTTTAAAAGAAAGAAGAAGATGAACTTTAATGGAGTTTGAAGGAGGAAGATGATGAAGTGAAAATGAAAGGGGGTATATATAGAGAGAGGAGAGAGTGACACAAAATTAGGGAGAGAGGAATGAGCTTGGAGAGCAAGTTTTGACCTTGTGCCTTGTTTGGTTGAAGAGGAAAGAGAAAAATAGGTTTTTAGAATATAATATGATATATTTCAAGAAGTGCCATCATGACCACTTTTTAGGAGGTAGCTTAGGTCATACCTCTAGTGAGTCACCTCACTCTCTCATATCACCTCAAGCCTTTTATGTCTCCTATTCTGCTCGATTTCATACCCGGTTGCATTTTCGATCGTAATTCTTCCGACGTTTTCGCCCGAATAAAATATTTTATTTTATTTTTGAACGAAAATTTTCAAAATAACCAAAATGGAAGGAAACATAATAAAAACACTAACTATCTCGTTCACGGGTCAAAATTAGGTTTTCTGCTTAGTAAATTTGTAACTGTAGTGAATACGCAGACCGTCTTCCGTCTGAATTTTCAACCGAAATTTTTACCGTAACTTCATATGATATAACAACACAAGAAAATGATTTTAGTTTAGTTAAAATCATCCTCTGGGTTTAATCTAAAATAAACACATTGAAATATGTATTTACTACTACAGACAACATAGGAAAAACAGGATGTTACACTTAGCTAATTGATTAAACTCTTCTTTATTTTTTCCCCATAATATTCCACTGCTCCAATAAACAACCAAACCTCCTTGCTCCAATTAAAAACACCATCCGCCGCCCTTGTGAATTCCACTGCATTTGCTACCAAATTAGAGCTTACAACAAAACAAGATTGTTCTTCATATTAATGTTGGGTAAATTAAAGTATGGGTGAGTGAGTTGGGATGAGTTATGTTTGTCCCTTACTCAATCCTAAATATTGATAGGGTCAATTCTTTGGACATGAACCTGACCCTAGACCCGAAGGAACCTGATCATATGAGAGTTGGTTTAAGACCAGGTCTAAATGAGATGGGATCGAGTTGACCCGAAGTTAAATAGATTCTTTGTAAACTAGTAGGAAAAATGTTATTTTTTAATAAGCCAAAATATGAGCAAAAGATGCTACCTAAAATCCACCAATGATCTTGTGTCACCAAATAGATCCAAAATTGGATGTTGCAAAATATCAACAAATAAATCCTTTTGATGGATGCTTCCTTGATGCTCGTGTTACCAAATATATGGGACAGGCCGGGTATCCCGGAGGTCAATCCGAACCCGTCCCTAACCCGTCTCGGTCAGTAATGAGACGTGAGTTCGTCCTTTTTCTTTTGTCTGTTAGGGTCAAACCGGACTCAAACACTACAGGTTGAGACGGGTTCTAGGGTTGGGTCGGGTTTTGCACACCCCTAAATTAAAGTTTTAGTAACTATAATTTATATTTTGGCTTAATTGCACTTTTGTTCTTCAAAAATCACGATTGTGCAATTTTAGTCTCCCATGTTCCAATTAGGTCAATTGGATCCCCCAGATATCACGATTGTTCACTTTTGGTCATCGAGGTTTTAAATGCGCTATTTGGGTCCCATAGGTTTCACAATTGTACAATTTTGGTACCCCAAATATTACGGTTGTGCAATTTTAACGCCCGTAGCCTACGTGGAACACATGAGACTATTTTGGGACCAACCTTCAAAATTGTCCTTTGCATATCCTTATACTCAAGTGATGTACACGTGACCATTAAAGTGTGTGAGGTGTCAATAATGACACATAGGAATGTCACGCAAGCTGTTAAGCTTGGCCTCACTAAGTAGCAAATCAGTCACACGTGTAACACGTAGGTTGCCGACGTTCAATAATTGCTCTTATATATATATATATATAGGGAGCATGATTTTATGTTGCTGATCACTTAAAAATGTCACATGACTTTATGTTGTAATCTTGATCATCCATGTATGGTTTAATGACCCAGATTTATTCCTCTCACTCTCACAATAATACACTCGAGCACTTGAGTCGCTCCCTATATATATATATACTTTTTTTTTGTAAAATATCTAATAAAGACTTAATTAACAATATTAAAAGGAGAGTTAACGGAGAACGTTAAAAAAAATTATGAGTGCAAAGACTAATGTAAAAAATACTATAACGTTAAAATTTAAAATGAGCATAAATTTTTAGATTAAAACTTTTGTTTAACCAAATAGCTCTAGAAAGCTTGTTCAAGGGTAAAAGCGTGGCAGGGTATATTTAACTTTTCCCTAAGGGTGTGCTTGGATGAAAGATTTCAAGAGGGTAATATATTTGTAGAGGGTAATTAAAATGCTTCAATGTGAATTATGTTATTTGGATATTAAATATGATGAATTTTGAAAATGAAGGAATTTTAGATGGTATTTGGTTTAAGGTAAATTTGAGGAATTTGAAATACCAACTAGAGGTAATTTGAAATTCCTTCTCCCAACTCATGTGCCACCCGCCACCTCCAGGACCACTGTCGCCGTCGGTCGATGCCGTCGTCGACTGATGATCGTCGTCGCCGACCGACCATCTCTGACCCCCACCTCTGCCCGCACACCGTCGCCACCACCGGTCATCGGTCAATGCCACCATGTATCACCTTAGCCTTTTAATTACTCCATGTCTATATTCAAACAAAGATTTTTAAGAATGAAAAAATTTAATTATTTTATCCAAACAAGAAATTTTCAAAATGAATGAAATTTAAATGAAGTAATTGAATTCCCTAAAAATTTAAATGCCCTAGAATTTTCAAATCCACCATCCAAACATACACTAACGATATATGTTTGGATTTATGTCACGAAGGTCTCAAAATATGTTTGCTCAATTCAGCATTGATTAGGAACCTTAATAGGGATCCAAACACGCACTTACCTTTACATGGATTCCATCTCCAACCAGAAGAGCTTCACTTGGTCCACCAGGCACCAACCAGGTTTGAAAATTTTGCTTGCAATTTTTCCCAATTCTACTCATTTTCACCCATTTACTCTTTTATAAATAACGGGTTGTAAGCTAATGAATGTATAATGTGGAAATGTGGAATGGACAGACTTTAATTCCACTTTTGTCTTATTTTAATTCCATGGATGTTGCTATAAGAAATTATGTGATTAGCTGGAACTGATTCGTAGCTAATTCATAGCAAACAAACTTAGCTACAAAATTGGTGGTAAGCATAAATTGAATGGAAAATTAGCTAAAAAAAACCTAGCTAATTCATAGCTAATCTTTATAAAATTCTAGATATTTTGTAGCCAATCTATAGCTAAAATTTCATAGTGATTTTGTTGTTATTTTCTTGCTAATTCAAAAAATTAAAATAAAAAATAGTCGCTAATAGTGGGCAGGTCCCATATCTACAAAACAGTAGAAGTAAAATCGACACCTAAGAAACTAAGCTTAATCTGAAATTGAGCTACATGGATTTAAATATAATTCACTATAAAGAAATAAGTCCAATACATACAACTACATCACTTATCAAACAAATATACATATTGTAGCCTAGTATAAGCTCCACTTCTCAAGTGGCAGCTACAAGCACACTTGCATTTATATAAGAACCGGTTGATGGTTCTTATATAAGAAACGATGGCTTCTATAAGCAATTGTCCTTACATGTGACATCTATATCAGCTTACTCTAATAGTACAACCTAATAAGAACTTATTTATTTTTAAACACGAGAAGGGGGTTGAATTGTGTTTATATTAACTTTTTGCAAATTACAAAGTTTTCTTTCAAACTAGAGGTCAGACACAAAGAGGCGTCTGATATAAAACAGGTTATATATAAAAAATAGCACTTTCAACCCAGTTAGCACATCAAATATAAAGCAAGCTGAAGGAGTAAGATAGAGAAGTGGACACAGATTTATACTGGTTCACCCAAAGCTTGGGCTACATCCAGTCCTTGGTTTCACCAAGTATTGACACTATATCTGATCATGTTACAGATAGGTATTGTTTGCACACCTAGCCTTTGCAGGCTCAACTAACAAGTATTGTTTGCACACCTAGCCTCTCCAGGCTCAAACAAGTATTCTTTCAGCAAGCCTCTTCAGGCTCTACAAATGGTAAGAGTTGAATGAAGCAACAACTTCACATATTACAACTTTTCAAGTCAACCGAACAACACTCAATGAGTGAATAAGTATTTAAGGTAGGTATAACTACAGTAAGGACTTCTCAAAAAATACAAATGATTGAGCAGAGAAGTATTCTAGGAAGAACTTAAGAGAGCTTTGAATGAGAAGAGAGTATTGAATGCTTGAGTGAATTCGTTCAGGTATGTGTCTTCACAATCTTCAAAGTCTTCTATTTATACTTAACTTCCAACTCATCCAACTTATGGGGGCCAATGAATTTGCTACATATAGCATTGAAGAATGAGCACAACCTAGTTATGGCATGTCTAACATTTTTAGGAGCAATACCACGAATAGCCATGGGCAGTAGTTGTTTCATCAAGACGTGGCAATCATGAAACTTTAAGCCAACTAATTTGAGATCACTTGAAACAAGCCTCTTGACATTTGAAGAGTAACCATGTGGAACTTTGATGCCCTGAAGACACTCACAAAAACTTTGTCTCTTTTTTTTTTTGACAAAGTATGACATGATGGAGGCAAATATGTCCGCTTACCATCCTCAATAACTGAGCTAACTGCTCTTGTATACCCATCGCGACGAGATCGAGACGAGCACTCATGTTGTCCTTTGTCTTGCCCTGAATGTTGAGAAGCATTCCGATTACACTATCACACATTTTTCTCCACATGCATCACATCAATACAATGTCTGACATCAAGCTTGCACCAGTATGGAAGATCAAAGAATATAGACCTCTTCCATATGTTTTTCTCAGTAGCCTTAGCCTTCTTTTTGGCCTTGCCGAATATAACATTGATGTGCTTCACCCGTTGATAAACTTGCTCTCCATTTAAGGCCGTCGGAGCATTTTCACTCTCTTGGCATCCGTTAAAAGCTTTTTTCAATTTACGATATGGGTGATCACGTCTAAGAAATCTCTGATGCCCAAGGTAAACAGTCTTCCTTCCATGATGCAACTGAGTGAAGCATGTCCCTTCTTCACATATAGGGCATGCTTTATGCCCCTTAACACTGTACCCGGATAAGTTCCCGTATGCTGGAAAGTCATTAATGGTGCAAAATAACATGACACGCATCTTGAAAGTCTCGTGAGAATACCCATCAACTACATCAACACCTTCCACCCACAACTTTTTCAAGTCTTCAATCAAGGGAAATCTAAGTCATTTCCTGGTTGTTTTGGGCCCAAAATCATCATAGATAACATCACGTGTTTGCGCTTCATGCACAACCAAGGAGGTAGGTTGTAAATTATCAAGAGAATAGGCCATGAACTATAAATACTACTTAAGTTACCATATGGATTCATTCTATCCGTAGCAAGTCCATGCCTAAGGTTTCTTGGCTCATTGGCGAAATCTGGAAACAAAGTATCAATTTTCTTCCATCATATTTCCTCTCATCATCATGCCATCTAAGGTTCTTTGCGTCTTTTACATTAGCGAACAATCGCTTGAACCTTGGAATTATTTGAAGATACCACAACACCTTCGCAGGAGGACCCTTTTTTTTCACATCACAACTAGAATCATCACAATCATAACCATCATCACCATCCTTCTCTTTGTAGCGTGATAACCCACACTTGGGCCAGTCGTGCATCTTTTCATAATCACCCGTGTACAATATGCAATCATTGGGGCATGCGTGTATCTTCTTATAATCTATACCCATCGGACACAATACCTTCTTCGCCTCATAGTTACGGTCAGGCAATGTGTTGCCCTCTGGAAGCAAGTCTTTCAACAATTAAAGCAATTCGGTGAAGCTTTTATCGCTCCAACAATTTCTCGCCTTCACACTGAACAATTTTAACACTGCCAACAACCGTGTATGAGTAGTACACCCGGACACAAAGGCATATCAGCATCACTGCACAATCTTTCATACACATGTGCTCGCTGAAAAGATTCTTGTCCAATATCACGGATCATGTCCTCTACTCAATCATCCTCTATATCTACGTCAACTTCCTCACTTTGGGAGACACTTGACTTGTTATTTAACAACACATCACCATGCTATATCCATCTTGAATAATTCAATCAAATCCCAAAACAAATAAGATGAGTACGTGTATCCTTAACAACACATTTCCTTGTATTCAAACATTTGACACAAGGACAACAGAACATTCCATTACTAATAGGAACGTTTCTTTGAGAAAATTCTATAAACTCTTCCACTCCCTTCAGATACTCATCACTTGTGCGTTTACAAACCATCCAACTATGATCCATTGTTTGATAGGATCTATAGATATACACACATATATCCAATATAAGCACAATAGGAGAGGTTGGAAAAGCACTAGTATTTGAAAACCTAACAACCTTATATATACAACACTGCACCCTCTCCCTCTTTGAAAACCGATTTGAAAACCTAACAACCATATATACTCACCACTATCTAAATCAACGTTTCATATGCAAAGCGGACCAAAAACTCCAATGATATTTCCTAAAGCACTAAGAAAAGGATGAAAAATCTTGGACTTTTCGGAAACTATTTTCTGGAAAACTAATCTTTAGGTCATTGATCATGGAAAATATAAAAAATAAAAATAAAGATAAAAGTTGAAGAAACTTATCAACTCAAACAAAACAAAACATTGGGGTGATTCAGCTCAAAAGGTGAGAGGGGGAATCAAAAAATAAACCCCAAAATTCCCACAAATGTTCCCACAGAAGACAAATCCTTGGGAAATCGACGATTCAAAGTTCAACAACCATAAGATGCAAAAGGTAGGCAACACAAAGAACATAAAACTAAACTAAAAGTAACAAAGGGAAAAATAAGTTTTAAACTTTATACAGAAATCCACAGAACCAAGCATTAAACATGATTATTAAGAAACTTCAGACTTTTAAATGATTTTGATAGCAACCTCCTACCCCTTGAAGCTGCCCTCCTTTCCCTTGACAGAGCAAGTATTTCTGATAGAAAATATACATTTCACAAATAGGAGAGCTAGAAAAATATGAGTAAAGCATATTTGAATTTTAACTTCACATAGTTAAATTGAAGTTGTCTGATTCATGAGTTTAACTAAACTCTTAAAGGGGGTTAAATTCAACTTAAAAGCTCACTAAGTTTAGCAACGTTTAGTAAATAGCTAAAAAGGACAAGATTTCAGTCAAGCCAAGCATCATAACATTGAATCTAACAATGAAGAGCAACTGGTACAAGTAAATAGACAAAGGAAAAAAAAGGTTAAAGCTATAGGCAAAAGTAGCCATCCATCCATACATATCTGGAAAAAGAAATAAGAGATGACCAACAGAGGTCTGGTCACGTCGTGTGAGGCGGATACTGCCTGGTGGTGCGCTGCTGGTCTCACCGGAAGAGAAGGGGAGGATGCGAACGCTGAAGGTGACTGCTCTCTGTTACAGGGTTCACCCGGTGGTTAGTTAGTAACAAAGAATAAAAGAAAAAATAAAGAAAAGCTCAGAGAGAGAGAGAGAGAGAGATAGTACCTCAGAGAGAGACTTTCGCTGTGGTGGTGGAGAGGAGCTCGCGGTGGTGGCGGATAGGAGCTCGCGGTGGTGATTTAACTAGAGATAAGGGATTATGGTAGAGAAGGGCGATGGTGAATAGGGGTTGAGGCATATGTCTGAAGTGAGGGATGCGGGACATAACGTTTTACTATAAAAAATTGAGTATCACTTTTAACGTCTATTATTTAAACAACAGACGTTAAAAGTGACATTCAAACTTTTTATCACCCATTCTTTAAATAACAGACGTTAAAAGTGATTTAAATGATCCAATTATTTACGGTTCTACCACTGTGTTTTTTTAACGTGTATTTTTATTTAACATAATTTAAATCTGGTCGTTTAATCCATATTATCCAGTAGTTGTTGCTTTTCAGACTTGGGCAATGCGACTTTCCTTATTTGTTCAACACGGGTCTGCGACCGGGTAAAGGTTATTTTGCCTTTTAAACAAAAGGAATCTTAAACATGGATTGATGCTTTGAGCTTCTGAAATCGATTTTCCTGATTTGAAAATGCAAGGGAATAGTCTTGACTATCGAATATAAGTGAAGCGAAGGACTTCCAGTCAAGTTGCAGAGTAAGACGCATTTTCATGATTTGTAGATAGTGAGTATTTCTTCAGGCACATTTTTAAGACTTGTTATTTTTCCATAATACTCTTGCTTTATGATCTGTACACTTAATACACATATTAGTGGATTTCAAAAGGTTCACTTAAAATCATCTTATGTTTAGATTCTTCAAAATCTGAGATGTCAAAAACTTAGACTTAACAATCTCCCCCTTTTGATGATGACAAACACTTTGTTATGATTTTAATGAACTTCAAATAAAGTAGTAGTAAGAGCTTACGATTAAGATAGTCATGCTCCCCTTAAACTGATGCTTTCTATACACAGGTTTTAGGGTTTGATTATAATATCATTCATTTAGAGCATTTTGGAAATAAAATACCATTAAGACGTTTTGATATTTGTGATCAGAGCATATATATAAGCAATCATTTATTGAGTTTGAACATCATTGAATATTACATTGCTGACACAAATAAAAAAAAGAAGATAAAGGATTTTTATTTTCAAGAAACTTCTTAAGCAGGGTCACAGCAGTGTCCATCGTCTCACGAAGACTGCTGATTTCTGCTCTAGCAACAGGATCCATTCCAATGATAGTGGATGCCATTTCAGTGATGTCATCATGTGTGGATGAAGTTGAAGGACTGGGGTCGGAAGTGGCATTGGATGTTTTAGGTGGTTCATAAGGATCGATTTATAGACAGTGCTAGGGAAGGGATAAACCAAAAGTGTAAATGAAAGAAATATCAAAGATGATAGGAAAAATAAAGGGTTAAAGGAAAAACTGAATGCAGTGGTCCAAAAGGTTTCAAACAAGGAATTCTAAAAGAAGTAAGGTCAAAAGTTGATAAAGAACAGATAATAGGAGATAAACGATTGAAAAGCCAAGATAAGTTTTCAAAAGAAATAGGAAAATCGAAAGTGTAAACAGAAAAAGGGTTTTCACAAAAACGTAAAGGTAAGATAAAAAGAAAATGAAGTGAAAATGAAGGTAGGTTGGAAAGGGGTAGCATTGCTTTCTATCTGCTCGTTCTTCATCCGGATATCCAATCCATGGAATCTGGTAAGAACAGAGTCTGGTTTGATCTATAGGCGTCTTGAGCTTCTCAACCAATGATAATCCACAGTGATGAGCAGGGTCTTGAATGATTCTTGGTTCAGGATGGCTCATAAAAGATGTGGACCATCTGGGAAACTTCAACTTCGTATGCTTTCTTTCTAGCCAAACAAAGGGCTTCTTGGACTTAGGATTCAGCTTCTGTTTCTTGGGAGGAGTTCCTCTGTCAGGACATATTTTCAAAACCGTATCTGGTCCCATGCAAGCGGAAGGATTGGGTTTGTATTTCCAAGAGGCTTTGTTTAGCCTTACTGCTGCCTGCTCAGTAATTAGATTGTTGATGATCATAAGATCATCCGAGCTGAGGAGGTTAGGGTTGATTTGATCAATTGGTTGTGGGGTAGAAGAAATGTTCCTGAAAGGAGGGATTGTGGTGTTTTTTTATGGTTATGTGAGGTGATGGTTGAAATGGATGGTGGTGGAGAGTTAGAAATTGGTAAGAGAATGGAGTCAAATACTTCTGTAATAGGAACAAGTGTTTGATTTTCTGGTGGAGGTGAGTAAGAGGGTGATGAGTGGTGATTTGAATTTTGATCTGGTGAGGGATTGTGGTTCAGGTGATATGTTATTAGGAGTGAGGTTTAAGTTGAAATTTCAGATAGATAAAGCAAGAAGGTTTTCAGCAATCGTGAACTGGTTATGAAGGGGAGTAGTGTGTGATGATGTAGAGGAGAAGGTAGAAGGTGATGGTAAATTAACAGGTGAAGGGGGTAAGGGTTCAGACGACCTTACTGGTGAGACAGCAGGTGAAATGATTTGTAGAGGGACTTGCACAGGCTCAATAGTCTTTAGCCTTGTGGACCTTCTAGCTAGTGTTGCTGCAATTACAGCTTTCCTCTTTAATTCCCAGTGAGGGGTAGCCATTTTCTCCTTGCCCAATTCCTTCTTCAAAATCTTTGAAATTGGTTGGTTATCATCATCATCAGAATCCTTTGTGATGACCAGCTTCCTCTTGACCTGAAGCTTAGGTCTATCCTTGGGATCTATAGGTACAGACACTTCAGTTGCTTCTGAGTCATCAGACTCTTCAGACTTCTCTGAAGGTTTCTTGCCTTTATCTTCTTCATCAGAATCAAGAATATTTCTTGGTTTTCTCAGCTTCATCTGAGAGAGAGTCCTCTCATCTATGGCAGTAGCCATCTCCACTTTTCTAGTGACATCCTCCACTGGTACTTTTCCTTCCAACTCTGTCTCCAGGATAATTCGCATCACATAATCCAACTAATATGTACTCTTGTGTTCTTAGATACATCAAACCAAGATTAGTGGTTCCAAGCAAATATCTAAATATTCTTTTGACAGCTTTAAGATGTGATTCTCTAGGGTCAGATTGGAATCTTGCACACAAGCAAACACTGAATTGAATATCAGGTCAACTAGAAGTCAAATACAGAAGAGAACCAATCATACCTTTGTAGACAGTTTGATCTACCTTTTTATCTTCCCCATCTCTATTCAATTTTCCATTTGTTTCCATGGGAGTTTTCATTGGTTTTGTTGTATCCAGCTTATATTTCTTTAAGATCTCCTTGGTATACTTCTGTTGATGGATATATATCCCACCATCCTTCTTTTTGATTTGCATACCAAGGAAGAACTTCAATTCTCCCATCATACTCATCTCAAATTCATTCTGCATAAGCTTAGAGAACTCTTTGCAGAGCTTTTCATTAGTAGCACCAAATATAATATCATCAACATAGATATGTACTATCATTTTAGAACTTTTTTTAAAGAGAGTTGTATCAACATTTCCTATAATAAAGTCATTTTGCATGAGAAAAGAACTGAGTCTATCATACCAAGCTCTAGGTGCTAGTTTCAACCCATACAGAGCCTTTTTAAGCTTATAGACATGATCTGGTTTATCATTATCTTCAAAACCATGTGGTTGTTTAACATACACTTCTTCTTCAATTATTCCATTAAGAAATGCGCTTTTTACATCCATTTGAAATAAAGTGAATTGATGTTGTGCATCATATGACATAAGTATGCGAATAGCTTCTATTCTAGCTACTGGTGCAAAATTTTCAGTGTAGTCAATACCTTCTTATTGGTTATAGCCTTGAGCTACTAAACTTGCTTTGTTTCTGACTACTTTGCGGTCCTCATCCAGTTTGTTTCTGATGACAACCAAATGGATAGGTTGCCTTTTTTATGATCTTAGGTTTAATTTTACCAATTACAAAACCAAGTCAGAATTGTGTTGTAATGTAAAAGGAAGAAAATATGAAAATGGGTGAAGATTAGAGATGGTATGGCGCCACAAACAAAGAGTTTGATAAGCAAAGGAAGTTCACCACAAGAATCTTGGATTCTTGATAAGAACAAAATGGCTCAACAAAGAACCAAAGAGAACAAAATTCTAACAAATGGATTTCAATCCAAATTTAACATCCAAGTTACATTTCATGAAGCACTGGGCGTGTACAAATAGGTCTCAAGCTGCCAAGAATTGTCTTACACATTGTCTTCTCCATATTCCACAACCCCCCACTAATAGCTCAATAACTAAGCCAATAATTGGTGAGTTAATAGCCTCTCTCTTCCATTATGTGGCTGCCTACTCTTAATTCCCCTCTTTATTCAAATTAAAGTGTAACCCCCCTAATTAAATAAAAACATTAACATGACTCATAATTAATTAGGAGTTTCTTTAGGCATGCAAGCCTAATATTCCCTCCCAAGAAGACTCTAAACTCATGTACAACTAGAGATTAAGTGGGCTTGACCCAATTGAAACACTTAGCAAATTTGGACACACACACATAACCCATTACACTTATTGAATTGAAATAAAACACTAAAATGAACTCTTAACTAATGCACGCCCCTCATCACCATATTCACGGGTGTTCTAGTTGGATGAGGTAAGTCACCAACTTGGGCTCCATTCCATCTAATCTTGCATTTGGGCTTGCTTCCATTATAAGAGCCATCATTTGAATTAAAATTTGTTGGCCTTTCTTGGTTTTAACTCTTGTCATAGGCCCACCAAATTGTTGTATTGCTTCTTGATCCTTGCTCCTTATTGAGCTCATATCACAAAGTTGACTTGCCCCCATTGGCTCATATCATCCCCTCATTATTTGAGTGAATTCGACCTCGAATTGAAACAATCTTCATCACCAAAATTAGATATTGGTGGTCCATCTAAAGTGTTCATCACAATCTCATTGGTTACATCAGACTTAGGTTCAAAATATATGTCAAGAAGAGGTAAAGCATGAGTGGGTGCTTTAGTGAGCTTTTGCGAATCCATGCAAGGTCCCAAACCATATGGTGCTTCCTTTGGGATAAAATCTCCAAATTTCTGCAAAAGAGTTACAACACCACTTGGCAAAGAGAGATCATTAGAAGTATTAGCAATCAAATAAAAATTTCTTGCAATAAAATATGCATTGGGGCTGCCTTGAAATTAAAGCCCTCTTCTATTCACTTTTAGTACAACTCCCACCATTAATAATTAAAGAGCATACCTTCCCTTGGATCAAACACCTTGTACGGAAGATACTTCCTCTTTGACTATCATCATGCTCCTTGATTTGGTTTCCCAAGAGTATCCTCACCGTGAGCAAATATTCTTCCGGAATTACTTCTTCCCCACTTTCTTCTTCATTAGAGGACACGGATTGGGTGACAACTTCATTATTTCTCAATACCATTGTCTTTTTAGTGGGACATTGAGATGCAATATGTCCATGGCCCAAGCACTTGAAACATTTTACCTCACGGTTTCTAGGACTAGAAGATGCTACCATAGGCTTCTTTCCATGAGAACTAGCCACGGCCTCCTTAGAAGATGAATTGTCATCCTTCTTTTGTAACACCCTGTTTTTCGTATGCTTCTTTATCAGTAAATACATGCTTTAATGTATTTATTTTTGATAAAATCCAGAGGATGATTTTATTTTAAATAAAATCATTTTCTTGTGTTGTTTTACCATATGAAGTCACAGTAAAATTTTCGGTCGAAAATTTAGACGAAAACCGGTCTGCGTTTTCTCTACCAGTACAAGTTTACTGAGCTAGAGACAAAATTTTAATTCGTGAATGAGACGGTTAGTGTTCTTATGATGTTTTTTCTGGGTTTGGTAAATTTTCGAATTTTGTTGTCCGGGAATAAAATATAATATTTTATCCGGACGAAACCTTCAGAAAATACGATCGGATGTACAACCGGTTACGTATTTAAGCAGTTAAAGGAACCCTAAAGGATGAGAGAAGGCTTGATGGGATGCCTAATTAAATGCTTATGACACACTTTAAAGTAATCATGATTACTTTTTCAAATTATAATCTATTTTATTCCAAAAACCCATTAAACCTTCCTTAAATGATCCAAACAATGCCTTAAACCAAAACTTCCTCTCCAAGCCTCACTCCCTCTCCTCTAGGCCGTGTACCCTCCCTCTTACTCTATAAATACCACTCTTCATCTTCACTTCATCACTTTCCTTTCTTCTACTCCATTAAAACTCTTAAGCTTTCATCTTTTTCTTAACTTCAAGCTTCCAAAGGTCTAGTTTTTCTTCTTCTTTTAACTAAGTGTTCTTCATCAAAGTTGTTCCTATTGCTTATGGTAATACTCTCATGTATTCTTTTCTTTAAAAACTTCATCTTTTTCTAAAGTTTCTTCTTTATGTCATATATGAGCTTTTATCTTCAAAAATCTCTCAAAAATGGTAGAAAGCTCCTTTTGAGTTGAAACCAATTTCTATGGTCTTGTATTTACTTGTATTTTAACATACTAAAAGGTTGTGTAAAACAAAGTTTCCTAACCTCTACTTTCTAATGAGGCCGAAACCATGCATATGGTTTAGATGGATCTTGTTTCAACTTTTACAATTATGAGTTTGTATTTAAGATTTGTTTTCCAAAATGATCATGGACCAATGCTCCTTTATGTTAAAGGATGCTATGTCTAAGTGATTGGAAAGTTTAAAGATTTGTTTTCCAAAATGATCATAGACCAAGGCTCCTTTATGTTAAAGGATGCTATGTCTAAGTGATTGGAAAGTTTAAAGATTTTTACTCTACTTTTATGTCATTTATATTTATGCCATTTACATTATGTCATTTACATTATGTCATTTACCTTTATGTCATTTATATTTATGCCATTTACTTTATGTCATTTACATTATGTCATTTACTTTTATGTCATTTATGTTTATGATATTTATGATTCATTTACTTATGTCATTATGGTTTAATTACTTATAGTTTTATATTGTTCTTATTTTATGTGCTTATGAGCTTTGTTATTTAAAGTCCTATGTTGCTTTCAAGATGATCATAGACTTGAGCTCCATAAGTTATTGGATGCTAAAAGGTCTAAGAGATTGGAAGAATTTAAAGATTTCTATCATGAAAACCCAAGGATGGCCGAATCTTAAAGGTTAAGGACCTAGGGTGTTTTGTTTTTCATTTTCCAAAGTGATCATGGTTTTGAGTTCCTTACTATTAATGGATGCTAAACCAAAGAGATTGGAAAGTTTAAATGTTCCTAGCCTATCTTATTGGTCAAGGCCGAATCTCCATCAAGTGTAACTTGGTGGGATTTTTGTTCAAACTTTGTTTAAAGTAATTATGTTTTAAACTCCTAGCACTTAAGGATCATAAATCCCTAAGTTTCATGTGTTTTGAAAACTTCTAGCCCTAAGTTCTTGGTTGAGTTCTAATCCTTTGAACCTTGTGTCTTAAAACCTAGACTTGCATCCTAACCAACTTTGAAGAACGTTCGTGAAACCGTCTATTTTCTCGCATTCTCTTACCTTCTTGAGGTAAGAGGGGATTTCCTAAAGATATTCAATAACTGTATGCATGTGTGTATGTGTTTAACTGGATATTTACATGTTGATTGAGCTTACTTGGTTATCTAATGTACTTGAACTGTTATGCTATTATCTGATGTTGAACTTTACTTGTTCTAAATGTTATAATACATATCTGTGATGAACTGCTTTCAACTGTGATATTAGCATTGAATTGATAATATATACTGCTGTTGATTGAAAGTTTGCTAAGCCAGAGTTGTGTCTGTGCTCAACTGTTATAAGGATTAAAAACCTTAATAAGCTTCGAAGATGAAGGGATTGGTGTTCTTTTCCAAAAGTTCATTAACTTAAAGTACTTGTTTTAAATGTGGAAATGGTTTTGGTGAACTAGTGTTATACAAGAGAAAAATCCTTTTCGAACTATGTGTCTTCAAGTGAAAACTTTCAAGATTATTTGGCAATATCCTATTGGGGGAAATATTTCAAAGATAAAAGTATTTCAAAGATGCTTTATAAAAGATTTTCAAAGAAAAGGTTTTTCCTAAATATTTTAGAAACTTTCCGATAGCCTGGATAGGGTATCGAGGATTCGGTTTTGAAATTGTTTTTCACTGAACGAAAAATAAGTACTTAAGAAAGAGAATCTAGTACGCGAGACGTCGCCTCTAGTATTCAGTTATATGCACGTGATCTTGGATCAGTGTTAATTCGGGACCATGAGTCCTATTCATGATGTTCTGGACTGAGAGTCCAATTCTCGAAATCGAGGATAGTGCGCTATGATTTCGTTGTTGTGGACTGTGTGTCCTAATCATGTTGTTGTGGACTGTGTGTCCTAATCATGTTGTTGTGGACTGTGTGTCCTAATCACGTTGTTGTGGACTGCGTGTCCTAACCATGTTGTGATGAACGTTGTTAAAAGTGAATGTTGTTTTCTATGACCACAAGCCTAAGACTGGTGCATCGGTCTCGGGCGTTGTGATTGAGCATTTGGACTGTGTGTCCTATGTTCCTAAGTTTTCAAGTGATGGGGAAATGATTATTAAGTCGTTAGCTTTGAGTCACGACAAATAAAAGAATGAACACAAAGAAAACCATTTAAATAAAATATTTTCTCATGTGCATTTCCCCAGGCAGACTTGCCTTTCTTACATATCAGATACAAGGTGGTATCTGGGAGTCTGTCCATGTAAACCGAGTTCAGAGGCACATGTGACGTTGCTCGTCCTGAGACCTTAAATGCATGAGGGTATGGAGGCAACTGCCCGGTGGGCTAGAGATTGACCAACTCTAATTCTTCTCCAGTGGAAAACGGTGTTGATATCTCATGAGATTAAGTTAGAGCCTGATATTGAAGTGCCATGCATATTTTCAAAGGTTGATCATGGGGTTTGAGACCCTTTGATATAACACTGTTATATTGTGTATATGCATGATTTAACTGCTTATATGATTATGTGATGTATGTATCATGTATATGGTTGTTGTGGGATATATCTTATGATGGTATCTCACTCTTACAATTATATCAGGTCTCTTCGGGTTTTGTTGTAGTACCTTGGTACTCTAGTACCGATGTTGCAGAGGAGTCTTTCTAAGTCAATTGAAGACCTAGTGTTAGAGGTTGGGAAAGTATTCCGATTGGGGGTCTCTCCAATGAATATTTGATAGAATGACCAGCTTAGGAGTATGCGTTGGGTTGTATATCTAAAGGGGTCCGTGAATGTAGTGTTATATACATCCATCTGAAGTTTAAACTTTCTCTTTCGAAAATGGAAACTTATAGAAATGTTGTATGTCATGGTAACTTTGTTACGAACGTGACTTTACGTTTTAAATGTATGTATGATGGATTTCAGAGTTATCCTTATAGAAGAAAATTTTATGCCCCAGTTTTCTGACTTAAGAGAAAACAAATTTTCCGAAAGCAACCAGCAAATTATCTTTTAAATTTACTTCCGCATGGGTTACGTAGTAATGCCCTAAGGGGGGGCGTTACAAGGTGGTATCAGAGCTGGTCGAGTCTTTCGGGATCTTTGGGAAATAGGTCTGTTGTGTTGACGTTGTGTTTTCTCTGAATTAAGTTTTATTCGGATTACTTCTTAGAAGTAATGTGTGTTGATACGCTTTTACACGTTTCATTTTCTGGTTGTGACCTGACTGATTTGTTCGGCAGGTCAGTTATGGAACCAGTACCAGAAGGTGGACGTGGACGAGGATGTGGACGTGGTCACAGAGGTGGTCCTATTGGCGGTCGTGCCAACATGAATGTGAATTATGACGGCGGGATGGACTTCGCTGCCCAAGCTTTGGCTGACGTTGCTGCTGCCATAGCTCTTCAGACGGGTAATGCTGCTGCCGAGAACCAACAGGAGCAACAGAGGGCAGAACAAGCTGCAGAGGGAAGACATCTGGATACTTTCCGATGTCAGTATCCATCACAGTTTGATGGAGATGTGGATCCAATAAAGGCTGATCTTTGGATTCAAGAGCTGGAGAAGATCTTTGAGCTGGTGCACACCCCAGAGGGAGCAAAGGTGCCTTATGCAACATTCCAACTGATTGGAGATGCTGAATACTGGTGGGAGGGCACCAGACAACTGCTGGTAGCTGAGCATCATGCAATCACTTGGGGAGTATTTCGCAACAAAATTCTGGACAAATATTTTCCCCAGAGTGCTCGGATAGAGAAAGAGCAGGAATTCCTGAGGCTGAGTCAGCGGGACATGACAGTGGGGGAATATGCGGCAAGGTTTGAGTCCCTTTCCAAATATTTTCGCTTTTTCCATAACAACCCCGATGAGGAATGGAAGTGCGAAAGGTTCGAAGCCGGTCTTCGCTTCGAGATCAAGGACTCTGTGATGCCATTGGAAATCCAGAATTTCCAAGCCTTAGTAGAGAAGTGTAGAAAAGTGGAACTAATGAGGAAGGAAAGAGGCAACAAAGAAACTGTTACAGGACCCACTCGTTCCAAAGACCAATATCAAGATCAGACTCAGAAAGGGAAGCAACATCGGAGGGAACCTTATTTCCGACCACAAGGGAATGACCTGAATCAACGACAGCATCATTCTGATAATTCTGAATCGGGAAGTGGAGGTCAACAGAACCAAAACCGAGACCAGGTTAGGAGATGTTACAAGTGTGGAGACCCAGACCACATGGCTAATGTTTGCCCACGCAAAGGAGTGAAGTGTTTCAATTGTGGACAATTAGGACACTTCTCAAGGGATTGTAATGCACCGAGGTTTGAAAAGGCTGTCAACACCTTAGGAACTGGTAGACCCACGGCGAAGGGAATAGTATACACCATGATTGGCACTGGAGCTTCACAATCTGACGATCTTTTACAATAGAAGTAGTGTTGAAAAATTTCACAATTTGAAGGTCTTATGGCAGTGATCTATAATTCTAAGTTGTAATAGGATTCTAAGTATAATCGCGTTTTGATGCCCTTGAGTATTTGACTCTCTAGGGTCTCCTAAGTTACTAGTCTTTCCAGGGAATGTATGTTTCTTATGACTTTTGGGAATAAAAGTCTCTTTAATAAATTTATTCCAGTTCCCTTCTCTTTTGATTGTTGTGGTCAGTTTAGACTTTGGATCCAATCTTTCTTTTCCTAGAGTTATGAATTGCCTTGTTGTTTCACGGGATGGGTATGTTTATAAAAGAAGTTTCTTGATGAAACTTAATCTAATCGCTTTTACTTTTGGTGGAAGTGATTCAGTTTGAATTCTTATCAAACTGTTGCTCTTTTAAATTGTTGACCAGGAAATTCTAGTGAAAGGAGAAACTTTTAAGATTCATGATTGTAAATGTGTACCGATCATACATTTTTACCTCCGTGAATATACTAAAGGATCTTCATACATTAGATGTTTTTGTATTCTTTTGGATTGATGAAATTCTTTTAGATACTTTCTTCTGATAGTATGATCTGGATGGTGAGAGATCATGTTAAGTTTCTAGTTACGTAATTTCGAGGACGAAATTCTTTTTAGAGGGGTAGAGTTGTAACACCTTGTTTTTCGTATGCTTCTTTATCAGTAAATACATGCTTTAATGTATTTATTTTTGATAAAATCCAGAGGATGATTTTATTTTAAATAAAATCATTTTCTTGTGTTGTTTTACCGTATGAAGTCACAGTAAAATTTTCGGTCGAAAATTTAGACGAAAACCGGTCTGCGTTTTCTCTACCAGTACAAGTTTACTGAGCTAGAGACAAAATTTTAATTCATGAACGAGACGGTTAGTGTTCTTATGATGTTTTGTGTGGGTTTGGTAAATTTTCGAATTTTGTTGTCCGGGAATAAAATATAATATTTTATCCGGACGAAACCTTCAGAAAATACGATCGGATGTACAACCGGTTACGTATTTAAGCAGTTAAAGGAACCCTAAAGGATGAGAGAAGGCTTGATGGGATGCCTAATTAAATGCTTATGACACACTTTAAATGCTTATGACACACTTTAAAGTAATCATGATTACTTTTTCAAATTATAATCTATTTTATTCCAAAAACCCATTAAACCTTCCTTAAATGATCCAAACAATGCCTTAAACCAAAATTTCCTCTCCAAGCCTCAGTCCCTCTCCTCTAGGCCGTGTACCCTCCCTCTTACTCTATAAATACCACTCTTCATCTTCACTTCATCACTTTCCTTTCTTCTACTCCATTAAAACTCTTAAGCTTTCATCTTTTTCTTAACTTCAAGCTTTCAAAGCTCTAGTTTTTCTTCTTCTTTTCACTAAGTGTTCTTCATCAAAGTTGTTCCTATTGCTTAGGGTAATACTCTCATGTATTCTTTTCTTTAAAAACTTCATCTTTTTCTAAAGTTTCTTCTTTATGTCATATATGAGCTTTTATCTTCAAAAATCTCTCAAAAATGGTAGAAAGCTCCTTTTGAGTTAAAACCAATTTCTATGGTCTTGTATTTACTTGTATTTTAACATACTAAAAGGTTGTGTAAAACAAAGTTTCCTAACCTCTACTTTCTAATGAGGCCAAAACCATGCATATGGTTTAGATGGATCTTGTTTCAACTTTTACAATTATGAGTTTGTATTTAAGATTTGTTTTCCAAAATGATCATGGACCAATGTTCCTTTTTGTTAAAGGATGCTATGTCTAGGTGATTGGAAAGTTTAAAGATTTGTTTTCCAAAATGATCATGGACCAAGGCTCCTTTATGTTAAAGGATGCTATGTCTAAGTGATTGGAAAGTTTAAAGATTTTTACTCTACTTTTATGTCATTTATATTTATGTCATTTACTTTATGTCATTTACATTATGTCATTTACCTTTATGTCATTTATATTTATGCCATTTACTTTATGTCATTTACATTATGTCATTTACTTTTATGTCATTTATGTTTATGTCATTTATGATTCATTTACTTATGTCATTATGCTTTAATTATTTATAGTTTTATGTTGTTCTTACTTTATGTGCTTATGAGCTTTGTTATTTAAAGTCCTATGTTGCTTTCAAGATGATCATAGACTTGAGCTCCATAAGTTATTGGATGCTAAAAGGTCTAAGAGATTGGAAGAATTTAAAGATCTCTATCATGAAAACCCAAGGATGGCCGAATCTTAAAGGTTAAGGACCTAGGGTGTTTTGTTTTTCATTTTCCAAAGTGATCATGGTTTTGAGTTCCTTACTATTAATGGATGCTAAACCAAATAGATTGGAAAGTTTAAATGTTCCTAGCCTATCTTATTGGTCAAGGCCGAATCTCCATCAAGTGTAACTTGGTGGGATTTTGTTCAAACTTTGTTTAAAGTAATTATGTTTTAAACTCCTAGCACTTAAGGATCATAAATCCCTAAGTTGCATGTGTTTTGAAAACTTCTAGCCCTAAGTTCTTGGTTGAGTTCTAATCCTTTGAACCTTGTGTCTTAAAACCTAGACTTGCATCCTAACCAACTTTGAAGAACGTTCGTGAAACCGTCTATTTTCTCGTATTCTCTTACCTTCTTGAGGTAAGAGGGGATTTCCTAAAGATATTCAATAACTGTATGCATGTGTGTATGTGTTTAACTGGATATTTACATGTTGATTGAGCTTACTTGGTTATCTAATGTACTTGAACTGTTATGCTATTATCTGATGTTGAACTGTACTTGTTCTAAATGTTATAATACATATCTGTGATGAACTGCTTTCAACTATGATATTAGCATTGAACTGATAATATATACTGCTGTTGATTGAAAGTTTGCTAAGCCAGACTTGTGTCTGTGCTCAACTGTTATAAGGATTAAAAACCTTAATAAGCTTTGAATATGAAGGGATTGGTGTTCTTTTCCAAAAGTTCATTAACTTAAAGTACTTGTTTTAAATGTTGAAATGGTTTTGGTGAACTAGTGTTATACAAGAGAAAAATCCTTTTCGAACTATGTGTCTTCAAGTGAAAACTTTCAAGATTATTTGGCAATATCCTATTGGGGGAAATATTTCAAAGATAAAAGTATTTCAAAGATGCTTTATAAAAGATTTTCAAAGAAAAGGTTTTTCCTAAATATTTTAGAAACTTTCCGATAGCCTGGATAGGTTATCGAGGATTCGGTTTTGAATTTGTTTTTCACTGAACGAAAAATAAGTACTTAAGAAAGAGAATCTAGTACGCGAGACGTCGCCTCTAGTATTCAGTTATATGCACGTGATCTTGGGTCAGTGTTAATTCGGGACCATGAGTCCTATTCATGATGTTCTGGACTGTGAGTCCAATTCCCGAAATCGAGGACAGTGCGCTCTGATTTCGTTGTTGTGGACTGTGTGTCCTAATCATGTTGTGGACTGTGTGTCCTAATCATGTTGTTGTGGACTGTGTGTCCTAATCACGTTGTTGTGGACTATGTGTCCTAACCAGGTTGTGATGAACGTTGTTAAAAGTGAATATTGTTTTCTATGACCACAAGCCTAAGACTGGTGCATCGGTCTCGGGCATTGTGATTGAGCATTTGGACTGTGTGTCCTATGTTCCTAAGTTTTCAAGTGATGGGGAAATGATGATTAAGTCGTTAGCTTTGAGCTGCGACATCGAAAAAGAATGAACACAAAGAAAACCTTTTAAATAAAATATTTTCTCATGTGCATTTCCCCAGGCAGACTTGCGTTTCTTACATATCAGATACAAGGTGGTATCTGGGAGTCTGTCCATGTAAACCGAGTTCAGAGGCACATGTGACGTTGCTCGTCCTGAGACCTTAAATGCATGAGGGTATGGAGGCAACTGCCCGGTGGGCTAGAGATTGACCAACTCTAATTCTTCTCCAGTGGAAAACGATGTTGATATATCATGAGATTAAGTTAGAGCCTGATATTGAAGTGCCATGCATATTTTCAAAGGTTGACTGTGCGGGTTTGAGACCCTTTGATATAACACTATTATATTGTGTATATGCATGATTTAACTGCTTATATGATTATGTGATGTATGTATCATGTATATGGTTGTTGTGGGATATATCTTATGATGGTATCTCACTCTTACAATTATATCAGGTCTCTTCGGGTTTTGCTGTAGTACCTTGGTACTCTAGTACCGATGTTGCAGAGGAGTCTTTCTAAGTCAATTGAAGACCTAGTGTTAGAGGTTGGGAAAGTATTCCGATTGGGGGTCTCTCCAATGAATATTTGATAGAATGACCAGCTTAGGAGTATGAGTTGGGTTGTATATCTAAAGGGGTCCGTGAATGTAGTGTTATATACATCCATCTGAAGTTTAAACTTTCTCTTTCGAAAATGGAAACTTATAGAAATGTTGTATGTCATGGTAACTTTGTTACGAACGTGACTTTACGTTTTAAATGTATGTATGATGGATTTCAGAGTTATCCTTATAGAAGAAAATTTTATGCCCCAGTTTTCTGACTTAAGAGAAAACAAATTTTCCGAAAGCAACCAGCAAATTATCTTTTAAATTTACTTCCGCATGGGTTACGTAGTAATGCCCTAGGGGGGGGGGGGGGGCGTTACATCTTTGATTCTTCCTTCCAACTTGAAGATGAAAACTTAGAAGAAGAATTAAATTTGGACTTCCTCCTCTTGAGTTGTTGTTCCACTTTGATAGCTTGTTGGACCAAATCTTCTAGCTCCACATAGTGTTGAAGCTCCACTATGTCTTGAATGTCTTGATTCAACCCATGTAAGAACCGAGCCATAGTAGCCTCCCTATCTTCATTATAGTTTGACCTAAGCAAGGCCAACTCCATCTCTTTGTGGTACTCATCAACACTTTTGGATCCTTGGGTTAATCTTTGCAATTTGGGACAAACTTTTTTCTCATGACATGCTTCATTTCTTCCCAAGTCTCAATAGGCTCCTCCTCATACCTTCTCCTCTCCTTTTGCAATTGATCCCACCACAAAAGTGCATATTCTTTGAATTCAAGAGTGGCTACCTTCACTTTCTTTCTTTCATTGTATGAGTTACAATCAAAGACTTGTTCCATCTTCATCTCCCATTCCAAGTAGACTTCGGGATCATTCTTCCTATGAAAGGTGGGAACTTTGATCTTGACCCCTTCAATTCCTCTATCACGCCTCCTTCCTCTACGTCCTCCTCCTCTATGTCTTTCACCTCCACTCTCATATCCACTTGATTCATCACGGTTTTGGAGGTTGGCAAGTTGTTTATCATAATTGGCACTCATTTGCTCCATTTGCCTTGTAAGGGCTTGAATTTGAGTAGCCATCCTAGCATGAATAGCTGCTGACCTTGGAGAAAGAGGTGGACTTTCTTCGTGGGCTGCCATCACTTAACACACAATATCAAAAGATAATAAGAAATTACAAAATTCCTCACTGCACTCCCTCACTTGTGCACACAAATGTATTTCACTCAAAATAGCTTTTTTCCACACAAGATGTAATTTTCACACTTGCCTTTTTCCACTCAATTGTTCTATTTTAGGCCTTAGAGGAGTCAAACACAATCCACACAAAAATCCAAAATCAAGCAAAAAAATTTAACAAAACTAATCAAAACAAATAAAACAAAAGGAAAGGCTAGAAAAGGGAAAGTTTTGAGAATAATGAGAACAAGAAAGAAGGGAAACTCTTCAAGAACACAAATTTGCCCAAAAAATTTTTATTTTTATTTTTTTTAATAATCGATTATTGTAATCGATTTTGGGCTCACAGACTTTTGAATAATCGATTATGGGTTTAGGATAATCGATTATGACCTTTTTTTTCCAAAAAAAAATCGATTTTGGGTTCACAGACTTTCGAATAATCGATTATTGGGTTGGAATAATCGATTATGAGGTTTTTTTTACTTTGATAAAGAGAAACACTTGCAAACTTGTTTTGGGGTAGTAACAACAACCACGAAAAATTCCCTTAAAAAAATAGAATCAAAGTAATTTTTTTTTGGTTTTGGGTAGAAAAGAAGAAAGGTAGAAGATGAAGAACAGGAAGAAAATTGAAAAACAAAAAAAAAACACTCAAAAATTCAACCAAACCTGAGCTTTGATGCCACTTGATGACAACCAAATGGAAAGGTTACTTTTTTTATGATCTTTGGTTGAATTTTACCAATTACAAAACCAAGTCAGAATTGTGTTGTAATGTAAAAGGAAGAAAATATGAAAATGGGTGAAGATTAGAGATGGTATGGCACCACAAACAAAGAGTTTGATAAGCCAAGGAAGTTCACCACAAGAATCTTGGATTCTTGATAAGTACAAGATGGCTCAACCAAGAACCAAAGAGAACAAAATTCTCACAAATGGATTTCAATCCAAATTCAACATCCAAGTTACATTTCATGAAGCACTAGGCGTCTACAAATAGGTCTGAAGCTACCAAGAATTGGCTTACACATTGTCTTTTCCATATTCCATAACCCCCCACTAATAGCTCAATAACTAAGCCAATAATTGGTGAGTTAATACCCTCTCTTTTCCATTATGTGGCTGCCTACTCTTAATTCACCTCTTTATTCAAATTAAAGTGTAACCCCCCCCCCCCCCCCCTCCCTCCCCCAATTAAATAAAAACATTAACATGACTCATAACTAATTAGGAGTTTCTTTGGGCATGCAAGCCTAAGATTCCATCCGAAGAAGACTCTAAACTCGTGTATAACTAGAGATTAAGTGGGCTTGACCCAATTACAACACTTAGCAAATTTGGACACACACACATAACCCATTACACTTATTGAATTGAAATAAAACACTAAAATGAACTCTTAACTAATGCACGTCCCTCATCACCATATTCATGGGTCTTCTAGTTGGATGAGGTAAGTCACCAACTTGGGCTCCATTCCATCTAATCTTGAATTTGGGCTTGCTTCCATTATAAGAGCCATCATTTGAATTAAAACTTGTTGGTCTTTCTTGGTTTTAACTCTTGTCATTGGCTCACCAAGTTGTTGTATTGCTTCTTGATCCTTGCTCCTTATTGGGCTCATATCACAAAGTTGACTTGCCCCCCGAGGTTCATATCAGTTTCTAAACACCCATCTTGTTTCAATAACTGATTTTCCTTTGACCTTTGGAACTAGTGACCAAACATCATTTCTTTTGAACTGATTCAGCTTTTCTTGCATAGCTAAGATCTAGCTTTCATCTTCAAGATCTTCTTTAATATTCTTGGGTTCTTTCTCTGATAGAAAAGCCGTGTTGTTTGAGTCTCTGAATGTTGATCTGGTTCTGACTCCTTGCGAGGGTTACCAATGATCAATTCTCCAGGGTGATGAGTTTTGAATTTCCAGTCTCGTCTGGGTTCAGTGTTAGACGCATGTAGGATTGGAGGATCAGACGCTTGAACAGGTGCTTCTGCATTCTCAGTCTTTAAGTTGCCATCGGTTTGATTATCTTGTTTTCCAAGATCTAAACCTACAAGATCATCTTCAAGATCTGATAGTCTCCTATGAGTCTTTAAACCAACATTAAATTTTACATGAATAGATTCTTCAACTACTTCTGTTCTAGAGTTATAAACTCTAAAAGCTTTAGAAGTGTATGAGTATCCAAGAAATATAGCCTTATATACTTTTGAGTCAAACTTTCCAAGTTGATCTCTAGTATTTAAAATAAAACATTCACATCCAAAATCATGGAAATAAGAATTGTTGGGTTTTCTACCTTTCCACAATTCATAGGGAGTCTTTCTCAAGAAGGGTCTTATCAATATTATGTTCCGCACATAACAAGCAGGTGTTTCTTGCCTCAGCCCATAAGTACTTTGGGAGTTTTCTTTTATTGAGCATCGTTTGAGCCATCACTTGTAGGGATCTATTCTTCCTTTCTACTACTGCATTTTCTGAGGAATTCTAGGAGTAGAGAAGTTGTGAGAAATATCATTTTTTTTTCACAGAATGTATTGAAGTGAACATTTTCAAATTGTCCCCCGTGGTCACTTCGATAGGCGAGGTACAGAATCCATGCTCATTCTGTACTTTCTTACAGAATTTGGAAAACATCTTGAATGACTCATCCTTGTGGGTTAGGAAGAGTACCCATGTATATCAAGAATAATCATCGACGAAGACAAAACCATATTTCTTTCCTGCCTTACTAGCAACACTTATCGGACCAAACAGATCCATATGCAACAAATCGTAATGGTCCGGAAGAAGATACTAGATTTTTGGTTTTAAAGCTAGATTTTACTTGCTTTCCACATTTACAAGAATTGCATAGGACATCCTTTTTGAAACTTATATCGTAGACCTTTCACAAGTCTATACTTCTGAAGTTTGGTTATCTGTTTCTTACTAGTATGTCCTAGCTTCTTATGCCATACCCATCTTTCATCTTCCACTGACACAAAACAGGTCACACTTTGATCAGATAGTTCAGTTAGATCAATCTTATAAAGATTTTGCTGGTTGTTTGCTGAAAAGAGAACTTTGCCATTAGTGTCTTTGACTATACATGCAGATTATGTCTTAATCCTTCAACTAAAAGAACATTAGAGATAGATAGTAAGGGTGATCTCCCACCAATTTTACCTATCCCAATAACCTTTCCTTTCTGGTTTCCACCGAAGGTGACATGCCTCATTCTTTAAGTTAGAGGTCTAGGAACATAGACCTTTCTCCTGTCATGTGTCGTGAGCAGCCACTGTCTAGGTACCATGAATAATCAAGGCTTTAGGTACCCATATTTTCTTGGGTCCTTTCTTGTTAGTTCTTGAAGTTTGTGACAACTTCTTTCTTGTGTGAATACACTTAGACGTGATATGTCCAGCTTTTCCACATATTTTACAACTATCCTTGTTACAATATGAATTGATCTTATCATAAAGAGAGGGTCACACTTTATGATGCGTCTGGTCAATGAATCATATGCCAATTTTATCAAGAGAGGGTTTCTGACTTCCTAACAGCTTAGTCATATTTTCTCTTCCACTGAGAAAATGGGCAAGATCAGAGGTGAGCTCTTCTACCTTCTATTGAAGTTTGACAACTTCTTCAGATTGTAGCGTCTCAACTATGATCTCAGCTTTAGGCTTTTCAGCCTTTAGCTTACTGTTTTCCTGAGACAATATGTCACACTCTTGAGTCTTATCTTCATACTCTTTTAGGAATTTCACATATTGTCTCTTAAGTGTTTTTAAAGCCTTAGTTAAACAGTTAAATTCTTCAATCAATTCATCATAGGCATCTTGTAATTCCTTAAGATCAGAAATTACCTCAGTCGGAATCAACATCTACCATAAGAAATAAGTTTGCTTCTTCACTTTCTGTTTCCTCATCTGATGAACTGCCATCTAGATCTTCCCATGTAGCCATCATCCCTTTCCTTTTCTTTTTATATAACTTTTTGAAGGGTTCACTAGTGGAAAATATGCCTTTAACGACTGGTTTTAACAACGGTTAGATGGAAACCGATGTTACAAAAGAGGCGATGGCAGTATTGTAAATAAATGACTCATTTAAAATACTCGTAACGTCGGTTTTCAGATAACTGATGTTAAACGTCTCTTGCAACAGCGATTTTGATACAACTAACGTTACAATTGGGAATTCATTAAAAAATTAGGTTAGAGGGAAAACTTGTAATAGTGGTTGTACAAGTAACCGACGTTACAAGTGACATGTAACATCGGTTGTACAAGAAATCGACGTTACATGTCTTTGTAACTTTAAACTCTCACAAATAATCTCATAGCTCACTCTTGCTCCCTAACCCCTTCATCTCTGTCCCTCTTCTCTCTGCAAAGTAACCTTGCCTCTACCACCTTCGCCTCTGCCACCGTCGCCACTGCCACCGTGGCCTCTGCCACCGTCATCCACCGTCCCCACCGTCCCCTCTTCTCTCTCTCAATATTGAAGTAAGTAATGCCCTAACCGAAGGACCGTGGTTCCCTCTTTCACGTATTTCCTATTTCTCCCATTTCCCTCAAACTTTTTTTGGTTTTGCATAAGCTACCGAGGTATTCTGTAACACCCCGTTTTTCGTAAATATGCTTAATGCGTTTATATATGTTATATATATGTTTGATCGTTATGCATATGTGTATGTTGGTGGTAGTTTAGCCTTTGGGATGGTTTTAATAGTGAATTCTGGTTTTCTGGGATCCACCCGGCCTAAGTTTTCTGAGCCCGGCATAAAGTGCAGGAAAATCCACGTTTTGGTTTTCTGCATAATCCGCCCGGCCTACGTTTTCTGCGTCCGGCCTAACAGTCTGTGCTCGGCTTAAGTTTTCTGAGCCGACCTAACAGTCTGCGCCAGGCTTAAGTTTTCTAAGCCCGGTCGAAAGTGCAGGAAAATCCACATTTTGGTTTTCTGTATAATCCGCCCGGCCTACGTTTTCTGAGCCCGGCCTAATAGTCTGGGCACGGCTTAAGGTTTCTAAGCCCGGCCAAACGACGTTGACAGAAATTCATTTTGGGACTTCTGTTTGGGCCCAGTTACACCCTAATTCATTTTAAACCTCTAAATCACGCCCTAAACCCTAGTCTATCACGTCCCAACACTCAAAGCTGCCTCACTTCTCTTTTTCTTTCAATTCCCATCAACCGTCTCTAGAAATCTCTCTCAAGGTAATCCTTTCTTGCACCGTTCTTCACCATTCTTTGATAGGAGAACATCGCAGCAAAAACGTGATCATCGTATTCACTGTTTTAACCTTCAAACAAGGTAAAATTCATACACCTCGTCCCTCTCGTTCTTTCCCCTTTTGATTTATTGGCCTAAGAATCTAATTAAGGTGTTTCCTTATGGTTCTTGAGGTCGTAGATAAGTGCTTGTGAGACGAGACCTTAGAGGACCCTCTTTTTCTTTTTGAAACGCGAACCGCTTACCAGGTATGGGAAGAAGGAACAGTATGAGTATGTAGGCTTAGGGGTAGCATAAGACGAAGGGTTACCCATGACCCTTTCCTTGATAACATGTCTATATGTCTTATGCCTATTTGTTTGTTATAAATATGTTGATGTTGTGATGCCATGATTATGACGAGTATGATGTTATTGGCTATTGTTGTGTTGTGCTCTTTATGAGTGTTGATTGTTGAGGATGCTAATGACAACAATGATGTTAAGATATTAAAATATGATAACAATGATAATAATGATAATTAAGGGATGTTTCCCCAGTTGTTCATAATACATGGATATAGTGTGAGAGGTAAGGTTATGTTCATAGGGCTTAGTTAAAGACCCTAGGATTGATTAGTGAGTGTTCTAGGAATATTAATAACGAAGCTATGATTAAAGGATTAATTCCCCATGATGATAAGACATGAATATTAATGAAGAACAATTAAGATTAACGAAGTTGATGATCAATGGATTAGTAGAAGCTAATAGGTTGAATCTGTGAACTGTCCCAAGGATTTGGGAAAGGGTTTCTAACCCTTTCTGCCCAGATTAGTACGGCCACGCTCCATTGAGCACGGTCGTGCTTAACAAGGAGCATGCCGTGCTCCAGTTTGAAACCCAAAGCGGGGAACACATTTAAGCAAGCCCATGCTTAGCAGGCAGCACACCCGTTCTTACCTGTAGGTCCAGCATGCCCGTGCTCACCTGACCAGAACATAAACTAGAATGTTGAAATAGGGGTTTTTACCCCAAACACTTAAAAGACTTAATAAGATACCAACGGAACATGAATACCAAAGACAAGTGATAAGATGTTGTACCTTGGTAGCCTAGTGTCCGCTCCAAGCATTAAGATATTGAACCTTGGTAGCCTAGTGTTTACTCCAAGTGATAAGATGTTGTACCTTGGTAGCCTAGTGTTCACTCCAAGGGGGCCTTGATGCTTGATGGTCAAGGCGTTGAGCTCTGGTGCTTAATGGCCAGAGTGTTGTTAATGCTTAAAAGACTTAACGATGAACGTTAAACGATAATCCTCGATAGCCTTGTGGTAGAGGTGTTGAGGGTGATAAAATTTGGTAGCCAATGGGCCCAAGCGGGGGTGGTGGTTGTGGTTGTGTGTTGTTTGCCATGCATTCATGCGTCAGAGATGTTGATTGGAGGTTGTGCAACGTAGGGGAGGTTGTCCGAGAGTAAGACGATCTGGCCGTCCGTGGGATTCGTCCGAAAGGGAATCAAGTATACACCGTGGTGACACATCCTTGAATAAGATGTGTCGGCTATTCTAGGGGTCCACCCATGCTAAGGTGAACTGCCCCGACGTTGGTACTTTTTGGCCAATGTGGAAATGTTACCCCAAAGTTGGCATCTTGAGTTAGTTTTGATCCAAGTGCATAGTAGAGGAGTGGAGCAGAACTGCATTGCATAGCATACACGTTATATGTTGATGACTGTTATGAAATTTCTGTTTGATATAACATGCTTGTTTGATGTATGCTCGTCTTGCTAACTGCTTCCTTTCCGTTATATTCATATATATGTTTCTTACTCCTAGTCTCTGTGTTTCTTTTTTGTGGCATGTATCGTTTATGCAGAGGTCGATGAACAGCCAGTTGAGGAGTGACTCTAAGGAGCCGCAACTCGTAGATTGGATTTCCTATTTTCAGTAGTTGTTTAGTTGTTTCCTGTTGTATCTGAGTTGTTTTATCGTATTGGTTATACCAGCTCTGTAGTGTGACATCGGGGTTGGGTTCGCTTATGTTTCAGTTATGTTATGTCTTACTTATAAACTTGTTTTGGTTATTTCCGCGTTATGTTACAATGAGGTAGTCTCTGCCCGGTTTTTATAATTATATATATTTGCATGTGTTCTCTCTCTTTTATATATGTGATATCACTTTTGAATGCATGTGGGGTAGAGGGTGTCACATTTAGTGGTATCATAGCAGTTCGGCCCTGTCCAGACATGGTATGAGTCTGTTTCGAGTCTTCTGCATTTTTTGTTTGAATTATCTATACTTGTAATAGATAATGATGCTTTAGTGTTAAGAAACTTTAGTTCTTCCTGCTCGGTTAGAGCCTCCAAGTCCGAGGACTTGATCCGAGGTTATTAGCCTAATTTGTGAAAGTTTAACCAGTTAGGGTGATAGAAATTTCGAGGACGAAATTTTTATAAGGGGGTGGAATTGTAACACCCCGTTTTTCGTAAATAAGCTTAATGGGTTTATATATGTTATATATATGCTTGATCATTATGCATATGTGTATGTTGGTGGTAGTTTAGCCTTTGGGATGGTTTTAATAGTGAATTTTGGTTTTCTGGGATCCGCCAGGCCTAAGTTTCCTGAGCCTGCCCTAAAGTGCAGGTAAATCCACGTTTTGGTTTTCTGCATAATCCGCCTGGCCTACATTTTTTAAGCCCAGCCTAACAGTCTGAGCCTGGCTTAAGTTTTCTAAGCCCGGCCTAAAGTGCAGGAAAATCCATGTTTTGGTTTTCTTTATAATCCACCCAGCCTACGTTTTTAGCCCAGACTAATAGTCTGCACCAGACCTAAGTTTTATGAGCCCGGCCAAACGACGTTGACAGCAATTCGTTTTGGGACTTCTATTTCAACCCATTTTCACCCTATTTCATTTTAAACCTCTAAATCATGCCCTAAACCCTAGTGTATCACGTCCCAACACTTAGAGCTGCCTACCTTCTCTTTTTCTCGCAATTCCCATCAACCATCTCTAGAAAACTCTCTCAAAGTAATCTGTTTTTCCACAGTTCTTCACCATTCTTTGATAGGAGAACATCGCTGCGAAGACGTGATCATCGTATTCGCTGTTTGAACCTTCAAACAAGGTAAAATTAGTACACTTGTCCTTTTCGTTCTTTCCCCTTTTGATTTCTTGGCCTAAGAGTCTAATTAAGGTGTTTCCTTGTGTTCTTGAGGTCGTAGATAAGTGCTCGTGAGACGAGACCCTAGAGGACCCTCTTTCTTCTTTTGAAACACGAACCGCTTACCAGGTATGGGAAGAAGGAACAGTATGAGTATGTAGGCTTAGGGGTAGCATATGACGAAGGGTTACCCATGACCCTTTCCTTGATAACATGTCTATATGTCTTATGCCTATTTGTTATATTTGTTATATGATGCTTAACTGTTATGATGTTGATGACTGGCATGACTGTTATTATTGATTGATGTTGTTTGTTATAAATATGTTGATGTTGTGATGCCATGATTATGACGAGTATGATGTTATTGGCTATTGTTGTGTTGTGCTCTTTATGAGTGTTGATTGTTGAGGATGCTAATGACAACAATGATGTTAAGATATTAAAAGATGGTAACAATGATAATAATGATAATTAAGGGATGTTTCCCCAGTTGTTCATAATACATGGATATAGTGTGAGAGTTAAGGTTATGTTCATAGGGCTTAGTTAACGACCCTAGGATTGATTAGTGAGTATTCTAGGAATATTAATAACGAAGCTATGATTAAAGGATTAATTCCCCATGATGATAAGACATGAACATTAATGAAGAACAATTAAGATTAAAGAAGTTGATGATCAATGGATTAGTATAAGCCAATAGGTTGAATCTGTGAACTGTCCCAAGGATTTGGGAAAGGGTTTCTGACCCTTTCTGCCCAGATTAGTACGGCCACGCCCCATTGAGCACGGCCGCGCTTAACATGGATCATGCCGTGCTCCAGTTTGAAACCCAGAGCGGGGCACACATTTAAGCACGCCCGTGCTTGCCTTTAGGTCCAGCACACCCGTGCTCACCTCACCGAAACGAAACCGAGAATCTTTGAAATAGCGGTTTTTACCCCAAACACTTAAAAGACTTAATAAGATACCAACGGAACATGAAGACCAAAGACAAGTGATAAGATGCTGTACCTTCGTAGCCTAGTGTCAGCTCCAAGCATTAAAATGTTGAACCTTGGTAGCCTAGTGTTTGCTCCAAGTGATAAGATGTTGTACATTGGTAGCCTAGTGTTCGCTCCAAGGGGGCCTTGATGCTTGATGGTCAAGGCGTTGAACTCTGGTGCTTAATGGCCAGAGTGTTGTTAATGCTCGAGGTGTTGACGGTGATAACACTTGGGTAGCCTATGGGCCTAAACGGAGGTGGTGGTTGTGGTTGTGTGTTGTTTGCCATGCATTCACGCATCGGAGATGTTGATTAGAGGTTGTGCAACGTAGGGGAGGTTGCCCGAGAGTAAGATAATCTGGCCGTCAGCGGGATTCGTCCGAAAGGGAATCAAATATACACCGTGGTGATGCATCCATGAATAAGATGTGTCGGTTATCCTAGGGGTCCACCCATGGTAAGGTGAACTGCCCCGACGTTGGTGCTTTTTGGTCAATGTGGAAATGTAACCCCAAAGTTCGCATCCTGAGTTAGTTTGGATCCAAGTGCATAGTAGAGGAGTGGAGCAGAACTGTATTGCATAGCATACACATTATATGATGATGACTGTTATGATATTACTAATTGATATAACATGCTTGTTTTATGTCTGCTCATCTTGCTAACTACTTCCTTGCCATTATATTCATATATATGTTTCTTACTCCCTATCTCTGTGTTTCTTGTTTGTGGCATGTATCGTTTATGCAGAGGTCGATGTCCAGCCAGTTGAGGAGTGACTCTGAGGAGCCGTGACTCGTAGATAGGATTTCCCATTTTCATTAGTTGTTTAGTTGTTTCCTGTTGTATCCGAGTTGTTTTATTGTATTGGTTATACCAGCTCTGTAGTGTGACATCAGGGTTGGGTTCGCTTATGTTTCAGTTATGTTATGTCTTATTTAAAAACATGTTTTGGTTATTTCCGCGTTATGTTACAATGCGGCAGTCTCTGCCCTGTTTTGATAATTATATATATTTTCATGTGTTCTCTCTCTTTTATATATGTGTTATCGCTTTTTAATGCATGCAGGGTAAAGGGTGTCACATAGTCAAGCTATCAAGCTCTTTTGGTTTCCTTCACAACCAAAGCTATCAAGCTCTTTTGGTTCCCTTTCAGTCACACCTCCGGTAAGCACCTCTCATTTTTTCCTCTGTTTTCCCTTTTGTGTTTCTTGAGATGTTTGATGTAAGATTTTGTGGATTAGCCATTTATTTATTTAAGGATACATACATTTGTGGGTTTTGTGTAATAAGGACTGAGGGTTTTGTGGGTTTAGCCATTATCATTGAATGTGTTTCACTTTGGCTTTCTGATAATTACTGTGACCTATTCATGAGCATTGACCTATAGCTTTAACTTATATGAGAGTTGGTCTTGATAATTATGAATGTTGATTCTGATTAATCTGTGTTAAATTGTTTAATAATAACTTCTATTAGCACTATAGTTGAGCCTTGCACTGACTGCTCTAGATGCCACACACTAGGTTCAAACCATGCAAGTTTTGAGACTTTGTGAGTGAGCAAATATTGGAATGTTTTTGGTATACTTTCTTTCTCCTTTGCTACTGAAAAACAGGGCAATCCTCTTGTAGGTTTGGCTAATCAGCAACCCAGAATGTTGTTTTCCTTTAATCATATATAACTATTGGCAATTTTAATTTGTTTACTAGTTGTTAATTTATTGTTGTTTGTCTAAACAGGCATCCATATATAGCTTATGGCTGATCCACAGGGCGGTGCTTGTAGCACCTCGTCGGCTGGTATGCCTCCTTCATAGGACGGTGCAGCTAGTACCTCTTCCAAAAAGAGGGGTAGATCATGCACCACCATGAAAAAACTGACCTCACATCTTCCTAATAATATGAGGTTGAATATTGAGTTTGATAGTTATGGGGAGGCTATTGGTCGGCATGCTAAGGATTATTCTAGTTTCTTGGCTGTGCAAGCTAGAAGCCATGCTAGCATCCTGATTAAGCAATGGAAACAAGTACCAGATAATGTGAAAAATCAGATTTGGGAGTCACTCACGGTAAAGTAACTTTTAACCTATTCATTTTAATTTATTGTATTTAAGCATATATTATCATACACTAATTCCTCTATTTTATTCTGTAATGTCCACAAACACACATTGTCTTGCGGTGGCTATAAACTGAAACGACAGGTTATGATGGAGGAAAAGTTGAAGAAGAGGTGGGAAGAAGCAGGAGATGAGGGGGCAGTTATTGATCCTCCGTCTCCAATCCCACGTGAGGATACATTGATTGAAGCACGAAAGTCAAAGTCGGGGGTTATTAAATCCGAGCCCACGCGTGTTGTTGCTGGAAAGATTGTAAGTAATTAAAATTTAATCCTACATGTACTTTGTAACAGCATTTTAAGTATCTTATTTTTTTAAAATTTCATCTTTGTAGGCTTCCCTAAAGAAGCAAAGCTCGCAAGGGACGTTCGTTCAACAGGGTCGTCGAGATATCCTGGTCGCCGCCCTAGGCAAAGATGACCACCCTGGGCAAGTAGTTGATGTTGAAGGGAGGGTGGGCATTCGGAAATTCCATGGAGCACGTTCACACGAGGGAGCCGTGGCCAAACGGGGCCGGCTACTCGCGGAGAAGATTAGAGAGGATGTTATCTAGAGCCTTTTAAAGGACCCAGGGGCTTTGCGAACTCTTATATCATCTATGCAATCTGAAGGTGGCCCATCTGTCCAACCTTCACATGTGAGTACAATGGGGAGCTATCCAGCTCAACATGTGTTGGTTGACGATGATGAGATGAGGGACGATGATGAGGAGATGAACGATGATGAGGAGATGGGGAAGTTTTCTGCACCTCAGGTATTAATAAGCATTCAATTTTTATATAGTTTAGGATCTAATTTACCCTTTATTCATAGTGCTTTATATTGTTGGTTTAGGACCACTCAACACCGTCAAATCTGAGGGGCAGTATCTCACCTATAGCTCGTCTGGCTGCATGGGCGGCGACATACCAACACGATGACTTTTCCATTCCTTTGGAACATGACGGCTCCTTCACTGAGTTGTCACCTTATATTATTGTCCCCGGGGGTGGATGACGTGCTCCGTGATCGAATATGGTTAGCCAACACGGTTGTCAGTGTCTGGTGCACATACGTACTTATATATTTCAATATAATTTATTTATTTCAATATATATTATGTAATTAACATTGAGTAATTATTTCATTTCTTAGGTATATGCATCATCTTGCTAGGACAAGGGGCAGGTTGTGTCTACTTATGGATTCTTGGACCCCTCCATCATTGGGCGTGATTTCTGCATTACTGGCAAATGTTTGACCAGATACATGAAACCCGTGGTATCTAATAGCCACGTTGAGGTATATATGGCACCACTTCTCAGGAATGGCGATTAGCAGTTGTTCCTACTTTGTCCAATATAGCATACAGTCATATTTCTTTGCTCGTTGTACTATCAGGTGAACCCTAATGTGAAACAGTCGATTGATAGGTACGTAAAATCTTATATAATTTGCAACTTTTTTTAATTTGTAAATTTTGACAATTTTCATATTTTTTGTCATGTAGTGCAATGATTGCCTGTAGCATTGCTTATGCAAATGGTAAAAGTATGAGTATAAAAGCAAAAAAAAAAAATCCTAAATGGATAATCCCAAAGATAAGTAATTTAATAAAAGGTCATTATTATTATTATTATTATTATTATTATTATTATTATTATTATTATTATTATTATTATTATTATTATACTCAAACATGATTTTTACGTGTAATTAATTGATCAATTTCATATTGATTTGTAGTCTCGTAAACAACCCGACAGTTGGGAGTGTGGATACTATGTCATGAATCATATGTTAGACATTGTCTCCAATGATATTAAAGATAAATAGACGCAGGTAATAAATAGCTATATATATATATATATATATATATATATATATATATATATATATATATATATAGTTTTTCTACTCTAGTAATTAATTATCTTCTATTTTTTTATTTACTTAGTTTAATTAATGTTGCAAATGTTGTATTAATTTGAACTTGCAGGCTTTCGACAATGAATCAAGCTTGACTAAATAGGAATTCACAAGCTTGAGGGAGCAGTTTGTAGAGTTCTTTTTTGATTATGCTAAGGAGGAACAAGTAGAGTTAGATCCTAGGAATGTATTAATGTTTTAGTTATATACTTAGAACATTATTAGATTATGTATATGAGATCATGACTTAATTAATTAGTTAGATTAGTCAATTTTGTTCGAGTGTATATATGATGTTTAAGATATTTATATACATAATTAAAGCATTAATATAGTTTGATTCTGCCATTTGAATGAATTTCTGGTTTGTGTGTATATCTGAAAGCAAGTGCTATGTTTGTGAAGTTAGCTGAAAGCAAACCAAATTAAAAAAAAAAATTATTGTAACAACGGTTAAGACTATAACTGACGTTAAAAGTAACATATAACGTTACCTTTAACGTCGGTTTCTATATACAACCGCTGTTATATGTTACTTTTATCGTCGATTATAGTGACAACCGCTGTTACAAGTTACTTCATCCATTGCTTTTGATATTCTATCTGACACTTGTAAAGGCGGACTCCCAACAACCGCTGTTATAGATTTACTTGTAACAGCGGTTGTATAACCGACGTTACAAGTTCAACTTGTAACGTCGATTGATTTAACGTCGCCTCGATTAGCCGACATTAAATGTCAATTTTAATCGCCATTAAAAGTGCTTTCTGCAGTAGTGGTTGCTTTTTCAACTAAGGACATTTGGATTTGATGTGTCCTGGTTTCTTGAATTCATAGCAAACTATAGGACTTTTATCAGAATTGTTACTTTTTTTGAAGAACTTTTCTTTGTTGAACTTCTTGAAAGGTGGTCTGTCCTTTCTGAAATTCTTCTTTTTTCATAGATTCCTCTAAAGTTGATACGGAAACACAAGAAGGGGGGTTGAATTGTGTTTCTTAACAGTTTTTCGAAAAAGCCTTTACTTAAAACCTTTTTGCAAGCAAGACAAAATAAGTACACAAACGAAATATCATTTCTAAAGAGTTAACAAACTCATCCAATTCCCCACAGTTAGTATAAGCAAAGACTGTAAAAGATAATGATAGAAGATTCACACAATTGATTTATCCTGGTTCACTCTCTTCCAACCAAGAGCTATGTCCAGTCCCTTCTACCTGAAGGTTTTTTATCCACTATAATCCAATAGCTTTACAAGTATACAACACCTCTTCAGGCTTACAAGTATTCTTTCTCTACCAATCCTCTTCAGGCTCTAACTCTAGCAAAGAGATTTAAAGTATGATCTTAACAAGCTCACTATGTGTAAGAGTATGGAAGTTTAAGATCAGTTGTGATTACAATGTTCAAGAGAACTTTGATCAGAGTTTTGGCACTTTGAATATCAGAGCTTGGATCTATTTTTTCACTGGGGATCGTCCAGTATTTATAGATGAAATGCTTTTCTGCCTTGATCTTCTTCAACGGTTTTTAACTTGTGTCCGTTTAGAGATAGAATTAAATGCTTAGATCCGTTGAGACTGATAGCTTGATATGTTTTCTGAGAGATGTGCTCTTGGTTATCAGAAGAATGCTCAAAGTAATGCTATCATTTCCTGTTGTACCGAAGGTTACTTTCCGACTTTCCTTTTTCGTACTTGGTTTAACTTTACAGAAATATGAATGTCAGAGCACAATGGTTTGGGTTCTCGATGGTACTATGTTTCTAATCTCAAGAAACAAAGTTTTGAACAATTCAAATATCACAGGAAATAGACACACATTCCTTCGTATTAAATAAACAATCATTTGAAATAAATTTACTTTGACTAGACAGGTTCATTTTTAATGACCAGTGGATGCGCATGTCTTTGGACGTGCAATTTTAACTAAGTAAGCAAACATGGTCATCTACTGATTCTGTGTCTAGATAGCTTACTCGTCTAGTTCCAAGTCTTTGGACTTGCTATTTTCCTGAGAGTTTTTAATTTGCTCGTCTACTACTTATACACTCGTCTAGAGTTATTTTAACTTAGTCAGTTTCTAGTTCCTCATCTAACGATAACCTTATAGACTCAGAAATTTACCATAATTTTGAAGGCTCGTCTAGTGGGTGAACAACTCAAAGAACACCAAGATAGACGATGTTAGAGCAAGATTCAAAGTCAAGTGAACGTGGGTAAGAAAGAATGAACTCGTGAATTCATGAAACTAGGTAACTCTATCCTCTACCTCCCATATGTGCTCAAATGTGAAATTTGCTAAATGGAAGTATGTTGATAAATATGTTCATATGAAATCAATCAAACTCTATCAAAATGTTATATGAACTTTGTGCTAAATGCCATGTTTATGCTTGTATAACAATTAATTATTATTTGAAGCATGGTATAATTAATTTGAGTAAATTACAAATCTTCCTTGTCATGACAACTTGAAAATCGAACAGGATAATCGATTATATAATCGATTACGGTTCCTCGAGAAAACTGGGAAGAGTGACAAAAGCTTAGTAATCGATTATGGGAATCGATTATGGGTGTGGGTTGTACTTTGAAAAGTAACCAGAGGCATCATAATCGATTATCATCAGAAGGATAATCGATTATGTCTCGTAAAAGCATGCTAGAAGAAAATAGTTTTCAAAAACTCAAATTTTCTAATTAATGCCTCTTTATGGAATAATATCTAATTTAATTTTCTAACCGTTTTCCAGAAATCAAATTCAAATTTTGAATTGCCTTTAAATCTTATTTTGAAAAATTATCACAATCAAAATTTGAATGAAAATAAATTAGCAAATAAATTCATAATCATACTTTATTTATAATTTATTTTCTAGTCATGAATTAATTGACCACATCTTTTCAATTTGAAAATCATCAAGTTTGTGGCAATAAATACTTGATAATACAAAACTTTATTGATGATCATTTTTTTTTAAACAATTATATGATAAATAAATTATTTTAAAAGAGAATTCAAGTTTTGAGATTTTAAATTCCAAATATTTTATTTTATTTCCGAAATTAAAAATTATGAAGAAAAATTATGAAATTTAAAATCATTATTTCTTCATTTTCTTGAAAATTAAAATCTGCTTGAAAATTTAATTTAATTAGAGATTTAATTCATGATTGCACTTTATTGGAAAATTTATTTCTAATCATGAATTAATAAATCACATTGTTTTCAAATTTGAAAATCATTAAGATTGTGATAATAAAAATATTGATATTGATTGATTCAAAAATTTATTAATGAGTGATTTTGAAATTTAGATGATTAATATAAATTCTGGTGATATTTCTTTTTGATGATGCAAGATTTCAAATTTTAAAATTAAAATTAAAATTTCAAAAATTTGGCCCTTTTCGAAATATTTTTTATGATTTAATTTGAAATTTGTCTATTTTATGGAATTTTTTTTATACCACAAATACAAATGGAAATTTATTAAAACTGTGGTTGATAAAGAAATATCCATGACTAGTTTGGCACATCCTTTATTTGAACATCTCTTATTGCCAAAAATTATCCAAGATTTCAAAATTCAAATTTTCAAGGGAACATTAATATTGAGTTTTCAAAATTTAAAGTGAATAATCGATTATCACAGTTAATAATCGATTATATGTTTTGCGCCAAAGTTGATGTTCAAACAGAGAAGCAGTAATCGATCAGCGTAATCGATTATGCTCTTTACGCGTGTGAACATGTTTTAAACATAGAGGTTGTAATCGATTACAATAATCGATGATGATGCGATTAGTTTGTCTAGTGGGCTAAACCTAATTTATATAGGCTTAATTATTTATTTTTTACAAATAGGGATGTTAAGACAGCCACTCAGAACATACTAATCCTTTGTATTGAAACCTTGTTAAAATTCTCCTCATTACTCTTGTCAAACAATGAGACTCTTGAAATCAACTAGAAGAAAACATCAAAGGGTCAATCTCCAGTCATTTGATGTTTCTCCAAACCGTAGATCAATAGCATCAAATGAGGTCTCTCCAAACATCTCTCTCATGTCACCTAAGACAACAAGGCTATTCTCAAATGAAGATCAAAGGAAATGCTTTGTCACATACTTTGTGATGCCCTTTTCCCCGAGTATCACATTAATTACCTCGTTTCACGAAAAATGATATTATTAACAATATGTCGATTTTATTTCGGAAAATATATATATTCATTATGGATATTTCCCATCTTGGGATATCATAAAACTTTAATCATAAACATCTTTGATATAAATAACTAGTAAAATAACACCATGAATACACATAACATCTTCTTATATAAATAAAAAGCCTTCTTGGTGACAGGCCACTTGACAGAAGTACATAGAGTGAATACAACATAGTTCTTCATAGCAACTAAGTTAATTATTGACAGACTTGCAAAAAGGTAAACTAGATTAGAGGGACATAGTCAGATACAAAATAGAATGACAACTTTGGACACTCCTACCACAAACGACAATTCTATGGCTGGTCTAGTCCTAGTGGTATCCGTTCGGGAGACCACCATGATTATCTCCACCCTGCGGAGACATAACCGGGGAGGGGTCCTCCACTTCGCTGCGCTCATCAAGATCATCGTCCTCATTGTTATCAAGTGGGTGATACCGTAGGTCCTCTTCTATCTCCTTCGCCGGGTCCTCCTCAGGATCCTCTTCCGTGGGCTCCTGCGGGTCCTCCTCCATAAGGGCAACAGGTGCCTCTGATAAGCCTCTGGCTTATCTAGTTTTATGACTAGATGAACTAGGGTTTATGTGCCAATTTATTCGAGTTCACTCTCGTTTTCGCCCAAATTTGCCTTGTTTTGTTCCTAAGTTGGACTTTGACTCGTTTTGCGTCTTTTGTGTAGTTTTTAGCTTCTTTTGGATAGAATTACGCTTGTGGTTGCTTGTGTTGTTTTCAGGTCAATAAGTGAAGCTCTGAGAATTAAGGAAAGTCAAGAAATCGTGGAGATTGCCATTCTGGAGATTCTCGCCCCGCGAGAGGAAGCTCGCCTCGCGAGAGTTTGAAGACCCACAAGTCAGAGACCATCACGGCCTAGCCGTGATGTATATCACGGCCGTGACCTAAAAGCCACACAAGTCAGAGACCATCACGGCCTAGCCGTGATTCACATCACGGGCCGTGAAAAGAAGGCTCGCATCGCGAGATATCCTTAGCGTCGTGAGGGTTTAAATTCCAGAAGTGCGCCAGAAACAGAAGCCGTCACGGCCTGGCCGTGATGACCATCACGGCCGTGACGCGTGGCCTCCCTATAAATAAGGCACTGCGGAACAAAATTGGAAGACTTTTGGATCAGAACTGATTGTAGATCTTTTAGAATCCTTATTCTGGAGCTGCGTCTCCCCTTCTCTTCTCTTAATTCTTATTCTTAGGATGATTTCCGATTGTTTGTCTATGAGCATGAGGAACTAATCCCCTCGTCCGAGGGATCAATGAAGCCACCCATGGCAGTGTAGTGTTCATGTGATGTATGTCTTTCTCCCCTTCTTTTAATTGATGTTTTCCGATTCTGATTTGAATGCTTGATCATATGTATTGCGTGATTAATCAGTTAAACGTGTTTGAGGCCGAACGGCGATTCGCGTTTTAGAACTTGAATCGGGATCGCTAATTGAATATTGAACGGCAGTGAGTAGGATATTAGTGCAACCATATAGGGAACAAGAATTAACCAAATTCGAGATTAGGATTATGAGACCTAGTAAGTAATTAATCCAATCGTCGAATACGTCCTAATGAGCACGAGAGTGGATTTAGGAGAATTTAGGGGTCCCAGTTGACATTGTAATTGAACTTAGGGAGGAATTCATCATCACTTGGGCATGCATGTTGGGTAGGTGGATTTGTGACCTTGGACATTTTAATTTTAGACTTTAATAGTTTAGTTTTATTTAGACTTGTTAATTGAATTTCGATATTAATCTTCTCTCTCTCAACCACCTTTCTGTAACTTGACCAAACGTATCGGATTTCCCGCGGATTAGTCGAATTGGTAGCCCAATCCCTGAGTTCGACCTCGGTAATTACTTACCGTGTTTATTTTATTACTTGCGACGACCCGGTACATTTGCCGGTGAGTCAACAGCCTCCTGCTGGGGTAAGTCCTGGGGTGGCTATTGTCCTAAGACCACCAAACCATGTGCAGCCCAGTGCTGGATGCAGATATCCACGGGTGGCAGTGTGATCCGTACTATCTCAATAGTCTGAACCCTTCGCATGGGTCCGTTCAAAATGCTGCCCTCTACTGTAGTAACGGGACCAGTATAGTGAGCTACGTGGGCCCCTGGTCCGAACTCCCACGCCTCTGGGTCAAGGTAGTTATCAAAGATTAGGGCTCGCACCCGGGAATGAGGCAGTGGCGCGTCTGGGTTCATCTATTTTTCGATACAAATAATATATGCCACATAGAAATAAAACAAACAAAATGCAAGGGTGAGATACCAATGTATGGATAATTATGATAAACTACATAACTGCATCACAAACAACATACACATCAGATATCATCATATTTACAGTATGTGAAATATTCAACTAAAGATAATATCACACCAATTCGTCAATTAACTTTGAAAACAATGATGTACATGAAAAATTCAACTTTGATGCAAGACTCCAGAGTTTTCAACTTTCTTTAAAAATGAGCTGATCAGGCTCGATTGCCATAGAGGCACAACGTGAATTTTCACTATACTGTCCAAACTCTTGGCAGAGTGTGCAACGTGCGTGGAATGTCCATAGCATACTGTCCAACACAAGGCACATTAGTCCCAGCTAATGGACTTCATTGTCCATCAAGGCACAATGAAACACCATAGCATGAAATACATGGCCCTTCCAGATATTCGCACGAAACAATGTAGCATGAAATACCTGATCTTTACAGATATTCATACAAAAACAGCGTGGGCACGTCTGCCAAAATAAATGCATGAGAAAATCATCTGATTCTCAGCTTTTCTTTGTGCTTGATATTTTCCTTTTGTCGAGGCTCAAAGCTCACGATTTTCAATGTTTTTAATGTCTTGCAACTTTTATTATCAACACGGGACTTTACGTCCGAGTGTCTAATGACAACAATCTCAGACTTATGCATCAGTCCTTAGACTTTGTGGTCGTAGAAAACAATTTTCACCTTTTTATTGTTTTCACCAAGTTTCAACTCAACGTATATGGAGCAGCAGTCCATAGCAACGTACATTGGAACATAGTCCAAAACAACGTAACACGGATCATGGATCAACGTGCTTTTAAAACACTAATTACCCGACGCCTCGGTTACTAGGTTCAACTTTTCCGCTTTTCTTCTTTTTCGCTCGGTGAAAATACAAAACCCAAAAACAAAACTTCCGTAACTCATCCAAGTTATCGGATATTTTATTTCAATAAAACCTTCTTTTGAAAAACGATTTTCCTTTGAAATTCATTTTAAAAATCTTATAATAAAACTCCAAAAGTCCATCTTTAGAAAGAAAATCCTCTTTTAAGGATATAGATTTTTAAGAAGAAACTTAGTGTAATATATGAGAACTACAATCTTTTTGGTAAAGAACCAAGAATTTTATTTGTTTTTAAATAATTTCTTTACCATAAATAGTCTCCAAAAATTTAAGATTTTTATAAAAAAATATTCTTCAAATCTTCAAAAATGATCTCTTTTCACCTTCCGTGAATAAAATCTTTATCTTCAATCCTTTGAATTTTTCACATTGAGAAATATTTGCCTTCTCTAAAAATATGTTTCAACTTAAAACATTTATTTTTTTTCAACTTGTGTAAAGTTTTCTTAAGGCTTTTATCTTTCCTTAAGAGTTGGGCTCTAACCAATGGTTAGGCTACTATGCAACAATCAAGGCAACTTCAAGCACTTACAACATAAATAACATAATTCGTTTTAAGCTCATATTTAAATTCAACATGTCATCATATAAATTCATCTAATTCTAAAACATCCATATTAACAACTTCATAAACTAGCACATAAACATATATATATATATATATATATATATATATATATATATATATATATATATATATATATCAAATCAACCTTTCACATATTAAACAACAACAACAATAAAATCAAACAATCCAAACATACAAGTACATAGTTACCATAATTTTAATATCTCTCAGGCTTTCTCCCCTTACCTTAATTCCAATGATAAAAAGCTTCGGTGGGGTATGTTAGAGGAAACGACTCGACGTTTGTCACGACTTCAAATCTAAATTATATATATAACATAAGTTAATAATTTTATAAAATCACCCTAATTCTCCATGCATGCATTCGGCCATGCTAAAAATTTCATGCTAGAGATTTTAAATTTTTACAAGCTTTTGGATTTAAGCTCCTTAAGTATCAAAAAGACCAAATACAAACTCAAAACTTAAAAATTAAATTTTGAACTCTTACACTAGTGGAAAATATACATTAAACGGGAAAGGTTTACGTCAGTTAACCAAAAGCTAGACGTTAAAAAGGAGGCAGTGACAGTTTTGTAAATATCAGACTTCATTAATTCAATTTTAACGCCAGTTGTTGTAAGGACTAACGTTAAAAGTTAAGTGACTCACTTTTAATGTCAGTTCAATAAACAACTGACGTTAACAGTGAACCTTTTAACATCAGTTCTTTATTGAACCGACGTTAAAAGTGAGTCACTTCACTTTTAACGCCAGTCCTTACATCAACAGACGTTAAAGGTTATTTTAATAATTTTTTTTAGCTAGTAAACGTACCCTTCCGCATTGCCTTCCTCAAAGTTTTAGTTTCACTTGCTTTTATGTTTTGTGTTTCTGTTTTGAAAACTAAAAATATATGTGCGAAGTATAAGTTGAATCAATTACCCAAACCGGATCTCATTCATGCAGTGTATCAATAATACAATTACAAGATACATTCAAAATTTGAAAATCCTATAAAAAGTTACATTGAAAGGGTTTAAAATCCTAAACATTTGTTGAGGCTTCGTTCCCTTCACGGGTGAGCAAGAGAGGAGAGTCGAGCGACTGAGTTTTCCAGAATTCAATGAGGAGGTTGTGTGGCAAAGCATAAGGCCACTTTTGGAACCCCTTATCACACCCGAAACATTAAAGCTACATCCCATCAGAGAGTTTTATGTAATATGCCAAAGGGAAAACTATACTCCGAATGTGACCATGTCTAGCAGTGATGGTGTTACTCATGTTGGAATCGAGGTACATGCTGATAATGTGGTCATTCATAAGCTGAGGTTTTGGAACTGTAGCAGCCGATTCTCCGGAAGGATGATAAGGTGAGCAACTCACATTATGTGATTTACAGAACCTTATCACCCATGTTATGTGATTTACACAACCTCAGAAGTTGTTTGACCATTAAGACAAAGATCTTTGAGTCTAGGAATAGGAAGAAAGAGTGATGAAGTTAATCTCCATGGCAGAGCCATATTGTGAAGCAGAAAAATAAAAGGAAGGAAGGAAGCTATTTATTGGAGCAGAGGATGAAGTTACTAGGCGTGGTAAGTTGCTAAAAAATTAAGTTGATCATTAAGAGGATTAGGTTCCAAGGTGAATGGGTAAGTAGCACAGTAGTCAAAGGAATGAATGTTTTTACAGAAACTTATATACATTTAACGTCAGTTGCTTAATACAACTGACTTAAAAGTGTTTTTAAAATAAAAAATATTTATTTTTAACGTCAGTTTTTTATACAAATGACGTTAAAAGTGTGATTTTTACTTCAGTTAAATAAATAGCTGACATAAATAATCCTATATCCCTATCTGAAATGCCCTGTTGTCACTCTTAACACAGGTCACTCCATATATATAGTGCAGTTTTTTTCTAAACTTTTTTTTAAACAAGTTTATTTTTAATCTTCATTAATTAGCTTGAATTAGTAAACAAATTCTTGTGCAAATTAAAATAAATAAACACTTAACATAAAACAAGTTATATGTATAATCAAATCGTATCTCATTGAAGCGATTCATAAGTTACAATTAAATGATTAAAAGATAAAAAATTTCTGCAACATAGCCCTAAAATATAAAAAAGTTTTGCTTCAACATCATTTTCTTCTCAGTCCTGTCCTCAGAAACTCCAATGGATGCATCTCCTCCCTCACTTGAATTCCATGATGCAAAAGTGAATCCACATTGAAATGAATCTTTGCATCTTCTCCTTCACTGGAATTCCTTGATGCATCGTCTTGAATTCACAGTCACTTGCTTCCAAAGCAAAGTGAAAGGGATGACGGGGATGAAATAAAGTGAGGGAATCACATTACGTGATTCACCCAACCTTACCATCCATGTTATGTGATTTACTCAACCTCAGAAGTTTTTTTACCATTAAGACAGAGACCTTTAAGTCTAGGAGTAGGAAGAAATAGCAACACCTCAAATATGATAGAGGCATATTGTGAAGGACAAAGCACGAAATATAGAGGAAAAGATGGGGGGTGTAATACAGATCGACTGATACAGAAGAATATGGCTCTTTATATAGAGAAGAGAGACTACCTGAATTTCTTGAAAACTGATCTAAAAACTTAATGCGCATTAACAAGATTAGGTTACAAGGTGAATGGGTAAGTAGCACAGTAGTCAAAGGAATGAATGTTTTTGCAGAAACTAATAAACTTTTAACGTCAGTTGTTTAATACAACTGACGTTAAAAGTGTTTTTTAAAAAAATATTTATTTTTAACGTCAGTTTTTTAAACAACTGACGTTAAAAGTGTGATTTTCAGTTAAATAACTAACTGACGTAAATAATCCTATATCCCTATCTGAAATGCCCTGTTGTCACCCTTAACGCAGGTCACTCCATATATATAGTGCAGTTTATTTCTAAACTTTTTTTTTAAACAAGTTTATGTTTAATCTTCATTAATTAGCTTGAATTAGTAAACATATTCTTTTGAAGTGAGACTGATACAGAAGAATGGTACTTTATATAGGGAAGAGAGATTGATTTTCTTGAAAACTGATCTATAAACTTAATGCTCAAGGGTAGGTAGCACAGTAGTCAAAGGAATTAATGTTTTTGCAGAACACTTTTAATGTCAGTTGTCTTCAACAACGGACGTTAAAAGTTTTTTTATTTTTAACGTCAGTTTATTAATACAATGACGTTAATTAAATGTCCTTTAACGTCAGTTTTTACAAACAACTGACATAAAATGTTGTTTTATTTTGATTATAACGTTTACACCCGCGTGCCTTCTGCACTTCGCTCTGTACGTCTCTTTTCTCTTTTCATCACGCTCAACCCTCACTCTCAACCCTCACTCTCACTCTCACTCTCACTCTCACTCTGCCCTAATCGCGAGCTCATCTCCACCGCAACCACCGTGAGGGCTTCTTCGCCACCACCGTGAGGTACACTCTTAACCCCTAACTCTGTCTTTCCCGCTCATTCTTTGCAATAATTTGACATCTCTCTTTCCCCTTCCCGCGCACTAACTCTCCTTGTCCCTCTGCTCTCAGTAACCATATCGAACGTTGGCCACCACTTGAGCTCCCCTCCCCACCACCACGTGAGCACCTATTTCTGGTGAGTCTTTAGGGCACATTTTTTTTATTTTTGGTTTTGAGTGTATGTTGAAACTGTAGTCTCAGTAGTTGAAACTTGAAACTGTGAGTTTGAGTTGTTTGGAATGTCTCTATTTTTTGTTTTGAGTGTATGTTGAAACTGTAGTCTCAGTAGTTGAAACTTGAAACCGTGAGTTTGAGTTGTTTGGAATGTCTCTATTTTTGGTTTTGAGTGCATGTTGCTCTGCTGGTTGATCTGTCACGGTCGTGATGCTCATCATGGCTAGACCGTGATCAGTTCTGCCTGTGAGGGTCTGGTTCAGTTGGCACGTTACGGCCGTGATGGACATCACTACCAGGCCGTGACTAGTGCTTGGCAATCTTCAAAAACTATTGTTTTCCATCTCCCGTATTGTCCTTATATTGGATATATGTTTTGTATATCTACAGGACCTATCTAGTTATTTTTATTTATACTTCTGTATTTATTTTGAGTTATAACCTATGTTAATAAATATATATTGTTTCTGAACAGGCATACATATGGATCAGTCGGATAGCCCACATGCACGGGAGGACACTGTGGGGGTTACGCAGGACCCGATCACACCTACCCCTGATTCTAGTGTAAGTTTACATGTTATATACTATCTTTAGTCCTTCTTTTTAATGTAAGTTTATAATGTTACAACCCTCTATTTTATCATTTTTTTGTCCATACAGACATCACAAGCTCATAGGAAACGGGGTAGAGGAGCCACCTCGTTGAAGAAACTAGAGAAGGACAGGCAAAGCGGACAGAAGCTTGAGGTGTCCTTTGATGCTAATCTAAATGCCCAGGGACCCCGTGCTAAAGAATTTAATAAGTGGGTGTTTCTACAAGCGAAGCAGCACGTAAGCATCAACTACAACCACTGGAATGACGTTCCACGGAACGTTAAGGATCAGATTTGGGAGGCTATCACGGTATTTTACCTTTACATTCATTTGATTTACATTATTAGATAATTATCCAAGTTATAATCCATCCAGTTGTTATGTATTTAATGTGTAGGTAGCTTGGACTGTGCCAAATGACGAGGATCATCGTCATAAATGTATGAAAATGGCATCAAAGCGTTGGAATGGGTTCAAGCATGATCTTACCAGGTACTATGTATCTGGGAAGAAGCGGCTTGATAAAATGTTCTCGGATTATCCCTGGATTGATCAGGATACTTGGGATATGTTTGGCATGAGTCGACAGGATGGAGAATTTTAGGTTGGTTGATTAAGTTAATTTTGTATGCTTCTTATAGATCATTTAACTGTATTTAATTATGTGTTTTTTGTTTGAATAGGCTAAGGCAAATAAGGGTCGGCAGAATCAGGCGAAGAACGTCCACCGCCACACCATGTCTCAGGGTAGGTACCAGACTCGGATAGAGCAGATGATGGCGGATAGGCTGAGGGCGAAGCAGGAAGAGCACTCTGCTATGATTGAAAGAGGAGAGGTGCCTGAGGGCACACCATTAAGTCCTCCGTCGGACATCGACCGCGAGGATGTCTGGTTAGCCGGCCGCATGACAAAGACGGGATCTTTTAAAGTTGATGCCACTCGCGAAGTGCAGATAAGATTGTAAGTCAATAATTAACTTGATTTCAATTGATATTTGTATAGATATTTGCAACACTTTTCACTTGCACGTTTTTTCATTTTTTTCATTGTAGATGGATCTTAAAGCACAATCCTCCCAGGGCTCATTCGTCCCTTCTGGATGGCGGGACGTCTTGATGACTGCTCTAGGCAAGAAAGACCATCCTGGTCGGGTTCTCGGTGTTCCTGGGAACGCGACCATCAAAGAATATTATGGCAAGTTTGCTTCACGAAAGCGGGTGGTCGATGAAGCATCAATTTTGGCTGACATTACTCAGCACCTCATGTCCAATCCAGATATTACAACACATCTGATGCAAAGGTTAATATCCAACCCAGAATTCAAGCAGGCGCTTGCCAGAGAGCTTTCCTCCGTCGGTTCATCCCAGGACACCGCAGGGCATGCCAACCATTCACATGTGAGCACAAAAGAGAGTTATAGTAGGGCACATGTGGAGGACGATGAGTTGGCAGCTAGGGAGCGGGAGTTCGAAGTCCAACGCCATGAGCATGAGTTGGAAATGAAAAGGCGTGAGCTTGAGTTGGACTTCAAACGACGTGAGCTCGAAATGTTAACAAAGGTATGTATTCATTATTAATGTCCAAATTAGTCAAATAATTACATGTGTATTTTTTAATTATCAATAACTTATCTATTTTATTTTTCCTAAACTGAAGGCCAAGTCGACGTCGGTGTCGCTGTCACCTATCACTCGTTTGTTCTCACTTGGTGAGGATTATGCGTTTGAGGTTTTTGAATGTCCATTGGAGCACGATGGATGGGTGGCACGCCCAGATCAACAGAGGATATTTTCCTTCTGTGGTGACGATCTCGGGAACGCCTGCAGAAATAACGTCTGGATGGCTAGCACAATTTTGAGTCTCTGGTGCACGTAAGTTAATTTTAATTTTATAACTTATTTATTTTTGGTATTTTCCATTTAATAATTTATTTTAATTTCAATATATATATTATATAATTAACATCCACACCTTTTCATATCTTAGGTATCTCCATCGTCTTCAGCTTGATAAGGGCGTTGCATCAGTTTACGGTTTCTTAGATCCGTCAATCCTTCTGCCCGAATTCTTTGCTGGCGATGCATTGAGTAAATACTTAGGGAACTTGTTGGGAGACAATTCAAAAGAATTATATCTGGCTCCCTACTGTATGAAAAACCATTGGCAGTTGTTCGTACTTCACCCGTCTAGGCATACTGTCATATTCTTATGCTCTCTCCACCAACAGCCGCCACAGGTGGTGTTGGAAGTCAGAATAAGTAAGTAACTAATCTTAAATTTAATTTAAGTTTTAATATCAGTTGTTTTTAGTTTATTACACACATGATATATGAATTTGTTAATTGATCGACATGATTATTTGTTTATGATAGCACGCTGAAGGCGAGTAGCATAAGTTGCGCCAACGGGAGAAGTAGGACTTCTAAGGCTAAAGCGAATCCTGTATGGCACATCCTCAAGGTTTGGTAGTTTATTTTTCAAATAATTAATATTATAATTACTAATTTATATGTATATTCAACTGACATTGAAATTAATTTTGTTGGTAGTCTCGATTTCAAAATGACGGGTGGTCGTGCGGCTATTATGTGATGCTTCATATGCTGAACATAGTCTCCGCATCTATTACGGATGGATGGAATAAGGTAATATTTAAACAACTTGTTAAATTATATATTATAGTTTTGAAGATGACTTGCATTGCTGTTATTGTTATTATTTGAACGTGTGTAGGCATTTAACGACCAATCGCCTATTCAAGAAGATGAGTTAAGAGACTTGAGGATGCGCTTCGCTGAATTCTTCTTCAAGTATGCGGCTGAAAAAGGAATTGACAAGATACCTCCGCACTACTTAGATGAATAGTTTTTTTGTTAGACTTTAGAAACTAATTAATAACATGTATATATATATATATATATATCCTTAGATTGGTAGTTTTGTTTTTAGACATTGGAGACTAAAATTTATATATATATATATATACTTGTAGATAGTTATGTTTTTCCTATACATGGGTTTTGGTTTTAAGTCCCCCCATTGTTCCATTTTAAAACTGAATTTTAAAAAAAAAATCTATTAACGTCAGTTGTATCAAACAACTGACGTTAATAGTATTTTATAAAATATACAGTACACTATTAACGTCAGTTGTAATAAACAACTGACGTTAAAATTAAACATTTAACGTCAGTTCTTTATAACAACTGACGTTAGTTTTAACAAAATTAACGTCTGTTGTCTTAAAGAACTGACATTAATAGTTTTATGTTTAACGTCAGTTGTTTAAACAACTGACGTTAATTTTTACAAAATTAACGTCAGTTGTGTTAAAGAATTGACGTTAATAGTTTTATATTTAACGTCAGTTCTCAACTGACGTTAAAATATTAACTATTAACGTCAGCTGTATTTACGTCAGTCAGTATTCTGACGTAAAAAATCAATTTTAACTGACGTAAAAAGCACTTATTGCACTAGTGTTAGCCTCATTAACCATAGGTTTTGGCCTTCACACAATATAGTGGAAAAATATTATTGTTCAACAATCTAATTTCTTGCATGTACTAATAAAATGTTTTTAAGCATCATTCAACTAAAAAAATTGAACAAGACTTCATCAATTCCTCATGTTAGCTTCGGCCTTGTTAAAATAAAAAGACTAGGGATTCTAAAATTTTCAAAACTCCATATTAAATCATTCTTGCAAAGGAATTAAATTATCATACATGCATCCTTCCTAAAGATTTAAGGTTAGGCTTCACTAACTCAAAATTTTTAGAGTTTTAGCCATAGAATCACAACAAGGAAAGAACACATATTTTCAACAAAATACATTAGTAAAAATACAAGTAGAAGATCCAAAGCCATGCATGTGTGATTTGCATCCAAAGTTCATCCTTTTTCCTCTTGGTGTTTTCGGCTAATACCATGATCATAGGGAGGATAACTTTTCAAACACATGCAAGACATCAAAACAAAGACAAAGATGAGTAGGATTGTGTTAAGAATTTATTTATTTATGAAAAATATTTTCTTAAGAAATACAAGTTGAAATCATGAACACATAAAAGAATCAACATGTATGATAAAAATCTTGCCAAACCATCAACCTTTCCTCTCTTAGGGTTTCGGCCTACCCTTCAAAATAGGTCATGCGAAAGTCTTTTTCAACATGCAAGTGAAGAAATAGATAGTAAAGATGATGATAAGTAAAAAGAAATTAGTTTGAATAACATGCATTTAGAAGATAATCATCTTACAACCAAATAGCAGGCATTTTGATATTAGAAAATTAAAATAAAAGAGCAAGGGATTTAGATTTATACCCTCTAAATGATGATGATGATGAGCTAAAGATGAAGATGGAGTTGATTCTTAGCTTCTAAACCTCAAGATTAATGGTTGAAGACAATGAATAGTAAAATTGAAAATTTGGTAAGAGTTTGGGAGCAAAAACCAAAATGAAGCAAATGAATAGAAGAGGTGATGAGATGTATTTATAGAGGGAGGCGCTTCTGCCTCATGAAAAATCTGAAATATTTTAAAATTTTAGCAAATTTTTAATTCAATTAAAATGATGTCTTTCCTAGTAAATTGAAACTAATAATTTCACCATGTCATGAATAGTGATAAATAGTGACAAGGGTCACTATTCACGTCAAATAAAATCTTTGCCAAATATTAAAAAAAATCAGACTTAATTATTTTGGGTTTGTTCTGTTGAGATCCATGTTATTCCACCCGCATTAGTCCATGCTTCAGATGTCCAGCATGAGGGGGTGTGTTGAGAGTCCCACATCGACTAGAGATATGGCCTAAGTAGTGTTTATAAGGCTTGGGCAGTCCTCACCTTACAAGCCGGTTTTGTGGGGTTGAGTTAGGCCCAAAGCCCGAATTTAACATGGTATCAGAGACTCCCACGATGTTGGGTCACCCACAGATGTCCAGTCCTGCAAACTTCATGCTCCAGATGTCCAGTCCTGGGTGTGAGAGGGGTGTATTAAGTGTCTAAGTCCTACATTGGTTGAGTGTATAAGCCAAGAACCATTTATAATAACTTGAGCATCCCTCCCTCTATGAGCTAGCTTTTAGAGTGGAGTTAGGCCCAATTATTCTAACATGGTATCAGAGCCTATCCTATATCCATTGTTGGGCCACCCACCATGTTATCCACGCACCAAACCCAATATTGCTGGGCGTGAGGGGGTGTATTGGGAAAAACCCAAGTCCCACATTGACTAGAGATAGTATCTAATAAGAGCTTATAAGTAGTGGGTAATCCTCATCCTATAAGCTAGCTAAGCCGGTTTTGTGGGGTTGATTTAGGTCCAAAGCTCGAATTTAAGATGGTATCAAAGCCTATCCTAGATCTGTTATTGGGTCAAGATCTCTATTATTCCACCCACATTTGTCCACGCTCCTGATATCCAGGCCTGGGCGTACCGTGAGGGGGTGTGTTGAGATCCATGTTATTCCACCCGCATTAGTCCACGCTTCAGATGTCCAGCGTGAGGAGGTGTGTTGAGAGTCCCACATCGACTAGAGATATGGCCTAAGTAGTGTTTATAAGGCTTGGAAAGTCCTCAACTTACAAGCCGGTTTTGTGGGGTTGAGTTAGGCCCAAAGCCCGAATTTAACATGGTATCAGAGCCTCCCACGATGTTGGGCCACCCACAGATGTCCAGTCCTGCAAACTTTACGCTCCAGATGTCCAGTCCTGGGTGTGAGAGGGGTGTATTAAGTGTCTAAGTCCTACATTGGTTGAGTGTATAAGCCAAGAACCATTTATAATAACTTGAGCATCCCTCCCTCTATGAGCTAGCTTTTAGATTGGAGTTAGACCCAATTATTCTAACACGTTCCGGTACCGATTGTTACGTAACGGTAAAAACCGATCGTATTTTTATTAGTAGAATTTCACCCGAAAATCATATAAAAATAATGATTTCTGAAATCATAAAAATAAATATAAATGGGTTATAAAAATAAAATTTTGAATTTTCGAAATTTTTAAAATTATTTTCAGGTCAGTAGAGCTTAACTGACAGTGAAACCTCAAACCGTAAACGGTTGAAATTTTCTACCGAAAATTTAACTATACATTTCTAATATAAAATAATTAAGAAAGACTTAATTTGGTCTTTCAAAATAATTCATCACCATTTATGAAAATAAAATCATACATATTCATATAATCACAATTTACAGACAAGCAGAAAAATCGGGGTGTTACATACTTCATTTATCGTCCTATCATTTCTCCAAGCTACATCAACCTAGCGTCGTTAAAATCTCAAGAAATTGAGCTATTTCAAAGTCTCTTTCAACTTGATCTCCACAAGCTTTGTTCCATGAACGATTTGGTATATCATTCATTTGTCAAAGCATTCTATTGCAATCTTCGCTTCCACTCCTCATTAAAATCATTTTCATTTGAAGTAAAAGGAGTGTCCTTTACCATGACCTTATCCTCTTGGGATTCATTGACTTGCCTTCCCATAGATGCATAAATTATCCTTAGTCAAAATCTTGATACCGCATGGAAGGGAGAATTTCGAAGAAACATGGTGGGTGGTACCTTTGTGCATCCTGGTACAAATATTAATGGTACTATTCTTGACAAGCACCTAATACTGCGAAAGAAATTAATCCACCATGCAATAGTGCAATGGATCATACCTCGCTTCATCGATCAATCAAAAGTTTCAGACGTAGACATAGCTCTGATGTGGGTCTTAGCTAAGCGAAAGCGCATAAATTGGGCTGCTAGTACTCTGCTGCACATGGTAAATTCTGCACTTTACACTTCGAGCTTTCACCTTCCCTATCCAATGATGATCACCAAAATTCTTAAACACTTCAATATTCCATTGGAAAATGAAGAGGTAATCCCAATAAGGAAGAATGCTGGTCTTAATGAAGATACCTTATACAAGTTGGGGTTTGAGTTGGTGGGAAACCAGTGGATTCCAGGAGGTCAAATCCGTTCATATAATTAAGTCTGAATTATTGTTTGATTTCATTTCCTCCTATGTTATTTCATTTTTGAAATTTCAAATAAAGAGTGCAATCTTGTTTGTGATGAAAAATTCCTAGCATTCTATCTTCTAGACATTTGCCAACAAGATGTTATTTCAAATTTCAAATTCAAAAATTAGATTTGTGTTGGCTATGTTGAAAAATTTATAGTTGGTAAAAATAAATTACACCACAAATGCATAAAGGAGATTTATTAGGATAATGATCTAAAATGAGTTTGGTAATTTCTATTTGCCAAATAAGGATTCCAAATCAAACCCATTAAGATAATTTTAAGAAATTTGAAATCTAGAACATTAATTGAATTTCAAAGTTTTCAAATACACATCAGTTAATGAAAGATTCATTAAGATTAGGCTCTCTTCATCAATGAGCATCTTTTGCCAAATCCTTGCAAAATCAAATCAATGCACAAAGCTCACTTAAAATTCATTTTTTGAAAAATAATCTCAAAGGTTCTCAGCAAAAATCAAAATCGATTTTCTCTAACTTTCTTCATAAATTAAGGAAGCGCTTAAATACACATGGAAAGCTCAAATCAAAGCACAACTATCGATTAGAAAAATTTTTCATTCAAACCTCAATATTGTTTCCGCCACAAGTAAGAATCATGAAAAGACTCCATCAAAGTTCAAAGTTCCTCCAAACATGAAGAAGCTCCTAACCTACAAGACTCAACAAAGGCGAATCACCCCTCTTTGTATGAAAAGACCAATCACTCCACTTAATTACATTGACAAGTTAATCTATTATTGGGAGATATTGGGAGATATCAGAGATTAGTTGGCAAGTTAATCTACCTATCTCAAACCAGACCTGATATTGCCTTTTCTGTGAGTGTTGTAAGCCAGTTTATGCACTCCCCATATGAAGAACATCTTGAGGTAGTCTATAGAATGTTGAGGTACTTGAAGAGCAATCATGGGAAAGGATTGTACTTTAGAAAAACCAGTGAGAGGAATGTTGAAATCTTTACTGATGCAGACTGGGCAGGATCAGTCACCGACAGAAAATCAACTTCAGGATATTGTACCTATGTGTGGGGATCTAGTAACTTGGAGAAGCAAGAAACAAGGTGTGGTTGCTAGAAGTGGTGCCGAGGCTGAATTTAGAGCAATGGCCTAAGGAATTTACGAAGGGTTGTGGATCTATAGAGTCTTGGAGGAACTCAAGATGAAGGTTGATCTTCCATTGAAGCTGTACTGTGACAACAAAGCTGCAATAAGCATAGCGCACAATCCCATCCAGCATGACAGAACCAAACACATTGAGATTGATCGCCACTTCATAAAAGAAAGATTAGATGATGGCATTATCTGTCTTCCTTTTGTGACTTCCAACCAACAAACAACTGATATTTTGACCAAGAGTCTAGCAAGAACAAATTTTGAGCACTTGATAAGCAAGTTGGGCATGATAGATATATTTGCACCAACTTGAGGGGGGTGTTGGAGAATCAGGAAAATATCCCTGATTTTATCCTCTTTGATTCTATTTGATTTTATCTTTATTATTTTGATTTTGTTTTGTTTTATTTCCTTCCTTAATTATAGGAAGAGATTTGATTTGATTTGTTTTGCCTTTATTGTAACCTCTCTATAAAAGAGACTCGTACTATGAATGAAATCACAACAATTATTCCACTGCCTTCTATAATCCTGCGTAACCTACTGCTGGAATGTTTTGCTGTATTATTTTAGGCTACTCCTAAAACTTGTTGTACTCATGCCCGACCTAATTTCAATATTCCAACTCCCAATTAGTTAATTAACTGACCAATTAATCACTCGGTTTGCGTTTGTTTGTGTTTCGGGCTCGTTTCAACTCCGATTCTCCTTAAAATTGAAACACAAGCTAACTAACACCAAAGGAACACGATTAAGTATTTAATTATACTTAATCTCTTCCTTAAACCCTAATCAAGAAATCGGGGTGTTATAGTGACAAGCCAAAAGCTCAGTGGACCTCTGCGGAAAAGACAAAATGGGAACTAAATCATAAAGTCAGATACAACATCATTTGTGCTCTTAGTCCTGAAGAATTTGAGAAAGTATGTGCTTGTGACTCTTCAAAAGAAATTTGGGACACCTTATCTATCACACGTGAAGGAACTGTCAAAGTTAAGGAGTTAAAGATTGACATACTTGTCAAAAAGTATGAACTGTTTATCATGGAGGAAGGTGAATCTGTTGCTCAGATGATTGGAAGATTACAAAATATCATCAATGGTTTAAGGTCTCTTGGGAAAACTTATGCAAATGCTGAGAAAGTTGGAAAGATCCTCAGAAGTCTTCCAAAGCAGTAGAGACCCTTGGTCACTGCCATCTCTCAAGCCAAGGATCTGACAACCTTGATTATGGATGAACTTCTTGGCACCCTCACTGTCCATGAACAAGAACTTGGTGATGATATGACAACTAAAAAGGGAAAATCCATTGCTCTAAAAGTTGATAAAAAATCATCAAAAGCCTCAAAAGCACTAAAAGCAGACTAGTCGTCATGTGATACAGACTTGTCTGAGCCCAAGGATTCTAAAAGCGATGAAGAGTTATCTCTCCTAACCAGAACGATAAAGCTGCTCTTAAAAAGAAAGAAGTTCATAAAGGATAAGCTTTTTAGAAAGTTCCACAAGGAGAAAAACTTCAAGGAACCCAATTCAACAGACAAGAGTCCAATTGTCTACTATGAGTGCAAGAAGCATGGTCACATTAAAGCTGAGTGTCCTCAATTCTAGAAAGCCCCATATAAGAATTTCTTCAAAAATAAGAAAGGAGTGATGGCTACTTGGGAGGATCTGGAGGCAACATCATCTGAAGATGAGGAAGCAGATGAGGAAGCCAATCTCTGTCTGATGGCAAACACTGACTCAGAATCTGATGATGAGGTACACCCCAACTTTCAGGAGTTGCATGATGTCTATGAGGAGTTACTGGAGGAATCCATCTGTTTATCTAAGGCCTTCAAATCCCTCAAAAGAGAGTATTTAAAGCTCCTTAGTGAGCATAAACAGAAATCTCAAGAGTGTGAGAAGTTGGCCAAGGAGAACAGTGAGTTGAAGACTGCAAAGTCTAATGAAACTAAGATTATTAGTGAAACATCACAGTCTAAAGAAGTTGTCAAACTTCAACAGAAAGTAGAAGACCTCACTTCTGATCTTGCCAAATTTGTTAATGGTAGTAGAGACAATCTGACAAAGCTGCTTGGCTGTCAGAGACACTCCCTTAACAAAGAAGGTATTGTATATATTCATCAGGCATATCATAAAGTATTAACAAAACCTCTAAAGTGTTTGTTAAGACAATTTCCATTAAATCCATACATGTATGTATTCTTAAGAAGCGAAGGAAATCTTCACATACTCCTAGAACTAACAGAAAAGGACCCAGAAAACTATGGGTATCTAAAGATCAAATAAATCATGTTGCAGATGTCCTCAATAGGATAAAGAAAACATCTCTGTTGGTACCTAGGTAGTGGTTGCTCGCGACACATGTTAGGAGAAAGGTCTATGTTCCTAGAACTCCAACTTAAGAAAGGAGGACATGTTGCCTTTGGAGGCAAACAGAAAGGGAAGGTCATTGGCATTGGTACTATTGGTAAACCCCATCTTCCCTCAATCTCTAATGTTCTCTTAGTCAAAGGATTAAGACACAATTTTCTTAGTATAATTCAATTATGTGACAGTGGATTTGATGTCTCTTTTAATAAGGATGCTTGTATAGTCAAAGACAAGAGTGGTAATACACATTTTTCAGCTAGTAGGCAGCAAAATCTTTATAAGATTGAACTGACTGATATCTCATATCAAAGTGTAACCTGTCTGATGTTAAAAGAGGATGAAAGAAGGTCATGGCATAGAAAATTAGGACATGCTAGTATGAAACTTATTTCAAAATTAAAAAGGGATAATCTTGTGAGAGGATTGCCTGACATTAGTTTTAAGAAAGATGATTTGGGTGATGCATGTCAGAGAGGTAAAGAAGTAAAATCAAGTTTCAAATCTAAGAACCAAGTATCAACCTTTAGACCTCTTCAGTTGTTACACACGGATCTATTTGGGCCAGTTAGTGTTGCTAGCTTAGCTGGAAGGAAATATGGATTTGTCATAGTTGATGACTATTCTAGATTTACACGGGTCCTCTTGTTAACCAACAAGGATGAGTCTTTTAAGGCTTTCTCTGTATTCTGTAAGAAAGTACAAAATGAGCAAGGTTTTTGTATTTCTACTCTTAGAAGTGATCACGGGGAAGAATTTGAAAATGAGCAATTCAAACTGTCCTATGAGGAGAATTGGATCTCTCACAATTTCTCTGCACCAAGAACTTTGAGACACCCCATTGTGCCCGGATGTTTTATTAGCTTAAAACCTTATTAATTTATTCCTTAATCGCTGGCTTAACGGGAAAAGATGTAAAAATTAAAACTTATATAATAATCATATAACTTCTGCAAATTAAACACACCAATGTTGTAATATATAAATACACACATATTTATTTATTACATTACCAAAACACTGCTGAGGGTATCCTCCCAGTATGAGCCCTCACATGCATAAACTTAAAATAAAAGTCATAATTAGCGAAAACATATAAAAATTACTTCTTAGACACACTGACCATACTATCTATACTCTAATCACCATGGATCACAGCTCGACCTCCAGCGTCTAGTTCGTAAGGAGTTCCATCCAACTCCTCAGCAACATAATCCTCCATCGGGTCTTCTAATATAAGTAAAGTAACCCACAAAAATACAGAAATATAGGGGATAAGAAGCAGTTCTATCATCAAAAAGCAGAAAAGAGTAATAGTAAATTATATAGTAATTGTCACAGACATAACATCATTCAACACCTAATAAACAAAGCATCCTCAAATTGATGTATCATCATCTCCCCCAATCTCGTACAACTAGACTTTCATACTGACGTGGCCACTAATTTCTTTCACGCATTCCTCTTGGGGAATGTCAATCAGATGTTAAAGCGACATGTTCCAAATTCCCGGTGCACATTCTCTTCCATGGTGAGACCGCTTACGCTAAGCATGACACTATAGCTGCACGATGCTCCCGGTGCACACCCCTTGCACTCCCGGGGGTGCTCAATGAAATTCAAAGACACTATAGATGCATAACCTATTTCTAAGTTGGAACGGTCTAGCGAGAACTCTTGACCTCGTGTATTATATTACCAATACACCGTTGTGAACAACACCGACCTCGTGTATTATATTATCAATACAAGTGAATCTCACCAACCCATTTTAACAACATCCTAATGCCTTAACCCTCCACTAGAACTCAACACATATTCCAAGTCACCACACCTCATTATAATACATCATCTAGGTTAGGCACCTTTAAGTTACCATTATTCTCACACCCAAAACAAACAACTATCTCTCAAACAACATATATATCTTTGCTTAAAATCCACTAAGCACAATATTAACAACCAGGCAGATCATGCATAACATAACATCAGAAAATATTCAAACACCATAAATAATACGTCACATGCAGGTGGAATACCTTAACCAGCGTATCACAGTAAAATCAATATCATAAAGTCAGACTCTGTCACGGCCTGGTCGTGATAGCCATCACGACCGTGACAGATATAAAATGCAAGAATTCTACAAGTCAAAACCTGTCACGGCCTGGCCATGACAACCATCACGGCCATGACAGACATTCTCCATCTCAATATCACAAAATTAACCTATACCGATAAACCTCCAATCCCCGAATCACCATTGGTTTTACAGAAAAGGTTTCCAATGTGATTTTGGTCTTGTCGATTACTCGAATATTAGTAGGGTTTAGGTCGCCCTACACAATTATCATATAATGTGCTACTTATCGATTCCGATGATAGATTGATTCTTTCCCCCAGCTATGTTATCACCGGAAACACGAAAACGACGATCCTCGTTATCCAGCCACGAGTTACCAAAACCCCCTTCAACCAAATCAACAATAAAACAAATTAATCAACAAATCTACATATGGACATATGGTGCTAGGTTCGACCAACTTATCCAAATGAGGCTAGGGTTATATTCTTAATCTAATCTTTTAGGTACTAGTTCCTAGAGCATTAACTAGCATAAATTAAGTGTTAATAGTCAAAATTATGAAACAAAATCCTCTAACCAACTAGGTTAGGGTTTCGGCCTCAATCAACCAAAATAGGTTAGAAAATTCTTTTGATTTCAAACTCTTGGATTTGTGAGCACAAGGCATGCTAAAATCAAAAACAAGTTTCATCATTCAACAATTGAATACAAATATTTCAATCTCTTCACTCTAAGGTTCGGCCTTCCTTGACAAAATAGGTTAGAAAATTCCTTTTGATTCAAGTTTTTGGATTTAGATAACATACATACTAGAGAGCTAAATTCAGGCATTAGATTTCACAATAGAAGCAAAAACACCAAACCCATTTTTCATGACAGTTTCAGCCTTGAGAAGAACAATTGGAAAGAAAATGATTTTGCTTACAAGCTCTTAGATGATGATAGTAGTGATCATAACTAGATCATAGAAATTGGTGTCACATTTTTAGGATTTTTCTACAATTTTCTAGAATTCTTTAAACTTCTAGATCTAAGAAATGGAAACTCAAGAAATATGAAGAACAAGAGCTTAAAAATAGAGGAGATGATCATGTTACCTAAGTTAAGAAAGTGGTTGAAAAATTGATGATGATCTTGGCAAGCTTGTTAATGGAAAACACTTGAAGTTCTTAAAGATCAACAATGGAGTTTAGTGAGTTTTTTGTGAAGAAAAGCAAGAAGATGAAGTGACGAAATGGGGAAGGGGGTCACGGACTCATTGGGTTTTATAGGGGAAGACTTATGCCTTGTTTGGCATATTAAGCTTAGATTAATAGGTTTTAGGAATATAATACTATATAATGATTAACTATAGTTAATAATTGACTTAACTAGGGTTATTTGGCTAATCATAGTTAGTAATATGTGGCTCACAATTAAGGTAGATGTGGCTGCCCCTTGTCCACACAAATTAACCATGGTTCCTTAACCATGGTTAGAAATTAACTAAACTTAGGTTAGGTTAAGTTAAAATGCCATTTTGGTCATTTCGCTTAAAAACTCATTATTTTTATCATTAATTGCATTATAAAATCTTGATGAGTCATCCCATAGCTCAGCTCCTCTGGTGTCCCGTTCTATCTCTGGAATTCCGTGCCTATTCCGTCGGTTTCCCGATAAGGGTTTTACGCCCGAATAAAAACATAATGTTTCATTTTTGGTTGAAAATTTTCAAATTTACCAGACTCTTTGGAAATATGATTTAAATACAAACCATTTCGTTCCCGAGTCAAAATTAGGTTTTCTGATCATTAGAATCTTTGTCAGTGAAAAACCAACTGTTTTCCGTTCGAACTTTCACCAAAATTCGTCTGAATACACATAATATTTTATTTCTGATTAGAAATTTGGAAAGTAGACTTCCTCGCAGAAAAAATATAAAAAAACTACAAATTTCAGTTTTCGGGTCAAACTAGTGTTTTCTGTCAGTATAAAATTATACTGTCAGTTAAAAAAGCACAGACTGGTTTCCGTCTGAGTTTTAATCCCAAATTTTAACCAGAGCTTGCTACCGTAGAGTAGGTTCTAGATATGATTTTGTTTTCCCCGAAATTATTTCCTAAGCCTCAAATAAAAATATAAGTAAATATATTTTTACTGTTAAAACAGCATAATTAAAAACAGGCTGTTACATTACTACCCCTCTTAGAAAAAAAATTTGTCCTCGGAATTTACATACCTCAAGAAAGATATGGATATTGTTGTTGAATATTTGCTTCACGTTCCCACGTGGCATCTCCAGTAGTTTCATCCCATATGACCTTAACCAAAGGAATTTGTCTACCGCGAAGCTCCTTAATCTCTCTATATGCTATCCTTACAAGTAAAGCCTCATACTCAAGATTCTCTCGCAGTTGTATAGACTCAGATTCAATAACATGAGAAGGATCAGGATAATACTTTCTTAACTGAGAGACATGAAATCATCATGAAGGTTGGAAAGATTAGGTGGTAAGGCAATATAGTAAGCTACTGAACCAATCCGTCGAAGAATCTGAAAAGGTCCAATGAATCGAGGAGTATGTTTTCTGGATTTGATAGCTCTGCCAATTCCAGATTTTCGAGTGACTCTCAAGAACACGTGATCACCTTCCTAGAATTCCAATGGTCTCCTCCTCTTGTCACTATAGCTCATTTGCCTATCTCGTGCTTCATTCATCTTTTCCTTTATCTTCCGGACTTATTCCGTAGTCTGTTGCACCACTTCTGGACCCAAAACTTGGTTTTCACCAATCTCATACCAACATAACGGGGTCCTACATTTCCTACCATACAAAGCCTCGTATGGTGCCATTCCAATGCTACTTTGGAAACTATTGTTATAAGTAAATTCAATCAATGGCAAGAACTCATCCCAACTGCCAGTGTGTTCCAACACACAAGCTCTCAATAGATCTTCCAATGACTGAATTGTCCTTTCTGACTGTCCATCAGTCTACGGATGATAAGCATAACTCATCCTCAACTTTGTCCCTAAAGCATTGTGCAACTGTTTCCAAAATCTAGATGTGAATCTAGGATCTCGGTCTGAGACAATGCTCGATGGTACACCATGCAATCTAACAACTTATTTGATGTAAATCTGGGTCAACTTCTCCAAACTATAACTTTCACCAATAGGTAAGAAGTGAGCACACTTCGTTAACCTATCAATGATAACCCAAATCACATCATGTCTATTAAGAGTTCGTGGTAATCCGACCACAAAGTCCATAGCTATGGTATCCCATTTCCACTCTGGGATATCTAAAGATTGTAATAAGCATGCCGGCTTCTGATGTTCAATCTTAGTCTGCTGACACACCAGGCAAGATAAAACATGCTCCGCTACTTCTTTCTTCATCCTTGTCCACCAAAACATTTTCTTTAAATCCTGATACATCTTAGTGGATCCAGGATGAAAACTCAACTTACTCTTATGTGCTTCTTCTAATATCATCTTCCTAAGTTCTAAATCCTCGGGCACACATATTCTATTCCTAAACCTCAGCACACCATCTGTTCCTCTACTAAACTCAGAAATTTTACCCTCATCTATGCCTCTACTTATCTCCTGTAGATATAGATCCTGAAGTTGTTTATCCTTAAGATCTCTCATAAACTCACTACTAATAGTGATCATACCAAAGCAAATTTTATCATCAACCAACTCCATTCCTAAGTTCAAATCTCTGAACTGTTCCAGTAATTCCAACTCATTTACCATCATCGCAGATACATGCAATGATTTCCTACTCAAGGCATCTGCTACAATGTTCGCCTTCTCAGGATGGTACAGTAAATCAAACTCATAATCTTTGATAAACTCCGTACATCTCCACTGTCTCATATTCAACTCTTTTTGGTGGAACAGACATTTCAGACTTTTATGGTCACTGTAAACATTAAACTTTTCTCCATACAAAAAGTGTCGCCATATCTTCAATTCGAACACTATGGCTGCTAACTCCAAATCATGACTCGGATAATTCCTCTCATGAATTCTTAATTGTCAGGAAGCATAAGCCACAACTCTTCCCTCTTGCATCGGAACACAACCTAAACCCTGGTATGATGCATCATAGTATACGTCAAACTGTTCTAACGGATCGGGTAAAGTCAACACAGGTGATGTAGTCAACTTATCCTTCAGCTGTTGGAAACTCTGTTCACACTTATCCGTCCATACAAAAGCTATATTTTTCCTCGTCAACTGCGTCATAGGCAATGAAATCTTCGAGAAACCCTCTATCAACCTCCGATAATATCCAACTAACCCTAGAAAACTTCGTACTTCACTTACTGACTTAGGCCGTTCCCACTTAAGAGCTGCCTCAACCTTAGCTGGATCTACTACTATACCTTCCTTGTTAATTACATGTCCAAGAAATTGAACTTCTTCCATCCAAAACTCACACTTGGAATGTTTAGCATAAAGCTGCCTATCCTTCAAAACTTGCAGCACCACTCTCAAATGTTCCTCATGATCTTCCTATGTACGAGAATAGATAAGAATGTCATCGATGAATACAATAGAAAACTTATCAAGGAATGGTCTAAAAATTCTGTTCATGTAATCCATGAACACTGCTGGAGCATTAGTCACACCAAAAGGCATAACTAAATACTCGTAATGTCCATACCTAGTCCTAAAAGCTGTTTTAAGTATATCTTCTTTTCTTACTCTAATCTGATGGTATCCAGACCTCAAATCAATCTTAGAAAACACTACTGCTTCTTTCAACTGATCCATCAAATCATCTATCCTAAGCAACAAATACTTGTTTTTAATTGCCACTTTATTTAACTGTCGGTAATCCGTGCACAACCTAGCACTTCCATCCTTCTTTTTAACGAACAACACCGGTGCTCCCTAAGGTGAAACATTCGGTCTGATGAACTCTTTCCCTAACATGTCATCTAATTGTTTCTTCAACTCAGCCAACTCGACCGGTGACATCCGATAGGGTGCTATAGATATAGGTCATGTCCCCGGTATAAGATCTATGGTGAATTCCACTTCTCTTTCCGGTGGCAAACCTGGAACGTCTGGAGGGAAAACTTCAGGAAACTCTCTCACAATAGGCATAGAATCTATACTAGGGGTTTCATTAGCTTCCACTGCAAAAACCATCACAAACTGCTGAGAGTTGTCACTCCTCATAGATACTCCTTCATTGGCAGATACTATACTAGTAGGTTCGAGAAATGATAAAGTCTTGCTAGAACAATCTAGCACTACATGGTTAGCCGAAAGCCAATCCATACCAAGAATAACATCTATTTGTTTCATAGGCAAACAGACAAGGTCTACAATAAATGTCCTATTCTCAACAACAATAGGACACTGTAAACAAACATACATAGTAGTCAGAGGATTACTAGTTGGTGTAGATATTGTGAGGGTATAAGGTAATTTGGAAACAGTTAAGTTCAAATGATCCACACACTCAAGTGAAATAAAAAAATGTGTAGCACCTGAGTCAAACAACACATACGAGAGCCTACCAGCTATCAAACACATACCTTGTATAAGATCAACAGATTGAGAGGATTCAGCTCCCCTCACGGTAAAGACTCTTCCAGTGGCTTGAGGTCTAGCCACTTGTGGTCCTGCTTCCGGAACTCCACTTCCATCTCCATATCTATTGTTTCCAACTCCTTTTCCCACAGCTGCCGGTTGTTGCACAAACCGCTATCTGCAGTCTTGTGCCATATGACCTGGTTTCCCACAGTTGAAACAACTAGGCCTATTCATGCAGTCTTTAGCATAATGCGGTCCTCCACATCTTAAGAAAACTAAGTCTTACTGTTGCTGACCCGCTCTAGCCACTGGTGCTGATGCAGGTGCCTGCACTGGTCTAGCATATGGTCTCTGTCTCCACTCAGAACCACTTCCTCCGTGCCTCAGAAAAGTTGATCGGTTAGGACCTCCACTTGTTTGTTTCTACTCATTGGCCATCCTTAGATCTATACTTTCAATGGCATTGCATCTCTCCACCAGTTCCGGGAAAGACTGAATGTCGAGAGACACCACAGCCCCCTGCAGCTCATTTCTAATTCCTTCCTAAAATTTCCTACATTGCCAGTCTTCATTCGGAAACCTTTGATATTACTCTAAAAACTTGATCAACGCCTCAAAACGTGATGTGTAATCACCTATAGACATGTCGTCTTGTTTGAGGTTTGTGAATTCTTTTTCCTTCTCGCGTCGAACTAGACACGAAAAATATTTTTCGAAGAAGCAATGGTGAATAACTGCAAGTTAATCATTCTGCCCTCAGCTTCCAATAGTCGTTTCTTTCCCTTCCATCAGAACTCTGCTCTTTCAGTTAGCATGAAGGCAGCATAAGTCACTTTCCTCTCCTCGTTACAGCGCACAGTTTCAAATATCTTCTCAATCTCTTGTATCCACCATTCAGCCTTCTTTGGGTCATTCTCTCCTCGGAATTGAGGTGGCTTCCATTTCATAAAAGTATCCAATCCTGCATCTTTAGCTGCTATAACCCTTCTCTAATTCTTTAGTTCCAGTTCATCTCTATTCATCTACAACATCTCAACATTCTGCTGGATTTGTAACAGCATAGCAGCAACTATCGTTTCCATAGTATTGGGAGTCACAGATGACTCTCCTCCATTGATGTTATTGTTGACAGCTCCTATAATTCTTTCTGGAGTTCTGTCACCACTATTGGTTGGACGTCCTCTTCCTCAAGCCATGATTCTATAAAAGAAATCATCCGCACACATTAGTATGACATATAATACTACATAGGCAAGTATATACATACCATATGCCATACCAATATTAATTTTCGTAGTAAAATCAGACACACTACCCAACTTCTAAGCATAGTCAAAACCCGAGGTGGATTTAACTAGACACGACCAGTAACAACATCCTATTGTGCCCCGTTGTTTTATTAGCTTAAAACCTTATTAATTTATTCCTTAATCGCTCGCTTAACGGGAAAAGACATAAAAATAAAAAATTATATAATAATCATATAACTTCTACAAATTAAATACACCAACGTTGTAATATATAAATACACACATGTTTATTTATTACATTACCAAAACATTGTTGATGGGATCCTCTCAGTAGGAGCCCTCACAGGCAGAAACTTAAAATAAAAGTCATACTTAGCGGAAACATATAAAAATTACTTCTTAGACACACTGACCATACTATCTATACTCTAATCACCATGGATCACAGCTCGACCTCTAGCGTCTGGTTCGTAAGGAGCTCCATCCAACTCCTCAGCAACATAATCCTCCATCGGGTCTTCTAATATAAGTAAAGTAACCCACAAAAATACATAAATATAGGGGATAAGAAGCAGTTCTATCATCAAAAAGCAGAAAAGAGTGATAGTAAATTATGCAGTACTTGCCACAGACATAACATCATTCAACACCTAACTAACAAAGCATCCTCAAATTAATGTATCATCCTCTACCCCAATCTCGTACAACTAGACTTTCATACTGACGTGGCCACTATTGTTTTCTTTCACGCATTCCTCTCGGGGAATGTCAGTCAGATGTTCAAGTGACATGTTCCAAATTCCGATGCACATTCTCTTCCATGGTGAGTGAGACACCCCGTTGTGCCCCGTTGTGTTATTAGATCAAAACCTCATTATTTAATTTCTTAATCGCGTTCTTAACGTGAAAATACATAAAAATTAAAAACTTAAGTTAATAAACATATAACTTAAACATCACACCATAGTTATATGGCAAATAAACACATAAGTCTTTTACACATATTTCAAAACACTATTGAGAGTATTCTCTCAGTAGGACTAGGATCCCTCACAGGAATACTTAAACAAAATATTAAACTTAGCATAAAATATAAAAACGTCTCACGAGACGCACTGGCCATAGACTAACTAGACCCTAATCACCATGGGTCACGACTCGACCTCCGGCTTCCGGTTCATAGGGAGTTCCATCCAACACCTCTTCATTCAGCTCGGCCACAGGGTCTTCAAGTACGATCCCATAAAAGATAAAATAAAACATACAGAAAGATACAGGGGATAAGAAGCAGTTCTATCATCAAAAAGAGGAAAATAGTAATAGCATATCATACAATAAATGTCATAGACAATCAACATACATAACTAACAAATCATCCTCAAATTAATGTATCATCCTCTACCCCAATCTCATACAACTAAACTTTTATACTGACGTGGCCATCTCTATTCCTATCACGAAAGTCAGTAGTCCAGAACGGTCCAATACCAATAACTTTCGAACGCATCAAAGACTAAACAAGTATTAGTCTAAAATGGTCCAGTGCCAAGAATATACGAACTCGTAAAGGAATATGATTCCATAACGATCCAGTGGCAATAACATTTGAACGTATCAAGAACTAAAGAGCATTACAGCAGTCTACCTCGGCATCCACATCCGTAGGGTACTCACTCGAAATATCTGATATCCCAAAATAGGATATCCTGACCTCATGTGTTCCACTCACACGGCTGTGAATAACAATACAAACACAAGAATCTCACTAACCCATATTATTAATATCCTAGTGCCTTAACATTCCATCAAAATCTCAACACATACTTTATATGACAACTCCTCTTTAAAATAAATCATTTAGGTTAGGCACCTCGAAGTCACCATTATCCTCACACCCAAACAAATATCTTCCAAACCATATATATCTTTGCTTAAATCCACCAAGCACAAATATTAAAATCAGGAAGATCATGCATAATCACAATATCAACAAAATATTCAAATATCAAAGTATCACATAAAGCAATTCAATAATAATAACAATAAAGTCAGATATCATCAAATACTTAAAATCAACCTAATGTCGATAAACCTACAATTCCCAAATCACCATTGGTTTTATAGAAAAGCTTTCCAATGTGATTTTGGTCTTGTCGATTAATCAACTACTAGTAGGGTTTAGGTCGCCCTACACAATTATTATAAAATATACTACTTATCGAATCCGACAATAGGTTGATTCTTTCCCCCACCTGATTGACATGCATGCTTTCTCGTACAAGCTCCGAATGTGTCCACGCTACTGCCAAGAACCTCAGCACGCTGTCCAACAACATCCACAAATCTGCCACCATCCATTTAACACATCCACCGTTCTGCTTTTCGTCCCGATTACACGAACGAGTAACACAATTCGCCGGAAACACCAAATACCAACCGAATCAACAATAGGGTTTCAAATAAATAAATCCGTTTGAATCAAGGGACAAAATCGATGGAAAAACTTACGAGAACAACGGCTGGACTTAGGAAAAATTGGATTCAAAATAAGCTCATGAATCCTCTACCAAAACAGGGCTATTGTTCGAGCTCCATTCCTCTGGCCAAAGGGCTCTATTTAGAAAACGGAACGGTGACAATGAAGAACTATCCTTCCTAAACCTTCTCACACAGTTTCAGCCCGATCCGATGGTTAAAAAATCTCAGATCGTAATTCTTTGGTGACAGCTTAGATGGTATCCGGGTTGAGTTTGTCACCTCTTATGCCTACTGTCCGAGCTTCATATCTCACACTTTGGAGGTGTATTCCAACTTCGGACCGTTGGATATGAAGAAACACAAGTCTTGAACCTTTTTCTAAAATTTGAGAAGGATCCAACGGTTAAAGAGTGTTTGGAGACTCTCTCACTGAGACTGCTCCAACTAGGTTTCAAAGCTTCCAACAAAGGCTTCTTATAACTATTGAGGTTTCTCTCTTAATTTGTCTCCTCTAATCCGAAGTAGTGGGTGATAAAGAGATTTAAGAAGTTGAGGAAGATAACTAAGATCATAGAAGTGAGGGTTTACCTCTAGATAATAAAAGAAAGTGAAAGAATGATCAAGTTGTGCAAGAACAACAATGGAGTTTTTGAAGAAACAATGAAGAAGAAATGGAAGAGATGAAGAAGTGAGTGAAGGGGGAGGGAGGCCACGGTTTTGAGGAGTATTTATAGGCTAGATTTAGGATTTGTTTGGTTATAAGGAATTGTTTTAATGGGTTTTGTGAATATTTAATTAATATAAGCTTAACCATAGTTAATAGTTAACTTAACTAGGATTATGTTACTAACTAGGGTTTAAATTCATGTGGCTCATAATTAATGTAGGTGTGACTGATTTTGGGCCACATCTAATGAGTCATCCATGACTCATTGATCCCATCCATTAGCGGTTCCCGGAAATCCGGTACGCAACTTCGTCAGTTACCCGATTTCGGTTTTTGAGAGGAAAATGATGAAATGATAGCAAAATGAAATAGGTATTCTTTAGTATATATGACTGCACGAAATGGAGGAGATGTGGGAGGTTTACAACCACGTAAACTGAGTGGTTAAGAGTGTTTAGATGTGTCTTGTTAATAACCGCAAAAGCTTGGCGGTACTTTGGTCATTTTACCCAAAAGTCATGATTACTAGCATTTAATGTTCATAAATGCTTCGTGACTGATCCTCCATGAGTCATCATGTATGACTCGTTGTCCCGATCTCTTGATGGGTCTCTCAAATTCTGTTTTCGACTCCGTCGGTTTCCCAATTAGGGTTTCTGTCTGTTTTTCGATCAAAAATTTTCAAAATAACCAACCTCATTGGTAATATGATTTAAACATAAACCATTTCATTCACGAGTCAAAATTAGGTTTTCTGATCATTAAAATCTTACTGTCAGTGAAAATACCAACCGTTTTCCGTTCGAACTTTCACCAAAATTCGTCCGAATAAACATAATATTTTATTTATGATCATAAATTTGGAAAATAGAATTCCTCACGGAAAAAATATAAAAAATCTACAAATTTAAGTTTCGGGTCAAATTAGGGTTTTCTCCCGGTATAAAATTATACTGTCAGTAAAAAAACACATACTGGTTTCTGTCTGAGTTTTAAACCCAAATTTTAACCAAAGCTTCCTACAATTGAGTAGGTTCTAGATATGATTTAGTTTCCTCCAAAATCATTTCCTAGGTCTCAGATAAAAATATAAATAAATATATCTTTATCGTTAATACAGCATATCTGAAAAATCGGGGTGTTACAGTGAGAACGCTCACGCTAAGAATGAAACTATAGCTGCATGATGCTCCCGGTGCACACCCCTTCCACTCCCGGGGGTGCTCAAAGAAATTCAATGACACTATAGCTGCACAACCTATTTCTAAGGTGGAACGGTCTAGCGAGAACTCTTGACCTCGTGTATTATATTACCAATACACGGTTGTGAACAACAACACCGACCTCGTGTATTATATTACCAATACACGTGAATCTCACCAACCCATTTTAACAACATCCTAATGCCTTAACCCTCCACTAGAACTCCACACATATTCTAAGTCACCACACCTCATTACAATACATCATCTAGGTTAGGTGACAGCGCGTGCGCACGTCGAGCGAGCGCTCGTGCGATTCCGGCAAGTGTACCGGACTGTCGTCAAGTAATAAAAGATATCGATCCCACAGAGACTGTGATCTCGAATCGCAATTAATTTTCAAATTGGTAAATCTGGACTGTTTAAAAAGGTTTTGTATTTTGAAATGGTTTTGAATTTTGAATTAAGGGATAATTAAAACAGAATCAAATAAAACAGAAAACAAATCTTTTTAGGGTTTTTGGATCTAAATGCATTCCTAGGGATTTGGGTTACCTACGAGGCTGTTTATGTTACTAATCTGACTTACCCTTGTTAATTAACGAAATTGCCTTGAAGGCGAGTTTATCCTCTAATAGCTTAAGCTCCCTCTCGGGTTACAAAAACTGTGCCCAATTGACCCAACCCCTACTCTCGTGGTGGTCGATCTCAGATTGGACCCTTTGCGTTTCGTGACAACTCGTTGATCCTCGAGGGACGGCTTCTAACTCTCGTGATTTCAGTCCCAAGTCTGACTCTATAGATCCGACACCTAAGTTCACCGCTAGGTTCCTCCTTATAATGTCTGTGACACGCAAACAAGTGGCCACCAAATTTACGAGTGATTCAAACACTAGTAATCAGATCTAAAACAAGATCGTAATTAACAAAGATTTTACATCAAATTAACATCATAAACAAAACCTGGGCATAGCCCCAATCCCTAGAAATAAACTACTACTCAAGCCTTGTCATGGTGACGACAGGCTTGGTTGACAACATCATGAAAATACAAAATCAGAAAAGAGAGGAGGAGGAAGAAGAAGATCCTAAAATGTAGCCTAAGTAGCAGCCCCTCAAGTCTATGTATGTATCCCTCCTCGTATGTCTCTGCCTGGTCCTTATTTATAGATGTGGGAAGTTTGAATCCCAATCTAAATCAAATTCCGATCCAATTCGATTTCTTCAAGTCCAAGTAATGCGCGTCACGGCCGTGATGGCCATCACGGGCAGGCCGTGACGGCTTCTGACTTGTGCAGTTCTTTAGGCTTCTGAACTTTCGCGACGCGAAAGCCTTCTCGCGACGCGAGACTTGGATTTTCCAACTTGTCACGGCCGTGATAGATATTACGTCTAGGCCGTGACGGTCTCTGACTTGTGGGGGTTTTAGGTCACGGTCGTGATGGTCATCACGGCCACGCCGTGACAGACTCTGACTTCAGCCTTTCTTACTTTTCAGTTTTGCTCGATCATGGTCGTGATGGGCATCACGGCTAGGCCGTGATGGGCTCTGTTTGGCTCATTTTATTCACTTTTCAAGCCCTATTTTCATCCAAACTCCATCATGGTTGATCTTGAGCATTTTACCCTTGATTTCTGCAAAACAACACCACGAAAACCGCCTTACCCGTTTCAAAGGAAAATTAACCAAAAATCAAATTAAATATGCCTAAACTACATGAAAATGCATGCAAAATGATAGACAAAGATGAGGTGAAATCACACTCATCAAATCATCCCAAGCTTAAGATTTTGCTTGTCCTCAAGCAATCACTAAGGCCATAAGATATAAATCATTCAAAGCATGGATAGTGAACCAAGATCCCGAGAAGCTAATCCAAGTGACAGGCATATTTAATAAGTCCCCAAGAGATAATCAATTTCAAGTCCAATTAGAAGCTTAGGTTCTAAACCCATATTCTCGCTGATTTGGACACTCATCTCACCTCACTCAAGAGTTTTAGGGTATATGTCAATTCACTCAATTTCCTCAAGGAAAGTACTCTACCATAGGCTTGACTATTAACCAAATCTCTACTTTATTAATGAAAACACACAAGAATCAAGAGGCCTTTTACTTTGGTTGTAATGTGGCCATGGGATTTATTGTTAGGTGGGAAAATCAAGAAAAGGGAAATTCAAGAAGGCTAAACAAATTATCAAACATTGCAAAGCATGACACCTTCTAAAATACCTTTTTTTGGGCTTTGATTTACTTTTCCACCTTTTTTCTTTCTTTATTCTTTTTTTTTCATTTTCATTTCTCACTTTCTTTTGTCATCCCCTTCTCCATTTTTTTTTGTGTTTATTTCATTTTTATTTATTTGGAGAAGGGGAGATTTTTCTAGATCAGGAGAAATATTTTCTAACTTTCTCATCCCATACTTTTTCAAACTACCTTTTTATCCTTTTTGTAATACTTTAAAAGGTGCCAGACCAAGCATTATTCATCAAAGTAATTCAAGGTACCAAGAAAAGTATTTTATTCTTTTAGGCTCAAAATTGGGCAACTAAGGGGTAGCATTTAATCAATCAAAGCTCATAAGGCCGGAAAAATACCTAGCGCCTCAATCATTTTCAAAAATGTTTTCAAAAATTTTTAAGTTTCAAAATGGTTTCAAGTCAAGTTCTAGAAAATACAGTCCAAGAGGAATTAAAACACTCTATCACAAAGAATGGGGTAGATTTAGTGAGTACCCCTTTTTGGCTCAAAATCTTACTTTTAGTAGTTCAAAAATCAGTGAGAAACAAAAATTTAAGGAACCACATGCTAATTATCAACTATCAAAAGATTATCTCAAGAATTTTTTATTTTCAGCCTTATCACCAGAATAAAAAGTTTGGGTTCAAAAATTCACTATCTCAATTTATTTGGCACCAAGTCCTCACAATTGGATGCATATTCTAAGTGAAGGGCAATCTAGAGAATGTGATCATACCAAACTATGCATATGTGAATGCAATATGAACGCAACAATGCAAATGCAAAAATATCCCTACCCCAAGCTTAAAAACTTACATTGTCTCCAATGTAAATAATCAAGTCGGAGAGAGGAGAAAAATGGAACAACTTACCGAGTTGGTAGCGGGTGTTGGCTCACATTTCAGTCAAAATTTTGGTGGAAACTGCATCACGGCCGTGAGGCTCATCACGGGCAGGCCGTGATTAATTCTGGTCTCCTTGATTAGTCCTTGCTCTTTTTGTTCTTCCTTCCTCCTTAACCTGAAAACACTAGACAAATCTATTATTTTATGATTTTTTTCACTCTTGATCTTCTCAAATTATTCAAGAGATAAATTCAAAAATAAAAGGAAAAGGGAAAGAAAACTTGGGTTGCCTCCCAAGAAGCGCTTGTTTATGGTCCTAAGCTTGACCAAACTTCTTTCAATCAACCGGGGTCGGCTGGGCGTAGAAGTGCAGGAACACTTCTCTCCCATGGAATTCCTTCGAAAAGCCAATTCTGCTTATACGGCCAATTGCGCTTCCGCTTTGCTCTTTTCATTCGGACCTTCCTGGCCTTACTTCCTCCCGGCGGAAGTTTTGTTTCCGCATGGACATCAACTCCAACTTCATCACCACTGGGTGCATCATCAGCCATGCATATCTTCGGAGTTGCTTCCATGTTGAGCTCTTCTTTTACCACTGGAGACGTTATATCGATCATGCATACATGGCTATCAAAAGGAGGGTTGTTATATGAGTTAGTAAATTCAAAATCGACCCTACCTTCCTCTACATTTAGAGAGAGTTTACCATTCCTTACATCTATTACTACTTCGGCGGTGGCCAAGAATGGCCTTCCTAAAATGATGGGGAATTCAGAATTCCCTTTCATGTCCAATACCAGGAAGTCGGTAGGGATGAAGAATTTCCCTTCCTTTACAGGAACATTCTCTAGTATGCCTAGAGGAGTCCTAGTTGAGCCATACGCAAATTGTAAGGAGAATTTGAATGGTCTCAACTCTTTCGTTCCCAATCTTTCCAAGATAGTGAGCGGCATCAAGCTCGCACTAGCCCCTAAGTCACATAAGGCTTGGTCGATTTGCACTTGTTTAATTGAGCAAGCGATAGAAAAGCTACCTGGGTCTTTCAGTTTAGGAGGCATATTAGATTTTTTCATGACAATTGGCTCCTCAGTTAAGCTCTTAGTTTCTACTACCACTTGCTTTCTCTTGACCAACCTTTGTGGGAAAGGTATCGGGGGTTGGTACGGTGGTGGAGGGACATACTTTGGTTTTGGCTCTTCCTTTTCGCTCATGTCCTCCTCTGGTTCCACGTCCTTTTCCCCCACCCCAAGCTTATCATCCCTCAAGTGTATGGCATTACAATGCTCAATGGGATTAGCTTCGGGTTGACCCGGGAACGTACCCTTAGGTCTAGTGTATGTGCTGGCTTGTTGGGCAATTTGGGTTTCTAGCATCTTGTTATGGATTGCTAAGTTGTCTACCTTAGATGCTAGCTCTTTTTTTGCCTCATTCACTGCCCTGCCTTGTTGTCTAAACTCTTCATTTTGTTTTGTCTGAGTTTCAACAAAACTTTCCAATAAAGACTCGAGTTTAGACTGCTGTACTTGAGGATACCCCGGAGCGGGTTTCCTATTACCTTGGCCCTCTTGGTACTCATGGTTTAGAGTGTTGCTGTAGTTGCCGTAGGAGAGGTAAGGGTTGTTCTTCCTTAGGTTGTAAGGATTTGGGGGAGCATAATTGGGCAGCTTCGGGTTTGTGTCGTAGAAATTGTGACAAGCGTTCACTTGTTCCCCCGAAGCGCCGGATCCATGAGCAATCCCTCGTGGGCACTCCATGATGTCATGTCCCTGCATTCCACAAATCTCACAAACAAGGTTAGTAGCACCTATTGCACTCACATTAGCCCTTTCAAGCCGATCAAAACGTTTATTAAGTGAGTCTATTTTTGACATTATAAGATCAGTGCTATTAACTTCAAACTTACCCCCCGAAATCTTGTTCGGGTTATTAACTCTTTCTGAACCCCATTGGTGGTAGTTGGTGGCCACGTTTTCAATGATGTTAAATGCCTCAGTCAGAGGTCTATTCATAAAGGCTCCACCAGCTGCAGAATCAAGTGACACCTTCGAAGAGTAGTCCAATCCGTTGTAGAAGGTGTGCACTAGTAACCACCTCTCGAGTCCATGGTGTGGGCAAGACTCCAGCAGTCCCTTGTAGTGATCCCAAGCTTCCGATAAGGATTCTCCGTCTTTTTGGAAGAAGCCGGTGATCTGGGTTCGTATATAGGCCGTCTTGGATGCAGGGAAGAATTTCTCCAAGAACGCCTGTTCCAGTTGGTCCCAAGTAGTCAAGGTGTTGGCGGGCAATTACTTTAGCCAAGCCTTTGCTTTTCCAGTCAGAGATGAGGGGAATAACCTTAAGCGTATAGCATCGACCGGGGCACCATGAATCCTAATTGCATCGGTGAACTCCAAGAATGTTTCTACGTGATCAGTCGGGTCCTCCGAGGGCAATCCTCCGAATTGGTGCTGCCTAATCATGTTGATTAGCATAGGCGGTATAGTGTAGTTCTCCGCCTCAATCTCTGGCCTAGCAATCCCAGTTCTCAAACCCGTCGCATTTGGGGCTGCGTAGTCCTTCAAAGGTTTCGTATCCGGTTGATTCGCCATGAGTGGAACGGGACTCATCCTTTCTCTCTCTCTTTGTAATCTCCTACGTCTGTGAAAGGTCCTCTCGATTTCTGGATCAACCTCACTAAGGCTCCTAAGACTTAGGGATCTTTGCATATAACACTAGAGAGATGGATACACTAGAAGGAAAGAAATTTTGAATTTTTTTTTCAAATAAAAAAATTAAATAAAAAGAAAAGGTCCAGAAAAATCAATTTAAAAATTAAATTGAGGTTCGAAAACGCACAGTCCCCGGCAACAGCGCCAAAAACTTGACAGCACGTGCGCGCGTCGAGCGAGCACTCATGCGATTCCGGCAAGTGTACCGGACTGTCGTCAAGTAATAAAAGATATCGATCCCACAGAGACTGTGATCTCGAATCGCAATTAATTTTCAAATTGGTAAATCTGGACTGTTTAAAAAGGTTTTGTATTTTGAAATGGTTTTGAATTTTGAATTAAGGGATAATTAAAACAGAATCAAATAAAACAGAAAACAAATCTTTTTAGGGTTTTTGGATCTAAATGGATTCCTAGGGATTTGGGTTACCTATGAGGCTGTTTATGTTACTAATCTGACTTACCCTTGTTAATTAACGAAATTGCCTTGAAGGCGAGTTTATCCTCTAATAGCTTAAGCTCCCTCTCAGGTTACAAAAACCGTGCCCAATTGACCCAACCCCTACTCTCGTGGTGGTCGATCTCAGATTGGACCCTTTGCGTTTCGTGACAACTCGTTGATCCTCGAGGGACGGCTTCTAACTCTCGTGATTTCAGTCCCAAGTCTGACTCTATAGATCCGACACCTAAGTTCACCGCTAGGTTCCTCCTTATAATGTCTGTGACACGTAAACAAGTGGCCACCAAATTTACGAGTGATTCAAACACTAGAAATCAGATCTAAAACAAGATCGTAATTAACAAAGATTTTACATCAAATTAACATCATAAACAAAACCTGGGCATAGCCCCAATCCCTAGAAATAAACTACTACTCAAGCCTTGTCATGGTGACGACGGGCTTGGTTGACAACATCATGAAAATACAAAATCAGAAAAGAGAGGAGGAGGAAGAAGAAGATCCTAAAATGTAGCCTAAGTAGCAGCCCCTCAAGTCTATGTATGTATCCCTCCTCGTATGTCTCTGCCTGGTCCTTATTTATAGTTGTGGGAAGTTTGAATCCGAATCTAAATCAAATTCCGATCCAATTCGATTTCTTCAAGTCCAAGTAATGCGCGTCACGGCCGTGATGGCCATCACGGGCAGGCCGTGACGGCTTCTGACTTGTGCAGTTCTTTAGGCTTCTGAACTTTCGCGACGCGAGACTTGGATTTTCCAACTTGTCACGGCCGTGATAGATATTACGTCTAGGCCGTGACGGTCTCTGACTTGTGGGGGTTTTAGGTCACGGTCGTGATGGTCATCACGGCCACGCCGTGACAGACTCTGACTTCAGCCTTTCTTACTTTTCAGTTTTGCTCGATCATGGTCGTGATGGGCATCACGGCTAGGCCGTGATGGGCTCTGTTTGGCTCATTTTCTTCACTTTTCAAGCCCTATTTTCATCCAAACTCCATCATGGTGGATCTTGAGCATTTTACCCTTGATTTCTGCAAAACAACACCACGAAAACCGCCTTACCCGTTCCAAAGGAAAATTAACCAAAAATCAAATTAAATATGCCTAAACTACATGAAAATGCATGCAAAATGATAGACAAAGATGAGGTGAAATCACACTCATCATTAGGCACCTCTAAGTTACCATTATTCTCACACCCAAAACAAACAACTATCTCTCGAACAACATATATATCTTTGCTTAAAATCCACTAAGCACAATATTAAAAACCTAGCAGATCATGCATAACATAACATCAGAAAATATTCAAACACCAAAAATAATACGTCACATGCAGGTGGAATACCTCAGCCGACATATCACAGTAAAATCAATATCATAAAGTCAGACTCTGTCACAGCCAGGCCGTGATAGCCATCACGGCCATGACAAACATAAAATGCAAGAATTCTACAAGTCAGAACCTGTCACGGCCTGGCCATGACAACCATCACGGCCGAGACAGACATTCTCCATCTCAATATCACAAAATTATCCTATGCCGATAAACCTACAATCCCCGAATAACCATTGGTTTTACAAAAAAGGTTTCCAACGTGATTTTGGTCTTGTCAATTACTCGACTACTAGTAGGGTTTAGGTCGCCCTACACAATTATCATATAATCTACTACTTATCGATTCCGACGATAGGTTGATTCTTTCCCCCACCTAAGTTATCACGGGAAACACGAAAACGACAATCCTCGTTATCCCGCCACGAGTTACCAAAACAACCTTCAACCAAATCAACAATAAAACAAATTAATCAACAAATATAAATATGAACATATGGTGCTAGGTTTGGCCAACTCATCCAAATGAGGCTAGGGTTATATTCTTAATCTAATCTTTTAGGTACTAGTTCCTAGAGCATTAACTAGCATAGATTAAGTGATAAAAGTTAAAAATATGAAACAAAATCCTCTAACCAACTAGGTTATGGTTTCGGCCTCAATGAACCAAAATAGGTTAGAAAATTCTTTTGATTTCAAACTCTTGGATTTGTTAGCACAAGGCATGCTAGAATCAAAAACAAGTTTCATCATTCAACAATTGAATACACATATTTCAATCTCTTCACTCTAAGGTTTCGGCCTTCCTTGACAAAATATGTTAGAAAATTCCTTTTGATTCAAGCTTTTGGATTTAGATAACATACATACTAGAGAGCTTAATTCAATCATTAGATTTCACAATAGAAACAAAAACACCAAACCCATTTTTCAAGACAGTTTCGGCCTTGAGAAGAACAATAGGAAAGAAAATGATTTTGCTTACAAGCTCTTAGATGATTATAGTAGTGATCATAACTATATCATAGAAATTGGTTTCACATTTTTAGGATTTTTCTACAATTTTCTAGAATTCTTTAAAGTCCTAGATATAAGAAATGGAAACTCAAGAAATATGAAGAACAAGAGCTTAAAAAGAGAGGAGATGATCATGTTACCTAAGTTAAGAAAGTAGAAGAAGAATTGATGATGATCTTGGCAAGCTTGTTAATGGAAAACACTTGAAGTTCTTGAAGATCAACAATGGACTTTAGTAAGTTTTTTGTGAAGAAAAGCAAGAAGATGAAGTGAGGAAATCGGAAGGGGGTCACGGCCTCATTGGGTTTTATAGGGGAAGGCTTATGCCTTGTTTGGCATATTAAGCTTAGATTAATAGGTTTTAGGAATATAATACTATATAATGATTAACTATAGTTAATAATTGACTTAACTAGGGTTATTTGGCTAATCATAGTTAATAATATGTGGCTCACAATTAAGGTAGATGTGGCTGCCCCTTGTCCACACAAATTAACCATGGTTCCTTAGCCATGGTTAGAAATTAACAAAACTTAGGTTAGGTTATGTTAAAAGGGCTTTTTGGTCATTTCGTTTAAAAACTCATAATTTTCATCATTAATTGCATCATAAAATCTTGATGAGTCATCCCATATCTCAGCTCCTCTGGTGTCCCATTCTATCTCTGGAATTCCGTGCCGATTCCGTCGGTTTCCCGATTAGGGTTTTACGTTCGAATAAAAGCATAATATTTTGTTTTTTGTTGAAAATTTTCAAACTAACCAGACTTGTTGGAAATATGATTTAAATAGAAACCATTTCATTCCTGAGTCAAAACTAGGTTTTCTGATCATTAAAATCTTATTTTCGGTGAAAACACCGACTGTTTTCCGTTCAAACTTTCACCAAAATTCGTCCGAATACACACAATATTTTATTTCTGATCAGAAATTTGGAAAGTAGACTTCCTCACAGAAAAAATATAAAAAAACTACAAATTTCAGTTTTCGGGTCAAACTAGGGTTTTGTGTCAGTATAAAACTATACTGTAAGTTAAAAAAAACGCAGACCGGTTTCCGTCTGAGTTTTAATCCCAAATTTTAACCAGAGCTTCCTTTCATAGAGTAGGTTCTAGATATGATTTTGTTTTCTCCAAAATCATTTCCTAAGTCTCAAATAAAAATAAAAATAAATATATTTTTACCGTTAAAACAGCGCAATTAAAAACATGTTGTTACAAATTCCACAGCAAAATGGAGTGGTTGAGAGAAAGAACAGATCTCTGCAAGAGATGGCTAGGTCAATGCTTAATGAAAATAATCTCCCTAAGTACTTCTGGGAAGAAGCAGTAAACACTGCATGTTATGTACAAAACAGAATACTTATCAGACCTTTTCTAAAGAAAACTCCCTATGAATTGAAAGAAAGGTGAAAGACCCAACATATCTTACTTTCATGCATTTGGATGTGAGTGTTTCATTTTAAACATAAGTGTGACACCCTATACCCCGCATATTATTTATAAAACATTTACTTGAAAGAGGTGATATAAAAACATTCATTTATTTCGTAAAATAAAAACTGGATAAAAGGTGCCACATTATAACTCTCAACAACGCGGAAAAACATCATAAGTTTTAAAAGAAATAAAACATAAACAATATAAACATAACCCAACCCCGATGTCATATACAGAGCTGGGATGCCAAATCCGGATACATTCACGAAAAAACAAACTAAAACTAAAACCACTAACAACTGTTGAACTAAGCATCCTAACTAGAGTCGTGGCTCCTCAGAGTCACTCCTCCACTGGCTGCTCACCATCCTCTGCATAAAGAGATACATGCCAAACAAGAACAAAGAAAACGGGGAGTAAGAAAACATGTAAACACATCGGCATGGAAGTAGTAAGCAAGACGAACATACATCATATACATAGCATTTATCATCATATAGCATTTATCAACAACACATATAATTATATCAATGCATTAAACAATCAACGTATGCTATGCGATGCAACACTACTCCACCACTCCATTATGCATGTGGATCCAACTATCTCGGGAAGGAAACTTTGGAGTTACATATCCACATTGGCCAAAAAGCACCAATGGTGGTAGTCCACCAAACCCCTTGGATAGCCGACGCATCATAACGAGGATACGCCACCGCGGGGGCGTACGGTTCACCAAACCTTGGGTGAACCACCGAGACTTGGCCAGATCGTCGTACTCTAGAATGACCTCCCCTATATTGAACTTCCCCTACTAACAACTTTAACGTATGAATGCACGAGCACAACAGAAAACAAGGCAACCACCTCCTTTGCTTGGGCCAACGAGCGCCCAAGACTTATCACCAACATCAACATCAACACCTTAACCCTTCTGGGTCAAGGCCCCTTTCAACTCAATAACACCTCGACCAAAAAGCAAGGAGGCCACTTTGGCCAAAAAGCACCAAAGTCTATCAACGTGCGGTAACCCACTGGGCACCGGCTTAACCAACTTTTTATTCTTATTTATCTTAATTAATCTTTAATTAAGTTATCTATTGTCTTTGCCCGATTAGTACATTATCATATTATTAGGGACATTTGGGATGAAATGCCCCTTTAACCTTTAATATTGGATTCTGCGCTGGAGGGGAGCACGGGCGTGCTTCCATTTAAGTGAAGCACGGTCGTGCTCCTGTTTTGCACGATCGTGCTTAAAGTGTGGCTATCTTCCAGATTCAAACTGGGAGCATAGGCGTGCTCCCTATTCAGCACAGCCGTGCTCATGGAGCTGGTCGTGCTGTTCTGGGCAGATTTAACTTGTGTTCTTGGAGCCAAACTCCCTAACACTCTCAAATCGAATCCTAAGGTCTAGTTTAGGACCATTAAATAGTAATCACCTCTCATTATTATCAATCCATATTTTATAACATTTTGGGGAATTAAGCCCTTTAATCGTCATGCTAATTAAGAGTCCTATTTACTCAATTAGGGTCTTATTAACTGTTTCAACATCGACCAACACTCAGCCAGTCAACATAATCAACATCATGACAACAATACTCATGTCATTCATAACAGTGGTATTCATACCAACTCAACCAACGAATCATGTCATAAATAGATTAATCAATCTGGCATACAATAGAACAATTATAAACAATAGGCATTTATGACAGGCGTACTTATAATCAACTAAACAATAATAGAAAGTAACCCAAATGAACATATAATCAAATAATCATGGCATTGACAACAGTTAATAACAACGAGGCTATGAGAACCCCTCATCTTAGGTTTCTCCCTTGCCTAATGATTACACTATCCTTCTCCCCATACCTAGAATGAAGAAACTGATAATGACAACACAACTGATAAACCACATGTTCCTCAAGCGGCTCAGTTAGCTTTCCAAGCCTTAGTCAAACAGAAAGAGTTAACTAATTAGTTCCCAAATCTAAAACAATAGAAAAGGAAACATTAAGGAGAGGAATAGTTACATATGGGGATCAACATCGATGAACTTAGATGTTCCCAAGAGTCTCTAAAGCTCCAATAATGCAACGAGTTTAGAGAAAATAGGGAAAAACAGAGGTGTGGCCGCACTAGGGTGGCTGCTATGCCAAAATAGGGTTAAAACGTGAACCCTCGGTTTCTGTGCCATTTTATAGGATACAGACCTAAGCACGGCCGTGCATCTTACTCAGCACGGGCGTGCTCACCAATCCCTTGTACGTCTGTGCTTCCCATTAAGCACGGCCGTGCTTGTGATCCAAATGGTCACAAGACATAGCATTGAGCACGGGCATGATGGACATGAGCACGGCCGTGCTCATGTATCAGAAAGGGATTTAAGCCTAAAAATCCCACTTAGTCCTTAACAACAAATCTAAGCTAAGTCCTAATTCTTAAACAAGCAAACAACATATATAAAAGCACTTAACGAAAAATGGGGTGTTACACTAAGGATCAACTTGGAAAGTTTGATTCAAAAGTGGATGAAGGTATCTTCATTGGATATTCTGAAATGTCTAAGGCATTTAGAGTTTATAACTCTAGAACCTCTGTAATTGAAGAATCTATTCATGTTAAGTTTAATGATGGTTTAAAGATTGATAAGGAACTATTAGATCTAGAAGATGAACTTACATGTCTTGATATAAAAAGACAAGATAGTCAACAGCCTGACATATCTAAGGTAGAACCTGTTGAAGAGTCTGACAGACAAGTGGAATAGACAAGTCAACAGACTGGTCAAGATCAACATGAAGATCTTAAAAGAGACTGGAAATTTAAGACTCATCATCCTAAGGATCTTATTATTGGAAACCCCTCAGAAAGAGTTAGAACCAGATCAACATTAAGAGAATCAAGCAATGTGGCCTTTCTATCAGAAATGGAGCCAAAGCGCATTGAAGAAGTTCTTGATGATGAAAGCTAGATTCTTGCATTGCAATAAGAACTCAATTAGTTCAACATAAATGATGTATGGACACTTGTTTCCAAACCAAAAGACAATTCTGTCATTAGAACAAGATGGGTTTTCATAAACAAGTTGGATGAAGATGGAAAGGTTGTCAGAAACAAAGCTAGGTTAGTAGAAGAATAAGAAGTGTAAAAAGTGATTTTCTAAATGGTATAATTGAAGAAGAAGTGTATGTTAAACAACCCCCTGGTTTTGAAGATTCTGATAAACCAAATCATGTTTTCAAACTTAAAAAGGCTTTATATGTTTTGAAAATGCACCTAGAGCATGGTATCATAGACTTAGTTATTTTCTCATGCATATTGGATTTACTAGACGACAAGTATATACAACCTTGCTTAAGAAATGCTCAAAAGATAGTTTTATTATAGTCCAAATATATGTTAATGATATTATTTTTGGAGCAACTAATGAAAAGCTGTGCAAGGAATTTTCCAAGCTAATGCAAGTAGAATTTGAGATGAGCATGATGGGAGAATTAAAGTTTTTCCTTGGACTGCAAATCAAGCAGACAAGTGATCGAATCTACATCCATCAACAAAAATACACCAAGGAGATACTTAAGAAGTATAAAACGGAGAATGCTAAACCTATGAAAACTCCTATGCAACCCAATGCAAAGGTAAGCAAAGATGGTGAAGGTAAAAAGTTAGACCAAACTGTCTACAGAGGTATGATTGACTCTCTTCTGTACTTAACTTCAAGCAAACCTGATATTCAATTTAGTGTTTGTATGTTTGCAAGAACTCCATCTCCTTTTTGTCCTTGATATCTGCCGCAAAGTACTTCTCTAGAAACCTGTCCTTGAATACAGTCCATGTGATCATAGTACCCTCGGCCTGTATATGCCGACGAAAACTCTCCCACCAGTGCTCAGCCTCCTCTGTCAGTACAAAGGTCCCAAAGATGACCTTCTGTTGTTCGCTGCATCCCATAGCTTGGAAGATCTTCTCAGTCTCCCTCATCCACAACAGATCACCCTCAGGGTCGTAAGCTCCCTTGAAAGAAGGCGGGTTGTTTCACTGGAACTTGTCCAATCCCTGAAACTCAGCTGGCCTATGACGTTGGCGAGCAGTGCCAAAGCATCAGCGATAGCCTGGTCGTTCCTACCTCTTCTTGCCATTGGTTCCTGCAATTACCCAAGACAACTATTAAATACACGGAACCAGGCATGAAGGTCTAACGGTTCTTAATAATAAATCATCATTATCTATAATGAATATAGATAATTCAAACAAGAGCACACAGAAGACTCGCAATAAACGTATACCACGGCCTGATAGGATAGACCTGCTCTGATACCACTAAATGTGACACCCTCTACCTCGCACGTATTTATAAAGCGATAAAATAGAAGGAAATAATTTAATTTTTCAAAATAATATAAACACATGCTTATTCTTTATAAAAGAAAATCAATGGGTAAAGGATACCACATTGGAACAAGGTCTCGACACTGAAAATAAAACATGTTTAAAAAGAAAGACATGACATAAACTTAAACATAAACGAAAGATATAAACGAAACCCAACCCCGATGTCACATTACAGAGCTGATATAACCAATCCGATAAACAACTCGGATAAACAAACTGAAATTAAACGTAAACAAAACTACTAGTAGCGGCTCCTCAGAGTCACTCCTCAACAAGCTACTCACCGTCCCCTGCATAACCAAAAAGATACGTGCAAAGCAAACAAGAAAAGACGGGGAGTAAGAACCATGTATATAAACATAACAACAATAGGATAGTTGGCAAGATGAACATACAACAAATCAACATCATACACATCATCATATCAACATAATAAGTATATCACATATCACATTCATCAATCATATAATGCAATGCGACTCACTACTCCGAATGCATGTGTATCCATCTACACCGAGCGTACGACTTTAGAGTTACATTTCCACATTAGCCAATAAGCACCAACGTCGGGGCAGTTCACCTTACCATGGGTGGACCCCTTGGAAAACCGACGCACCATACTCTGGGATGCGCCACCACGGGGGGCCACGATTCACCTAACTCTCAGATGAATCACCGCAGACGATCAGATCATCTTACTCTTGGACGACCTCCCCTATGTCGTACCTCCCCTTAATAAATTCATGCATGATGCATGCACACAAACAACCAACCGTTTATCCACCACCTCCATCAACACCATTTATTATGGCTTGACGTCTTTGGCCAACAAGCACCAAAGATAACATCATCTTTAATCTTTTAACTTTAAACATTAAACAACACTCTGGCCAAAAAGCACCAGAGCTCAACACCTTGGCCATTAAGCATCAAGGTCCCCTTGGCCACTCGGCTACCAAGGTATAACATCATCTTATCACTTGTCTTTGGTCTTTATGTTCGTTTGGTATCTTATTAAATCTTTTAAGGCGTTTGGGGTGAAACCCCTGTTTCTGCACTGTTTCAGTGTTCTAGTCTACACAGGTGAGTGCGGGCATGCTCACCCTTCAGTATGGGTGTCCTGAGCTCACAGTCAAGCACGGTCGCGCTGACTGTTGAGCATGAGAGTGCTTAAGCAGCGCTCCCTTTTATGGGAGTCAAACTGGAGCACGGGCGTGCTCCTTGTTAAGCATGGACGTGCTCAATAGAGTGTGGCCGTACTGATCTAGGCAGAAGGGTCACAAACCCTTTGCCAAATCCTTGGGACAATTCATAGATTCAACCTAGGATTTCACTAATCCATTGAACATCAGCTTCATTATTCTTAACTGTTCTTCATGTCTTATCATTATGGGGAATTAATCTTTTAATTAAAGCTTCATTATTAATGTCCCTAGAACACTTACTAATCAATCCTAGGGTCTTTAACTAAGCCCTATGAACATAACCTTGCCTATCATACTATATTCATGTCTTATGAACAACTGGGACAACATCCTTAAAATCTCATTTATCATTGCTAACATATTTTAACGTCTGAACATAATTAACAAGACATATTAATTAAATAGAGACTTATTAACATCATTGTTGACAATAATATCCTCAACAATCAACACTCATTAAGAGCACAACAACATCATCATTATCATGGCATCATTCTCATCAAAACAACATCATCATCATAGCATTTATCATCATGAACATTCAGTCATGGCATTCATCCAACATGTTAACATCATCAAACAACGTACTAATGAAATAAACATCAATAAAAATAGCAGTAAGCATACCAATTATCAAGGCAACAATACAGATGAGCATACCACATCAATTAAACAAATAGCATGCAAACGGGTCATGGGTTAACCCTCATCTTACACTACCCCAAAGCCTACATGTTAGTACTAGCCCTTCTCCCCATACCTGGTATGAAGATTCCCAAACAACGCTAACGTGGGCAAGCTAGACACGTTCCCTTGAGCGGCTCGACGAGTTCCTCAAGCCTTAAACGACACAATCGCGCTACTTCCCTCCTAAAACTAGAGCAAGAATGGCAAGAACTTTAAGGGGTTCAAGGGAAGGAAGAGAGGAGAGGTTTCTACCACACTAGGATTGCCCAATGTGTCGAAATAGGATTTCACATGAAAACCCTCGCGTACTGTTATGTTTATAAAGGCTCAGACCCAAGACCCAAGCACGGTCGTGCTCCTTGTTGAGCACGGTCGTGCTTAACTTAGCGTCAGCGTGCGTTCTCCCATTGAGCACTGTCGTGCTCCCTATTGAGCATGGTCGGGCTCACATCAGCGTCAATGAGAAGCGGTCATCCACTGAGCACGGTCTTGCTCCCTATTGAGCATGGTCGTGCTTATGACTCGGACTGTCACAAGACGCGTGCCTTAAGCACGGGCGTGCTAGACATGAGCATGGTCGTGCTCATGTACCAGAAAGGGATTTTAAGCCTAGAAATCCCACTTAGCCCTCAACAAAAACTCTAAGCTAAGTTCTAAGGCTTAACCACACAAACAAGCATACATAAAAGTACTTAACGAAAAATGGGGTGTAATAATATGAGCATAATATATCTTTGTGGTGTGATAATTCAAGTGCAATATGGTTATCTAAAAATCCAATTCAGCATTCTAAGGCTAAGCATATTGAAATAAAACATCACTTTATAAGGAATTATGTTCAAAAAGGTATCTTTGATATTAAGTTTGTTAAAACTGAAAATCAATGGGCTGATATTTTCACAAAACCCTTAGCTGAAGATAGGTTTATATATATATATATATATATATATATATATATATATATATATATATATATATATATATATATATATATATAAAAGAGATAATTTGAACATGCATTGCATTATTGAATGACATGTCTGATATCACATGTTTAACCTGTCATATATCTTTTATTTAACATGTCTATGATACCTGTCTGACCCCTACTGAGTCATAATTATTTGAACTCAACAGATTTTGTTAAAATGGTAATTATTTATTTAATACCATTTAATTATCTGAAGCTAATCATGTTCATGGCAGTTTTATTTCTCGAAACCATGTTTTCATAATGTCTTAGTGGGCGTTGTAGCTTCCCACATAATTCGTGCCGTTTTAACATTAAAAATGTTTTTTTTTCTCTCTGAAACCCCCAAATCTTTCAAACCCTAAAACTTCATCTCCTTCTATGGCACCCAAGGAACATCTCACCTCTAAAGAGATTGCTGCTAAATACAAATTGAGAGTTGCTGATGTTGAGAAAATTATGGCTAGAAAGGTGGTAGATCTTCAACAAATGAAGAAATAGGGAATGGATATTACAGAGGAGTTGGAATACTCCAGATGGACCCCCTTCTATGGTATCAAGGAGTTGGTTTATAATAAAATGGTCAGAGACTTCTGGACCATTGTTGTTGTTCTCACAAACCCAGTTGATGGAACTAAGACAATTCGTGCTCATGTGCTTGACACGGCCTTCTTGTTCTCCTTGAGCTCTCTGGAGATTTTCACTAATTGCCCCAGGCTAGGAGCTGGGTTTAGGTTTGAGCAGGAAGATGAGGTTGAGACTTTCAACATCAATATTTCTACGTATGGTGTTACAAAACCTGCCAATATGAAGCATGTGAGCATGATTCTGAAGTGTAGGTTCATGCACAAGCTGCTGCTGGAATGTGTCTTGCAAAGGAAAGGCTCAAGAGACAATGTGACTAAGATGGACATATTTGCTTTGTATCATCTGATTCACAAGATCAAGGTGGACATCAATGATCTCATCTTCAACCATCTTGTGTCCATGGTCAAGAGGACCAACATGCAGACATTTCTCTATGGAATGCTGCTGACATAACTCTTTAGGAACAAACTATTTGTTGTTAGTGTCTGACATGCTTTCAGAAATACTACTATCAGACATGTTCTCCGACATAGCTAGCAAACACATGCCACTTCTTAATTTCATGGACTACTCCTCACTGACGGTGGGTCAATAAGTAGTTGGGGTACTACCCGTAATGGTTACTCCGAAGGAGTCCCACCGGGCGTGCATATTATTTGATGTGGAAATTTGCTTTCTTTGTTTTCCGACAAGCCACTTAAAAATATATTTTATCAGGTGATTGTAGACTCTTTCCTTTCTAATGGTAACCCAATATGGAATTTGTCAGAATGCACCTTAAATTCGATAGACAGTCAAGGTAAAGGCAGCAAACGTCAATATTGACAAACACAATTAAGAAGATAAAAACAACGAAAAATGAATCCAATGCTGCTAAAGTAATGTAAAACTAGAAGAACGGAAACTAAAGTGTAGAAAAATTTTAAAAGTGCAGGAAACTTAAATGTGAAAATAAGTAAATGAAACTCAGCATCGCTGAAAGTTCACCAGTTCACAAAGATTTCAGGTTCAAAAACATCAATTAATAGCCTAGAGAATTTAGAGCAGAGAGAATAGAAAGAAATAGTTTGAGGAAGAAGAAGAGAATGAAGAACAAGAACTTTGCATTAAAGTAAATCTGCATGAAAATTAAATGTTGAAGGGCATACTTAATGTAACTCCGTTTTAATCTGTTATGAGTGTGAGGATCTTGTGGGAGTGTAATCAAAGTATCCGACCGTTTGTACATCAGAATAAGTACTATTTATAGGAAAAGTAAATAACTGCCTAAATCCTAATCTGCTGCCATCTGTCCTATTGACAGACGTGTTTATTGATCCTACGGCTAAGACCTAATGTCCACTACTCCACTAGTTGGACCGTGGTGTTGAGCTACTTCAGAGTGTAACTCCCCACTCCTCCATATTCCCACATTTTGCATGGGTTGGCCCACTTTGACGTTAGTGGCTGGAGTGGAAAATCTCCTTGATACATTGTGCATCCAATCTTCACGGCTTTGTGTCGAATCGGTACCCTGTTTCATCGGCATTCTCCTGGGCTAATTTGACGTCTTTTTCGAATACATGCTTGTCAAGGAAGGTACTTTGTGTTGTCTTAACGTTCCCTTGAAAAACTTATAGCTTTCATTTGCTTCGAATCCTGACATCCTAATTGTCGACGTTATGCTTAAGTAAGTCTCCGTCGGAATACCTCTATTCTATACTTAGGTAAACTTCAAGTATTCCTTTTCGGAAACTCACTTATTGAATATCAAGATTCATTCATTTCGACCAAAATATTATTTTTGGTCCCAACAACAGGAAAATTAAAAGTGCCATTAAATAAAAATAGTTCGTAAGTCGCAAACATGTTCCAAGTAACCAAAAGTTTATCAAGTCGCGAATGATTTCAAGTTTCAAAACAATAAGCAATTTTGTGAAGAACTTAGAGTAATGAGAATACAGAGAAAGAGTTCGAAGAAGAAGAAGATGAAGATGAAGAAGAAGAACTTTGCATTAAAAGCTCCACTAGCTGGATCGTGGTCTTTGAGCTGCTTCAGAGTGTAACTCCCCACTCCTCCATATTCCCACATTTTTGCGTGGGTTGGCCCACCTTGACGTTAGTGGTCGGAGTGGAAAATCCCCTAGATGCGTCGGGCATCTGATCTTCACGGCTTTGTGCCGAATTAATACCCTATTTCGACGACATTCTCCTTTGCTGATTTGACGTCCTATTTTTCCCGAATACATGTCTATCAAGGAAGGTACTTTGCGTTGTGTTGATGTTACCATAAAAACCTTGTAGCCTTCACTTGCTTAATCCTGACATCCTTTTTTTCGACATTATACTCAAGTAAGTCTCCGTCGGAATACATCTTCTCCAAACTTTGGTAAATATCATGTATTCCTTTTCGGCAACTCACTTACCGGATATCAAGTTTTCTTTATTTTGACCAAAATCTTATTTTTAGTCCCAACAAATGTCCCTCCCAAAACTTATCTGTCTGGATGCAAGTCGAAAGATAGATAAGTTTTGCAGCCTCCTACTTCGACATATCAGCATGTTAATCGTCAGGTATCAAATTTTAAAATGAAATTTTAAAAACCCAACAGATTTTGTCAGCTGACGCCATCAATTTTGCATCTTCCCAAGGATCTCGGTGTAACGTTATTGATGGTGGTCAGTCTTTTCACTTTACCATAACTTCTTCTAGACGTTACTATCTAGGGCTATAAATAGGACTCTCTTGGCTTCAAAATGCTCACTCCGCATTTCGTTTTTATGAGCCAAAAGATCAACAAAAGCGTTCACTTTTGTTCCTTTCTGCAACCATTTCCATGGCTTCTTTTGGCATTGGACCGTCATCATCTTCAAAGACACAGCCCCCAGCAGCCGCTGCTACTGGGATGACGATGGAAGATCCCATGACCGAAATATGGGACCATTCTCAGGTGATCATTCCAACTGAAAAAAAAAACCTAGCTTTTCTTGGCCCCATTCTTCCTCGATTTGGAATTACTAAGGAACTCTCTTCCTTTTATCCTTCTTCTCCATAAGAAGGTATTCTGATTTCTCGAGAATATCTCTCCCATTCCTATTTCAGTCATTCTGCATGTTTGTTCAGAAGTTTTGTCAAGACCATGTCAGGTTATACGACATGGCTTGATAGGGTAGATGCCGAAAAGGGTGAATTCCGGAAAGAAATCTGCATTTTTGACTTTATCCAACTCTCTAGGCACCCCGTTGTTCTTCAGAATGCTATGTTGGGTGCCTCTTTCTTTTCTGGGCTCATTCAACAAACTGCTTTCACTTAGGTAATGGCATGATGGGTCCTTCTCTTTTTGACCTGTCTGCCATTGCCGGGCTTTGACCTGATGGTGAGCCAATCACTCCGCTTCTGTTTTCAGAATCTTCCTTTGACATCGATGGTTGTTCCCTGTCGTACGACCCTTTTATCGGTTTCCATAACCAAAATGTTGGCGCGGTTTCTGACTTAGAACATGTTGCCTTTCTGACTCTATGGCTTTGTGCCTTTATCTTATGTACATTCAAGTATCGAATAGTCTCCTAACTCTTGCAATACTGCTCCATGAAGGCTAACGCCTCGCTCTCGGTCAATGCATTTTAGCTCATCTCTACAACTGTTTCGAAGAGATCGTCAATGTCGTTAGGATTCGTGAAAAGAAAACCAACCTCGACGGCCCCATGTGGCTGCTGCAATTCTTGCTGAATGCACTCCTTAAACCTTCCTTGGAAAATATTACGGCTAAGCCGGACTCTGGCCGCATTACTGGTATTGCCTTATCGTATCTTTGGTCGACTACTCAACGTTCTTTGGCCGAAGACTTTAAGAATTACCTTAGTCTTTTTCACTCTATCTCTTTCTCCTTGACGCATATCGACTTTACTCCCTTTAACTCGAGATCATCTGGCCCCTCCTTGTTTACTTGGAAAATTATCTCCGATGATCCTGCTATTCAGGCCGATAACGACTCAATTTGGTCTCATTTCTTGTGCCAAAGAGTTATGTTCATCGGTCTTCTGGATATGAAAGAAAAGGATTGGGCCAGAGCTGTCACTGTCTATCTTCCCAATATGCTAGCTTGTCAGATGCCTTTTGCCAAGCCATCCCGGCTCCCTAATCAAAAATGGCCGTGTCAAATGTTCAATGTTCAGATCGACAAAGTAGAAGACATCGATGAACTTATCCAGATTAATGAGAAGGCTCGGTCCAAATTTGTCCCTATTGCATTTAAGGTGGGAACTCATCCTTCCTCCGACCACGTCGAATGGTGGAATAAGTACTTCACCAACACAGTGCCTGATCTGCAATCTTGCCTTGACAAGGTTACTGATTGGCATGACCGTGTGATGCAGGCACAAGACCCATCGACAAAAGACAATGGTACGCATCAAGCCGAAATCTTAGCTTTTGAGAGGTGCGACAAGACAAAGTGGAATCCCATATGTCCTTGGGCTATGCTTCATGAGGTAAAAGACGTGTTAGCTGAGAAAAGAAAGGTGCATGAGAAAAAGTGCCTTAAGAAATTTTGGGAGGCTAGGTCGAAAAATCCTCTAGCCCAACAGGAGAAAATTCAAACTCCTTTCAAGCCAGTGCCTTTTCCTTGTGCGTCTTTTGGTATCGCGGACGCTTTCGTCAACGGTAAGGATAAATTCACACACTGTGCACCTTTCCGTCTTCCCGAAAGATCTGGTGTTACCCGTAGAGAAATCGACAATTGTACCAAAGTCGAAGCGGACTTCTTCGGTCAATACCGAAAATTGGGAAAGCGATGACAATGCTCCTAAGAAAAGTAATAAAGTTAAGGCTTCCCAGGCCAAGAAGCAAAATCCCGACAAAGGCCAGGGGAAATCTCAACTCCCTACTGGCAAATCAGCGGCCATAACTTCGATGACCAAGGCCGCTACTAAGCCTACTCCTTCTGCTAAACCAAAGGTATTTTGTCATGTCTTGTGTTCATTTTTACTTATCGCTTCTAACTTCACTTTGGCTTCTTGTAGAGACAAACCTCCAATTGCAAAACTTCTGGCAAAACATCATATGTTGCCGAAGAATCTGACGAGGAAGTAGAAATCATTTCTTCTTCAGCCGAAACCTTTTTAGTAATCGTCGAAACACATCTTATGCTTATGATTTCGGTGTTATCATATCACTAACTTCTTTCCTTTTCCTTTGCATATAAAAAGAAAAATCGTCACTCCTAGCCTTGTCGATGCTACTGCGACGACAGCTGAGGACAGCAATGCCGAGAAAGTTGATCAAGAGTCACCTCCATCTAAGGCATGCTTCTCCCTCGAACACCACTTTTTTAACCCTGACATTTGACCATGGATTAACATTTCACTCCTTTTGTAACGTCGAACTTCTTCCGCAGATGCTGTAAACTTGGCCTTCGACAAAGAGGCCGGACAATTTGCTGACATGGTGGTCGACAAAATTATATCTGTGTCGGAGCACGCATATGCAGAGGTATTTTTAGGAAAATTTTACTAAGTCTAAAGTTATTTTATAACTTTTTGACTAATACTTTCCTTTGAATTATCTTCAGGAGACATTCGACGTTCCCCCTACACAAGAAGCCTCTCATTCAAAGCCTCCTCCAGCTGTCAATGCTGAAGTCGAAGCTAGCTCTTCGCCTACTGGGGCAATTTCACTAGAACGGCACACTTCTCGACATCCCAGTGAACTTCTCAGTGGGAGAGAATCTAGAAAGGGACATCCATTCCGCCGAAGCCAATCCTGAAGTCACTTCGGCAATGGTGGCCTCCTCACTAGAAAATGTTCTGCCTGTCAACAATCTTGAGACTTCCAACACAACTCATATCATTATGACTGAAGATGGGAATCCTCTGGTCAAACTGGAAGGGCTTTTGTCAGGCTCATTCAAGTCTTCCCCTAGTCCGGCCAAGCCATCTTCTGAAGAGTCCCTCGGTCGGCCCCTCGATGTGATGGAATTTATTGTTGGAGCCGTTGCATCTTGAACAATCCATTCAACGTGTTAACGAGACACTCCGTTGTGCCCTGGTGTTTTATTAGCTTAAAACCTTATTAATTAATTCCTTAATCGCGCGTTTAGCGTTAGATATTTTCATAATTCATTTTCGAAATGTCCCCTTTAATAATCGAAGATTTGTATGACGTCGGAAAAACACCTGATCGACAGTTTATAACTTCAAAACTTTATCCAACCATAATTGGTCTCTGGTCTTACATCAACTGCCAGGAGCAGAAAAATAAATGCACAAACTCCAGTCGTGATAAAGACTTAGGAGATAAATAGATACAGTAATCCCAAATTGGTTTTTCATGAACATACACAGTTTTCATTAATAACAAAATATTCTCAAGGTTATAATATATAAATACCCCCATGTTTATCTATTACATTACCAAAACACTATTGAGGGTATCCTCTCGGTAGGAGCCCTCACAGACATAGACTTAGACAAAAATACTAAACAACTAAAAACATTTAAAACGTCTCACAAGACGCACTGGCCATATACTACCTTGACCCTAATCACCATGGGTCACGACTCGACCTCCGGCATCCGGCTCATAGGGAGTTCCATCCAATTCCTCGTCATTAAGTTCGTCCACCAGGTCTTCTAGTACAATTCCATAATAAAACAAAATACAACCTACAGAAAGTGTACAGGGGACAAGAAACATTTCTATCATCAAAAATGGAAAAGAATCATAGTATATAATACAATAATTGTCACAGACAATCAACACACCTAACATCATAAATCATCCTCAAGCATACCCTGCCATCCTCTACCCTCACTCTCATGCAATCTAACACTTTATTTTAACATAACCTCTCTAATCCTGTCACCATGTCTTTACGTTAACGTGGCCGCTACCACTCCTGCCACCATCCCTCATTTGCATCGGGGCATACCCTCATTCCCGTTAGGATGTTTCACCTAGTGCACACCTCCATTCTCGTTAGGGTGTTCCACCCCGTGCACATCCTCATTCCCGTTAGGATGTTCACCCAGTGAATGACATACACCCTCTTTCCCGTTAGGATGCTTATTCAAAGAATAACATTATTCCCTCATTCCCATTAGAGAATAGCTGCACAATACCAAAGCATCCTTATTCCCATTAGGATGTTAGCCAGTCGTTCAAGCGACGCGTCCCCAAAAACCAGTGCACACCCCTGTTCCCGTTAGGATGCTCATTCCAAGAATGATACTATTCCCTCATTCCCGTTAGGGAATAGCTGCACAATACAAAAGTATCCTCATTCCCGTTAGGATATAGGGTGACTCACCCAGAACTATAAGGGTATCACGGTAGTTTTCCCCATTCCCGTTAGAGAATTGACCCGTGACATCCTGTATCCATGATCGGATACTCCAACCTCACATGTTCCCAACACACGATCGAGAACAATAACACCAATACACGAACCTCACCAACCCACATTAACAACCACCTAGTGCCTTAACCTTCCACCAAAACCTCAACACATGTTCTATGTCACCACTCATCTTTAAATAATTAGTTTAGGCTAGGCACCTCTAAGTCAATTCATTCTCACCCAAACAATTATCTCCGAACAACACATATCCTCACTTAAAGTCAACTGAGCATAGAAATAATCCAGGCAGATCATGCATAACATAGACAGACAATCATAAATATTCAAATATCACAAAGTAATTTATCACCACCAACACATCATAGCAATCCAATAATAGTAAAGTCAATCAACCTCAAAATACTTTATAAATATCTTAACATCGATAAATCCACAATTCCCAAATCATCATCGAGTTTTTAGAAAAGCATTCAATATGATTTTGGTCTTGTCGATTATTCGACCACTAGTAGGGTTTAGGTCGCCCTACACAATTATTATATTATACACTACTTAACCATTCCGAGGGTAGATTGGTTCTTTCCCCCACCTGAAAGATGTTCAGTAATATCCAGCTACTTGTCAGTTACGCAGTCAAAGTCCCCAGAGAGTAATTTCAGTCTCTTCTAAGCAAACACGAGCACTAACGACAACCCATAGAGTCGATCCAAACATAGAAACAGCCAGACAAATCGCCAAATTAATTTCTCAACAATTACACTATAATTTTAGCTCAATAACATATTTAATTTCTTAAAAAATCTCATTGGTTTAAGTCAAAACAGATTTGGGGGTCTTTAGGCTGAAGGTGAAAATTGAGAAAAATCAATTCAACAAGGGACTGATAAAATTGATTTAGGGGAACACTTAATTATAATCCCAACTTCATAAAATACCAATTAATTTCAAAATTCAAACTCTGAAATTAAAGCTAGGGTTTGAGTTTGGGGAAAATTTGGAGTTTCTTGAAAATGAACCAAAGAAGTGAGAAACCACTCACCCAAGGAAGAAGATGAGCTTGTGATGGTGCTAATGGCAGCGGTCCACGGTTGTGACAGCGGCGGCAGGGGCAGTTTTCTATTAAACAAGGAGAGAAAGAAGACACATCAACACAAGGGAAGAAGAAGAATCTTGGAAGGAACCCACATGGTGGAAACCACCACAAAAACCGACGGCTCGCGGTGCATACCATGGTGGAGAGTGCGGCTTCACGGTGGAGTAGTGATCGCACGGGTGATGGAAGAAGGGTCGGACGCGTCTCCTCCGCCGGCGGGGCGGCGGGGGTGGAAGGGGGGAAGAAGAAGAAGAAGAAGAAGAAGAAGAAGAAGAAGAAGAAGAAGAAGAAGAAGAAGAAGAAGAAGAAGAAGAAGAAGAAGAATGAAGAAGAAAGAAATAGATGAAGAAAAAGAAGCATAGAAGAAAATAAGAGAAGAAGAGAAAAAAAGAAGACTTACGGGAATAAGAGAGAAATACTAAACTTCCCCAAGAAGTTTTTATAACTGGTAGTTAATTAGGATCTTAAGAGCATTAAGGACATTAACTAGTGTATATATTTAATCAAAATATTTTAACCAAGATTGTTGATGTTAAGTTATTGTTGATCTCGCACCTTTTTCTCATCTGTTCGGTCTATCGCTGCAACTTCGTGCTCAGCTTTCGAACAAAATATAATATTTAATTCTTTTAGCAGGAAATATTATTATTATTATTATTAAAATAGAAAGTATCACAAAAAAAATTATATGATCCATTATTCGTTAGTTTCGGGTTAAATCAGGACTTTCTGACCAGTAAAGTTGTTCTGTCAGTGAAAACGCTGACCGGTTTCCGTCTGAATTTTCAACCCGAAATTTTACGGTAACCTGCTTCCATAAGATGGAGTATGAATATGAATTTATTTTATTCAAAACCACTTCCTAACTCACATATTAAAATATAATTAATTATATTTTAACCATTTTAATAACATAATTAAAGTCAGGCTGTTACATTACTACCCCTCTTAGAAGAAAATTCCGTCCTCAGAATTTCGTAACTCGAAACTAGGTAGCATCTTGTAATCGTATCTTAAACTAAATATCTTTGGAGCGTATTCCACTATTCGAGATTATACTATTCTTACACATACCTTCTTTGAGATTTGCAGGGTGAGAAGATTCAACTCCTCTCATGGTAAATACTCTTCCAGTGGCCTGAGGTCTAGCCACCTGTGGTCCTGCTGCTTGGACTCCTCTTCCAGCTCCTCTATCAGCAACTACAGTCTGCTGCATATCCCATTGTCTACAGTCACGAGCCAAGTGATCTGGTTCACCACAGATGTAGTAAACACGCATCTCTCGGCAATCTCTCACATAATGCGATCCCTCGCATCTGAAACAAGCCAAGCCCTTCTACTGTTGCTGGCCCATTCTAACCACTTGTGTAGTAGCAATTGGTATTGGTGTCATTATCTGCACTGGTCTGGGATATGGTTCCCGCCTTCCCTGAGAACTACTATCTACTCTCCTCTGAGTATCTGATCGAATAAGACCTCCAATCCTTTGTTGCTTCTGTTCAGCAATCATCCTCAAATCTATACTTTCAATAGCGCTACATCTCTCAACCGGTTTCGAAAAATACTGTATGTCGAGAGACACTACAGCCCTTTGCAGTTCATTTCTAAGTCCTTCCTCAAATATCCTACATTGCCAGTCTTCACTTGGAAACCTCTGATAGAACTCCGAGAACTTGATTAGCGCCTCAAAACGTGACGCATACTCACCAACAGACATGTTGCCTTGTTTGAGCTATAGGAATTCCTTTTCCTTCTCGTGTCGAACCAGACATAGAAAATATTTTTCGAAAAATCAATCAGCAAATAACTTCCAGTTAATGTTCCTATCTTCAGCTTCCAACGGTCTTTTCTTTCCCTTCCACCAAAATTCTGCTCCTTCGGTTAACATGAAGGCAACATAGATCACTTTCTTCTCCTCGCTGCAGTGCATAGTAGCAAATATCTTTTCGATATCTTGTATCCACCATTCTGCCTTCTCTGGGTCATACTCTCCTAGGAATTGAGGTGGTTTGCCGTTCATAAAATTAGTCAATCCTGTATCTTCAGTTGCTACCGCCCTTCTCTGATTCTTAATTTCTAGCTGCTCTTTGTTCATCTGCAGCATCTCAGCATTCTGCTGGGTTTGCAATAGCATAGCAGCAGCTAGGGTTTCCATTGCACTTGGAGTCGAAGATGATCCTCCTCCATTCTCAGTATAGTCGGCATTACCATTGACAACTCCAATAATCCTTTCTGGAGTTCCGTCACCACTGTTAGTTGGACGTCCTCTTCCGCGAGCCATGATTCTGTTAAAAGAAATCATCCGCTCTTATTAGTATGACATATAATACTACATAGACAGGTATATAAATACCATATGCCAGACTAATATTAACCTCTCACATCAGATTCAGACATACTAACCAACTTCTAAGCATAGTCAAAATCCGATGTGGATTCAACTAGACACGGCCAGAACAACATCCTAAACCTCGCAGGTCTTGATTCTGATCGGACATAACCCACAGTCCGTTTTAGAACCAAACTACTCTGATACCAAATGAGACACCCAGTTGTAACCCGGTGTTTTATTAGCTTAAAACCTTATTAATTAATTCCTTAATCACACGTTTAGCGTTAGAGACTTTCATAATTCATTTTCGAAATGTTCCTTTTAAAAAACGGAGATTTGTATGACGTCGGAAAAACACCTGATAGGCAGTTTATAACTTCAAAACTTTATCCAACCATAATTGGTCTCTGGTCTTACATTAACTGCTAGGAGCAGAAAAATAAATGCATAAACTCCAGTTGTGATAAAGACTTAGGAGATAAATAGATTCAGTAATCCCAAATTGGTTTTTCATGCACATACACAGTTTTCATTAATAACATAAAATATTCGCAAGGTTATAATATATAAATACCCACATGTTTATATATTACATTACCAAAACACTGTTGAGGGTATCCTCTCGGTAGGAGCCCTCACAGGCATAACACACACAATCATAAATATTCAAATATCACAAAGTAATTTATCATCATCAGCACATCATAGCAATCCAATAATAGTAAAGTCAATCAACCTAAAAATACTTTATAAATATCTTAACATCGATAAATCCACAATTCCCAAATCATCATTGAGTTTTCAAAAAAGCATTCAATATGATTTTGGTCTTGTCGATTATTCGACCACTAGTAGGGTTTAGGTCGCCCTACACAATTATTATATTATACACTACTTAACCATTCCGAGGGTAGATTGGTTCTTTCCCCCACCTAAAAGATGTTCAGCAATATCCAGCTACTTGTCAGTTACGCAGTCAGAGTCCCCAGAGAGTAATTTTAGTCTCTTCTAAGCAAACACGAGCACTAACGACAACCCATAGAGTCGATCCAAACATAGAAACAGCCAGACAAATCGCCAAATTAATTTCTCAACAATTACACTATAATTTTAGCTCAATAACATATTTAATTTCTTAAAAAATCTCATTGGTTTAAGTCAAAACAGATTTGGGGGTCTTCAGGCTGAAGGTGAAAATTGAGAAAAATCAATTTAACAAGGGACTGATAAAATTGAATTAGGGGAACACTTAATTATAATCCCAATTTCATAAAATACCAATTAATTTCAAAATTCAAACTCTGAAATTAAAGCTAGGGTTTGAGTTTGGGGAAAATTTGGGGTTTCTTGAAAATGAACCAAATAAGTGAGGAAACCACTCACCCAGGGAAGAAGATGAGCTTGTGATGGTGCTAATGGCGGCGGCGCACAACTGTGACAGCGGTGGCAGGGGCGGTTTTCTATAAAACAAGGAGAGAAAGAAGACACATCAACACAAGGGAAAAAGAAGAAGCTTGGAAGGAACCCACATGGTGGAAACCACCACAAAAATCGACGGCTCGCGGTGCATACCACGATGGAGAGCGCGGCTTCGCGGTGGAGCTTAGCCAGATCGTGCAGCTGTGACTCGAATCGGAGCTGGTTGTCGGACGCGTCTCCTGCTGCCAGTGTGCGGCTGTTCGGTGGATGGAGGGTGTTGGGCGGTGGCTGGTTGGAGGAAGAAGAAGGAAGAAGAAGAAGGGAGAAGAAGAGATAAGAAAAAGAAAGAAGAAAAAAATAGATGAAGAAAAAGAAGCATAGAAGAAAAGAAGAGAAGAAGAGAAAAACGAAGACTTATATGAATAAGAGAGAAATACTAAACTTCCCCAAGAAGTTTTTATAACTGGTAGTTAATTAGGATCTTAAGAGCATTAGGGACATTAACTAGTGCTGATATTTAATCAAAATATTTTAACCAAGATTATTGATGTTAAGTTATTGTTGATTTGGCACCTTTTTCTCATCTGTCCGGTCTATCACTGCAACTTCGTACTCAGCTTTCGAACAAAATATAATATTTAATTCTTTTAGCAGGAAATATAATTATTATTATTATTATTAAAATAGACGGTATCACAAAAATAATGATATGATCCATTATTCTTCAGTTTCGGGTTAAATCAGAACTTTTTGACCAGTAAAGTTGTTCTGTCAGTGAAAACACGAATCGATTTCCGTCTGAATTTTCAACCCGAAATTTTACAGTAACCTGCTTCCATAAGATGGAGTATGAATACGAATTTATTTTATTCAAAACCACTTCCTAACTCACAGATTAAAATATAATTAATTATATTTTAACCAGTTTAATAGCATAATTAAAGTCAGGCTATTACATTAGCCTTTGATCGTGAGCTTCAAAACCGTTTGTCAGCCATTTTGGACAAACTCCTGAACTGTCAAAGTCAACTCCCGGATTCTGCTAAATTGTTGGGCCTTTCGATGAAGACAGCTCTGACAGAGCTTATTACTCAGTTCCCTTTCTGATCAAAAAGGTATTACGGAGTATGAAAAAGCATTGGCCGAGAAGCAAAGGATTTATAATAAGACCTCAGTTGCATCGCCTGTCGAACTAGCTTGTTCACTAAGATTTCCGTAGGCCAGAAGAAATCTTCGGCAATGGGCAAGGAGACGAGCGACCTTGAGCGCCAGCTAAGGCACAACTCGACCAAGCTCTGGCGAAGTGTTCCGCGGAATGACAAGAGATCCTGGATCGTACAAGGCAAGGCCATCCCCTCGACATTGGAAATCCGAAAAATCAGAATATTTGGTGGCTGTCTCGACGAAGAAGATTTATGAACACACCTGGGCTAGCTTCAAAGTCGCCCTTAGTGACTGAGACACCCCGTTGTGTTATTACCTTAAAACCTTATTAATTAATTATTTAATCATGCACTTAAAGTGAAATACGTAAAAATAAAAAACTTAAATATAAACGCATCCAACTTCTGAAAGTTAACACACCACACCATAATTATATTAAACATACACACATATGTCTTGCATCAGAGTTATCAAAACACTGTTTAGGGTATCTTATCAGTAGAATCCATACAGGCACATGCTTATATAAACTATTATACTCAGCAGAAAATATAAAATGTCTCACAAGATGCACTGGCCTTAACTATCTAAACTCTACCACTCGGTCCCCAGCTCAACCTCCAGCTTCTGGCTCATAAGGAGTTCCATCCAAATCGTCCGCAACTGGCTCCTCCATAGGGTCTTATCGTATGATCGCATAAGAAATAAAGTACACATACAGAAAATATAGGGGATAAGAGACAATTCTATCATCAAAAGCGAAAAGGAATCATAGCATATAATATAACAATAGCCACATACACACATCACTCAAAATCAACATTCATCCTTAATTCACTATATCATCCTCTACCCTCAACTCATGCAACTAAGATTTTATACTGATGTGGCCATCTCTACTCTTGTTACATTAGTCAGTAGCCCATACGGTGCAATGCTAAGATCTTAGTTCCAGAAACTCAGTGCACAACTTTCCCCCATTGGAAATAGCACAATATGCAGTAGTGCCAAAATACATATGCCGTAGTGCCAAAACCTATATGCAGTAGTGCCAAAATCCATATGCAGTAGTGCTAAAATACCTAGTCTCTCTATCCTCTATAGGATACTCAGAGCAACGCGTCAAGGACTAAAGAGTGTATGCATCAATGCCTCTATATGAATATCACTGCCTCATATCCATAACAACCTAGTGCCTCCAGCTCCCATCATAGCCTCAACTCGCATTCTATGTCACATCTCATCCCTTAGATAATTTAATTAAGCTAGGCACCTCTAAGTCACATTCATTCTCTCACCCACATAAACATCTCCCGAACAACATATATCTTTACTTAGAAGTCAACCAAGCACATTATCAAACCAGGCAGATCATGCATAATACAATCATCATAAAATATTCAAACAACAAAACCAAACGTCACATGCAGTAGAATACCTCAACCAGCGTATCACAAACAGTCAATAATATTAAAGTCAGACATCCTCAAATATTCTAAAATTATCCTAATGTCGATAAACCTACAATCCCCAAATCCTTATTGGTATCACGAAAAAGTTTCCAATGTGATTTTGGTTTTGTCGCTTACTCGACCCCTAGTAGGGTTTAGGTCATCCTACACAATTATTATATTATAAACTACTTATCCATTCCGACGATAGGTTGAATATTTGCCCCACCTGAACTTATCACTGAAGTCCCGAACTTCTGATCCTCGTTACTCTACCACAGTTAATGGTTAACCTTCAACCAAATCAATCATAAAACAAGTTAATTAAACAAGATCCATCTATGGCAACCCTAGGCCGGCCAATCAATTCAAAATAGGGCTAGGGTTATTTTCTCATTCCAATCTTTTGGATACTAACTACTAAGGTCTTAGATAACATGGATAAATTGCTATAAGTTGAAAATATGAAACAAAAATCACATAACCTCTTAGGATAGGGTTTCGGCCTTAATGAGTAAAATAGGCTAGAAATTCATTTTGCTCACAAACTCTTGGATCTAGATCCTACACACCTATTTTATCCTTGCTGTTCTGAAATCATTTGGCTTTAACCATCAGTTTTGCAATTGGATTGAAGTCATTCTTCATTCAGCTATGTTGTCCATCTCAGTAAATGGGAATGTTGTTGGTTTCTTCAACTGCAAGAGGGGGGTTAGGCAAGGTGACCCCCTCTCCCCTCTCCTTTTTTGTATTGTTGAAGAAGTGCTTCGTAGAGGCATCATGTAATTGGTGGATGATGGTAAATTGCAATTAATGTCTGGCCCTAGAAACTGCAGAATTCCCTCTCATGTTCTTTATGCTGATGATATTCTTATCTTCAGCAGAGCCTCTAAATCCAGCATTGACAGCTTACTTGCCTTATTTAAAGAATATGAGTTAATCTCTGGTCAAGTAATCAGTGCTGACAAATCTAGATTCTATACGGGATCTGTTTCAGCTTCTAGAAGTACTTTGTCCTCTCAGCTTGGTTTCAGTCCTGGTCTCTTGCCTTTCATATATCTTGGAGTCCCTCTTTTTAAAGGCAGACCTAGGAGATATCATCGACTCCCTATTACTGACAAAGTTAAGTGCAGATTGGCTTCATGGAAAGGGTCCATTCTCTCAATTATGGGAAGGATTCAATTGGTGAAATCAATTATTCATGGTATGCTTATTTACAGTTTTCAAATATATGCTTGGCCTTCTAATTTGTTGACAACAGTTGATAGATGGTTGAAAAATTTTGTTTGGGCTGGAGACATTAACACAAAGAAAATTGTCACTGTTTCTTGGAACAAAGTCTGCAAGCTTAACTCAGAAGGTGGTTTGGATATAAGGTCTATAAGTGCTATAAATAGAGCTGGTCTGCTTAAGCTTGGATGAGATTTTATGGCCTCAAACAATCAATGGTCTATTATTCTTAAGGCAAGAGCTTTTAGACATAATTTCCCTGTCAGGCACCACATATCATCCTCAATTTGGTCTGGTATTAGGTGCTGTTTATCTGAGGTCTTGGAAAACATTTCTTGGAAGCTTGGAGATGGCAAGGATATTAACTTTTGGAGTGATAAATGGTTATCGCAATCTGTCTTGGTTCTCTTAAATTCACCTGCTGATTTGAAGTCTGTTTTAAAAGCTAAGGTTGTTGATTTTATTGAAGATGGTCATTGGAATGTGCCTAGCACTCTCCTTGGTCATTTCCCTTTGCTGCAGTCTGAGATGGACAAGTTGGTTCGCCAATTTTCCCTTATTCAGATTAGATTGTTTGGTCTAATTCTCCTTCAGGTGTGCTTCAGTTTAAAGATGCATTTAACCATGTTTGTCTTGCTGGTCAGTCTTTCCATTGGACAAAGTTAATTTGGTCTACTTGTATTCCTCCATCTAGATCATTCATTTATTGGAGAATCGTGCATAATAAAATGCCAACAGATGATAATCTTCAAGCTAGAGGATGCATTGTTGTCTCTATGTGCTCTATGTGTGGAAAATCTGCAGAAACTACTAACCATCTTTTTCTAGATTGTTGTTTTGACAAGCAGTTATGGTTCTCTTGATGGCTTCATTTGGCTGTCAATTTGATCTTTCAAACTTTGATGTTGTCCTCTCTATCTGCTCCAGAAATTGGAGTTCTCAAATTCATGATATGATCATAGCAGGTATCCTCAACACCTTCTATATTGTTTGGAAGTGCAGAAACTTGGCCAGGTTTGAGAATAAGGGTGTTCTGGCTAATACTGCTATAACTATGGTTTCCTCTGGTATCACTATGGCTGGCTTGCATAGTAAAGGGAAAATGTCAAACTCCATCGAAGAGTTTTCTATCCTCAACAGTTTTAAGGTTTCGGGCCATCCTTCTTCTTCTCCAAAGATCACTGAAGTCATTTGGCAGCCTCCTTTGTGTGGCATGATTAAATGTAATACTGATGGCAGTGCTCTTGGTTCTCCTAGTTTAGCTGCTTGTGGTGGCCTTTTCAAGGATAGCAAGGCCTCCATCCTTGGTTGCATCTCTTCCTTTCTAGGTTCCCTCTCATCTCATGAAGCTGAGTTGCATAGTGTAATGATGGCTATTGAAATTTCTTTTAAGAAAGGTTGGCTTAACCTTTGGTTGGAGTGTGATTCTACTTTTGTGGTTATGGCTTTCTGATAACTCGTTTTTGAGTTACCTTTTAGTGTGTATACTTGGCCTAATTAATTTTTATATGTGCTTAATATTGGTGATTTGGCTGAGTTTTACCTTATTGGGCTTAATTGCTAAACATTGTTAATTTTCGGATTTTTCACTCATCCTGACCTTGTTGCCTTGCGCAGAGCATAACTAGAGCTACAGATATCGGATTTTAGTGATCTTGCTGTCCCTAGAAAGATAAGGAAGAGACCTAAAATTTCTTGTGTGACAAGAATTGTAAAATTAGGCCAAAATCAAGGCTAAACTGGGTCCCGAGTTCTCTCGCGCGGATCAGTGCGCAGTCCATGATGTTCCTTCACTTAAATGGGTCTAACTTACTCATCTTAAGCCCAATTAAGGCATATGATACCTTGTTGGAAATCTTATTCAGAGGTTCTTAATTTGGTCTAGGGTTAGTTCAGGATTAATAAGCATAAATAGAAGTTTACAGCCGCACAAGTCAGATAGACGAAATTAGACAACTTTTACAATCATTGTTTTTGCAAGTTTTGGAATTATTTTCCCTTCTCTTCTACCTTTTTTTAGTTTTCTGTACTTTGTTGGATGTTTTGTTGTTAAAGCTTCTCCAATGGTGATGACTATGGAAGGCTAAACCTTTTATCAATCCTAGACATTCAAGTAATTTGGTTTGAATTCCGAGTTCCTTAATTTTAATTGTTTTTGAATTGCTTCTTCTCCTTTTCTCTTCTTTCAATTATGATTTGTGTTGTGAGTGTGATTACACTTGATCTATGTCTGATTAGATGTAGATTCAGTTTTCATGATTGAATTGGAATTAGGAATTAGGATTGATTAATCCAAAAATCTAATAGAGATTAGGGAACCCATTGGTAACCTAGGTTAATTGAATTTGTACATAAATCAACATTATTAGGGATTGCGATTGTGACTCCAATTTTGTTGTTTAAACCCTACATGATTATGTAGTAGATTTCAAATTAACAGAGGAGGAGGGCAAACGAATTTATAGCTTTTGGAACAATGACGAATTCTACCAAAGAACTTGACATCTTGGATTGATGTTTATAATTAATTGAATTTATTTGTTTATTTCAAAGTATTTTCTCCTTGAAAATTTTGAAAACCCCCTTTCTCTAGCATTCTCGATTGGCTAATAATTTTAAAGATCCTCGTGAGACGATCAACGTTGTTTTGCCTTGTACTACAGTTTTTAATTACTATATTAATTTGACCCGTGTACGGCCACGGATCACTTTCTCAAACTCTAACATTGTGCCTTGGTGGTTACGAAATAGATGGGATAATTGTGTTTTGCTTACTAAACGAATGAGGTTCATTGTTTCTCATATCTTTAGAGAGGGTAATCATTGTGCGGATAAATTAGCTTCTTATGGTACTAAGATTACTGGGTTTATTTGGTGGGATTTAATCCCTGACTTTGGTAGGGAGGATTTCTTTAGAAAAAGGTTTGGTTTACATTGTGATAGATTTCATTGATATTTCTATGGGTCAGGTACATGCCCCCCCCCCCTATCTTTTGTTTTCTTTTCTTCTTTTTAATAATATGGGCGCTCTTTTTCCTTTTGGATGCTTTTATCCCTAATGAGGGTTTTGCATCATAAGATTTAATGAGGCCCCTTTTGCTTTTTAAAAATAAAAAAGATCCTACACACCTTAAATAGTTCCTACAAATCATAATCACATTAAAAATTAAAGAAAACTTATTTTGCTTTCGTGAACATAAATTCAGCCAACATAGTGAAATAGGGCTAGGAATTTCTTTTGATTTCAAGCTTCTAGATATAACAACTATATGTATTAGAGAGTTAAGATCAAGTGTCATACTTTAAAAATTGAAAAAAAAAATCTCATTTGCTCATAAAAACCTAGTTTCGGTCATGTTAAGAAAATAGGGAAAGAAAATTATTTTGCTTACATGCTCTTAGATAATGAAAGTAGAAGTCACATATGAAGATCATAGAAATTGGTTTCACATTAAAATGATTTTTCTACAATTTTCTACAATTATTTGAAAATCTAGATCTAGAAATGGAGATTTGTGAAAAACTGATGAAAATGAAGATTTGATGCATGATTAATGAAGCTAAGATGATGAGGAACATGATCCTCACCTTGGAATAATGAAGTTTGATGAAGAAAATGAAGAGATTTGATGAACTTAGCAAGATCACAAGTGAAGTTCATTTTTTTTTTGTGAAGAACAAGTTGAATGTGTAATAGGAAGAGAAAGAAATGCGTTAAGTGTGGGAGGAAGGGTTGGGATGCGTTCAAATGAGAGTTAGGGGCAGAAAAATGTGTTGCTAAAGTGAGAAGAGAACCATGGTTGAGTTTACGTAACATAGGTTAAGTTAGAAAATAATATAATAACTTAACTATGGTTATAATAACTTAACTATAATTAATAGTAATCATGGTTAAGTTAAAAATATGTGGTCACAAATGAATGGAGGGTGTGGCTGATTTTGGACCACAAATGAGGAGGAAGAAGCCAAATTGGCCTTGACTTGCCTTAACCATGGTTAAAAATTAACTAGGAGGTTAGGTTAAGATTAAGGGCATTTTGGTCATTTCACCTAAAATTGCATTTAATGCTTCATAAATGCTTGGTGAATATACAAAGTTTTGGGGCAAAAGTGCAAATTTTGGAAAATTCTAGCAAAGGTAAAAGACTTGCCACCATTTCACATGCTTGTATTTGTGTTGATCCTTCACAATTTGGTGTAGCACAATGCAAATTGATCATTACTTGTTCACTTACACTTTGAAAAAATTTGAATTACACTTTGTTGAACTCTTCCAACTTGTCTTCTTCACATCAATTTGAGTGTGCAATTCTTCTTGAACCTTTTCTTGCTTGTCTTATAAACTCCATTAGTTTTGTATTAGTTGTTTTCCATATTCTTGACCTCTTTGAATTGATTGCCTATTGGTTGATTTGTCATTTGTTTAATGGAGACTAATTGTTGAAGAGGAAACTCTTTAGGGGAAAGTGACCTGAGAGAAAATCATCTTGTAAAAGTCTACATTGAGTGATATACAAGAGTGGCAATCTTTGAGTGAATGGTGAGTTAGTGGTCAGGTCCTTGAACTATTCAATTTTCACTTGTAATTCTTTTCTTTCACTTGTTCTTTAAGTGTACTTGTTCATTGTTGGATTGTACTTAATTCTTTTGATTTTTGGTGGTGTAATTTTTCTTCTTGGTGTAATCTTCATTTGATTTGTGTAATTTTCAATTTTATGGAATTTGTATTGTAATTCTCAAATTGTAAGTGCACCATGGCTTCACAACATGAAGAAGACATTGAAGATTCTCCTACATCATCACCAAGAACAAGGAACTTGCATAGGAAGTTGGATAGAATGACAAGTAACATAGAAATATTGTTTGAAAGATTAGAAGTACTTGAGAACAAAGAAGGATCAAGGCATGCAAACTCACATAGAGGCTCCTCAAATTCCGAAGACAATGAAGATAGGCCGAGAAGGTTTGATAGATGGAGACCTAGACATGAGCATAGAGGAAGAAGGAATGAGAAGGATAACAAGTTACATAATGTGAAGGTGAAGATCCCTAGTTTCCATGGGAAGAGTGACCCTGATGCTTACTTGGAATGGGAGACCAAATTGGAACACATATTCTCTTGTTACAACTCTAGTGAAGAAAAGAAAGTAAAAGTAGCGAGTCTAGAATTTCATGATTATGCTTTAATTTCATGGGATCAATTGTGTAAATAAAGAAAAAGGTATGATGAGGAACCAATTAGTACTTGGAGAGAAATGAAGAGGGTTTTGAGAAAAAGATATGTGCCTTCAAGCTACACTAGAGACCTACACCATAGGATTCAAAGGTTGAGACAAGGAAGTATGAGTGTAGAAGAATATTACAAAGAGTTGGAGGTCATATTGATTAGAGCAAACATAGAAGAAAATAGATAGGCAACCATGTCTAGGTTCTTGGGAGGACTCAACCAAGAAATCCAAGATATATATGGTAGAGCTTTACAACTATGTTGAATTGGAGGACTTGGTGCACCATGAAATCAAGGTTGAAGCTCAAGTCAAGAGAAAGAAGTCATTCAAGAAACCCTTCTTCAACAACAACAACTCATCTTGGAAGGATCATTCCAGATGGGGTGACTCATCAAACACTTGGTTGTTGGTGTATATCAGGCCGTATTTCTAACTATCCTTTCACTTCTACCCTTCTTCAAATAGTCTAGGTATTATGCTTTAAAGTTGGGTGGGACATATACATCTCATTCCCGATAAACAACAATGATCTCTAGACTAGTGAAGAAAGAGGTAGAAGTGCCTCTGAGTCTTCTAGGAGGGGGAAGATGAGTTCTCCCACTTGAGGAGACTTATTGTGGTGAGAGACTCTTAGGAGTCAGGTTAGAGGGATGAGATCAAGGGAGATAGTTTTCACACTAGGTGATGGTGCATGGAAGTGGTGCATTAATCATAGATGGAGGATCTTCACCAATGTAGCTTGTCAAAGTTGTGACCAACTTGGTCTCAAACCATTCCACACCCTAGGTCAACAAGTCATGCTAAGGAAATGGTGAAATCTTGGTGAACCAACAAGTATTGTTGAGTTTTTCCATTGACTCTTATCATGATGAAGTGATGTGTGATGTGGTGCCAATTGAGGCGGGGCATGTGTTGCTAGGAAGGCCATGGCAATTTGATAGGAAAGTCATACATGATGGCCTTTCCAATAGATTTACTTTGATGCACCACAACAAAAAATTACTCTTGTACCCCTCTCTCCTAAAGAAATTTGTGAGGATCAAAAGAAAATGAGAGAGAAAAGGGAGCTTGAAAGAAAAGCCAAGAGTGGAAAAGAACGAAAAGAAATAAATAAAGAAAATAATGTGCCACAAAAGAATATGAAAAAGGCAAATGGCACAAGTTAGCAAAAAGTTTTGAAAAAAATAAAGGTAAAGAAATAGATGGCTAAGGAATGCTTATTTCAAAAAGAAAAAGAAGTAAAGAAAATATTATTGGCCAATCAACCAATATATTTACTTTACACCGAGAATAATGATGAAAAATATACTCCATCTCTTTCTTTTCCAAAACCCTTTGAGTTTCTTTTGGATGATTTCAAAGATGTTTTTCCAAAAGAGCTTCCTAAAGGTTTGCCACCTATGAGGGGGATTGAGAATCACATGGACTTAATTCCTAGTGCATCTCTTCCTAATAGGCCGGCCTATAAGAGCAATCCACAAGAAACAAAAGAAATTCAAAGGCAAGTTGAAGGATTATTGGAAAAAGAATGGATGAGAGAATCACTTTCTCCATGTTCAATGCCCGTTATTTTAGTACCTAAAAAAGATGGTACATGGAGAATCTACACGGATTATAGATCCATTAATAACTTAACCATCAAATATAGACATCCAATCACAAGGGTAGATGACTTATTGGATGAGCTACATGGGTGACAAATCTTTTCAAAAATTGACCTAAGAAGTGGCTATCATCAAATAAGAATAAAAGAAGGGGATGAATGGAAAATCACTTTTAAAACCAAGTATGGACTTTATGAATGGCTTGTGATACCCTTTGGACTCACTAATGCACCAAGTACATTCATAAGGCTCATTAATCATGTCCTTAGGGAATCCCTTGGTAAATTTGTGGTTGTCTATTTTGATGATATCTTAATATATAGCAAAACACTTGATTAACATCATGAACATTTGAAGTTTGTTTGTTAGTATTAAGAAATGAAAATCTCTTAGGCAACCTTGAGAAATACACATTTTGCACAACCAAAGTGGTATTCTTGGGCTATGTTATTAGTGCACAAGGCGTGCATGTAGATGAAAAGAAAATTAAGGCCATCCAAAGTTGGCCAACACCTAAATATGTTGGAGATGTTAGGGGTTTCCATGGATTGGCAAGTTTTTATAGAAGATTTGTCAAAGACTTTAGCACTTTGGCAAGTCCTCTAAATGAGGTTTTAAATAAAAATGTGCCATTTCATTGGGGCCAAAGCCAAGAAAACTCCTTCAACATAATCAAGGAAAAGTTGACCAATGCACCAATCCTCTCGCTTCCAAATTTTGTGAAATCTTTTGAGATAGAGTGCGATGCTTCTAATGTAGGCATTGGGGTCGTGTTGCTTCAAGAAGGGCACCCCATTACTTACTTTAGTGAGAAACTTATCGGGGCACATTTGAACTATTCAATTTATGATAAAGAACTCTATGCCCTAGTAAGGAGTCTCAAAGTTTGGCAATATTATCTCTTGCCCAAGGAATTTGTAATTCATAGTGATCATGAATCATTAAAACACTTAAAGGGGCAAGGAAAATTAAACAAGAGGCACGCCAAATGGATAGAATTCATCGAACAATTCCCTTATGTGATTAAACATAAACAAGGCAAAAGCAATGTTGTAGGGGATGCACTTTCACGTAGATATGCCTTACTATCAACTCTTGAAACAAAACTTCTTGGATTTGATCACATAAAGGAATTGTGTTCAAATGATCCGGACTTCTCTACAATTTACACTCAAATAGCGTCCATGGCACATAAAGGATTTTTCATAAGTGAAGGGTTCCTTTTTAAAGACAAGAGACTTTGTGTGTCAAGGCATTCTATTAGAGAGTTATTGGTAAGAGAAGCATATCAAGGGGGCTTAATGGGGCACTTCGGTGTTCACACGACTTTAAAGGTTTTGTATGAACATTTATTTTGTCCAAACATGAAAAATCAAGTCCAAAAGTTATGTAAAAAATGCATTGAGTGTTTGAGAGCAAAGTCAAAGAGTAAGCTTCATGGGCTGTACACTCCCTTACCTAGTCCTTCTTCTCCTTGGATTGATATCTCTATGGATTTTGTATTGGGATTACTAAGGACTAGACGAGGGAATGACTCAATCTTTATGGTTATGGATAGATTTTCCAAGATGACCCATTTCATTCCATGTCACAAAAGTGATGATGCATACCATGTAGCCAACATTTTCTTTAGGGAAATAGTTAGACTACATGGGATTCCTAGAAGCATTGTGTCTGATAGAGATACAAAGTTTCTAAGTCACTTTTTGAGAACTTTGTGGGACCGCTTCTAACTCTCGTGATTTAAGTCCAAAGTTCAATCCCTATAGATCCAATACCTAAGTTCACCGCTAGGTTCATCCTTAGAGTATCTATGACATGCAAATAAGTGCGCACCGAATTCACAAGTAATTCATGCAATAGGAATTAAATCGAAAGCAAATTGAAATTAACAAGGAGTAAAACATCAATTCATCACATAAAATGAGTCTTGGGCATAGCCCCAATTCCTAGAAATAAAAAGACTACTCAAGCATTACCATGTTCATAGCAAGCTTGATTAACAAAAGCATTAAAAAAACCTAAGAGAGAAGAAGAAATTGAGAAGAAGAGGAATCCTAATTTTTGCCTAAGGTAGCAGCCCCCCCCCCCCCCCAAACAGAGATCCCTATTTTTGAGCCTTAGAGTCCTATTTATAATGTAGGGTAACTTGAATTCCAAGCTGTTACAAAATCAGATCAAATCAGCAATTAAATTTTCAGATATTGCACATCACGGCCGTGATGCCTGTCACGGCCAGGCCGTGACAGATTCTGTCTTGGAAAACTTGGTATTGGTTGTCCTGTCATGGCCGTGATGGCCATCACGGCCTAGTCGTGACAGGTTCTGACTTTTGCATTCTTTTCTTTTCTGCCTTGCTCGATCATAACCGTGATGGGCTCTGTTTGGCTCATTTTTCTTGCTTTTCAAGATCCGTCTTCATACAAGCTCCATCATAACTGATCCTAAACATTTTAATCTTCAATTCCTGCACATAAACACCACAAAATCACCTTACCCGTTCCAAGGTAAAAACTCACAAAAATCCAATTAAAAATGCCTAAACTACATGAAAATGCATGCAATATGACAAGGAGATATGAGGTGAAATCACACTCATCATGGTGGTCAATCACTTGACTCATCGGTAACCTTATGACGAGGGCTTCACCTTGAACCTCTTATGCAATGAGCCATTGACCACCTAGTTAGGGATAGGGCCTAGGACCTTTGTATAGAGTAGATTTCATGTAATGAATGTAGGGATTAGGACCCTTATATAGAGTAGAATTCATGTAATAAAAGTGCTTATTCAAAAAGCATTTAGGAATAGTTTAGGATTTGGGCCTATTGGGCCATTAGGCCAACATAGCATAGGAGTTGGAAACATTAGGCCCAAAACAAAGCCCACAGTTAGGTTGAAGAGGGAATAGGTGTTACTTTGCACCTTAGAGTGGATGAGCACTTTGCTCATCTGTAAATAGGTGTCTTGTAACTCATTTCACAAGTTTGAATACAATTGAAAGGCTTTCTCACACTTGAGATTTCTAGAGAGAGTTGAGAGTTCTTCTCTTCTTGGTTCATGAGTTGAACCATTGATTCTTATCTTCAATTTCCATATTCAAGTGGTGAATCCTCCTTTGGATTATCAAATTCAATCTTTTTCTCAAAGATGATTCAATTTGTGGTGCCTTCCCCTACTCTTCTTCCTATTCCATTTTATACTTTTGTTCTTTAATTGTTGCACTTTAATTCTTGCAATTTACTTCTTGAAATTTACTTTCTAGTCATATATCAATTGCTATTCTCTTCTACTCCTTTTTGTTTCTCTTGATTCTTCACTTGAAGAACAAGTTTCATATTGAATTGTGTTCTTGATTTGTCGTTGACCTCGAATTCTAAAACAATTTGATCAAAGAAAGGTACTATCAAGTTATTGATCAATGCTAGATCACATCATCATGCCCATATACTAATCTATATGGTGTTGTTCTGGTTGAATCCATAGGTGAATTCCGGTATGCCCAAAGGACTTGCTGAAGTGTATTATGCCAATTCTGGGTTGGCGATCTATGTGTTTCTTAATAAGATTAATAATAACCTTATTTACGGACTCTACATGTCCATTAGATTGGGCATAGTAAGCTGTCGAGGCAATCATCTTGATGCCTCTTTCTTCGGCATATTCGTCATCCTTCGACCGATGCATACTGATCCTTGATCAGTCGTTAAAGTTTGCGGAATGTCGAATCTACTTACTATATGATTTTCGACGAACTCCATGACATCATATTGAGTAACATCCTTCAGAGCAATAGCCTCAACCCACTTGGTGAAGTAGTCGACAACCACTAGTATATACTTGTGTCCCTTTGGTGGTGATGGATGTATTTGCCCAATGATGTCTAACGCCCAGCCCCTAAAAGGCCATGACTTAATTATGGAGTGGAGCTCACTAGCCAGGACGGTCTGTATGTTCCCATGCTTTTGACATTCTTCACGCTATTTTTCAAACATGATACAATCCCGTGCCATTGTTGGCCAATAACCTCTTCTTCGACGAAGGATCCACTTCATTTTTTGTCCTTCCTAATACGTGCTTCAAATCCCTTCATGGACTTCCGTGAGGGCTAATAACGCATCGGCTTCACTTAGGCATTCGCTCACATTGTCATCGACAGTCTTTCGATGCAAGGTGCCCCCTAGTATAGTATAATTCAATGCCCTTTGTCGAACCTTTGGGTCAGCAGTCGCACTTGGGTTCCTCAAATACAAGAGGATAGGTTCTCTCCAATACCTGAGGCAATTTACACTAAGTCATTCACTCCTGGTTAGATTCTCTAGGAACATGTTCGACGGTCACTTCGTCGAACTGTTTCATGGGTTTAGTGGCCAACGAATGATACTTCTTTAGACTATCATTAAGGCATTGGTATTCGTTAGTCAACTACTTCACTACCAACTGAGAATCTCCAAATACTTGGATGTGTCGTTCTTGTATGTTCATCAAGATTTCCAATCCGGCAATCAAGGCTTTGTATTCAGTCTCATTGTTTGAACATGGATATCTGACTCTGAACATCAATTTTGTCGGCCAACCTTCTAGTGATATAATGACCACTCCGGCTCCTACACCATTTTGATGGCTTGAGCCGTCGAAGTATAATTTCCAGGGCTTTAAGCCAACTAAACTTACTTCGTCGATTTCCACACACGGGTGGTTGGCCAAAAGGTCTGCAATGACTTGGCCTTTTATAGCCTTTAACAGTACATATTTTAAATAAATTCAGATAATCCAAGAGTCCATTTGCCAATTCGGCCATGTATAACGGGCTTTGATAACATATACTTAATAATATCAGTTTTCGACAAAACTAATACATTGAATGACATCATATAATATTTTAACTTAGTACATGAAAAATACAAAGCTAAACATAATTTCTCAATTGCACTCTATCTGTTTTCGACATCATTAAGAAATCTACTTAAAAATATATACGGCTATTTCGACCCCTTCTTCATTTTCCTATGCCAGCATACTACCAATAGTGTCTTCTGACGTCGAAATGTACAATTTCAAAGGCTTAACCTGCATTGGTGGTGTCATAATGGGTGGTTGTGTCAAGAACTCCTTGATTCTGTCAAAAGCCTCTTGATGTTGAGCCTCCCATAGGAATTATTGCTCATTCTTCAGCTTTATCAGTGGCACGAATACCCTAGTTCATCCCGACAAGTTGGAGATAAATCTTCTCAAAAATTTTACCTTCCCTAAGAAAGACTGCAAGCCCTTTTTATTTGTCGGTGACGAGGCTTCTATGATCGCTTTAGTCTACTGACAGTCGACTTCGATTCCCTTATTGTGTACCAAGAATCCCAGGATATCAGCCGCCAACACGCCGAACTCACATTTTAATGGATTCATATTGAGGCTACGTTTCCTCATTCTTTCAAAAGAGAACCTCAAATCAATTAAGTGTTTCTCGTGACGTTCCGACTTTACTACAACATCGTCAATATACACTTCCATGAACTTTCCAATCATATCCTAAAAGATGGTATTCATGGCTCTCTGATAAGTGGCTCCGACATTCTTTAACTCAAAAGGCATGACCAGCCACTCATTGGTGCCAATTGCCCCAGGGCATCTAAACGCCATTTTCGACACATATTCTTCGGTGATAAAGATTTGATTATATCTTGCATGCCCATCCACTATGCAACTCGTGGCAGGATGGCGAATCGACTAACATGTCAGCTATTGGCATTGGATATTCATCTTCAGTGTGGCAGCATTTAGATTGTGGAAGTCTATATACACCCGGAGTTTACCGTTCTTCTTGGCGATGGGTACTATGTTAGAAATCCACTCGACATACCTGGTTGTCCTTATGAATTTCGCCTTCAACAGGCGTTCAACATCCTCTTTGATTTTCAGCATAATTTTTGGCAGAAATCGTTGAAAAGCTTGCTTATCCGGTCGGCAATCCGCTCTGAGAGGTAAACGGTGCTCGACCAGGCTCAACCCAGGCATCTCACTATACTCCCACGCAAAGCAGTCTCTGTACTCCCTTAACAGATCAACAAGCCTGCTTCTGAAATCCTCTGGTAACAATGCACTGACGTAGGTAATCCTTTTGTCTTGTTCTATTCCAATATTGACTTCATACAATGGGTCTTTTTTCTTCACCACGCGTTCTCTTTCTTCTTGTGGCGATTCTTCGAATCCCAGAGGTTCGTCGTCAATCACACAATCATGAAACACGACATTGTTAGTGCATGCTGGCTTGTCGGTCGCGTAGGCCGACAGTCGAGTCAATTGGCTCTCAAAGGCTTCCATCATGGCCTTCAATAAGCTGATTAGCCCCGGCCTTCTTACCATCGACCGTAGTTCCTTCGTCGGTCTTTGTAGACAAATGGATGTCATACTGATCGCATACGCAGGCTTCCAACGTGTCTCTGTTGAATCCTTCGTCGGCCGCATCCATTAGCCTGACATTTGGATTATATATCTTGAAGTCGACATGCAACTGTTGCATGTAGCATGGGCTATCGTCGGCTTTAATTACCTCCAGATTGCCATCGGCGTTCCAAAGAACCATCTTCTGATGAAGAGTTGATGGTATGGTGCCGACAGCAAGGATCCAGTATCTCCCTAACAACATATTTTAACTTGTTTTGAAAGGAATTACCATAGATAAAGTGGGTTTGGAGATAGATCCTACCTGCACATGAATTATCGCTACACCGCCGGATGGTGACTCTTTTCCAGCGAAATCAGTGACAACAATGTTGGACGGGATCAGGTCCGACTCATCTTTTCCCAACCTCTTGAGCATAGTTCGAGGGATCAAATTGATCGATGTGCCACCATCGACCAAAACCCGGTGAATAGGCATGCCTTCAACTAAAGCTTTTATGTGTAACGGCCGAAGGTGGGCCTTCATCTCTTCTGTTGGCGGCTCGAACTACATGGTAGTTTCGACCAATGAGACGTGTTCTCATCTAAGAAAAGCCAATCTTCGTACAATTCTAGCTCCTCTTCATCCTCTTCGGTGTAGCCAGTTTCTTGTCGAGCTTCGAACTCGGCTGGAAGTATTGAGACGAAATTGATTCCCCTTAGATGTTATAATTTCATCTAAGTCTTCGTCGAGATCAATGTTTAAATAAAACTGCTCATCATCATCGAACCCCAGTGGATCATCAGGATCATCCAGTGCCGCAATTACTTCCTTTGGTGTGAGCTCAGACAGCATGCCTTTGCCTTTCTTGTTAAATGGTTCTACAGTTTCCTCTCCCTACGGCTTATCCCGAATCATGGTTTCTTTCGAAGGTGTCAAGCTTGACTCTGATGATTCCTTAACCACAATGCTCTTCATCTTTTTGTCCTTCTGAAGGACTTTCTCGACTACCAAGCAATCGATTTCTGATGTCGATTCTCTGATTACTATACCTTTGGCGGACTCATTGACTCTTTGGGCCTATCGAAGTCTTTGCAGTCATCTCTTCTGGCTCCTCGACAATACTCGATGGGAGTCCCCTTCCCTTTTTCTCTTTTGGTGATAGCCTCCTCTAAGTGTTTTCAGAGTAGTAATGTCGAGCACCTTTTTCTGGAACTTGCTCTGGAGTTCTGCCGATAACTGGCCTTGACGTCTTGCTCGGCTCATCTTTTCCTCCTCTACCCCTTTTTAATGTTGGGGCTTCGAGTTCGGGTCTTCTGGCATCACGGGCATTTTTCAACCACTTGTCGACAGCCACGTTTACTGAAAGAATCCTCGTTTTACCACTCCTACCTGATTCTTTGCCCTCTGGGGGCGGTTCCATCAACCTCCTCCAGATTTCAGCTTTTGCCTTTGTCACGTGTCGGCTTGAGAGCTTGGCATACATACGAAGGGTTGTTTTGCAGTTCAGTCAAGCACACACTTGTTTCGACATCTCTATCTTCTTCGTCGAATGATTCTATTCCAACGTAAGCGACTCCTTCCTTCCAAAACAACTTCTTTTGTTTCTGGAATTTCTTCGCTCGTAATTGCTCTATTTGGTGGACCTTGTCTGCCAGCTGAGTCATATCCACGAACTGTTGATTTACCATTTTCTTCCAAATATGATAATCAAGTCTGCCTACAGCAATCTTGACAATCTCTGATTCTGGAATAGGTGTAAAACACCTACTCTTCATTTATTGTTGGGAAGCATTTTGATTCTAAGCAGATCAGAAAGCCCGACCTTGAGTTTGCCCCTGAAGAACTGGTCGTGGAAACTACGCTCCAACTAGGCCCAAGTATGAATGGAATTAGGAAAATATCTCATTTTAAGATACTCGTTGGCAGCTAGTTCTCCCATCTCGTTGGTATATCAGACGATATGCTCGACCGACGGGCAGTTGCACTTATTGGATCCACTTCGAAAATGCCGAAACGAAGTAGGGTTGGTTCGTATAACCAAAATTAAATCCAAATCGGTTCAAAACCTGTTCCACTGCCTGATTAATATTGTTGAGGTTCGCTCTTCCCCCGTCGAAGCAACTGCACGGCCATATTATTCCTAGCCATTTATTCATCGTCACTGTGTCTCAACATCTCATAATCTCCATATTGGATGTGAGGTGGCAGATTTGTTTTCTCTAACTGGTCATTACCTACTTGATGCTAGGGTATGCCCCCATGTGCAGCCTCATTTCGACCAAGATTATTGGCGTGCTTCTTGTCATCGCCTAACATCCGGTTGAGCCGACCAATTTACTCTGCTAATGCCATGCATACGGTATTTGTTGTTTCCATCAGAGGGGTTGTCACTGCCCCCATCTGCTGGGTGAACATGCGAACCATCTTGTGGTTACTCTCATCAACTTGTTGCCGAATATTTTGCCAACGAATTCAATGTCGGCCCAGTCGTATTAGCGGGCATCTCTCTCGACATGTTTGGGAACACTGAGTGTCCCACATTTTGCCTCTCCTGACGAGGAGGTTCCAAGTTGGCATTCGTGTTTTCTATTCCTTGGTCGTTACCCTGGTTTTGGCCTTCCTGCCTTTCTTGTTGCACAAGAGAGGCACCAGCGTTCAACTCACCCTGTCCAGTTCCTTGGTTCTGGCCATTAGTTTGCCCTCGGACACGGTTATTTTGGTTGTCTTGGATCGCGAAACCAGTGTTTCGACGAGTTGCCCCTGGGGTTGATGGGATTTGTGCTTGGCCTCCAGCCACCATAGTCTGCCTTGCCTCATTCAATAAGGGGCTTCCAATCCTAGTTTGCGCCATCAATCGCTGGGTGTAACCTGGTGGCAATCTGTATGTGGGTACCAACCTTCTGTCGGATCCTCGGGCGCTTTGGCCATTTTCGTTCGACCTTTGATCTGCGCCACCAATCTCTTCCAACACTAGGTTGCTTCGAAGAGCTCCGACTGGTACGACGTATCTCCAATTGTCACAATTGACCGGAGAGCTACCGGTAGCACCATTACTGTTGTTATTAGAATCTGACATGCTTTCAAAACTACTACTATTAGATCAGTTCTCCGAAGTAGCTGGCAAACGTGTGCCACTTCTTAATTGCATGGACTGCTCTTCACTGACGGGGGGGTCAATAAGTAGCAAACGTGTGCCACTTCTTATTGATGTTGAAATTTACTTCCTCTGTTTTCTGACAAGGCAGTCAACAAATATATTTTAATCGGGTGGTTGTAGATTGTCTCCTTTCTGATGGTAATCCACTATAGGGCTTTCGTCGAAACCTGCCTTAAATTCGACGAGCGAGCAAACTAAAGGCAGAATGTTCATTCCGAAAGAAACATAATTAATAAAGAAAAACTACGAAAAATGGATCAAACGCTGCTAAAGTAGGAACAGGAAATAAAAGTGCAGGAAATGTAAAAACATAGGAAAATTAAAAGTGCGATTAAATCAAAAGAGTTCGTAAGTCACAAACACGTCCCAAGTAACCAAAAGTTTACCACGTCGCAAATTATTTCGAGTTTCAAAACAGTAAGCAATTTTGTGAAGAACTTAGAGTAATGAGAATAGAGAGAAAGAGTTTGAAGAAGAAGAAGAACTTTGCATTAAAAGTAAAATTGCATGAAAATTAAATGTGGGAAGGCATAGTTGAAGTAACTTTGTTTTAATTTGTTATAAGTGTGAGGATGTTATAGGAGTGTGATCAAGGTATCCGACCGTTTGTACATCAGAATAAGCACTATTTATAGGAAAAGTAAATAACTGCTTAAATCCTAATCTGCTGCCATTTGTCCTATTGACAAATGTGTTTATTGATCCTATGGCTAAGATCTAATGTCCATTACTCCACTAGCTGGATCGTGGTCTTTGAGCTGCTTCAGAGTGTAACTCCTCACTCCTCCATATTCCCACTTTTTTTTTGCGGGTTGGCCCACCTTGACGTTAGTGGCCGGAATGGAAAATCCCTTAATTGTGTCGTGCATCCGATCTTCACGGCTTCGTGTCAAATTAATACCCTATTTCGACAACATTCTCCTTTGCTGATTTGATGTCCATTTTTTCCGAATACATGTGTGCCGAGGAAGGTACTTTGCATTGTGTTGACATTCCCGTGAAAACCTTGTAGCCTTCACTTGCTTTGAATCCTGACATCCTTTTTTTTGACATTATGCTCAAGTAAGTCTCTGTCGGAATACCTCTTATTTTTGGTCCCAACACCATCAGAACTCATTCAAATCCCACGTAGACGTCACACAGGTTGTACACTCTCGGATGAGGGAGACATCCCCAATCTTCTTCATCCAAACTTATCATGGTGTGATGTCATAGCTGCCACTACTGTATCTATGACCCATTGCCACCATTGGCTCATCCCCTTCAGTTTCGCAAAAACCTATATTTCTGCTATGCATTATTTTTGGCTCAACATGTCACCTTTTCTTTGCACCGCAAAGAACCCGGCACCACCACGAGATTTACTTCGCACTGTGATGGCACTACGAGGTTAGGTCTTCTCCACGAGATCTGCTTCGCATTGTGGCGGCTATCAAGTTTGGATCTTTTGAGAGCGGTGGTGGGTCTGAGGCTGTTGGCAGTGACTGGTTCGTCGAAGCTATAAGGTGGCTCTTTAAACAAATTGAATAAATTACATAAAGTTCTTTCTTGATTCTGATGTGGAGGTGGGTCATTCGAGCGGGGAGGACGAGGGGACCAAACAGAGGAGTTCCTCGATGGTGCTGCAGTTGTGGAGGAGGACGAGGATGTCCCTGATGGTGAATATTCTGATGTCATTATGGATGGTGTTGACCAAGGGAAATTAAGAATGAAGATTGGATCCCGATGGAAACAGGGTTTGGCATATCTTGTCGACAATGAAGCCAAATTTTTCGACGCTGGTGAAAGCCGATGAAGAAGATGGTGTCGGTAGAGGAGATGAGGGTGCAGATGAAAACTAGAATTTGTGAAGGGTGGTTTCATAAAGTTTTAACTACAAAAGACCATCGCATTCTCGATCGTCCAAATTCTTTTTCACACAAGCTAACGACTATGACTTGTGGTGTACCGTGCACAACATGCTTGGGTCGCTCGCAGTGGAAACAAATCTTTAACATATAATAGTGTATAAGTTCAGTAATGGTATAGTTTTGATCTAGAAATTGTTTAGAGTCTTGGTGAAGAACATGATACAAACCACTAACCAATCAATCAGTGTCTCCTTCTAGCATTTGTGAGTGGTATGTGTCACTCACTGTGCACCAATTTTAATTACCATTGGATCAAACAATGCACCAGATTACCATTGGATCAAACAATCCACCATACCAAGAACTCCTCCACCTTCAGCCGCATCATCGTTGACGTTCTCAACTTCGGCGGCACCTCACACCACCACTACCACTGAGACACACCGCTGTGCCCGATGATCTATTAGACTAAAACTTCATTAACTACTTTCTTACTCGAGCGCTTAATATGAAAATACGTAAACAAAATTTAAAACCTAACTTATAAAGTATACAACTTCATATAGAATACCATATCACAATATAAGTATATTATGCGTATTACAAAACACTGTTGAGGATATCCTATCAGTAGGATCCCTCACAGGCATATACTTAGAAAAAATGTTAAACAGCAGAAAACATATTAAAAACGTCTCGCAAGATGCACTGGCCATACACTACTTAGACCCTAATCACCATGGGTCACGACTCGACCTCCGGCTTCCGGTTCATAGAGAGTTCCAACCAATTCTTCCTCATTCAGCTCAGCCACGGAGTCTTCCAGCACGATCCCATAAAAGATAAAATAAAAAATACAGAAAGAGTACATGGGATAAGAAGCAGTTCTTTCATCAAAAACGGAAAAGAGCATAGTAAATTAGATAGTAATTGTTACAGACATAACATCACCCATAACTAACAATCATCCTCAAATTATGATATCTTCCTCTATCCTTACTCTCAGACCATCTAACACTTTATTTTAACGTAACATCTCTAATCATGTCACCATGTCTTAACGTTAACATGGCCACTACCACTCCTGTCACCATCCCTCGTTTGCATCGGGGTACACCCTCATTCCCGTAAGGATGTTCCACCTAGTGCACACCTCCATTCCAGTTAGGGTGTTCCACCCCCATTCCTGTTAAGGTGTTCCATCCCCATTCCCGTTAAGGTGTTCATCTAGTGAATGTGACACACCCTCGTTCCCGTTAGGATGCTTATTCAAAGGATGACACCATTCCCTCATGACAGACAATAAACATCCCCAAATACATAAATATTCAAACATCAAAAGTAATACATCACAATCAAATCAATAAATAATAAAATCAAGCATCCTCAATATCATAAAAATCAATCCTAACATCGATAAACCTACAATCCCCGAATCACCATTGGTTATACAGAAAAGGTTTCCAATGTGATTTTGGTCTTGCCGATTACTCGATCTCTAGTAGCGTTTAGGTCGCCCTACACAATTATTGTATAATCTACTACTTATCGATTTCCGAAAATAGGTTGATTCTTTCCCTCACCTGGGTTATCACCGAACTCCCGAACTCGAAGCTCCTCGTTGTCACACCACAAAGTACTAACTCCACCTTCAACCAATCAACATAATAACCAATAAATCAAACAAACTCATCTATGTTCTCTTTAGGCTAGGTTTGGCCATTTAATTCAAATTATATTGAGGATTTTTTTCTCAACATAAGCCTTTGGATACTTATCACTTAGGTTCTAGGTAACTTAGATAAATTGCTATAACTTGAAAATATGGAAAAAAAATCATCCAACCACTTAGGGTAGGTTTCAGCCTTGTATTACAAAATAGGCTAGGGTTTTATAGGAAGGAAAATTTTTTTGATCAAAAGCTCTTGGATAATGAGAGTAGAGATCATAACTAGATCATAGAAATTGGTTTCACATTTTTAGGATTTTTCTACAATTTTCTATGAATTTTGGAAGTTCTAGATCTAGAAATGAAAAACCATGAAAATGAAGAACAAAAGCTTGGAAAAGAAAGGAGATGATTATGTTACCTAAGATGAGAAAGTAGAAGAAGGATTGATGATGATCTTGGCAAGTTTTCACTTGAAAGCACTTGAAGCTATTTAAGCTTCAAAAATGGAGTTTATGTGTGTATGAAGAAAAAAGTGAGGAAATGAAGATGAAGTGTTTTTACAGAGGAGAGAGAGAGAAAGTACAAAATTGAGGGGAGAAAATGAGGGACTTGGGCTCCAAGTTTGGCTTATGGAGTGTTTGGATCAAATATGTGGAAAAAAGTGATTTTTGGAGTAAAATACATTATTTTCAAAAAAGTGTGATCATGACCCTTTTTTTAGGATGTGACTAAAGACTCCCATCATCATTTCCTACTTTTCAACAAGTCACTTCAACCCTTTTTAGCGCCCTAATATGTTTCATTGTGTATCCGGTTCAAGTTCCCGATCGTATTTCGCCCGGATAAAATATTATATTTTAATTCTGCACGTAAAATTTCCAAAATTACTAAAGTCATTGGAAACACGACAAAAACACTAACCATTTCGTTCACGTGTCAAAATTAGGTTTTCTGCTCGGTAAACTTTTACTGTCATGAAAACGCAGACCGGGTTTCGCCTGAATTTTCAACCAAAAATTTTACCTTCTACCAAAAAGTAGACTATGAATATGATTTTATTTTATTCAAAAACACTTTCTAACTTTCAGATTAAAATATAATTAATTATATTTTAATCGGTTGAACAACATAATTAAAATCAGGCTATTACATTACTACCCTTCTTAAAAGAAAATTCCGTCCTCAGAATTTCTTAACTCAAAACTGGGTAACACCTTACCAATGCTTCTTAATCTAAAGATCATTCCTCGTATTTTTCATCACTGTCTTCCCTTAATTAACAGCGGTAACTTCGTAACAGAATTCATTCTTATAACATGCTATTTATCCTCGAACGTATCCACCACTACTTTCTATTTATTGTCCTTTAACTTTTTGATTTAAATCTATCGCCTTGAAGAGCATAATCCAAACTTACTCCTTTCTCTCTTCTTAATACTGGTCCACTAGAAAACTCGATTACAACATCTGACTCTTACATTTAGCACCAAGATCAATACCACCATGACTGCCTACTCCATATACCCAATCATAATCTTAGTTCGTTAGAGTGTATTCCACAATTCCAGATTATATCAAGTACTTAAAATGATTTCTCTTAATAAACCCTTCTTTCAATAACCAATTTCTCACTGTACCTCATCCCCAAGAACTAATCCTTCTAGTAAGCTTCTTGTCTAACATGCCACGTAGTTAAACAAACAAGGTCTACCAGATATCCAATACATACCTTGTATAAGATTCACAGGTTGAGGGGACTCAGCTCCCCTCACGGGGAACACTCTTCCAATGGCCTGAGATCTAGCCACCTGTGGTCCGGCTGCTTGGATTCCTCTTCCAGCTCCACCTCTTGGCACACTAGTTCCTCTGCCAGTAACTACAGGCAGTTGCATATCCCGCTGCCTACAATCACGAGCCAAGTGATCTGGTTCACCACAGATGTAACAAACACACATCTCTCGACAATCTCTCACATAATGCGGTCCCCCGCATCTGAAACAAGCTAAGCCCTTCTGCTGCTGTTGACCTGCTCCACCCACTGGTGCTGTAGGAACTGATACTGGTGCAGCTGTCTGTACTGGTCTAGTATATGGTTCCCGTCTCCTCTAAGAACCACTATCTACTCTCCTTTGAGTATCCGATCGAATAGGGCATCCACTCCTTAATTGTTTATGTTCGTTGGCCAACCTCGGATCTATACTTTCAATGGCACTGCATCTCTCGACTAGTTTTGGGAAATACTGAATGTCGAGAGACACTACAGCCTTCTGCAGCTCGTCCCTAAGTCCTTCCTCAAATCTTCTACACTACTAGTCTTCACTCGGAAACCTTTGATAGAATTCCGAGAACATGATCAGAGCCTCAAAATGTGATGCATACTCACCAATAGACATGTTGCCTTGTTTGAGGTTTGTGAATTCCTTTTCCTTCTCATGTTTAACTAGACGCGAAAAATACTTCTCGAAAAAGCAGTCGGTAAAAAAATGCCAGGTAATATTTCTGCCTTTGGCTTCCAATAGCCTTTTCTTTCCTTTCCACCAGAATTCTGCTCCTTCAGTTAGCATAAAGGCAGCATAGGTCACTTTCCTCTCCTCGCTGCAGCGCACAGCAGCAATATCTTCTCAATCTCTTGTATCCACCATTCAGCCTTCTCCGGGTCATACTCTCCTCTGAATTGAGGTGGCATTTCGTTCATAAAATTAGTCAACTCGGCCTTTTCAACTGCTACAGCCCTTCTCTGATTCTTTATTTCTAGCTGCTCTCTATTCTTCTGCAGCATCTCAGCATTCTGTTGGGTTTGAAATAGCATAACAACAGCTATTGTTTCCATGGTATTTGGATTCATAGATGATCCTCCTCCATTATCAGCATTGTCAACATTACCATTGACAGCTCCAATAATCCTTTCTGGAGTTCCGTCACCACTGTTAGTTGGACGTCCTCTTTCGCGAGCCATGATTCTGTTAACAGAAATCATCCGCTCTCATTAGTATGAAATATAATACTACATAGACAAGTATATAAATACCATATTCCATACTAATATTAACTTCTCGCATCAGATTCGGACACACTACCCAACTTCTAAGCATAGTCAAAATCCGATATGGATTCAACTAGACACAGCTAGTAACAACATCATAAACCCTGTAGTCCCTAATTCTGATCGGACATAACCCACAGTCCGTTTTAGAACCAAACTGCTTCGATACTAAATGAGACACGCCGCTGTGCCCCGGTGATCTATTAGACTAAAACTTCATTAACTACTTTCTTACTCGAGCGCTTAATATGAAAATATGTAAAAAAAAATTAAAAACCTAACTTTTAAAGTATACAACTTCATATAGAATAGCATATCACAATATAAGTATATTATGCGTATTACAAAACATTGTTGAGGATATCATATCAGTAGGATCCCTCACAGGCATATACTTAGACAAAATGTTAAACAACGAAAAACATATTAAAAACGTCTTGCAAGACGCACTGGCCATACACTACTTAGACCCTAATCACCATGGGTCACGACTCGACCTCCGACTTCCGGTTCATAGGGAGTTCTATCCAATTCTTCCTCGTTCAGCTCAGCCACAGAGTCTTCAAGCAAGATCCCATAAAAGATATAATAAAACATACAGAAAGAGTACATGCGATAAGAAGCAGTTCTATCATCAAAAACGGAAAAGAGTCATAGTAAATTAGACAGTAATTGTTACAGACATAACATCACCCATAACTAACAATCATCCTCAAATTACGATATCTTCCTCAACCCTTACTCTCAGGCCATCTAACACTTTATTTTAACGTAACCTCTCTAATCATGTCACCATGTCTTTACATTAACGTGGCTACTACCACTCTTGTTACCATCCCTCGATTGCATCGGGGCACACCCTCATTCCCGTTAGGATGTTCCACCTAGTGCACAACTCCATTCCCGTTAGGGTGTTCCACCCCCATTCCCGTTAAGGTGTTCCACCCTCATTCCTGTTAAGGTGTTCATCTAGTGAATGTGACACACCTTCGTTCCCGTTAGGATGCTTATTCAAAGGATGACATCATTCCCTCATTCCTGCTAAAGAATAGTTGCACAATACAAAAGTATCCTCATTCCCGTTAGGATACGGGACAACTCACCCCATAACTATAAGGGTATCACAGTAGTTACACTTTCCCATCAGAGAACTGACCCGTGACATATTGTATCCATGATTCGATACATTGACCTCGTGTGTTCCCAACACACTATCGTGAATAACAATACCAACACATGAATCTCACCAACCAATTTTAACAACATCCTAGTGCCTTAATCTTTCATCAAGGCCTCAACTCATACTCTATGTCACCACACCTCTTTAAAATAATTCATTTAGGTTAGGCACCTCTAAATCACCATGATAATCACACCCAAACAAACAATTATCTCTCGAACAACTTATATATCTTTTCTTAAAGTTCACTTAACATAATAATAAACCAGGCAGATCATGCATAACACGTAATATCAACAAAATTACCAAACATCATAAAATATCACAACCAACACACAATAATCAAATTAAGTATGTAACAAAGTCAGATTCTGTCACGGCCTGACCCAGAAAACCTTCACGGTCATGACAGACAACAAACATCCTCAAATACATAAATATTGAAACATCAAAAGCAATACATCACAATCAAATCAATAAATAATAAAATCAAGCATCCTCAATATCATAAAAATCAATCCTAACATCGATAAACCTACAATCCCCGAATCACCATTGGTTTTACAGAAAAGGTTTCCAATGTGATTTTGGTCTTGCCGATTACTCGATCTCTAGTAGTGTTTAGGTCGCCCTACACAATTATTGTATAATCTACTACTTATCGATTTCCGAAAATAGGTTGATTCTTTCCCTCACCTAGGTTATCACCGAACTCCCGAACTCGAAGCTCCTCATTGTCACACCACAAAGTACTAACTCAACATTCAACCAATCAACATAATAACCAATAAATCAAACAAACTCATATATGTTCTCTTTAGGCTAGGTTTGGCCATTTAATTCAAATTAGATTTAGGATTCTTTTCTCAACATAAGCCTTTGGATACTTATCACTTAGGTTCTAGGTAACTTAGATAAATTGCTATAACTTGAAAATATGGAATAAAAATCATGCAACCACTTAGGGTATGTTTCAGCCTTGTATTACAAAATAGGCTAGGGTTTTCCAATTTCTTAGATCAATGATCTTAGAGTATTAAAGAGTATGAATCAATCATTATATTTCACAAATCAATCAAAAACCTTTCACCCCTTTTATGTTAGGGTTTCGGCCCTATGTAAAAAAATAGGGTAGAAAACTTTGTTGGATTCAAGCTCTTGGATTTAGACAATACACGTATTAGAGAGTTCAAATCAAGCATTAACTTTCAAAAACAACAACAAAACATCAACTCCACTTTCTTACATAGGTTCGGTCCATACATGGAATTTAGGATAGAAAACTTTGTTGAAGTTAAGCTTCTAGATTAAGATCATAAAGGTATTAAAGAGTATGAATCAAGTGTTAGAATTTTGAAAAGACACAAAAACATCATACCCATTTTTCTCTCTAGATTCGGCCAACTAGGGTTTTATAGGAAGGAAATTTTTTTTTTTGATCAAAAGCTCTTGGATAATGAGAGTAGAGATCATATCTAGATCATAGAAATTGGTTTCACATTTTTAGGATTTTTCTACAATTTTATGTGAATTTTTGAAGTTCTAGATCTAGAAATGAAAAACCATGAAAATGAAGAACAAAAGTTTGGAAAAGAAAGGAGATGATTATGTTACCTCAGATGAGAAAGTAGATGAAGGATTGATGATGATCTTGGCAAGTTTTCACTTGAAAGCACTTGAAGCTTCTGAAGCTTCAAAAATGGAGTTTATGTGTTTATGAAGAAGAAAGTGTGGAAATGAAGAAGATGAAGTGTTTTTATAGAGGGGAGAGAGAGAGCACGAAATTGAGGGGAGAAAATGAGTGACTTGGGCTCCAAGTTTGGCTGATGGAGTGTTTGGATCAAATGTGTGGAAAAAATTTATTTTCGGAGTAAAATACATTATTTTCAAAAAAGTGTAATCATGACCCCTTTTTTTAGGATGCGATTTGAGACTCCCATCATCATTTCCTACTTTTCAACAAGTCAAATCAACCCTTTTTAGCTCCCTAATCTGTTCCATTGTGTATCTGTTTCAAGTTCCCGATCGTATTTCGCCCGGATAATATATTATATTTTAATTCCGAACGTAAAATTTCCAAAATTACTAAAGTCATTGGAAACACGACAAAAACACTAACCATTTCGTTCACGTGTCAAAATTAGGTTTTCTGCTCAGTAAACTTTTACTATTAGTGAAAACGCAGACCGGGTTTCGTCTGAATTTTCAACCCAAAATTTTACCGTAACCTTCTACCATAAAATAGACTATGAATATGATTTTATTTTATTCAATAACACTTTCTAACTTTCAGATTAAAATATAATTAATTATATTTTAACCAGTTGAACAACATAATTAAAATGAGGCTGTTACAACTTCTACCACCACGACGCCTCAAGAGAGAAGCAGAAGGTGGAGATGCTAGAATGGATATTAGAGAAGCTATTTTTGGTACCCCAATTGGAAAAAGAAACCAAGTGCAAATCTGGGGGAGGGTTGTGTTTCCAGTATCTGATGGAGAACGATGAAGGGTCGCCGGAGGGAAAACCTTAGAAAATCTTGAGGTTGGGGGTGGCGGGAGCTGGAGGGGGTCGTCGCTGTTCTGGGCGGGGTGTTGGTGGGCAGACCAGGCGGTGCCAGGGTTGCGAGTTATCGGTCTCATCTATTTGGTGTCATAGGTTTTTGATCCGGTATGTTCGATGTCGTGTGGGTCTGGTTTATTCAACGTCTTCTAGGTCAAGACCACAAGTTTTCATGATGGCAAATGTCGAAGTCATGTGAGACGGGAGGGGTGGTCGTGGTCGGGAGGTTCTCATGTGTTAGAACCAAATTGTTTTTGGATTAAATAATCTCTTAAGTTTTGATGTTAACAAAAAGGTTAAATTTGTATAGAAAAGTATTGTCAAAGATCTAACTTGTTTATTATAGATTGCAGGACTGTTTGAATGATACTAGATAAAGAAACTTGGAAAGAGTATCTTCGCTTTGCTAATGGAATCATATCAAATTCTATTTTTTTATTGATCCTCTAAACGAGTCTTCTCCTTTGGCAAATTTTGAGTCTCTTATGATATCACTAGACAAGGTCTTAAAAATTGGCTAAGGTAATATTCTGAAGACGAGTATCTAAGTCTAAGAAAAGTTAAGTAGACGAGCCAATAAAATAATCTTCAGAAAAACACCAAGTCCAAAGACTTGATATTAGACGAGTAGTCTCACTAAACGCCACGTCAGTAGACGAGCTATTGAGTATAGCGAATCCAAAGACTTGGAGCTAGACAAGAGTCTATAGACGCAGTGTCAATAGACGAGCCCGTCTTACTGATAAGTTAATTTTACTCGTCCAAAGACCAGTGCATCTACTAGCTATTAAAAGTAAACCCGTCTAAGCTTAAATGTATTTATTTCAAACGATTGACTTTTTAATTTAAGAGAATATATGTCTTTTTCCCTTGCTGCTTCTTTGTTAACTCTTTGTTCCTTGAGAATAAGAACATAGTACCATCGAGAACTTAAACCTTTGTACTCTGTCATCTACATTGATGTAAAGTTCAAACTAAGTACAAAGAAGGAAAGTCAGAAAGCAACCTTCGGTATAACAGGGAAGTGACAGCTTTGCTTTGAGCATTCCTCTGATAAACAAGAGCACTTCTCCATGAAACATATCAAGTTATTAGCCTCAACGGATCCTAGCATTTAATGCTATGTCTAAACTGATACAATTTGAAGACCATTGAAGAAGTTCAAGACAGTCAAACACTCATTCTATAAATACTGGAAGAACCTCAGTAGAAAATATACAAGCTCCGATATCAAAGTGCAAAAACGCTGCTAAAATTGTTAAATAAGTTTACTTATAAACCTTACCGATCTTAAACTTTCATATTCTCACATATAGTGAGTTCTTAGAACAAATTTGTTAATCTCTTTGTTAGAGTTAGAGCCTGAAGAGGCTTGGTAGAGAAAGAATACTTGTAGCTTAAAGAGGTGTTGAATACTTGTAATCTATTTTGAAGAATAGTGGAGAAAAACCTTCAGGTAGAAGGGACTGGACGTACCTATTGGTTGGAAGAGAGTGAACCAGGATAAAATATTCATGTGAATCTTCTAACCCTTATCTTTTACAGTTTATGGTTATACTAACGGTGGGGTTTTGGATCTGAGTTTGTTAACTCTTTAAAATGGTTTTCCTGTTTGTGTGTTGCTTTTATTGTTTTGTTTGTAAAAGGTTTGAGAAAAAGGCTTTTTCGAAAAATTGTTAAGAAACACAATTCAACCCCCCTTTTTGTGTTTCCCTGTGTCACCTTCAGTTGGTATCAGAGCTCAGCCTCGAAAGAGTTAAGCATCTAACAAGTGCTGAGGGAGTATGATCCAACAGGCATGGATGTAGAAGGAGAAGCAATCAACAAACCTCCTCTCTTTGATGGTAGTGATTATGACTACTGGAAAAAGAGAATGATGGCTTTTCTTGATGCACAAAATGTGGATATCAAGGAGCTGATTGAAACTGGCTATACAGAGCCAAGAGGTGATGTTGGAGCTGTTATTCCTAGAGCTCAATGGACTCCAGAGTAGAAAACTCAACATCAACTCAATCTGAAAGCTAAGCACTATTTGATGTGTGCTATCACCAGATCTGAGCATGATAAAGTCCATAGCTGTAACACTGCTAAGGAAATATGGGATACTCTTTTCCCCCTAGCTCATGAAGGGTCATCCCAAGTCAAGGAGTCAAAGATAAGCATGCTGGTTCATCGGTATGAACTATTTAAAATGGTTGAACATGAAACAGTAGATCAAATGTTTGGAAGATTCCAAACCATCACCAGCAGTCTTAGATCTCTTGGAAAAACTATTAGAATAGAGATCATTTCAGAAAATTTTTTAGGAGCTTATATAAACAGTGGAGACCTAAGGTCACTACTATTCAGGAGGCAAAGAACCTCAATACTCTCACTTTGGAGGAACTCCTTGGATCTCTGAAAGTTCATGAGCTTGAGCTCAATGAAGAAGAGAGTTCCAGAAAAGGAAAATATGTTTCCCTAAAGGCAAGGAAGGCTAGCTCATCCAAAGCTCTCAAAGTTGAGGAATCCTCAGATGAAGCAGACCCTTCAAATACTGAAGAAGGATCTGATGAGGATGAACTGTCTTTCATCTCTAGAAAGATTCAACATATGTGGAGAAAGAAATGTGGTTTCAGAAGGAAGCAGTTCAACAAAAAGTTCCTCAAGGAGAAATAAGACTCCAAAGAAAAAGGTCCACTTATGTGCTTCGAGTGCAAGAAGCCTGGTCACTTCAAAGCTGACTGCCCAGATCTAAAGGACAAAAAGAAGTTCTTCAAAAAGAAGAACGACTTGATGGCTACTTGGATGATCTGGATTTGTCTTCATCTTATGAAGAAAATGAAGCTGAGGAAAAGGAAAATATCTGTCTCATGGCTGATACATCATCAGAGAGTGAATACACTGATGCTGAGGTAATGGATTCTGACCCGTCCATCCTTCAAGATGATTTGATGAATTATTGCACAACTCATCAATTCTGTCTCATGAGTATAGAAGTCTCAAAAAGAGATTTTCAAAACTATCTAAAGAATATGATAGGGTTTGCATGGAAAAACTAAGTCTTGTAAATGAAAATAATAACCTTAAATCTGAGAATGTCAGTCTAACTGACAAACTCAAGCGTGAGCCCAATGTTTCTTGTGAAGTTGCAAAACTGAAACAAGATGTGACATACCTGACAGACACTCTGTCTAAATTAGTAAGTGGCTCAAATAAACTAAGTTTAATTTTAAGTTACTCTAGGTCACCTCATGATAAGTCTGGCCTTGGTAATGATAAAGAGAGGCATTAAGCATCTCATAAAAAGTCAAAACCACATATATATAATAGAGCTTCAAAAGCTCAAACACAGCATGTTAAAACTAAACTGAGCCCATCCAACACTTACTGTAAAGTATGTGGAAAGGTGGTCATGTAACATCTAGATGCACACATCACAAGCATACCAAACATGCTCGTCCAGTGACTACTAACAAAAAAGGACCCAAGTCAATCTGGGTACCTAAAGAAGAGATTATACCTGTTGTAGATTTGCTTAACAACAGGAAAGAAACACACATCCTTGTACATGGACAATGGTTAATCACGTCACATGACGGGAGAAAGGTGTATGTTCCAAGACCTTAAACATAAGGATGGTGGCTGGGTTACCTTTGGAGGTAATCAGAAAGGAAAGATCATTGGAATAGGTAAAATTGGTAAACATCATTTTCCTTCCATTGATAATATGCTTTTAGTTGATGGTTTAAAACACAATCAGCTAAGCATAAGTCAATTATGTGATAGTGGGTTTGCTGTTTCTTTTGATAAGAACATGTGTGATGTCAAGAACACTGATGGATCACTCTTATTCACTGCCAAGAGGCAAAACAATATGTATAAGATTTGAGACACCCCGTTGTGCCCCATTGTATTATTAAATTAAAACCTTATTATTTATTTACTTAATCATGTGCTTATCGTTGAAAATACGTAAAAATTAAAACTTAATTAATAATCATATCACATTTGAAAGTTAAAACATCACACTTTATATATATATAATACATACACCATATATGTCTTGCATCAGAGTTATCAAAACATTGTTTAGGGTATCCCATCAGTAGGATCCCTAACAGGCATCTTAAAACAAACCAATATTTGCGGAAATATAAAACGTCTTATAAGACTCACTGGCCCTAGACACTAAACTACATCGTTGGAGTCCACAGCTCGTGCTCCCGCATCTGATTCATATGGAATCCCATCCAGCAGTATCAAGCTCCTCCACAGAGCCTTCTCGTACGATCGCATAATAAATAAAATACAACATACAGAAAGATATAGGAGATAAGAAACATTTCTATCATCAAAAGCGGAAAAGATTCATAGCATATCATACAATAAATGTCACAGACAATCAACATACATAACTAACAAATCATCCTTGAATTAGTGTACCATCCTCTACCCCAATCTCACATAATTACACTTTTATACTGACATGACCACCACTAATCCTGTCACACATTCCTCGTTAGGAATGTTAGTCAGTCATCCAGGTGACGCGTTCCCAACGCGAGTGAACATTCTCATCCATGGTGAGATTGCTCAAGCAAAGCAATGACACTATAGCAGCACAGTACCGTCGGTGCACACCCTGGTTCTCTCTCATCTCTATCAAAGGTGCTCATGCATAGCAATGACACTATAGTTGCAAAACTTAAATTCTAAGGTGGAACGGTCTAATGAGAACTCTTGACCTCGTATATTCCAAATATACGATTGTGAACAACGTAAACACATGAATATCACTAACCCATATTAATAACATCCTAGTGCCTTAACCTTCCATCAAAGTCTTAACACATATTTTATGTCACACTTCCTCTTTAAAATAACTCATTTAGGTTAGGCACCTATAAGTCACCATTATCCTCACACCCAAACCAACAATTATCTCTCGAACAACATATATCTTTGTTTAAATCCACTAAGCACAAATATTAAAACCAGGCAGATCATGCATAACACAGACAATCATAAATATTCAAATACCACAAAATATCACATAAGCAATTCAATAATAATAATAAATTTAATCAACCTCAGATAAGATAAAATCATCCTAACGTAGATAAACCTACAAATCCCTGAATCACCATTGGTTTTACAAAAAAGGTTTCCAATGTGATTTCGGTCTTGTCGATTACTCAACTACTAGTAGGGTTTAGGTCGCCCTACACAATTATTATAGAATATACTACTTATCGTTTCCGACGATAGGATGATTCTTTCCCCCACCTGAGCTTATCTCCGGAAACACGAACTTCCCACTCCTCGTCACGACACTACGATTATTAAATCAACCTTCAACCAATCAAAATAAGAATGAATTAATCAAACAAAATTCATCCTTAACCACAAAAGGCTAGGTTCGGCTATGACAACCCAAAATAAGGCTAGGGATTTCAAAACTTTACAAACTCTTAGATCAATGATCCTTAAGCATTTATAATGATAAAACCAATGATCATAACTAAAAGAATTGAAACAAAATCCTCTAACACCAAAGGTTAGGGTTTCAGCCCATATTAGAAAAATAGGCTAGGAAATTTAGTTGGATTCAAGCTCTTGGATTTAGATCATATAGGTACTAGAGAGCTTAAATCAAGCATTAGATTTCAAAAATGAAAACAAAATCATCAAACCCTCCTTTGAGTGAGATTCGGCCACTTAAAGAAAATAGGGAATGAAAATGTTTTTGATTACATGCTCTTGGATAATGAAATTAGAAGACATCACAAGATCATAGAAATTGGTTTCACATTAAAAGGATTTTTCTACAATTTTCTAGAATTATTTGAAGTTCTAGATCTAGGAATGGAAATTTATGAAAACTTGATGATCATGGCTTGATCTTAAAAAATAAATGATGGATAAGACTTAGATTATTAAGGAGAAGAGCTTTTACCTCTTGAAGATTGAAGTAATGAAGAAAATGATCAACCTTCACTAAGTTGAAAACTGGACAGCTTGAGGGTGTGATGGTATTGTGAGTGTATTTCAAAATATACTCATCCAACAATCACGAACTTTGTCTTTTTAGAAAGATAAGAATAAAAGGAACAACTTTGGTGGTTAAGGTTTCATTTGGTTCGGACCATAACAGGGGTGAAAAGGGCCATCTTTCTGCTGTTTCGTGGGTTGCTGAGAATTCTGGGCAGTTTCGATATTTTGAGCCTTTCTCCCAATCCACTTATCCGTTTTTTATGATATTTAGCTTGTTGGAAATAATAGAGAAATAGAAACAACTTTTATGTTGAGAGTTTTACGAGTTTCAGAAAGGAAGAGGGTCATATTTTTGGTGGGGATTCGGTGTTCTTATGAGTTTTGTAACTTAGTTGGGGAGGAAGATGAAGAGAATGAAGGTATGAGTGAAGGGGCTGCGGTTTTGTGGTATATATAGGCTATATCTTAGGCCATGTTTGGTTTATTATATGTTGGATTAATAGCTTTTGTGATTATTTAATTAATATAAGCTTAACCATAGTTAATAATTAACTTAACTAAGGTTATAATTAACTTAACCAAAGTTATTTTGGCTAACCATGGTTAATAATATGTAGCTCACATTTGATGGAGGTGTGGCTGATTTTGGGCCACACATAGTGACTCACCAATGAGTCACCGATCCTATCCGTTAGCGGTTCTCGGAAATTTCGTACGCAGCTCCGTCGTTTACTCGATTTCGGTTTTTGAGAGGAAAATAATGAAACGAAATCAAAATGAAATAGGTATGGTTTATTGGAGGTGGATTCACGAAATTGAAGAGATTTTGGAGGTTTACAACCATGTAAAAGGAGTGGTTAAGAGTGCGTAGATGTGTCTTGTTAATACCCGCGAAAGCTTGGGGGGTATTTTGGTCTTTTTACCTAAGAGTCATGATTACTAGCATTTAATGCTCATAAATGCTTGGTGACTCATCTTCCATGAGTCATCATGTATGACTCGTTGTCCCAATCTCTTGACGGGTCTCTACAGTTCCGTTTTTGACTTCGTCGGTTTCCCGATTTGGGTTTTATGCCTGCGTAATGGCGTAATATTTCGTTTTCGGTTGAAAATTTTCAAAACAACCAAACTCGTTAGAAATATGATTTAAATATAAACCATTTCACTCACGAGTCAAAATTAGGTTTTCTGATCATTAAAATCTTACTGTAAGTGAAAACACCGACTGTTTTCCGTCCGAACTTTTACCAAAATTCGTCCGAATAAGCATAATATTTTATTTCTGATCAGAAATTTGGAAAGTAGACTTCCTCACGGACAAAATATAAAAAATCTACAAATTTCAGTTTTCGGGTCAAATTAGGTTTTCTGTCAGTATAAAATTATACTGTCAGTTAAAAAACGCAGACCGGACTCCGCCTGAATTTTCAACCCAAAATTTCACCGTAGCCTTCTACCATAAGAGAGACTATGAATATGATTTTATTTTATTTAAAATCACTTTCTAACTCTCAGATTAAAATATAATTAATTATATTTTAATTAGTTAAACAACGTAATTAAAAATCAGGTTGTTACAAGATTGACTTAAAGGACCTCACAAATCAAAGTGTCTCATGTCTAGTGTCCATTGAAGATGAGCGATGGATTTGGCACAAAAGGCTAGGTCATGCAAGCTTGAAATTAATTTCAAAGCTAAATAAGCATAACCTCGTGAGAGGATTACCAAACCTTAAGTTCAAATCTGATGCTCTCTGTGATGCATGACAAAAGGGAAAATAAGTCAAAGGTTCCTTTGAATCTAAGAATATTGTTAGTACCAATAGACCACTAGAGCTGCTACACCTTGATCTATTTGGACCAACTAGGACTGCCTTTGTCAGTGGGAAGAAATATGCTCTACTCATAGTAGACGACTACACTAGATGGACATGGGTTATGTTCCTAGCTCACAAGGCTGAGTCATTCAAGGTCTTCTCTGTATTCTGTAAACGCGTACCGAATGAAAAAGGCATGTGTATCACTTCAATCAGAAGTGACCATGGGGGAGAGTTTGAAAATGAGCTATTCCAAAAGTTTTGTGAAGAAAGTGGCATACTTCTCAATACCTAGCACACCACAGCAAAATGGTGTGGTAGAGAGAAAGAACAAGTCTCTTCAAGAGATGTCTAGAACGATGCTCAATGACAACTTTGTCCTTAGACACTTCTGGGGTGAAGCTATTAATACTGTCTGCTACATTCAGAACAGAATATACATAAAACCAACCTTGAATAAGACTCCTTATGAATTGTGGAAAGGAAGAAAGCCCAACATATCTTACTTTCATCCTTTTGGTTGTAAATGTTAAATATTAAATACTAAAGATCAACTTGGTAAGTTTGATGCTAAAGTAGATAATGGATTTCTATTAGGATATTCTGAGTCGTCCAAAGGGTTTAGAGTTTACAATTCTAGAACCTTAATAGTAGAAGAATGAATACATGTTAAGTTTGATGACAAGCAGCCTGATAAGAAATTATCAGAGCTTGATGAAGTTATTGCAGATTTGAATCTCAAAGATTCTGAAAATCAAGCAAATGTCAAACCTGATGATCAAGTGGACGACCCTCAACAACATGAGTCGGAAACTTCAACTTCTTAACAGGAAAATGTTCAGAGATCTTAGTACTTCAGGAATTATCATCCACAAGATCAAATCATTGGGAATCCTAATGACAGGCTAAGAACCAGATCTACATTCAAAGAGCCAGATGTTTCTGTATTAGTCTCTGAGTTAGAACCAAAGACAGAAGACGGGGCTCTACTGGACGAGGGTTGGATTCTAGCAATGCAAGAATAACTGAATCTGTTTGAAAGAAGTGAAGGAATCTCGTGCCTTTACCAAAATAAAAATCAGTTATCGGAACCAAATGGGTTTATAGAAACAAGCTTGATTAAAACGGTAAGGTGATAAGAAATAAAGCTAGACTTGTTGCACAAGGTTATTCACAGGAAGAAGGTATAGACTATACTGAAACTTTTGCACCATTTTCTAGACTAGAAGCTATTCGTATCTTATTATCATTTTCTGCACATCATAATATCATGATATATCAAATGGATGTAAAAAGTGCTTTTCTAAATGGTGTTATTAGTGAGGAAGTGTATGTTATGCAACCTCCGGGTTTTGAAAGTGAAACCCAACCTGAACATGTATACAAGCAAAAGAAAGCTTTATATGGTCTTAAACAAGCTCCTAGAGCTTGGTATGAAAGGTTAAGTTCATTCTTAATGGATAATGGATTCAGTGGAGGAAATGTTGATACAACCTTATTTAGAAAATCCAATAAGTCCAGTTTTATTGTTGTTCAAATATATGTTGATAACATAATATTTGGTGCTACTAATGAATCTCTATGTAAAGAATTATGTAAGCTTATGCAGAAAGAGTTTGAAATGAGCATGATGGGAGAACTCAAGTTCTTCCTTGGACTTCAAGTTAAACAAACAGTGGGCGAGGTGTATATCCATCAAACTAAGTACACAAAGTAACTTTTAAAGAAATTCAAGATGGATGATTGCAAACCTATGAACACTCCTATGCATCCCACGTCCATACTGAACAAAGATGATAAAGATAAAAAGGTAGACCAAAAGGTATATAGAGGTATGATAGGATCTCTGTTATATCTTACTGCGTCTAGACCTGATATTATGTTCAGTGTATGCTTATGTGCTCGATTTCAATCTGATCCTAGAGAATCTCACTTGTCAGCAATTAAAAGAATATTTAGATATTTGAAAGGTACTACTAATCTGGGTTTGTCCTTTAAGAAAAATGATGATTACAGATTAGTTGGTTTTTGTGATACTGATTATACTGGAGATGGAATTGAAAGAAAAAGTACCAATGGAGGATCCCGCTTCATTGGAGCTAATCTAGTCTCATGGTCAAGCAAAAGACAAAGGACCATTGCCTTATCAACTGCTGAAGCTGAGTATATTTCAGCTGCTAGTTGCTGCTCACAACTTCTATGGATCAAACATCAATTGGAGGACTACAATGTAATTGTAAGTAGTATTCCACTTATGTGTGATAATATTGCTGCAATAAATCTATCTAAGAATCCAATATTGCATTCAAGAGCTATGCATATATAAATTAAACATCACTTTATTAGAGATTATGTGTAAAAAGGTATTATTGATATACAATTTGTAGATACTGACCATCAATGGGCAGATATCTTTGCTAAACCTCTTGCTGAGGACAGATTTATTTTTATTAGAAAGTATCTTAATATGATTTGTGTGGATTCATTGCGCGTCTAATGTTTGTCGTGTCTGCTGCATGTGCATCTATAACTCAAGTGTGTCTAATGTATGTTAAAAGTGCGTCCAATAGGCATTTCGTCCATTGACTGTTTGCGTGCTCTTATCTGGCTCGTCTATGCTATCTATAATTAAATTTGCATTAATTTATGTCCAAGACATATTTAATTATATTCTCTTACCGAGTCAGTTATTTCCATCAATCACATCAATAGCCTTTTTACAGTTTCAAAAAACCTACGCCGCATCAGCACTCATTACATGTCTATTCACACGTTTTCTTTTTTAATTATTTTCTTTGGAAATACTCTTCACATTCAAAACCTTTTTAAGTAATATCATTTCCCTCTGAAAAACCTTTCACGACCTCTTCTCTTTGAATCTTCGAGTTGTCTGTTTCCCCTGTTTCCAAACCCTAACTCTCAATCTTCAACAATGGCTTCTTCTTCTGCTGTGTCAACTTATGATGTGACTAAGCTGAACATTGCTATCGAATACCACTTTGATTTTGGGATTTTGAAAGACTACAATGTGGATGTAAACAAGTACATCAACGCTGCTGGCTGGGATGGTCTTTTTCTCGAGAAAGTCTCTATCTACCCTGGCCTTATTAGGGCCTTCTAGAGAAACCCTCAGGTGACAGACACAGATTTGTATGCTGATGTTCTTGGTAGGAGAGTGGTGGTATCTGAGGAAACCATCTCTGAAGCTATCAATTATGCCCATGAGGGGTTGATCATTGCTGATACTTGGGAGCAAAACCTAGGTGGACCAGAGGTCATTGCTTCTCTTATGATGAGGTCTGACATGGTTAGAACTCACTCATGGAAGGTCGTGGAGATGAAGGATGAGATTAGAATTCTCCATCAGATTCTCCACAAGAATGTGCTTCACAAAACAGGGTCAAAGGACAACCTTTCTGCGTTGCAAAAGTTTTGTCTTTGTCATCTGGTAACTGAGACAAAAGTGAACCTTCCACGTATTCTCTTTGGAAGATTTAGAGACTATGTCAACAACAAGGAGAAATCAAATGTAATTCCTTTTTGCCATCTGCTATCAAAGGTCTTCAAAGCTCAACAACTTTATGCCTTTCTGGAGGCTAAAACCCCTGAAGAACAAGCATTGATTCTTAGGGAGAAAGGCATGTCAGCAATAGTCTTTGGCAAGGTGAACCTCACCAACATGAAACTGAGCATTGTTACTCAAGTTAAGTTGGCTAAGGAAGAAGAGAGGTTCAAGATAAAGGAAGAGCAAATAGAGCACAGCAATGCTGAGACTCTTAGGCTGATAAAGAAAATAGTGGGAAGAAAGACCACTATGGGAAGGAAACCTGCTGCCAGGAAACATGTTGCTGGCGTTGTTGTCAGGGGGCAAGTTGCTGAAGCACCTCAACCTGCCCCAACACAGAAAAGAAGAAAAAAGATTGTTCTGTCTCATAATGAAGAGGATGATGATGAAGACAATGTTCCTATTGGAACTGTGCTGAAAAAGCAGAAACTGCCTGCTGCTGTTGCCACTACCTCAACTCAAACCAAAAGACAACCCTCAAGGAAGGCCAAGTCTGTTGTGGCCCCTAAGGTAAGCATCCCTGCTAATGATCCTGTTCAATTAGTAGTAGATGATCTGGTATAAAGCTTTGAAAAGAGTAGAAATGATAGTACACATGCACTTTCTGTACCACCATCACTTCCACCACCTCACACTGATGTATACATACCTACACTGCCACCACAACTTGAGACTGAACCACAAATTACATCACAAATAATCTCAGTTGTCCACTCACCTGTCCAAACCTCACCAACTAGACCACATTTTCAACCAATCATACATGCAGATGATCCCTGGTTTAATCAACCAGATGATGTAGGGATCAACCCTGGTGCCCCCTTTCCTAAAATTCCAAAAGTCACATTTCCTTACACAGACCCTTCAATCTTATATGATGGCAAAGCTGAAAGCTGGGCCAAAGTCAAAAGAGATTGGAGAGTCCTCTATCACACTCACCAACCAGAACCAGAATCAACCAGACCATTCTATCCCTTACCAAAGTATGAATATGAGCCTGAACCTACACACACCCCATGGCATGCACCCATTCCTTATCAGCAGACTAACCCACTTCTATCTCTCTTGTACAATGAAATTGGACCTGCCCTCACTCACCTTCCACTACAGAAATTCCCACCTAGAAAAATCTATCCAAACCTCATAAAATTCCCACCCTTCAAACCGCACATTGATGGTGTAGACAGGCACATCATTCATGTCTGGTGGTCAAATCCCCTCAAGGCTGCATCCAAGTACTTTGAATGTAGAAGATTAAGGACTTATGGCAGGGAGAAGTTCATCATAGATAGAAATACTAAATGGAATAATTTTGTGCATCCGAGAGAGTATGGCAGAGCTACTGATGTTGTGGATCACATCATGTATGCACACCTGAAGGCTGAGATTGAACTGCCAAGGTACATCAGGGCTGCCAATTTTGGTCCATCCACCTGGCTATTCCACTCTTCCAAAGAAACCAGGATTGGAGTGAGACCTCCCATGATATGCCCTAGGCATCATATGATTGATATGAACCCTGACAAGGATGCCAAGTACAGAAGAAACAAGTATAAGATGCCTGCTAATAACTATTGTATGCTTGAACCCTCTAATGATCCTCTGATTGCTCAGGAAATGCTGTAGTTCTTGCTTGAGGAGAATGAAGATGAAGATAAAAGGACCAAGGAGGATCAAGAGGCTTCTGGACTTTCATATTAAAGTATGCAATAGGCAAGCATCATCGTCTGGACTTAGTGAACAAGATAAAAGAAACACTCCAACAGTTAGAGGAAAGTATGGTCTTTCTCATGTTAGATTTTACATTCATGAGGAAACTCTTGGAATTCCTTTTACCAGTCCTGTCTAGAGCTGTCAAACGGGCCGGCCCTAGCCCATTTAGCCCTAGCCCCGCATGGGTTAGGGCCAAAAGGCCTATAGGGCCACAGGGCCCAAAATACATAAAGCCCATAGGGTCAAAAAGCCCTTAGGGCCAAGTGGGGCTAGGGTCAGCCCTTGGGCCAAATTTTTTATACAGTAAAAAAAGTATTTCAAACACAAACTCAATAAAAAGCACATATTTATACAAAGAACATATTGCATTACACTGGTGTACTATAAATGAGCACCCAATACAACAATGAGTTCTAACAATTAACAAAAACACCCAATACAACGATAGGTTACTATGTAATGAGTTTTCTGAACAGCTGTTCAAACACATAAGTCTTCAATTTCATCTTGAATTTCATCTTCTTGATGCACATTCAACTCCGCTCCTATAGTCTCTTGACAAATAGGTTGACCATCATCTTCATATAAAACTCGCAACCAATTAAGAAACAATTAGATATTCAATCCCAACATAATTAATTAATAGTAAATATGATTATAAAGAGATAATACAAATTATTACCATTAGGATTCAAAGCAAAACCATGCAACCAATTTCTAGTGCAAATAAGCATCTGAACCTTTTCAGGAAGGGTGGAACTTCTATATTTGGTAAGAACACGTCCACCGATACTAAAAGCGGATTCCAATGCTACTGTAGTAATTGGAATACTTAACACATCTCATGCCATGGAAGCAAGTGTGGGAAATCTTTTTTCATTAGTCTTCCAATAATTAAGCACATCCAAATCCTCATTGTCATCATAATCAAGAGCTTTTTCTTCCAAATAAAGTTCTAATTCACTCTTTCCAGTCTTAGGCTTAGTTTCACTCTGATACACTTTAAAATCCTGCAATATATAATATATTAAGTATCTAAAACAACAAGAATGGAAGTAAGAAATAAATAATGACTAAGTTAGAATTGAAAATCATACCCTGAATACTTTTGCTCTCTTGGACCTACTTCCTTCTCCACTTGGCTTATTTAACATGCAAGATTCACCGGCTGGTTGAGATTGAGAAGCATTTGGTGTGTTGAAATTACTTACATATTCTCCATAAAGCTTCTCAAACTTTTCCCTCACATTTTTACCCTTCTCTTCAGCGGTTGACCTATCAAGAAGCTTGTAACAATAGAGTACGAAATCAAGTTTCATCCTCGGGTCAAGAATAGCTCCAAAAGCAAGGACCACAATATACTCCTTCCAATATTTATCAAATTCTTTTTCATCCTTGTAGACATTTCCTTTATTACCTTGTCATCATTTAGCAAGTTTTCATTTAACATGCATTCAATCTTCCAAACTTGAAAAAAGTACAAGTTAGAGGTCGGGTAAGATGAACCAGATATAATGTTTGTAGTCTCATAAAATGGTTCTAAAAATTCACATATTTTCTCCCCGCTTCTCCATTCTTCATCCGATGGACAATCAGTAAAATTTGTATCTGTCACCTTCAAAATGTCAAATGCTTTTTCATATTTGATTGCACTTTCAAGCATCAAATATGTTGAATTCCACCTAGTTGACACATCCAATCTTAAACCAACACTTGTGTCAATGTTTGCTTGTTGCACACAACCCTTGAATTTAATCATCCTCCCATCCGACCCTTTCACATACTTAACACTGTCTCTGATTTTATTAGGTGCTTCACTAGCCACTTTCAAACCCTCTTGAACAATCAAATTAAGTATGTGAGCGGCACAACGCACATGAAAGAATTCACCATCACCCAACAAAGTACTTCGCAAACGAAGATGAGTTTTTAGAATGTCTTGGATACTTTTGTTAGCAGAAGCATTATCCAAAGTAATGGAAAACAATTTGTTATCGATTCCCCAATGTTCCAAGCAATCAAATACAACAGTTTCTAATTCAGATCCGGTGTGGGGAGGCTTCATCCAACAGAAATTAAGAATTTTACTAACTAATTTCCAATTTTCATCAACAAAGTGTGCATTTAAACAAATATACCCCTCCGTAGTAGAGGTCGTCCACACATCAGAAGTTAAACACACTCTATTAGGGATTTTGGACATAACTTCCTTAAGTTTGTCCTTCTCCCTAGTATAAATTTTTTTTAATATATGATACAACATTGTTCCTAGAGTTCATCACAACTTCTGGATTCAAATAACTTGCCCATTTTATATTCTTCTCATATTCAACGAAATTAAAAGGAAGATCGTGTTGAATAATGGCTTCTACAAGTAAGTCACGATGGGTCTTTTAGTTAATCTTTCTAGCACTAGATTTCTAGTCGGACGACAACACACCATCCATATTCAGATTTGAGTTCAAAATCTCTTTACAAGCCAAAATATGGCGACTTAAATGTGAAGTCCCATAACTTGTTTTGGTCTTAGGATTTTTACCTATTGAATAGGTACCTCCACAATAATTTCAACAAGCCTTTTCAATAGCATCCTTGTTTTTACCAGTTTTGGTAAAAAACTTCCAAACAGTTGAAATTTCTTTTCTTGTTGATGCAGTATTTTCAGAAAAAACAGCAATAGTTTCACAAAAACCTTCATCTTCTACATTCATAGTTTGATTTGCAGACTCCATAATATAATATTTTATGTTCCTATATAGTTCAGTACAATAACACATAAGGAACTAATTCACAAGTCACTATTACAAAGATAAAAACAAGACAATCAACATTGTGATTATACTGTGCCAGCTGGGAGCATAGACAAGACAAAAGAACTAATTCACAACCAATTAAGAAACAATTAGACATTCAGTCCCAACATAATTAATCAATACTTAATGCTTGCACCTATTCTCAAGTTTTAAACGCTATCGACAAACAGAAGATGCTTATGTTATTTTAAATCTAGGGTGTCAATCTAGTTGGGATGTTAGATTTTATAGTGATGCTTCTGTATATCATTTTTGCTAAAAAAAATCCTTTCATATTTTCTTTCATGTTGTAAGAGAGATACAAAAGTAAAATTTGAGAATGTCAAATTTGCATTCTATTTTCTATGTTTTAGTACCTCTCCTTCTTCTTCTTCTGCAAAATCCAAGTGCAATACAATGCCATACCAAGGGAATTAGACCGGGGCGTTCAGCAGGGAGTGGACTAACCACCAATATGACCAGAGTCCAATTTTCAGAACAACAGTTCATGAAATGGGTGAGGTTTGTAGGTGGTCTCAAACATAGTGTCTTTGGGGAAGCCAAAAATAAGCTTTTTCCTTCATTAACTTTGCAAGTTTCTAAGAATCTATCTAAAGGAGATTTTTCTTCAATTCAAGCAGCCATTGATTCCCTTCCATTCATCAATCTAGTTAGAGTGGTCATTAAGGTCCATGCAGGGGTTTACACGTAAGTACTAGTATTATATTTCTTTAATTAATTCAACTTGAATGAATGATGCCACATTCTGCTCCTTTTGCTTTGTACCAAATAGTTTATGTATGGCATTGGCTCTTTGTTCTTGTAAAACGTGGATTTTGGTGTTTGTGTTGTCTACATTCACTATTTATGCTATTTGTTTTATTGTTTATGTTTTCAGTGATATAGGATACTGATAATAATTTCATGCCTTTTCCTTCTCATTCAAATGCTCTCAGAATTGATCTTTGACTAAAGAATACTTTGCATCTAGTGAATTGTCCTTTCATAGCTGTGTCCTCTCTGTTATTATTTTTATCTTCATTTCACATTTTGCAAATTTTCTTCCTAATTGTACACCGCAAAAAAATGTTAGGATTTGGACAGAATTTAGTCAAATTAAAGAGTGGTTATTAAATGAAATACAATGTTATCAATTTATTCTGCCAAAAAAGTTCTAAATGGTTAGCATTTTTTTTAATTCTTATTCATGTAACTAATTGTGGATTGCATTTGGCTGAAAATCTCTAATTTGCTCCTTGCCTTTGTGCTTTTACATTTTTTATGTACATGGAGAAAGTTAACATTCCTCCTTTTAAATCCTTCATAACCATACAAGGAGCAGGAGCATATAAAACTATTGTTCAATGGGGTGACACAGCTTAAACACCAGGGCCAAAAGGCCAGCCACTAGGAACCTATGGTTCTGCAACCTTTGTAATGAATTCACCTTATTTCATTGGCAAGAACATCACATTCAAAGTAAGTAACAAGCCCCTTCCTCTTTCTTCTATCTAAATTTTGCTCCACCTGTGTTTTTTACAAGTAAAAAATACTGTGCATGCAGAACACTACCCCAGTTCCAAAACTAGGAGCAGTTGGAAGGCAAGCAGTGGCATTAAGAATTTCAGCAGATACAGCAGTATTCCTAGGCTGCAAATTCTTGGGAGCACAGGACACACTCTATGATCATGTGGGGAGGCATTACTACAAGGATTGTTATATTGAAGGCTCTGTTGATTTCATATTTGGCAATGCTCTCTCTCTGTTTGAGGTTAGATTTACAACTGTAATCTTGAATAATTGCTGTTAAATAATCTTGGACTTTGTAACTATATCCTAATTTTAATTTAGGCCATGGCAACAGAGCCTAACCAATTTTGTCCCATATGATCAACAAATTTACTTAAATCGAATCTAATTTGTGTTTGGTACACAAATTAACAATGAGGTAGAATCATATATGACTCAAATTGCAATCAGCTAAGTGCATCAAAGTTTTAACCATGATAGAATATCAAAAGCAAAACATACTTCATTCAATTTTCTTGGCACAAAAAATCAGCTCTTACACATATGATTAACAATACTGACATTTCATCAAATAACTGGTGAGCACAGAATCTGAAAGCAGAGGATATCATGCCTACTTTTCAACGAATAAAACAACACTTTATCAAGGCTACATCAGAACACAAAACCATTTAAAATAATTTCACAAAATTCACAAAAAATAAAAATAAATTAGCATGTTGGCTATAAGTTATCATTGATTGAGCAGCCTTCCCATAAAATACAAGTGAATGAAGTGCATTTTATAATTAATTTGAGTACAGGGTTGAATACAATCACAGCCTTGCAATGAAAATCTTACCTTGCAAAGGATTCGGGTATCCTTGCAGCTCATTAGATTATGCAGCCAAACTATGGGTTGTCAAGAAATGTGTTCTGCAACATGGACCTTCCATCAAACAAATTATGAACACTTAAACAAGCATCCAAAAATCAACTTAGGAAGTTTATTAAAGCACTAGACACCTTCAAGAACAAAGAGTTGCATAAACATCAAATAGAAAACAAACTACATATGCTGGTAAACCATGAATCAGAGCAAAATCAAGATTCAACACCATTGAAACAATCAATCGTGCAAAATCAGAATACCCAGAATGAGATTATTTTTTAACCTTAAAATTCTGCTTCTGATGGTTATGTTAATCTTCAGAGCACAGAATACCCAGAATGGTATTTTTCTTTTTTTCAAATTACACATGCTACCCAGAATACCCTGAATACCCAGAAGAAATTAACATTGAATAATCACAAGAACAATGAAACAAAGTCGAGGAATGAATATGCAAGGATGAAATCAGTGCAGTGTACAGAATTTGTTCACATTCTTCTCAAACCAGAGGTGAAATCAGAGTTTATTCATGAACTTCTCCAAAATTGGGGGCTAGGGTTCATCATCATTTCAGCAGAGAGGGCCATAGCTAGCGATTAGCAAGGGCCATAGCTAGCGATTAGTTGACTCCATGAAACGAGCGTCAGAACGTGAGCATCGAGCAGTGCAAGGAAGAGAAATTCGATAGTGTGGTCCGTTTGTGTTCTTCCCATATGGCTTGTTACGTTTGGAAAAGAGAGGGGGGATAGCCCAACCCTGACCCTTAAAATTTTGGGAGTTTTTGGGTTAGGGACAGTCAAAGCCCTTTCCTTGTTGGGCTACTAAAAATTATAGCCCACACGAAGGGCTGAAGGGTTAGTCCCTTGGGCCACGGCCCTATTTAGCAGTTCTAGTCCTGTCTATGAAGAAGACCCTGTTCATTGGGCTCTGGATTTGCCTACCCCCTTGTTTTCCCCTGCATCATCTCCACAAGATTTTGAAGCTTCTTCTTCTTCTACTGAGCACACTGAGGAATAGATAATTCTTGAAGGTCCTGATTTGAACACAGAAGTGTCCAGTCTAACCCGTTGGGAGAAGAAGTTGTTGAGTCTACAAGCAGACAAGAAACTTCTGGGAAGCACTCTTCACAACCTCTGGCTCTAGTAGTTGTACATCCACATGACCACCCTCAACAATCTCAAGCTCTCAGTACCCTGCAAGGTCAACATTTTAGACATTATTCAGCTAAAAGGTCAAGACCTTCACTACCATCAAATCTTGAAGAAATAATAGGCAAAATAGTAGAGGAAAAGGTGAAAGTAGAGGTCAAGGAGCAGGTAAAGGAACAAGTTGCAGAATCCTTGGCTCCATCAAATGTTCTGATTAACCAGATGCTAAGAATCCTCCCTAGTTTCGACAAAGTCATAATCTTGTTGTTCAACCTCCTCCACCTCCTCCATATCAAGACCCTCCTCAACCACCTCCACCCTCATCTTAGTTTTCTTTTCTCTATTTAACTGACAATGATGGTCAACTCCTGTTTCCTTTTTGTCTGATGATATATATACAAAAGTCAGTTTTTAGATTATAAGTATCTGTTTGCATATTCATATTCGTTATTATCTTGTGTTGCCTTTGTTTAATATGCTCTGATACTATGATTGCTGCTTTTGATACATCTCTATGCTTTTATAGCTTTTGTCTTAAAGGTTCTTTTAGCTCTGATACTATGTCTTGAATATGACAGAGTCAATGCATAACTGATCTGATAAGATATATATGATATGTGTTGTTGCTTATCTGTTTTATCTATTTTATGTTTGAATGCTTTGTCTTAGGGGGAGCTCTGTAGCTCTCTTAGACTTTGCTCACTCAAATTTAATTAATTTTTGTCATCATCAAAAAAGGGGATATTGTTAGAACCAAAGTGTTTTTGGATTAAATAATCTCTTAAGTTTTGATGTTAACAAAAAGGTTAAATTTGTATGGCAAAGTATTGTCAAAGATCTAACTTGTTTATTCTAGATTACGGGACTGTTTGAATGATACTAGATAAAGAAAGTTGGAAAGAGTATCTTCGCTTTGCTAATGGAATCATATCGGATTCTATTTTTTATTGATCATCTAGACGAGTCTTCTCCTTTTGTAAATTTTCTAAGTCTGTTATGATATCACTAGACGAGGTCTTAAAAATTGGCTAATGTAATATTCTGAAGACGAGTATCTAAGTCTAAGAAAAGTTAAGTAGACGAGTCAATAAAATAATCTTCATAAAAACACCAAGTCCAAAGACTTGATATTAAACGAGTGGTCTCACTAAGCCCCACGTCAGTAAACGAGCTATTGAGTATAGCGAGTCCAATGACTTGGAGCTAGACAAGAGTCTATAGACGCAGTGTCAGTAAACAAGCCCGTCTTACTGATAAGTTAATTTTGCTTGTCCAAAGACCAGCACGTCAACTAGCTATTAAAAGTGAACCCGTCTAAGCTTAAACGTATTATTTCAAATGATTGAATATTTAATTCAAGAGAATATATGTCTCTTTCCCTTGCTGCTTCTTTGTTAATTCTTTGTTCCTTGAGAATAAGAACATAGTACCATTGAGAACATAAGCCTTTGTACTCTATCATCTACATTGCTGTAAAGTTCAAACCAATTATAAAGAATGAAAGTCAGAAAGCAACCTTCGGCACAACAGGGAAATGACAGCTCTGCTTTGAGCATTCCTCTGATAAACAAGAGCACTTCTCCATGAAGCATATCAAGTTGTCAGTCTTAACAAATCCTAGCATTTAATGCTATGTCTAAACGGATACAATTTGAAGATCGTTGAAGAAGTTCAAGGAAGCCAAGCACTTATTCTATAAATACTGGAAGAACCTCAGGAGAAAATATACAAGCTGTAACACCCTTTTTTCGCTAAGTGCTTTCCTCAAGCTTGTTTTGTTAAGTTTTTTGGTTGGTTAAGGGCTTAGTGGGATTTTTGGCTCAAAAGTCCGTTTCTGGTGGTTGAGCACGCCTGTGCTCAATAGCCAGCACGCCCGTGTTTAAAGTCTGAAGCGTGTTTCAGATTTTAAGTTGAGCACGCCCGTGCTCAATGGTGAGCACGCCCGTGCTCAATGTGCAGACCGCGTCTCGCTGATGCTAAGTCCAGCGCGACCGTGCTCATGAGGAATGTGACACCCGGGTGCTGATAAGAGCGGGGAGCGGTCGCCGGTGCAAAGAGAGCACGGACAAGGAGTGGCTCCAGGCAGGCTTATAGGTGGAGGGGCACGTGAATGAACCGATAACACACCAAAATGAGAGGGATCCTGAGACTGTGTAGGTATCGGACTATACAGTTGAGGAAGGCTTATATGAATTGATTGGTACTACCTATACCAATAATATACATCTTCTTTTTGGGAGCCCATCACTTAAGAACTCCATAGTTAAGCATGCTTGGCTTGGAGCAATTCTGGGATGGGTGACCTCCTGGGAAGTTTTCCCAGGAAGTGTGTGAGTGAGGAAAAAGCACGTTGAAAAGACCCGTGTTGGTCTGTGGGGTCAATCGTCAATCCATAGAGCAGTCAGGGATGTTACAAGGAGCACGACCGTGCTCGAGTGCAGCCTATTTATAAAAGGCACGGGAATCGAGGGTTACGTTTTAACCCTACTTTCTGACGTCAGCCGTCACCTAGTGTGGTCAGAGCAGTCTTCTTCCCTGTTTCCACTAAACTCAACCAGTTCTTAGAGTTTTGGAGAGCTTTGCTTGTCAGTACACTGCAAGGTCAACATTTTCTGCATGATTCAGCTGAAAGCTCAAGACCTTCATTGCCATCAAACCTTGAAGAAATAATAGGCAGAATAGTAGAGGAGAAGGTGAAAGTAGAGGTCAAGGAGCAGGTAAAGGAACAAATTGCAGAATCCTTGGCTCCAACAAATGTTCTGATTAACCAGATGCTAAGCATCCTTACCAGTTTTCAACAAAGTCATAATCTTATTGTTCAACCTCCTCCACCTCCTCCATATCAAGACCCTCCTCAACCACCTCCACCCTCTTCTTAGTTTTCTTTTCTCTATTTAACTGACAATGATGGTCCACTCATGTTTCCTTTTTGTCTGATGACAAAAAAGGGGGAGAAAGGAGGATTGAGAATTAAATTTACAAAGATATATATACAAAATTCGGTTTTTGGATTATAAGTATATGTTTGCATATGAATATTCTTATATTATCTTGTGTTGCATACCTCTGTTTAATATGCTCTGATACTATGATTGCTGCTTTTGATACATCTCTATGCTTTTATAGCTTTTGTCTTAAAGGTTCTTTTAGCTCTGATACTATATCTTGAATATGATTGAATCAATGCATAACTGATTTGATAAGATATATGTGATATGTGTTGTTGCTTATCTATTTTATCTATTTTAAGTTTGAATGCTTTGTCTTAGGGGGAGCTCTGTAGCTCTCTTAGACTTTGCTCACTCAAATTTAATTAATTTTTGTCATCATCAAAAAGGGGGAGATTGTTAGAAGCAAAGTGTTTTTGGATTAAATAATCTATTAAGTTTTGATGTTAACAAAAAGGTTAAATTTGTATGGCAAAGTATTGTCAAAAATCTAACCTGTTTATTCTAGATTACGGGACTGTTTGAATGATACTAGATAAAGAAAGTTGGAAAGAGTATCTTTATTTTGCTAATGGAATCATATCGGATTCTATTTTTTATTGATCATCTAGACGAATCTTCTCCTTTTGTAAATTTTCTAAGTCTGTTATGATATCACTAGATGAGGTCTTAAAAATTGGCTAATGTAATATTCTGAAGATGAGTATCCAAGTCTAAGAAAAGTTAAGTAGACGAGTCAATAAAATAATCTTCAGAAAAACACCAAGTCCAAAGACTAGATATTAAACGAGTGGTCTCACTAAGCGCCACGTCAGTAAACGAGCTATTGAGTATAGTGAGTCCAATGACTTGGAGCTAGACAAGAGTCTATACACGCACTGTCAGTAGACGAGCCCGTCTTACTGATAAGTTAATTTTGCTTGTCCAAAGACCAGCGCGTCAACTAGCTTTTAAAAGTGAACCCGTCTAAGCTTAAACGTATTTATTTCAAATGATTGAATATTTAATTCAAGAGAATATATGTCGCTGATGCTAATTCCAACACGAGCGTGCTCAGGAGGAGCACGACTGCGATTGAGTGCAGCCTATTTATAGAAGGCATAGGAACCGAGGGTTACGTTTTAACCCTACTTTCTGACGTCAGCCGTCACCTAGTGCGGCCGGAGCAGTCTTCTTGCCTATTTCCTCCAAACTCAACCAGTTCTTAGAGTTTTGGAGACCTTTGGGAGACCTTTGCTTGTCAGTATCAACCGGTATTGGTAATGGTAATGTTCCTTTTCTGTTTCCTTTCTTTTGTGAATCGGAAACTGATTAGTTAATGATTTTGGTTAACCAAGGAGTACAATCGGACTAAATCGCTCATGGGGACGTGATCAATTACTGTTAGGAGCTAACGTTTGGAACCTTCAATCCAGGTATGGGGAGAATGGTACTGTAATTAGCCATTAGACAGTGGGGGTAGTGTAAGGTAAAGGGGTTCCCATGACCCCGGTTTGTATGTAAGATTGTACGAATAATATGTTGGTTTGATTCGTTATCATCTGATAACATGTCTTGACTGTTAATATATTGTTTTACATGCCTATGTTCATAATATGTCCCTTATGTTTATGTTGTTGTTGTTAAAATGAACATGATGCTATGTTGATGATTATTGGCATGATGATGTTGGATGATTGGTTGAGATGATGATGTTGTTGTTTCGAGTTTCAAAGTTAAGATATTAACTGGTAAAATAGGTTTAAAAACATGATAAGTTTAATGGATAAAAGATCCTAAAATTGGTTAAGAGTTAGGTGTTAGTTTCTGCCCAGAACAGTGAAGTCAAGCATTAAGCACGGCCGTGCTGAACAGGGAGCACGCTCGTGCTCCCAGTTTGAATTCTGGAAAATGGTCGCTCATTCAGTACGGTTGTGCAGCAGAGGAGCACGCCCGTGCAGCTGAGCACGACGGTGCTCAAAAGGAAGCACGACCGTGCTCCACTTAAGTTGCAGGACGCTCGTGCTGGGGTTAAGCACGACCGTGCTCACCCCTCTGGACAGAATATGAAATTAAGGATTTAAACATGGGTTTTTAACCCCAATCTCCCCCAACGATGATGATGACATAGTTAATCAATGATGAAGGTTGGATCACTTAATTAAAGATATATATAAAGGTTTAAGTGTTGCGGTAGATTCCGCTAAAGTCTTCGATTGTTTCAGTCGAAGCAAAGGATGTGGCGGTTGCTCATTGTTTTTTGTATGCTGCATGCATCATTTGAGATGTTGTTGTTGGTGGATGTTCGACATAGGGGAGGTCGTCCTAGAGTATGGCGATCTGGCCATCCACGGTAGGTTACCCAAGGTTTGGTAACCGTGCGCCCACGTGACCAGGCATTCGTTGGTTTGATGTGTTGGCTATCCAAGGAGTAGATTCTCAATGTGGATATTTAACTCTGAAGTCGTTCATCCCGAGTTAGTGTGGATCCACATGCTTGTTGAGTAGTGGAGTAGTGTTGCATTGCACTGCATAGCATACTTGGTTGATATGATGCTGATTGGATGTTGATATATATCTATGTTGATGTATGTTATGATGATGCTATGTTGTATATTTTACCTTGCTTCTTATCTCCATGCCACATATGTTTACATGATTCTTATTCCCCTCTTTCTATTTGTTTGTTTGGCCTGATTGGCATCTTGCAGAGGATGACGAGCAGCCCGAAGAGGAGTGACTCAGAGGAGCCACCACTTATAGTTACGGGCTTTCTTGTTAGTTAGTTGTCCAGTTGTATCCGAGGATATTTTCCGGAATGGTTGTACCGGCTCTGAATTGTGACATCGGGGTTGGGTGTTTATGTTTATGTTATCTTGATATGTTTTATTTGCTTAAAACTTGTTTTATTTTCCGCGTTTTGAGAACTCGTTCATGTGGGACCTTTCTACCCATGGACAAATGTTTTATTTCATCCCGTAAATGCATGTTTTGTTTTATATCTTTATCTTTAAATTGCTTTGTATCATGCGGGGTAGCAGGGTGTCACATTTAGTGGTATCAGAGCAGGTCTTTCCTATCAGGCTGTGGTATGAGTCTGTTGTGAGTCTGTTGTGTGCTCTTGTTTGGATTGTCTATACTTGTTATAGACAATGATGCTTTAAGTTAGTTGCCTGTAGCTTTTACCTGCTTAAGTTTCTATATTAAGAGTTGCGTTGGACGTGTACAGGAACTCATGGCAGATAGAGGACGTAACGATCAGGTAATTACGGATGCATTGGCACTCCTTGCCAATGCTATCGGTCAGGTTAACAACCCCAACAACAATGGTGGGCCAGCTGAGTTTCAAGGATTGGATAGGTTCCAGAGGAACAACCCTCCGTCATTCAAGGGAACGTATAATTCGGAAGGAGCTTTGCTGTGGTTGAGGGAAACCGAGATCAGATCTTCAGAGCTATGGATTGTAATGATCACCAGAAGCTCATCTTTGCTACCTTCACGTTGATTGAGGAGGTTGAGCATTGGTGGGACAACTGCAGGAAGGGGATGCATGCTGAGGGCACAACGGTTACATGGGCTGTGTTCAGGCAGAGGTTTCTGGAGAAGTACTTTCCAGCGGATATCAAGGACAAGAAAGAGATGGAGTTCTTGTCCTTGCGGCAGGGTTCGTTGTCAGTTGGCGAGTATGCAGCCAAGTTTGAGGAGCTGGCGAGGTACTACACTCCTTATCAGCATGAGACAGATGACCGCTCCAAGTGCGTCAAGTTTGAAGCTGGACTCCGACCGGAGATCAAGCAGGCGATCAGCTACCAGGAGATCAGAGTCTTCCCGATTCTGGTCAACAAATGCCGGATTTATGAGGATGCTAGTCAGTTCAGAGTCGCCAAGGGGTCAGATAGTCAGAGTGGCAAGAAGACTGATCAGAGAGACAAGGGTAAGTAGCGGTATGCTCCGACCGCAAGGACTTCAAGCAGAGTGGCAAGAAGCCACAGTTTCAGCAGGATAGATTCAGAGGTGGGTTCTCTGATGCCCTCAGGGCTATGAGGTGTGGTAAGTGCGGAGCACAGGATCATTACTCATCCCAGTGCAAGGAGTCAGTTGTGATTTGCTTTAGGTGTGGCAAGTCAGGTCATATCAGCAGCGAGTGTGAAGGAGCCAAGGTCGAGCCTCCCAGTGCTAGCAAGAATCAGAAGTCCCAGGCCAACAGACTGAAGACCACTGGAAGAGTCTTTACTCTTAGTGGAGTCGAAGCCTGAGTCTGATGACCTGATCCAAGGTACATGTTTTATTGATGGAACTCAATTAACTGTATTATATGATTCGGGTGCTACTCACTCGTTTATATAGCATGATAGGGTCAAAAGTCTTAAATTACCTCTTACCTTTCTCGAGTTTGATTTGCTTGTGTCTACACCTACAAATAAACCTGTTTCCACATCTTAGGCATGCAAGAACTGTCATATAGTCATAAATGATAAAACCTTTGTTGCTGATCTTGTATGCTTAACTCTACAAGACCTTGATATTATTCTTGGCATGGACTGGTTATCTTCCAACCATGTCCTTCTGAACTGTTTTGATAAAACCCTGATTTTTGGAACTCCAACGGAGTCTAAGAATCCGGACCTTCTCTATGCCAGCCAAGTTCAAGCTTCGATGAAAGACGAAGCCCAAGTGTACATGATGATAGCTTCTCTGGGAGTATAGAGCAGCCCTCCTGATGTCGCCAGCTTCCCCGTTGTGCGGGACTTTCCTGAAGTGTTCCCGGGGGATGTATATAACTTACCCCCAGAAAGAGATGTAGAGTTCACCATAGACTTAGTGCCTGGCACCGAGCCAATCTCCATAGCACCCTATAGAATGTCTCCTCTAGAGCTAGCTAAGTTGAAATAGCAGTTGGAGGACCTGATGAAGAAGCAGTTCATTAGGCCCAGTGTATCTCCGTGGGGAGCACCTGTGTTGTTGGTGAAGAAGAAAGATGGTAGTATGAGGTTGTGTGTCGACTATCCGCAGCTCAACAAGGTGACCATAAAGAATCGGTATCCCATCCCTAGGATTGGTGATCTCATGGACCAGTTGATGGGCGCTTGCGTCTTTTCTAAGATAGATTTGAGGTCAAGGTACCATCAGATTCGGGTTAAGTCTGAGGATATCTCGAAGATAGCGTTTAGAAACCGATATGGTCACTATGAGTACTTGGTTATGCCCTTTGGTGTGACCAATGCTCCTGCGGTCTTCTTGGATTACATGAACAAGACCTTTCACCCTTACTTGGATAAGTTTGTGGTGGTATTTATAGATGACATCTTAGTGTACTCCAAGAGCAAGGAGGAACATGAGGAACACATGAGGGTTGTCTTGCAGACCCTTAAGGAAAAGCAGTTGTATGCCAAGTTGTCCAAGTGTGAGTTCTGGTTAGAGGAAGTCAGCTTCTTAGGACATGTCATCTCTAGGGGTGGCATAGCAGTGGACCCAGCTAAGGTGGAGACGATGCTCCAGTGGGAAGCGCTGAAGTCATTGACCGAGATTAGGAATTTCTTGGGGTTTGCCGGGTATTATAGGCGGTTCATAGAAGGTTTCTCTAAGATAGCTTTACCCTTAACCCGTCTCACCAAGAAGGGATAGTTTTTTTGTGTGGGACTCTAAATGTGAAGAGAGTTTTCATACCCTTAAGGATAGGTTGACATCAGCACCAGTGTTAGTTTTGTCAGATCCTAGTGAACCCTTCATGGTTTACTGCAATGCTTCTAAGCAAGTGTTAGGTGATGTGACGATGCAGAATGGTAAGGTAGTTGCTTATGCTTCTAGGCAGTTGAAAACTCATGAGAAGAACTACCCTACCCATGACCTAGAGCTAGGAGCTATGGTATTTGCCTTAAAGATCTGGAGGTATTACCTGTATGGAGCGAGGTTCGAGGTTTTTAGTGATCACAAGAGTTTGAGGTATCTCTTTGATCAAAAGGAGCTGAATATAAGGCAGGGTAGGTGGATGGAGTTCTTAAAGGATTATGACATCGAGCTGACCTATCACCCAGGAAAGGCCAATGTGGTGGCCGATGCCTTGAGTAGGAAATTAAAACCTTACATGTCTCCACTTTGATGGTTAGGGAGATGGATCTAATTGAGGAGTTTAGAGACCTTAGTCTAGCTTGTGAGTTTAACCCTAAGAGTATTAGACTTGGTACCTTGAAGCTTACCAACAGCTTGATGGATCAGATTAGAGAGGGTCAGAAGTTAGAAAAGTTTCTCGTAGACCAGTGAGAATTGCTAGCTCAGGGAAGAGACCTTAGTTTCAAGGATGGAAGTGATGGGGTCTTGAGGTTTAAGGATAGAGTGTGCATACCAGATGTTCCTGAGCTTAGGAAGTTGATCTTTGAGGAAGGACATAGGAGTGGGTTGAGTGTGCACCCAGGTGCCACCAAGATGTATCAGGACCTTAAGAGGATGTTTTGGTGGCCTGGGATGAAAAAGAATGTGGTTGAGTTTGTGTATGCATGCCTAGTTTGTCAGAAGGCCAAGATAGAACACCAAAACCCTTCAGGTAAGTTGCAACCTTTGAGTGTCCCACAGTGGAAATGGGATAATATCTCCATGGATTTTGTTTCTGGACTCCCTAGGACTCCAGCTGGTTTTGAGGCTATATCGGTTGTTGTGGATAGATTGACTAAGTCTGCCCATTTCATCCCTATGAACATGGAGTTTCCTTTAGAGAAGTTAGTCAAGCTGTACATCAAAGAGATAGTTAGGTTTCATGGTGTACCCTCTAGCATAGAATCAGATAGGGACCCGAGGTTTACCTCCAGGTTTTGGGAGAGTTTGCAGAATGCTTTAGGGACAAAGCTTAGGCTTAGTTCAGTTTACCACCCATAGACTAATGGGCAGTCTGAACGGACCATCCAGTCCTTAGAGGACTTGTTGAGGTCTTGTGTGTTAGAACAGTCTGGTAGTTGGGACAAGTTTTTGCCCCTGATAGAGTTCACCTATAACAATAGTTTCCATTCCAGCATTGAGATGGCACCTTATGAACCTCTCTATGGGAGGAGATGTAGGACACATTTGTTTTGGAGTGAACCTAGTGATAGTGTGGTGCTAGGGCCAGAAATAGTCCAGGAAACAACAGAAAAGATCAGGATGGTTCAGGAAAAGATGAGAGTGGCACAGAGTAGGCAAAAGAGCTACCATGACAAAAGGAGGAAGGCGCTCGAATTCCAGGAAGGCGGTCATGTATTCTTGAGAGTTACTCCAACGACTGGGGTTGGGAGAGTGATGAAGGTGAAGAAACTTACTCCGAGGTTCATTGGTCCTTACCAGATCCTCAAAAGAGTCGGCGAAGTTGCCTACCAAATAGCCTTACCCCCATTCTTGTCAAACCTCCATAATGTTTTTCGCGTGTCTCAACTCAGGAAGTATATCTATGACCCTAGTAATGTGATAGTACCCGATGCAATACAGTTGAAAGTGAACTTGACGTTTAAGGTGTTACCCCTTCGAGTCGAGGATAGGCGGGTGAAGCAGCTAAGAGGCAAGGAGATTCCTTTGGTCAAAGTGGTTTGGAGTGGGTCAACTGAGGAAAGTGCTACCTGGGAGCTGGGAGGCAAGATGATAGAAGCGTACCCGCACCTTTTCGTTTGAGGTACGTAGAAATTTCGAGGACGAAATTTTTATAAGGGGGTGGAATTGTAACACCCTGCTTTTCGCTAAGTGCTTTCCTCAAGCTTGTTTTGTTAAGTTTGTTTGGTTGGTTAAGGGCTTAGTGGGATTTTTGACTCAAAAGTCCCTTTCTGGTGGTTGAGCACACCCGTGCTCAATAGCCAGCACGCCCGTGTTTAAAGTCTGAAGCGTGTTTCAGATTTTAAGTTGAGCATGCCGGTGCTCAATGTGCGGACCACGTCTCGCTGACGCAAAGTCCAGCACGACCGTGCTCAGGAGGAGCACGACCGTGCTCGAGTGCAGTCTATTTATAGAAGGCATGGGAACCGAGGGTTATGTTTTAACCCTACTTTCTGACGTCAGTCGTCACCTAGTACGGCCATAGCAGTCTTCTTTCCTATTTCCACCAAACTCAACTAGTTCTTAGAGTTTTGTAAACCTTTGGGAGACCTTTGCTTGTCAGTATCAACCGGTATTGGTAATGGTAACGTTCCTTTTCTGTTTCCTTTCTTTTGTGAATTGGAAACTGATTAGTTTATGTTTTTGGTTAACCAAGGTGTAGAATCCGACTGAACTGCTCGTGGGGACGTGACCAGTTTCTGTTAGGAGCTAACGTTTGGAACCTTCAATCCAGGTATGGGGAGAAGGGTAGTGTAATCATTAGGCAGTGCGGGTAGTGTAAGGTAAAGAAGTTCCCATGACCCCGATTTGTATGTAAGATTGTACAAATAATATGTTGGTTTGATTCGTTATGATCTGATAACATGTCTTGACTGTTAATATGTTGTTTTACATGCCTATGTTCATAATATGTCCCTTATGTTTATGTTGTTGTTGTTAAAATGAACATGATGCTATGTTGATGATTATTAGCATGATGATGTTGGATGATTGGTTGAAATGATGATGTTGCTGTTTCGAGTTTCAAAGTTAAGATATTAACTAGAAAAATAGGTTTAAAAACGTGATAAGTTTAATGGATAAAAGATCCTCAAAATTGGTTAACACTTAGGTGTTAGTTTCTGCCCAGAACAGTGCAGTCATGCATTAACCACGGTCGTGATGAACAGGGAGCACGCCCGTGCTCCCAGTTTGAATTTTGGAAAATGGCCGTGCATTCAGCACGGCCGTGCAGCAGAAGAGCATGCCCGTGCAGCTGAGCATGACCGTGCTCAAAAGGAAGCACGACCGTGCTCCACTTAAGTGGCAGTACGCTCGTGCTGGGGTTAAGAACGACCGTGCTCACCCCTCTGGACAGAATTTGAAATTAAGGACTTAAACAGGGGGTTTTAACCCCAATCTCCCCCCAACGATGATGGTGACATGGTTAATCAATGATGAAGGTTGGATCACTTAATTAAAGATCAATTGATATGGTTAAGTCGGTAACCGTTGGCACGTTGATGAGTTGTACCTTGGTGCTTTTGGCCAAGGGAACCTTGACCCCGCGGTTTGGGTCTAAGGTGCTGTTGATGTTGTACCTTGGTAGCTGAGAGTTTACTCCAAGGGGCCTTGACCGGGTTGGGTCTAAAGTGTTGCGGTTGATTCCGCTAAAGGTTTAAGTGTTGCGGTAGATTCCGCTGCAGTCGATTCCACTGAAGTCTTCGGTTGATTCCGTCGAAGCAAAGTGAGACACCCCGTTGTGCCTCGTTGTTTTATTAGATTAAAACCTCATTAATTAATTTCTTAATTGTGCTCTTAACGTTATACGTGTATTCTGAATCACGTGAAAATTAAAACTTAACTTATAAACACATAGCGGAAGAAAATTCAAAGCAACACACCATACCATATGTTTATGCATCAGAGTATTTAAAACACTGTCTAGGGTATCCCGGCAATAGGATCTCTTACAGGTACATACTTAAACAAACTATCATAAGCGGAAAATAAAACGTCTTATAAGACTCACTGGCCCTAGACACTAAACTACCTTGTCGAAATCCACAACTCGTCTTCTCGCATCCGGTTCATACGGAGTTCCATCCAACTCCTCAGCAATAGGCTCCTCCATCGGGTCTTTTCATGGAATAAGATAAACATATACAAAATACAGAAATAGGGAGATAAGAAACAATTCTATCATCAAAGGTGGAAAGGAATACATAGCACATAATATAATAACAGTCAAAGACACATATCACACATAACTAGCAATCATCCTCAAATTATGATATCATCCTCTACCCTTACTCTAATGCAATCTAAACCTTTATGCTGACTTGACCTTCTCTAATCCTGTCACCATCCCTCATCTGATTAGGGTTATCGGTCAATCGTCCAAGCAAAGTGTCCATATACATTTGCATCAGTGCACACCCTCATTCCCGTTAGGATGCTCACTCAAAGAATGATACTATTCCCCCATTCCCGTTAGGGAATAGCTGCACCATACAAAAGTATCCATCCACACACCTCTATACACACCTGCCTTAACCTCTGATCACTATCTCAACACTTATATCAAGTTATCTCACGTCATTGATCTCATCGTAATAAAATATCATTTGATTAGGTTAGGCACATCTAAATCTCAATCATTCTCTCACCCACGATAACATCTCCCAAACAATATATATCTTTACTTAAAAGATAACTAAGCATAGTAATAAACCAGGAAGATCATGCATAACACAGACAATCATAAATATTCAAATACGACAAAATATCACATAAGCAATTCAATAATAATAATAAATTCAATCAACCTCAGATAAGATAAAATCATCCTAACGTCGATAAACCTACAATCCCCAAATCATCATTGATTTTTCATAAAAGCATTCAACGTGATTTTGGTCTTGTCGATTACTCGACCTCTAGTAGGGTTTAGGTCGCCCTACACCATTATTATAAATTATATACTACTTATCCATTCCGACGATGGAATGATTCTTTCCCCCACCTGATTGACGTGCGCACTTTCTCGTACAAGCTCTCAGCACGTTGTCCAACAACATCCACAAATCTGCCACCATCCATCCTTACACATCCATCATTCCGCTTTCCGTTCTGGTTACACGTACGAGTATCACAATTCGCCGGAAACATCAAATACCAACCGAATCAACAATAGGGTTTCAAATAAATTAATTTATTTGAATCAAGAGACAAAATTGATGGAAAAACTTACGAGAACAACAGTTGGACTTAGGAAAATCAAATTCAAATTAAGCTCAAGAATCCTAGGGAAAAGCTACCAAAACAGAGCTACTGTTCGAGCTTCATTCCTCTGGCCACAAAGCTTTATTTAGAAAACTGAATGGTGACAATGAAGAAATATCCTTCCTAAACCTTCTCACAAAGTTTCAGCCCGATCAATGGTTAACGAATCTCAGATTGCAATTCTATTGTGACAGGTTTGGTGGTACCCGGGTTGAGTTTCCCACCTCCTAGGCCCACTATCCGAGGTCAATATCTCATTCTATGGAGGTTTGTGCCCAATCTAGACCGTTGGATATGAAGAACCACAAGGATTGAACCTGCTTTTAAAATTTGAGGAAGATCCAACGGTTGAAGAGTGTTTGTCTACTATCTCACTACGACTGCTCCAGTTGTTGTTCAAAGCTTCCAACAATGACTTTCTTGTAACAATTGATGATTCTCTCTCAATTCTTCTCCTTTGCTCCGAAATAGGGGATGATAAAGAAAGTTAAGGTGATGAGGAAGATAACTAAGATCATAGAAGTGAGGGTTTACCTCTAGATAATGAAATAAAGTGAAAGAATGATCAAGTTGTGCAAGAACAACAATAGAGTTTTAGGATTTTCTTTTGTGTTTTCTTGGTGAAAGATGAAGAGAAAATGGTGAAGTGTGGGGAGAGGAGCAGCCTTGGGTTCATGGGTATAAATAGGAGTAGCTTTAGGCCATGTTTGGATCAATTGGAAACAAATAATAGGTTTTTGGAATATAATAATATATAATAGTTAACTATGGTTAATAATTAACTTAACTAGGGTTACTTTGCTAACCATGGTTAATATTTTTGTGGCTCACAATTAAAGGAGGGTGTGGCTACTTCTTGTCCACACAAATTAACCTTGGTTCCTTAACCATGGTTAAGATTTAACTCAACGTCGGTTAGGTTAAGCTTAGGGGTATTTTGGTCATTTCACTTGAAAAATCAAGATTACTAGCATTTAATGCTTGACTCCTTGTCCTCTCTGCTACATTAATTTCTTCTAATACCTCAACTCCATAATCGACTCCGTAGTTTACCCGACTTATCCCCCGACTTAGGTTTTACGCGTTTTCTTAAGGATTACGCCTGAATAAAATAATATTATTTCATTCCTAACGAATTTTTCAGAAATGCAGAAAATCGTTGGGAGCAAAATATAAATCATTTTTGTTTCGTTCCCGAGTCAAAATTAGGGTTTCTGCTCAGTAAAATCTTATTGTTAGTTAAAACGCAGACCGGGTTCCACCTAAATTTTCAACCCAAATTTTCACCGTAACCTTCTACCGTAAGAGAGACTATGAGTATGATTTTATTTTATTTACAATCATCTTCTTGATCTCAGATTAAAATATAAATAATTATATTTTAACTGGTTAAACAGCGTAATTAAAAATCCGGCTGTTACACAAAGGAGGCGGCAATTGCTCGTTGTTTGGTGTATGTTGCATGCATCATTGGAGATGTTGTTGTTGTTGGTGGATGTTCGACATAGGGGAAGTCGTCCTAGAGTACGGCGATCTGGCCATCCACGGTAGGTTACCCAAGGTTTGGTAACCGTGCGCCCCTGTGACGAGGCATTCGTTGGTTTGATGTGTTGGCTATTCAAGGAGTATATTCTCCGATGTTGAGTAGATTCTCAATGTGGATATTTAACTCCGAAATTGTTCATCCTGAGTTAGTGTGGATCCACATGCATGTTGGAGTAGTGGAGTAATGTTGCATTGCACTGCATAGCATACTTGGTTGATATGATGTTGATTGGATGTTGATATATATATATATATATATGATGATGCTATGCTGTATGTTTTACCTTGCTTCCTATCTCCATGCCGTATATGTTTACATGATTCTTACTCCCATCTTTCTGTTTGTTTGTTTGACCTGATTGGCATCTTGCAGAGGAGTGACTCTGAGGAGCCACCACTCATAGTTAGGGCCTTTCTTGTTAGTTAGTTGTCCAGTTGTATCTGAGGATATTTTCCGGAACGGTTGTACTAGCTCTGAATTGTGACATCGGGGTTGGGTGTTTATGTTTATGTTCTCTTGATATGTTATATTTGTTTAAAACTTGTTTTATTTTCCGCTTTTTGAGAACTCGTTCATGTGGGACCTTTCTACCCATGGACAAATGTTTTATTTCATCCAGTAAATGCATGTTTTGTTTTATATCTTTATCTTTAAATTGCTTTATAACATGCGGGGTAGCAGGGTGTCACACAAGCTCCGATATCAAAATGCAAAAACTCTTCTAAAATTATTAAACAAGTTTACTTGTAAACCTTACTGATCTTAAACTTTCATATTTTCACACATAGTGAGTTCTTAGATCAAATTTGTTAATCTCTTTGTTAAAGTTAGAGCCTGAAGAGGTTTGGTAGAGAAAGAATATTTGTAACCTGAAGAGGTGTTGAATACTTGTAATCTATTTTGGAGAATAGTGGAGGAAAAACCTTCAGGTAGAAAGGACTAGACGTAGCTCTTGGTTGGAAGAGAGTGAACCAAGATAAAACATTCGTGTGAATCTTTTAACCCTTATCTTTTACAGTTTTTGGTTATACTAACTGTGAGGTTTTGGATCTGAGTTTGTTAACTCTTTAAAAAGGTTTTCCTGTTTGTATGTTGCTTTTATTGTTTTGTTTGTAAAAGGTTTGAGAAAAAGGTTTTTTCGAAAAACTAACAATCTTGTTTTTCCTTATGACAACTTCAGGGTGTGGGTGGCAAGAGGGGCAGAGTTGCTCATGGTGGTGGGGTTGTGATGAAGGAGGTGGAGGTGGCAGATGAGGTGGCGGTGGGGAGGGGCCTATTGGAGGGAGTTGGGAAAAGAAATAATCTAATATAGAGAGTATTAAATATAATCATGAGGACTAGAAGAAATCACCGGTAAATAATGATGTCTCACAGTAAGAGACTTGTTTGTGTCTCTCACCGTAGAATTAGCCTCAATCAATACAAGCATACTTCCCTCCATTTCTTTTCTTTCAACTGCATTATTTGTTACTCTTTCATCTTTTTATTTCCCAGGTTTTTATATCAAATCTATGCTTGTTATTATTTTTTGCCTATATATTTAGTTCCAAAATCTTACCATTTGCTAGTCAACTATATTCAATTTTTTGTGCTGCTTTCCATCTAGGAATTTCCTTTAGTTACCCTGCAAATTAAACTGGATGTCCAGGAGCATAATTTATTCTTTAACATTAGTCATTTGATTATTGTAAAATCAATAATTTGCAAGTTAGGTAAGTCGCTAGACTAATTACTCAAATAAAACTCTTAAACAGTATCTTGCTTTCTCACTTTGGTCTTTGGAGACAATAACTTGTTCTATTTGACTTGCAAGATAATTTTACATATCCTCGAACTTGCCTTTTTTTTTCCTGGTCCCTGCTTAAAAAAAATTAAAAAGCCACTCATCCAGTATAATCGACCCTTAACTACAACTCTTTCCGAGTCAGGGTAGTTCTGAAAAAAAAACTTTTTGTATACACCTGAAATAAGACATCCATATAGACATTGTAAACTAATACCTAGTGTAAATAATTTTCAAGATATCTCATATTTCAAGATGAAATAGACATTATATGTAAATATGAGCGCGAGTGTTGGCCGTATAGCCTAGGAATCAATTTTAATGTGTATACAAATAATTAAATTATTATTATGAACTCAATACCGTCATGGGCGGAGCCAAAAAATATGAGGAGGGTCAAAATTAAATATACATAATATAAAATAATAAATAAATAAATTAACTAACATAAAAATAAAATATATGAAACAAATTTGATATATAATCAACAATTTAATATAGGGTCTTGTTAACAAATATCATGAGGACATTGATTAAAGATTCCAATCAAAACAAGTTTTCATTGAGAAACTAAAGATAACACTTGTCAAAATATTGAATGTATCATTTATCAATAAAAAATTTCTTTTATTGATTCATTAACCAATGTTCTTAAGACACTGATTGACATTCTTCTTTAATATAATATAAATTTGATATAATTTACTAAAAAATAATAATAATTTAACATAAAATTCACCAAACTGTTCAAAAAAAGTTGATATAACATGAATTTCTTTTAGATTGAGAGTATCAGCAAGAATTTGGTCTGTATGTATGTGACACAAAAAGATATCAAAATGTGGGGGAGGCCATGGCCTATATAGACCTCCCCCTCCCTCCGCCCCTGATTATACCGTTTCATAGCACAAAACAAAATCATATGCATTCAACATTTCTAATAATGGCTCATCCACAGAAACAACAAATTCTTATTCAACAAAATATGAGGAAAAAATGCATCGCTATTAAGTTGGAAACAGGAAGCACATTATTCACTCCTTGCACTTTCAGAAAAGCTTAATACGATCATCATATAAGTTACATATTAATAAACTCCGTATACTGTTACATCTGAATATTTATGCAAGTAAAAAAAAAAGGGTGGGAATTAAGGATCCTGTATTTCAGATGGTTTGGGAACTTCCCTGAGCTGGACCGAGTTTTCAAAACAGTGATAGAAACCATAATGAGGGAATCTCTCATACCAAGTATCTTGCATTTCGTGTGTGTCCCAGTGTTCTCCACTGCTGCTCTTCCCGTACTTGTGAACCCATCCAGAACCATTGTGTTGCTCACCCCATGTTCGGTTCCATCGTTCTCCATGCTTTCCTTCCCACCAGGTCTCCCCTTGCTTGACACCATGACCATTTAGATCAAAATTTTCATCCCATTTGTCACCCCATTTTTCCCATCCACCATCGCCCGAGCGCTCCGCCCATTTGTCGGTGTATTTTATGCTTCCACCATACCCATCGTATGTTTCACCCCACCTACCAAAGGAAAAGCAGCATGCTTAATCCAAGAGGGAAAAAATGGAACATAAAGATGGAAACATACCACCAAGGGGAAAAGAACAAGCTGTCACTCTTTCTTGTTGCTTAAGATAAGTTAAAAGTTTCCTTCACTCACAATTTCTTTGTAGGAAAGACCTTTGCATTCATCAAAATCTTAGAGCAGGTTTAGGGTAGAGGGTAAGTTTGGAACAAGTCAAATGAAAAGGATGTAAAGTAGGGAACCATAATTCTGTATAAAGCAAAGAATGGAGGCTGCTCATACTACAGCCCTTCACCAATGTATCATATTATCATCCCACACTACTTTTGTACACTTGACTAATGATGTATAAATCTACAGTTAATCATGTGTATTTGATGGTTAATGGGGTAACGATTAATCACGAAAGTACCCATTAAACAATCCATTAACCATTCAATACATGTGATTAACCACGACTTATGCATCATAATCATTAACCCGGTGTAAAGGTATAGAGCCACATATTTAGATAATACATGTACAACATTTTTATTTACTCTGATGACTTCATACATTAGAACTAGCAGACACTATGACTATGATGAATATATATTCCCTCGAATACATATAAATATGGTGCAGACTATAATATTTTTGTTTTGATAGCAAGAAAAATATAAATTGAGTTCAAAATCATTCAGTCTATTTCATAATGTTAGAAAGACCATTGAACATTTGAATGAATGAGGACTAAACACTTTGAGAAGAAGATATCCTGATCAAAGAAAAAATCAGAAGATGATTAGAGATCAAATTGTAATCTAGTTCTAAATTGTTACCTTTCATGCCAAACATGAGCATGCCCAGCTTCAAGGGGTGTGTTTGGGTCAATGCTGCACCACTTGTGAGCCCATTTCTCTGCTTGACCCGAGGCATTATAGTGTTCCCACCATTTTTCCTGCCACTCATCACCTTTACCGTTCCTTCCCCACTTGTCTGCAGTTTTCTCAAAATGCATAAGCCCATTTTCCTGCAAGTGAAATTCATACTCAGTATCATTTTATTAAAATACAAGTATTTGTTGTCCAAAAGACTTGCCCATCTATGAGTGCTGAGACTGCAGGTATAACTAATGCATTAGTAATTGGCAAGGAACACTTAAGATCAATTTTATGTAAGTTCTTAAGAAACAGGTGCCCAGTTCCTACCTAATAAATGTAAATGAGGGTGATTATATAATAAGAAATGCATTTAACTGCAAAATGAATTTATCAAATTTTGCTAACCTGACGCATGGATTCTCTCCAAAATTCACGCCAAACATTGCCATTTGCATCGCGTCCAGACTTCTCAGAACCAAGTTCTTTATAGCCAAAGTCATCAGCAGCCTCCCAGAACTTCTCTTGCCACTCAATAGCTTTGTCAGCACTAATGCCTCTGGTCATTGTCCATCTGCAAATTACACCATCAGGTCTTCGCTCGATTCCCGTCTCCTTCCACCATCTTGTTCCATCTTGATTCACTCCCATAGGTAATGATTTATTGGCCTTATTAAGGGCCTGTGCTGCTTCTACTGCATGGGCAGAAGACAATGCACCACGACTCTGTTCTTCTTCCAAGGAAGGTGACTCTACATTGGTTGCAGAAGCTTCCATTTGTTCAACCTCTAATGATGATTGAAGGGGAGGAAGAGTAGGATTAATGTTGCTTTGAGAAAGTAATCTTTCAAATGGAAGTGAGAGAAATTGTGGCGATCGTTCCTTCTCCACAACAGGATTGGGTAAGGGGGAATAAACTGAAGACTTTGTATTTAACTGCAATCCACTGGCATCCTCTGGAGGAACACCACTATCTGGTGGGGGTGTCCAGGACCAAAAATCAGGGCCTGGGACACCATTTCTCTGAGTTTCTGATTGTTGCACAAAAATACTCCCAGACTGCATCCCTGATTATTTAATTTACACAAAATGAATAGAAGAATACAGAAATATACATAAAAATTACTACCAAGATCCTTGATGTACATACTCCATTTAGCAAGAAAACTAAAATTCCATTTCTCTGGGAATTAAATTTACAAATAAACACAGCAATAGCATCTTCACAGCATGTTAGAAATATCAAAATTCAATCAATTTACAAACCACTAACCTCAATGTAAAAAAAAAAAACTAAAAAAAAAACAGAAAACCGGCCAAAACTAATTTTAATAAAATATGTTGCTTCGAGTTTTGCTATATTCTCCTAAAATATCTTCCTAATAATCCTATTGGTGCTAATAAAGAAAGAATTAAATGAAAAATTAATCATTTAGTAATTAGGAGGATTATAGTTAGGAATGGTCAAGAGACTTTAGAACTATTCTACCTCTTTCTTATAATTTCTTAATTGTTTTTTTAGTTTATTATAGAAAAACAAAGTGTCAGCACCATTATTCTCTGTCCATTTCATTTGTATTAATAAAGTAATATACAATATAGGATTGCCCCTATACCTACTAATTAATATCCTTCAATTAACCAAACCCTTAACTCAAAAGAAAAACCCTTCAAGCAAAAAAAAAGGGGTTACCCTTCAAAGCACAAGCTTTCAAAAGATCAAAGATTTCAAGGAAAAGAAAAAAAACAAAAACAATGCCGCAAAAAAAAAAAAGGGGTTACCCTTCAAAGCACAAGCTTTCAAAAGATCAAGGATTTCAAGGAAAAGAAAAAAACAAAAACAATGCCGAAACCAAGTTACCATCTTGACCCTTCCCTATTTCTTCCCCGCTCCCGCCCTTCAAAGAATCACCGCCATCAGAACCACCAGTCCTCGCCGCGTTGCTCTCCTTAAGAATCGCCCTGGCCGCTGCGATCGCTGCCGCGGCCCGATCAACTACCTGCAACCTCTGAACCCTGTCCCGCTCTTCGTTGGAAACTTCTAGAAGCTTCTGGAACTGTTGGGTCTTCTCCTCCAAGTCCTCCAGACTAGGACCGCCACTGCCGACATCATCGGCAACCCGGTCGGCGATTCTGTTGAAGAGAATGGTTTTCCTTTCTCTCTCCACCGACTTCTTCCACATGTCGAGGTAGGAGTCACCTCCTCCGGCGCCGGAAACCGTCGCCCTCAGCCGCAGGCATCGTCGGGTTGTTCCTGTTCGTGACAGTTTTTGTTGGGCCGGCGGAAGGAGAAGGTGAAGTAAGGGGCGAGTGGGTTCGGGTGCGAGGAGGTGCACCGAGCGGGATGGTGCACCCGCAGCGCAGGATCCGAGGTGGGTCGCCATTCATGGAGGTAGTGTGAGTGAGAGCGGTTAAAATGGCGGTGAATTGCATGCGGAATTTATACGGTGTTTGTGGAATGGAAGGGGTGGAATGGTCAGTGGAAAATATGTGAATAAGATCCACCACGAGATCATAACTTTAACTTTACCTCAGTTGAGACCTGTGATATGACTATTTAATTTATTGGTTAAACTAATATTTTGGTTCCTATACTTCATATGAATTTTCGATTTGATCCCTATATATAAAAAATTATTAAAATGGTCATATACGTACAAAAAAGTCTTCAATTGGTCCTTAAACAAGCAAAATATTATTAAATCAATCCCTAAAATTTTGTACGGCAGGAATTAAATGGAGACTTCTTGTATGTATATGAACCATTTTAATAATTTTTCATGTATAGGAATCAAATTGAAAATTCATATCATGTATAGGAACCACTTTAACCTAATTTATATAAATACTTTTTATTCTTCTCCATTAGCTTCCTGATATTTTCCTTGCTACCTCATTCGGGGTGGGGCGTTGTCTAGAATGAAGTATGTCCCGAAGTGCCACGCTGGTGTGAGATTAAGGGTCCATTTGGTGGTCAAGATAAGAGAGACATGATATGATAGCTTCTAGAATGAAGTATGTCCCAAAGTGCCACACTGGTGTGAGATAGGGTCCGTTTGGTGGTCAGGATAAGAGAGACATGATATGATAAGCTATCATATCTTGTCTGAAACTGTTGTTTGGTGAGCCAACAGGTTAGGATAAGTCAATCCTGTTATTTATCTTATCCTGTCAATCTAGTTAAAAATCTATCTCGAGGGGAGGGCCAGATTAGAACTCAACAGGATAGGATAAGGTGATTTTTTTTCCGGTAACAAGTAGGATAGGGTGATTTAAAGTATAATAAAATATAAAAATATATAATATATAAAATAATTAAAGTATAATAAAATAATAATTTAAAGTATGATAAAATTTAACATGATTACCAAAAAAAGTATAATAAAATATAAAAATTTAAAATAATAAAAATATTAATAATCAATTTTAAAATTTATTTTTATTTTATCACAATGCTAAGTTTGTTATTTTATATTATTTTTAAAAACTGTAAAATATAAAAAAATTATTCTAATAATTTAACTATTTGTAAAGTAAAAACAAAAAATGAATGTTTAAAATATAAAAAATTAATTTTAGTTAGACAATATTTAAAAAATTTAAAACATTATATGTAATTTTATCGTAAGGATAATTTTGTTTTTTTATATAAATTTAAATAATGAAAATTATAAAAAAAAAAGTAAATATAATAAAAGATGAAAACATTTATAATAAAAACGAAAAATTTTAAAATTCATACTTAAATTATAACGTTGTCCAGTTGGTTATCTGGTGGACACCAAACGTCAGATAGGATAACAGCTTATCCTGCTCATATCCTATCATACTCGTATTATGTTCTCTTATCATATCCGTCCTTATCCTATCCTGATCACCAAACGAGTCCTAAAGTGACCTGCGGTAACCCATTTTCTCGCTCATAGCCGGTTTATATTTTGCAATTATGGGTCCCGGGAAAAAATAGAATTTGCAAAAATGGGTCTGTGAAAAGAATTGAATAGGGTTATGTGGTCTTCGTTGAAAACAACAATCTTGGTCTCTCACTTCCCCTTCGTCTCCGTCTCACTCCAACCGGCGTCTCGCACCCAACACTGTCAAGATCTCAGTATCTTACTAAAGATTGGAAATGCTCCTGAGCAATCTTCACATAATGGGTCCTTATTGTTCGGCGGAAAAAAAAATTGCTCTTTCACACCGAATGAAAACGCTTATTATCTTAATAAAACACAACACTGAAACGCTCAAATCCAAATAAAAAGCAAGAAATAATATGACTATGGGGCAGGCAGAGGCAATGGGTAAGGCAAAGCTCAAATCCAAAAATGTCCCTTCAACACCACATTCACAATACGCTATTTTTATTTTCTTTTTAATTTTTAATTCATTTAGTTCCTTCCAATCCCAAGACCCACAGTCACACCCCAACTTCCCCCCTAATTTTACAACTTTTTTCACCCACACAGAGAGGGGGATGGGATTAAATGTACCAAATGATTTGTTTGATGCATTCAATGGAAGGAGAAATTGCTTCTCTTTCCATCAGAGCTTTAATTCTAAAAGCTTCAAGAACATTACCACTTTTACAATATCCATCACTCAATCGCATGTAAAGGCAGCAGGAAACCGACGGAAAGTTGAGGTGCTTCCAACCTTCACTTTGGGTTAGGGTCTCCGTTGCGTATAATGGGAAAGGCGACATTAGCAGAGGAAGATGGCAAAAGGGCTTCTCTGCAATTAGAAACAAAAACCTGATAAAAGAGTAGTGGGTAACCTTTTTTTGTTTGGACCTTAAAATCCCAATGGTTGTAACAAGTGAAACATGGGTGTGGCACTTTGTCAAGTGCTTCATTGTATTTTAACATCCTTTATAGTTTATACTTTATACACACACAAAAAATAGTTATGTATTATTATATTATTAATAATATCTTTACTCATAGTAATAACTATCTTTTTATTTTTCGAGGCAAATAACTATCTTAAGAATCTGTCAAAAAAAAAAAAACTATCCTAAGAATAAAAAACTTTAGAATGATTGGATATATTAAAATTCAACTCTTTTATGCATCCATGAATTTTTTATTTTAAATTTATCAAATAATAATATAACAATGTATTATTAAAAAAATATAATTATTTTTTAATAATTATTATAAAATTGGATTTTATAACTTAAAGTTTTTATTTTTGACGGGATTTTATTCCTAATAGTTGAAACAAAATTTAATATAAATCCTATAATCTAAATTTTGACAAATTTTAATTTTAATAAAAAAAAATACTAAGAGTGCGTTTGTTTCAAGTTATCTTTGCTTATTCCTGGAAATATAAGGGTGAAAATAAAATGTTCATATATTTATTTCAAGTTTTGAAAAAAGATTCTTAGCAAACTATTATTTTCAGGAAAGTGACACGATCATGTTTTTACCTCCTTTTATTCTTATCGGAGAGGCTGGGAATGTAAGACATTACCATGACAACTTTGTAACAAAAATACCAAAATACCCCATAAACACCCTCCCCCCCCCCCCCCCCCCCCCCACAAAAAAAAATTCCTATTCCTTCCACGTCAGTTTTTTTCCATCACTGCAACATCCCCCCTCCCCACTCCGCGGCCCATTCCTATTCCTACTCCCACATCATTTTTTTTCCATCACTGCAACATGGTTTTTTTTAATACTTATTATTATTGTTTTATTTTACAGTTTAAGATTTATTTTATTAAATTTAATAAATATTTGTATTACATGTAATATATGAAAGAAAAATATACTATTTTGTATAAATAAATACTAAACAATATTTATTAAATAATATAGGTATAATAATCATATTGTTAATGTTATTTTTATCAATTGCGTTATAGATGGTATTAAAATAGTATTTTATAAATTAGAGGTATTTTGAGAATTATGACATAATGGTTTTCATATTTTTATTTCATTTATATAAATTATTACATTGAAAATTTGATATTTAATGACAGAGATATTTTGATAATTTTGATGTATATTCCTATGAATATAAACTTCAAACCAAATAAACTTTCGAATTATTTTCGGGAATTTCTAGAAAGATTCCCAAGTACTTTAACTGCTAACCAAACATGTTCTATAACATTTCCAACAATAATATTCTCAGTAATCACATTCCGGACATGTCGTTCCCGAGCACTTTAACTGCTAGCCAAACATGTTTTATAACATTCCCAACAATCACATTCCCGAACATGTGATTCTCGAGGATATAATTTTAAACCTTTGAAACAAACGCCCCCAAGAGTTATAACTTTCTATCGGATTTTTGACAAAATGATATCACATGTTAATATTTTTGTAGACAACGATCCATATTATTTTATTTGTATATAAATTATATTTAAATTAAATCAATATTTTCCTTACTTTTTTGTCAATATAATATTACTCTTTTAATAAACTAAATGCAATACTATAGAAAAAACATAAAAATTTCTTGAATGAAGATTAAAGTAATTTCTTAAGAAAAACCTTACATGAAATTATTTAGATGATTGTTCGAATATTTATTAATAAAAAGAAATAACATGTATCTTATTTTAAATCACAATATTTATGAATTATAACAAATTAATAAATATGTGGGTAAGATTTAATTGCTATATGTTAAATTTTTTTTTTTTGTAGAGAATGAAAAGAAGGCAAAAACAAACAACTGAAAAAAAAAACCTAAGATATATTGTTTGAATAAAAAAATTACACTATCAATCAATTATAAATAATTATATTATTAAAAATATTTAATTTTTATAATAATAATAAATATCTTTAAAATAATGTATATAATGATTTATAATTTTATACTGATATTATATTTTTATTAGCAAATAATTTTTCATCACAAATACATAAAACACTTTCCTTAAACTTCGTCAAATATAAATAACTGGCACCGTGACCGCCAATGGTTGCTTGATAACGTTCTTTTTTAAAAGAGAAGACATTTTCGTGTTGTTGAAGGTAGGAACTAGTATCTAGGAGCAGGACATTTTCTTTACAAAATCCTTTGTCGGCAAAAGCGTGAGGCACGCGACAACAATAATAGGTGAACCGTGGACGGGAACAATTATGACCAAGCCCACTTTACTTATTTGGGTTCCATTATATATACTCATTGGTGTTGCCCTGTTGGACAATCAATTGGGTTTTGGCATAAACCAAATTAAACATGGGCTTCAATAAATCAGAGCATATGACATCCATTTGTTGGAGTGGTGTTTGCTCTTCGCTTGTAATATCCACACTAGATGTTAACCAGTGCGTTGAACGGATGGCATATATATTAGTTTAAATAATTTTTGTAATAAAAAGTAAATTTTTAAATATATATTTCATTTGTACTTTTCATCATGTTACCATATTAAGTTTGATAATTTTGTAAGAGTCTTATCAACTTAGGATGGTTGTTGAATTCATATTTCCGCTCAAACCGTCACCCTCCCAAACCAAAGACACAAACGGACGGGAATGGGTGAGGATTCTTGCTTGTATACGGATGGGTTAGGTCAGTTTTAGACCGAGTAAATAGTCAATTTGGTCCCTGAAATTGGGGTTTGGTATCAAGTTGGTCCCTGAATTGATCAAAATAGCAAATTAGTTCCTGAAGTTGGAGACCGTGATTCAGAATGGTCCCTCTGTTAACGCCCATCCCGTGATACCGTGAACTCTGCTTATGTGGCACGTTAAGTGCCTTGTTGTACTGCTATCTCATCATCCACTCACCTAAACACAATTTCGGGGACTAAATTGAAACTCCTAAGGTTTTAAAATGAGTTTCATCTTCATCCCCCTCCTTCTTCAACAACTCTTTTCTGGTTGTTCCCACTCTCTGTGCTGCCTCCTTATTTGTTGTGTTGTCTCTGCATCTCTCTCCTTATTGTTTGCAAGCCTAAACCGAAGAAGAAGGAGATGAGGAAAGGGGGTAATGAGTCTTCCTGACAAAGTGGGTCGCAATCCTCCAGGGTTAATGGGTCTGAAACACATGGGTAAGCACATGTTGTTGTGTTTTCATTGCTGCCGCACTTTGATATTTGAATAAATTGCTAATTTGATGATGTGTTTGCTAAGGAACCGCAGCAAATTCAGGAATCGGGAAATGCTCAACAATCAGTTCAAGCTCAACCTACACAGGAAGTGCAGGTGAATGCACCTCAGGGGGTATGTATGAACGGACTAATTTGAGACTAAGTTATTAATTTCAAGGACTAATATGATATCAAGTAGAACATTACAAGGACCATTTTGATACTAACTTTTAGAGTTCATCTGTGTAAGCGAGGAGGTATGGTGTGAGAGGTCCAGTTATACCACCCAGGGAGAAGGCTACACCAGTCAAGGCACCAACACCAGCACTTGTTCCACCAATGCCTGTACCTATGCCACAAAAGAATTTGACAAAGTAATTAGACTAACATAACTTGTATAAAGCACCAAAATGGTGTCCAAATATGTCTTACACATAATATAACTTACATCCCTAAAATAAGCACATGTATACCATTGTGCATTTACAGTCAAAAAACAACATATACCGTTGTGCATTTAAATAAATAAAAAAACATATATAAACCATTGTCCAACCAAAAAAAGAAGCACCTAAATGTGCATTTAAAATCATTTGTAGTCTAATCTTCAAATGCTGACATGTTCAAGGTTGTCTTGGACGATTTTGTGGTAGACCTAGTGTTGGGATGAAAGACATGAATTGTGGTACACCTCCCCTGGATGTTGAAGCCCCTGGTGGTGCTAAAATCTGAACCATAACAAGCCTTGTATAGGGTGGTGGCATAGGTACAGGAATTGGTGGAACAAGTGCTGGTGTTGGTTCCCTGACTGGTGCTGCCTTCTACCTGGGTGGTATAACTGGACCTCTCACACCATACCTTCTTGCTTGCACAGATGAACTCGAAAAGTTAGTATCAAAATGGTCCTTGTAATGTTCTACTTAATATCATATTAGTTCTTGAAATTAATAACTTAGTATCAAATTAGTCCCTGCATATATACCCTTTGAGGTGCATTCACCTACAATTCCTGTGTAGACTGAGCTTGAACTGGTTGTCGAGCATTTCCTGGTTCCTGAATTTGTTGTGGCTCCTTAGCAAACACATCATCAAATTAACAATTTATTCAAATATCAAAGTGCAGCAGCAATGAAAACACAGCAACATGTGCTTACACATGTGTTTCAGACCCATTAACCATGAGGATTGCGACCCACTTCGCCGGGAAGACCCATTATCCCATTTCCTCATCTTCTTCAACTTCGGTTCAGGCTTGCAAGCAATAAGGAGAGTGATGCAGAGACAACACAACAGATAAGGAGACATCATAGAGAGTGGGAAAAACCAGAAAAGAGACATTGAAGAAGGAGGGGGATGAAGATGAAACTCATTTTAAAACCCTAGGTGTTTCAATTTAGTCCCCGAAATTGTGTTTAGGTGAGTGGATGATGAGATGGCAGTACAGCAAGGCACTTAACGTGCCACATAAGCAGAATTAACGGCGTCATGGGACAGGTGTTAACGGAGGGACCATTCTGAATCACGGTCTGCAACTTCAGGGACTAATTTGCTATTTCGATCAATTCAGGGACCAACTTTATATGAAGCCCCAATTTCAGGGACCAAATGGGTTATTTGCTCGTTTTAGACCAAACAAAAGAAATTGTGAACAGGAGCTTCAAGAACATAATTATCTTGAAAAAAACCTACAAAGGATAGGCAGAACTTTAAACATTTTAACAAGAAGAATCTAGAACTTTAAACATTTTTGTAGAAAAACATCAAAGTTTAAACAAAAAGTAACAAACAAACCAAAGACACCTCTTCTTCTTCGTTGAAGCATAGGCAGAAGCTTCATAACATACAATAGAAATAAACCAGAAAGAACCAAGCAACATGAAGAGTCAAATGAAGAACCTAGCGGATCTGGGTAGATCTGCAACCACCAAGCACATTGGGCCGACCAGATCTTGCGTAGAGGAAGAACCAAGCGAAGACACGGTGTAACACCCAGCTTTTTATATACGTTGTCTTATCGGTAAAAATATATTTGTTTATATTTTTATCTGAGACCTAGGAAATAATTTTGGATGAAACAAAATCATATTCATACTCTACCTTATGGTAGAGGATTACGGTAAAATTTTGGGTTTAAAATTCAGATGAAACCCGGTCTACGTTTTCACTGACAGTAAAATATTACTAAGCAGCAAACTAATTTTGACTCGAGAACGAAACGGTTTAGGTTTATATCATGTTTACAACGATAAAGGTTATCTTGAAAAGTTTTGCTTAAAAATGAAATAGTATATTTTAATCGGGTGAATGTTCCAAGGAAATACACGTAAAACCTAAGTCGGGGAATGACGGAGTCTGATACGGAATTATAGAGACCCGCGAAGAGATCAGGACAACAAGTCAAACATGACGACTCATGATGTCATCCATGATGTCATAGGTAATCATGACACTTTATAAGTGAAATTACCAAAATGCCCCTAACCTAACATATCCTAGTTAAATGGCAACCATGATCAAGACCAAGACATCATCAATTTGGTTTCTTCTTCCTCCTTTGTGGTGAACACACGGCCACACCCTTCAACACCCATCCACCACACATTTCTTTCCTATCCATGATGATTACTAAGAATAGCTAGCTTATAATATTATATTTCTAACTTAACCTAACCTATGTCTAGTTATATTCAACCATGGTTCTCTTTTAACATTAACAAACCAATTTCTTCTCCTCATTGTCCAAGAGTACTCAACCTCCCCCTTCATCATACACTTGGACATTACATTTATGTGTTCTTCAAACATTCTAAGTCTTTCTCTCTTAAAAATCGTAATCGGGTAAACAACGGAACCGGATACGAATGCGCAGAGATACATCGGGAGATAGAACGACGAGTCATCCATGATGACTCAAAGGGGATAAGTCATCATGGTGAGTCATGGTGGTCACTCATCTTCACCATAAATGCCAATGAATGCTCATAAATGCTCATAAATGCCCATAAATGTAAAACCTAAAATATCTAGATATTTATGTATTAACTTAACCTAGCTTAGTTACCATCAACTAAGGTTACACATCTCCCTCCCCTCAACCACTCATTTTACATGACTGAAACCCCCCTCCTCCCACACACACACACACTTAACCAATTTCATGGGTGCCTTCTCCCCTTCATCACTTGATGCAATTCATTCATTCATCTCATCAAATTCTATAAGTCATTTCTTTCAAAAACCTAACACTCCATGATGGCAAAGCTTGCATCTTGGATAATTTTTTTCTTCATTTCAAAGTGAGGATCCTCTTCCTCATACCCTTAGCTCTCATTATCATTCACTACTTCGATTAGAGGAGAAAAATTGAGAGATAATCCTCAATAGTTACAAGAAGCCTTTGTTAGAAGCTTTGAAACCCATTTGGAGCAGTCGCAGTGAGGGAGTTTCCAAACACTCTTCAACCGTTGGATCGTTCTCAAATTTTATAAGAAGGTTTAATACTTGTGGTTCTTCATATCCAACGGTCAGAATTTGGAAACTCCTCCATAGTGTGAGATATTTATCTCGAACGGTGGGTCTAGGAGGTAAGAAACTCAACCCGGACACCATCTAACCTGTCACCATAGAACTGTCATCTGAGATTCGTTAACCGTTGGATTGGGCTGAAACTTTTTGAGAAGTTTTAGGGAAGCGAGTTCTTTGTTGGAACCGTTAATTTTTGTAAATAAAGCTCTGTGGCCAGAGATATGAAGCTCGAATAGTAGCTCTATTTTGGTAGCTTTTCCCTGGGATTCTTGAGCTTATTTTTGGAATCCGATTTTCCTTAAGTCCAGTCGTTGTTCTCGTAAGTTTTTCCATCAATTTTGTCTCTTTATTCAAATAGATTTATTTATTGGAACCATATTGTTGATTCGGTTGGTATTTTTGTGTTTCTGGCTACTTGTGATACTCGTACGTGTAATCAGGACGGAAAACGGAACGGTAGATGTGTGAGTATGGATGGGGGCAGATTTGTGGATGTGTTGGAAAGAGTTCCGAGGTTCGTGGCAGTAGCATGGACGCATTCGGAGCTTGTACGGGAAAGTGCGCATAACGATAAAGTGGGAGAAAGAAATATCCCGTCGTCAGAACGTCTAAGTGGCATATTTTATAATAATGGTGTAGGGCGACCTAAACCCTACTAGTAGTTGAATGATCGACAAGACCAAAATCACATTGGCGACTATCCCTTAATACTAATGATGATTTGGGGATTGTAGGTTTATCACCGTTAGGATAATTTTATAATATTCGAGAATGTCTAATTTTATTGCTGTCAAACTGTTTGTGATTGGCTGGTTGTGGTAAACTGCTTGATGTGATGTTTTGTGATATCTGAATATTTATTATTATTGTATGGTGTATGATTTACCTGGTTTGATAACATGGTTTGATAACATGCTTAGTTGGTGTTTAGGCAAGGATATATGTTGTTCGGGAGATATGTATGTGGGTGAGAGAATGAACGTGACTTAGAGGTCCTTAGCCCAATTAATTTGTTTTATAGATGAGATTATGAGATATGATTTGAGGATTTATACGAGTTTCTTGTGAGAGGTTGAGGCACAAGGTTATGACCCCATAAGAGTCGATAAGACTTATATCATTACTATGTGTAGCGTCATACTACTTATATCATTACATTGTGTAGCATCATGCTACTTATATCATTACAATGTGTAGCGTCATGCTACTTATATCATTACTATGTGTAGTGTCATGCTACTTATATCATTACTATGTGTAGCTTCAGGCTAATGTGTGGTTTAAGACCACTCACATACATATATTATAGAGGGGAGTGCTCACTTGGACGACTGACTAACATCCCTAACGGGAATGGGGATGTGTGACAGGATTAGAGAGGGTCAAGTCGGCATAAAGATTTAGTTGCTTGAGATTAAGGGTAGAGGATGATATCGTAATTTGATGATGATTGTTAGTTATGTGTGATGCGTGTCTTTGACTGTTATTATTTATAAGCTATGTATTCCTTTTCCGCTTATGATGATAGAACAGTTTCTTATCTCCCTATTTCTGTATTTTGTGTATGTTTACTTTATTTCATGAGAAGACTCTATGGAAGAATCGGTTGCTGAGGAGTTGGATGGAACTCCGTATGAACCTGATAAGGGACGACGAGTCGTGGATTCTAGAGATATAGTTTAGGGAGTTTATGGCCAGTGAGTCTTATAAGACGTTTAATTTTTCAATAATTAAAACAGTTTGTGTAATATGCACCTGCAAGGGATCCTAATGATAGTATACCCTAGTCAGTGTTTTGTACTCTGATGGATAGACTTGTGTGGTGTATTTGCGTTATGTCTTTGGTGTGATGGATTATTTTTCAAGAGTTGGATGTTTTATAATTAAGTTGTTAATATTTGCGTATCTTGGTATATACGTTTCACGTTAAGAATGCGATTAAGTTTTAATAAATAAGGTTTTAATTTAATGGCACAACAGGGTGTCTCACCCGGCATGGTGATGGTAGATCTAAGAGGGCTTCTTCTTCTTTGGCAGATCTAATAGGAAGACACACGACGTGGTGGCAAATATGAGGGCTAGGCGCACGACGTTGTTCTGGAGAAGATGACCGGAGGGGTGGTGAGGTGAGGAAGATGCGAGGGCTAGCGGAAGGAGCTACGACGTCTTGGGAAGGGAGCTACGGCAACGAGGGGTGTGAGATGCGATAAAGAGGGGTGGGAGATGGGGTGGTGAGGGGAGGGAGAGTGGGAGACGAACGAGAGGCGACCTTTAGCTCTACTAGGGTTTGAGACAACACAAATGTGAAAATATGAAATGAATAATAGAACTTTGATTAATGAGTAATACTCACCGAACGACGTCGTATTGCATAGATTAAAAAAATCTCGTTACATGCATTCGATCAGGTTCGGATGGAAACAAATTTTTTTAACCGAATCCAAACCCACCCGAATGCATCCACCAAAAACTGATTCTCACATACGATGACCCGTAAACCTGCCCATATCCGCTCATAATCTTGCTTTTCCTTCTGAGGTGAGGAGGTTGTTTAATGGCTAAAGGGAGCGGTGTCTTCGGGATACGAAATCAAAACTGTCGGGGTAAGAGGTTTTCAAAGAACTTACCTCCTAGGTGACCTATATGTTCGAATTACGATTATGTACATGGTTATGTCTTATCCTTTATGATGGGACTTATATTGAGTTATAAGTTGCAAGCTATTCTACGAGTACTCTCTTGACGGACAAGATGTCCATACAATATCTTGTTAGTTTATGAGATCTTTTCCATATGTAAAGACGTTTGTGCAGATTAAACATTATTGTCTATTTGTTTAATCTAGTGTTTGCCTGACTATGTGACTTTGTTTCACCCTGGACTTTGTGCGATTGCATGTGTTTGGAGGAAATTCTCTCACTTGGTCAGTGGAATTGTAACACCCCAACTCGTATTCCTTTCTAATAAATAAATACTCGCGCGACGGTCCTTAACATTTATATTTAACTACTAGTCAGTTTTACTATTCCAAGTTACCAAATTAATTTATTAACTGTATAAAAATACTTCATTTATCCAATGCTGGAATGCTACATTTCTATTACACAACTTTATCCTTTCACAAGAAGGTATACAAATCACCGAGCCAGACTCAAATAAAAATAAAATGACTAATCGTCTACATGTATCCATCTAGGACACTACCGGTCATCCTCCTCTGGATCCTCTTCATCTTCACTAGGGTCTTCCTCTTGACTCTCACTAGGATCTAATGTAACACCCCGATTTTTCGCTGCTTTCTAATATCGTTAATAAATATATAAATGATTATATTTTTATCGAAGACTTAGAAAATGATTTTGGATAAACCAAAGTCATTTCCATGATATACTTGATATCATAAGGTTAAGATAAAATTTTGGGTTGAGAATTCAGACGGAACCCAGTCTGTGTTTTCACTGACAGTAAAAGTTTACTGCTCAGAAAACCTAATTTTAATTCGTGGACTAGATGAATAATGTTTTTATCGTATTATCTACGATATTGAAAGTTTTGAAAATTTTAGCTTAAAAATATAATATTATATTTGATGCCGATAAAAACGTCGAAATATCTCTGGGAAAAACCTAAGTCAGATGAACCAGGGGGTCAGCAACGAAGTTGAGGTGACTGATGTGACGAGCATTTATGAAGATCCTATCCGAGTCATAATGGCCATAATGGCACATAAATGCCATTAGATATTTTATGGTGAAAGGACCATTTTACCCTTAGTTTCCTATGGAAATTACAAGGCTTGCCATTGAAATTTTGAGACCATTTTGCCTTCCCCTACATGGCTCTACCCCTTTAAACCTACACTTAAGCAATTTTTTAACTCACTTATATCATCTTCATGAACCAAAACTCATTTCTCTCAAAAACCCTAATTGGGCGTAAAACCCTAATCAGGTAACCGATAGAGTCAGGAACGAAGATGCAGAGATAAACCGGGTGGATGAGGATGATGAGTCATCTCGCCACCTAAGGCATCATGTCACAGAGGTGAGCCATCAAACATTTATGACTCATTTATGACGATTCCTAAATATCTAGATATTTTGTGCGCAAAAAGACCAAAATGTCCTCACATGAGGTTGAGGTGTATTATCCGACAATGTAACCTGTGTACAACTGCAACAACTGTTTGGGTGGTTGTCACAAAAGGGTCGTGTAAACAGTTGCAATAGCTGTTTGAGCAATGATCACATGAGTTTGAGATGAACGTGCTTCTGAGCCTGATCCACTCATTCTAAAGAAGTTGGGATCTCCGGAGATTAGGTATCAAATTAGAGACTGAATATTGAAGTGTCATGCATTTTTTATAAAATGGCGATGACTGTCCGGTATGAAACCCTTTTTGGTAAAATTATTCTGTTGTTTGGATAATTTTTGTATGCTGTGAATATCTGGTATATGCTGTTTTGTGTGTCGTGCATGTGGTTGTCTTATCAAAACTCATATATTGGTATCTCACCCTTGCGATATATTTGTTTTTCTGGTGTTTCTGTTGTACCTTGGTACATGAGAGCAGATGATGCAGAGAATTTCCCGTTCACTTTAGGAGCTTAGTTTCTGATCCTTGAAGAGGTCGGTGATAGTGGTAAGGACCATGAAGGTCTTTCCAGTGTATGTTGTCTAGAGTGACTAGCTTAGGATTTTCTTGGGGTGTGTGTGTTGTCAGAAAGTCGGTAAACGTAGTCTTGAGACCTTTTATATGGTTTAGTGTTCAGTTGGGAATCATGAAATACTTTCATGAAAAACCTGTACACTGTGAAATATTTAATTTTGAATATAATAGATTTCTATGTGTTGATGAGTATTATACAGTGGTACCGTTGTAATATGTGTGGCAAATTTTCAAAGTGTTCTGTTGAAGAAGAAAATTTTTACCCCCATTTTCGGACTTACACAAAATTATAAGCCTTATTTTTCGAAAGAAACCAGTAAATTCCTTTTAATTTTATTTCTGCACGTGTTCACAAAGTAATGGCCAAGGGGGGTGTTACATTCTTCATCTTCAGTCGGATCTTCCTCTTCATCTTCAATAGGATCCTCCCCTTCATCGTCAAAAAGATCTTCTTCTCCTACATGATGCGCTATGAGGTCTATCTCCATCCTTTCGGTGTGCTCTATAGTCAGGAGTCCCATCGGTGTACAGTCAGATACTAAAACTCTTATCATTCCACAAAACACCATATACCTACTTTCCAAGCTATAGGTCCATCTACCAATGCATAGGTATATATCCACTAACATCGTGATATCCGCGTCCATTCATCCAGGGTATCTAAGAGAAGCAAAACGGAGGAGATAAGAGAAAAGAGATAACAGAAATAGTAGGGTGAGAATCTCCACCGATTCACTCAGTAGGGTAGAGCCCTCGGCATTCTTTGTTCTCACTCACACGCCGTTAAACACACACAAACACAGACATATCATATCACAAGCCTAATTGGCGTACTACCTTAAGTCACATGATGCAACTATATGTATGCATGTGGACCCAAGAACATCACATGACACACCATCATTTCAGGCGGCTACTTTGTAGATTCTGCATCCTTGCAACTCAAATCAGGACCTCGACTCACGCTACTTAAGCGATCGAGTCAAGAACCACGGGATTGCATCCCAGTGCAGCATCGCAACCTAGTGTGGGACCTGACACACCATCATTTCTGGCGGCCATTTCGCATATCACTGTGGCATCGCTTCCTCTGCGGTATCATAACCCAGTTGCGGGACCTGACACTCACCATCATTTCAGGCGGCCACTTCGTAGATCTGTGTCCATGCAACTCTATGCGGGATGCACGGCTCATACCATCACATGTGGCCGAGGTTGCAAACACATGGCTCGCTCCAACTCAGGCGGCCGAGACTCAAAACTATGGCATCGCTTCCTATGTGGCATCGCAACCTAGTTGCGGGACTTGACACACCATCATTTCAGGTGACCACTTTGCAGATCCCTGCGGCATTGCAACCCAGTTGCGAGACATGCAGAATGTATGCATGTATGCATGCAAGCCATAGTCATTCATAAATTCAAACATTAGTACCAACTAACCACACAAGTTTTGGTTATTTGTTTTGTCTTATATATGTATTTTAATATTAACTGGAATTCCATTACCACCATAGCCACACAGGCCTTCAATATTGCCACACAGGCTTCTTATTTCAGAATCAGTATTGCCACACAGGCTTCTCAATATTCATATTGCCACATAGGCTTTCATTAATATCATTGCCACACAGGCTTTCATCATTCATAGTGCCACATAGGCTTTCATTATTATCAATGCCACACGGGCTTTTGTTTCCATCTATATGATTTCGTATAATAATCTCATTAGCATTTTCAACTTACATTTATGTAGGCAAGGTCAACATCCTTATCTCACACTCTTTTTCTTATCATAAGGTTGACCTATATATTATGCCTACTTATTTAATTACATACAGGACCAGTCATTAGTTTTTGTGGATCAAAACAATACTTTTAAATTATTTTTCTTGATTATTAAATTATTATTTATTTAATTAATTAGTTATTATTTTAATTAGTATTTAGTAATTAACATTTAATTAATATTTAATATTATTAATAATTAATATTTAATTCTTATTTATTTGATTATTTATTTATTTATTTATTATAAATTACTATTTTATTTAATTTTTAATTTTTAAAATATTTTAAACCAAAACCACCTTCATCATTTTCCAAAAGTCACATGGTTTTGCAACCATGGTTTTCACATCTCCTAGGTGGTTTTCACCAAAACCATCAAATGTCTTTCACTTTAAGAAAGGTTGTGACAATGGCAATCTCTTTATAAAAGTAAAATGCCATTTTTATCTTTAAGTTATTGGTCCTGCTATATGGCATCCATGCATGTGGTTAGTTTGGATTTCATCCTTTATCTTATCCTTTGTGACACATAGCAAGTGTGCTAAGGTGATGTGAGCCCAATAAGGAGCATGAACCAAGGAGCACTACAAGGACTTGGTGGGCCTATGACAAGAGCTAGATCCAAGAAATCCCAAGAAGTTCTAAACCAAATAGTGTCAACTTTGATGGAAACAAGCCCAAGTTCAAGCACTAGTGCAGAAAATGGATTTCACATCGGTTATTTTTGGCCTTTCACATCGGTTTTCAAACTGATGTTGAAACGGTCGATGTGGTTTATTGCCACTTTTCACATAGGTTTTAAAACCGATGTCAAAAATTCTATTTCAGCAAGACAATAACCTGTTCAGCACTTTTCACATCGGTTTCTAAAAAAACTGATGTGGTAACCCCACTTTTCACATCGATTTCTGAAAAAACCGATGTGGAAACCAACATTTCACATCGGTTTTATGTGGAAACCAATATTTCACATGGGTTTTAAAAATAACCATGTGTAAAGTGGGGTTACCACATTAGTTTTTTAAGAAACCGATGTGAGGGGTTGGGTTATCAAATCGGTTTTTTCAGAAACCGATGTGAAATTTTTTTTTTAAAACCCTCCTTTACAGTTGTGACAGTCCTTTCCCTTGTTTAACTAATCCAGATAAATACATAATCTAAATATTTTCAACACAATCACATTTGTACAACCAAAACACACTAAATTAAAAGATTACAAACAATAAATATATTCAATTACATTCAGACAACAAAGATAATTAGAAACCAAAAAGCTACATGATATATTATAGATTTCATGTCAAAACATATATCAGTCAAAAGTACACTATAACTAGTATATGATGCGTTTATTATAAACTAACTACATACAAACTATGGTAATTGGTACACTTCAAGAAAGAAAGTTGCCAAACGCATCCTTCTGTTATTTGAGACACCCCAATGTCTCATAAAAAAAAGTAAATTTAATTAAAACTTAATCGTGATATTAGCGTTAATAATATAAAATAGAAAACCATAAATATTTAAACTTTAAACATAAAGAATGGAAACATAGTCATCACATATAGATATACATACAGATAAAAGTACAAGGTACTATATAGGGTACCACATCAGAGTAGGGTCCCAAAAGTACAAACTGGCATAATAACTGAAGATACAACAACCCGCAAAAAGACGCACTGACCATAGACTCTATACTCAACTACTCGGGTCCATTGCTCGTCCTCCAGCATCTGGCTCATACGGAGTTTCATCAAGCTCCTCAGTAACTGACTCCTCCGTAGGGTCTTCTCATATTAATTATATAAATAAAACATATACAAAAAGAAATAGGGAGATAAGAAACATGCTATCATCATAAGTGGGAAAGGTTACATAACATATATACAGTAATGATACACATACACGCATCACCAAATAAACACAGATAAGTATAACATTCATCCTCGAAGTACATTATATTCCTCTACCCTTCGCCCTCAGGTAACTGATCATGTATACTGACGTGGCCATCACCTAATCCTGTCACATATCCCTCGTCTGATCAGGGATATAAGTCAAGCGTCCAAGCCCATGAACATCGGTGCACGCCCTATTTTCTGCTAGGGTGTCCATTCCTCGAATGAATCTCTGTCCCTATCCCCAGTGGAGAATAGTCGCACTGTTCAACAAGGACTATGAGAGTATCACGGTAGTCTTCCTTGAGCTCATCACCCGCACGGCACTCACCCGTAGCTTTGCTATCACGGAAGTCTTCCTCGAACCTCATCGTCCGCAGAGCACTCACCCGTGACTCCGGTATCCGTAATCGGATACTATGACCTCATGTGTTCCACCCACATGACTGTAATCAATACCATGCATCTATATGAATCTTACTAACTCATATCGGGTCATAACCTAGTGCCTCAACCTTCCATCATCATCTCATATAATATCTCAAGTCTCAGCGTATCATCAACCTCATCATTCGTAAAATATTAATAAATTAATTAGGTTAGGCACTACTAAGTCACATATAATACTCTCCCCCAAGATGCATCACTTTAAGTATCATATATCATCACCTAGAAGCCAATTAAGCATATCATTGCGGATAAAACATATTATCACTCAAGAGAAGTTGTCAACTATAATCAAAATAAAATAATAATAATAACATCATAATAATAATAAAATAATAATCACATAATAATAATAATAATAATAATAATAATAATAATAATAATAATAATAATTATTATTATTATTATTATTATTATTATTATTATTATTATTATTATAAAATAATAACATATTCAAATGAATATAATAACTATAATTAACATATTAATCCAAACAGCACACAACAAGCAGCTTAAATATGATAAAATCAGAAAACCTCAAATATCATAAAATTAACCTAACGGCGATAAACTTACAACCTCCATATCATCATTGTTACCACTAATTGGTCACTAATGTGATATTGACATTGTCAATTATTCGCCCACTAGTAGGGTTTAGGTCGCCCTACGCCATTAATGTAAAATATGCTACTTAGCCATTTCCGATGATAGGAGGCTTCTTTCTCCCACCTGATGTGTCGTAGACTAGCTTTAAAGCAACAAAACGGACCCACTCCAATCTCCTCAAATCTGCCACGTGAGGTTCTCCTACCTCCGGGGCTCCAAAAATTCACCTGAACACATATTCATGAAGCACTTGTTACGGGTAACCCAAATATGAAGACGGAACTGAAAACCGATAAACGGATTGAAAGATAATCTCAATACCGTCACTGACGGTATTTAGGCATAAAAAGGATATAGGCTTACCTTAGCCTAATCAAGAAAATAAAGATAGGATGATGAAGATGTCGCGAGGATCACAACGGTACAATCGGTTTCTCGATAGGACGAACGGATCGCTCGGAATCGGCTCCAAAATTTTTCTCTCTCACGACCTCTCTCTCTCGCATGCTCTCTCTCTCTTTCTATTTCTCTCACGCCACTCCTCTGGTTATTTCTTTCTTTCTTCTTTTACATGTTACATTAACTTAAGTTAATATAAAAACTCCTTCCACATTAAGTTAATGTACTCACCTAACATTTGGACTTGGCGTGGATTTATGGTTGGGAAGGCAGCAGGAGGTCCAACCGTTCCCTCCATTCATCATTTAATATTTCATCATATAATTTTAATTTATTAAATTATTACTTGTAACTAAAGTATAATTAGGCATAGTTAATTATGATTAGTACTAATTAATTATTATGAGTAAAACTTGAGTAAATTGATTATAACTATCTAGCTTGATTAAGATCTATATCTATGGCTAATTATCTTATAATTTTGTTAATGATAAACCATCTTAATTAAGGATTTAGTTTGACGTGTATCCAAAAGGGTTTTGACGTGTCTGTTTGAGGTGCTTGCCTATTGAAAATTTTAAGTTACTTGAATTTTGTTCTAAATTTGCCTATATGTTTGGATTCTTAAATAGTTTTGGTTTATCTAACCCACATTCCCGTCCAGTTTAAATATCTATTTTTTTTATTCTCGAAGATAGGATGTTACATTACTACCCCGCTTAATAGAAAATTCGTCCTCGAAATTTACGTACCTCAGAAAAGATGCGGATATTGTTGTTGTATATCTTCCTCATGCTCCCAAGTAGCATCTCTGGTAATATCATCCCATATAACCTTAACCAACGGAATCTGTCTACCGCGAAGCTCCTTAATCCTTCTATTTCCGATCCTAACCGGGAAAGTCTCATACTCCAGATTCTCTCGGAGTTGTATCGACTCAGGCTCAAGTACATGAGAATGATCAGGATAATATTTTCTCAATTGGGATACGTGAAAGATGTCATGAAGATTAGAAAGGTTAGGTGGTAAGGCAATATGGTAGGCTACTAGACCAATCCGTCGAAGAATCTGGAAAGGTCCAATGAATCTAGGAGTAAGCTTTCTAGACTTGATAGCTCTTCCAATTCCAGTCTTCGGAGTGACTCGCAAAAACACGTGATCACCTTCCTGGAACTCTAAGGGTCTCCTCCTCTTGTTACTGTAACTCCTTTGCCTATCCCGCGCTTCCTTCATCTTTTCCCTTATCTTTCTAACATGTTCCGTCGTCTGTTGCACCACATCAGGGCCCAATACCTGACTTTCACCAGTCTCATACTAACATAATGGAGTCCTACACTTCCTGCCATACAAAGACTCATATGGTGCCATCCCGATACCGCTATGGAAACTATTATTATATGTAAACTCAATCAACGGCAAAAACTCATCCCAACTGCCAATGTGCTCTAAAACACAAGCCCTCAAAAGGTCCTCTAATGATTGAATCGTTCTCTCTGGTTGTCCATCAGTCTGGGGGTGATAAGCAGAACTCATCCTCAACTTTGTCCCCAAAGCACTATGCAACTATCTCCAAAATCTAGATGTGAATCTAGGATCTCGGTCAGAGACAATGCTCGATGGTACACCATGTAACCTAACAACTTCCTTGATATATATCTGGGTCAACTTCTCCAAGCTATAACTCTCACCAATAGGTAAGAAGTGAGCACACTTCGCTAACCTATCGATGATAACCCAAATCGCATCGTGCCTCTTAGGAGTTCGTGGTAATCCAACCACAAAATCCATAGCAATGCTATCCCACTTCCATTCTGTGATATCTAAGGACTGTAGCAAACCAGCAGGCTTTTGATGTTCTATCTTAGCTTTCTGACAAACCAAACAAGACAAAACATATTCTGCCACTTCCTTATTCATCCTCGGCCACCAAAACATTTTCTTTAAATCTTGATACATCTTGGTGGCTCGGGGTGAAAACTCAATTTACTCTTATATGCCTCTTCCAAAATCATCTTCCTAAACTCTAAGTCCTCTGGCACACATATCCTATCCCTAAACCTCAACACACCATCTGGCCCTCTACTAAACTCTGAAATCTTACCCACATCTATGCCTCTACTCACCTCTTGCGGGTATTGATCCTGAACCTGTTTATCCTTAAGATCCCTCAGAAACTCACTATTAATAGTGATCATACCTACGCATATTCTATCCTCACACAACTCCATCCCTAGGTTCATATCTCTAAACTGTTCAATCAACTCCATTTCTTTTACCATCATCGCCGACATATATAAAGATTTCCTACTCAGAGCATCCGCTACAATATTCGCTTTCCCAGGATAGTATTGGAGATCAAAATCATAATCCTTAATAAACTCTATCCATATACGTTGTCTCATATTCAACTCCTTCTGGTCAAACATATACTACAAACTCTTATGATCACTGTACACATTAAACTTGGCTTCATAAAGATAGTGTCACCATATCTTTAATGCGAACACTATAGTTGCCAACTCCAGATCATGGGTCGGACAATTCCTCTCATGAACTCTCAACTGTCAGGAAGCATAAGCCACAACTCTTCCCTCCTGCATCAAGACGCAACCCAATCATTGGTATGACGCATCACAATATACGTCAAACTGTCCTAAAGGATCTGGTAAAGTCAGCACGGGTGATGTGGTTAACTTTTCCTTCAGCTTCTGAAAACTCTCCACACATTTCTCCGTCCAAATAAACGTTGTACCTTTTCTCGTTAACTGCGTCATGGGCAACGCAATCTTCAAAAAACCCTCAATGAACCTCCGATAATATCCAGCCAACCCCAAGAAACTTCTCACTTCTCTAACTGACTTAGGTCGCTCCCACTTAAGTACTGCCTGTACTTTGGCAGGATCTACTGCTATGCCTTCCTTGTTAATCATATGACCTAAAAATTGAACCTCCTCCAAGCAAAACTCGCACTTAGAAATCTTGGTATACAACTGTCTATCCTTCAACACCTGTAACACTATTCTCAAATATTCCCCATGATCTTCCCGTGTATGGGAATAAATATGGATATTATCTATAAACACCCCCATAAACTTATCGAGGAACGGTCTAAAGATCCTGTTCATATAATCCATAAACACTACTGGAGCATTAGTCACACCAAAAGGCATAACTAAATACTCGTAGTGTCCATACCTCGTCCTGAAAGCTGTCTTGGGTATATCCTCCTTTTTCACTCTAATATGATGATATTCGAACCTCAGATCAATCTTGGAAAATACCGAAGCTCCCTTTAATTGATCCATCAGATCATCTATCCTAGGCAACGGATACTTATTCTTGATTGTCACTTTATTCAACTGCCTGTAATCTGTGCACAACCTAGCACTTCCATCCTTCTTCTTTACAAACAACACCGGAGCTCCCCACGGTGAAACACTGGGTCTGATGAATTCCTTTTCCAACATATCATCCAATTGTTTCTTTAACTCGGCTAACTCCACGGGTGACATCCGATAGGGTGCTATAGATATAGGTCCTGTTCCTGGTATGAGATCTATAGTGATCTCCATTTCCCTCTCTGGTGGCAAACCCGGAACATCGGGAGGGAAAACCTCAGGAAATTCTCTCACGATAGGCATAGAATCTATACTCAGAGTCTCCTTAGCTTCCACTGATAAGCGCATCACGTATAGCCAAGAATCATCACTCCTCATAGGTACTCATTCATTGGCGGATACTATGCTAGAAGGATCTAGAAATGACAAGGTCTTGCAAGAATAATCTAACACTACATGGTTAGCCGAAAGCCAGTCCATGCCAAGGATAACATCTATCTGTTGTATAGGCAAACAGACAAGATACATAAGGAATGTCCTATTCTCAACAACTATAGAACATTATAAACAAACAGACATGGAGTCAAGGAATCATTGGTCAGGGTAGATATTGTAAGGGTATAAGGTAACTGAGAAACAGGTAAATGCAAATGATCGACACACTCATGTGAAATAAATGAATGTGTAGCACCTGAGTCAAACAACACAGACGAGAGTCTACCGGATATCAAACACATACCCTGGATAAGATCTGCAGATTGAGAGGATTCAGCTCCCCTCACGGTAAACCCTCTCCCTGTGGCCTGAGGTCTGGCCATCTGCTATCCTGCTGCTGGAACACATCTCCCAGCTCCACCTCTTTGACTGGCTCCTCTACCGGCAGCTACCGGCTGCTGCATAGCCCGCTGTCTACAATCTCGAGCCATATGACCTGGTTTACCACATATGAAACAACTAACTCTCTCTCTACAATTCCTCAAGTAATGTGGTCCTCCACATATGAAACAGACTGGGCCTCTTTGCTGCTGGCCTCCTCCACCAACCGGTGCTGCAAAAACTGGTACTGGTGCAGATGTCTGAACACTCTGCACTGGTCTAATATAGGGTCCCCGTCTCCACTGGGAACCACTGCTTGACCTCCTCTGTAAACCTGATCTGATAGGCCCCCCACTCCTCTGCTGTCTCTGCTCAGCAGCCTGCCTCTGATATATGCCCTCTATGGCACTGCATCTCTCAACTAGCTTTGGGAAACTCTGTATATCAAGCGGCACTATAGCTCTCTGTAGCTCATGCCTCAAGCCCTCCTCGAACCTCCGGCACATCCAATCCTCGTTCGGAAACCTCTGATAGAACTCAAAAAACTGTATCAAGGCCTCAAATCTGGCCGCATAGTCACCTACAGACATGTCCCCCTGTCGGAGACTCATGAACTCCCTCTCCTTCTCGCGTCTGACCAACCGCGGAAAGTATTTCTCGAAGAAACAGTTTCTGAACAGCTCCCAACTAATCAACCTGGCCTCTGTCTCAAGTAACCTTCTCTTGCCTCTCCACCATGACTCTGCTCCTCCCGCCAGCATGAAAGCAGCATAAGTCACCTTCCTATCATCTCTGCATCTCATGGTATCAAAGATCTTCTCCAACTCCTGTATCCACCACTCTGCTCGCTCTAGATCATAATCTCATCTGAACTGGGGTGGCTTCCCTTTTAGGAAGGTAGCCAACCCTGCATCCTCTGCCTTGGCAGCTCTCCTCCTGTCTTGCTGCTCCTGTAACTTTGCATCTATCTGCATCCTTTGAGCATTCTGCTGCGCCTGCTGCAACAAAATGGATACTAACTCCCGGATGGTCTGGAGAGTCTCAGATGACTCCCCTCCACCTCCAGCTCCTACCTCAGGCTGATGCTAATCCTCAATACCCACTCTAGGGTCTCCCTCTATAGCTCTACCACCACCACATATGCCACGTCCTCGTCCTCTGCCTTGAGCCATGATCCTGTTAAAAGAAATCATTAGCCCACATAAATATGACATATAATATTAGATAAAACCGGAATATAAATACTATATGTCATAGAAATGTCGCATTTAGACTCACTACCCAACTTCTAAGCATAATTGTTATCCGATGTGGATTCAACTAAAATGGCCAGTACACCTTAACCTCGCAGTCTGAATAGAATCAAACTGCTCTGATACCACCAAATGAGACACCCCAATGTCTCATTAAAAAAAACTAAATTTAATTAAAACTTAATCGTGATATTAGCATTAATAATATAAAATAGAAAACCATAAATATTTAAACTTTAAACATAAAGAATGGAAACATAGCCATCACACATAGATATACATACACATAAAAGTACAAGGTACTATATAGGGTACCACATCAGAGTAGGGTCCCAAAAGTACTAACCGACAAAATAACTGAAGATCCAACAACCCACAAAAAGACACATTGACCATAGACTCTATACTCAACTACTCGGGTCCATTGCTCGTCCTCCAGCATCTGGCTCATACAGAGTTCCATCTAGCTCCTCAGTAACTGACTCCTCCACAGGGTCTTCTCATATTAATTATATAAATAAAACATATACAAAAAGAAATAGGGAGATAAGAAACATGCTATCATCATAAGTTGGAAAGGTTACATAACATATATACAGTAATGACACACAGACATGTATCACCAAATAAACACAGATAAGTATAACATTCATCCTCGAAGTTCATTATATTCCTCTACCCTTCGCCCTCATGCAACAGATCATGTATACTGACGTGGCCACCACCTAATCCTGTCACATATACCTCGTCTGATCAGGGATATAAGTCAAGCGTCCAAGCCTATGAACATCGGTGCACGCCCTAGTTTCTGCTAGGGTGTCCATTCCTCGAATGAAACTATGTCCCCATCCCCAGTGAAGAATAGTCGCACTGTTCAGCAAGGACTATGAGAGTACCACGGTAGTCTTCCTCGAGCCTCATCGCCCGTAGGGCACTCACCCGTAACTTTGCTATCACGGTAGTCTTCCTTGAACCTCATCGTCCATAGGGCACTCACCCGTGACTCCGGTGTTCGTAATCAGATACTATGACCTCGTGTGTTCCACCCACACGGTTGTGATCAATACCATGCATCTATATGAATCTTACTAACTCATATCAGGTCATAACCTAGTGCCTCAACCGTCCACCATCATCTCATATAATATCTCAAGTCTCAGCGTATCATCAACCTCATCATCCATAAAATATTAATAAATTAATTAGGTTAGGCACTACTAAGTCACATGTAATGCTCTCCCCCAACATGCATCACTTTAAGTATCATATATCATCACCTAGATGCCAACTAAGCATATCATTGCAGATAAAACATATTATCACTCAAGACATGTTGTCAACAATAATCAAAATAAAATAATAATAATAACATCATAATAATAAAAAAATAATAATCACATAATAATAATAAAAATAATAAATAATAATAATAATAATAATAATAATAAATAATAATATTAGTAATAATAATAATAATTATTATAATAATAATAATAAAATAATAACATATTCAAATAAATATAATAGCTATAAATAACATATTAATCCAAACAACACACAACAACAAGCTTAAAAATGATAAAATCAGACAACCTCAAATATCATAAAATTAACCTAACGGCGATACACCTACAACCTCCATATCATCATTGTTACCACTAATTGGTCACTAATGTGATATTGACATTGTCAATTTTTCGCCCACTAGTAGGGTTTAGGTCGCCCTACGCCATTAATGTAAAATATGCTACTTAGCCATTTCCGACAATAGGAGGCTTCTTTCTCCCACCTGAAGTGTCGTAGACTAGCTTTAGTGCAACCACTCCAATCTCCTCAAATATTCCACGTGAGGTTCTCGTACCTCCGGGGCTCCAAAAATTCACCTGAACACATATTCAAGAAGCACTTGTTACGGGTAACCTAAATATGAAGACGGAACTGAAAACCGATAAACGGATTGAAAGATAACCTCAATACAGTCACCGGCGGCATTTCGACATAAAAAGGATATAGGCTTACCTTAGCCTAATCAAGAAAAGAAAGATATGATGATGAAGCATACATCGCGAGGATCACAACGGTACAATCGGTTTCTCGATAGGACGAACGGATTGCTCGGAATCGGCTCCATAATTTTTCTCTTTCACGGCCTCTCTCTCTCGCACGCTCTCTCTCCCTCTCTCTTTCTATTTCTCTCATGCCACTCCTCTGGTTATTTCTTTCTTTCTTCTTTTACATGTTACATTACTTAAGTTAATATAAAAACTCCTTCCACCTTAAGTTAATGTACTCACCTAACATTTGGACTTGGCGTGGATTTATGGTTGGGAAGGCAGCAGGAGGTCCAACCGTCCCCTCCATTCATCATTTAATATTTCATCATATAATTTTAATTTATTAAATTATTACTTGTAACTAAAGCATAATTAGGCACAGTTAATTATGATTAGTACTAATTAATTATTATGAGTAATACTTGAGTAAATTGATTATAACTATCTAGCTTGATTAAGATCTATATCTATGGCTAATTATCTTTTAATTTTGTTAATGATAAACCACCTTAATTAAGGATTTAGTTTGACGTGTTTCCAAAAGGGGTTTTGACATGCTTGCTTGAGGTGCTTGCCTATTGAGAATTTTGAGTTACTTGAATTTTGTTCTAAACTCGCCTATATGTTTGGATTCTTAAATAGTTTTGGTTTATCTAACCCTCATTCCCATTCAATTTAAATATCTAAATTTTTTTTATTCTCGAAAGATAGGATGTTACATTATTGATGTCGGCATCATAGAGTGGAGTCGGATTGTTGAATATATGCAGGTTTAATTGGACATAAGATTATATCTTTTAAGTAATAAACTAAAATAAAACATATAACGAGTCTATAAATGTTACAACTAATTGTGTTACCAATTAGCATTTACCTCCTGCCATCCTTCAGTGATACCGGAGGAGATAATTTCGACCATCCACTTCATCACATAATATCCACATTCCCATGATCCACGATGTCTACGGGACTATGTACAAATGAAACCCAATTAGAATATATGGAATTAAATAGAAATCAATAATTATACCCACTGCGCTTGAAGCATTTGTAATAAATATCTTACGTTAGGAATAATCCTTATAATAGCCCAACGCCTTTCACCACGCAGCATGTGGATTGGATCAATAGAACTATCATAAGAAAATAAACATTAATTAAAGTATATCTTATAGATTTCAGATGATTAAAATAACTTCATTATTGATTATAAATTATTTTAATGCTTACGTTTTCATGATGATCTTCAGTTGCTTCGCCGACTTATTTCCCATAGAGTAGAAGAAGACCACGACATTCAACCGAGAGCACAAGATCAACAATTTCCAATGTTTACTGAATTTGCAGAACAATTAGTAACTAAGTCATATATAGTATGTTATAATTAAATAACTGGTACTTACTTATTGAGATTAGGCGTAAGGTAGAACTGGTGATCATCACGGGCAAGTATATCACGTAAGGTGGCGATCGGGTCTTTTGATGTTAGGAGAACATCACCCTAAATGAGCATGGGGTCAATGAACCCATAAAGGGTGAGGTTTCCCTGGGCAACTAACATGCGATGCAGATACCTAATATGTTGATAAAACATGTTAATTATCATAGTATTTAAAATTTAATTACTTAACTTACAAATAAAATGTACTTACTTGCACCATAACGAGATGTGTGCAGCACTAGCCATTTCACGTTCGAGCACCATCTCCATAATTTCCTTCTTTGGGATATACAGATCGTCACCTGGCTTGGCATCATGTTCCAACCTTACCAAAGCTGCGTCAGCCTCCATGTTCACAACCTGTATAGCCAGACGTTGAAAAACACCACCAGGATCCCCTTTGTCAATCCCTTAAACAACAAAGATATACATTAGTAATCACAGTTAAGTTATTTCATTTGTAATTAATTGAATGGTCAAATGAATACCTTGGCAGGAGCAGACTTCTCTGGTCTTCCTGGATCCGACCTTTTAGGCAGAATATCATTTCCAACATCCTAAAAAAAAGCATTATCTTTAAACAATAATAAATAAGTTCAACTATAAATATAGAAAAACACAACTATAAATAGTTTTTTCCCAAACTGTCCAACTTTGGACAATTCAAGATCCAATACAATGAGTGGTACCTTAAGCACGTACACATATGCTCATTAGTATTGCATCTCAAATGAGAAACTAAGGCTTTACTAATTAATTAACATTAAGAAAAATAATAAAACACTTCAATCACCAAGTACAATGCAAACAAAAACCAAACGAGAAAAATGGAGAGGAGAAAGCTTACCGGGTGTGGGAAGAACACTCGGCCGAAAATCGTAATGAATAATGAATATTCTGCTTAATATTCTTCTCGGAACTTGTACCGTAATAGTTTCAATAACAGCAAGTGTACCTATACAAAAAGAGAAGCACTATGTGAATATTTTCATAACAAGACCAGAATAACAAGTTCACAACAAGAATTATGTAGCTTGATCAGTATAGAAGCTTAAATACAGAAGAACTATGACAGAGATAAAGCACACACATACATATAAGAAATAGCTGAGATTACAGTAGAAAATCCAAGTTGATGACCACATATAAGGCTACACATATAAATGATTTAGCAGGTAGAATGATAAGTCACGACACCAAAAGAGAAAGGTAAAGACTCAGAGCACCAAAAAATAAAGGTAAAGAATCATGGCCTATATGTGCATTGCAAAAATTTATGCTTGTTATTTTTTCTTGGCATGATACAAGTAAATAATAAGCCATGCAGATGTCATGCTCTAAATGTAAAAACATCTTTCGATGAAAATAGGCATTTTCCTATTTACTCGATTATTCAATCAAATCTCTTACTCACTCACTCTCAATAAGTAGTCTCATGTTAGCATATGTAAGATTAGAGCACTATAACCACATAATAAACTAAGTCAAATTTGCTGGAAAAAAAAAATCATTCTAATTTTTTCAACACTTGTTCTTCAATCACATTAAAAAAAAGAGACATATAATAAACTTAAGGTGAAAGGTAAAATGAAAGAAGCAGTACTTTATTTTGCAGGACTCTTAAAGTTGTTTCTGGTCTACATCATTCATCATTATACTCATATACGTCTTATTATTCAAAGCATTAAATAAATTAATATTTTGATTTGGAAAGGTCACGACAGCGACATGGAGGAGCAAGCAGAGAACGGCGAACTTCGTGGCTGAGGTGATGCGGTGGTCCTCCCAAGCCGTAGATGGTGATGCGGCGGAGCGAGCAAGGAACAAAGGTTATGAGGGTGTGAGCATTATGGTTTCCATATGTTTTTGAGCTTTTGAAGGTGTTGGGGTTGTTGGGGGTAATGGGAGGAGAAGAAAACCCAAATGCCTCACGCGGAACAAGCGGAGGCTACAGGGCCACGACACGAAGCAGCGGAGCAAGCGGAAGGGCTTCGAGGCTGAGGTGACAGCGGAGGACGCGGCGGAGCGAGCAAGAATGGAGGTGTGCGGGTGTGAGGGTTATGGAGCGCGCATGCAACAGATAATAAATGAAAATGATGAAAATGAAATTGGAGGTTAGCACGCAATTGATGAATTGGAGGGATGAATAAATGAAAAAAAAAATGAAAATACACATCGGCTATATCCAAAACCGATGTGTTATATTGCTTTTCCACATCAGTTAACAACAAAAACCGATGTTAAAAATGTTGCTGCTTAAAAACATTCAAATTTTTTGTTCAATCTTCCACATCAGTTATAATAAAACCGATGTGTAATCTTATGGTTGATTAAAATTTTTTTGTTTTTGTTTCCCTTTTCCACATAGGTTATCATAAAATCGATGTCTAAAATTAATGTTTTTCACTATTCCATCGATTATAATAAAACCGATGTCTAATCTTATGTCTGATAAAAAAAAATTTGGTTTCACTTTTCCACATCGGTTTTTATAAAAACCGATGTTAAATATTTTTATCACATCAGTTTTATTATAGCTGATGTTAAACTATTTCAATTTAATTTCAAAAATGCCACCACCACCTTTTTCACATCGGTTTTTTTAAAACCGATGTTAAAACTCCGATGTTAAATGCATATTTTGCACTAGTGAAGTCTTGATGGAGTGGAGCCCAAAATGGTTACTTATCTCATCCAACTTGATATGGGATTGGATGTCCACTCCCCATATTGCCAATCTAGTTTTTATTTCTATTAAAATAAAGTGTAATGGACTTTGAGTGGATCCAATTCTGGTTACTTTGTTTGGTTTTTCATGAGAGTAGGCTACACTATGTTTTGTATGATGACTAAGCCCACTTCATGATTTATTTCAAATTTGATTCTTTATAGGAGTGTATCTTTTGGCTTGCATGCCTAAAGTAACTCATCTTTTAGTTATGAGTCATTTTATTGTTTTTTGTTTTGGGGGGGGGGGGGGGTTACACTTTTAGTGAGAGCATTTAATACACCAATTAGTGGCTTAGTTATGTGAGTTATTAGGGAGGTTATGGTATTGTTGTGTGAGCCAAGAGTTGGCAGCCCCACTACTATATGTAACACGCCTATTAAATGAATAAGAAAAAACTTGGATGTTGAATTTGGATTGAAATCCATTTGTGAGAATTTTGTTCTCTTTGGTTCTTTGTTGAGCCATCCTTGTTCTTATCAAGAATCCAAGATTCTTGTGGCGAACTTCACTTGGCTTATCAAACCCCTTGATTTGTGGCACCATACTCATTCCTTTCCTTCTTCCATTTGCTTATTTCCTTCTTCTAATTTAAAACACAAATTCTGACTTGGTTATTATAATTGAAAAATTCAACCTAAGATCATCAAAAAGGTAACCCATCCATTTGGTTGTCATCAAAAGAAGAGTGATTGGTTATCTTATCCTTTGTGACACATGGCAAGTGTGCTAAGGTCACTTAGGATTACATTATCTTAATTAAATATTAGGGTTATCCTTTAAGGGGATTTCTAGTGACATTTGGCACAAAGTTTGGATTTCCTTATCCTTTACTTGGATTATTATTTATCACTTTGACAACCCTTTGTGACACATGGCAATCATGCTTAGGTCACTAGGATTACCTTATCTTAACTTGAATTAATGTTTATCTTTTGGTAGATTTCCAAGTGACACTTGGCAACCATGCTTAGGTCACTTTGGATTATCTTATCTTTTATTTAAAATTTATTTTTCTTAAATGCTTCGTGGTTTGTGCATAGAGTTTGAAATGATCAAACTCATGGCTTCAAGTTCTTAACTTTGAACTTATCCAAGTACACTATGAAGGTGCTCTTAGTATTCTTCAAACCCTCTTGCACTACAAGAATAAGGTGAATTAGCGACGGAAATTTTGCGACGGTCTCAAAACCGTCGCTAATTTTATGTTTTGCGACGGCTGAAGCCGTCGCAAATGGTAGAGGAAATTACTGACGGAAGTTCCGTCGCAAATCTGTCAGTAACGTTCCCGCCATTTTACGCGAAATGTTGGCGCCAATTTGCGACGGGCATGGCCGTCGCTAATGTGCGACGGATGGTAATTTTGCGACGGTCATTCACAGTTTGCGACGGAATCGTAATTTGCGACGGCCTAGCCGTCGCTAATATTAAAAGGCCGTCGCTAATTTCCAATATGTAACTCGAACAGTTTTCTTCCTCCCTCAGTTGTCTTCTTCGACGCAAGGTTTCTTCAAGGAGCTCTGCAGCAGCCATAGTTCCAAAAACGGCGAGTTTTCACTTCTTATTTCTACTTTGTTCATTTTTCTTTCAAAATATTACATTACCTTCCCTCATTTCTTCTTTCTAATTTGTTCACCTTCTCTTTACGATTTTGCAGGCGTAAAATACTAAGGATTGTTACTTCTGCTTCACAGTACAATTCAATAGCTCCGGAACAGGTATGAAATATTATTCATACAACAATATATATATATATCTGTGTGTAAAGATGTTGAGAGAAAGAGCTTATAGCAACTAACCATAATTATTGGGCAACACTGATTTTTCTGTTCTGTTTGCACTTAGGCCATGGTGGAAGTGATGGGCTGCATGGATATGTCCATTGTCTTGATGATGTTAGTTTACGATATGGTATGGATCTACGAGAATTTGTAGTACATTGTATAAATAAATGGTGTCATGATTTATGATTTTACATATACATAGTTGGTTAGCAGTTAGATAGAGAATGCACTAAGTTTGAAGTAGTTATAATTTTAGATTTTAGTTCTGATTGAATTGTCTTTGATCTGGTTCATAATAAACAGAAAGCATTTCTTGAGAAGATTGTAACTGAAAATCCTGGGCTTCCGGATATTTAAGTAAAATTGGTTTTTCCGTCAGTAATCTCAAACCCAAAAACTCCTATGTGTTAGCTTTCACTAAAATTGATTTTCAGCCCACGCATTTGCTCACCATGATTTTTATCCAAACAAAAATTTAAAAAGCAAAATTGATTATACACCACAGTAACTCGGATTTTGAGATGTAAGAATCTCAAAGCAGACAGAGACACATAAAAGGCAAGCGGGCGTATGCACCAGCTTTTTTGCTTGTTTGCTTCTATGGTTTCTTTGCTTCCTTATTCATTCCATTTTCTTTCCAACTTCAACTTGAGAGCTTTTGGATCTTTATTAATTTGGTAGCATTTGGTAGAAGGTTAGTATTGATGTTTCTGCTTTTTTTTTTTTTTGATAAATATTGATGTTTACATTGTGACTACAAAACATGCTTGCTACATATAATGTTTATTTTTAGATAGTTTATAAATATAGAGTGATAAGTTGCTGCATAATAAATACATTGATTTTTTTATGATTAGGCATTAGTTGGAGCTTCATCTTGGAGCAGCCACGATTTTGGAGGCAACGAAAATATCTTTTTCATACTTTCTTCTTGAAACTTGCAAGTCCTAGCCACCACACAGAGAGGTAAGAAAATGCTTATATATCTTCCTCATACTTTATTCTGTGTTTCCTTTCTTGTTTGATTTGCATGCATATGACATATGACTTGCAAGAAGTTGCTTCTTCCTTTTAATTAAATAATGAATACATTGCATGCTTGTTTTGCATGTTAAAATGCTGCGAGAGAATGATGCTTAAATAAAATGATATTTGCATGTTTGGTTATTCCTTATATAGGGATACAGTTTATAGTTTATAATTTATTAATCAAATGTCTCATGCCTTGACAAGTATAATATAAGTATTTAAATTAATTTCAAATCTGCTAGTACTAAACATAATTAGTGTTTGAAATGTTTTCTACATGCCTTCAGTTAGTTTAGCTAACTATATATGATTATTTCTACAATGGTTTTTTTAGTGGTATATTAAAAATTATGAAACAACATTTATAAAATCGTTTTCAAATCCTACGAGAACGATTTTTATGTGTAGTTCAAAATTGATAAATATGCAATGGTTATATAATTATGCTAAAAAGATAAGAGAAAATTACATTCAAATAACTATTGTCTATTTTTTTTCAACAACAATTTTTGACCGTTGTATATTGTAAATGTAATTTTTTTTACATTGAGCCAACAATATGAAAAACCCCGTTGTCTCATCGTAGTCTAAGACAACAGTTTTTGAGCCGTTAAGAGGGGAGTTGCCATAGACCAAAAATGTTGTAGTGGAATGACACCGACACGCATTATAATCCCTTGTTGATTTCATAAGCCAAGCTAATCTTGCAGAATGTGTTTTGGATAGGGTATTTGGTAGAGTTGGTAAGTCAAATTATTGTTTGTCATTTTAATAACAAAAAAAAAGACAGGAAAAGAGAATGAAAGTGATTTCAATTATGAGCATTAGTCTACAAAGTGATATTTGAATGAACATTCTTGCTTACACATGGCGCTCTACTTGATTTTGAATTAAACCTAGAGGGTCTGTCAATTAATTTAGCACATGACTGCATGGTGAGACTTAACTTTGAAATGGTCATTTTAAGCAATTTTTGGATTCTCATGCTTTGTTTATATTTACATCATTTATAGCAATGACTTTAATGGTGCTACCTCTGCTACTTTACAAAGTAATGAGTTTAATAATAGACAGTGAATATTGTTATAAAAAAAAATTACTATGAAGGGCGATGTTTAATAAATGTTAATGCAAATATGCCTAAGTTACTGATCGATGCCATGAGCTTTATGACTACAATGTTTTATTAATTGTATGCATTTTTTTAGGTCTGTTATTTTCTTCTTTGATTATAGATGCAAGTCGAGGCTTGTAGGTTGGTGGAAGTTATGATTTTTTATTATTTATAATGAGTGCAAGTAAATATAAGCAATATGTTATATCCAATCTTGTCTTAGGTTAGATCTTTTTGTTGTCAAGAGCTAATATTGTATTAATTTCTTAATTGTTGTTGTTGTCACTATGCTTCAAGAAAGTCTACTAATGAGAGGACGATTAAACTTAAGTGACCTATTTATAGATTAGAGACCTGATGTTGATAAAATGTCATATGATGTGAACATGAATTGTATCCTTAAGCTATTGATATATGGTCCATGCACATGAATCTTTGTTTTGTGTTTGTCAAAATTCTTGGTTTGTGTTTGATAGGAATTTCTTGAGCCTGGTGAGAGAATTGGTTAGTTTTATGAGAGTATGGTAATTTGAAGCATGGGTTTTATCTTGCTGATGTGTGCATCTCCTATGCTTCATGGGCTCGCTAATGTCTATTGATCTTTGCTGATATCTTATTATTTTAAAACTAGTTTCAAGCTGGTTGCTTAGTTCTATATCTTGTTTGGTTGTGTTGGCTAGCTGTTTGGTTTTTGTTGTTGGTTTAAGTGGATATTGTCCTAAGTTATGTGCTTTTGTTGATGGGTTTTGGGAAATCCTTATACTCTCTTTATCTTGGGTATGATTTATAATGTGGACTTGTATATTGATGATATGCGGATTACATTTAAGTTACTGATCCGTCTGTTATATTTCCATGTTGATAAATGCTATAATATGTATTTTATGGTTTGAACCTTTACATGAGCATGCTGGATGAAGTAGGTGGGCATGTACGGTGTTTTGAGAACATGATGGTCGATGACCATGAACTAGTTCAGAGTTAATTCTAGATTTTGCACGTGCCCTTATAATTCGAGGACGAATTCATTTTTAGGGGTAGAATATAATATCCGGCTATTTTAATTATTTACATTATAAGTTTTATTAAATTGAAAACCTCTATTCATATAAATGATATATAAGTTTTATTAAATTGAAAACCTCTATTCATATTTATATTTATGATTATATTCAATTTTATTTTGGGCAGGTTCTTGATTTGTGAAAGTTATATACATTTCTAGTTGTGCTAGTGTTGCTCTCATTCTAATTGGTAAGTGATTTTAATTACTTTTTCCTTGTGGTTTAATGTAGTCTATTAAGTGGTTACTATTGATGCTGTCTTTGCTCTTTAAAAATGAACTATTATGTAACATTAACAAATAAGATAAATGAGGAAAAACATGAGCATGATAAGAATATTACCCAATCACCTATGCATGTAACTCGACAATTTTTTTATGCTTGTGCTATCGTTTATAAACTACACCATGATCTTTGTTTTTCCTTATTCACTATATGGTTAGTAGCTTGCAATAAACTATGTGATAAATTATATAGACAATGACTATCCTATTTGGTTTATTTTTCTTTCATTGCTATCAAACCATTGCTCGATTTAATGGCAATGCAAGTGTATGTTGTATTTTTTTTTATGATAAATAATGTGTGAATGTGATGCTCTCTTGAATATAACCGTTGAATTTAATTTTTGAAGAGGATACTTCCTCTATTTGGAATTTCATTATAGTTATCTTTTTTTGGCGCAAATGCAGAGGATGGAATTTGTTCCTTTGAATCGTACTTGGATGTATGATAGGGTTTATCCGCGTAGAGGGGGTTAAAACAATCTTTCTTAGATGGTGTTGAAGAATTTATTACCAAGGCAAGTCAGCAGGATACTTATAACAATGGGGGGTTGATTAGATGTCCTTGTATGAAGTGTGACTGTACCCGAATTAAGAATGTAGACGATGTGAGGGTCGACCTGTATAAAGTTGGGTTTAGGCCTAATTACTGGATTTGGACAAATCATGGAGAAGAAATGCCGCAATTTGATTTTGGCATTGACCAGAATTGCACAGGTGGTTCAAGTAGTGGTGCAGAAGTTGGATATGGAGATCATATTGTTTCCATGGAGGAGATGGTGTGTGACGCTCTTATGATGTCCGGGTCGTTTGAGTCCAATAAAACAGAAGAGCCTCCTAATGCAGATGCACAAAAATTTTATAATCTCCTAACAGAGGCAAATAAGCCTTTGTGGGAAGGGTCCCCCGACTCGACGTTATCGATGTGTGTTCAACTGTTATCTGCCAAGTCCAATTGGAGCATACCCGAGTTAGGCTTGGATTTCATTGCCAAAATGGTTTTGGCCGGGACGCCTTTCAAAGGAGGATTACCCAAGAATTATTATGATGCGAAGAGGTTAATGTCCAAGTTAGGATTGGAGTCCAAGAGGATTGATTGTTGCGAGAAATGGGTGCATGCGCTTTTTACGATAATGAATTCGACAAAAATGATGGCGCATTGGTTGAGTGCAGGTTTTGTCACGCACCAAGGTATCGTCAGCGCAACGCAAGTAGAAGTAATCTAAAACCAGTTCCGGTAAAGTCGATGTTCTACTTGTCAATCATTCCTAGATTACAGAGGATGTTTGCATCGATGCAGACTGCAGGAAAAATGACATGGCACCATGAGAATAGGAGGAATGCAGGAGTGTTACGCCATCCTTCTGATGGTGAAGCATGGAAGCACTTTGATCGGGTGCATCCGGATTTTGCCGTTGATCCTCGTAATGTACGACTTGGGTTATGCTCGGATGGCTTTACCCCATATATCCAAGCCTCGGCATCACCTTATTCATGTTGGCCCGTTGTTGTTACCCCTTACAATCTTCCTCCCGAAATGTGTATGTCAAAGCCATATATGTTCTTGACTTGCACGATTCGGGTCCATCTAATCAAAAGGCAGGCATTGATGTATACTTGCAACCTTTGATTGATGATTTGAAGAGGTTGTGGAATGGTGTTATGACGTACGATATTTCTCGAAAACAAAATTTTAAAATGAAGGCAGCGTTGATGTGGACAATTAATGACTTCCCTGCGTATGGCATGTTGTCTGGTTAGGGGCGCATGGGAAGCTTGCATGCCCGCATTGTATGGAGCATACGAAGGCATTTACCTTAAAATACGGGGGAAGTCTTCATTGTTTGATTCCCATCGCAGGTTCTTACCGAACGATCATCAATTTAGAAGGAATAAGAATGCCTTCAAGAAGGGGGCTGTTGAAATGGATGGACCGCCTCCGAGGTTAACACCAGAACAAATTTGGATAAGAATCAGGGACTTGCCAAAAGTGACTGAAGCTGGGGTTTCCAAATTAGATGGTTACGGCAGTGGCATAATTGGACAAAGAGGAGTATTTTTGGGATCTTCCTTATTGGAAAGATAATTTATTGAGGCACAATCTTGATGTAATGCACATTGAAAAAAATTTCTTTGACAACATTTTCAACACTTGTGATGAACGTGCATGGCAAGACCAAAGACAACGATAAGGCTAGAATGGACTTACGGTTATGCTGCAGAGAGACCGGATTTGGAGCCGAGACATCGGGATAATGGGAAGATGTACAAGCCAAAGGCCAATTATACTTTGACTATCCAGGGAAGCAAGGTTAGTTTGCCAATGGATAAAGGGGCTCGAGGATGCCCGATGGTTATTCTTCTAACTTGGCAAGATGTGCCGATGTTATAAAAGGCAAGTTGCATGGGATGAAAAGCCATGATTGTCATGTGTTTATGGAGTGCTTACTTCCTATCGCCTTGATTCGTTGCCCCCATGTTTTGAATGCCCTAACTGAAATAAGTCAATTCTTCAAGGACTTGTGTTCTGCAACTTTAAGGGAAGACGATTTGACCAGGATGGAACAAAACATTCCACTAATTTTGTGCAAGCTGGAGAGAATATTCCCCCTGGCTTCTTTGATTCAATGGAGCATCTTCCGATTCATCTTGCATATGAAGCAAGACTTGGTGGTCCAGTTCAATATAGGTGGATGTATCCATTTGAAAGGTAATTTAAGTATCACAGTTATTGATCTTATTTCATGCATATTAGTTAATTAATAATAACCTCGTCATTTTTTAATAGATTCATGGGCGAGTCAAAACGATCGGTGAAAAATAAGGCTAGGGTTGAAGGTTCGATATGTGCGTCTTACTTACATCGTGAGACAATTCATTTCTGCTCTCATTATTTCAAACACATGGTTTTGTCTCCAACAACTAGAAGGAACGAAACGGAAAATGAAAGTGGAAGACTACCTGGAACCTTATCAATTTTTTGTCTTCCCAGTCGTCATTCCGGAAAGGAGTTGACACATTATTTAACGGAGGCAGAGTGGAACTCAGCTCATGTTCATGTATTGATCAATTGCGCCGAGGTTAAACCATACCATGAGTAAGTATGAGCTTATAATTTTTATTCCTTCGATAGCATATGTCAATTTTCATTGATGTTATCCATATATGTTCAGTTCATTCTTGTCTTCTCGTGATGCATCTGCTCGTACTCATGAAGATTTTCCAAAATGGTTTAAGCAACAAGTAAGTATCTCCCCATTTATCATTCTGTTATTCACTATAATGTATGCGGATAAAAACATATGTCGTTAAACTTTGTGAATAGGTTTACAATGAGGCTCATACTTTGATTAATCATCATTTACGAAACTTGGCTGACGGTCCTCTGACACAAGTCAAAGAATGGATCACATACTTCTTGACTGGGTACAAATTTCATACTCAATCATGGATGAGAAGACAAAACAACAATAAATAGTGGTGTTTACGTAAAGGGTGAGCCAGGCGGAGTTGCGGAGATGACTTTTATGGTGTCATACAACACATATATGAGTTGTCATATCGTTATTTAGACTACCCTAAGAGAATAGTGTTGTTTTATTGTAATTGGTTCGATCCATCTAGTAGAGGCACTAATTTGAATAAAAAATATAATATTGTGGACATCCAAATGAGTAGAAGATATCATATGTTTGATCCGTTTATCATGGCACATAATGTGAGACAAGTATATTACGTTCCTTATCCAGCAACTCAAACAGAAAAACGAGGTTGGTGTGTTGCAATCAAGACAAAACCAAGGGGTCGCATTGAAATAGATGTTTTGAGTTGGATGAGCCATATCAAACGGATGAAATGTCACGTGCAAATGAGGTCATTGAAGTAGAACCAATCTCATGTTTACAAGACACACAAGTTGTAGGGGAAGAAGTGGATACCTCCAGCTTGACATCAAATCAAGTCATTCCGGATGAAGATGTTGAAGAAGCGAGAATCAACAGAAGATGAAGAAGATGAAGATGGCTATGAATATGACACTAGCTCAAATTCGACTAACAAATACTTTATTTATTTTAGTGATGTATTTTGTATTAGGTAGTATTGTCATTGTCATAACTTTAAGTTCATTATGATTAGCATCATTTTCCATTATTTACAAATGTGTGTTTGTGCTTACTTTAAGTTAATTATTATCACCATCATTTTCCATTATTTACAAATGTGTGTTTGTGCTTACTTTAAGTTAATTATTATCACCATCAATTTCCATTATTTGCAAATTTGTGTTTTGGTTACTTTTAATTAATTATTATTAGCATCATTTTTCACTATAGACATGGTGATGGTAAGGGAAAGGGTAAGGCACTCTGCTGGAGGGGCACGTCGTCGTGGTCGACCTCGCTTTGTGACACGGACAGTCGATGACGGATTCGTGTCCCTCCCATCTACATCTGTTACACTACGCCCACCGCCCACACCCATGCCTCCACATGATATGGCACCGCACCCCCCTCCGTTGCTCCAGCCACTCGGTTCATGGACACCTCCATTGGGATCACGATGATGCCCACCCCGAGGATTCCGACTCGGACCCATGCAGACAATTCCAGGACAACCAGATGCATCGGGGTAGATTTACCCATGGACGGTGATCATCGGTCTCATGGTGATGACGAGGAGACTTATGGATATTCCTCGCCTATATCATCGGATGATGAGGAGATCGAGGTTATGTCGGATGGCCGAGTTATTGTTACCCCCGACCGGTAAAGGGTAAGAAAGATCTCAAATATTGTTATTTTATTGTTGAGTGCAGATTTTATATGTATGTGTATTGATTGTTCTCATGTTCTATTGATAAGGTTCCTTCCGTCGAGAAAAATCTGCGAGAGGCCGTCACGTATGCGAGTTACATCTCGGTTTGATCGGGCTCGGAAGCATTGGAGTGAGCTTGAGGATCGGGATCGGGATCGATTCTTTGCGGCTTTTAAGGTATTTTGTACTTTTGAATTTACTTCCATTTTTTAGTTACTTTTAATGTTTCTTTAGTTTATTATTATCCTAAAAAATATTATATTCTCCTTATTTACAGGAGAAGGCTGCTTAGAGAGTAGAGCATTCCGCTGATGTAGAGATAATTTTTCATCAAAAAGCGAGCAAACGCCTCTCCGAGTTGTTGACTAGATATCGGAAAAAGGGACAGCGTCCAAAATGGTGTTTCCCACCCATTTGGGAGGAGCTATGTGCTTACTTGGGCTACACCTGAATTTAAGAAAAAATCCGCCTGAGCAAAGCTCAACAGGGCCTCGGAAAAGGGTGGGAGCTGCACACTGCGGCAGACATCGTGATCGAGGAGCATGCTCGACGCCTTGTAAGTTCCAACATCATATTTTGTTAATTCATTAGATGTCTGGCTATTAAGGTAGTGTAACTTCAAATATGAACAAGCTTTTATTTGTGCATGCTATGGATCTTGGCAGTAGCGTCAAGCTTCGGTTGAGCTTCAGGCCCGAACTCATACTAGTAAGGGTACCGGCGTGTATGTAGATGAGCGTTCTAGACGCACTCAGGTGATTTACATGTCTCTTTGTTGGAAATTATTTTTATTTTATATTTAATAATTATGGTCATTTTGTATGATTATGTGTATCAATTTTAATGACAGGAGGACTATCGTGATAAGTTATCTCAGGTTCGGTCTCAGGCAGCCTCATCTTCCCCTTCTTCCACCACACTTGACCCGAGGTGGAAGCCCAATTGGAGTTGCGGGCATGGGTCGATGTTCTGGCCGGTAAGAACAAGGGTCGCATATATGGTATGGGAGACCTAGCCGTAACTATCGACGCGGGTGCTCCAAAGTATCTTCACTCAGCCAGAGTCGAGCATCGTCCAGATCTAGGCCTCGCCGATCTCATGAGTCTGCGAGAGATGGTAAAGATGCGGCGTAAACTGGCGGCTCGGGATGAGATCAATCGGCACCTGCTTACTCAACAAACACAGATGATGGAGCGAGATAGAGATGATGGCAGCTACACAGAGAGAGCTCATGTTGCGTTTAGGAACCAGCACCCCTCAGCCACGATCGCAGCAGGACCAACACCTTCACGGCACCCCTCGGCCACGACCCACAGCCACCACCGTCCCAGCTGAGGGTCATCAAAGCATACCGATGGGAGGATGATCAATCCTTTACTGATTTGTTATTCTGGGGGCTATAGAGAGGGTTATTAGTTTTTTTGATATTATATTTTATTTTGTATGATACACTCATCAAAACAATTTGCTTTTATTTATGAATTTTATTTATTGTTTAAAATTATTATTCATTTATCATAATATAGTCTAAATTCTAATTAATATACAAAATAACTAATGTTTATATTAATTTTGAATTTTATATTAAATATTAAATAATTATTTAAAAATACTTTATATTTTAAATAATTAATTAATAAAAAATTACTTTATTAAATTATTTAGTTTTATAAAAATGTGTAGCAATTTGCGACGGCTATTCCGTCGCTAATTTACGTTGATTTGCGACGGTTAGGCCGTCGCTAATTTGTATAATTTGCGACGGCTATGCCGTCGCTAATTTCTCAAAATTTGCGACGGCTAAGCCGTCGCAAATCAACATAATTTAGCGACGGAATAAGCCGTCGCTAATTAGCGACGGTCATTTAAAAAACCGTCAGAAACCTTTTGCGACGACCTAACTTGTGACGGATTTATGGCCGTCGCAAATCCGTCAGAAACATGTGTTTTGCGACGGATTTAAGCTTTTTGCGACGGCCTTTGGCCCTCGCTAAATTCATTTTTTCTTGTAGTGTTGATTTACATTTGATAAAAAATCATCTTTTTACACATGTTTTGATCAACCATTTTATCTTGTCATTTTAACACTTGATTATGGTCTATTTTATACTTAAAATCTTTACTTGTTCATCTTAAAACATATTATTTTCAAAATCATGTTTTTCATTCAAAAATTCGAATGAACTCTTTTATGAAAATATTTTTAGAACAACAGTGAGTGAAAATAGTGAATGATTAGTCAAATGTCTTTTAAATATTTTTAGAATTTAATTGTAGCTACCCAACTCACACACCAACACAGTGCAGTGGGTTCCATGTCAAAATTCAAATTCTTTAATTTATGAAAAATCACACACTGCCTCTGTTTACACAGGATTTTCCAGAAATCTGAGTTCATCAACATGTAACTTTAATAAATTGTTTCTCTTCATTTAAGCATGTAAAAATTTCAAATCTTCAACCAAACTATATTTAATTTATTACCAACCCAGAAAATTTTATAAAGCTTTTGGATTTCAAATTCATATTTAACATGCAATATCTGTTATTTCATGCTTAGTTGGCATCTAGGCAATGATATATGCTGTTCGGGAGATAGGCATGTGGGTGAGAGAATGAATGTGATTTAGAGGTACTTAGCACAATTAAATATTATTTTATATATGAAATATCATATGGAATATATGTCGAGACTCGGATGGAAGGTTGAGGCACTAGGTTGTAACTGATGCGAGTCAGTGAGATTCATATAGATGCATTGTTGTACACAGTCGTGTGAGTGGAACATACGAGGTCAGAGTATCCTATTATGGATACCGGATATTGCGGGTGAGTACCCTACGGATTCTGAAATCCGAGGTAGACGACCGTAATACTCTTTTAGTCCCTGACGAGTTGCTCTGATTATTCTATTGAGGATAGAGGTACTATGTATCTTGTGCTGATTGTGCTATTTCCAAATGGGGAATAGTGGCGCCCTGTGCTTGTTCACAATTCCATACTAGAGATAAGGGAATAGGGGTGCACCGAGTTCTTGGCACTAAGTTCTTTGCTTCGCATCGTCTGGACTCCTTACTAACATCTCTAACGGAAATGGGAATGGTTACAAGTGTAACACCCTCCTTGGGTCATTACATGGCTAACCCGTTGCGGAAAATAAATTAAAAGAATGTTTACTGGTTTCTTTCGGAAAATAATATTTTCTCAACATTTATTCCTCGAAAAACACGGTGATAAAATTTTTTCTTTACAGCATCATAACAACAACGTAGTCAAAACCACACTTAAATATATGAATATATGTATAAGTCTGACAACCATACTACCTCGTATCGTCTTCACACCTAAATCTTTATAAGTAAAGTTCATTATTTGATAACAACACACTACATTAAATAAAACCTAATCTGGTCAAAACTAAGAGACACTATAATAATAGGAGGTAGCATCCGCATGCTCCGAACTAAGTAGCTTCTTCTTGGATGTGTCATATCCCTTGAGTGGCTCATCTGAACTCCCCGATATTAAAGCAACAAAGAGACCACAAATAAAACATGCAAGAGTGAGAAACCAATATATGGATTTAACTCGACGACCACATGCACGACACTACAAAAACATATTCATATATATACATGTTGACAACAGTATAAGCATTCACAGTAAATCATATAGTTTATCAATGGGTTTCACACCCCAAACCTCATCGTTTGAAAAATTATGCATGAACACATCAATATTGATCAACTAACATTTTAATTAATCTCCGGAGATCCCAACGTCGTGTAAATGAGTTGATCAAGCTCGATTTCCAAATGATACGTCGAGACATGCATGACTAACAATACGCCGAGACATGAATACCATTAAGATACCATGATTAACAATGCGTCGAGACATGAATATCATTAAGATACCATGATTAACTCGGTAGGCACGTCTGCCTAATATGCCTGTAAAACACTTTGTTCTCGTCATTTTTCTTTGTGTTAAATCTTTCCTTTACCGAAGCTCAAAGCTTGCGACCAACAGAGTTTTAACATTTTAAAACTTTCATTAATAACTCAGGACCTCAAAGTCCGAGTTTTTACCATCGTTTATTATGTGGTGAAGTAGACACACCGTCTACTAAACACCAAGTCTATAACGTCATAAGAACACTAGCACCCCTATCTCTCGGTTACTAAGTTCCATATTGTCGTTTACGTCATTTTTCGTTGTGTAAAAAAATCCAAAATAAGATCTCCACAACTTATTCAAGTTATCGGAAATACGTCATTGAGTAAAACTCATTTACAGAAAATCCTTTCTACTTGAAATTCGTTTGTAAAACGTCAAATCATCGAAAAATCCATTTTCCTTTGGAAACTCATTTTTCCCAAAATAACGTCAAATCATCAAGAACTCTTTTACTGAAACTTCAATTCTAAAAAAAATAAATCAATTGAGATTAAATCTCTTTTCAAAATAAGTACTACTATTTTTAAACTCCCCACCATAAATAATTTCGAAACTTGCCGCCGTTTAGCATTTTCAAAAAAAACGTTTTTAAGTCAAACTTTGACCTTTCTTCTAAAATAATTTTATTATATAATAAATAAGTTATTTTCAAAAATTAATTTCACAAAATAATTTTTTATAATATTACGGAATTTCTTATGTAAAAGTTAGCAATACAAAAATAATTTCACAGTTACGTCCTCACCATGACTCATAAATTGCTTTTACACTAATAAATCTTTAAAATAATAATATTTTCAAATAATCCTTATTTTCCCAAATAATTATTTAAATCATAATATCTTCCAATATTTCTCAATTAACTATTGAATATTCCTCGCAAAGTCTTCTTAAAGCTTTTATCTGATTAATTGATTGGGCACTGACCACTGTCAGGCTTCTCAAACAACAATCAACAGCACCATCATAACAATATTCCCAGGCAGATCATGCATCACAACATCATAATATATACTGCAGATAAACAATTAAATGCAGATAACCAATCACAGATAAAGATAGCACAACTCAAACAACTTAAACAAAACACCCCAGATAAATGATGCAGACAATAACATATAGCACATAGCCATCGGAAAAATCCCTCAGGTAATCCCCTCTTACCTCTTGGAGATTCGAACTAACGGTTTTCAAACAATCTCCCGATTTAATCGGGTTTCCTCCATCGGATTTAGGTCAAACCAACCCGATCGATTCCTTCATAACGAATTGCAACCAAAATAAATCTAAATCAAACAACAATACACTTAATCAAGAGGGTTAGGGTTCGGCCTCTTCTAAAATTCTAAGTTAGGAAAGTTAAAATTTTTCTAACTTAGGGATTTATGATCCTTAAGCAAATTAAACATGATTAAGCTCTTAATCCAAAATCATGAACTAAGAACTTTGAATGAAACTCATCTAGCTCCAAGAAGTAGGGTTTCGGTTTTCACAAGATCAAAATGCTAGGGATTTTGAAATTTTCTCAACTCTGGGATTCAACAAATATGCATAACATAGAGTTGGATTTAAGTGTCACAAGACAACTTTGAATAAAAAATTCATCTAACACCCAAAGTTAGGGTTTCGACCCTTTTGAGTAAAATAGGCTAGGGTTTGATTTATGATCTTCTAATTATACTTACATAAAAGATCTATCATGGTATTAAGAAATTAAATCATGACTTAAAGTTGAAACAAAATCCAAGAACACCCATTTGTGAGGGTTTCGGCCAAGAGAGAAAGAATAGGACGAAATTTTTTGTTGAACACATGCTCTTGGATAACAAATATAGAGATGATTATAAGATCGTAGAAATTGGTTTCAAGTCAAATGGATTTTTATACAATTAGTTATGAATTTTTGAAGAAAGCTTCATGAACTTGAAAAAAAAATGAAGAACTTGATGATTCATGGCATAAACTCAAAAATCTTGTGAAGAGAAAGGCTTATAAAGGTCGGATTAAGAGAGGTTACCTCTTGATGATCAAAGAAATTGATGATCTTGATGATGTTCTTCACAAATCACTATGATGTTCTTAAGGTGTTCTTAAGGCAAAAAGGCATATGTTCATATGGAAATGACATGAATGGATGAAATAAAATTGCCTAAGTGATGTTAAGTGAAGGAACCGTGGGTTTTGGGGAATTTTTGTCCAAAATCCCAATGGCAAAGCTTGTAAAAATTATATGAAGCTAGGGGCAAAATTGTCTTTTCCATGCCAAAATATCTAATTGTCATAAATGCGTCATTATGGCCATTATGACTAGGATAGGATCGTCATACATGCTTGTCACATCAGCCACATCAGTCATCTCAGCTCCGTTGCTGACTCCCTGATTCATCTGACGCGGGTTTTGTTAGAGATATCTCGACGTTTTCGCCTACAGTAAATATAATATTATATTTTTACGCTAAATTTTTTAAAACTTTCAGTATCATAGTAAATACGATAAAAACATTATTCATCTCGTTCACGAATTAAAATTAGGTTTTCTGAGCTGTAAACTTTTAAGTAAAAACGCAGACTGGGTTCCGTTTGAATTTTCAACCCAAAATTTCATCGTAACCCTATGATATGAAGCATGATATAGAAATGACAGTGGTTTACCCAAAATCATTTTGAGTCTCGGATAAAAATATATATGTTTATATATTTATTACCGATATTAGAAAGCAGTGAAAATCGGGGTGTTACAACAAGAGTAGAGATGGCCACGTCAGCATAAAGTCTTAGTTGCATGAGATTAAGGGTAGAGGATGATACCGTAAATTAAGGATGAATGTAATATATATGTGATGTGTGTCTTTGGCTATTATTGTATTGTATGTTATGATTCCTTTTCCGCTTATGATGATTGAACTGTCTCTTAGCTCTTATTTTGTTATATTGTATATTTTTCGTTATGATGATAGAATTGTTTCTTATCTCCTCCTAATATGATACCCTAGACAGTGTTTTCTACCATGATGGATATACCTATGTGGTGTATGTGTATTATATCTACGGTGTGATGGTTTAACTTTCAGACGTTGTATGTTTTATATTTAAGTTTTTAATATTTTTATTTTTCTTTATATATGATTAATGTTAAGAATGTGATTAAGTTTTAAAATAAATGAGGCTTTTATTTATTGGCACAACGGGCACAACGGGTGTCTCATTTGGTGGCATCGAGCAGTTTGATTGATTCGGTTTGTGAGGTTTAGGATGTTGTTATCTGGCCATGTCTAGTTGAATCCACATCGGATATCGACTATACTTAGAAGTAGGGTAGTGTGTCTGGACTCGATGCGATAATAAACATTGGTATGGCATATAGTATTTATATACTTGTTTATGTATTATTATTAGTCATACGGATGGGAGTTGATGATTTCTTTTACACGATCATGACTCGAGGTAGGGGACGTGGTGCAAGTGGTGGTGATAGAACTCCCGAGAATTGTCGGAGGTGGCAATGGTGAGACCGATCATACCGAGAGGTGGAGGAGAGTCATCTCGAGACTCTCAAGACCATCATAGATCTAGCTACTTGCTATGTTACAACAGACACAACAACAGCATACGAATCTTGCAAATGACCAAAGAGCAACAAGAACTGTAGAATCGGAGGAAAGCTGCAGGGCGAAGATGCGAGAGATGACTACCTTCCGAAAGGGAAGCCGCCACGGTTCCGAGGAGATTATGGCCTAGAGAAGGTAGAGTGGTGGGTACATGAGCTAGAGAAGATATTCAGTACCATGCGCTGCAGAAAAGATAGGAAGGTGACTTGTGTTGCCTTCATGCTGACTAGAGGAGCAGAGGCCTGGTGGGGAGGTAAGAGAAGATTACTGGAGGCAGAGGGTAGAATTATTAGCTGGCATTTTGGTTGTGAATGTTTTCTCGAGAAGTACTTTCCGCGATTAGTCCAACCCGAGAAGGACAGGGAGTTTATGAGTCTTAAATAGGGCAACATGACTGTTGGTGATTACCCATCACGTTCTGAGGCTCTGATTCAATTTTTGGAGTTCTACCAGAGATTTCCAGATGAGGATTGGCAATGTAGAAGGTTTGAGGAGGGCCTGCGGCATGAGGTACAGAGAGCTATAGTGTCTCTTGAGGAGAGTAGTTAGTGGTTCCGAATGGAGAACAACATAAGAGTAATTTGATTTTTCACCCTGGATCCACGAAGATGTATCAGGATCTGAAGAAGATGTTTTGGTGGCGGAGGATGAAGAAAGAGGTAGCAGAGTATGTTTTATCTTACCGGTGTGTCGAAGGCTAAGATAGAGCATCATAAGCCGGCCGATTTATTGCAATCGTTGGATATCCCAGTGGAAATGGGATAGCATAGCTATAGATTTTGTGGTTGGTTTACCACGAACTTCTAAGAGGCATGATGCGATTTGGGTTATCATTGATAGGTTGACGAAGTGTGCTCACTTCTTACCTATTGGTGAGAGTTATAGTTTGGAAAAATTGACCCAGATCTACATTAAGGAAGTGACTCGATTGCATGGTATGCCGTCGAGTATTGTCTCAGACCGAGACCCTAGATTCACATCTAGATTTTGGAAACGATTACATAGTGCTTTGGGGACGAAGTTGAGGATGAGTTCTACTTATCATCCCCAGAGATGATGGACAATCGAGAGGGACAATTCAGTCATTGGATGATCTTTTGATAGCTTTTGTGTTGGAGCAAACTGGCAGTTGGGATGAGTTCTTGCCATTGATTGAGTTTACCTATAACAACAGTTTTCATAGTAGTATCGAAATGGCACCATATGAGGCTTTGTATGACAGGAAGTGTAGGACCCCGTTATGTTGATATAAGACAGATAAGAACCAAGTTTTGGATCCAGATGTGGTGCAGCAGACTACGGAACAAGTTAGGAAGATAAGGGAAAAGATGAAGGAAGCATAGGATAGGCAGAGGAGCTACAGTAACAAGAGGATGAGACCTTTAGAATTCCAAGAGGGTGATCACATATTTTTGAGAGTCACTTCGAAGACTGGAATTAGCAGAGCTATCAAGTCTAGAAAACTTACTCCTAGATTTATTAGACCTTTTTAGATTCTTCGATGGATTAGTCCAGTAGCTTACCATATTGTTTTACCACCTAACCTTTCTAACCTTCATGATGTCTTTCACGTCTCTCTGTTGAGAAAATATTATCCTGATTCTTCACATGTTCTTGAGTCTGAGTCTATACAACTGCGAGAGAATCTAGAGTGCGAGGCTTTTCCTATTAGGATTGCAGATAGACGGATTGAGGAGCTTCGTGGTAGACAGATATGCAGCAGCAGTATCCACATCTCTTATGAGGTACGTAAATTTCGAGGACGGAATTTTTTTCTAAGTGGGGTAGTAATGTAATACCCTGCTTTTTATATACGTTGTATTACCAGTAAAGATATATTTATTTATATTTTTACCTGAGACCAAGAAAATGATATTGGATAAAACAAAATCATAATTATACTCTACCTTATGGTAAAAGGTTATGGTAAAAAATTAGTATAAAATTCAGACGGAATCCGATCTGCGTTATATCACATTTTCAACGATATAGGCTATTTTGAAATTCTTGATCAAAAATATATTATTATACTTTTTACAGGTGAATTTTCAAAGAAAACGCGAGAAAATTTTAATCGGTATAAATGACGGAGTCGAGAACGGATGTGTAAATATAGAACCTAGGACACCGGATGGAGGTGCACTTGCCACCTAGGGGTGGTGAGTCATAGGGTGAGTCACCACCATGACCCACCAAGTAATGATGAAGTTCACAAAAAATGCTAACCTCCTTAAACAAATGTCCAAATTTCCCTTGACCTTTCTTTTTATTTCCAACATTGTCCCAACAATTTGTGCCCAAAACCCCTAATACACGGCTGCCTCCCCTTCTTCATTCACTTGGACACTTCATTTCTCACTTTCATCAAATTACTCTAAGTCATTTTCTCTAAAAAAACCTAAGGACAACATTGTTGAAAGCTTGCTATTTTGATCCAATTTCTTCATCATCTAGAGGTAGATCCTCATTGCTTATGATCATGGCTACACTTCTCATCAATTATTTTTCATTTTCCTCAAACTTTCCTCCATTTCAAGCTTTAGATATAGTTTTTCAAAAATCTTGCAAAAATTCTTAGAAAAATGTTTATTATGTTATGATTCTTGTTTTCACCTCTCTTATACCTATACTTTCACTATCCAAGAGGTTAGAATCAAAAGAAATTTCTAGCCAATTTTTCTCCTCTTGGCCGAATCTATATATATGTGGGTTACATGAGTTTTCTTCAATCTTTAACTTGTATGATGACTTGTATAAGCTATCCAAGATCCCTATATTGATGATCCTCTTGAGCTTGAAAAATTTAGAGATCCTTGGCCAATTTATTTTTCACTTGGCCGAAACCCTATCTGAGTAAGTTAGATGAGTTTTGTTTCAATTTTTGACTTGTGATAATTTCCCCATGCTATCTAAGACCATAGCAACTAGTATCCAAAAGATTTAAATGAGAAAATAACCCTAGCCCCCTTTTGATATGTTGATCGAACCCTAGCTCTTAGATGCCAAAGATAGATTTTGTTAACCTATCTTGTTTTTATGTTGATTTGGTTGAAGGTTGATTGGTAGATTTTGGTGTTGTAATGAGGAGCATCACTTTCGTGATTCCAATGTTAACTCAGGTGGGAGAAAGAAATATCCAGTCGTCGGATCAGCTAAGTAGCATATATTTTATAATAATGGTGTAAGGTGACCTAAACCCTACTAGTGGTCGAATAATAGACAATATCAAAATCACATTGGTGACTACCTCATAGTGTAACATCCTTTTTTTTAGCTACGCCGTATTACCGGTAACAATATAATGATTTATATTTTTATCAGAGACCAAGAAAATGATTTTTGGATAAAACAAAATCATATTAATACTCTACCTTATGGTAGAGGGTTACGATAAAAATTTGGGTTTAAAATTCAGACGGAATCCGGTCTGCGTTTTCACTGACAGTTAGATTTTGCTGATTAGAAAACCTAATTTTGACCCGAGAACGAAACCGTTTAGGTTTATATCACGTTTACAATGATACATGCTATTTTGAAAATTTTAGCTCACAAATAAAATAGTATATTTTATTCGGGCGAATTTTCGAAGAAAACGAGCGTAATAACCTAAATCAGGAAAATGACGAAGTCGGAAACGGAACTCACCAAAAACAATGACGACAAAGAACATTTTAACCTAAAGCCCTAACACTTGTCCTTCTTTGCCCTTGTGACTCATCCCTCCTCCCTCACTCTTCTACCCACACGGCTCCTACACCCCTCCCACACTTAGCCATTTTTCTTCATCTCCTACACAAAGAACATACAACAAACTCTAAAACCTCCATTGTTTCACTTGCAAAGTTGATCCATTTTCTTCATTTCCTTCATCATCTAGAGGTAAACCCTCACTTCTATGATCTTAGTTATCTTATTTATCAAATAATTCCATTCATTCATGTCAAGATCTCTAAGTTTCCATTTACTTGGATTTTCTTCAAATATTTCATGAAAAATCATAGAAAAATGTTTTAGGTGTTATGACACTTGATCTTACCTCTCTAATACCTCTATTTGCTAGATCTAGAAGTTTGAAATCAAAAGAATTTCCTAGCTATTTTTTCTAGCTATGGTCGAATGCACTCTAAATGGGTCAAAGGAGATTTTGTTCAATTTTTAACTTAGATGATGATGGTTATAAGCTATCTAAGGTCTCTAGATTCTAGATCAAAGAGCATGAGAGCAAAAGAAATTTCTAGCCAATTTTTCTTCTATTGGCCGAAACCCTAACCAAGTGGTTGGATGAGTTTTGTTTCAAATTTTTGACTTGTGACAAGTTTTCTAAGCTAGTTATGACTCGAGTAACTAGGATCCAAAAGATGGAATTGAGAAAATAACCCTAGTCCTTTTTGGTGTCTTGGCCGAACCCTAGCCTAGAATTGTCATAGATGGATTTTGTTTGATTAATATATTTTGATGTTGATTTGGTTGAAGGTTAAATTGGTAGCTTGTGGTGTGATAACGAGAAGCTTCAATTGCACGATTCCGATGTTAGCTCAGGTGGGAGAAAGAATCATCCTGTCGTTGGAATGGATAAGTAATATATATTATAATAATGGTGTAGGGCGACCTAAACCTTACTAGTGGTCAAGTAATCGAAAATACCAAAATCACATTGGAAACTACCCCGTAGTACCAATGATGATTTGAGGATTGTAGGTTTATCACCGTTAGGATAATTTTAGAATATTCGAGGATGTCTGATTTTATCACTATTGAACTATTTGTGATGCGCTGGTTATGGTAATCTACTTTATGTGACGTTTTGTGTTACCTGAATATTTGATTATTATTTTATTGTGTGTAATCTATTTTGTCTGATAACATGCAATATATGTTATTTCATGCTTAGTCGGATTCTAGTCAAAGATATATGTTGTTCGGGAGATAATCATGTGGGTGGGAGAATGAATGTAACTTTGACGTGCCTGATCTAAATAAATAATATTTTACTATGATGAGATTAATGGTGTGATATAGCTCGAGATATTTTATGAGATAGTGATGAGAGGTTAAGGCATTAGGGTATTACTCGATATACGTTGGCGAGACCATGTAGATGCATAAAGTAGATCACAGTCATGTGGGTGGAACGCATGAGTTTAGCACATTCGTAGATATATCCGTAGTTCTTGCAGAGCGGCTCCATGTAGCTTTGGGCTACTGTGGCTTCGGGCTACTATGGTTTCGGGCCATTTGTGTATACATGTGTATTTGGATATATATATATATATATATATATATATATGATAAAGGGGAGTGCTCGCTAGGACGAAGGACTAATATTCCTATTATGATGGAGGTTGTGTGACAAGATTGTAGTGGTCATGTCTGCATAAAAGTTTAGTTGCATGAGAGTAAGGGTAGAGGATGATATCGTAATTTAAGGATGAAAGTTATTTATATGTGATGAGTGTCTGTGACTATTATTTTATTGTATGCTATGATTCGTTTTCCGCTTATGATGATAGAGCTGTTTCTTATCTCCCTACTTCTGTATTTTGTGTATGTTTATCTTATTCCATGAGAAGACTCTATGGAGGAACCTGTTGCTGAGGAATTAGATGGAACTACGTATGAATCGGATGCGGGAGGACGAGCTGTGGATTCTAGCGATCGAGTCTAGTGTTAATGGCCAGTGCATCTTTTGAGACATTTTACTTTACTTTATTTATTATAGTTGTATAAGTAGGTACCTGCAAGGGATCCTACCGATAGGATACCCTAAACAGTGTTTTGTATTGTTATGGATAGACATATGGGTGTATGTGTAATATAATTATGGTGTGGTGTTTTAACTTTCAGAAGTTGGGTGTTTTTATAATTAAGTTTTTTATATTTGCGTATTTCGGTATATACGTTTAACGTTAATAACGTGATTAAGTTTTAATTAATGGGGTTTTAATTTAATTGCACAACGGGGCGTCTCATTTGGTGGTATCATAGCAGTTTGATTATGTTCAGACGGTGAGGTTTAGGATGTTATGACCGGCCATTTATAGTTGAATGCACATCGGATATTGACTATGCTTAGAAGTTGGGTAATGAGTCCGAACGCGATAACTAACATTAGTATGACATATAGTATTTATATACTTGTTTATATGGTATTAAATGTCATACGGATGGGAGCTGATGATTTCTTTTACAGGATCATGGCTTGAGGTAGGGGACGTGGTACAAGTGGTGGTGATAGAACACCCGAGAGAATTGCTGGAGGTAGCCATGGTGAAACAGACCATACCGGAGGTTGAGACACCCCGATGTCTCATTAAAGAATACCTAATTTATTTAAAACTTAACCGTATTGTTAACGTTAAGCAGATATATAAACAACGAAGGAAAGAAAAATTTTACAACAACCACATATGATAAACATACCATCATGTAAACCCATATATGTATGTCACATAATAACTGTCATAAGGTACTGTGAAGGGAATCCCGTCAGTAGGATCCCATATAACAACAAATTGATAAAGTAACAAAATACATCCAAAGTCTAAAAGAAAAGATGTATCACTGATTCTCTCTAAACCCAGTCCCTCCTCTCTCAAAATACATCAAAATATCCTCACCGCACATCCATACATACCTACTGGCACTGGCCAAATCTATCTTGGACGGCTACTGCTACCCTCACTATCCCCTATATCACCTCTAAAATGGGACGGCCCTGGCACTCCCCGGCTACTGCCTGAAGAACACCCCTCCGAGTGTTACTAGAACAGACGGCAATAAACTCTACTGTCTCGCGGAGATAATCAAGAGGACTCTGACTGAACTGGCTTGATATCTCGGACCTGTGGGACCTCCGGTGCTAAGAGGTGGTCGATATTAGGTACCACCTGATCATCTGGTGCTGGTGCAGGATCTGGTACAGGTACTGGAACTGGTACCGGTACAGGGACTAGTACAGGCATGATCTCCAGCACCGGTGGCATCGGTGGATATAGTGCTGTTGGAAGGCCTATGGGGAATGGAAGAGTCAAGCCGATGCTGAAGGTACCGACCATGCCAAAAGGTAGTCCATTTCCCTATCCGGTAGTGGCCGTGACTGGACCCGTATAGACTGCAAAGTGAGTGGCTGGGTCCACAAGCCACCCATGCTCATCCACACATTCTAACTCAAAGGTTCCCGCTAGGGGAAACCCTGCCGGCCCTGTCATCTAGGGATGCTCCCAATGTGCCATCCTCACTATCTGGATTTGTACGCACCACGATCGGGAAGAAGAAACACGAAAGAAAAGAGAAGGGAGATAAGAAACTATCTAGCATCAAAACATGGAAAAGGATACATAGCATTAAATCAATAAAAGCACATAGACATGCATCACACAAAGATATACAATCATCCTCAAGTTGTTTTATAATCCTCTAGCCTTCGCACACATGCCAAATATGCTAACGGGGCTGCCACCCAGAATATCAAGTCAGCCGTCCAAGTGACGCATCTCCAAAATGCCGATTCACATCCTCATCTATGGCAAAGGATGCTCATGCAAAGCTATGACACTGTAGTGGCACATCTTGCTCTGGTGCACACCCAACTCTCTCTCTCTCTCTCATGGGTGCTCATGCATGGCAATGACACTACATCTGCAATGATTTAAACCTAAGTTGAGACGGTCCCGCTAGGACTATGGATATACGTCACGGTAGTCTCTCACATCCTCTGTATAAAGAAACTGGTTCGTGGCTCCAGTATCTATCGTCAGATACACTAACCTCGTGTGTTCCACTCACACGGCTGTAATCAACAACATGCATTCATGCAATCTCACCATTCCGTACCAAGCAAATCCTAATGCCTTAACCTTCCACTATAACCTCATAATATACCTCAACTCATCAAATAAATATTATTTAATCATATTTAATTTAGGTTTGGCATATGTTTAAATTTTCTTTCATTTACTCTCTCCCAGCAGACATCTCTTTAAAGCATAAAATATAAGCATTATACCAAGTAAATATATATCACATCAAGTATAATTATATAACATTAAATATCAATAAAAATTATAAGGTGAGCACAAATAACCCAAACATAGCATATAAAAACAAATAGCACACAATAAGCAGCTTAATAGATAAAATCAAGCATCCTCGAATATTATAAATTTAACCTAACAACGATAAACCTACAATCCCTATATCATCATTGGTACCACTAGGTAGTCCCCAATGTGATATAGATATTGTCCGTTACTCGCTCACTAGTAGGGTTTAGGTCGCCCTACGCCATTATTGAAATAAATGCTACTTAGCCATTTCCGACGTTAGATGGCTTCTTTCTCCCACCTGATGAGTCGTAGGTGTAACACGCTCCTTGGGCATTACCTACTAATCACATGCGGAAATAAATTGAAAGGGAAGTTTACTGGTTGCTTTCGGAAAAACTTGTATTATTTTCATAAGTCTGAAAATATGGGGGTAAATTTTTTTTTCTTTTCTGCGAAGTACTAAAAAAAAATTTGCACACAACACCATAGTACAAACTCTATCCTACTCACCGACATACATAAATTGATTTTATTCAAAAATGAACTCTTCAAAAATGTATAGATTTCTCTTGAAAATCCTTCATTATTCACAACAGAATTTCAAAAAGGTTCTCAGACCACATAAACCGACTTTCTCAAAACATACAACCCAAAGAAAGATCATAAGCTAGTCATTATAATAGACATCTACGGGAAGGAACTCCGTAGTTCTCACCATATTGATCATCACCAACCTCTTCAAGAATTTGGGAATTAATATTCCCAAGTGAGGTCAGAAACATTTCGGCATCACTTGCTCTCGTGTACCAAGGCACCTCAACAAAGAACCAGGGAAACCTGATATATTGTAAGGGTGAGATACCAATATATGGATGAATTATGACGACTACATGCCCAAATAAAATCCTTTCAAGTTCCAAAATAAAAATTTCCTTTCCCCAAACATTTTCAAAGAAATTGATTTTCTTTTAGTGTAAAATCATTTAAATTTTCAATTGGATTTCCTTCATAATTTTTTTTTTCTAAAATTTTTCACCAAATATTAAAATTAATTAACTTCCCCTTTTTATTAAAACCTTGTTAAAATAAATCCTTACTTGTGATTTTCTTTGTAAATGTTTTCTTAAAGCTTTTATCTTCATTATTTGAGCTCTAACCAATGATTAGGCCTCATGCAACAACCAAACACCTTTACAACAATTATAACACATGCCATCAATATCCACATAATTAATAAAACATTAACTAATAATAAGAACATGTTTATCAGTCAAATATACCATCAAAGCAACAAGAACTCCAGATTATTCTAAAACAGTCACAACAACAACATCAAACAACATATAGTTATCAGATCAAGTAACAACTTAAGCCACCAATCAAAACTCAGCAAACACACATAGAATCAATCACAATCGGCATGTAGTTATCATAAGGAGCATCCCTCAAGCACTCTCCCCTTACCTGATTTGACTGGTAGAAAAAGTCGTTGTTTTCGTGTTACCCAAAGCGAACTTCCTTTCCCCACAGAGTGCCGCAAGTCTAAGAATTAAGCGAATGACTTAAATTAAAACAACAAAATCATCTTATCTATCTAAGTATAGGTTTTGGCCATGGTTAGAAAAGTGATTCTAGAGATGTCTAATCTTTTACAAATCCTTGGATTACGCTTTGTTTACTTTTATATATACCTTAATCCCATATTTTTATATCTTTACACTAACACTTGTTTATATTCCATTTTATACCAAAATTATTTACTTGATCATGTTAAAAGATATTATTTTCAAAATCATATTTTTCATTCAAAAATTATGATGAACTCTTTTAAAAAAGCATTTTCAGAACAGCAGTGGGTTTCAATTGTGAATGACCACTCAAATGACCTTTATAATTTTTGAAATTTTAATTGAAGGTACCCAACTCACATATAAAAACATTTCAGTTGGTCCCATGTCAAAATTCAAAAGCATTAATTTATTAAAAATCACACACTGCCTCTAATTGTACAAGATTTTCTAGAAATCCGAGTTCACCAACATGTAGCTTTATGAAATTTGTTCTCTTTATATACACATGTAAAATCTCAAATCTTCAACCAAATTTAGATATACTTCATTATTAACCCAGAAAATTTTATAAAAGTTTTTAATCTTCAGAATCATATTTAAAATCACCAAGCAGCCAACTATGTTCATATTTTCGTAGACAGAATTTGGTTCTAATTTGACAGGTGTTTTTACCTAGTAAATATTATCCAAATACTTATATATTATATATAAAATAAAAACCCCATAAATTTTCTTTCCAAATATGTAATTATTTTTCAGAAATACATTTTGTATAAAACTTTATGGGCTTACGAATAAATGTATATCATGCTGCCAGAAACACATTTTACCCATGTTTATCCATACCAAGTTATTATCTTCATTCTAGCATCATCCACAAGCCATAAAACCAACATTAAAGGGTCCTAGACCCTCAAAAACATACATTCAAACATAAAATATAAGGAAAAATCATAAAATCACTCTATTTCTCTCATGCATGTGAAATTTTTAACAAAAACATTCATTTTTCTACATATAGGGTTTCGGCCACCCTATTAAAATGTGGTTGGAGAAGTTTCTCACCACATGCAAACCAATAATATGAGAGTAGAGATGAGTAGGAGTTTATAAAAATCGGTTTCATGTCAAAAACGTTTTTCTAAAGATTTGTCTTACAATTTTTAACTAAAAATCATAAACAAGTAACCTCAAATAACTAACATGCATGTTAAGAATGAGTAAGAATTTTAGAAAAATGAAGATTAGAGAGAAAGAGATATACCTTGGTAATGATGAGAAGTTGAAGATGATCAAGGTCTTGACCTCTTCAAGAGCAAGATGATGAAGAATGAGTGAGTTTGTGAATAGAAAAAGCTAAGTGTGTGTGAGTGAGTGAGTTTGAGAGAGAAATGAGAACAAAAAAATGAAAGCTGAAGTTGGAAGAGAGTATTTATAGAGAGGAAGAGTTGGAGGGGGAGGGGGGGGGGGGGGGGGTGTGAGAGAAAATGGAGAATTTTAAATTTTTGTAAGATTAAATTTTGATTTAATTTAAAATAATAGTTTTCTTGTGAAAGAGAAAAAAATGATGGTTTGTAATAAATAAAAATACTATTCACATCAAATCAAGTCTCTTAAAATCTTCATCAATCCATTTTAAATAGATTTTGTTTCTTTCCGGTTTCATCGATTCCCGTTTCTGAAAACCGATTGTAATTTCCTTCGTAAATTTTTCTACTCGAAATATTTATATCGGAACATTTATAGAAGAAAATTTCTAAAAATCATGAAAATGGATATAGTTGAGTTAGGAAAAATTAAAATTTTATTTTACGAATCGAAATTCATTTTCCGGGTCAGTAGAGTCTTACTGATAGTGAAAACGCAAACTGTTTTCGTTTAAAATTTTAACCGGAATTTTAAATAGTAGCTTCCTACTGTAAAATAAATTATGAAAGTAATTTAGGTTTATTAAAGTAATTTCTCAAATTTAAATTTTAAATATACTAATCATACACACACATACATAAGCACAGATTATAGAAAAACAGAAAAAAAAAAAATTGGGGCGTTACAGTAGGCTACCCTAGAAGCTACAAAACGAACCCCCTCTCAACCTCTTAGTTGCTGCCACGTAAAGAACTAAGGCCTTCGAGTCTCCAAAAATTCACCTGAAAACGTATTCATGAAGCACGTGTTACGGGTAACCCTAATATGAAGATGGAATCGAAAACCGATAAATGGATTGAAATATAACCTCAATACGGTCACCGATGACATTTCAGCATAAAAAGGACATAGGCTTACCTTAGCCTAATCAAGAAAAGGAAGATAGGATAATGAAGTAGAAGTCGTGAGGACCACAACGGTATAATCGATGTCTCGACTGGACGAACGGATTTCTCGGAAATCTCTCTGGAATTTTCTTTCACTCTCACGGTCACTCTCTCTCTTTTCTTCTATTGTTTCTGCGCTATCTCACTCACTCTCTTTCTGTCTTTGCGTTAACTTAGTAAAGAAATGAGCAGAAATACCAACTCCTTCGCGGTAAAGAAATGGTGACTCACCAAGGCTATTTACTAACTAGACTATCGAAGTGGTGTTAATTTAATAAAAGGAAAGGCAGAAATGAGGTTACAAAATGGCAAGCAGGTGTGTGGTTAAATGATGATCAAAGGATGAAATACCATGTGTATGAAGAATGCATGAGGAGGAGGTGGCATGGTTAAATTATAGTCAAGGAAATTTTGCATGAAGAAAAAATAACAAGGAGGAGGTGGCGCCTCCTTAGATCATGCAGCCACTTTCTTTTAAGATGGAGGTGTCTTACTAAAATTGTCGTGACCAAAAAAAATTGATAGAGTTAAAAGTTATTTAACTTAAGTTAATTTAGGTTAAAACTTGTAACTAGGGCATAGTTAATTAAGACTAGTACTAATTAATCATGATGAGTAAAACTTGAGTAAATTAATTAAAATTATCTATCTATGATTAAGATCTATATCTATGGCTAATTATCTTTTAATTTTGTTAATGATAAACCACCTTAATTAAGGATTCAAATTGAGGTGCTTCCAATAGGGGATTTGGACGTGCTTGCTTGAGGTGCTTGCCTAATGAAATTTTTGAAGTGCTTGAATTTTATTTTAAACTTGCATATATGTTTAGATTCTTAAATAATTTTTTTTGATTTATCTGACCCTCATTCCCATCTAATTAAAATATCTAATTTTTATTCACGAAAGATAGGATGTTACATTACTACCCCCTTTAAAAGAAATTCCATCCTCAGAATTTACGTACCTCAAAAGATGTGGATATTGCTGTTGTATATCTACCTCATGATCCCATATAGAATCTCCGGTAATCTCATCCCAGATGACCTTAACCAAAGGGATCTGCTACCGTGAAGTTCCTTAATCCTTCTATCTGCAATCCTAACCGGTAAAGCCTCATACACTACATTTTCTCGGAGTTGTATAGACTCAGGCTCGAGTACATGAGAAGGATCAGGGTAATATTTCCTCAACTATGAGACATGGAAGACGTCATGAAGATTAGAAAGGTTAGGTGGTAAGGCTATATGGTAGACTACCGGACCAATCCGTCGAAGAATCTGAAATTGTCCTATGAATCTGGGGGTAAGCTTCCTAGACTCGATAGCTCTGCCAATTCCGATTTTCAAAGTGACTCTCAAGAACACGTGATCACCTTCGTGAAACTCTAAGGGTCTCCTCCTCTTGTCATTTTAGCTCATTTGCCTATCCTGCACTTCCTTCATCTTTTCCTTTATTTTCCTAACATTTTCCATTGTCTGCTGCACAAAATCGAGACCTAACATTTGGTTTTCACCAGTCTCATACCAACGGCACGGGGTTCTGCACTTTCTACCATATAAAGCCTCATACGGTGCCATCCCGACACTGTTGTGAAAACTGTTGTTATAGGTAAACTCAATTAAAGGTAAGAACTCATCCCAACTTCCAGTGTGTTCCAACACACAAGCTATCAAAAGATCCTCCAATGATTGGATTGTTCTCTCTGACTGCCCATCTGTCTGAGGATGATAAGCAGAACTCATCCTAAACTTCGTTCCCAAAATGTTATGCAACTGTCTCCAAAATCTAGAGGTAAATCTAGGATCTCGGTCGGAGACAATGCTCGACGGCACACCGTGTAAACTAACAACTTATTTAATATAAATTTGGGTCAACTTCTCTAAACTATAACTCTCACCAATAGGTAAGAAATGAGCACACTTCGTTAACCTATCAATGATGACCCAAATTGTATCATGCCTCTTAGAAGTTCGTGGTAATCCAACCACGAAATATATGGCTATACTATCCCATTTCCACTCTGGGATATCTAGGGACTGTAACAAACATGCTGGTTTCTGGTGTTCTATCTTAGCCTTCTGACAAACCAAGCAGGATAAAACATACTATACCACTTCCTTCTTCATCCTTGGCCACCAAAACATCTTCTTCAAATCTTGATACATCTTTGTGGCTCCCGGGTGAAAACTCAACTTACTCTTATGGGCTTCTTCCAAAATCATCCTCCTAAGCTCCAAGTCTTCAGGCACACATATCCTACCCGTAAACCTTAACACTCCATTTGATCTTTTGCTAAACTCGGATACTTTACCCGCATCTATTCCTCTACTTACTTCTTAAAGATATCGATCCTATGCTTGTTTATCCTTAAGCTCTATCAAAAACTCATTGCTTTCAAGAAACCATTCCTAAGCATATCTTATCTTCAACCAACTCTATGCCTAAGTTTAGATATCTAAAATGCTCTAACAACCCCATTTCCTTAACCATCATTGCAGATACATGTAAGGATTTCCGACTTAAAGCATTCGCTACTACGTTCGCCTTTCTAGGGTGGTACTGAAGATCAAACTCATGATACTTGTTAAACTCCATCCATCTCCGCTGTCTCATGTTTAGCTCTTTCTGATCAAACAGGTATTTCAAACTCTTATGGTCACTATACACATTGAACTTAGCTCCATAGAGATAGTGTCGCCATATCTTCAATGCGAACACTATAGTTTCCAACTCCAGATCATGGGTCGGATAATTCCTTTCATGAATTCGCAACTGTTGTGAAGCATAAGCCACCACTCTTCCCTCTTGCATCAAGACACAACCCAGACCTTGATAAAACGCATCACAATATACGTCAAACTGTCCAAAAGGATCTGGTAATGTTAACACTGGTGTTGAGGTCAACTTCTCCTTTAATTACTGAAAACTCTCTTCACACTTCTCCGTCCACACAAAAGTTGTACCCTTTCTCGTTAACTGCGTCATAGGCAACGTAATCTTCGAGAAACCCTCTATAAATCTCCGGTAATACCCAGCTAATCCTAGAAAACTTGTCACCTCACTAGCTGACATAGGTCTTTCCCACTTAAGAACTATTTCCACTTTAATAGGTGATGTCGTACGAACGCACGCGCGTGCGATTCCGGCAAGTGTACCGGATTGCCGTCAAGTAATAAAAGATATCGAACCCACAGAGACTGTGTTCTCGAATCGCAATCGGTTTTCGAATCGATTATATCTGGACAGTTTTAAAGAGGGTTTTGAAAAAGGTCTGAATTTAAAATTAAGAGATAGATGAGCAGAAAATAAATGTTTTTGGGGTTTTCGATTTAAACGGATTCCTAGGGATTTGGGTTACCTTTGAGGCTGTTTATGTTGCTAATCTGATTTACCTTTGTTGATTACCGAAATTGCCTTGAAGGCGAGTTTATCCTCTGATAGCTTAAGCTCCCTCTCGGGTTACAAAAGCCGTGCCCAATTGACCCGACCCCTACTCTCGTGGTAGTCGATCCCAGATTGGACCCTTTGCGTTCCGTGACAACTCGTTGCTCCTCGAGGGACGGCTTCTAACTCTCGTGATTTCAGTCCCAAGTCTGACTTCTATAGGTCCGACACCTAAGTTCACCGCTAGGTTCCTCCTTATAATGTCTAAGTCATGCAAATAAACTAAGTTCACCGCTAGGTTCCTCCTTAGATCATCCACATCTCACAAACCAGTGGCCGCCGGGCTTTACGAGTGAAACACCCTAGAAATCCTAAGTTCACCGCTAGGTTCCTCCTTAGGACGTCTACGTCACGCAAATAAGCGGTTGCCGAAATTTATGAGTGATTAACATACTAGAACTCAGATCTAAAACAATAACGAAATCAACAACGATTTTACATCAAATCAACATCATTTACAAACCTCGGGCAGAGCCCTAGTCCCTAGAAACAAACTACTACTCCAGTCTTGCCATGGAGATGACAAGCTGGGTTGACAACATAGTGAAAATCAGAAAAGAGAAGAGATGAGAAGAGGAGAAGAGATCTATAATCTATGCCTAGAGTAGTAGCCCCAAAGGTCTGATGTTTTCTGCCTCTGCCTGGTCCATATTTATAGAAATTGGGAAGTTAGAGTCCCAAACCAACTCAAAATCTGATCTATTTCGGTTTCTTCAGGTCCAAGTAATGCGCGTCACGGCCGTGATGGCCATCACGGCCAGGCCGTGACGATCTCTGCTTCTGGTTGCTCTGCGAAATTCCAGTCTCTCGCGAGGCCAGCCTATGCTCGCGTCGCGAGCCCTCTGTTATGGCCCGTGATGAATTTCACGGCTGGGTCGTGATGTGCTCTGACTTGTGGTGGTTTTGGGTCATAGCCGTGATGGCTATCACGGCCAGGCCGTGACAGACTCTGACTTCAGCCTTTGTTCTTTTTCAGTTTTGCTCGATCATGGCCGTGATGGGCATCACGGCTAGGCCGTGATGGGCTCTGTTTGGCTCATTTTCTTCAGTTTTAAAGCTCCATCTTCATCCAAACTTCATCATGGTTGATCTTGAGCAATTTACCCTTGATATCTGCAAAACAACACACGAAAACCGCCTTACCCGTTCCAAAGGAAAATTAACCTAAAATCTAATAAAAATATGCCTAAACTACATGAAAATGCATGTGAAATGATAGACAAAGATGATGTGGAATCACACTCATCAAATCACCCCAAGCTTAAAACTTTGCTTGTCCTCAAGTAATTACTCAGGCCATAAGATATATCAATCAAAACATGGATAGTGAACCAAGAACCCTAGAAGCTAATCCAAGTAATAGGCATTTTTAATAAGCACTCAAGAGATAATCAAGTTCAAGTCCAATTAGAAGCTTAGGTTCTTCAAGTTCATGCTCTCACTGATTTGGGCACTCGTCTCACCTCACTCAAGTGTTTTAGGGTTTATGACAATTCACTCCATTTCCTCAAGGAAAGTATTTTACCATAGGCTTGACTATTAACCAAATCTCCACTTTATTAATGAAAACACTTAAGAATCAAGAGGTCTTTTCCTTTGGTTGTAATGTGGCCATGGGATTTATTGTTAGGTGGGAAAATCAAGGAAAGGGAATTTCAAGAAGGCTAGACAGATTATCAAACATTGCAAAGCATGACACCTTCTAAAATACCCCTTTTTTGGGCTTTGGTTTACTTTTCCACCTTTCTTCCTTCTATATTTTTTTTTCTTTCTTTTCTTTTCATTTCTCACTTTCTTTGTCATCCCCTTCTCCATTTTTTTCTTTGTGTTTATTTCATTTTTATTTGTTTGGAGAAGGGGAGATTTATAGCTCAAGAGAAATTACTTTCTAGCTTTTTCATCCCATACTTTTTCCAACTACCAATTACCCTTTTTGTAATACTTTAAAAGGTGCCATACCAAGCATTATTTATCAAAGCAATTCAAGGTACCAAGAAAAGTATTTTATCTTTAGGCTCAAAATTGGGCAACTAAGGGGTAGCATTTATCATTCAAAGCTCGGGAGGCCGGAAAAATACCTAGTGCCTCAATCATTTTCAAAAATGTTTTCAGAAATTTTTAAGTTTTGAAATGGTTTCAAGTCAAGTTCTAGAAAATACAGTCCATGAGGAATTAAATCACTCTATCACAAGAAATGGGGTAGATTTAGTGAATACCCCTTTTGGCTCAAAATCTTACATTTAGTAGTTCAAAAATCAGTGAGAAACACAAGTTTAAGGAACCACATGCTAATTATCAACTATCAAAATATTATCTCAAGAAATTTTATTTTTAGCCATATCACAAGAATAATGAAAAATTGGGTTCGAAAATTCACTATCTCAATTCATTAGGCTCCAAGTTCTTACAATCGGATGCATGTTCTAAGTGAGGGGCAATCTAGAGAATGTGATCATACCAATCTATGCCTATGAGAATGCAATATGAATGCAACAATGCAAATGCAAAAATAAATACCCCTACCCCAAGCTTGATTACTTACATTGTCTCCAATGTAAATAATCAAGTCGGAGAGAGGAGAGAAATGGAACAACTTACCGAGTCGGTAGCGGGTGTTGGCTTCACATTCCAGTCAAAACTTGGGTAGAAATTTCATCACGGCCGTGAGGCTCATCACGGGCAGGCCGTGATCGTTTCTGGTCCTCAGGAGTTGCCCTGTCACGGCCGTGATCTACATCACGGCTAGGCCGTGATGCTCTCTGATTTCGGCATCCTACTCATCACGCCCGTGATGGTTGTCACGGCTAGGCCGTGATCCTTTCTGTGCTCTTGTTTAGTTCATCACGGCCGTGACAAGGCGTGATGGCCTCTGACTTTATTTTTCTCTGCTCTTCTTCCCTTTCTCAATCTGAAAACACTAGATAATCCTATTAATGATATTTTTGCCTCTTGATCTTCTCAAATTATTCAAGAGGTTAAATCAAAAACAAAAGGAAAAAGGGAAAGAAAAACTTGGGTTGCCTCCCAAGAAGCGCTTGTTTACGGTCCTAAGCTTGACCAAACTTCCTTCAATCAACCGGGGTCGGCTGGGCGTAGAAGTGCAGGAACACTTCTTTTCCAAGGAACTCCTTCAAATAGTCGTTTCTGCTCATACGGCCAATAATGCTTCCGCTTTGCTCTTTTCTCTCGGAGCTTCCTAGCCTTCCTTTCTTCCGGTGGAAGTTTTGTTTCAGTATGGACAGCAACTCCAATTCCGTCACTGCTGGGTGCATCATTAGACATGCATGTCTTCGGAGTTGCTTCCATGTTCAGCTCTTCTTTTACCACTGGAGACGTTACATCTATTCTGCACACATGGCTCTCAAAAGGAGGGTTGTTACAAGAGTTAGTCAACTGAAAATTTACCCTACCTTCCTCTACATTTAGAGAGAGTTTACCATTCCTTACGTCTATCACTGCCCTAGCGGTTGCCAAAAATGGCCTTCCTAAAATGATGGGGAATTCAGAATTCCCTTTTATGTCCAACACCAGGAAGTCGGTAGGGATGAGAATTTTCCCTACCTTTACAGGGACATTCTCTAGTATGCCTAGAGGAGTCCTAGTTGAGCCATCCGCAAATTGTAAGGAGAATTTGAATGGTCTCAACTCTTTACTTTCCAACCTTTCCATGATAGTGAGGGGCATCAAGCTCGCACTAGCCCCTAAGTCACACAAGGCTCGATCTATTTCCACTTGTTCGATCGAGCAAGAGATGGAGAAACTACCTGGGTCTTTCAGTTTAGTAGGCATTTTAGTCTCCACATCTACTTGCTTTTTCCTGACCAACCTTTGTGGGAAAGGTATCGGGGGTTGGTACGGTGGTGGAGGGACATACTTCGGTTCTGGCTCTTCTTTTTCGCCCGTGTCCTCCTCCGGTTCCACCTCCATTTCAGCTACCCCCACCCCAAGCTTATCATCCCTCAAGTGTATGACATTGCAATGCTCATTGGGATTTGCTTCGGGTTGCCCCGGGAATGCACCCTTAGGTCTTGAGTACGTACTGGCTTGTTGGGCAATCTGTGTTTCTAGCATCTTGTTATGAGTGGCTAAGTTGTCTACCTTAGATGCTAGCTCCTTTATTGCTTCACTCACTGCCCTTCCTTGTTGTCTAAACTCCTCATTCTGTTTTGTCTGAGTTTCGACAAAACTTTCAAATAAAGTCTCGAGTTTAGATCTTTGTACCTGAGGATACCCCGGTGCTGCTCTCTTATTACCTTGACCCTCTTGGAACTCATGGTTGAGCGTGTTGCTGTAGTTGCCGTAAGAGAGGTAAGGGTTGTTCCTCCTTTGATTGTAGGGATTTGGGGGAGCATAGTTGGGCAGCTTCGGGTTCGTATCGTAGTAGTTGTTACAAGAGTTTACTTGTTCACCCGAAGCGCCGGATCCATGAGCGATACCACGAGGGCATTCCATCATGTCATGTCCCTGCATTCCACAAATCTCACAAACAAGGTTAGTAGCACCTAATGCACTCACATTAGCTCTTTCAAGCCGATCAAAACGTTTATTAAGTGAGTCTATTTTTGACATAATAAGATCTGTGCTATTTACCTCAAACTTACCCCCCGAAATCTTGTTCGGGTTATTACCTCTTTCGGACCCCCATTGGTGGTAGTTGGTGGCGACATTCTCGATGATGTTGAATGCCTCAGTGAGAGGCCTATTCATAAACGCTCCACCGGCTGCAGAATCTAGTGACACCTTCGAAGAGTAGTCCAATCCGTTATAGAAGGTGTGCACTATTAACCACCTCTCGAGTCCGTGATGTGGGCACGACTCCAGCAGTCCCTTGTAACGATCCCAAGCTTCCGATAATGATTCTCCGTCTTTTTGGAAGAAGCCGGTGATCTGGGTTCTTATGTAGGCCGTCTTGGATGGAGGGAAGAATTTCTCCAAGAACGCCTGCTCCAATTGGTCCCAAGTAGTCAAAGTGTTAGCGGGGATTTGCTTAAGCCAGGCCTTCGCCTTTCCAGTGAGAGATGAAGGGAACAATCTCAAACGCATAACATCGACTGAGGCTCCATTAATCCTGATTGCGTCGGTGAACTCTAAGAATGTTTCTATGTGATCGGTTGGGTCCTCCGAAGGCAATCCTCCGAATTGATGTTGCCTAATCATGTTGATTAGCATGGGCGGTATGGTATAGTTTTCCGCCTCAATCTCTGGCCTTGCAATCCCAGTTCGCAAGCCTCTCGCATTTGGGGCTGCGTAGTCCTTCAAAGGTTTTGTATCCGGTTGATTTGCCATGAGTGGAACGGGACTCAACCTTTCTCCCTCTCTTTGTAGTCTTCTACGTCTGTGGAAGGTCCTCTCGATCTCCGGATCAATCTCACTAAGGCTCCCAAGACTTAGGGATCTTTGCATATAACACACAGAGAGATGGATACAATAGAAGGAAAAGATTTTTTTTTTTATTTCAGAAATAAAAATAAAATAAAAAGAAAATGGTCCAGAAAGATCAATTTAAAAACTAATTGAAATTCGAAAAGGCACAGTCCCCGGCAACGGCGCCAAAAACTTGATGTCGTGCGAACGCACGCGCGTGCGATTCCGGCAAGTGTACCGGATTGCCGTCAAGTAATAAAAGATATCGAACCCACAGAGACTGTGTTCTCGAATCGCAATCGGTTTTCGAATCGATTATATCTGGACAGTTTTAAAGAGGGTTTTGAAAAAGGTCTGAATTTAAAATTAAGAGATAGATGAGCAGAAAATAAATGTTTTTGGGGTTTTCGATTTAAACGGATTCCTAGGGATTTGGGTTACCTTTGAGGCTGTTTATGTTGCTAATCTGATTTACCTTTGTTGATTACCGAAATTGCCTTGAAGGCGAGTTTATCCTCTGATAGCTTAAGCTCCCTCTCGGGTTACAAAAGCCGTGCCCAATTGACCCGACCCCTACTCTCGTGGTAGTCGATCCCAGATTGGACCCTTTGCGTTCCGTGACAACTCGTTGCTCCTCGAGGGACGGCTTCTAACTCTCGTGATTTCAGTCCCAAGTCTGACTTCTATAGGTCCGACACCTAAGTTCACCGCTAGGTTCCTCCTTATAATGTCTAAGTCATGCAAATAACCTAAGTTCACCGCTAGGTTCCTCCTTAGATCATCCACATCTCACAAACCAGTGGCCGCCGGGCTTTACGAGTGAAACACCCTAGAAATCCTAAGTTCACCGCTAGGTTCCTCCTTAGGACGTCTACGTCAAGCAAATAAGCGGTTGCCGAAATTTATGAGTGATTAACATACTAGAACTCAGATCTAAAACAATAACGAAATCAACAACGATTTTACATCAAATCAACATCATTTACAAACCTCGGGCAGAGCCCTAGTCCCTAGAAACAAACTACTACTCCAGTCTTGCCATGGAGATGACAAGCTGGGTTGACAACATAGTGAAAATTAGAAAAGAGAAGAGAGGAGAAGAGGAGAAGAGATCTATAATCTATGCCTAGAGTAGTAGCCCCAAAGGTCTGATGTTTTCTGCCTCTGCCTGGTCCATATTTATAGAAATTAGGAAGTTAGAGTCCCAAACCAACTCAAAATCTGATCTATTTCGGTTTCTTCAGGTCCAAGTAATGCGCGTCACGGCCGTGATGGCCATCACGACCAGGCCGTGACGGTCTCTGCTTCTGGTTGCTCTGCGAAATTCCAGTCTCTCGCGAGGCGAGCCTATGCTCGCGTCGCGAGCCTTCTGTTATGGCCCGTGATGAATTTCACGGCTGGGCCGTGATGTGCTCTGACTTGTGGTGGTTTTGGGTCACGGCCGTGATGGCTATCACGGCTCGACTTCAGCCTTTGTTCTTTTTCGGTTTTGCTCGATCATGGCCGTGATGGGCATCACGGCTGGGGGGGGGATCGGGTGATGGGCATCACGGCTAGGCCGTGATGGGCTCTGTTTGGCTCATTTTCTTCAGTTTTAAAGCTCCATCTTCATCCAAACTTCATCATGGTTGATCTTGAGCAATTTACCCTTGATATCTGCAAAACAACACACGAAAACCGCCTTACCCGTTCCAAAGGAAAATTAACCTAAAATCTAATAAAAATATGCCTAAACTACATGAAAATGCATGTGAAATGATAGACAAAGATGATGTGGAATCACACTCATCAATAGGGTCTACTGTTATTCCTTCCTTGTTGATCACATGACCTAGAAACTGAACTTCTTTCAACCAGAACTCACACTTTGAGAGCTTAGCATACAACTGCCTATCCTTTAGCACTTGCAACAATATTCTTAGATGATCCTCATGCTCTTCTCAAGTACGGGAATATATAAGGATATCGTCTATAAACATAACTACAAACTTATCGAGGAAAGGTCTAAAGATCCTGTTCATATAATCCATGAACACTGCCGGAGCATTAGTCATACCAAAAGGCATAACTAAATACTCATAGTGCCCATACCTCATTCTGAAAGCCGTCTTAGGTACATCCTCCATCTTCACTCTAATTTGATGATATCCTGATCTCAAATCAATCTTAGAGAACACTGTCGGTCCCTTTAATTGATCCACCAGATCATCTATCCTAGGCAACGGATATTTATTCTTGATTGTCACCTTGTTCAACTGTCTGTAATTCGAACACAACCTTGCACTTCCATCTTTCTTCTTCACAAACAACACGGGCGCTCCCCACGGTGATACACTGGGTCTGATAAACTCTTTCTTCAACATATCATCCAACTGCTTCTTTAACTCAACTAACTTTACGGGTGACATCCGATAAGGTGCTATGGATATAGGCCATGTCCCTGGTATAAGGTCTATGGTGAACTCAACCTCTTTGTCGGGTGGCAAACCTGGAACATCAGGAGGAAAAACTTCAAGAAACTCTCTCACAATAGGCATAGAATCTATACCCGGAGTCTCCTTAGCTTCCACGGAGAAAAGCATCACATACTGTTGAGAACCATCACTCCTCATAGATGCTCCTTCATTGGCAGATGTTATGCTAGAAGGCTTAAGAAAAGTTAAAGTCTTTCTAGAACAATCTAACACTACATGGTTAGCCGAAAGTCAATCCATGCCAAGGATAACATCTAACTGTTGCATAGGCAAACAGATAGGATTTACTAGGAAGGTCCCGTTCTCTATAACTATGGGACACTATAAACAAACAGACATCGTAGTCAAAGGATCACTGGTCGGTGTAGATACTGTAAAGGTATAAGGTAACTGAGAAACAGGTAACCGTAGATGATCCACACACTCATGTGAAATAAATGAATGTGTAGCACCTGAGTCAAACAACACAGACTAGAGTCTACCACATATCAAATACATACGCTGGATAAGATCTACATAATGAGAGGATTCAGTCCCTTTCACGGTAAACACTCTCCATGCATGTGACCTGAGGTCTAGCTACTGACTGTCCTATTGCTGGGACTCCTCTCCCAGCTCCAACTCTATAAGCTCCAGAACCTCCACCAGCAGCTACCTGCTGTTGCCTACCTCTCAGTCTGCAATCTCAAGCTATATGACCTGGTTTCCCATAGTGGAAACAACTAGGCCTCTTCGCACAATCTCTAACATAATGCAGACCTCCACATCTAAAGCAAACTGGGCCTCACTGCTGCTGGCCTGCTCCACCAACTGATACTGTAGCAACTGGTAAGGGTGCAGATGTCTGAACACGCTGCACTAGTCTAGTATAAGGTCCCCGCTTGCACTAGGAACCGCTACCAACTCTCCTCTGGAAACCCGATCTCACAGGTCCTCCACTCCTCTGCTGCCTTTGCTCAGTCTCTCTCCGCTGATCAATACTCACAATAGCACTACATCTCTCCACAAGCTCAGGAAACTCAGGATATCCAAAGATACCATAGCTTGCTGTAACTCGTTCCATAACCCCTCCTCAAACCTCCGGAACAACCAATCCTCATTAGAGAACCTCTGATAGAACTCAAAACTGAAGCAAAGCCTCAAACCTCGCAGCATACTCACCAACAGACATGTTACCCTGTTGGAGACCCATAAATTCTCTCTCCTTCTTGCGTCGAACCAGACGCGGGAAGTACTTCTCAAGAAAGCAAGCTCTGAAAGTCTTCTAGCTAATCACACGGCCCTCAATCTCTAGCAATCTCCGCTTTCCTCTCCACCAAGTCTCAGCTCCTCCGGTTAGCATGAAGGTAGCATAGGCCACCTTCCGATCATCTTTGCATCTCATGGTATCAAATATCTTCTCCAGCTCCTGGATTCACCACTCTGCCCTCTCCGGATCGTAGTCACCTATGAACTGGGGTGGCTTCCCTTTCAGGAAGGTAGCCATCCCTGCGTTCTCCACCTCCGCAGCTCTCCTCTGATTCTCTTGCTCCTGCTGCTCTCTCTCCTACTGCATCCTCTGAGCATTCTGTTATGTCTGCTGCAACAATGCAGTAGCTAAATCTCTAATGGTATGAAGAGTCTCTATGGACTCCCACCATGTACTGCTCCCTTATGGTTTGTTCCTCCTCCTGTCTGAGAAGAATCGCCATTGCCATCTCTAGGAACTCTCTCGGTGGTCCTACCACCTCCACATCCACCACGTCCTCTACCTCTAACTCGAGCCATGATCATGTTATAAGAAATCATTAGCTCACATTCATATGACATATAATACCACATAAAACTGTAATATAAATACTATATGCCATATAAATGTAAATTATCGTGAACCGACTCACTACCCAACTTCTAAGCATAGTTAATATCGAGTATGGGTTTAACTAAAATGGGTAGTATACCCTAACCTCACAGTCTGATCAGAATCAAACTGCTCTGATACCATCAAATGAGACACCCTGAGGTCTCATTAAAGAAAACCATAATTTATTTAAAACTTAACTGTATTGTTAACATTAAGTAGATATATAAACAACGAAGGAAATAAAATTTTTAAAACAACCACATATGATAAACATACCATCATGCAAACCCATATATGTATGTCACATAATAACTGTCATAAGGTACTGTGAAGGGAATCCCGTCAGTAGGATCCCATATAAGTGAAAACTGATAAAGTAACAAAGTACTTCAAAAGTCTAAAACAAAAGACGTCTCACCGATTCTGTCTATAAACCTAGTCCCTCCCCTCTCAAAATACATCAAAATATCCTCACCGCACATCCATACATACCTAGTGAGATAGCACTGGCCAAATCTATCTCGGACGGCTACTGTTACCCTCACTATCCCCTATATCACCTCTAAAACGGGACGGTCCTGACACTCCCCGGCTACTGCCTGAAGAACTCCCCTCCGAGTGTTGCTGGAACAGACAGCGATAAACTCTACTGTCTCGTGGAGATAATGGAGAGGACTCAGACTGAACTGGCCTGATATCCGGGACCTGTGGGGCCTCCTGTGCTAAGAGGTGGTCGATATCAGGTACCACATGATCATCTGGTGCTGGTACAGGATCTGGTACTGGTACTGGAACTGGTACCGGTACAAGGACTAGTACAGGCATGATCTCCGGCATTGGTGTCATCGGTGGAAATGGTGCTGCTGAAAGGCCTATGGAGAATGGAAGAGTCAAGCCGATCCTGAAACTACCAGCCATGCCAAAAGGTACTCCATTTCCCCATCTGGTAGTGGTCGTGACTAGACCCGTATAGATTGAAAAATGAGTGACTGGGTCCACAAGCCACCCATGCTCATCCACGCATTCGAACTCAAAGGTTCCCGCTAGGGGAAACCCTGTCGGCCCTGTCATCTAGGGATGCTCTCAATGTGCCATCCTCACTATCTAGGTCTGTACGCACCACGATCGGGAAGAAGAAACACGAAAGAAAATAGAAGGGAGATAAGAAACTATCTAGCATTAAAACATTGAAAATGATACATAGCATTAAATCAATAAAATCACATAGACATGCATCACACAAAGACATACAATCATCCTCAAGTTGTTTTATAATCCTCTACCCTTCGCACTCATGCCAAATATGGCAACGTGGCTGCCGCCTAGAATATCAAGTCAGTCGTCCAAGCGACGCATCTCCAAAACACCGGTGCACGTCCTCATCCATGACAGAGGATGCTCATGCAAATCTATGACAATATAGTGGCACATCTCGCTCCGGTGCACACCCAACACACACTCTCTCTCAGGGGTGCTCATGCATGGCAATGACACTATAGTTGCACGATATAAACCTAAGTTGAGACGGTCCCGCGAGGACTACAGATATACATCACGGTAGTCTCTCATATCCTCTGTATAAAGAAACTGGCCCTTGTCTCTGGTATCTATCGTCAGATACACTGACCTCGTGTGTTCCACTCACACGACTGTAATCAACAACATGCATTCATGCAATCTCACCATTCCGTACCAAGTAAATCCTAATGCCTTAACCTTCCACTATAACCTCATAATATACCTCAACTCATCAAATTAATATTATTTAATCATATTTAATTTAGGTTTGGCATATGTCTAAATTTTCCTTCATTTAATCTCTCCCAGCAGACATCTCTTTAAAGCATAAAATATAAACATTATACCAAGTAAATATATATCACATCAGGTATAATTATATAACATTAAATATCAATAAAATATATAAGGTGAGCACAAATAATCCAAACATGGCATATAAAAAGAAATAGCACACAATGAGTAGCTTATTAGATAAAATCATGCAACCTCGAATATTATAAATTTAACCTAACAGTGATAAACCTACAATCCCTATATATATATATTGTCCTTTACTCGCTCACTAGTAGGGTTTAGGTCGCCATACGCCATTATTGAAATAAATGCTACTTAGCCATTTCCGACGTTAGATGGCTTCTTTCTCCCACCTAATGAGTCATAGGCTACCTTAGAAGCAACAAACGAACCCCCTCTCAATCTCCTGGTTGCTGCCACGTAAAGAACTAAAGCCTCTGGGTCTCCAAAAATTCACATGAAAACATATTCATGAAGCACGTGTTACGGGTAACCCTAATATGAAGACGGAATCGAAAACCGATAAACGGATTGAAAGATAACCTCAATACCGTCGCTGACCACATTTCGGCATAAAAAGGACATAGGCTTAACTTAGCCTAATTAAGAAAAGGTAGATAGGATAATGAAGTAGACGTCGTGAGGATCACAACAGTATAATCGGTTTCTCGACTGGACAAACGAATTGCTCGGAAATCTCTCCGAATTTTCTCTCACTCTCACGGTCACTCTCTCTATTTTCTTCTATTGTTTCTGAGCTATCTCACTCACTCTATTTTCTATCTTTGCATTGATATAGTAAAGAAATGAGCAGAAATCACAACTCCTTCACGCTAAAGAAATGGTGACTCACCAAGGCTATTTACTAACTAGACTATAGAAGTGGTGTTAATTTATTAAAAGGAAAGGAAGAAAAGAGGTTACAAAATGGCAAGCAGGTGCTTGGTTAAATGATGACAAAGGATGAAATACCATGTGTATGAAGAATGCATGAGGATGAGGTGGCATAGTTAAATTATAGTCAAGGAAATTTTGCTTAAAAATAACAAGGAGGAGGTGGCACCTCCTTAGATCATGCAGCCACTTTCTTTTAAGATGGAGGTGTCTTACTAAAATTGTCATGACCAAAAAAAATTGATAGAGTTAAAAGTTATTTAACTTAATTTAATTCAGGTTAAAACTTGTAACTAGGGCATAGTTAGTTAAGGCTAGTACTAATTAATCATGATGAGTAAAACTTGAGTAAATTAATTAAAATTATCTAGCTATGATTAAGATCTATATCTATGGCTAATTATCTTTTAATTTTGTTAATGATAAACCTCCTTAATTAAGGATTTAAATTGAGGTGCTTCCAATAGGGGATTTTGACATGCTTGCTTGAGGTGCTTGCCTAATGAAATTTTTGAAGTGCTTGAATTTTATTTTAAACTTGCATATATGTTTAGATTCTTAAATATATTTTTTTGATTTATCCGACCCTCACTCCCATCTAATTAAAATATCTAATTTTTATTCACTAAAGATAGGATGTTACAGAGGTGGAGGAGAGTCAGCTGGGACTCTAAAAACCATCAGAGATTTAGCTACTGCTATGTTACTGCAAACACAGTAGAACGTAAAGATGCTGCAAATGACCAAAGAGCAGCAAGAACTACAGAATCAGAGAAAAGCTGTAGAAACTGAGGATGCACGAAGGAATACCTTCCTAAAAGGGAAGCCACCACAGTTTCACGGAGACTATGACCTAGAGAAGGCAGAGTGGTGGGTACTGAGACACCCCGCTGTGCCTCTCTGTGTCATTAGATTAAAACCTTATTATTTAATTACTTAATCGCACACTCAATGTGAAAATATGTAAAAATTAAAACTTAACTTATAAAGTATACAACCTCATATAGAATGGCATATCACAATATAAGTATATTATGCATATTACAAAACACTGTTGAGGATATCCTATCAGTAGGATGCCTCACAGGTATATACTTAGACAAAAGTTAAACAGTGGAAAACATAATAAAAATACGCCTCACGAGACGCGCTGGTCATAACTAACTAGACCCTAATCACCCTGGGTCACAGCTCGTCCTCCAGCCTCCGGTTCGTAGGGATTTCTATCCAACGCCTCTTGGTTACGTTCATCCACAAGGTATTCTCGTACAATTCCACAAGGTGATAAAATACAACATACAGAAATATACAGGGGATAAGAAACAGTTCTATCATCAAAAAGCGGAAAAGAGTCATAGTAAATTATACAGTAATTATCACAGACAATCAACACACATAACTAACGAATCATCCTCGGGTTAATATATATCATCCTCTACCCTTACCCTCAGGCAATCTAACACGTTATTTTAACGTAACCCCTTTAATCCTGTCACCATGTCTTTACGTTATCGTGGCCACTACCACTCCTGTCACCATCCCTCATTTGCATCGGGGCACACCCTCATTCCCGTTAGGATGTTCCACCTAGTGCACACCTCCATTCCCGTTAAGGTGTTCCACCCCCATCCCCGTTAAGGTGGAAGTGGTCTCGCGAGAACTCTTGATTTACATGTATTATATTACCAATACACGGTGTATTATATTACCAATACACAAAATTGTTTTACGTGTATTTTATTACCAATACAAGGTGTATTATATTACCAATACACAGAAATGTTTTACGTGTATTCTAATACCAATACACGGTGTATTATATTACCAATACACAGAAGTGTTTTATGTGTATTATATTACCAACACACGGTGTATTATATTACCAATACACATATGTCCTTGCGTATTATATTACCAATACACTTTTGTCTTTGTGTATTATATTACCAACACACTTTTGTCCTTGTGTATTATATTACCAATACACGATTGTGGACAACAACACCTATACTTGAATCTCACCAACCCGTTTTAACAACATCCTAGTGCCTTAACCTTCCATTAGAACTTGACACATATTCTATGCCGTAATGCCTCTTTAACATACATCATCCAGTTTAGGCACTTCTAAATCATTATTATCCTCATACCCAAAACAATCATCTCTTAGACAACATATATATCTTTGCTTAAAATCCACCAAGCATAATAATAAAAAACCAGGCAGATCATGCATAACACAATATCAATCAAAATATTCCAATATCACCAACATAGCACAAAAATCAATTCAATAAAGGCAATAAGCTCAAATCAACCATTAAGAATATAAAATCAACCTAATATCGATAAACCTACAATCCCCGAATCGCCATTGGTTTTTCAGAAAAGGTTTCCAATGTGATTTTGGTCTTGTCGATTACTCGACTACTAGTAGGGTTTAGGTCGCCCTACACAATTATTATATAATCTACTACTTATCCATTCCAACGATAGGTTGGTTCTTTCCCCCGCCTGGGTTATCACCGAACTCCCGAACTCGAAGCTCCTCTTTGTCACACCACAAAGTAATAACTCCACCTTCTATGAAGGTAAGGAGATTAGATGCTCGAAGAGGAATACCACGAACGTCCTCGTTTCCTCCGTGATGGAAGTCTAAGGTTATGAACACAAAATCACAAGTTAAAATCAAATAAGAACACTAAACCACAAGGTATAGGTTCGGCCAAGACTAGTTCTTAGGGTTAGAGTTTCCCGAAAATTATACAACTCATGGATTTATGATCCTTAAGTGTTAGAAGATCATAAACAACGATCATTTAACAAAGTTGAATTAAAATCCCACTAAGTTATACACTTAGGGTATTCGACCAAGGCTAGTAAAATAGGCTAGCATTCACTAAACTTTCCAATCTCTTAGGTTTAGCATCCATATGTATTGAGGAGCTCAAAACCATGATCATTTTGGAAAAATAAGAACAAAGTATCCTAGGCCCATAACCTTCTAGGTTCGGCCTTCATAGGATTTATAGGTTAGAAATCTTTAAACTTCCCAATCTCTTAGACTTAGCATCCAAATATCTTATGGAGCTCAAGTCCATGATCATTTTGGAAAACAATGGAAACTTAAACATTCCAATCTCTTAGACTTAGTATCTAAATATCTTATGGAGCTCAAGTCCATGATCATATTGGAAAAATGAAAGTAATACATCCTAGCTTTAATAACATAGAATAAACAAGTTAGAAATCCTTAAACTTTCCAATCTCTTAGACTTAGCATCCAAATATCTTATGGAGCTTAAGTCCATAATCATTTTGGAAAAATAAAAACTCAAACATCCTAGCACCTAAACACTAAGTTTCGGCCATCATAGAATGATGAGGAAAATATTCTTTGTTTAACAAAAACTTTTAGGTTTAGAATCACAAGGTATTAAGAGTTCTAAATCCATGATCATACTTGGAAAGTTGAAACATAGTATCCTAGGCTTACTTATTCATATTTTCAGCCATCACAGGAACAAGCTATCAAAACTTCCAAGATTTATAGATTTAAGATCAATGGATAGCTAGAAACTTAACACATTATTGATAAGAAATATCCGGCAAGTGTACCGGATTCGTCGCCAAGTAATAAAAAGATATCTATCCCACAGAGACCGTGATCTCAAATCACAACCAATTATCAAATCGATTAAACTGGACTCTATAAAAAGTATTTTGATTTTTGAAATAAGAGATAACTTAGAAAATCAGATAAGGAATGCAATCAAGTAAAACAAAGTAAATCAATTTGTGGTTTTTCAGATCTAAAGGGATTCCGAGGGATTTGGGTTGCCAACAAGATTGTTTATGTTACTAAATTGACTACTCCTTGTTAATTATCAAAAATTGCTTTGAAGGCGAATTTATCCTCAAATTGTTAATGCTCCCTCTCGGGTTACAAAAACCGTGCCCAATTAAAGCAACCCCTACTCTCGTGGTAGTCGAATTTAGATTGAACCCTTTACGTTTCGTGACAATTCGTTTATCCTCGAAGGACCGCTTCTAACTCTCGTGATTTAAGTCCTAAGTCTAATTCTATAGATCCGATACCTAAGTTCACCACTAGGTTCCTCCTTAGAATATCTACGACAGGCAAACAAGTGGCCACCAAATTCACGAGTAATTAAAACACTAGAAATCATATCTAAATCAAAATCGTAATTAACAAGAAATCGAAATCAATTCATAACATGAAAACAGATCTTGGGCATAGCCCCAATCCCCAGAAATTAAACTACTACTCAGGCACTGCCATGGTGATAAAATAAGAGAAGAGAAGAGGGAGAACAAGAGAGATCCTAAATTATAGCCTAAGAGTAGCAGCCCAAGTCCTTTTAAGTCCTCCTTCATCTCTGCCCAGATGCCTTATTTATAGATTAGGGAAGTTTGAATCCTAATCAAACACAAATTCAGATCCAAATCAGTTGCTTCAGATCCAAGTAATGCGCATCACGGCCATGATGGCCATCACGGCCAGGCCGTGACGGATTCTGCCTTGGACGTTTCTTCACTTTTTGGTCTGTCACGGCCGTGACCACCATCACGGCTAGGCCGTGATCAGTTCTGCCTGTGAGGGTGTGGTTCAGCTGATAGGTCATGGCCGTGATGGACATCACAGCTAGGCCGTGACCAGTTCTGACTTTTGCCTTCTTTCTTTTCTGTTTTGCTCGATCATGGCCGTGATGGTCATCACGGTCAGGCCGTGATGGGCTCTGTTTGGCTCATTTTCTTCACTTTTTAAGCCCCATCTTCATGCAAGCTCCATCATGGTTGATCCTGAGCATTTAATCCTTAATTCCTGTAAAACAACACCACAAAACCGCCTTACCCGTTCCAAGGTAAAAACAAACCAAAAATCAAATTAAATATGCCTAAACTATATGAAAATGCATGCAAAATGATAAGCAAATATGAGATGTAATCACACTCATCAAATTACCCCAAGCTTAAGATTTTGCTTGTCCTCAAGCAATTACCAAGGCCAGACAAGATAATCAGAGCATGGATAGTGAACCAAGAACCCGAGTAACTAATCCAAACAACAGGCATATTCAATAAATACCCAAGAGACAATCCATTTCAAGTCCAATTAGAAGCTTAGGTTTCCTAAATTCATATTCTCATTGATTCGGGAACTCTTCTCACCTCACTCAAGTGTTTAAGGATATATGACAATTCGCTCAATTTCCTCAAGGAAGATATTCTACCATAAGCTTGACCATTAACCAAATCTCTACTTTATTAATGAAAACACAAAATAATCAAGAGGTCTTTCATTTTGGTTGTAATGAGGCCATGGGATTAATTGTTAGGTGGGGAAATCAAGAAAAGGTAAATTCAAGAATGGCTAAACAGAATATCAAACAATGCAAAGCATGACACCTTATAAAATACCTTTTTGGGTTTTAGTTCACTTTTCCGCCTTTCTTTCTTTCTTTTTATTTTTATTTCTCACTTTCTTTTTGTCATCCCCTTCTCCACTTTTTTTTTGTTTATTTTATTTTATTTTTTTTATTTGGAGAAGGGGGGATTTTCAATTCAAGAGAAATATTTTTCTAATTTTCTCATCCCACAATTTTATTTTTCAAACTACCTTTTTACCCTTTTTGCAATACTTTAAAAGGCGTCATATCAAGCATTATTCATCAAAATATTTCAAGGCACCAAGAAAATTATTTTATTCTTTTAGGCTCAAAATTGGGCAACTAAGGGGTAGCATTTAATCAATCAAAGCTCAGAAGGCCAGAAAAATACCTAATGCCTCAATCATTTTCAAAAATGTTTTAAAAAATTTTTAAGTTTCAAAACGGTTTCAAGTCAAGTTCTAGAGAGTACAATCCAAGAGGAATTAAACACTCTATCACAAAGAATGGGGTAGATTTAGTGAGTACCCCTTTTGGCTCAAAAGTCTCATATTTAGTAGTTTAAAATCAATGAGAAACACAAATTTAAGGGACCACATGCTAATTATAAACTATCAAAAGATCATCTCAAGCATTTTTATTTTTAGCCTTATCACAAAAATAAAAAAATTGGGTTCAAAAATTCACTATCTCAATTTATTTGGCACCAAGTTCTCGCTATCGGATGCATAATCTAAGCAAGGGGCAATCTAATCATATGATCATGCAAAACTATGCCTATATGAATGCAACATGAAAAATGCAAAAAATTGCAAAAAATTGCAAAAATACCCCTACCCCAAGCTTAAAAACTTACATTGTCCCCAATGTAAATAATCAAGTCGGAGAGAGGAGAAAAATGGAACAACTCACCGAGGTGGTAGCGGGTGTTGGCTCACATGCCAGTCAAAAACTTGTTGGAAAATGTATCACGGCCGTGATGTGTATCACGGCTAGGCCGTGATCAATTCTGGTCCATAGGAGCTGGCCTGTCATGGCCGTGACTTCTATCACGGCTAGGCCGTGATGCATTCTGATCCTTAGGGTCCTTCTCATCACGCCCGTGATGGGTATCACGACTGGGCCGTGATCCTTTCTGGTCTTCTTTTGGTTAGCTCATCACGGCCGTGACCACCGTCACGGCCTGGGCGTGATGACTTTCTGACTTTATTTGTCCTTGCCCTTTTTGATCTTCCTTCCTTCATAACCTGAAAACACTTGGCAAAAATCATCAATTAGTGATCTTTCTTTTCTTATCTTCTCAAATTATTCAAAAACAAAATTCAAAAACAAATGGAAAAGGGAAAGAAAACTTGGGTTGCCTCCCAAGAAGCGCTTATTCTGATCCTTCAAAGAGCCGATTCTGCTCATATGGCCAATTGCGCTTACTCTTTGCTCTTTTCACTCTGAGCTTTATTGCCTTACTCCCTCCCGGCGGAAGTTTTGTTTCCACATGATGAGCAACCCCAACTTCATCACCACTGGTGCATCATTTGCCATGCAAATCTTCGGAGTTGCTTCCATGTTGAGCTCTTCCTTTACCGCTGGAGACGTTACATCGATCCTGCACACATGACTCTCAAAAGGAGGGTTGTTATATGAGTTAGTCAAATAAAAATCTACCCTACGTTCCTCTACATTCAGAGAGAGTTTGTCATTCTTTACATCAATTATCGCTCCAGCTGTGGACAAGAATGGCCTTCGTAGAATGATAGGGAATTTAGAATTCCCGTTCATATCCAACACCATGAAATCGGTGGGAATGAAAAATTCCCCTACCCTTACGAGGACATTCTCTAGTATGCCTGGAGGAGTTTTAGTTGAGCCATCCGCAAATTGTAGAGAGAATTTGGATGGACTCAATTCCTTTGCTCCCAACCTCTCCAAGATAGTAAGTGGCATCAAGCTCGCACTAGCCCCTAAGTCACATAAGGCTTGGTCTATTTTCACTTCTCCAATCGAGCAAGCAATAGAGAAACTACCTGGATCTTTTAGTTTAGGAGGCATATTAGTTTTTATCTTGACATTGTGCTCCTCAATTAAGCGCTTAGTTTCTATTTCTACTTGCTTTCTCTTGACCAACCTTTGTGGGAAAGGTATTGGGGGTTGGTATGGTGGTGGAGGGACATACTTTGGTTATGGCTCTTCATCTTCGCTCATGTCCTCCTCACATTCCACATCCTTTTCAGCTACCCTAAGCTTATCATCCCTCAAGTATATGGCATTACAATGTTCATGGGGATTTACTTCGGGTTGCCCCGGAAACGTACCCTTAAGTCTAGAATATGTGCTAGCTTGTTGGGCAATTTGAGTTTCTAACATCTTATTATGGATGGCTAAGTTATCTACTTTAGATTCTAGCTCTTTTATTGCCTCGTTGACTGCCCTACCTTGTTGTCTAAACTCTTCATTTTGTTTTTTTTGAGTTTCAACAAAACTTTCCAAAAGAGACTCAAGTTTAGACTTTTGTACCTGAGGATACCTCGATGCGGGTTTCCTATTACCTTGGCCTTCTTGGAACTCGTGGTTCAGTGTGTTGCTGTAGTTCCCGTAGGAGAGGTAAGGGTTGTTCTTCCTTCCTTGGTTGTAAGAATTTGGGGGAACATAGTTTGGCAGCTTCGGGTTCGTGTCGTAGAAGCTGTGACAAGAGTTCACTTGTTCCCCCGAAGTGCCGGATCCATGAGCAATACCACGTGGTCACTCCATTATGTCATGTCCCTGCATTCCACAAATCTCACAAACAATGTTAGTAGCACCTATTGAACTCACATTAGCCCTTTCAAGCTGATCAAAGCGTTTATCCGGTGAGTCAATTTTAGACACATGATGAGATCAGTGCTGTTCATTTCAAACTTACCCCCCGAAATCTTTTTTGGGTTATTACCTCTTTCTGAACCCCATTGGTGGTAGTTGGTGGCCACGTTTTCAATGATGTTGAATGCCTCGATCGAGGCCTATTCATAAAGGCTCCACCAGCTGCGGAATCAAGTGACACCTTCGAAGAGTAATCCAATCCGTTGTATAAGGTGTGCACTAATAACCACCTCTCGAGTCCATGATGTGGGCAAGACTCCAGCAATACCTTGTAGCGATCTCAAGATTCTGATAAGCATTCTCCGTCATTTTGGAAGAAGCCAGTGATCTGGGTTCGTATGTAAGCCGTCTTGGATGGAGGGAAGAATTTCTCCAAGAACGCCTGCTCTAGTTGGTCCCAAGTTGACAAGGTATTAGCGGGCACTTGTTTCAGCCAAGCTTTTGCCTTTCCAGTAAAAGAGGAGGGTAACAACCTCAAACGAATAGCGTCAACCGGGGCGCCTTGAATTCTAACTGCATCGGTGAACTCCAAGAATGTCTCCACTTGATCAATCGGGTCCTCTGAGGGCAATCCTTCGAATTGATGTTGCCTAATCATGTTAATTAGAATAGGTGGTATAGTGTAGTTCTCCGCCTCAATCTCTAGCCTGGCAATCCCAGTTCGCAAACCCCTAGCATTTGGGACTGCGTAGTCCTTCAATGGTTTCGTATCTGGTAGATTCGCCATGAGTGGAATGGGAATCAACCTCTCTCTCTCTCTCTTTGTAGTCTCCTTCGTCTATGAAAGGTCCTTTCGACTTCGGGGTCGACCTCACTAAGGTTTCTGAGACTTAGTGATCTTTGCATAAAAGAGAAAACACAGAAAGATAGATGCTAAAAAAAAGAGAAAAAGATGATGTTGATGAAAAAAAATTTATTGTAACAAAAATCAGTTAAATAAGAGAAAGAAAAGGTCCAGAAAAATCAATTTAAAAATTAAATTGAGATTCGAGGAAGCACAGTCCCCGGCAACGGCGCCAAAAACTTGATGTGAAATATCAGGCAAGTGTACCGGATTCATCGCCAAGTAAAAAAAGATATCGATCCCACAGAGACCGTGATCTCAAATCACAACCAATTATCAAATCGATTAAACTGGACTCTATAAAAAGGATTTTGATTTTTGAAATAAGAGATAACTTAGAAAATCAGATAAGGAATGCAATCAAGTAAAACAGAAAGTAAATCGATCTGTGGTTTTTCATATCTAAAGGGATTCCTAGGGATTTGGGTTACCAACAAGATTGTTTATGTTACTAAATTGACTACTCCTTGTTAATTATCATAAATTACTTTGAAGGTGAATTTATCCTCAAATAGTTAATGCTCCCTCTCGGGTTACAAAAACCGTGCCCAATTAAACCAACCCCTACTCTCGTGGTAGTCGAATTTAGATTGAACCCTTTACGTTTCGTGACAATTCATTAATCCTCGAAGGACCGCTTCTAACTCTCGTGATTTAAGTCCTAAGTCTGATTCTATAGATCTGATACCTAAGTTCACCGCTAGGTTCCTCCTTAGAATATCTACAACACGCAAACAAGTAGCCACCGAATTCACGAGTAATTAAAACACTAGAAATCAGATCTAAAGCAAAATCGTAATTAACAAGAAATCGAAATCAATTCATAACATGAAAACAGATCTTGGTCATAACCCCAATCCCCAGAAATTAAACTACTACTCAAGCATTGTCATGGTGATGACAAGCTTGATTAACAACAACATAAAATAAAAAATAAGAGAAGAGCAGAGGGAGAAGAAGAGAGATCCTAAATTATAGCCTAAGAATAGCAGCCCAAGTCCTTTTAAGGCCTCCTTCATCTTTGCCCAGATGCCTTATTTATAGATTAGGGAAGTTTGAATCCTAATCAAACACAAATTCAGATCCAAATCAGTTGCTTCAGATCCAAGTAATGCGCGTCACGATCGTGATGGCCATCACGGCCAGGCCGTGACGGATTCTGCCTTGGGTGTTTCTTCACTTTTTGGTCTGTCACGACCGTGACCACCATCATGGCTAGGCCGTGATCAGTTCTACCTGTGAGGGTCTGGTTCAGCTGATAGGTCATGGCCGTGATGGACATCACGGTTAGGCCGTGAGCAGTTCTGACTTTTGCCTTCTTTCTTTTCAGTTTTGCTCGATCATGGTCGTGATGGTCATCACGGCCAGACCGTGATGGGCTCTTTTTGGCTCATTTTCTTCACTTTTTATGCCCCATCTTCATGCAAACTCCATCATGGTTGATCCTGAGCATTTAATCCTTAATTCCTGCAAAACAACACCACAAAACCGCCTTACCCGTTCCAAGGTAAAAACTAACCAAAAATAAAATTAAATATGCCTAAACTATATGAAAATACATGCAAAATGATAAGCAAATATGATGTGTAATCACTCTCATCAATGATCATATTCCAAAAGTTGAAACAAAAACTTCCTAGGTCACAAAATGCAAGCAAGCATTCGGCCTTCATTGGAAGAGATAGGCAGAGATTTTTGTTTTACACAACCTCTTAGTATGTGAAAATATAACTTAATATAAGACTATAGAAAGTGGTTTCAACTCAAAAGGAGTTTTCTACCATTTTAGAGAGATTTTAGAAGTTTAAAGCATATAAAGAACACATAAAGTAAACAAAGAAATAAAAGATGAAACTTGCAAAAAGATTCAAATGAGAGCATTACCCTTAAAATAAGGAAGAACTTTAATGAAGAACACGAGTGGAAAAGACTAATAAAAATGGAATCTTTAAGTGTTTGAAAAAAAAAAGAAGAAATGGAAGAAGTTGAAGAAGTATGAAGATGGAGGAAGAAAATGAGAGAATGAAGATGAGTGATGATTATATAGAGGAGGGAGAGGGGAGCACGAAATTTTGGAGAGAGGATGAGCTTGGAGAGCAAGTTTTATCTTTAAGACTTGTTTAGTTGAAGAGGAAAGAGAAAAATAGGTTTTTAGAATATAATATGTTATAATTTGAAAAATGTGATGATTACACTTTTGGAGTGTGTCATAACCCATTTTCATCAAGTCCCATCACGTCACTTCACTTCTTTTGTGCTCCCTAATCTACTCCATTTCGTACCCGGTTATATTTTCCGATCGTAATTCTTCCGACGTTTTCGCTTGAATAAAATATTATATTCCATTTTTGAACGAAAATTTTCAAAATAACCAAAGTTGAAGGAAACATATTAAAAACACTAACTGTCTCGTTCATGGTTCAAAATTAGGTTTTCTGCACAGTAAACTTGTACCGACAGTGAAAACGCAGACCGGCTTTCGTTTGAATGTTCAACCGAAATTTTTACCGTAACCCTCTACCATAAAGTAGACTATGAATATGATTTTATTTTAATCAAAAATACTTTCTAACTCTCAAATTAAAATATAATTAATTATATTTTAACCGGTTGAACAACATAATTAAAATCAGGCTCTTACAGGTACAGGAGATAGAGAAGATATTCAGTACCATGCATTGCAGAGAGGATAGGAAGGTGACTTATACTGCCTTCATGCTGACTTGAGGAGTAGAGGCTTGGTGGAGAGGCAAGAGAAGACAATTGGAAGAAGAGGGTAGAATCATCAGCTGTGAGTTGTTTCGTGAATGTTTTCTTGAGAAGTACATCCATGATTAGTCTGACGCGAGAAGGAGAGGGTGTTTATGAATCTTAAACAGGGCAACATGAACGTTGGTGATTATGCATTACGTTTTGAGGCTCTGATTCAGTTTTCAGAGTTCTACCAGAGATATCCAGATGAGGATTGGCAGTGTAGAAGGTTTGAGGAGGAACTGTGACACGAGCTACAGAGAGCTATAAGGTTTCTTGATATTCAGAGTTTCCCGGAGCTGGTTGAGAGATGCAGTGCCATAGAAAGCATAGATAAGAGGAAGGATGTTGAGCAGAGACAACAGAGAGGTGGAGGCCCTATTCGATCAGGTTTTAAAAGGACAGTAGGTAGTGGTTCCCAGTGGAGACGAGGACCATATACCAGACTAGTGCAGACAGCTGCACCAGTAGTAGTTGCTACAGTACCAGTGGCTGGAGTGGGCCAGTAACAGTAAGGCTTAGTTTGTTATAGATGCAGAGGTACGCATCATATTATATTTTGCAGAGAAAGACCTGGGTGCTTTAATTGTGGTAAACCAGGTCATTTGGCTAGTGATTGCAAGCAGAGAGGTACGCAGAAGCCAATAGCTGTTGGTGGAGAAGCCAGTGCTAACAAAGGTGGAGCTGGGAGAGGATTCCTAGTAGCAGGACCACAGATGGCCAGACATCAGGCCACTGGGAGAGTGTTTACAGTAAGGGGAGCTGAATCCTCTCAATCTGTGGATCTTATTCAAGGTATGTGTTTGATATCAGGTAGACTCTCGTCTGTGTTGTTTGACTCAGGTGCTACGCATTCATTTATTTCACATGAGTGTGTAGATCATTTACAGTTACTTGTTTCTCAATTACCTTATACCCTTACAGTATCTACTCCGACTAGTGATTCTTTGACTACCATGTATGTTTGTTTACAGTGTTCTATAGTTGTTGAGAATAGGACATTTATTGTAGACCTTGTTTGTTTGCCTATGCAACAGTTAGACATTATCTATGGCATGGATTGGCTTTCGGCTAACCATGTAGTGCTAGAATTTTCTAGTAAGACATTATCATTTCTTGAGTCTTCTAGCATAGTATCTGCCAATGAAGGAGTATCCATGAGGAATGATGATTCTCGGCAGTACGTGATGTTGTTCGCAGCGGAAGCTAATGAGACTCCTATTATAGATTCTATGCCTATTGTGAGAGAGTTTCCTGAGGTTTTCCCTCCCAACATTCCAGGTTTACCACCAAAGAGGGAGGTGGAATTCATCATAGATCTCGTACCAGGGACAGGACCTATATCTATAGCGTCCTATCGGATGTCACCCGTAGAGTTGGCTGAGTTAAAGAAACAATTGGATGACATGTTGGGAAAATAGTTCATCAGACCGAGTGTTTCACCGTGGGGAGCTCCGATGTTTTTTGTTGAGAAGAAGGATGGAAGTGCTAGGTTGTGCACGGGTTGTAGACAGTTGAACAAGGTGACAATCAAGAACAAGTATATGCTGCCTTGGATAGATGATCTGATGGATCAGCTGAAGGGAGCAACAGTGTTTTCTAAGATTGATTTGAGGTCTGGATACCATCAGATTAGAGTAAGGAAGGAAGATATACTTAGAACAACTTTTAAGACGAGGTACGGGCATTATGAGTATTTAGTTATGCCTTTTGGTGTGACTAATGCTCCAGTAGTGTTCATGGATTACATTACAAGAATCTGTAGACCATTCCTCGATAAGTTTGTTGTACTGTTCATTGACGATATCCTTATCTATTCCCATACTCGGGAAGATCATAAGGAACATCTAATAGTGGTGTTGCAGGTTTTGAAGGATAGACAACTTTATGCTAAGCTGTCCAAGTGTGAGTTTTGGATAGAAGAAGTTCAGTTTCTTGGACATGTGATCAACAAGGAAGGAATAACAGTAGATCCAGCTAAGGTTGAGGCGGTTCTTAAGTGGGAACGACCTAAGTCAGTGTGATGACAACCAAATGGCGAGGTTGCCTTATTGATGATCTTTTGGTTGAATTTTTAATAAGTTTAATGAGTAACCAATTTTGTAACCAAAATAAGATGAAGAAAGAAACAAAATGGAAGAAGATGAGACGTGGAATGGCACCACAAACATTGAAGTTTGATAAGCCTAGTAAGTTCGCCACAAGAATCTTGGATTCTTGATAAGAACAATTTTGGCTCAACTTAGAACCCAAGAGACAATTCTCTCACAAAATGGAATTTGATCCAAAATGAACATCCAAGTTATTTTCCAAGTGTAATTCACGAAATACAAATAGTTGTGGCAGCCAACTTTTGGCATCCAAATACAAACCATAACCCCCAAATAATTGGCCTAATTCATGACACTAAAAACTCACTCAACAGCTAACTTAATTCAACCACAAATCATTCAAGTCAGCCACCAAAATTGAAATTCACGCCCCACCCTTTTTAATATGACTCTCACTCACTCATTATGTGGTGGTTACACTTGCTTCTCAAATTAAAAGTGTAACGCCCCCCCCCCCACCACACACATAATTACATCAATTATTCTCACACTAAAGCAAGCTAAAGATTCCTACCACTAAGACATATTATCAACGTGTAGAAAAGGAAAAGGTGGGCTGAACCAAATTGCAACAATTAGAAAAATTGGACCCATTTACATAATCCACCATTAAACTTATTGAAATTAAAAGAAAACAATTAAATTTGGAATCTTATTCTTGGTGCACGCCCCATTTGAACATGTTCATGGGTCTTCTAGTTGAATGAGATAAGTTATTAATTTGTGCTCCATTCCATTTGGTCTCATTCTTGGACTTTCTTCCATCAAAACAGCCACCATCTAATTAAGAGCTTGTTGGGCTTTCTTGTATCTAACTCTTGTCATGGGCGCACCAAGTCCTTGATTTGATTCTTGATCCATGGTCTTCATTGGGCTCATATCATCCTTGTTGAATATCATCCTTGGCTCACATCACAGTGAGTGAGGTACAGAGTTTTCTAAGGTTAGCTGGATATTATCGGATGTTTATAGAGGGTTTCTCGAAGATTGCGTTGCCTATGACGTAGTTGATGAGGAAAGATACAGCTTTTGTATGGACAGACAATTGTGAGCAGAGTTTTCAGAAGCTGAAGGACAGGTTGACTACATCACCTGTGTTGACTTTACCAGATCCTTTAGGACAGTTTGACGTGTACTGTGATGCGTCATACCAAGGTTTGGGTTGTGTTCTGATGCAAGAGGGGAGAGTTGTGGTTTATGCTTCCTGACAATTGAGAGTTCATGAGAAGAACTTTCCGACTCATGATTTGGAGTTGGCAGCCATAGTGTTCGCATTAAAGATATGGCGACACTTTCTGTATGGAGCGAAGTATAATGTTTATAGTGACCATAAGAGTCGGAAGTATCTGTTTCATCAGAAAGAGTTGAATATGAGACAACGAAGATGGATGGAGTTTATCAATGATTATGAGTTTGATTTACTTTACCATCCTGGGAAGGCGAATGTTGTAGCGGATACTTTGAGTTGGAAGTCTTTGCATGTATCTGCGGTGATGGTTAAAAAGCTAGAATTGATTGAACAGTTCAAAGATATGATCTTAGGGATGGAGTTGGTTGAGGATAAATTTTTTTTGGGTATGATCACCATTAGTAGTGAGTTCATGAGAGAGCTTAAGGATAAACATATTCAGGATCAATATCTACAAGAGGAGAGTAGAGGCATAGATGAGGGTAAGATTTCAGAATTTAGTAGAGAGCCAGATGGTGTGTTGAGGTTTAGATATAGGATATGTGTGCCAGAGGATGTATAACTTAGGAAGATGATCTTGGAAGAAGCACATAAGAGTAAGTTGAGTTTTCTTCCTGGATCCACTAAGATGTATCAAAATCGGAAGAAAATGTTTAGGTGGTCGAGGATGAAGAGGTAGCGGAGTATGTTTTATCTTGCCTGGTGTGTCAGAAGGCTAAGATAGAGCATCAGAAGCCGACAGGTTTATTGCAATCGTTGGAAATCCCAGAGTGGAAATGGGATAGCATAACTATGGATTTTGTGGTTGGTTTACCACGAACTCCGAAGAGACATAATGCGATTTAGGTTATCATTGATAGGTTGACGAAGTGTGCTCACTTATTACCTATTGGTGAAAGTTATAGTTTGGAAAAGTTGACCCAGATCTACATTAAGGAAGTAGTTCGATTTCATGATGTGCCGTCAAGCATTGTCTCAGACCAAGATCCTACATTCACATCTAGATTTTGGAGACAGTTGCATAGTGCTTTGGGGACGAAGTTGAGGATGAATTCTGCTTATCATCCCCTGACTGATGGATAGTCAGAGGATGATTCAGTCATTGGAAGATCTTTTGAGAGCTTGTGTGTTGGAGCACACTGGCAATTGGGATGAGTTTCTGGCGTTGATTGAATTTACTTATAATAACAGTTTTCATAGTAGTGTTGGAATGGCACTATACGAGGCTTTGTATGGCAGGAAGTGTAGGACCCCGTTATGTTGGTATGAGACTGGTGAGAAACAAGTTTTGGGTCCAGATGTGGTGCAACAGACTACATAACAAGTTAGGAAGATAAGGGAAAAGATGAAGGAAGCACATGATAGGCATAGAACCTACAGTAACAAGAGGAGGAGACCTTTAGAATTCCAGGAGGGTGATCACGTGTTTTTGAGAGTCACTCCGAAGATCGGAATTGGCAAGGCTATCAAGTCTAGAAAACTTACTCCTAGATTCATCAGACCTTTCCTGATTCTTCGACGGATTGGTCCAGTAGCTTACCATATTGCTTTACCACCTAACCTTTCTAACCTTCATGATGTCTTTCACATCTCTTAGTTGAGAAAATATTATCCTGATTCTTCACATGTTCTTGAGTCTGAGTCTATACAATTGCGAGAGAATCTAGAGTATGAGGCTTTATCTGTTAGGATCGTAGATAGACAAATTAAGGGGCTTTAGGGTAGACAGATTCATTTGGTTAAGGTCATATGGGATGAGACTACTGGAGATGCTACTTGTGAGCGTGAGAGGGATATGCAGCAGCAGTATCCACATCTCTTCTGAGGTACGAAAATTCCGAGGATGGAATTATTTTCTAAGTGGGGTAGTAATGTAACATCCTTTTTTATAGCTACGTTGTATTACCAGTAACAACATAATGATTTATATTTTTATCTGAGACCAAGAAAATGATTTTGGATAAAACAAAATCATATTAATACTCTACCTTATGGTAGAGGGTTACGGTAAAAATTTGGGTTTAAAATTTAGACAGAATCCGATTTGCGTTTTCACTGATAGTAAGATTTTACTGATCAGAAAACCTAATTTTGACCCGAGAATAAACGGTTTAGGTTTATAACATGTTTACAACGATATAGGCTATTTTTAAAATTTTAGCTCAAAAATAAAATAGTATATTTTATTCGGGTGAATTTTCGAAGAAAACGAGCGTAATAACCTAAATCGAGAAAACGACGGAGTCAGAAATGGAACTGCAGAGACAGAACCAGACACTGGAGGAGCTGACACTTGTCACCTGGGGTGGTGAGTCATAGGATGAGTCACCACCATGACTCACCAAAAACAATGATGACTTTAGATTAATATCTAGATATTTGTTAGGTGAGATGACCAAAATATCCCTAAACTTCCATGGAATTCCTTCTTTGCCCTTGTGACTCATCCTTCCTTCCTCACTCTTCTACCTACATGGCTCCTACACCCCTCCCACACTTAGTCATTTTTCTTCATCTCCTACACAAAGAACATGCAGCAAACTCTAAAACCTCCATTGTTTCTCTTGCAAATTTGATCCATTTTCTTCATTCCCTTCATCATTTAGAGATAAACCCTCACTTTTATGATCTTAGTTATCTTATTTATCAAATAATTCCATTCATTCATGTCAAGATCTCTAAGTTTCCATTTACTTGGATTTTCTTCAAATAATTCATGAAAAACCATAGAAAAATGTTTTGAGTGTTATGACACTTGATCTTACCTCTCTAATATCTCTATTTGCTAGATCTAAAAGCTTGAAATCAAAAGAATTTCCTAGCTATTTTTCTAGCTAAGGCCGAATGTCCTCTAAATGGGTCAAAGGAGATTTTGTTCAATTTTTAACTTAGATGATGATGGTTATAAGCTATCTAAGGTCTCTAGATTCTAGATCCAAGAGAATGAGAGCAAAAGAAATTTCTAACCAATTTTTCTTCTATTGACTGAAACTCTAACCAAGTGGTTGGATGAGTTTTGTTTCAAAATTTTGACTTGTGACAAGTTTTCTATGCTAGTTAAGACTCTAGTAACTAGAATCCAAAATATGGAATTGAGAAAATAACCCTAGCCCTTTTTGGTGTCTTGGCCGAACCCTAGCCTAGAGTTGTCATAGATGGATTTTGTTTGATTAATATAATTTTATTTTGATTTGGTTGAAGGTTAAATTGGTAGCTTGTAGTGTGATAATGAGAAGCTTTTATTTCGTGATTACGATGTTAGCTCAGGTGAGAGAAAAAATCATCCTGTCGTCGGAATGGATAAGTAGTATATATTAGAATAATGGTGTAAGGTGACCTAAACCCCACTAACGGTTGAGTAATCGACAATACCAAAATCACATTGGAAACTACCCCATAGTACCAATGATGAATTGGGGGATTGTAGGTTTATCACCGTTAGGATAATTTTAGAATATTCGAGGATGTCTGATTTTATCACTATTGAACTGTTTGCGATGCGCTGGTTGTGGTAATCTACTTTATATGATGTTTTTTGTTACCTGAATAATTTATTATTATTTTACTGTGTGTAATCAGTTTTGTCTGATAACATGCAATAGCTGTTATTTCATGCTTTGTCAGATTCTAGGCAATGATATATGTTGTTCGGGAGATATTCGTGTAGGTGAGAGAATGAATGTAACTTAGACATGCCTAACCTAAATAAATAATATTTTACTATGATGAGATTAATGACATGATGTAACTCGAGATATTTTATGATATAATGATGATAGGTTAATGCACTAGGGTATGACTCGATATACGTCAGCGAGACCATGTAGATGCATGAGGTAGATCACAGTCGTGTGAGTGGAACGCATGAGTTCAGCATATTCGTAGATATATCCATAGTTCTTGCAGAGCAGCTCCATGTAGCTTTGGGCTACTGTGGTTTCAGACCATTTGTGTATACATGTGTATCTGGATATATATGATAAATGGGAGTGCTCGCTCGGACGAAGGACTAACATTCCAATTATGATGGAGGCTGTGTGACAAGATTGTAGTGGTCATGTCTGCATAAAAGTTTAGTTGCATGAGAGTAAGGGTAGAGGATGATATCGTAATTTAAGGATGAATGTTATTTATATGTGATGAGTATCTATGACTATTATTGTATTGTATGCTATGATTCCTTTTCCGCTTATGATGATAGAATTGTTTCTTATCTCCCTACTTATGTATTTTGTGTATGTTTATCTTGTTCCATGAGAAGACTCTATGGAGGAACCTGTTGCTGAGGAATTAGATGGAACTCCATATGAACCGGATGCGGGAGGACGAGCTGTGGATTCTAGCGATCAAGTCTAGTGTTAATGACCAGTGCGTCTTTTGAGACGTTTTACTTTACTTTATTTATTACAGTTGTATAAGTATGTACCTGCAAGGTATCCTACTGATAGGATACCCTAAACAATGTTTTGTATTGTGATGGATAGACATATGGATGTATGTGTAATATAATTATGGTGTGGTGTTTTAACTTTCAGAAGTTGGATGTTTTTATAATTAAGTTTTTAATATTTGTGTATTTCGGTATATACGTTTAAAGTTAATAACGCGATTAAGTTTTAATTAATGAGGTTTTAATTTAATGGCACAACGGGGTGTCTCAAATAGTACCAATGATGATTTGGGGATTGTAGGTTTATCACCATTAGGATAATTTTATAATATTCGAGGATGTCTGATTTTATCACTATTGAACTGTTTGTTATGCGCTGGTTGTGGTAACATACTTTATGTGAAGTATTGTGATACCTGAATATTTTATTATTATTTTACTGTGTATAATCTGTTTTGTCTGATAACATGCAATATCTGTTATTTCATGCTTAGTTGGCATATAGGCAATGATATATGTTGTTCGGGAGATATGCACGTGGGTGAGAGATTGAATATGATTTAGAAGTGACTAGCCTAATTAAATATTATTTTATATATGAGATGTGATATGGAATATGTGTCGAGATTGTGATGGAAGGTTGAGGCACTAGGTTGTAACCAATGCGAGTCAGTGAGATTCATATAGATGCATTGTTGTTCACAGCCATGTGAGTGGAACACACGAGGTTAGAGTATCCTATTATGGATACCGGATATTGCGGGTGAGTACCCTACGGATGCTGAAATCCGAGGTAGATTACCATAATACTCTTTTAGTCATTGACGAGTTGCTCTAGTTATTCTATCGAGGATAGCGGTACTATGTATTTTGTGCTGATTGCGCTATTTCCAAAGGGGGAATAGTGGCACCCTGTGCTTATGCACTATTCCCTACTAGAGATAAGGGAATAGCGGCGCACCGAGTTCTTGGCACTAAGTTCTTGGCACCGTACCGTCTGGACTATTGACTAACATCTCTAACGGAAATGGGGATAGTGACAGGAGTAGAGATGGCCACGTCAGTATAAAGTCTTTGTTGCATGAGATTAAGGGTAGATGATGATACGGTAAATTAAGGATGAATGTAATATATATGTGATGTGTGTCTTTGATTATTATTGTTTTGTATGCTATGATTCATTTTCCGCTTATGATGTTAGAACTGTTTCTTATCTCCTATTTTGTTATATTGTATATGTTTAGTTATGTGATCGTATGAGAAGATCCTACGAAGGAGTCAGCTACTGTGGATCTTGAAGGAACTTCTTATGAACCAGATGCTGGAGAATGAACTGTGGATTCTAACGGTAGAGTTTAGGATTTATGGCCAGTGCGTCTTTTGAGACATTTTATTTTTCGTTGCTTAAGTCAGTTTGTATAAGTATGTTCCTGCAGGGGATCATACTGATAGAATACCCTAGATAGTGTTTTGTACCTTGATGGATATATCTATGTGGTCTATGTGTATTATGTCTATAGTGTGATGGTTTAACATTCAGACATTGTATTTTTTATATTTAAGTTCTTAATATTTTCGTTTTTCTTTATATATGTTTAATGTTAAGAATGCGATTAAATTTAAAAATAAATGAGGTTTTTATTTAACGGCACAACGGGGTGTTTTATCTACGAAGTCGTCGAAAGTCTTGGATGTCATGTGGACAAAATTTAATTGTATCTAGTTTTTTACAGTACTTTATAATTTGTGTTGTTTAGTTATTATGATGTATTATATTCATTATGTTGTAATTAGTGAATGTAATTTGTGCAGCATGCATAAGGGCATTGGACTCGAAGCATTAAGAGTAAATTAAGTGCAAAAGGGTAAAAAACAACAAGTGGAATAAAAAATCACTCCTTGATTTTGGGCCCAAGTAAGCGCAACAGTTGTTTTTACCAAATGATAAATGTTTATGCAAAGGCCCAAAAAGCAAAGAAAAAAAGTTAGGAAAGAGGGGGAAAATTATGGTAAAAAAATAATATCAACATCCAGTACCTAGAGACCAATGCAGAAAATATTAAAGGGAATAGCCACACACACACACAATTGAAGATATGATTTTATAAACAATAATTCGTATCTTCTAGATTCGTCTCTATTGGTACTTTTTTTTTTTTAAGAAATGTTTTAACAACCGGTTAAGATTCAAAGTAAGGATCATGTTAGTCAGACTAAAAATTTGGATCAAAATTGTATAATCATGATACCTAAAGACCAATGTATAATTAAAATTTGTTTCTTTGTTAAGTGATTAAGTGATGGAAAGAAATAAACATAAAAGGATTTAATTAGTAGATCTATTCAAAATTTGTGAAAATTCTTTAATAAGTTTTGTAATTAATAAATAGACCATAGAATTATTCCCTAAGAACCCATACCTATCTTTGAAATTTATAAATTGCCAATCCTCTTAGGTCTAAGCTCATCAAAAACTGAGACAGGAGTGAGGGTGAAGTAAACGAAGAGAATGAATAAAACCAAAGTAAAGCAAATTGAGTTTCTACATCTTGAGTCTTGACCCCTTCCAATGAGAACACATTCTCCACACGTACATGCCATTTTTTTTCCTTCTGAAAGTACAACACAACGCGTTACTTTTGTCAATCTCGAAGCGCGTTGACAGTGATCTATCACATATTAACATATCAAAGCTTAAAGAAAACTTCATTTCTGAATTCTAATCCTCTGGGTCTCATCTCGTGCAAGCAAACCAACGTGGTCTTTGGGTGGGTGGTGTTGAAATTAAAAAAAAAAAAAAACAACAACAACAACAACAAAAGAGGGCTCTACACACCTCCCAATAGTCATAGTCCACACTCTTACCCTTCCAATTAATGAATTTTGTCCCCTAAACATCAAACGTTTCCAGCTGTCCAAATTTCCTCCTCATTATATTATTCAAATAAATATTAGCAAATATTAAACGAAGAAGGAAGACATTTAAATCAGCATGCCCCACCCTCACCCCCTATGTATTTTGGATAGAGATCACAAGACGACTGCAATCTGATTCTTTTAACATAATAAAGCCACTACTATCGAACCACAATACAGTCATAAGCGTGATTTGACTCTAAATATTAAATTAATAGATTTTGCTAACAAATGTTACTAGAGCATTAATTAAAGATTCAATAAAAAATTAGTTTTTTTTAAATTAAGTATTTAATTTTTTAAATCTTAAATACATCATCGACCAAAGTTTTTTATTTTTGATTTTTTTAATAAGTGTCCTTAAAATATTGATTAACGTTCCCTAGATTAAAATTCATAAAGAAATCTTGCTACACATCCCACATTGAAATTCTACATATAGCCCAGCTAAGATTGAGCTATACTCAACATATTTCTCTATTCCTCTCTTTCTCTCTCTATAGTCTGTATCTCTGTGTCTCTATCTCTGTACAGTATGGCAGATGTTCTAAGCGAAGAACAGATTGTTGAGATCAAAGAAGCCTTTGGCTTGTTTGACAAAGATGGAGATGGTGAGCAAGTTTTCTCCTTTTTGCAGTCTCCATGATTTTATGTTTTATCCCTTTAGAAACACAATGTTAATTATATTGATAGAATTGCCATTACTCACACAGTCACATTCATACACAAAAGTGGTAATTTACAGCTAGCTAGTGTGTGTATCTTTATTGAATCTTTAATAGGGTGCATTACTGTGGAGGAACTGGCCACTGTGATAAGGTCATTGGATCAGAACCCTACAGAAGAAGAGCTCCAAGATATGATAAACGAGGTGGATGCAGATGGCAATGGAACCATAGAATTTGTTGAATTCTTGAACTTAATGGCCAAGAAAATGAAAGTAAGTTATGCTCTTTCTTTAATTCTTTATTACTACTATTACTAATTGATGCTAATTCATTAATATTGCATGTGTTGCTTAAAATCCCTCTCATTATATATATAATAGCCAGAGACTAAGTTCCGTTTTGAATTCTTTCTCAATTAGGAGACGGATGCAGAGGAAGATCTCAAAGAGGCTTTCAAGGTTTTTGACAAAGATCAAAATGGCTATATATCTGCTAGTGAGGTATATAAATTTTATTCCTTTCTACTCGTTTTTTGTTGTAACTTTCTTTCTTTGACGGCAATGACAATTCAAATACAAATTTGACAAAGTGAGAGTTTCTTCCAACGTGAATAAATCAGGTAGGACCAAGATGTTGCAAAGTGTGACATGTGTAGCACTAATGAATTACCATAATAGAATTTCTCAATTTTCTATTTGAATTTGTATATATTTTACTTCTTCTCTTTTATTGGGTTATTTATAGATGAAATTTAAGCATATGGATCTACTAAACCCGTTTGTTTAAGATTAAAAAATAAATGATTTTGATATAAAATAATTTAGTGATTATTTTTAGAGATTTTAAAGAAAAGCAGAACTAGATTTGTGTTTGTTTACAATAAAAAACATTTTTTTAAACACTATTTAGTTATAAAAACTGATTTTTTTTCTCAAAAACCAATGAAAGTTGCTTTTCATTTTTACCCTAAAAATGATTATTTTCTGTTTTTCATTATTTTCAAAAAACAAAAACAAACACACTTAAATTTTTTAAAAATGATTATTCAATTAAAAAAATAATTTTTTTAACAAAATAAGCAATAACATTTAGAGATGCATGCCACAACCAATGACAGAAATATTTACTCAAAGATTTATATAACTATCGCATAAATTCGTATATAGTTTTTTAAGTCTTTTCCATCGTATGATTATTTAAAAAATGAGTTTTGTTATTTGAATATTAAATTTTGGACACCGTATACAATATATTATATATTTATCTATACCACTCACTTATTTTTTATCTTCTTTATATATATGTATTTCAAAATTACATATAAAATGAAAGAGACACCGTATGATATCCCTCTTTTCATGTTCAAGAATCAGTTCTTTTAAAAAATTTATAGGTTGATTGCTAAGAAATTATTTTCAACTTATATAAACCTTTGATATTTTAATATAAATCATTATAATTTTAAGAGTTAAGTAATAACAAAAACAATATATATATATATATATATATATATATATATATATATATAAATAAACAAAACTTTTGTATACGATTTATGCAAGAAAAAATAAGTTACGTATTTGTTTATATAAAAGGTGAAAGTTTTATGTAAAATGTAAAAAAATTATTACTTATTTTATGAAGAATATTGTTTGCATCACCTCACATATTTATGAGATAGCATAAAAAAAGTGCAAGAGTACAGAATATGAGATAGAAACAGCTGTAGTCGGATGATAAAATTATAAAAACTATATAAATTAAATATGAGATAATGTAAGTATATATAAGTAAATTTACTCTTTATAAATATTATAAATAAATAAGACCATCCATACTTTTTTTTTATTAATACAAAGTAGTATGTGCCATTAATTTAATTGAAGTATTGTAACTTCTTTTTTTTTTTCTTTTGACAAAAAAAAGTAATGTTAGATGTATTAGTAGTAGTTATCTTATATCTACATAGTTTTTATTATTTAAAATTTAATTGTAAGTAACTTTTTTTTACCCATCTACACCTTAATTAGGCGGTGAGCAAACATAAGACGTGCTGATACGAGAGAGGCTTTTTTTTTTTTAGTTTACTGATACGAGAGAGGCTTTATCCATATATTATGCACGTCTAGGACAGTACTTTGTACCTTTCCGAAGTAGCTGTTTGATTAAAAAAAAAATATATGCCTTGCGCTTTGACATTTGAGTGCTGAAAAGAATCTTTCTTTTCAGTTTTCACAGTCTTATTATTAATGACAATATAGATGCACAAAGACATACACGTGTAGTCATATATTAATTTTTTTCTTTGCTGTGCAGTTGAGACATGTGATGATCAATCTGGGCGAAAAATTAACTGATGAGGAAGTGAAGCAGATGATTAAAGAAGCAGATTTGGATGGTGATGGTCAAGTTAACTATGATGAATTCGTCAAGATGATGATGACCATTGGATGAAATTTTCAACCAATTACAAACTTGTTATTCCAATTCATTTGGCTCTCATTCTCATTTCATTTCTTCACATGAAATAAGTATCCCTATTATTGTTTGTTGTATTCTACTTGTAGCCCACGATGTGAATGACCAAACCATTAGCAGTGACATCTAAGCCACACCATTTGATTTGTTCAACACCCACCCATAATTATTCTTTTAATTCTAGTTCAATATTATTATTATTATTATTATGTGCTCAACTTGGAAAATGTACCTGCACAAATTAAAATGACGCATTATATTTTATGAAAATCATTTGTGGGTTGGCATCTCACTTTTTAGAGGAGGCATGTTAATGTTGAATGGGAACCCTTTAGGCTCATATTCTTGGACTTTGACCCAAATCAGTGATTGGACTTGGGCACGTGATTTATTATCAGAAATTTTGTGGTATGAGTTTGTCATTTCCTAGACTTTTAGCAGTGTGAGCTGACTTTATGAAGTAGCACATAAATTAACAAGTTCCCTACATATTGGTTGTTGCACTAACTTTATGTTTAAAATCTTTCTCCAAAAGTAATCCCAACAAGTCACAAGACCGCGTGGTTATATGGTTATGCCATTAAAAAAAACACAGAGTTGAAGTATACAGAGCTTGTATTAGCTGTCTTCTTGGCTAGCAGCCAGTGACACATGCACATCGTTAATATTGTTTCTAATGTTTATAGTGTTTCCTCATGCGTCATAACAGCAAAGGCCAGTTAAATCTGACGCTTTATTGCCCTGTAAGCCCTTGATTGGTTTTCTCAGCATGACAAATTTTTCAATCAATAATGATATTCTAACATCAAAAGTTGACACCAACTTTTGACACCTTGGTGAATCGGTCTAAATATTTGGTTAATTCAGTTTATTATATGGTTAATTACGTGTAAATATTTGATTAATTCGTAATGACCCATTAATCATATAAAGAACTAAATTAACCAGATATTTGCATGTGATTAACCAAATATTTACATGGTTATAAAAAATAAGATTCAGATGACCCATTAATCATATAATGAACTGAATTAACAAAAAATTTATATATAATTAACCAAGGTGTCCAAGTGGGTGTCAAACCCAGATATTGGAATATCATATCTCTTTCAATATCAACCGTCGAGCAAGTGACATCTACAATTAGTGAATAAACAGAGCAATGTTGCGGACTAGTAGCAGCAATGCATTAACCATGTGGCTGACAACTGAACTCCATTAACTACTATAACCTTGTGGCTTAGATCTCTAAAATCACTATTTTGTGGATCGTCGTGAACTACTTTTTAATTTATTTATATATTTGTTCTCACATTTGTACTTGTACTGGCCGGGGATTAAAGTCTAGAGACCGAGTATATTCAGTGCCGCAGCTAAGAATATTAACTAAAAGGCTAAAAGATCTTCAATGTACTTGGTCGAAGTATTACAAGTAAAGGTCAACAAATATCTGAAGATGATTGCATTATTACATGAAGTATAGTTCCCGAGAATAACATCTCGGCATTGAGGATAGTACCTCTCTGCTTACCCACACGTCCCTATAAATGCGGGATGCATGATATCTATCCAATAACCACCGCATGAGAGCACGATGCTCGGTGGTGGGAATAATTGTCCACGTTTAGCAAGAAGCCACCAAGACTGAACAATAATCGTCATAGTAGGCATTAGAAATAGGAAGAAGTTAGCATAACTGCGTTAGGATTTGATTCCCCAAAGGGATATGTAGGAGCAGAACAAATCTGTCAAGCCATATCCAAATTATACCAAAATAGTGAGTTTTTGAGAGATTTATCAGAGTGTTTTGGTGTTCAGGTCAGATTCTGAATCCCCGGATTTTGGCGGGAGCATTTGGCGCCCACCTTGGTGCCGAAGCAAATTTTCCTTCAGTCGTATTAAGTGTTCACAATGGTGATGACAAGAAGCACTGCATGAGGTGACAGGCGGGAGCAGGAAAATCAGAATTAGAGGGATGAAGTAACGGATAGACCGCGAAATGAGAGGACCCATTCCCTAGAGGATAACTCGCTTCTTCAGGAAATGAGGGCTCAAATGGAGGCGCTCTGAGGAGAAAGTGTTGAGATCCGCATGAATTATCAGTGTTTGAGGGAGCAAAAGGAGACAAGAAGCGAGAGAGAAAGGAGTAGGAGTAGGGAAAATGACATTGCCATCTCGACACGATGAAGATTACTTCCCGAGTTATCACCTTCAAAGCCCAACCCGCTCTAGGACTTCTGGGGGAGAAACCGAGCGCACCCGTGCAACTCGAGTAGAGGCTGAATGTTCTCGTTTCTCCCGAATACTAGGGGTGAAGATGAACGATCTCATCATATCCCCCACAAGACAGGAGTACCTGAGAAAGAAGAGTACGGCCCGAATCATCCTGGGTGGGAAGGATGAGGAACTCGACAGGCCAGAGTATAAGCTGACTATGCCAGAGTCCGACAAAGCCCACTAACAACACGGATCATGAATACTCCGTTTCCCCATAGATGGAACCTTAGACATGTATGGTGGTATTGCATATCCAGCTAGTCATCTGGACGATTACGTTACTTAGGTAAACATGGTAACTACCGATGATGCGGTATTATGCAAAGTTTTTCCAACTTCTTTGAAGGGGGCAGCCTGGAGTTGGTACACTCAGCTGCCACCCGCTTCTATTGGTAGTTTCGAAGCTTTCATGGCCAGGTTTAGCGCCCAATTTGCTGGTTACATTCAGATGGAAGAATTGTCAAACACCAATACAAAATCTGAGCCGGTATTGACCAAAGAACTGATCATAAAGAGAAAAGTAAGCAATGATCAAACAAAGGGAGATCCAAAAAAGAAAGTATCCAGAGAGGCCCGAAGTACAAGTTCTATACTCCACTCAACACAAATAGAGCTCGAGTATTGGAGGAGATCTGCCATACAGAGTTGTTACCATTACCTCAGCCTGGACATACACCTGAAAATGTTGATCGATCAAAACATTGTCGGTATCACAGCAACTATGGCCATACAATCGAGGAATGTCGGATACTCAAGGACAAAATTGAGGAGTTGATACAAGCAGAACATCTCGAGTAGTTCGTGCAAAGGAATAATTCTAACAGGAAATATTGGCAAGGTCGAGGCCGAGGAAGAGGTCGTGTGTCAGGTGAGAGAAGGGTATTGGCTGCTGAGGGTGATAGACGTGGGGAAAGAAGTGAATAAAGATGAGAGAGTGGTAGAGATCGTGTGGTTGGGGGGTTGTGTGTGGGAAAGTGTGGTTTCTCTCTCCATGTCTTTTTTTGTCATTTATTGAAATTCAACAGTTCGAATAAATTGTCCACCTTTCTCCTTTTTCCACAACGGACAAAAATCAAGCTGGTCCCCCACTTTGTACCTTTGTCAGCGGATAGTCCCTATCCACAAGATTGTATTTTTCTGTTTCTGCCATCGGAGAGCATGCTATAGCATTGTTCCAGAGCAACCCAGTGTTTTTCCTATGCTGCAGCCAGACTCACTTCTGCCTCCATTGTTGCCTCATTATTCATTGCTTGGACTTATAGCACTTCACAACCAAATACTTCTTTATTGATGGGCTGCTTCCTATGAGCGCTTGGTTTATAAGGTCCTCATCCAGACCATGATGCAGCATCATTTTGTGTCATCAAGGGTGGTGGTGACCTTCATTCTATCCAAGGGCTCACCAAAATAGTGCTTGATTCTCTGGCCATTGACTTTGAATTCTCTGCCACTTTCAGCTTCCAACAGATCAACAGCTCCATGTGGATAGACTTTTACAATTTTGAATGGACCAGACCACCTTGACTTCAACTTGCTCCCCTTCATGGATGGATCTGTGATGGACCTTCCTATCATGCCAGGCTTTAGTTTTTGCCTTGTATGCTTCAGCATTTTCATAAGAGAAGAGTATGTGTTCTTCCAGCTCATTGAGCTGCAGCATGTGTGCTGCTCCCTCAAACTGGAGATCAAAGTTCATTTTCTTGATTGCCCAGAAAGCCTTGTGTTGCAACTCCGGTGGCAAATGGAAAGATTTTCCATACACCAATCTATATGGGGACATCCCCAAAGGAGTCTTGAATGCAGTTTTGTAAGCCCACAGAGCTTCATCCAGATGTGAGGACCAATCCTTCCTACTTGTGTTGACCATCTTTTCCAAGATTTTTTTGATTTCCTTGTTAGATATCTCAGCTTGGCCATTAGTTTGTGGATGATAGGTTGTGGCCACTTTATGCTTAACTCCATATTTTGCAAGTAGTTTGGAAAAAACTTGGTTGCAAAAATGGGTTCCTTCATCATTAATGATTGCTCTAGGGATTCCAAATCTAGAAAAAAATGTTTTTCTGTAAAATATTTGTTACCACCCTATCATCATTTTTTATTGTTGCCACAGCCTCCACCCATTTAGACACATAATCAACAACTAACAAAATGTAAAGGTAGCCAAAGGAAGGGGGAAATGGTCCCATAAAATCAATACCCCATACATCAAAAAGTTCAATTTCTAAAATGGTATTAAGGGGCATTTCATTTTTATTAGACAAATTCTCTACCCTTTGGCATCTATCACAATGTTTAACAAATTCATGTGCATCTTTAAAGAGGGTAGGCCAGAATAAACCTAACTGGAGAACTTTGGCAGCAGTTCTCATGCCACCAAAATGTTCACCATATGCTGCAGCATGGCACTGAGTTAGTATATCAAGGAATTCTTCATCTACAACACTTCTTATGTTCAGATTGTCTGAGCACATCTTGTAGAGGTATGGTTCATCCCAGACATATTGTTTGACTTGATGGAAAAATCTCTTCTTTTGCTGAGAATTCATGTCTGGAGAAACCACACCACTAGCTAGAAAGTTGACCAGATCAGCATACCAGGGTGCTACAGCATCTTGCATTGCTAGCAGCTGTTCGTCAGGGAAAGATTCATCAATGGCTATTCCCCTGGATGATGCACCATCCTCTGGCAGTCTTGAGAGGTGATCAGTTACTTGATTCTCCACTCCCTTCTTATCGCTGATTTCCAGATCAAATTCTTGTAGCAGCAGTACCCACCTTATTAGCCTTGGTTTAGCATCCTTCTTGTCAATTAAGTATTTGATTGATGAGTGGTCTGTGTAGATTACCACTTTTGTTCCAACAAGATAGGATCTAAACTTCTCAAAGGCAAATACCATAGCTAGAAACTCCTTTCCAGTGGTGGTATAATTGATCTGAGCATCAATTAGGGACTTGCTTGCATAATAGACAGGATGCAGCACCTTGTTGTACCTTGATGAGCCTCTGTTTGACTGGTTTTATAACCAGTAAAGACCTTGGCTTTGTGCTAATTTTATATCATTTGCACCCAAATTAGGCTTGATTGTCCTTAAGTAGTATTTTGAGTCTGTAAAGTGTTTTTAAGTTAATTTAGTTGATTTAGAGTTAAATAAAATACTTATTATATTTTCTTATTTTCAGGTTAATAAAAGGAATAAATCTGGAGTCTTTCGCCCCATGAGAATGTTGTTCACCCCGCGAACCCGAAGCTGACTGTTCCTGAAAATTGCAAAACTTTCTGTCTCGCCCCGCGAAGAAGGACTCGCCTCGCGAGTACCTGGAAGTCAGAGAGCATCACGGTTTACCCGTGTTGAAGGCCACGGGCGTTACAGTTGGGAATTTGAAGAGTTCACCTCGCGAATTTATGCTCGCCTCGCGAGAAGACCAAGAGTTGCAGACCTTTCGTGTTGTTCGCCTCGCGAGAAGTTCTTCGCCTCGCGAGGACTTGGATTCCAGAATTTGTATATAAACTGCTCTATGGCAGAATGATAGGTTAGCTAGTTTTAGGGGAGCTAGTCAGTTTTGGCTAGTTTCTGAGCTTGTTAGTCTTTTGTTTTTCTTAGTTTATTGTTTTACTTTTGTTATGGAGAACTAGTCTCCTAGATTAATCTACTGTAATTGGTTCCCATCCATACTTGAGGTTCTTGTATTTCCTGTTTTCATTTCCTTTTCTCTTTTCAATGCCATGCTTTATATTTATGTTTGCTTAATTCAGGAGTATATTGTGTTGTGTTGGTTTATCTCGGTGATATCATGTTCCTATATATAATCGCATTTGCTTAATTCGCGTGTGTACGTTTCGTGTTCGCTTAGTTCACGAAGTGCTTAACCCCGTTTGCTTAATTCGGGAATAGGGATATATATCTGTAGTAGTGGTTCCGCTTGTGAATTATTGCTACAACCGGGAGGGGATTAGAATCTGCTTAGGGCTAGGAATTTGCATGAACCAATGATAGTTGGGAACCCAAAAACAGTAGGTTAATCGCTTTAGTTTATTTGTTAATCTGTTTTACTGCTCTGTTTTCTTTCTTTGTTCTGTTTTGTTTTCTTTATTTTAGTTTCAATCCAAAACCCCCCATTTCTAACTTTTTCTGTTAATAATAACAACACTAAAGAGTCCTTGAGAGACGATCCGAGTTGTCGCTCTACACTACATTATTTTTGTAAACGCTCGTTCTTTTTGGCGCGTGGCGACAGCGCGACCAAAAATTGGCGCCGCTGCCGGGGACTCTGGTTTGTTGTTATTAGCAGAAAATAATTTTAAAAAAAACTTTTTGTATTACTGAATTAGTTTTGTCTGTATTGTCTGGTTGTTTGTTCCCCATGGATAATCACAGATATGGTTATGTGCCTAATGTTTACTATGAACCACCACCATGCTATTATGAGCCACCACCATGCACATATTATCCTAATTTTACTGGAAGTTATGAGTCTAATAGTGATTGTGGCAGGTTTGGAGTGAATAATCATTTTAGCCAACAAAGTGTAGGACAGAGCACCTTGGATGAGATTGCTTCAATGCTACAACAAATGGAAGAGAACAATCAACGGTGGGCACAACAAAATCTCGAGTTCCAACAGAAGATGGAGGCTCAATACCAGAGGGACCAAGCTGAATCTCAGAAGTTGTGGGCTCTAATTGATAAAGTTACCGCCAACTCAGCTGCAATGCTAACTCCACAGCCCATTGAAGAACATAAAGATTCACAAGTCATTCTTGAAAATATTTCTGATGATGATTTTGATAATGTTTCTGTTGATGATGAATTATGTGTTGAATCCCTTGATCCTAATGCTTGTTATTGTGATGGAACTGCTTTGTGTGTAGAATGTTTTACAGGTTTATACTTTTCAGGAAAAATAGAAAATGCAGATCGTTTTGCAGGTTTATTTTTTTCAGGAAACTTAGAAAAGGAGGATCAAGAGGACATCTGCTCCACCGTGCTTGAGGATGATGAAGAACCTTTGGGAGTAGATGATGCAATTAAAGCAAATGCATGTGTTGAGAGTAATGGGGTGGATGCACTGTGTGAAGAATTCCCAGACATTCTAACTTTTTCTGATTCATTTTCTTGTAATATATGTACTAACTCTAACCTTTGTGTGGTGTGTGCTGAAATCTCTGCATGTATAGCAGGTGAAAATTTTGTTAGTGCAGTGGATGAAGACCTTGCAGAAGTTGCAGCAGCACCGGAAGCACCAGTAACCCCAGCTAACTGTTTGCCACCTCCCCCTGAGGAACCAGTGATGGAGTTTAAACCCTTGGATTTTGCACCATGACCGGTCCAAGAGGTTGAGCCCCACTTCTATTGGGGAGACTTTGTAGATAAAGAGGTCAGATGTGACCCGAAGGGGAGTGAGAAGTCCGCCGCACTGGGCGAAGTCATCGTAATTGTCAAGTGCTCACCCCCACATCAAGGCTGCGAGTTAGGGAAGCATGAAATGAACTTCTACTCTTTATCCATCACGTGGGCCTTATGCTACAAGCAATAGGATCCTGGTGGAACCGCCCTTCAATGAGTTTTCTTTACCTTTCTTCTTTTTAATTTTCTTTTCCTTATTTTATTTCTGTTTTATTGTCAATAATGCTCCTGAATAATTTGAGAAGCTCAGGAGTTGTGTTTGAGTCTGGTATTGGCAAGTTTATTGGATTTTATTAATTTTTGCATAGATTGATTGCATAATATGTGTTGACTGTTTCCCCCTAGATTTTGAAAATTTTTTGAAAAATGATCCCCATATGATTGAAAACTGAACTTTGGGATTTTATTATGATGGCATGATTTATGATAAGTTTGGGGTGATAGGAAGCACACACTAGGGATAGAATCTCTTTCAAATAATTTGCAAAACAATGTCCAGGTGAGGTTTTGAGCCTCCAACATGTTTTTGACTGTGTGAGAATCACTTTTTGATTGCACTTTCCTGAATTTGCTTGAATCACTTTTTGGTTTGCATGATTATGTGATTGCTTCAGATGATTTAGGCATTTTCTTTGTAAATAGCTACTTGGCCTAAAATAACCAATTCCTGATGCATGTTCCCTAGTTAGTCCCTTTGAGCCTGATTAGACTATTAATTCTTGATAACCTAATGTTATAAGCCCAAAAATCTGGAAAACCATGTTAACCTGATCTTAGGATTAGGAGAGCATGTAATCTTAGAATGGGTGCAAGAAACTAAAGTTTGGGGTGGCTGCAAGGTGTAATATGTTGTTTGGGATTGAAAAAAAAAGTGTAAAAATGAAAAAAAAAAAATTTTAAAAGTGCAAAAATGCTAGTTGAATAAAAAGGCTGTAGTCACCCAAGGTAAAAAAAAAAAATTAAGAAAGGAACTTGAGTGAATTTCAAAGTGTAAATAATGTTCATGCTCTCTTAGTTCCTAGGGTCTTCAGCCTAGTACCTTTGTATATCCTACCCTTAGCCAGGCCCCATTACAACCCATAAAAGACCTTTTGATGTTGCTTGCGTGTTTTCTGTGGGAATCATTTTGAGATGAAAATCAAATTTATGGGAAGTGCTCTTAAAAGTGAAATTGAGTGAATGTTGTTAGCCTGACAAACTGAGCGAATGAGTGAACACAAATTTCCCTTGTGAGGAAGGCAGTTGTTTGAACTTGGTGATCTCCCTTGTATGTGTAACTTTGACCCCCTGCTTAGATTTCTGATTGTCTGAATGATTAATTTCTCAATTGTTTAGAATAAATGAATGTGGGGATTGCTTTGTTTGAAAAGGGGGAACATTGAAAAATATTTTGATAAATTGCTTGAAATCTGTGCGAAAGTTGGTTGAATCTCTTGAGCTTGCCAGGTCTTTAGTTTTTTTTTAAGTTTTTAAGTTTTAGTTTGCTTGGGGACAAGCAAAGTTTAAGTTTAGGGTATTTTGATGAGCCTCTGTTTGACTGGTTTTATAACCAGTAAAGACCTTGGCTTTGTGCTAATTTTATATCATTTGCACCCAAATTAGGCTTGATTGTCCTTAAGTAGTATTTTGAGTCTGTAAAGTGTTTTTAAGTTAATTTAGTTGATTTAGAGTTAAATAAAATACTTATTATATTTTCTTATTTTCAGGTTAATAAAAGGAATAAATCTGGAGTCTTTCGCCCCGCGAGAATGCTGTTCGCCCCGCGAACCCGAGGCTGACTGTTCCTGAAAATTGCAAAACTTTCTGTCTCACCCCGCGAAGAAGGACTCGCCTCGCGAGTACCTGGAAGTCAGAGAGCATCACGGTTTACCCGTGTTGAAGGCCACGGGTGTTACAGTTGGGAATTTGAAGAGTTCGCCTCGCGAATTTATGCTCGCCTCGCGAGAAGACCAAGAGTTGCAGACCTTTCGTGTTGTTCGCCTCGCGAGAAGTTCTTCGCCTCGCGAGGACTTGGATTCCAGAATTTGTATATAAACTGCTCTATGGCAGAATGATAGGTTAGCTAGTTTTAGGGGAGCTAGTCAGTTTTGGCTAGTTTCTGAGCTTGTTAGTCTTTTGTTTTTCTTAGTTTATTGTTTTACTTTTGTTATGGAGAACTAGTCTCCTAGATTAATCTACTGTAATTGGTTCCTATCCATACTTGAGGTTCTTGTATTTCCTGTTTTCATTTCCTTTTCTCTTTTCAATGCCATGCTTTATATTTCTGTTTGCTTAATTCAGGAGTATATTGTGTTGTGTTGGTTTATCTCGGTGATATCATGTTCCTATATATAATCGCGTTTGCTTAATTCACGTGTGTACGTTTCGTGTTCGCTTAGTTCACGAAGTGCTTAACCCCGTTTGCTTAATTCGGGAATAGGGATATATATCTGTAGTAGTGGTTCCGCTTGTGAATTATTGCTACAACCGGGAGGGGATTAGAATCTGCTTAGGGCTAGGAATTTGCATGAACCAATGATAGTTGGGAACCCAAAAACAGTAGGTTAATCGCTTTAGTTTATTTGTTAATCTGTTTTACTGCTCTGTTTTCTTTCTTTGTTCTGTTTTGTTTTCTTTATTTTAGTTTCAATCCAAAACCCCCCATTTCTAACTTTTTCTGTTAATAATAACAACACTAAAGAGTCCTTGAGAGACGATCCGAGTTGTTGCTCTACACTACATTATTTTTGTAAACGCTCGTTCTTTTTGGCGCGTGGCGACAGCGCGACCAAACCTCTGTCCCAAAACTGCTCCTACTGCATAGTCACTAGCATCATACATAAGCTCAAAAGGCGTCTCCCAATCAGGTGGAACAATGATGGGAGCAGTGGTAAGAGCAGTCTTTAAGAGTTCAAAAGCCTTCATACATTCAGCAGTAAATTCAAAAGCTCTATCATGCTCCAGCAACTGACACAATGGCTTAGAGATCTTGGAGAAGTCCTTAATGAACCTTCTGTAAAAACCAGCATGGCCTAGGAAGCTTCTAATTCCTTTTACTGATGTGGGAGGTGGCAGCTGTTCAATAACTTCAATCTTTGCCTTGTCCACTTCAATGCTATTTCTGGAGATTCTATGTCCCAGCACAATACATTCAGTCACCATGAAGTGACACTTCTCCTAATTCAGCACCAGATTTGTTTCTTCACATCTGTCCAGAATCTGTTCCAAATTCATCAAACAAGTTTGGAAAGTTTCTCCAAACACTGAGAAGTCATCCATAAACACTTCCATTGATTTCTCAATCATATCATAAAATATAGCCATCATACATCTCTAAAAGGTTGTTGGAGCATTGCACAGGCCGAATGGCATTCTTCTGAAAGCAAAGGTGCCATAAGGACAAGTGAAAGTTGTCTTCTCCTAATCCTCCGACACTATAGCAATCTGATTTTACCCTGAGTATCCATCCATAAAACAGTAATAATCCTTCCCAGCAAGTCTGTCCAACATTTGATCAATGAAAGGCAAGGGGAAATTATCTTTTCTTGTAGCTTTATTCAGCTTCCTATAATCCATTCAAATCGTCGAACATGTCACAATCCTTGTGGGAATGATTTCATTTTTTTCATTGGTGATGACAGTCACACCTCCCTTCTTAGGCACACACCGAATTAGGCTCACCCACACACTGTCAGAAATAGGATAGATAATCCCTGCATCCAGTCGCTTAATGATGGAATAATCCCCTTGGCATCTGCTATTTGTCAACCTATTACTCTTTTATGTCTTTTCAGAGCTGTTAGCAATTGTTCTTCTTGCAGACAGTTCAGTGAGGCAGAGATAATTACAGGTAAAGTATCATTATCACCAAGGTAAGCATATTTCAAATGACTTGGTAAATTTTTTAGTTCAAGAGATGGTGGTTTAAGAATAGAAGGAATATTATCTTTGAAAGTATCATCAGTTACCTCCAATGATTCGTATTTTTTGGTCCATACATGTTGAACAACCTTTCTTTCCATGGACTTTTCAGAGTCTTCATCAAGGAAATTTTCATCTTCTACTGATGCTGCAGTATAGTTTGTATGGCTTTTGAGGAACTTTTGTTGCACCATTTCATCAAATGTCTCAATGCGAGAGCATTCTTCTATGCCTTCATCAGGGTACTTCAGGGCATTAAAAACATTAAATGTAACATGCTGATCATTAACCTTCATTGTAAGTTCTCCCTTTTGCACATCAATAAAGGTATTCCCTATTGCCAAAAATGGTCTCCCTAGATGATGGGGACCTCTCTATCTGCTTCAAAGTCCAAGATGATGAAGTCCACAGGGAATACAAATTTATCAACTTTGATCAATACATCTTCAATCTTCCCTTCCGGATAGGAAATGGATCGGTCAGCCATCTATAGTGTAATAGAAGCAGGTCTTGCTTCTCCAATTCCCAGCTTCTTGAAAATGGACATGGGCATGAGGTTGATGCTTGCTCCCAAGTCACATAAAGCTTTACCACAGTAAGTATCTCCAATGGAACAAGGTATGGTAAAACTTCCAGGATCTTTCATTTTATTAGGCACTTTATTTTGCATCATCATACTACATTCTTCAGTCATGGCCACAGTTTCAAATTCTCCCAATCTTCTCTTCCTAATGAGCACATCTTTTATGAACTTTGTACAGTTTGGCATATGTTGCAAAGCTTCTACCAAGGGTATGTTGATATGAAACTGCTTCAATACATCCAAAAACTTGTTGACCTGTTTCTCTTGGTGTGCCTTCTTTAACCTCTGAGGAAAATGTGGTGGAGGTCTTTCTGGAGTCAGCTTGGGTACAGTAGGGGATGCTGCAGCATCAGTCATCTTCTCAAAAACTATAGGTTTCTCTGTTGCAACATCTTTAACTGTTTCTTCCTCAGGTTTTGAGCCTTGCACCTTCTGTTTCTTCTTGGGTTCAGACACTTCCAAATCCTTACCACTCCTCAAGGAGATTACCTTGCACTGTTCTTTACCTCCTCTAGAACTTGAATTTTTAGGATCTTCAGTTGATGCAGGTAATGTGCCACTTTGCCTTGAGTTGATTGCATTGTCCAACTGTCCCACTTGAGTCTCTAAGTTCCTCATTCCAGCCTTAGTCTCTGTCATAAATGCCTTCAACACATATTCTAGGGATAATTCTGGAGTTTTCTTCTGAATTGGTGGTTACTGTTGCTGCTGATAACCAGGGGGTAGACTCAATGTGTTGCTGAAATTGGAATACTTCAAATTAGGATGATGTAATTGCTGCCATCCTAAGTTGCCATAGGAATTATTACCTTTGTAATTGTTGTTTCCTACATAATTAATGAAGAGGATTTGCAGAGCAATTCTCAAATAAATGATCTCCTCCAAAGTATACACATGATACCACATCCGCCTTGTAAATTTGCTCATTCACCATTCCTTCAGTCATTATAGGGAATGCTGAGGAATTTCCTTGATTTACCATGGACAACCCCCAAACCATATTGGTTAAGGAGGTCATTTGAGTTGACAGTGCTGCCACTTCACTCACTTCATATGCTCCTGCTGTAGCATTACCTTTTCCAGAAACTTGTCTTCTTTGTTGGGCACCGATAACTCTTAGTCGTTATCCCTTCCATCGAGCATGAGCCTCATTGTAAGACTTGGTGAGAAGATCTGCTCCACCTGAGGCATCCAACATCATCCTTGAGCTGGGTGAAATGCCATATAGAAATGCTCTATCTGAATACAGAATGGGATACCATGGTGAGGGCACTTCTTAATCAATTGTTAGAATCTATCCCAGGCCTCAAATAGTGGTTCATCATCATGCTGCCTAAAAAAAGTGATGTCAGTTCTCATCTTTGAATTCATAGTTGGTGGAAAGAACTTGGTTAAGAACTTCTCAATAAGCTTGTTCCAAGTATCAATTGAGTTTGCATCCAAGGAATTCAATCAGTTCTTAGCCTTGCCTCCCAAAGAGAATGGGAACAATCTCAGTCTGAATGCATCATTACTGACTCCTGGAATTTTGAAATTGCTTGCCACATCCAAAAATTGCTTCAGATGCAAGTGAGGATCTTTTGTTGTAGCACCATTGAATTGTCCAATTGTTTGTAACATTTGGAACATCATTGGCTTGAACTCAAACTGAGGTGCAGTGATGGGAGTCCTCACTATTCCAGTATTCATAGATTCAGGGTCAAACACAGCATAACCCCTAATAGCACAATTTTTATCATTGGCCATAGCCATATTATCCTGTGGTGGTCCTTTTTCAGTCATCTCTAAAACAACAGGGGACAATGCTTCAGCAGAATCTGGTGTGGAGTTGGTTGGAGTGTTCAGAACCAACTCAGGTAAAGACTGAGATGATTGACCTCTTCTGAGCCTTCTGAATGTTCTTTCTATCTCTGGATCAAATATGTATTCAGGTGACAAGAACCTGTACATACAGTTTCAGTACCCTGTGCTACAGCAAAGCACTAAGAGTGTCAGTACCTCTAACTACTGAACTAATAATCTAGAAACAGAATTTTAACATCATTAACAATCCCCGGTAATAGCGCCAAAACTTGTTTCGTTCCAAAGACAGATGTCTTTGATCTTGTTCAAGTATACACAAATGCCTCAAGTAATATAGAACTTTAGTTCAGATATCGTTCCTACAGGGATTATAATGATTCAATAAACTCTAATTCAGATTATATGTTCTAGAAGTTAGGATTAGTAACCAAAAATTGTAGTGTGTGTGCAAGTAAAAGTAAATAAACTGAGATCTGAAAACTGAAAATAAACAAGTTAACAGATAAGGAGGGTTTGTTACATCAGATTATAGAAATAGCACTAGGTATGCTGTAGCATAAATCCAGTTTAGCCTATATCATACTCTGACTATGCTCTAGCATCTAGCTCCATGAAATTAAAGTTTGTTCTCCAACAATACAAGGTCAGGTTCATTAACTTTGTTCTATTCATAGATTCAGATTAATTACACCACCCTCTTAATCAAGCATATTCCAGCTAGCTTAGGGACTTGAATAGCTATTCCTAGCCTATCCAACATCAATTAATCTTCCAATTAATGACTTAACCCCTATCTTTTATCAAGTTCCACTTACTTGATTTTTCCAAATCAAGCAAGCTAAATATTCAATCAAGTTGACCACTCTTAATTAAACAACATTAAATGCGCGATAAAAGAAAATGCAAAACATAGTCATTACATAACTCAGCCAAACATTCATTATATTAGCATAAAATGAAAAACACATTTATGAATCATTACAATGAATCATTATATTAGCTTAAAAGTGTTTAGCTCATAATGAGCTTACAAAGAACAAAAATAAGAAGTGAGCAAGAAACCATTACAATGGGTGGAGAAATGAAAAACGCAGCAGCAGCAGCAGCAGCAGCTAGGGGAATAAGGAAACCAGCGCAACCCTCAAGAAAGGAAAAGACAATGAGTAATAAAAATTCAAGTGTCTCCTCACTAGGGTTTGCTAAATGCTTTTATAGTACACAAAACCCTATTCTCTTTCATTCCATTTTAGGCCAACAACCGAAAGTATTAATAAAATAACCCTAGCCCAATTCCTAAAAGTGAGGGACAGTTGGTCTTAGGCGCGTGTGCTTCCTTAAAGATGACAGTGCCATCGCCCTTGAGAAGAGAGGAAAGGTGTCCTTGTCAGCTTTTGTCCTTTAGTGCAGAGCTACCGGAGATGATTCATGCTGCAACATCCACTAGCTTATCCCCCCAACTTCAGTCATGCTCCAGCGAAGGTACTGCATAAGCAGACACAGAATTTTAAGACAATGATAGAGCAATTAGAGCAAATGGCTGCTATTCACAAAACTTAACCCAAATATTTACGAACTAACATTTTCTATAAAAAAAACAAGACACAAAACCTCAAAGATAGCAAAAAGCCATAGTAAAAAAGAGATAAATAACTCTTCATTCAAAGAGTTATCAGCTACATTGTCTGTTTTGTACATGTAGGTAAAGTGGGCCTCGACATGCTTGGCCCAGAGAAAATTGTGTTCGAAATTCGAACAGGTAGAGCAGATGAATTGATCCTCGGATTTGGTTTTAGAAATGAAAATGGATTTCTGCAAATCCCTAATGGATCCTCGGGAACAAAAATTGAAGTGGTATACCCCCACTTCAGGATGAACCAAGGCATAACCTGGGATGGAAATATCTGGGAGAGGCTCATTAGCGACTCAGAGCCCATTTGCGCTTTTGGGTTAGGGGAAGAGGAATAGCAGTAGGGGTGAGAGAACTTTCCTTACTGAGGGCATATCCGACGGCACCCCCCGCATCTAGACTAACTCCTTTCTCTGGAACCCCCTCTACATTTACATCTAATTCATGATAGGGGAATGAAGAATTAGAGGGGGAGCCTCCAATGTTTGAGATTTCGGGTTTAATGATTAGATCCCTAGAGGAATTTTGAGAGGTTTCTTCTGATGAACTCACAATTAAAGAATGGAGATTTAAGAAACAAGACGTGCCTGGGGGTGAATAGAAAGGATGAATGAAGTAGAGGGGAAATGAGTTTCTAGAGAAGGGAAGTCTGAGGAAGAGAGCGACGATGAAAAGAAAGTGTGAGTGAAATGATGAATCAAAATAAATTTATAGAACAAACCTGGTGGTGAATGAAGGGATGTAGTAAATGGGGTGACGATTCGAAGTCTGAATGTTATTGGAAGATGAATGGGTGCTTTAAATAAATAGCCGTAGAAGATGAAGTTCAAAGGGTTTATTAGTATTTGAAATCATGTTGGGGCACATGAGAATAGTGACTGCATAATTAGGGCACAAGGCTCGAAAAACTTGGCAACTTGTAAGAGAAGTAAGAGGTCAAATCAAAACCACCCTTGTAAGAAGGAGCCAGCCAACTGTTGATAAGCCTTTGGCTTATCTAGTTTTATAACTAGATGGACTGTGGTTTTTGTGCAAATTATTCAAGTTCAATCTCGTTTTCGCCCAAATTTGCCTTGTTTTGTTCCTAAGTAGACTTTGACTCGTTCTAGGCAATTTTTGGTAGTTTTTAGTCTATTTTGAATAGAATTACGCTTTTTGTTTCTTTTTATTGTTTCAGGTTAGAATTGAAGCTCCGGGAGTCAAGGTAAGTCAAGAAATAGTGGAAATTGCCATTCTGGAGGTGCTCGCCCCGCGAGTGGATGCTCGCCTCGCGAGTCTGAAGATCAGCTAAGCAGCAATGTCATCAATTCTGTCTCGCCCCGCGATAATATTCTCGCCTCGCTAATTATGAAGACCTGCAAGACAGAGACCATCACGGACTAGCCGTGATGAAGGCCACGGCTGTGACAGATTGAGGTTTGAAGTCTCGCCCCGCGAGAGGACGCTCGCCTCGCGAGAGTTTGAAGACCCTGGAAGACAGAGACCATTACGTCCTAGCCGTGATGAAGGTCACGGCTGTGAGAGATTGAAGTTTGAAGACTCGCCCCGTGAACACACTCTCGGCTCGCGAGAATCCAAATTGAAAGCGCGCCAAAACTAATGTTCGCCTCGCGAAATATGGTTCGCCCTGCAAGCGTTCGAGAACCAGAATCCCTATTTATAGGCTGTTTCAGATCAGATTGAGGGGACTTTTGATATTCCACTTGTTTAGATCAGTAGTTACGAATCCTTGTTTCTTCTGGAGCTGCGTCTCCCCTTTTTCTTATTTTATTTTATTATGGAGATTATGTCGGATTGTTTGTGCGTCGTCACGGGCATGAGGAACTAATCCCCTCGTCCGAGGGATCAATGAAGCCACCCATGGCGGTATAGTGTTCATGTGATGTATGTTTTTCTCCCCTTCTCTCAATGAATGTTTTCCAATTCTGATTTGAATGCGTTGATCATATGTATTGCGTGATTAACTAGTTAAACGTGTTGAGGCCGAGCGGAGATTCGCGTTTTAGAACTTGAATTGGAATCGCTAATTGAATATTGCACGAGAGTGAGTAGGAGATTAGTGCAACCTTATAGGGAACAAGAATTAATAGAATTCGAGATTAGGATTATGAGACCTAGTAAGTAATTAATCCAATCGTCGAATACGTCCTATTGAGCACGACAGTGGATATAGGAGAATTTAGGGGTCCCGGTTGACATTGTAATTGAACTTAAGGAGGAATTCATCATCACTTGGGTACTATACATGATTGGGTAGGTGGATTTGAGACCTTGGATATTTTAATTTCTGATTTTAAAACATTAGCTTTATTTGATTTGTTATTTGAATTGCGATATTAATCTCTCTCTCTCAACCACCTTCTGTTACTTAACCAACTTATCAAACTTCTCACGAATTAGTCGAATTGGTAGCCCAATCCTTGTGTTCGACCTCGGTAATTACTTACCGTGTTATTTTATTACTTGCGACGACCCGGTACACTTGTCGGTGACTCAACAAGTTTTTGGCGCCGTTGCCGGGGATTGGCACAACCAATTTTCCTAATTTTTAGGAAATTTGATTGATTGGTTAAGTTGATTTTATTTTTATTTTTATTTTTCTGTTAGTTATTTATTATTCCTCTCTACTTCTTTGATTCCACTTGGTCTTACCGTGTTTTTGTATGCGAGGTACCCTTTCACAAGAGGACCTGCTATTTGATTCGGAGATCACCAAGACCGAGAAGCGCTTAAAGAAGGAAGTCAGAGAAAGAAAAAGGCTTGAAGCGAGTAATCTTGAGAGGATGGCCGAAGAAAATCCTCCTCCTCCTCCTCCTCGTTACAAGCCTCTCTTCGAGTACAGTCTACCCAACTTGGGGGATTGTGATTCTTCCATCGTGAGAGGCAACCTCAATACAGACTCCTTCAGAGTGGAAGGATGTGTCACAGCCTATATCCGTGAGAATCAGTTTGATGGGAGTGGCAGACAAGACCCTCACAGGCACATCACCCACTTCCTTGAAGCTTGTGACTTGCAGAGGACAAGAGGTGTTTCTCAGGATGAGTTTCGCTTGCAGCTATTCCCTCTCTCTCTTAGGGATGTCGCTCGCGTTTGGTTTGACAGCTTGGATAGGAACAGTATCACAACTTGGGAGCAAATGGCACAAAAGTTCCTAACGAAGTATTTTCCTCCTCAGAAAGCGGCACAAGCAAGAGTGGCCGTTACATCTTTCAGACAGACAGAGGATGAAACTTTTAATGAAGCTTGGGAAAGGTACAACGTGCTCTTGAGAAGATGTCCTTTAGCTTTCTTTGACCCGATCTCCAAGGTTCAACATTTCTTTAACGGGTTAAGGGGACGCTATCAGATGAATTGTGATGCCGCAGCTGGCGGTTCCTTTTCCTTTTTATCAGCTGAGGATGGATGGGCATTATTAGAGAAGATGTCGTACAATGATTACAACCGTGGTAGGGAGACCTCAAGTGGAGTCAGTTCTGCAACAATGGAAGCCATTCTAGAGCAAGTTAAATCGTTGAAGATGCAAGTTGCGACTTTGTCAGAGAACAAGAAGGTTAATGCGGTACACGAGGGAATGCCTCCGGGTTGTGATAATTGTAATGGAAATCATGACACTCAGAGCTGTCCGTTCAACTTCTCTCGAGAACATGTAGACTCATGCCACAATTTTTATGACAGTGTGCCCCAAAACAACTATCATAGGAACAGACAGAATGACTACAGTCAGAATCAGAATAGGGGGTATATGAGGAGTGACCATCCGGGTTTCGCTTGGAGTAATGCTAGTGGTGGTCTATCCGGGCAACAACAACCTCAACAGAATTGGCAACAACAACCTCCACAGGTCGTGGGGCCTAACTATGGGATCCATCAACATAATACTCAGCAGGCTCTTCAGGGGCCTAATCAGTTGCACATAACAGATGGTGGAAGGCAGCCTTGGGAATTGGCTTTTGAGAAGATTAGCGCGACAGTTGACAAGGTGAGCGCGACAGTTTACAAGTTGGTAATCAACACAGAGAAGGTGAATACGACAGTTGACAAGTTGGCAACGCATACAGGGGCAACAATTCACAATCTAGAGATGCAGATAGCTCAGCTCGCAAAGCAACTGAATGAGCGTCCCCCAGGCACTTTCCCAGGTGATACCGAGAACAACCCTAAGAACCAATGCAACGCCATAACAACTAGAAGTGGTAGGGTGTTGGGATCTAACAGGGGAGGAACTAGTTCTCAAGAAGACAAGGCCTCAGACCAACCACATGTTGAGGAAGAGCAACCTGAGAAAGAGGAGTGGGCAAGAGACAAGGCACCAGAGCAAGGGGGAGGTTAAAACTTGTAGATGAAGAGTTCCGAAAGAAGAAGTGGGTTGAACCCCAGGACCTCCCGCCCTACATGAAGGTACCCTATCCTGAGAGATTGAAGAAGCCTCAACAGGATAACCAGTTCAACAAATTCCTTGATGTCTTCCGCAAACTTCAGATTAACATTCCATTTGCAGATGCTTTGGAACAGATGCCATCATATGCCTGATTTATGAAGGAACTTCTCACCAAGAAGCGGAGAATAGTGGATGAGGAAACGGTTTCTTTGACCGAGGAGTGTAGTGCCATTCTTCAGAGAAAACTACCTCCAAAGTTGAAGGATCCCGGTTCTTTTTCTATACCATGCACCATTGGGGAGATGACTCTAGGGAAGGCATTGTGTGATCTAGGGGCAAGCATCAACTTGATGCCCCTCTCTATGATTAAGAAATTGGGGATCAAGGAAGTCAAGGATACACGGATGTCACTCCAACTAGCCGATCGTTCTATAAAATATCCTTATGGGGTGGTCGAAGACTTATTAGTGAAGGTGGACAAGTTCATATTTCCGACGGACTTTGTGGTTCTTGATATGGATGAAGACGCTGAGATCACTCTCATATTGGGTAGGCCTTTCTTGGCCACTGGGCGTGCCTTGATAGAAGTGCAAGAAGGGAAACTCATTCTAAGGGTGCAAGATGAGAATGTAGTCTTCAATGTCTTCGAAGCAATGAAGCACCCCACTGAGAGGTCGGATGTGTATCGAGTGGATATGGTGGATTCGATTGTCAAGGCAAGGGCCACTAGAGAAGCCCATGGTTCTTCACTTGCTCAAGTGTTGGTAAAATCCCATGATGATGATGGTGAGGAAGAAGACCCTTTGGGGGATGAGGATTATCTTGAGTGCTTGAAACACATGGAAGCCTTACCGAGTCTCCCAAGGGATGAATGTGCAAAGGAAAAGCTCAACAAGGAAATAATGGAAGAAGATGACAAGGCACCGGAGTTGAAGCAACTCCCAACCCACTTAAGGTATGCATTCTTGGGGGAGAAGGGACAACATCCGGTAATCATTAGCAATGCCTTGAAAAAAGATGAAGAAGAGAAGCTATTGAGAGTTCTTAGGGAACACAAATCCGCCATTGGGTGGAAGATTTCGGACCTAAAAGGTATAAGCCCCTCCCTATGCATGCATAAGATTTTGATGGAGGATGATCATAAGTCGGTGGTTCAACCACAAAGACGGTTAAATCCCATCATGAAAGAAGCTGTGCGTAAGGAAGTGATTAAACTTTTGGATACCGGAATCATCTATCCAATCTCGGATAGTAAATGGGTTAGTCCAATTCATGTGGTCCCAAAGAAAGGAGGCACCACAGTGGTGGTCAATGAAAGCAATGAATTGATCCCAACAAGGACCATCACGGGGTGGAGAGTATGTATCGACTATAGAAAGCTAAATGAAGCCACAAGGAAAGATCACTTCCCTCTTCCCTTCATTGATCAAATGCTAGAAAGGTTATCCGGACATGAATACTATTGTTTTTTGGATGGTTACTCCGGCTATAATCAAATTGTGGTAGATCCTCAAGATCAAGAGAAGACGGCTTTCACGTGTCCCTATGGAGTCTTTGCCTATAGGAGGATGCCCTTTGGATTGTGCAACGCTCCTGCTACTTTCCAAAGGTGCATGCTTTCTATTTTCTCGGACATGGTGGAGAAGTGCATTGAGGTGTTCATGGATGACTTCTCGGTCTTTGGGACCTCATATTACAATTGCTTGCAGAACTTGACTTTGGTGCTTAAAAGGTGCCAAGAGACTAACCTTGTGCTCAATTGGGAGAAATGCCACTTCATGGTCAAGGAAGGTATAGTCTTGGGGCATAAAATCTTCCAAAGGGGGATTGAAGTTGATAAAGCAAAGATTGAGCTTATTGAGAAGCTTCCCCCACCAACCAATGTAAAGGGGGTGAGGAGTTTTTTGGGGCATGCCGATTTCTACCGGAGATTCATCAAGGACTTCTCCAAAATCGCAAGGCCGCTGTGTGACCTTCTTGTGAAGGATGTATCCTTTGAGTTTAATGCTTCTTGTTTAAATGACTTCACTATTTTGAAAAATATGCTTGTCACTACACCCATAATCACTGTGCCTAATTGGAATTTACCTTTTGAAATCATGTGTGATGCTAGTGATTATGCGGTGGGGGCTGTTTTGGGGCAAAGGGTGGAAAAATTAGCTCATGTCATTTATTATGCAAGTAAAGTTTTGAATGAGGCACAAGCTAATTATTCCACCACTGAGAAAGAACTACTTGCTGTGGTTTTTGCTTTAGATAAGTTTAGATCCTACATTGTGGGGTCTAAGATTGTTGTTTACACTGATCATGCGGCCATAAAACACTTGATGACAAAACAAGAGGCCAAACCTAGATTAATACGGTGGATTCTTCTTTTGCAGGAATTTGATCTCGAGATTAAGGACAGGAAGGGATCCGACAATGGTGTGGCGGACCACTTATCTAGGTTGGTCAATCCCGACACCAAGGAGGAATTGTTAGACATCAAGGAAGAATTTCCTGATGAAAAGCTGTTTGCACTTATTGAAAATTCCCCTCCTTGGTTCGCGGACATGGCCAATTTCAAATCTTCAAATGTGGTTCCGCAAGGTTGGACTAGTCAACAAAGGAAGAAGTTCTTCTCGGATGCAAAGTACTATGTGTGGGAGGACCCATATCTTTTCAAGCAATGCTCGGATGGGATCCTAAGAAGGTGCATTCCCCATGACCAAATCGGAAACGTGTTGTGGCATTGTCATAGCTCGGATTATGGTGGGCACTATGGGGGAAAGAAGACAGCAGAGAAAATCCTCCAAAGCGGGTTTTATTGGCCAAATCTCTTCAAGGATGCCCACACTTTTGTTGAGAACTGTGATCGTTGCCAAAGAGTCGGCAACATCTCCAAGCGGCATGAGCTCCCCTTGAATAGCATGCTTGAAGTAGAACTCTTTGATGTATGGGGGATAGATTTCATGGGACCATTCCCACCATCTTTCTCCTATCAATACATTTTGGTGGCTGTGGACTACGTGTCAAAATGGGTAGAAGCAATCCCAACAACCACGGATGATGCGCGGGTAGTCATGGAATTCCTAAGGCGCAATATCTTCTCTAGGTTTGGGGTTCCTAGAGTGTTGATTAGTGATGGGGGATCCCACTTTTGCAACAATCAAATGCACAAGCTTCTTGAGAAGTATGGGGTCAAGCATAGAATCTCTACTCCTTATCATCCTCAGACCAATGGGCAAGCGGGTATCCAACCGTGAGTTGAAGCGTATTCTTGAGAAAACCGTCAACTCCTCACGGAAGGATTGGTCAAAAAAGTTAGATGATGCCTTATGGGCTTATAGGACTGCCTTCAAGACTCCAATTGGAAGGTCTCCTTACAATTTGGTGTTTGGAAAGGCGTGCCACCTGCCGGTGGAATTGGAGGAAAAGTCTTATTGGGCAATTCGAGAACTCAACTTTGATTTGATGAAGGCCGGTGAGAAGAGGCTTCTGGACTTAAATGAGTTGTCCGAAATCCGCATGCAAGCATACGAAAATGCAAGAATCTACAAAGAGAGGACTAAGGCATGGCATGACAAGCACATCTTGCCGAGGAGGTTTGAGCCCGGACAAATGGTACTTCTTTACAACTCAAGGATGAGACTTTTTCCTGGGAAGCTGAAGTCAAAGTGGTCAGGACCATTCAAGGTCCTCCATGTTTTTCCACACGGAGCAGTGGAGTTAGAAGGGGCCTCTGGAAATTTCAAGGTAAATGGTCAAAGACTAAAGCATTATCATGGAGAACCAATCCCAAATGGCAAGCAAGTGCTTTTTCTGAGTTAACCCTTAGGGGGTGACTTGAGTCAGGCTCGGGACGTTAAACAAGCGCTACTTGGGAGGCAACCCAAGCTAGGTATCCTTTGGTTTTAGTTCTGTCATTTTCATTTATATTATAAAAAAAAAAAAGCTTGATTCGCCACACGAATCCATAGTGGCCGCGCGAGACAGAAGCCCTGAATCTCAGAGGCTTGCTCACTTTTCTGTCTCGCGTCGCGAGGTATACTGACGCCTCGCGATTCTGGGCATCATCATCTGTTGGAATTCCAGATTCGCCTTGCGAGATACTACTCGCCTCGCTATTCTAGAAAGTGTGAATAACAATTTTCCAGATTCGCCTCGCGAGTTGTCTCTCGCCTCGCGAATCTGTACTTAAGGTTTTAATTTTCATGAGTTCTTCCAGGATGCTATGCAACAGAAGGGAGCCCGTGAGACCAATTGGATGAGGAGGCAACCATGGAAACTTGATCAGGGAGCACCCTCTCCTCTCCTCACTTTTGTTTTGTCTTTGTTTTTGTTTTTGTTTGTCACTCTTGAATAATTTGAGAAGATCAAGAGTTTGTGTATGAATAGTGTGTCGGCAAGCTTTTTGGATTCTAATTAAATTGAGCATAGATTGATTGCATAAATTATTTTGACCATTGATGATTTCCCCTTAGGTTCTGAAAATAGAAAATTGATCCCCATGTGAAAAATTGAAAATTGAACTTTGAGAATTTTATTGTGATTACTTTATTTATGATAAGTTTGGGGTGAGGGGGTGCACACACTAGGAATTGTATCTCGGTCAAACAATTTGCAAAATGTCCAGGTGAGGATTTGAGCCTCCAACTTTGTTTTTTATTGTGTGAATCACTATTAAGTTGCACTTTCCCGGATTTGCTTGAATCTCTTCATGGTTTGCATGTTTATGTGTTGTATCAAATGATTTAGGCAATTTTCTTTGAATAACTACTTTGCCTAAAAAGAACCATCCCTAATGCATGTTCCCTAGTTAGCCACATTGAGCCTAATGGACCTATTGTTTCTTAATGACCCTATATTGTAAGCCAAAAAATCTGAAAAACCATGTTAACCCAATCTTAGGATTAGGAGAGCATGGAAGCTTAGCAAGAGAAGGGTTGTGGGAAACTAAGTTTGGGGTGGCTACAAGGTGATGTGTCATATTGGGGTGAGAAAAAGAAAAATAAAGGTTGAAACCCAAGGCAATAAAAAAAAAAGAGAAAAAAATATTGCCAAAAGAAAAGGGGCAAAACAAAAAGTTTAGCAAGGAAAAGGCTGTAGTCATCCAAGGCAAAAAGAAAAAATGGAAAAAGGAATTTGAGTAGAATATGCGTCAAATGCTCATGCTCTCTTAGTTCCTAGGGACTTAAGCCTAGTATCCGTGAATATCCTACCCTCAGCCAGGCCCCATTACAACCTTTATAAGACCTTCTGATGTTGCATGCATGTTTTCGTGGGAACCATTTTTGAGATGAAAATCAAATTCATTGGAAGTGCCCTTAATATGTGAAATTGAGTGAAAAGTTAAAAGCCTAGACAAAATTGCGCGAATGAGTGAAATTTTACATACCCTTGTGAGGAAGGCAATTGTTTGAAATTGGTGATCTTCCTTTTGTGTGTGACTCTGATCCTCAACTTAGATTAATGATTGCATGAATGATGAAGTTCTCAATTGTTTAAAGTAAATGAATGTGGGGATTACATTGATGTAAGGGGGGAAGATCATTGGAGAAAAACTGTTTTGATTGCATGAAATTTGTGCGAAATCGATTGATTCCTTTAGGCTTGCCAAGTCTTGAGTCCTTTTTGAGTTTTAGCTTGCTTGGGGACAAGCAAGGTTTAAGTTTGGGGTGTTTTGATAAGCCTTTGGCTTATCTAGTTTTATAACTAGATGGACTGTGGTTTTTGTGCAAATTATTCGAGTTCAATCTCGTTTTCCCCCAAATTTTCCTTGTTTTGTTCCTAAGTAGACTTTGACTCGTTCTAGGCAATTTTTGGTAGTTTTTAGTCTATTTTGAATAGAATTACGCTTTTTGTTTCTTTTTATTGTTTCAGGTTAGAAGTGAAGCTCCGGGAGTCAAGGTAAGTCAAGAAATAGTGGAAATTGCCATTCTGGAGGTGCTTGCCCCGCGAGTGGATGCTCGCCTCGCGAGTCTGAAGATCAGCTAAGCAGCAATGTCATCAATTCTGTCTCGCCCCGCGATAATATTCTCGCCTCGCGAATTATGAAGACCTGCAAGACAGAGACCATCACGGACTAGCCGTGATGAAGGCCACGGCTGTGACAGATTAAGGTTTGAAGTCTCGCCCCGCGAGAGGACGCTCGCCTCGCGAGAGTTTGAAGACACTGGAAGACAGAGACCATCACGTCCTAGCCGTGATGAAGGTCACGGCTGTGAGAGATTGAAGTTTGAAGACTCGCCCCGCGAAAACACTCTCGCCTCGCGAGAATCCAAATTGAAAGCGCGCCAAAACTAATGTTCGCCTCGCGAAATATGGTTCGCCCCGCAAGCGTCCGAGAACCAGAATCCCTATTTATAGGCTGTTTCAGATCAGATTGAGGGGACTTTTGATATTCCACTTGTTTAGATCAGTAGTTACGAATCCTTGTTTCTTCTGGAGCTGCGTCTCCCCTTTTTCTTATTTTATTTTATTATGGAGATTATGTCGGATTGTTTGTGCGTCGTCACGGGCATGAGGAACTAATCCCCTTGTCCGAGGGATCAATGAAGCCACCCATGGCGGTATAGTGTTCATGTGATGTATGTTTTTCTCCCCTTCTCTCAATGAATGTTTTCCAATTCTGATTTGAATGCGTTGATCATATGTATTGCGTGATTAACTAGTTAAACGTGTTGAGGCCGAGCGGCGATTCGTGTTTTAGAACTTGAATTGGAATCGCTAATTGAATATTGCACGAGAGTGAGTAGGAGATTAGTGCAACCTTATAGGGAACAAGAATTAATAGAATTCGAGATTAGGATTATGAGACCTAGTAAGTAATTAATCCAATCGTCGAATACGTCCTATTGAGCACGGACAAAGGATATAGGAGAATTTGGGGGTCCCGGTTGACATTGTAATTGAACTTAGGGAGGAATTCATCATCACTTGGGTACTATACATGATTGGGTAGGTGGATTTGAGACCTTGGATATTTTAATTTCTGATTTTAAAACCTTAGCTTTATTTGCTTTGTTATTTGAATTGCGATATTAATCTCTCTCTCTCAACCACCTTCTGTTACTTAACCAACTTATCAAACTTCTCACGAATTAGTCGAATTGGTAGCCCAATCCTTGTGTTCGACCTCGGTAATTACTTACCGTGTTATTTTATTACTCGCGACGACCCGGTACACTTGCCGGTGACTCAACAACTGTCACAAAGAAAAGGTTCAACGTGTCCGACTAGGTGAAAGCAAAATTTAACTCAGCCTCCAGATGGACTTTTTGAAGCTCCATCGCTTTATAAAGCTTGAAGCTTGGGGGGACTTGTGTACTGGCCGAGGATTAAAGGCTAGAGACCGAGTATATTCAGTGTCGCTGCTGAGAATATTAACTAAAAGGCTAAAAGATCTTCAATGTACTTGGTCGAAGTATTACAAGTAAAGGCCGAGAAATATATGACGATGATTGCATTATTACATGAAGCTTAGATCCCAAGAATAACAACTCAGCACTGAAGAAAGTACCTCTAAGCTTACCCACGTCCCTATAAATGTGGGATGATATCTATCCAATAACCACTGCATGAGAGCACAATGCTCGGTGGTGGGAATAACTGTCCACTTTTAGCAAGAAGCCACCACGACTGAACAATAACGGTCATAGTAGGCATTATAAATAGGAAGAAGTTAGCATAACTACATTTGCCTTTGATTCCCCAATGGGATACATAGGAGCAAAGGAAATCTATCAAGCCATATTCGAATTATACCAAATAGTGAGAGTTTTTTAGAGATTTATTATAGTGTTTTGGTGTTCAGGTTAGATTTCGAATCACTGAAATTTGGCAAGAACAGTACTCGTGCATTATAAGGGAAGGTAAACATGGCAGCGTCTTTTTTACTCGACCTCGAAAAGAATTAAAAGGATTATACCATTAATATATTAGAATAAACATAAGGTTAAAATCTTTTAAGGTCTTTTACCGATAAATTAAATAGGGGATGCTTAATCTAATCAACATTTGATTTCTTTTTTACTCCAAACTAGTATAGTACTCATGTCTTCGCACGGTTGGGGTAGTACTCTACTCCCCACAAAGAAGTCTGTCCAGGCTTGCTGTTGATATCAAAGGTGAGACACCCCGTTGTGCCCCGGTGTTTTATTAGATTAAAATCTTCTTAATTAAATCCTTAATCGAGCGCGTAATGTGAAAATACGTAAAAATTAAAACTTGAATTTAATAACATACAACTTTAATTAGTTAAAAGCAACACACCATGCTTATGTTTATACATACACACATAAGTCTTTTACACATATTTCAAAACACTATTGAGGGTATCCTCTCAGTAGGATCCCTCACAGGCACATACTTAAACCAAAGTTATACTTGCGGAAAACATAAAACGTCTCACAAGATGCACTGGCCATAACTGAGACACCACGCTGTGCCCCTTTGTGTCATTAGATTAAAACCTCATTATTTAATTACTTAATCGCATGCTTATCGTGAAAATACGTAAAAATTAAAACTCGAAGTTAATCAACATACAACTTTAGATAAGTAAAGCATCACCCTATATTTATGTTTCAAAATACAGACATAAGTCTTATACACATAATAGAAATCACAGTTGAGGGTATCCTCTCAGTAGGATCCCTCACAGGCACATACTTAAACAAAAGCTATACTTAGAGGTAAATATAAAAACATCTCACGAGACGCACTGGCCATAACTAACTAGACCCTAATCACCATGGGTCACAGCTCGTCCTCCGGCATTCGGTTTATAGGGAGTTTCATTCAACTCCTCCTGGTTAGGCTCATCAACAGGGCCTTCTCGTACGATTCCACAAGGAGGTAAAATACAACATGCAGGAATATACAGGGGATAAAAAACAGTTCTATCATCAAAAAGCGGAAAAGAGTCATAGTAAATTATATAGTAATTTTCACAGACAATTAACACACATAACTAACGAATCATCCTCAAGTTAATATATATCATCCTCGACCCCCAATCTCATGCTACTCAAAGACACCATAGTCGCACACCTATTCTCTAAGGTGAAAGTGGTCTCACGAGAACTCTTGATTTTACGTGTATTATATTTCCAATACACGGGGTAATATATTACCAATACACAGATGTGTTTTACGTGTATTACACAAATGTGTTTTACATTTATTATATTACTAATACACGGTGTATTATATTACCAATATACAGATGTCCTTGTGTATTATATTACCAATACAAGGTTATGGACAACAACACCTATACTTGAATCTCACTAACCCGTTTTAACAACATCTTAGTGCCTTAACCTTCCATTAGAACTTGACACATTCTATGTCATAACATCTCTTTAACATTCCTCATCTAAGTTAGGCACTTCTAAATCATCATTATCCTCACACCCAAAACAATCATCTCTTAGACAACATATATATATATATATATCTTTGCTTAAAATACACTAAGCATAATAATAAAAATCAGGCAGATCATACATAACACAATATCAATCAAAATATTCCAATATCACTAACATAGCACAAAATCAATTCAATAAAGGTAATAAGCTCAAATCAACCTAATGTCGATAAACCTACAATCCCCGAATCGCCATTGGTTTTTCAGAAAAGGTTTCCAATGTTATTTTGGTCTTTTCGATTACTCGACTACTAGTAGGGGTTGGGTCGCCATACACAATTATTATATAATCTACTACTTATCCATTCCGACGATAGGTTGGTTCTGTCCCCCGCCTGGGTTATCACCGGGATTCTGAAATCGATGTTCCTCGTTATCACGCCGCACGTTACCAATTCCTCCTTCAACCAACAACACAACCACAAATAAATCAACAAAACCTCTTTGATACATTAATGCTAGGTTGCAGCCATCACTTGAAAAATAGGCTAGGGAATTTAGTTGGATTCAAGCTCTTGGATTTAGATAATACAAGTACTAGAGAGCTCAAATCAAGCATTAGATTTCAAAAAGAGAAAACAAAATTAACAAACCCTTTTTCATACAAGTTTCGACCAACCAAGGAAAATAGGGTTAGGAGTTTATTTTGATTTCAAGCTTCTAGATATAACAACTATAGGTTTTAAGGAGTTAAGATCAAGTGTCATAATTTAAAAATTGAACAAAACTTCGTTTACCCAAATCCACCTAGTTTCGACCTTAACAAGAAAAGTAGGAAGGGAAATATTTTTGATTACATGCTCTTGGATAATGAAAGTAGAGATCATAACTAGATCATAGAAATTGGTTTCACATTTTTATGATTTTTCCACAATTTTCTAGAGATTTTAGAAGCTTGTAGATCTAAGAATGTCAAATGGATGAACATGGCACAAACTCAACAAATAAGTGAAGAAGAGAACTTGGATGAGTAAGAGGAAGAAGTATTACCCTTGAAGCTTGAAGAAAAGTATGAAGAACTTGAAGCTTGAAACTAAGTAAAAATGAAAACTTTAAGTGTTGGAAGTTTTGAAGTAAGAATGGAAAAGAAGAATAAAAATAAAAGAGATGAAATGAAGTGGGTATTTATAGAAGGAGAGGTGAGAGTGGCGTGAAATAGAGAGGGAGAAGCAAGTCTTGATGGCCAATTTTTGGTTTATGCCATGTTTGGTTGAAGAAGAGAGAGAAAAATGGGTTTTTAGTATATAATATGTTATAATTCAAAAAGTGTCATCGTGACCAATTTTTAGGATGTGACTTAGGCCATCCCCCTATTATAAGTCACCTCACTCTCACATGTCACCTCATCACTTTTGTGCTCCCTACTATGCTCCATTGTATATCCGGTTCAAGTTTCCAATTGTATTTTACACGGAATAAATATTATATTTTATTTCAGAACTCAAATTTTCGAAAATTTACAATATCATACAAAACATCACAAAAACACTAACCGTTTCGTTCACGGTTCAAAATTAGGTTTTCTTCTCTGTAAACTTTTACTGTCAGTGAAAACGCACACTGGGTTTCGTTTGAATTTTCAACCCAAAATTTTACCGTAACCCTCTACCATAAAGTAGACTATGAATATGATTTTCTTTTATTCAAAAACACTTTCTAACTTTCATCTTAAAATATAATTAATTATATTTTAACTGGTTGAACACCATAATTAAAATCCGGCTGTTACGCTACTACCCCTCTTAAAAGAAAATCCCGCCCTCGGAATTTACGTACCTTAGAAAAGATGTGGATATTTTTGTTGCATATCCTCCTCGCGTTCCCAAGTAACATCTCCAATAGTTTCATCCCATACGACCTTAACCAAAGGAATTTGTCTACCGCGAAGCTCCTTAATCCGTCTATATGCTATCCTTACAGGTAAAGCCTCATACTCTAGATTCTCTCGCAGTTGTATAGACTCAGACTCAGACATCATGAAGGTTGGAAAGATTGGGTGGTAAGGGAATTTGGTAAGCTACTGGACCAATTCGTCGAAGAATCTGAAAAGGTCCAATGAATCGAGGAGTAAGTTTTCTGGATTTGATAGCTCTGCCAATTCTAGTTTTCCGAGTAACTCTCAAAAACACATGATCGCCTTCCTGGAATTCTAATGGTCTCCTCCTCTTGTCACTGTAGCTCCTTTGCTTATCCTGTGCTTCATTCATCTTTTCCCGTATCTTCCTGACATGCTCCATAGTTTGTTGCACCACATTTGGACCCAAAACTTGGTTCTCGTCTGTCTCATACCAACATAACGGGGTCCTACATACAAAGCCTCATATGGTGCCATTCTGATACTACTGTGGAAACTATTGTTATAAGTAAATTCAATCAATGGTAAGAACTCATCCCAACTGCCAGTGTGCTCCAACACACAAGCTCTCAATAAATCCTCCAATGACTGAATTGTCCTTTCTGACTGTCCATCAGTTTTGGGATGATAAGAAGAACTCACCCTCAACTTTGTTCCCAAGGCATTTTGCAATTGTCTCCAAAATCTAGATGTGAATATAGGATCTCGGTCTGAGACAATGCTCGATGGCACACCATGAAATCTAAAAATTTATGTGATGTAAATCTGAGTAGACCTTTCCAAATTATAACTTTAACGAATAGATAAGAAGTGAGCACATTTCGTTAACCTACCAATGATGACCCAGATCGCATCATGCTTCTTAGGAGTTCGTGGTAATCCGACCACAAAATCCATAGCTATACTATCCCATTTCCACTCTGGGATATCTAAATATTGTAGTAATCATACTGGCTTCTCATGTTCAATCTTAGCTTTCTGACACACCAGACAAGATAAAACATACTCCGCTACTTCTTTCTTCATCCTTGTCCACCAAAACATTTTCTTCAAATCCTGATACATCTTTGTGGATCGAGGATGGAAACTCAACTTGTATGTGCCTCCTCTAAAATCATTTTCCTAAGTTCTGTATCATCTGGCACACATATTCTATCTTTAAACCTTAACACACCATCTTTTCCTCTACTAAACTCATAAATTTTACCTTCATCGATACCTCTTCTTACTTCCTGGAGGTATAGATCCTGATCTTGTTTATCTTTAAGATCTTTCATAAAATCACTACTAATAGTGATCATACTTAAGCAAATCTTATTCTCAACCAATTCCATTCCTAAGTTCAAATCCCTGAACTGTTCAAGTAATTCTAACTCCTTAACCATTATCGAAGACACGTGCAAGGACTTCCCGCTTAAAGCATCCACTACCACATTTGCCTTCCCAGGATGGTACAGTAATTCAAAATAATAATATTTGATAAACTCCATCCACCTTCGCTGCCTCATATTCAATTCTTTTTGATCGAATAGATACTTCAAGCTCTTGTGGTCACTGAAGACACTAAACTTTGCTCCATACAAAAAGTGTCGCCATATCTTTAATGCAAACACTATTGCTTCTAACTCCAAATCATGAGTCGGATAATTTCTCTCATGAATTCTCAACTGTTGGGAAGCATAAGCCACAACTCTTCCCTCTTGCATCAGGACACAGCCTAAACCTTGGTATGACGCATCACAGTATACGTCAAACTGTCCTAGTGGGTCTGGTAAGATCAACACAGGTGATGTAGTCAACATGTCCTTCATCTTTTGAAAACTTTGTTCACACTTGTCCGTCCATACAAAGGCTATATTTTTCCTCGTTAATTGCATCATAGGCAACGCAATCTTCGAGAATCCCTCTATGAACCTCCAATAATATCCAGCTAGTCCTAGGAAACTCCGTACTTCACTTACTGACTTAGGTTGTTCCCACTTAAGAACTGACTCAACCATAGCTGGATCTACGGCTATTACTTCTTTATTAATCACATGACCTATGAATTGTACTTCTTCCAGCCAAAAATCACACTTGGAAAGTTTGACATAAAGCTGCCTATCCTTCAAAACACGCAAGACCAATCTCAAATGTTCCTCATGCTCTTCCCGCTTACGAGAATAGATAAGAATATCGTCAATGAATACAACAACAAACTTATCGAGGAACGGTCTGAAAATTATGTTCATATAATCCATGAACACGGCTGGCACATTAGTTACACCAAAAGGCATAACTAAATACTCATAGTGCCCATACCTCGTCCTAAAAGCAGTCTTGGGTATATCTTCCTTCCTTACTCTGATCAGATGGTACCCAGATCTTAAATCAATCTTAGAGAACACTGCTGCTCCTTTCAACTGATCCATCAAATCATCTATCCTAGGTAACAGATACTTATTCTTAATCGTCACTTTATTCAACTGCCTGTAATCTGTGCACAACCTCGCACTTCCATCCTACTTCTTAACAAATAACACCGGTGCTCCCCACGGTGAAACAATCGGTCTGATAAACTCTTTTCCTAACATGTACCCCAATTGTTCCTTCGACTCTGCCAACTCAACCGGTGACATCCGATAAGGTGCTATAGATATAGGCCCTGTCCCTGGTACGAGATCTATAGTGAATTCCACTTCTCTTTTCGGTGGTAAACCTGGAACGTCTGGAGGGAAAACTTCAGGAAACTCTTTCACAATAGGCATGGCATCTATGCTGGGAGTCTCATTAGCCTCCACTGCGAAAAGCATCACAAACTGTTGAGAGTTGTCACTCCTCGTAGAAACTCCTTCATTAGCAGATACTATACTATAAGGTTCAAGAAATGATAAAGTCTTGCTAGAACAATCTAGCACTACATGGTTAGTCGAAAGCCAATGCATGCCAAGAATAACATCTATTTGTTGCATAGGCAAACAGATAAGGTCTACAATAAATGTCCTATTCTCAACAACGATAGAACATTGTAAACAAACAAACATAGTAGTCAAAGGATTACTGGTTGGAGTAGATACTGTAAGGGTATAGGGTAATTTGGAAACAGTTTAGTTCAAATGATCCACACACTCGTGCGAGATAAAAGAATGTGTAGTACTTGATTCAAACAATACGTTCGAGAGTCTATCAGCTATCAAACACATACCTTGTATAAGATTAGCAGATTGAGAGGATTCAGCTCCCCTCACGGTAAACACTCTTCCAGTGTCTTGAGGTCTGGCCACTTGTGGTCTTGCTGCTGGGACTCCTCTTCCAGCACCACCTCTATATTCTCCAGTTCCTCTTCAGGCAGTTGTCGGTTGTTGCATAACCCATTGTCTGTAATCTCGTGCCACATGACCTGGTTTCCACACATTTGAAACAGCTAGGCCTATTTGTACAGTCTCTAGCATAATGCGATCCTCCACATCTGAAGTAAACTAAGCCTTGCGGTTGCTGACCCGCTCTAGCCACTGGTGCTGGTGCCAACGTTTGCCCGGGTCTCGCATATGGTCTATGCCTCCACTGAGACCCACTTCCTTCGTGCCTCTGGAAACTTGATCGGTTAGGACCTCCACTCCTCAGTTGTTTCTCCTCATGGGACATCGTTAGGTCTATACTTTCAATGGCACTGCATCTCTCGACTAGTTCTGGGAAATATTGTATGTCAAGAGACACTACAGCCCTTTGCAGCTCATCTCTGAGTCCTTCTTCAAATATTCTACATTGCCAGTCCTCACTTGGAAACCTATGATAGAATTCCAAAAACTTGATCAAAGCCTCAAAATGTGATGCATACTCACCAACATACATGTTGCCTTGTTAGAGGTTTGTGAACTCCTTTTCCTTCTCGTGTCGAACTAGACGCGGAAAATATTTTTTGAAAAAGCAATCAGTGAATAACTTCCGGTTAATGTTCCTATCCTCAGCTTCCAACTGTATTTTCTTTCCCTCCCACCAGAATTATGCTCCTTCGGTTAACATGAAGGCAGCATAGGTCACATTCTTCTCCTTGCTGCAGCGCATAGTAGTGAATATCTTTTCGATCTCTTGTATCCACCATTCTGCCTTCTCTGCGTCATACTCTCCTTGGAATTGAGGTGGCTTTCAGTTCATAAAATTAGTCAATCCGGCATCTTCAGTTGCTACCACCCTTCTTTGATTCTTAATCTCTAGCTGTTTTTGTTCATCTGCAACATTTCAGCATTCTGCTAGGTTTGCAATAGCATAGCAGTAACTAGGGTTTCCATTGCATTTGGATTCGAAGATGATCCTCCTCCATTCTCAGTATTGTCAGCATTACCATTGACAGCTCCAATAATCCTTGCTGGAGTTCCGTCACCATTGTTAGTTGGGCGTCCTCTTCCGCGAGCCATGGTTCTGTTAAAAGAAATCACCCTCTCTCATTAATATGACATATAATACTACATAGACAAGTATATAAATACCATATGCCATACTAATATTAACCTCTCACATCAGATTCAGACACACAACCCAACTTCTAAGCATAGTCAAAATCCGATGTGGATTCAACTAGACACGGCCAGTAACAACATCCTAAACCTCGTAGTCCTTGATTCTGATCGGACACAACCCCACAGTCCGTTTTAGAACCAAACTGCTCTGATGCCAAAATGAGACACCCCGCTGTGCCCCTTTGTGGCATTAAATTAAAACCTCGTTATTTAATTACTTAATCGCATGCTTAACGTGAAAATACGTAAAAATTAAAACTCGAAATTAATGAACATACAACTTCAGATAAGTAAAGCATCACCCCATATTTATGTTGTAAAATACAAACATAAGTCTTATACACATGAATCAAAACAATGTTGAGGGTATCCTCTCAGTAGGATCCCTCACAGGCATATACTTAAACAAAAGTTATACTTAGCGAAAAATATAAAAATGTCTCACGAGATGCACTGGCCATAACTAACTAGACCCTAATCACCATGGGTCACATCTCATCCTCCGGCATCCGGTTCGTAGGGAGTTTCATTCAACTCCTCCTGGTTAGGCTCATCAACAGGGTCTTCTCGTACGATTCCACAAGGAGGTAAAATACAACATACATGAATATTCAGGGGATAAGAAATAGTTCTATCATCAAAAAGCGGAAAAAATTCATAGTAAATTATACAGTTATTGTCATAGACAATCAACACACATAACTAACGAATCATCCTCTCAAGTTAATATATATCATCCTCGATCCCCAATCACATGCTGCTCAAAGACACCATAGTTTCACGACTATTCTCGAAGGTGAAAGTGGTATCTCGAGAACTCTTGATTTTACGTGTATTATGTTGGTGTAAGCCCTAGAGGCCAATGTATTTCTTTATACTTACATTTGTATCTTGTTATTTCATATATATATATATGATATGAGGCATTCCAGTTTATTGTGTTACTTGTTTAAACATAATAAAGTCCTTAGAATAGAAATTTCTGTTCAATAGAATATCAAGTATATGACTTGATCGTGAGACACTATTGAACAATGAAATCCTATTCTTAAATATCCGTAGTCAAGTATTTTATTAATAAGGACAATAATAATACAATTGAGACTATTATGTGTGCAGACTGATGATCACATCTCACGGGTCATAGATATGAGATATCGAGTTGCCACATAGGTACGCATTAAGGTAATGATGTACTGGATTGACCCACCATGAGAACACTACATGGAGCGTTATGTGAGTGTCATAAGTAGTTCTCATAGTGACAATGGTGTATGTAATCCTTCGACCTGAAATCACTACGATCCCTACATGAGGAGTCGTGTGCTTTAATATCGTCAAACGTCATCTGTAATAGGATGATTATAAAGACGATCATTGGGCATACCACGAGCCATGCAGAGGGATGTGAGTGACCTAGATGGAATTTGTCCCTCCTACATAACAGGAGTAATATCTGTGGGCCCCCGATAGAGTGAGACTCAGAAAATGCATGGTCAGTCTTGAAATGAGTCAATATGAGATATTGACCTCATTTGTTGTTAAGTCTACTCGGGTATCAGGGAACATGATATTGAACCATACAAGGGTGACACATTCTATGCCTTGTGTTCAATATAGATATATGGACAAAGGGATAACAATGCACATGAATATTTGTCACAGAAAGGTTTCGTCAAATCACTGACTTTCTCACTACTTAGGTAGCAGTGATGTATTGCTAGATACCGCTCACTGTTTGTAATATTAAATGGGATTTAATATTACTACTAACGTATTGGGAACCTATAGGGTCACACACAAAAGAGCGGATTAAAAGAAGCATTAAAAGAAAGTTGGACTTTCCTATTGGGCCCAGCGCATAGTAGATGGGCTTAGGTCAAATGTTGCTCACTAACTCACTTAAGGAGGTGATACTATAAGTAGACCACTTAAGTTGTTGTGCCCACACGGTTGATAACCTAGCCGCACAAAAGAGAGTAAGTGTGAACAACAAAGTCTCGGTTTTGAAGCTAGCACTCATGAGACAGAGACGCCCGGTTCGTGACGTTGGACGCTCACGGAATCCGCTCGTGTGGATACCTCTAGAGACACCGTTCGTGCGGTGTTCGTGATAGACGAATTTCAACAAACAGCCATCGCTTCAAGAGGTAAACTTTCAAATCATGAATCATGACCATTCGCAAGGATCCTTCGATGGGAATTTTTCCGCTGCGTTTCTTTTGTTTTATACGCAAATTCCCAACATATTATATTCCCAATACACGGTGTTTTATATTACCAATACACATATGTGTTTTACGTGTATTATATTACCAATACACGGATGTGTTTTACATGTATTATATTACCAATACACAGATGTCCTTGTGTATTATATTACCAATACACGGTTGTGGAAAACAACGCCTATACTTGAATCTCACCAACCCGTTTTAACAACATCTTAGTGCCTTAACCTTCCATTAGAACTTGACACATATTCTATGCCATAACACCTCTTTAACATTCCTCATTTAAGTAAGGCACTTCTAAATCATCATTATCCTCACACCCAAAACAATCATCTCTTAAACAACATATATATATCTTTGCTTAAAATTCACTAAGTATAATAATAAAAACCAGGCAGATCATACATAACACAATATCAATCAAAATATTCCAATATCACTAACATAGCACAAAATCAATTCAATAAAGGTAATAAGCTCAAATAAACCTAATGTCGATAAACCTACAATCCCCGAAACACCATTGGTTTTTCAGAAAAGGTTTCCAATGTGATTTTGGTCTTGTCGATTACTCGACTACTAGTAGGGTTTAGGTTGCCGTCGTACACAATTATTATATAATCTACTACTTATCCATTTGGATGATAGGTTGGTTCTTTCCCCCACCCGGGTTATCACCGGGATTCTGAAATCGATGTTCCTCGTTATCACGCCACACGTTACCAATTCCTCATTCAACCAACAACACAACCACAAATAAATCAACAAAACCTCTTTGACACATTAATGCTAGGTTTTGGCCATCACTTCAAAAATAGGCTAGGGAATTTAGTTGGATTCAAGCTCTTGGATTTAGATAATACAAGTACTAGAGAGCTCAAATCAAGCATTAGATTTCAAAAAGAGAAAACAAAATTAACAAACCCTTTTTTCATACAAGTTTCGGCCAGCCAAGGAAAATAGAGTTAGGAGTTTATTTTGATTTCAAGATTCTAGATATAACAACTATAGGTTTTAAGGAGTTAAGATCAAGTGTCATAATATAAAAATTGAACAAAACTTCATTTACTCAAATCCACCTAGTTTCAGCCTTGACAATAAAAGTAGGAAGGAAAATGTTTTTAATTACATGCTCTTGGATAATGAAAATAGAGATCATAACTAGATCATAGAAATTGGTTTCATATTTTTATGATTTTTCTACAATTTTCTAGAGATTTTAGAAGCTTGTAGATCTAAGAATGTCAAATGGATGAACATGGCACAAACTCAACAAATAAGTGAAGAAGAGAACTTGGATGAAAACTTTAAGTGTTGAAAGTTTTGAAGTAAGAATGGAGCCACATTTAAATAGTTCAGTACACTACAATGGAAGTCGGTAACGGGGAGTCTAATGTCTAATTGGATAAACAAGGTTTTATACAAAAACACAAAGTGCTCTTTGTTTTTTTCCATTAGAGAGGAACACATGATCAATCTCAGAACAGGGGAAACAAACATATTCATTTTTGTTCCCGAACTTAGACAGGGTTATGCTCTTCCTATGTTCAACAATGGACTCAAGGGTTTGATAATTGGAAAAGTATTGGTCAACTTCAGGTTTTATCCATTGATAACTCGGAATCGTGATATCGGGTAGGGGAACTTTTGGAACCCTAGTAGCCCTAGTTACCCTTTTTCATTTCTTGTGAGAAACAGGGGAAGGCGAACCGCTATTGGTTTTACTCTCAATGTTGAGTTGAAAAGAAATAAAATATGAGTTTGAGGAAACTCCTCCAATAGACTCAACTTCTAGGTTTGGCTCATTGCCACCAGTCAAAGGGGGAGGCACATGAGGTGCAAGAGAAAGGGAAGAAGAGCCCATTTGAAGTAAAATTAGAAATGTTAAGGAATAGGGGACTTGATGAACAGTGCGGAAAGAAAAAGGACAGAAGAAACATACCTGTTTGAAATAGTAGAAGAAGGTTGTTAAGGAGATGAAGATGCAAAACACAAGAGAAGGGTGAACAGTGACAGAAGCGGTGGAGGAGGAAATAAGGAATGGATAATTTATAAGGATTCAAGTAAGAATGAACTGATGCAACGTTTGGGATTAGAATATAAATGATAAGGGAAATGAAAAGTCTCCACTTGTAAGTTGCAGATTAAAGAAGAAAAATGTTTCAACACACACTTAAAATTATTTCAAAAAAGAAAGGGAAAGGCGCAAATATAAAGAGGTTGTCCCATCAACATTAATGAGGAATGAGGCTCAAGAAGCAAACTCTTCCTTAAGGGACACATGGAGTGAAGCTAGAAAAAAAGTGAAATGCTGAACTTTTGTTTTCGATAAGGAAAATGTATTAAGAAAGAGTACAAGGGGTAGTCAACCCATATACAAGAAAACACTAAGTTTAAATACAAGCATCAAAGTGTTAAGTGGTATACAAGTGTAAAATCATCCTCTGAAAATGCTAACTTTATTAAAACGCGTAGTTAATAAACATATAGAAAATGAACAACTTAACTACTAGGTTGAAGAATAGACGGATGTAAAGCTCTTTCGCTCATTAATGTACTCAGATCTTGAGGGACTTGTGTATTGTCCGAGTACATGACCTTGGTATAACTGTGTAGCGTGTACTCAGTTAATTCGAGTACATGCAGTTAGTTACTATTAACCAATATTCTAGGATCATGTTGGACTCTAGTCAAACATATTACTATTAAACTAACCACTCACCCACTAACGTTTACCATGATATCAGGGATCCGGGATAACTACTTATCCATGATCTGGTTGTGCGGTTATGATCTCACCTAATCCTAACTGATTTTATCCTCTAAAGGGCTATAAATAAGACGTCTTAAAATGAAGAAGCCACATTTTCATTCAATGAACATTTGGAGCAAATTCGTAAACACTTAAGAGTAATAATGACTAATCAGATAGGTCGACTTCCGTTCTGATCCGACTATTTTAGGTATTGAACGGAACAATAAGTAAAATATTCATTAAAATATCTAGCTTTAGCATCACAAGTAGATATTCCCCCACCTTCAAGGAAGGGTTGAGGAACACCCACACAACCATATGCTGAAAGCTAGAAGATAAAAGTACATAGATCTCAAAAACATACAAAACCATCATTCACTCATATCTCTCTGCAGATTTCCTGCTAAAGAGCCAAAAACAAACAAGATAACGACTCAGATCAAAAAACACCCCTCAATGCATAATTTGATCAAAAAAAAGGGAAGCCCTTGCAATACAGGAAAACCACAAAAACCAAGACACAAAATCCTGTAGAGGCATACAAAACAACTCCAAAGCTTTTACAGACTCTAACACACATAGGCAAGTTAAAAAAAGACTGCAAACATGTTGCACGCCTGGGAGCTCCCTGCCAATATAATGCAACTAGATCCTCCCTCTTTCAATGTAGAAAAGAGCCAATTTTGCAACTAGACTCCCAAGTGTAATTTCTCCAATTCAACAGAACCTGTTTAACAAATGAACAAAAATTACAAGACAACAGCATAAGAAACAATAAAAGCTATCATCTATTACTCCTGTAAAGGTTCCTGGATAAACTAGGATATCAAATCATTCCACCCTTTCATTCACATTATCCATCTTCCTTCCATATTTCTTAAAATTGATAGAAACACACAAGCATATTTAGTTTAGTATTTGGAAGTGTAAATACTAATTTTGGAAAAGACACAATCACTAGTGCAAAATATGCTTTAAACGTCAGGATTTAACATCGGTTCGCTTTTAACCGATGTCTAAAACGAGGTGGTGGCATTTTTGAAATTAATATCAAAACTTTTGACGTCGGTTACTAAATTAACCGATGTTAAAAGTTTTACACATTGATTCGATTTGTCAACCGATGTTTAATAATAAAATAAAAAATCAAAATTATGCTTTACTTTTAACATCGGTTCTCGAGTAACCGATGTCTAATGTCTTAAAACAAAAAAGGAATATTAAAATTGTGTTACTTTGGAAATCGGGTGTTTCTTGAACCGATGTGTAATACCCCAATATCCATTTTGTTCTATTCCTTCCCTCCATTCTCCCCATGCCCTTTCTTTTATCTTGGCTTCCTAAACCTAAACCGTGCACGTCGTGCCATTACTTCTGCTCCGTGCTCGTTGTGCCAATACTTCTGCTCCGTGCTCGCCGTCGTCTTGCTCTGTTTGCTCCGTCATGCACCGTCCGCAAAGGTTGGAGCAACATCGAAGGTGGTCCATCATCTTGCGCCGTCCGTCGTCGCCATTTTGCGTTTTCTGCTTTCAGCAATCACAGGTGTTTTGTTGGCAATCTCTTCGCATTGGTTCTCACCACTCAAGCTCCCCATCTCCAGTTCTCATCACAGAGGTAGCCCATTTCATTTTTCTAGATTTTCAGTTTTGTAACTTGGGCGTCCCCTCTTTTTCTGCAAAGAATGTGATTTGATTGTACGTGTTTCTTGTAAGAATCATAGAGGTAACCCATTTCATCTATTTCTTTCTTGCCCTTCTGTGAAAAATCCAAGTCTTTTAGTATGGTTGAAGACTATGCTGCTTAATCCCTCAGTGATTCCAGATTTAATTGACCATTGTATGCTTATTTGGTTCCTAAAATGATTTGGTTTGCTGGAAACGAGACAATTTTTAATCAATGAGTGAATGATCTTTTAGCTCTTGCTAACAAAGTTCAAAGGAGATTTCTTGAATTAGAGAAAGTCTTGCTACATTTGAAATGGTTTCATGCTGAATGTAAATGCTCTATGCTCTACTCCTCCTTCTAATTGGTATAAACTGAACTTTGATATAGCCTTTTGTGATAACCAATTAACTATAGCAACAATATGTTGGAACTGTGACTCTAATCCATTGGCCCTATGGACAGCAAAAGAAGTCCTCCCTTCTACTGTTGTTGCAGAAGCAAAGCTGCTTCTCTTCCCTTGAGACTTTGTTCCTATTTTCTATTATTTTAGAAGGTGATGCTGAATTAGTAATAACTCACTCATTACTAGTCTTCTGGGTATGGTTGCAGGAATTATGCAGTGATGCTGAACCTGCTTGTTTGTACTTCTCCTTCTCACCCTTAACAGCAATAAGGCATCTAATTCTTGGCCTTAAGCAGAAGCATCTTCACACCAAACTCACGAAAAATTTGCTCCCACATTTCAGCATCTGATTTGAAAATAAAACTTGGAAATGCACTTGAGATATCCCTAGGAGATGACAAAGTGTCACAATTAGTGCAGTTTCAAAGGATGACCACAGAAAATAAGGATCACATTCACATAAGGGAAGTCCCATATTTCAAATAAGGAAGTGTCATGTTCTTCAAGAGGGATGGATTTCGACCTGCAAAAGCTTTCCAATCTTCTTCACTGATTTTACCATCATTGTCCTTGTCTACATCAGCAATTGTCTGCAGACAAAGCGAAGGTACTATAAATATTAATCTCTATTGAAGCAGAAGCTAAATTTTCATATTTTGTATTTTCAATCCTAATAATTTGAGTTTGTCATAAACATATTCTCGTGTTAGCTAAAACATATACAAAATTGAAAGGCAGAGAACATTAAATCCCATGCAGTTAGCACACTTCATTAAAATAGACATCAATGAGATTAATATAGGAGGCATACAAGTTATTCAAACAACTTGTAGATTATTTAGAAATTTTGAACCAATAACAATTTGCAGATTAGGAAGCCAAGATATTGTATTGATGAGGCACATTTTAAATGAATAATTGTGGTATTGATGCTATGAATAATTGGGGTATTGATGTTTACACTTCTCAGTTTTAGAATTAAAAGATAACATCTAGTCATCAACCATTCGTAGGGCAGAGACCTGTATAACTAGTAAATATGTCCTAACAATTGAAGTGCCAATTTTCTTGTTTAATGTGGGTTAATCCATAATTTGGATTCATCTGGTGTGTTAAATGTTAATGACAAAGCATTGTGAGTAAGATCAAGTGACCAAAGTGAAACAAATATTAGCCACCGTAATTGAGACCAAAGCCATTTTCAAAATGGTTTTATATATCTATTTATAAATTAGCATATTTATTCAAACTTTTTTAAGGCTTAGGCCATGGAGAACTTGGGGTTCCTAAATCATTGGCTTTTTATCAAGAATTAGAATCAAATTAAGGGGTGTGTGATGTTTATACACTGTAAGTTGCTTAACCGCACATGGTGACAGTCTCCATTTGCAAAATATAATTATTACTCTTGTACATATTCCGGGTTTATTCATATTTGATCCCTGTAACAAAGGATTTGCTAGGTCAAGGCCATTGTTGAAACGTAATCTTTTAATTTTCTTATTTAGTACTGCAATTGTTTTATTAATTACTCGGAAATCTGTAACATACTTTAAGTGTATATTTTCTTTTGGTAGATCTATGGACGCACGTCGCATGTTAGATGTACTAGGCCTAGGCCTATTAAGTGGATTTTCCCTAACGTAAGCATTTTATTAGTACCTGAGATTCAATTGCAATTTACAATATAGTTAATGTTAAGTGTTTACTCATTATATTCAAATCGGGTTCATTTGTAGTCTCATAGGCAACGTGGCTCATGGGAGTGCGGCTACTATGTTATGAAGTGGATGCTTGACATTGTATCCGACGGAATTACTGAAGGATGGATGACGGTAAGTAATAGAATTTGTAATAAGTTATATATTAATTATGTTTTGTTTTAGTCTGATTATCTGTAATGTTTAATTTATCTTATGTTACATGCAGATATTCGACACTCGGGATCCACTATCTAAAGAGGACATTATGGACATAAAGAAGCATTGGGCAACCTTCTTTCTAGAGTTGACTCGGAATTAATGGGTGATCAAATACTCATCTATGTGTAGTTTCTTTGGTGTCATATTATTTAGTTTGAATTTATGACATTCTATGTATTTAGTTAAGATTTTTAGTTAACATAGGACTTTGAATGAAATTTTGATTATAAGAAATTCTGTTGAGAATATTTAGTTTCTGTTTGTTGGGATTTTGGCTGTACAAATAAAACATGGAAAGAATTGTAACTTGTGTAGACCTTATTTTTTAAAATAAATAAATAAAGAACTTTCAACATCGGTTATTGATAAAAATCGATGTTGAAAGTTTACTTTAGACATCGGTTTATAAAGGAACCGATGTGTAAAGTGATTTTCAACAGAGTTAGAAAACGTTAAAAGTTCACTTTATACATCGGTTGAAATTTTAACCGATATTTAAAGTACACTTTCCACATCGATTTTGACAAATAACCGATGTGTAAAGTTATTTCCAAAAGAGTTAGAAAATGTTGAAAGTGCACTTTAGACATTGGTTAAAATTTTAACCGATGTGTAAAGCGTACTTTCAACAATTTCTTAACCAATGTCTAACATCAACACATACAACATCGTTTGTATACACATCGATTTAAAATCCAAAATTAAAATCCAAAATTAATCGATATGTAAAGTGTTTTCTGCACGGAACTATGATAATATTAAGGCAAATTCTTTGAAACCTTCCATAAATTTTTGGTAAATTTTACCCTCCTTAGATGGCCCAACTGGATAATGCCAACTCAAGCATAATATGACACTTCATTCATGACTTTAACAACTCATTATTATTTATTTAAAAAATTCTTCAATTATCTTATTTATCTTTAGACGTAAAAGGACTTGTTTGTCCCTTCCACCACTTGCATTCCCCATCAACCATGATCATCCATCTTCAGCACCACTACCTTTCAAGGGTAACCACCATGGCCACTTTTATTCACCATCCACCATCACAGCCGTCCACCATAAGTCGCGCACCGTCCGTCCACCATCCGCCGCCACCATACCTCAAACAACATCTTCCATCAACTACCAAAACCTAGAAGAAAACCAAACCCATCATCTTCAACCCCACTCCCTCCTTCTCCACTTTTCCTCTGTTTCAGAAAAGCAATAACAGATACATCAACTCAAACATCACCCAACAAAAAAATCACCCAACAAACAAAAAAAAATCAGCTTCCACCGCTTGGTTGGGTTGGACTAGATCTGTGCGACCTAGATCTGTCCCCACAGCCACCGCGCGAACCAGATCCGTCCCCACCGTTGCTCCTACGAACCACAAGGCATCATCGATGTTGCGCCTCGGACGGCCACCACGCGCCACCACCAGTCCGATCGGACCCAACAGTTGCGCACAGTAACAGTAGCGCTCGGACCACAGTAGTGACAGACAATGATGGAGGGATTAAGGTTCACCACAACCACAGTAGCGAAGAACAAGACGACAAACACTCGCGGCACCCTGGAGTTTTGAGATTTTGCGTAACAAAAAATGGGTGCATCTGGAACTAAAATTAATCTTTTAGAAAAACTTCGGAGGGCCTTAAAATTTACTGGCGGCGGCGACGGATGGTGGACGGTTGGAGCACGATGGCGGTCTGTCCTAGTGCACGACGGTGGTCTGGTCCAGTGATCTGATGGAGCTTGGTTGGGTTGGCTGCCATGGTGGTCAGTAGAGGAAAGTAGTGCAAGAGATGGAAGGGATCAGAGGGGCAACTAGGTCTTTTGAATCTAAAAATAAATTAAAAGATTTAAAAAAGATTAAAAAAAAATAATAATGAAATGTCAGTGATGTGTCTATTTTAAATGAGATGTCAACATATAATAGGTTTAAGTGGGCAGTATAACTTTTACCCAAAATTTATATAAGGTACCGGAGTATTCACCTAATATTAATTCGAAGGCAGAAGTTAAATGTATAGATGAGAGGACTTCCATCTAATTAATAACAGGTATGCCATTTGGATGATCGCATGGTATTGCTTGACAAGGGAAAAGACATTTAAAGCAAGATATTTAAAAATACAGGTTTACTAATTTGACACATTTTGCCAGACAATATATGTACATCAGATGAAAATGAGCGATCTTGCTGTCAAGATCAGAGCTGCACTGCGAAGAGCACAGTTTTTTTTTTTTGTTTTTTTTTTTAAATTTAATTTTTTTTTGTAAATAAATTTTTTGATTAAATATGGGCATTCACCACATATTTGAAGGCATTCACCAGATAATTGAACAACGTTCACCAGATAATCTAAGGCATCCATAAGCTAATTTAGTATAGGCATTCACCACATATTCGAAGGCATTCACCAGATAAGTGAACTACGTTCACCAGATAATCTAAGGCATCCAAAACTCGGTTTTAGTATGGGCATTCACCAGATATTCGAAGGCATTCACCAGATAATTGAACTACGTTCACCAGATACTCTAAGGCATCCAAAACTTGGTTTTAGTATGAGCATTCACCACATATTTGAAGGCATTCACCAGATAATTGAACTACGTTCACCAGATAATCTAAGGCATCCAAAACTTGGTTTTAGTATGGGCATTCACCACATATTTGAAGGCATTCACCAGATATTTGTACCCCGTTCACCAGATATTGACACATACTTAATCAAAAAATTTATTTACAAAAAAAATTTAAATTTAAAATAAAATAAAAAAAAAAAGTGCCACAGTGCCGCACAGTGCAGCTACAGTGCCGCACTGTGCGACACTGTTCATATGGTGTACCGTATGTTGTCCCAAATTCTGTGTCAATTTATCATTTTTCTATAGCTTTGCAGATATCGATGCAGTTATACATGTAAAACAGTCCATTTACATTCTAGTGTGAGACAAGGGAGCAGAAGTTTCCTACAATATATGTATGTATGTATTTTATATATTTTAATTAATTAGTGGATTGTAGAAACTGTAATGAAAAATATTTTTAAGAAAAATGATAAATTGACACAGAATTTGGGACAACATACGGTACACCGTATGAACAGTGCCGCACAGTATGGCACTGTAGCTGCACTGTGCGGCACTGTAGCACTTTTTTTTTTTAAATTTAAATTTTTTTTGTAAATAAATTTTTTGATTATGTATGTGTCAATATCTGGTGAACGGGGTACAAATATCTGGTGAATGCCTTCAAATATGTGGTGAATGCACATACTAAAACCAAGTTTTGGATGCCTTAGATTATCTGGTGAACGTAGTTCAATTATCTGGTAAATGCCTTCAAATATGTGGTGAATGCTCATACTAAAACCAAGTTTTGGATGCCTTAGAGTATCTGGTGAACGTAGTTCAATTGTCTGGTGAATGCCTTCGAATATCTGGTGAATGCCCATACTAAATCCGAGTTTTGGATGCCTTAGATTATCTGGTGAACGTAGTTCACTTATCTGGTGAATGTCTTCGAATATGTGGTGAATGCCTATACTAAATTAGCTTGTGGATGCCTTAGATTATCTGGTGAACGTTGTTCAATTATCTGGTGAATACCTTCAAATATGTGGTGAATGCCCATACTTAATCAAAAAATTTATTTACAAAAAAAATTTAAATTTTAAAAAAAAAACAAAATCTGTGTTCTGATCTTGCAACAGCAATGCATACGAATCTTGCGTATTGTGCGTAAGATGTTCATACGATGTACGTATGTTGTCTGACAAAATGTGTCAAATTAGCAAACCTTTTATAGGCCTAAAAAGAGTAAAAGACGGTCTACCGAGATATAATGATAAATAAATAAAAACACACACATATTACGAAGGGAGATAGTTTACGCGAAGTATTTTAAGTGTGCTTTTATTGCAGTTTTTTTTTTTTTTTTTTTGCTATTCTATTGTTTATTCATGCTTGTGTACAATTTTAATAAAACTGGTTACATATAAACATAATTTGAAAGAAAACTGGTTAGAAAACTGCGCACATGGATGTTTGCAAGAAATTTTGAGATGTAAATGTATGCATCGTCTGTAATTTGATGAAAAAAAAAAAAACCTTTGAAAGGCAACACATGATAAGTACCTTCAAACTATCATCAAAGCAAGATCTGTTGCATAAAGATGTTGGGCAGTATAAGTTTTTTTTAACATAGGCTCAATAGTAGTTCTTATTTTAACCAACTGATTCTTTTATATAGATGAGCGGCTTTGCAAGGCAAAATTAATTTGATACAATGCCCAACAACTTGTTCTTTTCTTATTTTCCTTGATGAGCAAGAGGAAATTAGGCTACTTTGAACTTTTAAATTTCAGATATTGCTTAAATGAGAAATCTAATATTTGTTCTGATACTAATATGTGTTCGTTGATGCAGGTTGTTTAGCCACAGCTACAGCTGTGCTGGTATCATCTTCATGGAGACCACATCTGTCACCACCTTAGTTATTTGTGTTTGATTTGTTGGTGTGTCTAACAGGTTGGACCTTCAAACTATCAGACAGTTAATTGTATGAAATTTTTTATTTTATTTTTATTATTTAAGTGGGTTGGCGAGGTGGGTTGACCCTCTTTGTCAACACCAAGACTAAAGTCTCTTTCAGGAAAATTTCAATGAAAGATATGAAAGAGGTATATACTTGAGAGTATTATGTATGCTCCAAAGGTTCTAAGATACTTACAAGGAACAAAGGAGCACTTACTTAGGAAAGGTATGATCATCTTGAGGTGATTGAAAAGTTGATATTGTGGCAAATCTTGAGGCAACAATTCAGGCTAATTAGCTGCGAAACTTCATTTTATGATTTCATGTGCTCAACGGTATTGTTTGGCCGTTGAAATTTTTTTGCCACAATTTTACAACAATCTTCTTTTCTAAGAACGACGAGTACTTTAAAGGTGCCAGGCATATGGAATCTAAGTGCTTTGTCGTTAAAGAAGAAATTTAGAAACAAAGAATGTTGATAGAGTGTAATGAGTTTAGAACTATAAAGGAATGAATATACTTGAACTATTGAAATTTCACTATATGTGCTCAACTTCCAGATTAAGATCTGGAAGGAAGTACAAGAAGATTAAAGGTATAAGAAGAAAGAAGTGCAGTAGAGAGGAGAAGAGGGAATTCAGAGAAGAAGAAGAAAATGATACATCACATATTCCACACCTCTTCCCTGACCTACATTCAGTTATATATATATTTGTCATGCTCACTCCTTGATGTGCACCCCTCCTCACACCCCCCTTCTGTTCATATGTCCTATTGTTATAACAAACTTTGCTGACTTGGTTTGCCTCCTGTGAAACCTTTGCTCTTTCCTCTATTGGTATCATTATATTACCACGCCCATTAAAATCAACCTTGTTCTGGTTGAAGTTAGGACAATGTAGTTGGGTGATAGTAGCATCTTTCCAATCAGCTTCCCAGTCAAGTGGGCCTTCCCAACGGACAAGAGAACATCCACCCGGATCCCACTGTTTATAGTGTAAGGAGCAATTGGTACTGAAAATCGCAGCAAGCCCATTTGTTGCAATAAAACAGAATGATATCCACTTGTATTTGAATGTGTACATGTTTGCTTTATTAGGAAAAAGCAGAATTTTTGATCCATGTGCATCAATCAATTTGTTGACCTCTCGAAACAGTAGTATACCATTGAGAAAATAGGAATCAAAAGTCCATTGCTGGAATTTGTTCAGGACTAGCTTTAGTAACCATCCATCACATCTCCAAGTAGCTGCAGGGATTGCTGCTGTAACATGCAAACACATAACGAACTCCACACTTCGGTTTCCATTAGCAGCCTTGTCAAACCAATTCACTGCTTGGAGTGCTAAGTCAAAAGCTTCCTGTGAATTTTTTTCTAAAGAAATTAGATCCCTTACTGGCTGTAATAAAATTGGTGCCCGATCTAATGTCAAATGAAGCTTGCGCAACTCGTCAATTGTGAAAAGAGAACTAAAACTATGCATCCCATCTTCTTTAATAGTCTTATAAAGGTGTTTGCCCCCAATTAAATTCTTCCATTTAGAGCATGTAGCAAGCATCAAAACTAGAATAACTTTCCAAGTAATGTGACCACCCACTTCATCTAGTTTAATTGCCTCTGCAAGGTTGTGCACGTCATTTGTACCTATTACAATCTGAGTATAAGCATTTCCTTTATTAAATTTGGTGACGCCATAACTGCAGAGATCAGAAACAGGTCTAAACAAATTGAAGAATGAATAACTTCATTGAATGATAAACAAGCCTTTAAATAGGCATATAACAGAAGTAGAAAAACAGAAAGATAAGCCTAACTCAGAGATAACTATACTAAGAGATAACTGAATACTTAGAGATAACTATACTAAGAGATAACTGAATGAAAATAGATAAACTCCTAAACAACCTTAAAACAGAATCCCAAAGATAAGATAACATAACAAACTCAACAAATCCTCCCTTAAACTATTTGCAGTCATGCAATTTGTTTAATTCTGGAACTTCACACACTCCAAGCTGCACTCGAAGTTTCTGAAAGGAGTCCAACTTCAAAGGTTTGGTCATCACATCAGCTACTTGGTCTTGTGTTCCACAGTGAACAAGCTCAATTTCATTATCTTTAGTAAGGTCTCTAAGGAAGTGAAACCTCACATCTATGTGCTTGCTCCTCCCATGGATAACTGGATTTTTGGACAGCTTTATAGTAGAGCAATTGTCACAATTTATCAATGTGCTTCCTTCTTGCTTATAGCCCAGCTCTTTCAGAACTCTTCTCATCCATACTGCTTGATAGGCACACCCTGTTGCTGCAATAAACTCGGTTTCTGTTGTAGATAGAGTAATAATTGGTTGCTTTCGAGATGACCAAGCAACTGAGCCTCCACTCATTATAAATACATATCCTGAGGTGATTTTCCTGTCTTCCAAATCTCCAGCATAGTCACTATCAGTGTAGGCTAGTAGTTCTTCAGTTCCTCCCTTTTGGTATAGAATTCCATAATTCTCAGTACCTTTCAAGTACCTAAGAATCCTCTTAGCCACTTTGGCATGCATTTCTGTTGGCTGAGACATATACCTGCTAATTAAGCTTACCACAAACATCAAATCTGACCGAGTGGTTGTAATATACATCAAGCTGCCCACCATTTGTTTGAATTGAGTTTCATTTACCTTGATTCCTTCTTCATCTCTGCATTTGTAACCGGGCACAATAGGATTGCATACTGGATTACTTTCTTCCATGCCAAAACATCTCAAAATCTCCAAAGCATATTTCTTTTGGCATATGTAAATTCCATCTGAACACTGTAGCACTTCAATTCCTAAGAAGAACCTCATCATTCCCAAATCTGTCATGTCAAACTCTCTATGCATAGACTTCTTAAAGTCTTCCATCATAAGTTCATCATCTCCAGTATATATGAGATCATCTACATAAACACTAATGATGAGAACTTTACCAAGTTTGGTACATTTGAAAAGGAGTGTCTGCTCATTCTGACTTTTCTGAAAACCTACAGCAGCAAAATAAGACTCAATGCTGCTAAACCAAGCTCGCGGTGCTTGCTTTAGGCCGTATAAAGTCTTGTGTAGTTTATACACCATATGCTCACTTCCTTTCTTCTCATACCCTTTTGGTTGTTCAACATAAACACCCTCACTCAAGGTTCCATGAAGGAAGGCAGACTTTACATCCAGTTGAAAGATCTTCCATCCTCTTTGTGCAGCAAGAGCTATAATCATTCTGACTGTGTCCATTCTAGAAACCGGAGCAAAAACCTCATTGTAGTCAATTCCATGCTCTTGTGAATATCCCTTAGCCACCACCCGTGCTTTATATTTATCAACCTCACCATGTTCATTCATTTTGGTTTTATAGATCCATTTGACTCCAATTTTCTTTGCATTCTTTGGTAACTCAACCAATTCCCAGGTGTGATTCTTCTCTATTGATTTGATTTCAACCTCCATGGCTTATCTCCACTTAGCACTCTTTACTGCCTCTTCAAAATAAATGGGATCAGAATTATCAATCTGAGCCATGTTAATGAAATCTTCACCATCTGATAGCCATTCTCCTGAAACATAATCATCCATCCAGCTTGGAGCATGTCTCACTCTGCCTTCTCCACTTGTGTTATTCTGAGTTGTGTTATTTGGAGCTGCATCTTGATCAGTTTCACCTCTTTCTCCTTCTTTATTTATGTTGGTGTCAATCTGTTCACTGTCAAAGTTTGCAAATTCACTGTCCTCCCATTCTAAGTCCTCTTGTACAGCTTCTTTGTTGTTTGTGCTCCAACTCCACTGTTTATCTTCCTCAAAAATAACATCTCGGCTTATTAGTACCTTCTTTGAAACTGGATCATACAACTTGTACCCCTTAGATTCATCACTGACACCAAGAAGAACACATCTAACACTCTTGTTCTTCAGCTTTGTTCTCTTAGCATCTAGAATGTGTGCATGCCCCACACATCCAAATACTCTAAAATGCTCAACTGAAGGTTTCTCACCACTCCATGCTTCTTCAGGTGTCATTCCTTTAACTGCCAAGGTAGGAGATCTGTTCAGAACATATACTGTCCACTTTACAGCTTCAGGTAAGAAAGTCTTTGGAATATTTTTTTAACAGCATTGATCTCACAAGATTCATCATAGTCCTGTTCTTGCGCTCAGCCACTCCATTTTGTTGTGCAGTATAGGCTGTGGTCAACTGTCTCTTTATCCCATTCAGCTCACAGAATTCATTAAACTCTGAAGAAGTGAATTCTTCTCCTCTATCTGTACGAAAACTTTTAACTGGCAAACCACTTTCTTTCTCAACAAGTGTTTTGAAACACTTGAAGTGATAGAAAGCTTCTGATTTTTCCAAAAGAAAATAAACCCATGCTTTTCTAGAATAATCATCTATGAAGCATAAGAAGTACCTCCTTTGGTTGTTAGATGCTAGAGTAATTGGACCACATATGTCTGCATGAACTAGCTGCAACTTTTAGGTTGCTCTCCACTTACTTTTCTTAGGCATTGGCTCACGGTGCTGCTTGCCTTTGACACGATCAATACATACAATTGTAGAGGCAGGAAGCTCAGGTAATCCACGTACCATGTTCAAGGTTTGAAGCAGTTTCAAACCTTTGTAACTGAGGTGAGCAAACCTGCAATGCCACAAATGAGGAAGATCCTGTGTGATAGTGTTGAAGCATGCTTCTTTCTTCTCTGGAGTTCCAGCAACCAATGTGAACATCCTATTAGAAGTCATATTGGTCTGTAGGATTAGTCCCTTGTGTGGATGATAGATGCTGCATGTTCCTGACTTAATCATGATGATTAGTCCCTTCTCCTATAGTTGACCTATACTCAAGAGATTGTTCTTGAGTTCAGGTACATAAAAAAAACATCTTGTATCACATGAGTGACACAATTTATGCTTAGTTTCACATTGCCTTTGCCAAGCACATTCTTCTTTGTGTTGTTTCCAAGCTTCACTGAATGCCTGAAAACTTCATCCATCTCACTAAACTTTGATTTATCTCCACACATATGATTTGAGCAACACGAATCCAAAGACCAAGCCTCCTCATTCTCTGTATGATTTTGAGGTAGATCAATATAGGACGTGAGCAATATCTCTTCTCCTTCGTCAGACTCAGCATAATTCACTTCCTTGTGCCATAGTGGATATTCATTCTGGTAGTGGCCTAGCTTGTGGCATTTGTAGCATTCAATCGTGGCTCGATTGATGCTTTGCCTTCCTCTTCCTCTCCCTCGACCTTTGCCTCTGCCTCTTCCTCTTCCCCTTGTGCCAAATGAGTTTTCTGAACTCACTTTCAGTGCCTGCTCTTCTCCACTTGACTTGATAAACTTTTGTTCATGAACTACTAAAGAGCTTTGTAGTTCATCAACAGAAAGTGTATCAATGTCCTTAGATTCTTCAATTGAGACAACTACATAGTTAAATTTCTCAGTCAAGGTTCTAAGGACCTTTTCCACGATGGTGACTTCCTTCATGTCCTCTCCATTGCTCCTCATCTTGTTGGCTATGGCCATAACTCGAGCAAAGTACTCGGTTATGGTTTCACCAACTTTCATCTCCAGTACTTCAAAATCTATCCTCAGTGCTTGTAGAGTAGAGCGCCTCACTCTTGCATTCCCCTCAAACTTTTTCTTCATTGAGTCCCATATCTGTTTGGTTGTGCGCTTCTCTAGGATCTGTTCAAGAATTGTCCTGTCAATGGCTTGAAACAGTTAATTCTTAACTTTGAGGTCTCTCATCATCAGATCCTCCAACTCCTTTTTCTGTACCTCAGTCGACTCTACTCCTTTTGCTGGTTCTGTATGACCAGCCTCCACCAAACTCCAATACCTCTTTGATCTCAAGAGATTTACCATAAGCAAACTCCAATGGTCATAGTGACCATCAAAGCATGGTATGGTGGGTGTCATGAAATTCTTATCCTCACTCATTTTGTGAATCACTCAAAGAAAGCTGTTTTTTGTATATCAGGCCCCAGGATGGAGCTCTGATACCAATTTGTAGAGATCAGAAACAGGTCTAAACAAATTGAAGAATGAATAACTTCATTGAATAATAAACAAGCCTTTAAATAGGCATATAACAGAAGCAGAAAAACAGAAAGATAAGCCTAACTTAGAGATAACTATACTAAGAGATAAATGAATACTTAGAGATAACTATACTAAGAGATAACTGAATGAAAATAGATAAACTCCTAAACAACCTTAAAACAAAATTCCAAAGATAAGACAACATAACAAACTCAACAATAACTGCAAGTCAACTCCAGAATAATACTTTCATCTTCTAGATCATGACCCAACATTGTGATGGTGTACTTGGACTCTAGACTATCTTGTGTGCAAAGCAGCTCTATACTAAAAGGCTTTTCATAGAATTCCGTAAAATGATGAAGACCACTAATATTATCATCTTGGCAATGTAACCAGCACATGGTCAATTCATCAGGTCTCACGATTGACATTTGCATCTCGCAGAAAAGTGTCAAGGCCTATTTGAAACGGTTCATTCTAAGGTAGTCATCAATCATAGCAGTCCAAGAAACATAATCTCTTTCAGGCATTTGATCAAAATACTTATGTTCAAAATCAATCTCAAAGGTGTTGGCAAACCCAGTAATAGTGGAAGTCCAAGAAATTACCTCGCTAGACTTCATATTGTCAAAAATACCTTGTGCAGCATCCATTTCTCCACAAGTTGCAAACATATCAATCAAGGCATTTTCCAATATGAGAGTAGGTTCAACAATACCTTCTTTGATATATTTGTAAATGTATGTGCCCCCATCTAAATCCTTCAATGTGGAGCATGCTGAAAGCATCAAAATTAGAGGAGCGAAATTGGGTGATACACCTTTCTTCTCCATCTCAATAAAAAGCCTCTGTGATTCCTCAAATTGCTTAACTCTGTTGTACCCGGATAGCAATACATTCCAGGTGGCCACTTCCCATGCCTCACTCGTGTCAAGAAGCTTGCGTGCAATATCCACTAGTCTTGGCACTATTTCACATTTCTTAGAGGCCCAACGCTTCTCATTATTGAGTTGGTTTTGGGCCAATTTATTTGGAAGGGGGATCCGATGGTTCCCATGACATACCCTTGCATCTATTTGCCTTACTTCGTTGGTTACCGCCGTCTGCAACGAGTTGACCCAGTCCGCTATCCCCTCTGTGACGGTCGCTGCACGTTGGCCGTGATCCGGTGATTTCTCTGACAGCCGAAAGGTCAGCCTGAGTATAGGCCAGAACCCGTTCCTCTGAGCATAAGCAATCGAGTTAGGCGATTCGAGCGGTGGCGTCGGAACTGCAACGTTGTCTGGTGGCCCCGGTGGGGGTAGTTTGACTGGAATGTCAAAGACCCATGGCTCTGTCACCAGTGAAAACCATGATCTCTCCCTCGGTTACCTCGAGTCGAATGATTGTAGCAGCGGTTGTGGGTTAAGCAGCGATCTCCTCGAAAACCAAACCGGCATGGCGGTGACAATATCTTTTCCTCTTTACCTTGGAATCACGCCTTCCATGAGGATCTTTTCCTCGTCCAATCTTGTCGTCGGCGAAGAGGCATCCGTTAACACCATTGTTGACCATGGTTGCGGCTTCGCCGGCGTTCGATTTCCCTCAGGCTTCACCGGCGTTAGATTTCCCTCCTGCTTCATCGGCGTTTGATTTTCCTCTGGCTTCACCGGCGTATGAGTTCCCTCCGTGAACGAACTCACGTTTTGTGATTCTGTTATGTGCTTTGTGGAAGGAAGAAACGCATCCGCAGCCGGGAGAGAGAGAGCTTCGTGTAACGATTCTGAAGCGTCGATTTCTTCTTGAAACAGGTTGAAGATTCTTGTACACGCCATCCTGATTTCTCGTGAATTTTCAGCCATACGCTGATTAAAATCTCTGGACGATTTGGCCATGGAAGATATGAAATACGACTGTCTCGGAGTCATTTAAAATGAGTTCGCAGCACCATGGAGAGAGCTCTGGAAGAAGTTGGGTCGCTGAAGTAGGGCTGCCAATTTAGCTTCAATTCTATCCATCCGAGTGTTAAAAGTTGCGTCCATTTTCTCTTAACACTCATATCGATCTTCAATTGTTTTGATATCAGCTTCTAATTTCTCCATCAATTTGTGCTCTGCCATGGTGACAATGAAAGCACCAATGTAATGAGTCTAGATCTGTAAAGGGATGAATATACTTGTACTATTGAAATTTCACTATATGTGCTCAACTTCCAAATTAAGAGCTGGAAGGAAGTACAAGAAGGTTAAAGGTATAAGAAGAAAGAAGTACAGTAGAGAGGAGAAGAGAGAATTCAGAGAAGAAGAAAATGATACATCACATATTCCACACCTTTTCCCTGGCCTACATTCAGTTATATATATATATATTTGTCATGCTCACTCCTTGATGGGCACCCCTCCTCACACCCCCCCTTCTGTCCATGTGCCCTATTGTTATAACAAACTTTGCTGACTTGGTTTGCCTCCTGTGAAACCTTTGCTCTTTCCTCTATGGATCATTACATAGAGCGTGTTGGAAAGAATGGTTAATGCCCAAAACATTTAATGATCACGCCCAAAGTGTAACCATTACTATTAATAAGGATTATATAATATGATGTTGTCATCCTAATGTATGATGTATTTGACACTTTGAGCTCATTTATGATTGCTTATTTTCTAAATTTGTATATATAATTGTATTAGAGAAATGTAAATGGGTGCTATATTGAATAGAGACATTATGTTTGACCAATCTTATATTTCCATCTACATGTCATACTAAGGAAAAGACTATTTTGTGATATATATGGAAAGGACTATGTCGGGCAAGTATATGTAACCTTCATGATCCGAATTATTTCCAATTCATAGTCATGATTTGGTCAAACTGGAAGGGGCTTTTATCTTTTAAGCATATGATCTTGAATTCGATTCGTCGATTCATATTTAAGGGGAAAAAAACACAATTAGGACGGGTCCCCATGTAGGCGTCGGATCGTAAACGAGATATTAGTCATTTAGCAATCGGGTGGAAGCTACTCTAGAAAAACAAAAACAAAAATTATCAAGGCAGGGCCGGCCCAACACCAATTGAGGCCTAAAGCAAGTTCTAAGACGAGACATTTTCAAAACTAATATAACAAAATTTATGCAAAAATGACGTCAGCGCACGGCACAGAGAGGCCATCCAGGGTCAGCCACTATTTTAGGTCTAAAGCGGTCTCTGAGATGATATCTTTTTAAAACTAATGATAATATTTTATAAATATGTATTTTTTTATAAAAATTAAAAAGTGAGTTTTAAATTATAAATAATCATAAATTAACTTTTGATTTAAATAAATATTTTTAAAAAAAAATTATACAATATAAATGTCACTTTGTTTTCTTTCAATCATTTTTAACTTTCAATTATTTTTTAACTTTGTTTTCTTTAATAGTTTGATATTAGTTAAATAAAATAAAAGATATAAAGAAATGCCCAAGAATAAATCAAAAAAGAAACAAAAAGCATAATAATAAAAAAGGAAAACAAAGAAGAGTGATGTTATTTTGACACTCAAATTCCTAGTGTTTTAGTAGGCTTTGAACCAATGAAATTAAGAGAGAGAAAAAGTAAAGTGATTCCTAACCTACTAAAATACTAGGATATCTTTCATGGTGTCCAATTTGGATGTCAAAATAACATTACTCAACAAAGAATGGCTACTGGGTGAGGCCTAAAGCAAGGGTTTTAGTGGCCTCAACCTTGGGCCGGGGGCCAGTATCAAGGTAGAGAATAATTAGGCCATATGAATGTGTATTACGTTTGCTTTTTTTTTTTTTTTGACTGGTTGATTAATTTATTTACATTGCCAAGATGTTGGATAATGTCACATGATCCAAGTAGAAGTATGTAAGACTTAAGGGTTCGTTTGGTGGTCAGGATAAGAGAGACAAGATATGATAAGTTATCATATCATATCTGAAACTATTGTTTGGTGAGCCAGCAGGATAGGATAAGTCAATTATGTCACCTATCATATCATGTCCATCTAGTTAAAATTATATCCTGAGGGGGGCTGGGTTAGAACTCAATAGGATAGGCCAGAGTAATTTAAAATATGATAAATTATAAAAACATTTTATATATAAAATAATTAAGTATAAAAATAATAATATTTTAAATTATAATAAAATATAACATGGTTAAAAAAAGGTATAGTAAAATATAAAATATTAAAAATAATAAATATATATAATTAATTTAAATTTTTATTCTATTTTATTACAAGACTAATTTTGTTATTTTATATTAATTTTAAAAACTGAAAAGTATAAAAAAAATTCGAATAATTTTAACTATATGCAAAGTAAAAACTCAAAATAAATATTTAAAATTATAAATAAATTGAAGTTAGACAACATTTTAAAAATTATATGTAATTTTATCACAAGGATAATTTTGTCTTTTTATATAATTTAAAAGAAAGAAAAGTATAAGAAAAATAAAATCTAATAAAATATGAAAACATTTAGAATAAAAACGAAAATTTTAAAATTTATATTAAAATTATAATGCTATCCGGTTGATTATCTGATGGACACCAAACGTCGGGTAGGATAACAGCTTATCCTACTCATATCCTATCATACTCCTATTTTGTTCTCTTATCCAATCCGCTCATATCCTATCCTGACCACCAAACGAGCCCTAAGTGTCTCGCATGAGAATCATGTAACTTGTCTATAGACGATTAAATAATTAGTTAAACAATTGGGGGCTAAATTGTAATTCGGGTAAAAGGGAAGCAGTTTCCAACTGATTCTTTTCTCCCTTCACACTAACGCAGGAATAGAAAGGTTGCTGAGGAATATAAATCAGGTTTCAGGCTCTTCGACCAAATCAAAGGTTGTTGCACAGTTCTTATCAAGCTTGGCAATGCATAGAGGTAGGCAATCATATTTCCTCAATTATCGTTTATTGTTGTATGTGAAAATTATGGCATTCTAAAATCCGTGATATTTAGTTGTAAAGGAGTATATATGATTCTTGAATGATTTAAGAACCTTACAAAGCAAACTACAACTTACAATCATTACACTTACAACGTACCCGCTTGATGTTTGTGTTGTCAATTACATTTAGTTTCTCAAGGTTTATGTTGTCGTTATACTTGCACATCTTACAACATAAACCTTAAAGAAAGTTGGTGTAATTTATGATACAAGAAAGGGTATTGGATGTCATTAAGCCAAAATTTAGGGGAGGTTAGTGTAATTTCCCCTTTCTACTTACAGGATATCAGCATCAAGACAGTTGAATTATAACTAAACATAAAAAATGTTATTGTTCTTGTCTAATGAGTAATGACTAAAGCTATTTAATTTGAACAATTCTTCTTGGAACAAAGATGAAATAAAAAAAATTATGATCAAGTTTTCTTAGTATAACTCCAAAATTACGGCAAAATAAACAAGTAAACAAGTGTTACAACTTACAATCAAAGGCAGAAAAGTTGCCTCTATTAAAAATCGCCACTGCTTGCTCTCTCAACAGTTGTGAAATCTCTCAAACAAAGTAATATTAATAAGGAATCACTTCATCTTCAACTTACATCAAAGAATAATCACAGGAAATGAATGACCGTGGCTGCTGCAATACTCTCATTGTTGGTTGATCTAACCATGCTCCCAATCAACATCACTCCAGAATCCAGATCAAAACTTCACTTTCAGAAAAATCAATTAGAAAAAAGAAAACTCACATTAAGAGAAATAAAAGATAAATATAAGTATAATTCTAAAGATTTTAATTTGCCACAGTCGCACAACACATGCAGCTGCTGAAGAAGGAAGATCTTGGTTTGCGCTTTTCCTTTCCTTTAGGTGAAGTAGAAGACACTTCCATAACAGCTTTCTTTGAGGCAGCATTGTTATCTTGTGTATGTGGCATAACTAGAAGATGGATTTCTTCTTCTTCTTTTAAGAGACCTATGAATGGAGCTTTAGATTTCTCAGAGTAACTTCTTTCCATAGTTACTATTTTCTCTTCCACTGGCATTTCTTCCCTTTGTAACATGCACTGACCATATTCTTCATTGGATGTTGAATTCTTGATTAGATTTAGACTAGCTTGGTTTGACAAGCTTTCATTTGCCAACTTATCCTGATAAAGCAATGGAGCTTGGTCTGATTCTTCCGACCTTGCTTTGGTTCGGAGGTTGAGATTGAAGCTTGGTGATTTTTGTATATGAGAAGAGATGTTTGGATTATCAGCTTCTGATTCAGTACTGAGCCTTGTTATAATTTCTCTTGTTTCATAACCACCACTTACTAATATAGAAATATTTGAACACGATTCACTGGACATAGTGGCCACTGAAGTTGTTAGTTCTGTTCCTTTCAATGAAGTTGCTTCCATATGCTGTGAATAATCTTCACCTTCATTCTCAATTGCTTCATCATCAACTAAGGCCGGCGACGCCACTTCTAAATTTGAAGAATCAAGATTGTCAAATGAAGCTCCGAAGTACTTGCTGTCATTTGCCTGCTTTACACTGCCTTGATGGCAAGAATTCTGCAAGGTAAAAGAGTTTTCCTGATTTATAGTCACCAGAACAGAATTGCATTGTTCTGACATTTCTGTCCCCTCTGAAGTTTCTGCCTTGGCATATGAAGCTTCTAGCTTTCCATTGGTTTCTTCCATTTGGATCTTATATTTCTCTCCCTTTTCATGTCTGCAATCAACAACAGTTGAGCCTGCAATGAGAAAAACCATTTCAGCCTCGGGAAACACAGAATGCTTTTGTTCCGAAACAATTCTGGTTTCATCTGAAGCCTTGTAGTTGTAAACACATGCATCAAGTTGGAGTCCATTCTCAGTGACTTTAGGTTCTCTAACTTGATCAGTGTTGGCATTCCCAGATACATCAGAAGCAAGTTCTGGGTTTCTTTCTCCATTGCAGTCCCCATTAGACCCTATTGTCACAACATATGCACTGACCATGGAAGCCTTAAACTCTTCCAGTGTCTCTTCCATGCATTGATCCATGTTGTAATCATAAGAGTTCTCCATTGTTGATTCACTTCTACTCATTGTACTTTCTTCACAAAGTACCTTGCAATTTTCCTCTTGGTCAGACTTTAGTGGGTTACCCATAACAATAGATTCAGGAAGTGATATTAAGGAATCCTCAGTAATATAATTGAACTTGGTCAATACATTACCATTGCTGTTGTTTCCAATACTTGGAGAAGCAGATGTTATTCCTGAAGTATCTATCAAACAATCTCCAAACTCATTTCCATCTCTACTAGCTGACTTGTCTGCGCATAACATATTTTCTAGGGATTCCATTTCTTTTTCTAAAACACCATCCTTAATCTGCTCAAAATGAGAATTAGTATCAAGAAAATTATCTTTTTGCAGTGATTCGTCAGTGCCTTGGTGTGATTCTTCATAGAGGACTTTGACTAGCTTATCATGATCAGAATGTACACTTGACGAATCTCGAAGTTCTGAATCATTTGACACATCCACAGCTTTCAATGTTAAAACTGTAGTTTCCTCTCTGTCTGCTAGAATTCAAAGAAAGACAATGAAGAAATCTATAGTTATCATCATGTTTATAACATCTCTGATAATTTAAAATCTTATTTATAAAATTAAAATCAATAATGCTTCAGCAATGGATATAATCTAGCATGAATCAAGTAAAGATGGATATCAAAACATAAACAGCTGAAATGTCCTAACCTTGTTTGATTGAAGGCTCGTTATCAAGAGGATGATTATATGTTATCAATAGATGCTTTCCCAAACGTAACTCTTTTTGTTTCTCACATTCTTCAGTGCCTTCCAAAGAAGAAGTTGACAAGATCTCATAGTCTTCACCTTTAGCTTCAACTGATCCAGCATTTGGAGAGTTTTCAGGTTGTCTAGCTTCAGTTATTTCAAGCACCATAGAAAATAAAAGATAGTTATTGTACAGCGCTACTAAGTTACTGTAAGTTATTAGATATGCATCATTCTGAAATAAATTACTAACCTGCACCGCCAAAAGAATTCCTCAAATTCAACGGATCATCAGAAACCAACTTTGATGATATTTGCTGATCATCTTTGCTTTCAGCAGTTGGATGCTTTTGATGATCTACATTAACATCATGAGCATCTCCTTTTAATAAATCATTTTCGAGTGAACTTATTGTATAGTACTCAGAAGCAAGTCCTGTAGCTTTCTCCTGAACATCTTCAGCATCAGATTCTGGATGCATTTGATTTTCTATATTCACATCACTTGCATTTGTATCTCCTTCCAATGAATCATTTTCAAGCATGCTTGCAGTATTGTCAGAAATAAACCCTGTAGCTTCCTCCTGAACATCTTGCAATGTATCTTTTCCATGTTCAATTGCTGAACTGTCAGGGGACACTACTGTAGGTTTCTCCTGAACATCTTCTGCTTCAGCTGTTGGATGTATTTGATTTTCCATACTCATGTCGCTTGCATGAACATCCCCTTCCAATGAATGCATGTTTGTTGTATTTTTAGATGCAAACCATGTAGCTTTCTCCTGAACATCTTTGGACTCAGCTGTTGAAACCATTTGAATTTTTCCTTTTACATCATCTGCATGACTATCTTCTTGCCATGTATCTTTTCCAAGTACAGTTGTTGCATCATTGGAAGCATTTGTAGATTTTTCCATAACATATTTTGCTATAGACTTAAGTATAGGTTGATTTTCTTCCTTGACAGTGTCTGCATCGACATCTTGTGATATCCCGTTTGCAAGTTCACTTGTATCTTGTAAGAGAGTCTTTTTCTTGGCTTCACTTATGTTATCTTCTTCTGCAAAATGGAAAATGAAATTTTAAAAATATGGAGAAGAAAAATGGAAAAATAGAATTCTACTTCACCAAATACCTTTGTCAATATATTACCATTGCTGTTGTTTCCAATACTTGGAGAATAAGATGTTATTCCTGAAGTATCTATCAAACCATTTCCAAACTCATTTCCATCTCTACTAGCTGACTTGTCTGCACATAACATATTTTCTTGGGATTCCATTTCTTTTTCTAAAACACCATCCTTAATCTGCTCAAAATGAGAATTAGTATCAAGAAAATTATCTTCTTGCAGTGATTCAACATTTCCTTGATGTGATTCTTCGGAGAGAACTTTGACTAGCTCATCATGATCAGAATGTACACTTGAAGAATCTTGAAGTTCTGAATCATTTGACACATCCACAGCTTGCAATGTTAAAACCACAGTTTCCTCTTTGTCTGCTAGAATTCAAAGAAAGACAATGAGGAGGAATAAAGTTATCATCATGTTTACAACTCTGATAATTTAAAATCAGTAAGGGTATAAATAAAATCAATAATGCTTCAGCAAAGGATATAATCTAGCATAAATCATGTAAAGAAGGATAACAAACATAAACAGTTGAAGTGTCCTAACCTTGTTTGATTGAAGGCTCGTTATCAAGGGGATTATTATATGTTATCAATAGATGCTTTTCGTCCAAACGTGTCTCTTTTTGCTTCTCACATTCTTCAGTGCCTTCCAAAAAGAAACTTGACAAGATCTCATAATTTTCACCTTTAGCTTCAGCTGATCCAGCATTCAGAGACTTTTCAGGTTGTCTAGCTTCAGTTATTTCATGCACTATATATAGAAAATAATACATAGTTATTGTACAGTGTTACTAAGTTACTGTATGTTATTTGATATGCATCATTCTGAAAGAAATTACTAACCTGCACCACCAAAAGAATTTCTCAAATTCAATGGATCATCAGATGCCAAGTTGGTAATTTTTCCTTGAACATCTGTGCCATTGTCGCTAGGAATCATTACATCTGCATCGTGTTTATCTTCCTGAGGTTCACTTGTTTTATCATCAAAACCCAACTTCGATGCTATTTCTTTATCATCTTTGCTTTCAGCGGTTGGATGCTTTTTAAGATCTACATCAACTAGATCTGCTTGAGCATCTCCTTTCAATAAATCTTTTTCAAGTGAATTTATTGTATAGTACTCAGAAGTCAGTCCTGTAGCTTTCTCCTTAACTTCTTCAGTATCAGCTTCTGGATGCATTTGATTTTCTATATTCACATCACTTGCATTAGCATCTCCTTCCAATGAATCATTTTCAAGCATGCTTGCAGTATTGTTGGAAATGAGCCCTGTAGCTTCCTCCTGAACATCTTTGACTTCAGCTGTTGGAATCACATGAATTTCCTCTTTCACATTATCTGCATAACTAACATCTTGTAATGTAACTTTTCCATGCTCAATTTCTGAACAATCAGGGGACAATACCGTAGGTTTCTCCTGAACATCTTCTGCTTCAGCTGTTGAATGTATTTGATTTTCCATACTCGCGTTGCTTGCATTAGTATCTCCTTCCAATGAATGCATGCTTGCTGTATTTTTAGATGCAAACCATGTAGCTTTCTCCTGAACATCTTTGGACTCAGCTGTTGGAACCGTTTCAATTTTTCCTTTTACATCATCTGCATGACTATCTTCTTGCCATGTATCTTTTCCAAGTTCAGTTGTTGTATCATTGGAAGCCTTTGCATATTTTTCCATAACATCTTTGCCTATAGATGCAAGTATAGGTTGATTTTCTTCCTTGACATTGTCTGCATCGACATCTTGTAAGAGAGTCTTTTTCTCGGCTTCACTTGTGTTATCTTCCTCTGCAAAATGGAAAATGAAATTTACAAATAGGGAGAAGAAAAATGGAAAAATAGAAATCTACTTCACCAAATACCTTTGATAGCAGATGTGTTATTATTACCCATTTCGTTGCCCATGCTCAGCTTTCCAACTCCTGCAATATAAGGAATGTAAGGAGATTAGGATACAATCCCCACACAATTGATTTGCTTCTAATAGAACAAGATATATCAAAGAAAAGGACTCCTAATGCAAAATCTGCAAGAACAAGAATACTATACATACCATGATTGTGATGATGATATTCACATGCTCCTAGCTTAAACATTTGAGGACAGATTGATTTGTGTGACATTTCCAGAGTGTTTATACTTTATTCAAAACAGCCACTAACATGGTATTGCTTACAGCATAAGCCTCATTTAGGGTCATCTGTCTGCCAAATAAGCATATCCTTAAAGTACATATATAATTAATCATCTCTTTTTTTCCATCTGCATTACTAATTTTGACCATAAAATGCTTTATAATCCAAGAGAAAATGTGACCAGATAGTCACTTTCGGTGAGTCCATGATTATTAAGTAGCCTATCACTGGTGTGTCCATATGAATATGCTTTAAAATTTTCTTAAACTATTCTTGTTATGCAGGCAACTATGATGGTCTAGCTTAACCCTTCTAAAGACATTACTATACTGCTTGTTGTTGAGCTTTTGGCATACATATTCAACCTCAAACGGCTTTCCATGTGTTTTGCTTTTCTAAAGTAATAAAGAATGTGAAGTTCTGAACTGTCTGAAAGTGACTCCCATGGACAAAAGACCCAATGAACCATATATCTTACAGGTAGGCACTGGGGCATGCCTTTTAACAATTGGCATTTGGAAAGAATAAGGTTCAAAGAGCCGTAATCTATATATTATTGGTTAAAGTAATATTTTGGTTCCTATACGTGACACGAATTCTCGATTTGGTCATTATACCTAAAAAATTGTTAAAATGGTGCCTATACGTACAAAAAGTCCCCATTTGGTCCCTGCCGTACAAAATTTTAGGGACTGATTTGATAATTTTTTGCTTGTATAGGGACCAAGCGGGTAACATATTTGGACCAAATGGAGACTTTCTGTATGTATAGGGATCATTTTAATAATTTTTTATGTCTAGGGACCAAATCGAGAATTCGTGTCACGTATAGGACCAAAATATTACTTTAACCTATATATTTGGGAATAGAATGGTATGATGATCTTGAATAGGTTTAAGAAGTTGGGTCGATTGTTTTTTCATTTTTTTGGTCCTGAAGCTTATTCTTTAGATGTAAGGTGGCATGGGAAGGACCATACTTAAGGAGTTGGACTCATCATGTGTTGTTCCCGTTATTCTTTGGCACTCCCTTTCCTTCTATTTGATAAGTTAACAACTCAGACCTTTCACCATTCTTCATTAACGTCGAAATGATTGTAGCATATTGCATCCATCTGTTCCACTTTGTACAGTTTATTTAATCTGATGACCCTGATCCAATTTGATGGACATTATTGGTTGTTCTTTAGTTATTTTATGGAAGACTCTGTCCCCCGTAACTTAAAAGCACATGGACAATCATGAAAAATTGAACGGGCTAAACAGAATCAAGACACATTCATCAATGTGAATTTGGGGCCATAGTTAACTAGTTTTCCTGTATCCTCCTGCCAAATCCAGTTAATAATTTCCCAATATTATCCATAGAAAGTATAATGCAATTCAATGTATTGGAAATATAAAAACTTTCAATATTTTCATTATTCAGTAAGAGAATTAGGAGGATCAAGAAGAAGGATTTAGAATTATTCTTGACATGATGTTCTTTAATAAAAAAAATTGTAATAAAAGTGTTTTTTATTGGGTTTAAATATCATGCTCTTGTATTAATCAAAGTACATAATGAAGAGCCGCTGCTGCTGCATGAAATGTCATGGTAGATGAGTATCATCTTTACTGCTAGGTAATAGTAAGATCAAGAATGTGAAAAGCTTCAAGCAAAAGTATATGCCTGTAAATTTTTGTCAGCCTACAATAGGAAAAAAAAATTAGTATGTACTTATATTGGCCAAACTCTTTTATAAAATAAAAAAGTAAAGCCTGTCTGTCATCAGGTTCTTCTTTCTCATGTGAAGCACAGGCAAAGCCATCCAATCCAATTCCATTGCTATCAAAGTTATTGAATGTTTGGCGCCCATCCACACTCTACTTAACTCACAAAGACTATTTGGGTGGTAGTGTACCTTTTGAGAAATCAGTCCAAAAATTGTACCCCATTTTCTAGACATTCAACCATATCTGTTCTTATACTCTCTTACCATTGTTCCCACCACCTATATCAATGGCCATATTTCAAAATTCTTCTGTTCTATTCTTCTTATGGACATTGTAAGAACGATGCGTGGCAAATCTGAAGATAGTTGCCAACATTAGGAGATTCATATGATTTGGCAAGATGAATAAAATGAATTGCAAATAGGTTTCTCAAGGGTTCATTCACATCTAGCACAGTGCTTGTCTAACTCTATCAGGCTGTATCCTGCAGTGCTTTCCATTACCTTATCCTTCGTCATGGCCCTTATTTTCGCTACTTCATCCCATCTCCCCCCTTCTGCAAATATATTTGACACCAAAGCATAAGAGCCTGAGTTATGTGGTTCCAATTTTAACATCTGATTCGCAATAGTTTGACCAATCTCTGTATCCCCGTATAGTCTGCAACCAGAAAGCAAAGCAGACAATGCAGCAGAACTTTGTGTTGATGGCATGCTTTTAACCAGATTGTACGCCTCTGTAAGCTGTCCAGCTCTGCTTAATAAATCTACTATACAACTATAATGAACTTCACATGGAGATATTGCATATTCCTCCACCATGATCCTAAAAACTCGTAGACCCTCTTCTACCAAACCTGAGTGACTGCAGGCAGTGAGTATTGATGTGAAGGTTACTTCATCGGGTCTAACTTTTTGGGATTTCATTTGATCAAAGAGTTCCAACGCTTCTATATAGTTTCCATGCATCCCACATGCAGCTATCATTGCATTCCATGATGCAACACCCCGTTCCATCATTTGCTCAAATAGACATCTAGCCATATCCATCCTTCCACACTTAGCATAAGTAGTAATAAGAGAATTATTTGCAGACAACTCTATACCATGAAAATTTCCGTAAATGAAGCAGTGCACTTCCATAACAGAATTTAGGCATCCAAGCTGGGATAATGCCTGAAGAAGCGTAATTATAGTAATAGAGTCGAGTTTTAGCTTTTCTCTTTGCATCAAACGAAACAAAATAATAGCTTCATCACTTTGGCCATGATGAAGATGACCCATCATCATTGAAGTCCATGACACCAAGTCCCTACATCTCATCCTATTGAAGACTTCCTTTGCATAGAGTATATACCCACATTTTGAATATGTATTAATTACTTGATTTGCAATTTCCAGATTCATGATGAACTCGTGCCTCAACATGTACCCATGGACAGACCTGGCTAATTTGATGTCTCTCAAGTTTGATACAGCAGAAATTAAATTCAGAACCAAACTCACATTTGGACTAATGCTCATTTCGACCAGTTCATGAAAAAGATTTATAGCCTCCACAAATAACTCATTCTCCATATAACCAGCCATCATAACATTATATATAACAGCATCCTTATTCCCCAACCTATCAAACATTCTTCTAGCTTTGATTGCATCAAATTTAGAGTAGAGATCAACCAAAGCAGTGCTGGCTACCAGATCAGGTTCTACCCCAATCCGGATCATGTATCCATGGATACTCCTTCCTTGAAGTAAACAATTCAAGTTGGCACAAGAAAGAATCGCATTAGCTAAGGTTAACAAATCAGGCAAAATCCTTCTACTTATCATTAAAAAGAAAAGGTCAAAAGCTTCCAAAGTCTGTCCATTATGAAGATAAGCAGCCATCAAAGTGTTCCAAGAACCAACTGCTCTAGCATTCATCTTTACAAACACAGAGGCAGCCACCCCTACATCATCGCATTTACAATACATATCCATGAGGCTCGTCTCAAAAACCTCGTCCGACAAGCCAATCCCTCTTCTAATAGCATAACCATGGATTGCGCGACCCTCTTCCAGTGCTCCTAATTTTGCTGCCGTGTGTAGCAAGCTAATCAATGTCACCCGATTGGGATGCAGCCCTTGCTCCTGCATTCTCCAAGCAACCCAGAATGCCCCATAAGCACGAGAGCTTCCACATTTAGCATAGGCAGTAATCATAGACGTATAAGCCACAAGATCCTTGTTAGTAATTTCATCAAACACGTTATATGCATCATCCAATTTCCCAAATCTCGCATACAATCTAATAAGAGAAGAACCCACAAAACAATCTGAGTTCAGATTGAACTTAACGCAATCTCCATGAACCCCTCTTCCAAATTCAAACCTCCCAGAAGTAACACAACTTTTCAGACAAAAGGTAACTGTTAAACCATCCAACCCAATTTTCAATTGCTTCGAATTCAAATACCCATTAAGAACCCACCTAGAATCGGGTACGACAGCAAGCTTGGCATAGCAATTGAAGAGCTTGGAGCACAGAAAACCGCTGTTTCCGAAACCAGAAAGGAAGATGCGAGCGTGCAACTTCTTCAAAGAGAGAACTTGCGAACAGCGATCTAAAAACGATGCGAATCGCTCTGAAACACACATGTGAAATTAATATTGATTAACATTGATCAGAGATTCCGTATGTGTATGTGTGTGTGGTAGAATTAGGGTTTTGTGCAACTCGTCCATCACCATCAGTGTTGTTGCTGCATGCAACTTCTCCGATACGAAACGGCAAGCGTTTCGACGCGAAACTATTGGAAACCAAAAACGCAGATCCGTTTGTGCAGTTAGCGTGTCCAACCCGTGGTTGCTGCGTCTGCAACCTGCTGGTAGGCGGCAGAAGAGGTAACCGAGTCACCCGACAGCGCTCATGGGACTGGTCAAATATACATACCTATGTACGCGTACAAGTAACTCAAGTGATGAAGAGGGGTATTACTCTGAGAAATGAGATGAGTAAAATTTCGGCTTTTGGATCATATATAAATCGTCAAGATTTAAGTAATCACACGTTCGTCAACTAACTTCTGATCCTGATCATTTATGTATGGTTTGATAGTCTAGATTTATTCCTCTCACTCTCACAATAAGACACTCGTATCACTTGAGTTGTATATATATATATATATATACACAACAAACATATTAAGTGAGAGGGTCTTTCTTATGTGAGAGTGAGAGGATTATATCATAGCCGTTAGATCAAACTTGAAACGGTCCAGATTAAACCCAAAGTCATGTGACTTTTTTAAGTATTTATGTGACATTTTAAAATCATGAAATAACTTTTAATCATAACTATCAATGTATGATTGTATGGCCCAGATTTATCCCTCTCACTCTCATATAAGAAAGGTGCTCTCACTGTATACATCCCATATATATATATATATATATATATATGTTGGCCTTTACACTGTGTTTGGTTTCGCTGAAAACAGAAGGAAAGAAACTGGGAGGAATGAAAAGGAGAGGAAAAGGGTGGATTCCGTCGTTTGGTTCCACAATGAACATGGGAGGAAAGAAAAAAAAATTCGTGGGTCTCACCACAAAATTCGTTTCCGCCCAAAATGGGAAGAAACGGCAAAGGAAAGCGTGATTTTGAGGGGGGGGGAATACTTGAATGTCCCTTGATCACACCAGATCCGTCACCTCCCTCCTCTGCCGTGCACCGCCAGCCACATACAGATCTGTCACTTCCTCCATCATGCACAACCAGCACCATACGCGAGCTCCGCGATGGACAATCGTGGCAAGCACGAACCCAGAGTCGCCGCCGCTCCATCAACTCAAGCCCAGCCGCCTCTGCCTTTGACGTGCGCCTCTGTCACTGAAGTCCACCACCTGTAACGAAGCTAAGACCCAATGTCGTCGTTAGTTTCACCCAGACGTTGCAGCTATTGTTTGGTGCCGCTCATCATCTCCATGCGGCGGTATGCCTCCCTCTGCACTTGGAGTTTAGACATGTTATATTAGGGGGTGTGGCAATGGTGCACCACCCACATTTTACACCACCCATGTGGCAAATTTTGGGTCAATCAAATTGTCACATAGGTTGGTCAAATTTTCAAACTTTCTAGTTGTATTATACTGTAGTCAAACTATATGAATACAGTATATTGTAGTATAATATATGTACTCTTTGTATTCGCAAATTTAACCCATATTAAAATAATATTTTTTGATTAAAAAAGCTGATTATATTACAAAATATTATTGACAACGAACATTATTTTAATTCATATTAAAATATTATTTTTTAATATAATCAGTTTTTTTAATCAAAAAATATTATTTTAATATGGGTTAAATTTGCGAATACAAAGAATACATATACTATACTACAATATATTGTATTCATATATTTGACTACAGTAGAAATACAACTAGAAAGTTTGAAATTTTGACCAAACCCATGTGACAATTTGATTGGTCCAAAATTTACCACATATGGGTGGTGTAGTGGGTGGTGCAAAATATGGATGGTGCATCTTAGCCCAACCTAGGTTAGCTCTCTTGGTAAGATATAAGAGTGTTTAAGTGGCTTGTTTTTTAGTTAAAAAAAAACGTCCATAATCATTTTTTAAAGAACAATGTTATTTTGAGTATTTCATTACAAATAATTTAATTGTTTTATTTAATTTATGTTGCTCATTTTATTTTAATTACTTCTTTTTAAAATTTATCTCAGATTATGAGTAAGTGTTTATTTTTTCATTTTGCATTAGTAAGAGTATCTTTTACATTTTTTTATATTTATCACATCATGTTCTACTAAAGGGTATTTTGGTCATTTCACAAATACATTTTGTTCTTTCCTCTAACTTTCTCATAAACCAAACAAGAGGAGAGAAAACTTTTGTTTTCTTTCCTTTCATTTTATCTCCAACCAAACAACTAAGCAATCCCCTCATTTTCCATTCTCTTTCTTTCCTCTCACTTTCTTTCCTCTTATTTTTTCTTCTACAACCAAACAAAGTGTTAAGGTGAGGGGGCAAACAAATCCCTCACTCATGTACCCCATGTTAACAAGTAAACAACAACTGATGTTTTTTTTTTTATAAAATTTTTTTTACAAAACCCAATCTTGCCCCTTTCCTCTGCCACCACCATCCCCACCCATGCTTCCATATCTTTTTTCAGATTAGCAGAGCCCCACTACCCTTTACTCTCTTCCTCTTCTCATCCCTTCAAGCCTATACCCTCAGTTGAACTCCAGGATCACCCCCTACATCGCCGTCGTCGTCCTCGAAATCACTGACACTGATTGCTCGTCCAATGGTCACCGCCTTTTCCCAAAGCTCACGGTATCACAATCACCCCCTGCTTCAATTATTTTATTTGTTTATTTGCTTAAATGTGGAAGTTTTTTTATTTTTGTTTTATTCACGATCTGTAATAACAACTTTGGTATTCACGATCTGGTTGTTTGCATAACCAGGGGTGGTGCACGAGTACTAGATTTACGCTGTTGAAGCTCCAACTCCGAGCCCTCATCAAATGCTTTATTGGGTGGAAGATCCAGATCCAGTAATGGTACTGGGTGGAAGATTCAGGAACAAAGGATAGGGATGGCTGAGGGTCATTATGGAAGATTTGAAAGATTCATGAACAAAGTTGGCTTCTAATGGAGATAGAAGGGATACGGATAAAAGTGTCATTTTTTTTCTCTGGGATGACCTGTTTAACCATTACCAAGTTTCAATCATAACCATTCAATTAATTTATTAATATATCCAAGGGTCAAAAAAGGTGGTTCACCGGTGAGGGACTTACTTGCTGCCGAAGGTCGTGGATTAAGAAGCAGAGTCACTTGCACATGTTTTGAAAAAGACTTGTCTTAGAAGACAGTTTCTAACTGATGCCACAAGAGGTGCCGAGAAAATGGGAGGTGGATTTTGTGAAAGTATCCATTGTGACAATAGTGGGGTAAGCGTTAAGGGTCGTGGGAAAGATGAGACGTGGGTAGTTGCATGTATTTAGGGATTTTAGCCAATGAAAAAGGCTATGGTGAGGGTTAGACTTTACCAATAAATACCCATTGTACATATTTTTGAAAACACACAACTACATCAATACAACATTTAGGTTTCTTTGCGTTTTACTCAGCTTACTTAATTGCTTTTACTTAGATCTTTTTGCCTTATTCTTTGCTTACTTTATTTACCCGATTACTACTTAGCCTTTACAATTTTAGACTTTCTTTAGTTTACCTTCATACCAAACGCTTCCTTTAGTAGTTTGGGACCTTTGCTGATGGTTGGATTTTACCCTTGGTACCAAATCGCTTGATCTTTTCAAAATCCACACGTGTTTCTCGACCGAGTTCTTATTCGACTTTTACAATTTTCCACGTAAACACTATTTTTTTTTCTTATTTCATTTTACAATTTTTAATTATCGTTCCTCTTTACATTTATTTTGGTGTTGCCATAGTGCTCTTCGATGTTGTCGCAGTCCTTCGAAGCCGTTAACACCGACGCCTCTCCTAGCAGAAGGCCGACACCGTTAACATTGTCGCCTCACCCGGCAGTAGGTCGATGCCGCCACGTCACCGTTACCCTTCCCATCTCCCGTGTGTCACTTATCAAGCTCTACCGCTACATGCTTCGTTCACGGCGAACACAGAGAGGGCCACCGCCGTTTACGGCAAGCACAGAGTGATGAACGTTGGCCCCTGCCTTTAGGTTCACCACTTTCCCCTCCCTTTTGATTGCAAATTTCTTATATTACTTTTGATTGCCATTTTAATTTATTGATTTTGGAATCTTAAACTCTAGATTCACTGTCTTTATTGTTTTATTCCCTTTTGATTTGTATAAAAAAACTTTAGATTCTCTAATTGCTTTAGGTTTCCCTTCTGATAAAATATATGATTTTTAGACAATCCCACCAAGTCTTGCAAAGCAAAGAACAGGCCATTCCATTCTGTTGGGAAAAAAAATTAGAGATAACAATCTTTAATCAAGCAAATATTTTTCCCCTTCACCTGTGTAAATAAATAGACACAAAAAAATATATTCTTCCACAGGATAATATCAATGGCAGAAAAATAAATAGCAATGACAATACAATTTTAACGTGGAAAACTCCCCAGTGTAGGGATAAAAACCACGGGACCAAGTCCATCAAAAACTCCCACTATAAATAATAATGGGTACACCAAATCTTCCTAGAAATACTAGGGAACACTAAATCAATAGCACATCACCCAAAAGGTGGATACAAGCAAGCAACAAGAGAGAAACCCCACAACAATGGGTATAACAACTCGGCTCAAAGAGAAGGCAAAACAACAATATAATGATATCAAAATATTGCTCTCAACACTAGGAACAACATACTAAAATTTCATAGAGAATGGAAGTAGTTTACCCATCTGATGTAGAGTACAAAGGTCCTCCCTTTTTTCTTCTCCTCCCTGCGCCGTTTCCCCCTCTCTCTGTTACTCTCACTATTTTATTTCTCTCACAGTAGCACAGTCCTCTGGCACACATATCCTGTCTCTAAATCTCAACGTACCATCGGATCTTCTACTGAACTCAAAAACCTTACCGTCATCTATGCCTCGACTTACCTCTTGCAGATATTCATCATGACCTTGCTTAATCCTAAGGTCTCTCAAAAACTCACTACTGATGGTAATCATACCTAAGCATATTTTATCCTCGGTCAAATCCATACCTAGGTTCATATCTCTAAAATGCTCCAGCAACTCCATCTCTTTCACCATCATCGTGTATACGTGCAAAGATTTCTGACTCAATGCATCTGCCACAACATTAGCCTTCCCTGGATGGTATTGAAGATCAAATTCATAGTCCTTAATGAATTCCATCCATCTACGTTGCCTCATGTTCAGCTCATTCTGATCAAACAGATACTTTAAACTCTTGTGATCACTGAACACATTAAACTTAGCTCCATAGAGATAGTGTCGCCATATCTTCAACGTGAACACTATGGCTGCTAACTCCAGCTTGTGGGTCGGGTAATTCCTTTCATGTACCCTCAACTGTCGGGAAGCATAAGCCACAACTCTTTCCTCTTGCATCAAAACACAACCCAATCCTTGATATGACGAGTCACAGTACACGTCAAACTCACCTAGAGGATCTGGTAATGTCAACACTGGAGATGTAGTCAACTTCTCCTTTAGCTTTTGAAATCTCTCCTCACACTTCTCCGTCCAGACAAAAGTTGTACCCTTTCTCGTTAACTGCGTCATAGGCTACGCAATCTTTGAGAAACCCCCGATGAACCTCCTGTAGTACCCGGCTAAACCTAGAAAACTCCTCACTTCACTTACTGGCTTAGGCCTCTCCCACTTAATCACTGCCTCTACCTTAACTGGATCAACAGCCATCCCTTCCTTGTTGATTATATGTCCTAGAAACTGTACTTCCTCTAACCAAAATTCACACTTGGATAGTTTAGCATACAATTGCCTATCTCTCAACACCCACAACACCACTCTTAGATGTTCCTCGTGTTCTTCCCAGCTACGGGAATAGATAAGAATATCATCTATGAACACCACAACAAACTTATCGAGAAACATTCTAAAGATCATGTTCATGTAATCCATGAACACCGCTAGAGAATTAGTTACACCAAAAGGCATAACTAGGTACTCATAGTGTCAATACCTCATCCTAAAAGCGGTTTTAGGTATATCCTCCTTCTTCACCCTAATCTGATGGTATTCGGATCTTAAATCTATCTTAGAAAACACCAAAGCTCCCTTCAACTGATCCATCAGATCATCTATGACAAACAACACCGGTGCTCCCCATGGCGACATGCTCGGTCTGATGAATTCCTTTTTCATCATGTCATCTAGTTGTTTCTACAACTCTGCCAACTCCACGGGTGACATCCGATAAGGAGCTACTGATATAGGTCCAGTCCCTGGTATGAGATCTATAGCAAACTCCACCTCCCTCTCCGGTGGCAAACCTGGAACATCATGAGGAAAAACCTCAGGAAACTCCCTCACAATAGGTAAAGAATCTATACTCGGAGTCTCCTTAGCTTCCAAAGATAAAAGTATCACATACTGTTGAGACTCATCACTCCTTATAGATGCTCCTTCATTGGCATATACTATGCTAGAAGGCTCAAGAAAAGATAAGGTCTTTCGGGCACAGTCTAACACTACATGGTTAGCCGAAAGCCAATCCATGCCGAGGATAATGTCTATCTGCTGCATAGGCAAACAGATGAGATATACAAGAAATGTCCTATTTTCAACAACTATAGGACACTGTAAGCAAACAGACATAGTGATAAAAGGATCACTGGCAGGTGTAGATACGGTCAAAGTGTAAGGTAGTTGATAAACGGGTAAATGTAATGATCCACACACTCATGTGAAACAAACGAATGTGTAGCGCCTGAGTCAAACAACACACGCCGGAGTCTGCCATATAGTAAACACATACCTTGAATAAGATCTGCAGATTGAGAGGACTCAGATCCTCTCACTGTAAACACTCTCCCTTTGGCCTGAGGTCTGCTGTCTGTCGTCCTGCTGCCGGAATCCCTCTCCCAGCTCCTCCTCTAGAATCACTGGCTCCTCTAACGATAGCTGGCTGCTGCTGTACCGTTCTCTGTCGGCAATCTTTAGCAAAATGACCTGGTTTGCCATAGACGTAGCAACCAGATCTATCCGTGCAATCTCTGATATAATGCAGACCTCCGCATCTGAAACATACTGGGCCCCTCTACTGCTGGTCCTCTTTGGTAACTGGTGCTGGTGGTGCAGATGTCTGAGCACTCTGCCCGGGTCTAGTATATGGTCCTCTCCTCCACTGAGAACCCCTATCACCTCTCCTCTGATGACCTGCTCTGGTAGGACCCCCACTACACTACTGATGCAAACCAAGAATGATGTTCAATCTCATGCCAAATTGATTTTTTATGAAAATCTTATTTTCATTAGTGATGAACCAGCTGACTTGTTGGCTGTATCTTGAGCTGTGGATCTCCAATTGATGCATTCTTTGGTGCGTTGGAAAGCTAAGGAAATTTCCTACAAAACGTATTCCATGCCTCTTGACCAGATTCAGCTTCTATCATGGTGAAAATAATGGTGGCAGTTATGAACGAATTTTTATGCGAGTTTGTTAGTCTTGTTGGGAGGGAATCTTTTGGCTTGCATGCCTAAAGTAACTCATTTTTAGTTATAAGTCATTTTATTATTTGGTTGAAGTAGGAGAGTTAATATTTGGCAGCCACTTAATTGTTTGTAGTAAAAGCATCTATTACACCAATTAGTGGTTTAGTTATGTGAGTTAATAAGGGGGTAATGGTATCTTTTTGGAAGCCAAAAGTTGGCAGCCACAAAGCTATATGTAACACACCATTTTCATATGAATGATAACTTTGATGTTGAATTTTGGATTGAATCCATTTGTGAGGGAATTGTCTCCTTGGTTCTTGGTTGAGCCAACTCTTGTTCTTATCAAGAATCCAAGATTCTTGTGGCGAACTTCACATGGGCTTATCAAACCCCTTGGTTTGTGGCGCCATATTCATCCCTTACCTTCATCCATTTGCTTATTTTCTTCTTCTTCTTGAATTTTTCTTGGTCACTCAAGGATAGATCCGAATTTCTATATGTTCCTCATTAGGATCATATCAGCTGCTATCTCTACTCTGCAGCCTACCTCTGGTCCATACTCTCAATGGCACTGCACCTCTCTACAAGCTCTGGGAAACTCAAAATATCCAAGGGCACTATAGCCCTCCTCAGCTCATGCCATAAACCCTCCTCAAACCTCAGGCACATCCAATCCTCATCTGGAAACCTCTGGTAGAACTCAAAACTGAATCAAGGCCTCAAATATGGCCGCGTAATCACTAACAGACCTGTCTCCCTGTTGGAGACTCGTGAACTCTCTCTCCTTCTCGCGTCTAACTAACTGGTCGCGCTGTCGCACACGCGCCAAAAAGAACGAGCGGGTTTTAAAACTGTAGTTAGGGCGACAACTCGGATGTCGTCTCACAAGGACTCTTAAAGTGTTATTTATCACAAAAATCAGTTTTTTGGGGGGGTTTTGTTTGGATGCAATCAAAGAAAATAAAACAATGAAAACAGAGCAATAAAACAAGGCAGTTCAAAAAGATTATCAAATAGCAAACAACGATTAATCTACTGTTCTCGAATTCCCAACTATCATTGGTTCATGTAATCCCAAGCCCTAAGCAGATTCTAATCCCTTTTCAGTTGTAGCAACAACTAGCAACGTAATCGCTACTACGGACATATGTTCCTATTCCCGAAATAACAAATGGGGTTAAGCCCTCATGAACTAACGAACATGAATGAACACACGCGAAATAACAAACGCGATTTAGTATAGGAACATAACATCACTGAAATGAATCAATACAACACTACACACTCCTGAAATAACAAACAGAAATGTATAATATGGTATTGAAAAGGGAAAAGCAATTAAAATAGGAATTACAAAACCTCAAGTATATGGAATTCTCATACAGTAGACTAATCTAAGAAATTAGTTCTCCATGACAATAACGAAACACACAGAAAAATATGTAAAACTATGGAGAAGCAAAAGTCCTTTCAAGCTATTCAGAATGGCAATTTATACTATTCAGAAATTAAGTCCACTCGCGAGGCGAGCACACCTTCACGAGGCGAATATTGTGAAAAGTCAGCAACGCTTGGTATTTTCGCGGGGCGAAGGACTACTCGCGAGGCGAGACTCTTCAAGTTCCAAACTGTCACAGCCGTGACCTTCAGCATGGTTAAACCGTGATAGCTTCTGGTCTTCCAGGGTTGGATTACTCGCGAGGCGAGTCAAGTGTTCGCGAGGCGACACAGAAACCTTGCATTTTCCTGGAACAGTCAGCCTTCGGGGTCGCGAGGTGAAGAGATGTTCGCGGGGCGAACCAGAGAGGATGACATTTTCACTGTTCTGTTGGCTTTCAGGTTCGCGAGGAGAAGAAACTCTCGCGAGGCGAATCCCCTGCTTCTTTATTCTCTTGACTTCCAACTTAACCTGAAAACAAAGACACAACTATAAGTGCATTATTTGACTCAAAACTGGCTAAATTAACCTAAAACAACTTTAGAGACTCAAAACCTTGCTTGAGGGCAATCTAATCTAATTTGGGTGAAAATAGGATATAATTTGCACAAAACCCTGGTCATACTAGCCATAAAACTAGATGAGCCAGAGGCTTATCACTAACCGCGGGAAGTACATCTCGAAGAAACACCCTCTGAACAACTCCCAACTGATTAACCTGCACTCAGCCTCAAGCAACCTCTTCTTGCCTCTCCACCATGACTTAGCCCCTCCGGTCAGCATGAAGACGACATAAGTCACCTTCCTATCCTCTCTGCATCTCATGGTGTCAAAGATCTTCTCGAGCTCCTGTATCCACCACTCTGCTCGCTCTGGATTATACTCTCTTCCAAACTGTGGCGGCTTTCCTTTAAGAAAGGCAGCCAATATTGCATCCTCCGCCTCCGCTGCACTCCTCATATCCTGTCGCTCCTGCAACTCTGTCTCTCTCTGCACCCTCTGAGCATTCTGTTGCACCCGCTGCAACAGAACGGATTCTAACTCATGGATAGTCCGAAGAGTCTCGGATGACTCTCCTCCACCTCCAATCCCTACCTCAGGCTGATGCTCATCCCCAACACCCTCTATTGCTCTACCACCACGTCTACCATGTCCTCAACCTCTGCCTCGAGCCATGATCCTGTTAGAAGAAATCATTAGCCCACATCAATATGACATATAATATTACATAAAACTGGAATATAAATATTATATGTCATAGAGATGTCGTGCGTTCGGACTCACTACCCAACTTCTAAGCATAGTCATTATCCGATATGGATTCAACTAAATGGCCAGTTCACCCTAATCACAGTCCTCGCAGTCCGTTTCAGAACCGAACTGCTCTGATACCACCAAATGAGACGCCCCGACGTCTCATTAATGAAAACCCAAAATATTAAGACCTAATTTCGTATCGTTAAGCGGATATATTAAAAACAGCGAAAGAATTAAAAACTTAGTGTATATATATATATATATATATATACATACATACATATGTATGTATACACACACACAGGAACACAACTATAATATATACATACATGCTGATACAGGTACTGTCAAGGGATTCCCATCAGTAGGATCCCAAAACGTACAAACTAGTACAAACTGATATAAACAACAGAAGATAAAACGTCTCAAAAAGACGTGCTGGCCGTAGACTCTCTACTCAACTACTCGGATCCACTGCTCGTCCTCCGGCATCTGGCACATAAGGGGTTCCATCTAGCTCCTCCATAGCTGGTTCCTCCATCGCGTCTTCTTATAGCGATCATATAAATAAAACATACACAACAGTAAGAAGAAAAGGGATAAGAAACAATATAACGTCAAACGTGGAAAGGGTTTAGTAACATTTAATTCTATAACATCACACTAAACATCTGTCTCCAAAAGTATAAGTATATATATATATATATATATATATATATATATATATATATATATATATATATATATATATATAACACAATCATCCTCAATCCACATCTAGGGTCTTTCCTCTACCCTCCATCATGATGCAATGCAAATTTTGTATGAATAATCTCATCAGGTATCGGCCATATCCGGATATCAACATCAATCGACACGTTCCAGAGTCCCCGGCGTACACCCTCGTCCGCGGATGGAGGATGCCCATGCAAAGCAATGGCACTATAGCTGCACAATCCGGTGCACACCTTTAAACCCCGGTCAGGATGCTCATGCAACACATAAACTATAGCTGCAACTAAAATGAAATAATGTCTGGGACGGTCTGCCGTTATCCTAACCTCGGGAATTCTCCCTCAGAGGAATAGGCCCCAACGACCATGTTTCAGGTCCACCAGACCATGTTTCAGGTCAATCATATCACATACCACGTTTCAGGTCACCCCCTAGTGCCCTAACCGCTCATCATAATCTCATAGATAACCTCAATAATAATCTTGTCTCATCATCATATCACAATAATCATCTCGGTTATGTAATACTAACACATATAATATGAATTCCCCAATACATCATCATGTCTCAACATAACTTATCATTTACTCAACCTCTAAGCACAATCATAACACTCATCATGTCATCACAATCATGTCATCATTTATCAACGTCATCATCATTACCATCATATCATTATTTTCAAAATAATAAATACCAAAATATAATAATAATAAATATAAACACTTTAAAAAATAATTACAACACTCATGATATCATACATCAAGTACCAAGTTCAAGTCAACTAGTCAAACATACAATCATTACGTAATAAAATTATATATATATATATATATATATATATCATGACGACGATAAACGTACAATTTCTATATCATCATCGGTACCACTAGGTAGTCCCCAATGTGATATGAACATTTTTCATTACTCGTTCTTGTGTAGGGTTTGAGTCACCCTACGCCATTGTCGAATTAAATGCAACCGTGCCGTTTCCGACGTTAAATGGTTTCTTTCCCTCACCTGGAGAGTCGTGCGCTAAACGGAACGAGATGACACAAACTAAAATGAAGCGTCGTCGAACTCCTTGATTCTGCCTCGACTAGAAACAGAGCCTCTGAGCCTCCGAAAAATCACCTAAGCATCACATTATGAAAGGCACATTGTATGGAACGTAAAATCGGTAACAACGCCACAAAATCCGCCCCTGTTTTAAATCTATATCTCAGAATCTAGACCTCTATTTCAAAATTTGACCGTTGAGTTTAAAGAATTACCTTTCCTTTACCTTCTCCAAGCATTTCAGTTCGATCCAACGGTGAACAATCCTAGATCGAACCTTCCAATGTGACTGGTCAGGAGCTACTCGGGTTGGGTTTCCTTCCTTCTTCTGAGTTGAATAACTCTCACTCTTGGGAACATACAGACATTACAACAGTTGGATGTGAACAAATACTAGCCTATAACCTCTCCATGAAATTTCAACACGATCTAACGGTGGAAAAAGGTGTGGTGATGGCTTTTCTGAAGTTGTTCCAGCTCAAAAATGATAGTTTAAGGGCTCTTGATAGCCTTCCTCTCTCTCAAACTCTATTTCTCTCTCTAGTTCTCCCCTTCTCTCTCTAGAACTCTCTGGCTTTCTGTTATTTCCAACTCTCCGGTCTCCCTCTCTGTTTTCGATTTCAAATGGCTCAAGTGAAATCACTTAAGCCCTTTTTATTTTATTTTTTCAAATTCTTGGCGCTCACGCTCAGCATGAGTTTACCCACACTCAGCGTGGGAGCGTCCACCAGCGTGCTTGCATGTGTTCCACGTCACCCACCACGTGTCCTCGTGCATGGCACTACCTCCCCACGCTCAGCGTCAACTCCCCCACGCTCAGCGTGGCCTCTAGTCAGCAACGTTGCCCTCGGGCGTTTCTTTGCATTCAGAGCTCGTTTGAAGTCCGATTGACCTGAAATTTGTGATATAGGTTCATCTCGACCTAATAAACAACCTCAAACTATCAAAAATGCCTAATATCAACCCTAACTCCAAATTTCTTGTTTCACACTCATACGTCTTAAAGGCGATAATCGGGGAAAACCCTAAGTTGTTTTTACGTTCAAACTCACTCGAGATGACTTCGTACTTTCCATGCAAAGGTTCCTAGACCTCAAACAACATCTTAACTATTTAGTCCAAGCCTTAAAACTAATCCTCTTACTTAAACAAAACATAAAATTATGGCTGTTACAGATTAAACACGATAATTACATGCGCGACACAAAAGAAAACATATACACATATACATGTTTATAACAACATAAGCATTCATAATAAGGCAAATAGTTTATCAATGGGTTTCACACCCCAAACATCATCATTTGAAAACTATACATGAACACTTCATATACGTCGTCTAAAATTCATACTTAATCTCATGAGATATCTCAACATCGTGATGAGTTGATCAAGCTCGATGGCCAAATAAGGCACTCGTCAAATACCATAGCACACTGTCCAACACAAGGCACAATGATCACCGTATATGGTTACCATAGCACACCGTCCAATTCAAGGAGCGGTGATCACCGTATATGGTTTTTCATTGTCCAACCAGGGCACAATGATACGTTCTGACATGAATATCGCCATGATACCATGATTAACAAATAGGCACGTCTGCCTAACATGCATGTAAAACATTTTGTTCTCATCATTTTTCTTTGTGTTCAATCTTTCATTGCCGAAGCTCAAAAGCTTTCGACCATTCACCGTTTTCGATATCTTAAGATTGTCATTATTAACACAGGACTCAAAGTCCTGGTGCTCAATCACGAAACCCCTAGACCAATGCATCAGGCTTAGGTTCGTGATAATAGAAAACAATGTTCACTTTGAATAACGTTATTTACACCGTAATTAGGACACAAAGTCCATAGGACACGCAGTCCAAAACACCGTAAGAACACTAGTACCCCGACGTCTCGGTTACTAAGTTCAATATCACCGTCTACACTGTTTGCATAAAACTTGACTTCAGAAAATCATTTCAAATGGGAAATTCTTTCATAAAATCACCAGTTACTAAATTTTTTTCTGAAAACTTCATGTTTCAAAAAGAGAGTCACTTGAGGCTCAATCTTACTTTAAAGTACGTATTGCCAGTTTAGAATTACTTGCCGTCAACACTATTTCAAATTACCGTCGTTTAACGTTTTTAAAGTCATTTAAGTCAATTCTTGATATTTTCAACTTAAATAATTTTCTAAGATCATAATTAAGTTATTTTCGAAGATTAATTTTATAAAATAAATTTTTATAATATTACAGAATTTCTTATGTAAAAATTAGCAGTACAAAAATACTTTCATGGTTACGTCCTCACTGTGACTCATAGTTTACTTTTACACTGATAAATCATTAAAATAATAATATTTTCTAACATTTCTTATTTTTCCCAAATCAAATATTCCATCAATATTATATTCCAATATTTTTTGTTAAACGTTGAATATAATTTATAAAGCTTCTGAAAGCTTTTATCTTGTTAATTGATTGGGCATTGACCACTGTCAGGCTTCTCAATCAACAATCAACAATCAACAACAATTTTATAGCAATTAATCCGGGCGGATCATGCATCAAAACACTATAATATACTACTGCAAATAAATAATTAAATGCAGATAAACAAACAAAGATAAATAACACAACTTTAATCAAGCACCACAACCATAAACCAAACACCACAACCACAGATAAATCATACATACCAGCAACTTGATAGCACATAGCCATCGGAAAAATCCCTCAAACAATTCCCTCTTACCTCTCGTATAATTTATCTTCCGATCTCCTTCCTCGAACTTACGTCAAACTCTGGTTTCACGACTCAATATAATCAATACAGTTAACCTTCAACAACTACAATCAACCAATTATAGACAAGCAAATAAAATCACCTATTCCCTAATGATAGGTCATGGCCTTAAGAGGTTTTTTTTGTGGCTAAAAATTTATAAAATTCTCAAGTCTTTGGATTAGTGATCCTTAGGTACATAAGACATAGGATTAATGATTTAACACAAAGAATTGAAACTAAATATTCCAATTCCTCCAATACTCAATTTCGGCCATACTTGAAAATATGAGCTAGGGATTTTATTTTAACACAACAACTTGGATTCAACATACATATTCAATAGAAAGATGGAATCCATGATTATTTTCAAATAAAATGAACAAAAGTTTCCTCCACCCACATATATAGGTTTCGGCCTCAACAAGATAAATGGGAAGGAAAACTTTGTTTGCATCAATCTCTTGGATTATGATTATAGAGATGATAACTAACTCATAGAAATTGATTTCATATTTTTAGTATTTTTCTATGATTTTCTAGAGAATTTCAAACTTTCTAGATCTAGAAATTGAAAAGAGTGATCAAGGCTAAAAATCCTGAAATAATTGAAGAACATGATATTTAATGATGATGAGGAACAAAGATTACCTCTTGGAATTGAAAAAAAATACAAGAATCACCAAGTTGCTTCACAAACTCAAGCTTATGGAGTTAGAGAGAAATAGGAAGAATGGAGAAGGTGATAGAATGTTAGAGATGAAGAATGACTTGGTGAGGAAGCTTGGCTCGTGAAGTTAATGAAGTAAATCCTCATGACCTTGGGCTTGGGCCTTGCGAAATGGGCTTGAAGAAGTCCAAGTCCACTTACTTGATTTCCAAGCATAAAAATGCTTAAGACATAATGAATGACATAGAAAAGTTTAGAGTGCAAATTGGCTTCATGTAAGACAACATCTTAGCCATGATATTGGGCCTCAAAAACCGCAACCCATGATAAGTTGGAAGCATGAAAATTGATCCAATTCACTTGGAGTATCATGGAATTTTGTTTAGGGATCAAAGTGAAATCAAGAGAAAGTTTAAGGATCAAAATGCAATTATTAAAAATTGCTAATGTAACACCCTGTTTTCCCTATGCTTTCTGTAACAGTAAATACATATTTAAATGTGTTTATTTTATATTAAACTCAGGATAATTTTAATTAAACTAAAATCATTTTCTTGTGTTGTTGTAACATATGAAGTCACGATAAAATTTTTGGTTGAAAATTTAGACAGAAGCCGGTCTGTGTTTTCACTGCTGGTACAAGTTTAATGTGCAGGAAACCTAATTTTGACTCGTGAACGAGACAGTTAGTGTTTTTATTATGTTTCCTTCAACTTTGGTTATTTTGAAAATTTTCGTTCAAAAATAGAATATAATATTTTATTCGGGTGAAAACGTCGGAAGAATTACGATCGGAAATGCAACCGGGTACGAAATGGAGCCGATTAGGGAGCACAAAAGAAGTGAAGTGACTTGATGAGACATGATGGGAAAGGTTTATGACACACTCCAAAAGTGTAATCATCACACTTTTCAAATTATATCATATTATATTTTAAAAACCTATTTTTCTCTTTCCTCTTCAACCAAACAAGTCTTAAAGACAAAATTTGCTCTCCAAGCTCATCCTCTCTCCAAAATTTCGTGCTCCCCTCTCCTTCCTCTATATAATCATCACTCATCTTCATTCTCTCATTGTTTTCCTCGATCTTCATACTTCTTCAACTTCTTCCATTTCTTCTTTTTTTCAAACACTTAAAGCTTCCATTTTTATTAGTCTTTTCCACTAGTTCTCTATTAAAGTTCTTCCTTATACTAAGGGTAATGCTCTCAAATGAATCTTTTTGCAAGTTTCATCTTTTATTTATTAATTTGCTTTATGTGTTCTTTATATGCTTTAAACTTCTAAAATCTCTCTAAAATGGTAGAAAACCCCTTTTGAGTTGAAACCACTTTCTATAGTCTTTTATTAACTTATATTTTTACATACTAAGAGGTTGTGTAAAACAAAAATCTCTACCTATCTCTTCCTATGAAGGTCGAATGCTAAGCATATGTGGCCTAGGAGGTTTTTGCTTCAACTTTTGGAATATGATCATGTGTTTGAGTTTCTAACTATTCCCTGATCTTAAATCTATAAATCTTGAAAGGTTTGATAGCTTGTTTTCCTATGATGGCCGAAAATATGTATAAGTAAGCCTAGGATACTATGTTTCAACTTTCCAAGTATGATCATGCATTTAGAACTCTTAATACCTTGTGATTCTAAACCTAAGAGTTGTTATCCAAAAAAGAATATTTTTCCTCATTATCCTATGTAGGCCAAAACTTAAATGTTTTAGAGCAAGGATGTTTGAGTTTCATTTTCCAAAATGATCATGGACTAAGGCTCCTTAATATATAAGGATGCTAAGTCTAAGAGATTAGAAAGTTTAAGGATTTCTAACTTGTTTATTCTATGTTATTTAACCTAGGATGTGTTATTTCTCATTTTCCAAAATGATCATGGACTTGAGCTCTGTAAGATATTTGGATGCTAAGTCTAAGAGATTGAAATGTTTAAGTTTCCATTGTTTTCCAAAATGATCATGGACTTGAGCTCCATAAGATATTTGGATGCTAAGTCTAAGAGATTGGAAAGTTTAGAGATTTCTAGCCTATAAATCCTATGAAGGCCGAACCTAGAAGGTTATGGACCTAGGATACTTTGTTTTTCATTTTCCAAAATGATCATGGTTTTGAGCTCTTTACTATGTGTGGATGCTAGACCTAAGAGATTGGAAAGTTTAGAGAATGCTAGCCTATTTTAATAGCCTTGGCCGAATATCCTAAGTTTATAACTTAGTGGGATTTTCATTCAACCTTGTTAAATGATCATTGTTTATGAACTCCCAACACTTAAGGATCATAAATCCATGAGTTGTATAATTTTCGGGGATCTCTAACCCTAATTTATTGTCTTGGCTGAACCTAATACCTTGTGATTTAATGTTCTTGGTTGATTTTAACTTGTGATCTTGTGTTTATAACCTCAGACTTCTATTGCAGAGAAAGCGAGGTCATTCGCGATACTTCTATCCAAGCATCTCATATCTCTACCTAACCAAAGGTAAGAGGGGATTGCCTAGGGATATTCAATGACTATATGCATGTGTGTATGTGTTTAACTTGAGTGATTTGAATATTATTATGATATGGAGTCAATACTTGAATGACTTGTTTACTTGAGCTATTGTGATTATTACTTGCAGTTGATTATTACTTGCTTTCCAGTATTGTGAATTATATATATGTGATGAACTGTCATTAACTGTGATATTACTGTTTGAGATATATTACTATTGATTGAAGTTTGAGAAGCCGAACTTGAGTCTGTGCTCAATGATTATAAGGATTAAAAGCCTTAATAAGCCTTGAATAGAACTTTGAAAGTTTTGGTTTCATTTATAAAAGTTTCGTGTTTAAAGTACTTACTTCAAAAAGAATAAGATTCTCGTTTTTAAAAGAAATGTTGAAGTGATTTTAAGTCAACGGAAACTACCCTTTCATGATCTAAAGTTTTGTACAAGAGAAAACCTTTTTCGAACTATGTGTGTTTTATGAAAGAAAAACCCTTTGAAAATATTTGACTTTCTTCCATCAAGGATTTCAAAAAAAAAAACAAACGAATTTCCTAATTGCTTTATAAAAGATTTTGCAAAGGAAAATGATTTTCTCCTAAATAATTTGGAAACATTCCGGTTACTTGGATAAGTGACCGAGGTTTTGTTTTGGATTTTATTTTCACTGAGCAAAAAGTAAGCACATGTGAATAGGAATCTAGTCGTGAGACGTCGCTCTAGTTTTTCGTGATATGCATGTGATCTAGGATCCGTGTTAAGAATTATGGACCATGGGTCCTAATCATGATGTTACGGGCTAAGAGTCCAAATCTTGGAATTGAGGACTGTGCGTCTTGATTTCGTTGCCGCAGACTAGGAGTCCTTATCACGTTAGAATAAAACATGGATAAAATCATAAATGGTTTCTATGACCACAAACCTTGACTGCGGCATCGGCCTAAGGTGTTGTGATTGAGAACTCGGACTGCGCGTCCTGTGTTATTGATTTTCGGGCAATGATGAAATTTATGAATAGTCGCTAGCCTTTATGCTTCGACAACGAATGAGAATGAACACAAAGAAAACATCAAGAACTAAATATTTTACATTTGCATTTACGGCAGACATGCTCGACGTGGTTTTAACGTGAGACCTTAACAGGAAAGGTATCATGTGATGATGTATTATCGTTGTTCTTAAAATGGACAATGAGACAGTGTACATGTATCGTCGTGCCTAGATGGACAATGAAACGGTGTGCATAATCGTTGTGCCTAAATGGCCAATGAGACGGTGTATTATCGTTGTGCTTAGCTAGCCAATAAGACGGTTTATTGAGCCTGATCAACTCATTTTGAGGATGTTGGGATCTCCGGATATTAAGTTTAGAGCCTGATGATTGAAGTGTCATGCTTTATCTTTATAAAACTGATTGATTCGGGTATGAGACCCACTGATATAACACTTGTTGCTTTATCTATGAATAATGCTTAAATGCTAATATGCCAATATGTTGTATGTATCATGTATATGGTTGTTGTATGATATATCCATTTGCCGGTGTCTCACTCTTACAGTTATATCAGGTCTCTTCGGGTTTTGCTGTAGTACCTTGGTACTCTAGTACCGATGTTGTAGAGGAGTCTTTCTAAGTCACTGGAAGACCGAGTGTTAGAGGTTGGGAAAGTATTCTGATTGGGGGTCTCTCCAATGAATACTTGATAGAATGACCAGCTTAGGAGTCTGAGTTGGGTTGTATATCTAAAGAGGTCGATCGGTAAATGTAGTGTTATATACATCCATCTGTAGTTTAAACTTTTTCTTTCGAAAATGGAAACTTATAGAAATGTTGTATGTCATGGTAACTTTGTTACGAATGTGACTTTACGTTTTAAATGTATGTATTATGGATTTCAGAGTTATCCTTAAAGAAAAATCTTATACCCCAATTTTCTGACTTAAAAGAAAACAATTTTCTGAAAGCAACCAGCAAACTATCTTTTTAATTTACTTCTGCATGTGTTACGTAGTAATACCTAGGGGGTGTTACAGCTAACATAACCTTATGCCACTTTAATCATCTCACATGGATGACTCATCCATAAGAGAACACAAAATTTGTCCACTCATCGGGTCCCGAAAATCCCGTAATTGGCTCCGTCGTTCGCCCGATTGAATATAACGCCCGAAAAATATATATTATTAACCATATACATGATACATACAACATATTGGCATATTAGCATTTAAGCATTATTCATAGATAAAGCAACAAGTGTTATATCAGTGGGTCTCATACCCGAATCAATCAGTTTTACGGGATTTTCGGGTTTTGCTGTAGTACCTTGGTACTCTAGTACCGATGTTGTAGAGGAGTCTTTCTAAGTCACTGGAAGACCGAGTGTTAGAGGTTGGGAAAGTATTCTGATTGGGGGTCTCTCCAATGAATACTTGATAGAATGACCAGCTTAGGAGTCTGAGTTGGGTTGTATATCTAAAGAGGTCGATCGGTAAATGTAGTGTTATATACATCCATCTGTAGTTTAAACTTTTTCTTTCGAAAATGGAAACTTATAGAAATGTTGTATGTCATGGTAACTTTGTTACGAATGTGACTTTACGTTTTAAATGTATGTATTATGGATTTCAGAGTTATCCTTAAAGAAAAATCTTATACCCCAATTTTCTGACTTAAAAGAAAACAATTTTCTGAAAGCAACCAGCAAACTATCTTTTTAATTTACTTCTGCATGTGTTACGTAGTAATACCTAGGGGGTGTTACAGCTAACATAACCTTATGCCACTTTAATCATCTCACATGGATGACTCATCCATAAGAGAACACAAAATTTGTCCACTCATCGGGTCCCGAAAATCCCGTAATTGGCTCCGTCGTTCGCCCGATTGAATATAACGCCCGAAAAATATATATTATTTCACTTTTAATGAAATAATTCCAAAAATCCACAATATTAGGAAATTAAATAAAAACCTTCAGTTTTTCCTCCACGAATCTAAATTAGGTTTTCTGATCAATATAATTATACCGTCAGTGAAATTCATAGGCCGGGTTTCACCTGACTTTTCAATCTAAATTTTAATCATAGCTTTCTACAATCAAGTAGAGTATGAATAAAGTTTTGGTTTATTTAAAGTATTTTCTAAGTCTCGTATAAAAATATAAACGTATTTATATAAATTTCCGATATTAGAAAGCAGTGAAAAATCGGGATGTTACACAATGTTATATATAAAAACCACCCTTTTAGCCTTGAAATCCTTCAGAGGGATTAAGAAGTCCACGTACTTTTCCCTCTCATCTTGAAATTCATCCTTTACTTTGTTGAAAAATGTTGTAGCCATTTCCTTTCTTTGTTGGTACGACGTCATTTTACGACAAAGCATCATCGATGATAAAGTCTGAACATAGCAACTAGTGTATAAACCCCAAGAATCACAACATAAGAAATAGAAGACTATATAAAAGGAAAAAAAATCAAATTGCATGCAATAAGAAATAGAAGACAACAAAAATAAAATGAACTTACGTGTGAATTGAAGGTGCAACAAGAAAGAGAGGTTCTACAGAGTAGTTTTGAAGTTCTTGAACTACGAAATCTTTCACAACAAGCTTTTCAAGAAAGACACACGAACAAAACTGAATCTTTGTGCAACAGAATTGTGACATATTTCCTAGTGTGATATCTTTATATAAGGTGGTGGTTCGGGTATTCTACATAAGCTCTTGGCACCATCTTTCAGAACAATCCCGTTATTTGGACACCAGTGCCGTTATATTGACAACCCAAAGTATGTACATTGTAGCTACACTGTATTTACTTATTTTTTCTTTAAGTCTTTTTAAACACAATTTGTTTTTTCTTTTTTTTTTCTTTAAGTTAGTGGGTAGGGGTGTAAATGAGATGAGTTATTCGTGAATTATTCGGGCTTGACTCATTAAATGTTCGATCAAGAACGTCTTTAATTAAATGAGTTAAGCTCAAGTTTGAGATTGAACTCGATTATTTAAATGAGTCAAACCCAAGCCTTACAGGCTCGTAAATAGCTCTTATATGTGTTGTGGCCTTTAATTTGTTATAGTGGGTTTTTGTTGGGTGAAGTTGCTCTGCTAGCATTGGACTAGATATATCAATAGATAGATGGTGGTCATGTTTTTTTTTAGACTCATACTTTTGTAATGGTTGAGCTTAAATTGTATATTTGGACTCATATTTTTGTAATGGTCAAGCTTAAATTATATTTGGCAAGGGCATGTTTTTAGGTTGTTTTGGTCAAGCTTTTGAAGTTTCTTTTTTTGTAGTAGTCAAGGAATGTTGAATTTCACATACCATATGCTAAGTACATTTCTCTACTTTTATAGATTATCATATAATATTAAAATCTTTATTAAGTTCTAAATTGATAAAATTAAAAAGTAATTATTGAAAAAATTTCATAAATGCAAAAAAAAGTTAATTATAAATAAGCTAAATAAGTCAAGCTTAAACTTTATTAATTTTAAACAAGTCAAGCTCAAACTTTTAATTAGGTTTGTTTAAATAAATGAGTCAAGCTCAAGCATCACTATTTATTCACAAGGCAAAACTAAGTTTCAAGTGTCCGGCTCGGCTCGGCTCGACTCGTTTATACTCCTATTAGTGGGCTTTCGTCGTTTTCTCTCTCTATCAATTGGTTCTTTTTATCGTGTCCCATGTTATTTGGCGCACTATATATTTCTTCTATCTGTTATCTGTTATTTGGCATTAAGATAACTTAGTAAGGAAGACAAGGAAAAAAAAAAAATCCTTTTTCCTGTCTTTCTTGCTCAAGTAACCATCTTCCGAAGTTTTATGCCATGCTATCCAAATCCTTTGACCCTTGTTGATGTGTTTATGAAGAATCTGTTTGTACTGCCTTAATAGTATTGTTTTCAACATTATCCTAAATGATGGAAAATATGGTAGTGTTAGGAGTTAATTTTCAAATTCAAGTTTTCGTCAGATAGAAGGAAAGTTGACATGCAAGTACTAAGTCAACAACAGACGGAAAGTTGGTAGAAAAATTGTTCAAAAGCAAGAGTGTCTAATTCATAAGGAATTCCCAAAGTAGACGAGAGCTGAATTGAAGAAAGGAAAACTGACCAAGTTGAAAGTCGACGAGTATAAAGTTGACAAAAGAATGGACATAAAGAAGAACGTCGAATTCAGAAGATTATAGAAGAAATGATTAAGTCCAAAAGTTGACAAAAAGTAAGTCAACGAAAGGATTGACGTAAGAAGAAAGATGTCGAATTGGGAAATGTAGAAGAATGGACAAGTGATGATTCGACACAAAGTTATCAAGTTGACACGACGGACAACAAGACCGTCGAAGACAATAAGTTGGACACAGCAGTTTACAAATTGAGCAGTTATAGCAGTTTGTCAAATAGTTTAAATTCAAATATGGCAAAACTGTCATACACGTGTCAGATAGTAGAGGAGGAAGTTACCTTTAGGAATTTATTTATTTTTTCTATAAATACTAGTTTGGACAATGTAATCAGGGTTGTTGGTTGGCTGGTTGCTTGAGAAACATCCTACACATCTCGATCACACGGCAGATTGACGGATTGAAATCAAGTACTCCTTCCAACCCAACCATTCCAATACATTTCAATTATTCTGTCAAGTTTCTTTCAATGTTCTTTTTACATTCATGTGTTTTTACGTCTATTTTTCTTATAGTCTTTTATGTTCTTTACTTTATTGCCATTGATCCAAGATGGCAGATTCAGTCCTTGTTCTTTACTAAGCTTCTCTTTTCTTCGTCAACTTTTAACAGTTCTTTGATTATTTGATTTTCATTATACTTTGTAAACTTTTATTTTATAGTACGTTCTTTACCAATTTATACTTTTATCAATTCTGTAGTTTTTACCTTTCAGTTTCTTTGAAAATTGCAAGTTACTAATTTCGTTTTCGTCAACTTTCAGTATTTTCTTAGTCATTGATGTTCTTTTGTGAACTTCCTTTTTCAACGTTTTTCTTAGTCAGCTTGCATTTTGTTATTGTTTATTCTTTGTTTAAAAGTCTTTCTTTAAAATTTTCTTAGTTACTAAGTATTGATTTTCTGTCTACTTTGCATGTTAGTTGACAAATCCTTTTTATTATCAATCTTCACTTAATTTTACGTTTCTTTACTCTTTTCATTGTTATTTGATAAGAAATCCTAGTTTATTATGCTTTTCTCTTATTTGTCGTATTTGCAATAATTTGGCAGTTTCCTTTTCTTTACATTTCATTGCAATTTTAGTCTAAATTATTTTCGGTCAATTTCTTATTTAAGTTTCGTTTCATTGTTATTTGCTAAGAGAACTTATTCTATTCCACCTTTCTTTTACTTGTCAAATTTGCACTAATTAAGTTGACAGTTTCTTTTACTTTAATTTTTATCGCAAATTAGTTTAGTTTATTTCTGTCAATTTTGTAATTAAGTAGATGAAAGTCATTGTCATTATACTCATAATTTGATTATGTCAAATTTGTATTATGGTAGGCATCTTCGTAGAAAACCACTGGTAACAAGATTACCGCATAATTCGTAGAAGTCCCACAATTTCCTGATCTTTTACTTTTATTATTTGTTTTCATCGGATTTGGACACTACCAAAAAATCGACTAAACAGGTAGCAAATTATAATATGATTATGATATAAGTAAATTGAAAAATGGAATTGTCAATTTATAACAAATGAAAGAACTGATTCAATTTATAACAAAACCACACAGCCTTTCAACCAAACCTACAGCCAAGATAGAAATTGAAAGGCATACATACTCAATTAATACAATTTCAGTGTCCTTACTAAGGTCTATAAAAACAATACTAGACAAGACTTGACTCAGTTTTTTACGTTGAAAATATGGGATACAAATTTAGAGGTGGGTATTTGGACTCGGGTCCGCGGACAGTCCGTTAAACCCGCAGTCCGCGCGGACTTGGACACCCTAAAATGCAAGTCCAAAAAAATGCGGGCTTTTTGAGCCCGGTCCGTTTAGCCCGTGGGCTTAACGGACTCGGTCCGCGGATTCGCGGACCCGTCCGCGGACCCGGTCTTTTTTTTTTAAAAAAAAAAGGCCTGCTGGCTGCTGGGCCAAAAAAACTAGCCCATCTCACATATACACTCAGTCACTCACCGTCACCCATCTCTAACTAACCCTAAAATACACTCTGCGTCGTTCCTCTCCAAATAATAATAATACACTCAGTACTCTGCGCCGTTCCCTCTCCAAAACCACTTCTATTGTCCGGTGATTCGGTGAACGAGGGAAGAGAAAGAGCGAGATAGTCACCGTGATCGTGATCGTGATCGTGAGTTCGTGACCACTTCTACCCTGAAACTTCACCATTATTCCACCGTGATCGTGATCGTGAGTTCGTGACCACTTCTACCCTAAAACTTCACCATTATTCCACCGTGATCGTGAACGAGAGGAAGAGAAAGAGCGAGATAGTCATGGCTCACTCGTGAGCTCGTGAGTCTCTGATTGTTCTAGCCATTATTTCCTTCGGTAATTATATTAGATCTGACCATGTTTTTTCTATGTCTCTGTTTTTTTTCCTTCGCGGGTCTCTGACTGTTGCTTGACCATGTTTTGTCTGGGGACCAGCATATAGATTCGCCTAACTGAATGGAAGTGAGAAAGGAAGAGGGTGGTTGATTTGTTATTTATTTATTTTAATTTCGGGTAGTAAAGTTTTTGATCTTTGTTGGATACCAGGGTATAGAATGTTTTCGCTTGGATACCAGGTATAGAATGTTTTCTAGGAACCATAAAGAGTAGATTGCTTGACCATGTTTTTTTCTATGTCTTGCTGTTTTTTATGTTTGTTTTCCACCGTGATGTTTGTTTTGGCAATCACCAAGCGATTCAAATCTAGGACCCATAAAGAGTAGTTCTTTGTTCTGTCTATCTCAATTATGCTAATGACCAAGATGATGCTGATATTGCTGAGTGTGTATTAGCAGATAAAGTTGGTTTCTTATCTAGGAACCATAAAGAGTAGATTTCTTTCCTATTGCAGATAAAGTTGGTTTCTTGTCTAGGAACCATAGTGTGTATTGCATTGCATCTATCTTGTCATTCAGCCTATTGCCCCTTGGATTAATTGCTTGCCTATTGCAGTTCTTTGATTTTAAATCTTTATTTTGTTTCAATTTGCCATTTTCGGTGATACTTTTTGCTGAAGTTATTGTAATTGAAATGGATTTCTCTGCCTCTGCCATAATTGAAACTGAAGTTGATAATGTGGCTGAAATTGAACCTGAAAGAGTAGACCTAATTAGTGATCAGGATGATGATGGAGATGGAGATGGATTAAATGAACCTAAAATACCAAAAAAGAGGGCTAGAAAGCATAGATCTGATGTCTGGGATTTTTTTGACAAACTGCCTTTGGGAAGTGATGGGAAGGAAATGAGTGAATGCAAGGCATGTAAGAAAGCCTTGGTTAGTGGTGGTAATAAATACGGAACTTCAACTTTACAGCGTCATAGACTAACTTGTGAGAAGATTCCAAAAGGATTTGCTAACACCGAGGTTGGTAAACTTATGCTTGATCATAACGGAAAATTAAAAAGTAGAAAAGTTGATTTTAAAGTTGTACGTGACATGATTTCCATGGCTATCATAGAACATGACCTTCCCTTCTCTTTTGTGGAATATAGGAGGGTTAGAGAACTATTTAAATATTTGAATCCTGAAGCTAATGTTCCCTCTAGACGTGCTGCCACAAATGATGTCATTAATATGTATGAGGCTGAAAAGGAAAAAATGAAAGATGTGCTATCCAAAGTTCCAAGTAGAATAAACTTGACATCTGATGTATGGACTTCTTGTACCACAGAGGGCTACATTTCATTGACTGCCCATTTTGTGGATGAAAATTGGAAGCTTAACAGCAAAATTCTAAATTTTTCTCATTTCCCCCCTCCACATTCCGGCCGTGAATTGGCCAAAACTGTTTATGGTTTCTTGGAAGAGTGGGGGATTGAGAAGAAAATATTTTCATTGACTTTGGATAATGCATCTTCTTGTGGTAGCATGCAAGGGTTGTTGAAAGATAGACTTCTTATGCAAAGTGATGGCTTGTTATGTGGTGGTGATTTTTTTCACATTCGATGTTGTGCTCATATCCTAAACATTATAGTTCAAGATGGGTTGAAAGTTGCTAGTGAGGCTATACATAAGATTAGAGAGAGCATCAAGTATGTAAAGGGGTCGGAGAGAAGAATGATTGCATTTAAAAGTTATGTTAATAGACTTGGTAAGATTGATACCAAGATGAGTCTTCGTTTGGATGTCTCTACTAGGTGGAACTCCACCTTTATGATGCTTGAAAGTGCTCTTGCATATCGTCGTGCTTTTGAAGATCTTGCTTTTGAGGATAGGAACTATAAGTATTACCCTACTAATGAAGAATGGTCTAGAGGAGATAAACTTTGTGAATTTTTACGTCCATTCTATGTGATCACAATTTGATGTCCGGTTCCTCATATCCGACATCTAACTTGTATTTCTTTCATGTATGGAGGATTAAATGTTTGTTTCTTGAAAATAAGACAAGTGAAGATGAGGTGATTAGGGATATGACAACTTCGATGCAAGGGAAGTTTGACAAATATTGGAGTGATTATAGTGTTGTGCTTGCATATGGAACCGTTCTTGATCCTCGCTATAAGTTCTCATTTTTGGAGTTTTGCTATTCTCAACTTGGTGTTGATTCAATTTCTTGTCAAGCAAAGTTGAAAGTTGTCAAGCATAAGTTGTATACCCTGTTTTATGAGTATGTCAAAAGGTCCTTCAAAGAGACACCTCCCGATGAAAGTTCACTACAAGATAAGCAATGTCTTCCAACTAGTAGTAGTGGATTTGCTAATATGAACCCATCACAATTGGCTATTTTGAATGTAAGTATATTTCTTTCTTTTATTTATTCATTATTCATTATTTTTTATGTTTAATTTCTCATTTTTTATTGGTTGTTACATGAAAATAATGTAGAAGTATATCTCGTTTGAGAATCAAAATAAGAAGGATGTAGGTAAGTCTGAATTGGATACTTATTTGGACGAGCAAAACCTTTCCTCAACATACCATCCAAATCTTGATATTTTGCAATATTGGAAGGACAACATGTATAGGTTTCCGAATCTTGCTTTGATGGCTAGTGATATCTTAAGCATTCAAATAACAACTGTGGCATTGGAATCAGCATTCAGTATTGGTTCTTGTGTTCTCAACAAATTTCGAAGTTCTCTCCTTCCCAAAAATGTGCAAGCCTTGATATGCACTAGAAATTGGTTGTTAGGGTTTGAAGTGGAAGGTAAATATACAATGAATTTATGTATAGAAATAGAATGTCTTCCATTTAATTATGTTTTACTTTTTAAACATAATCTTATGAATTATGACTTGTGAATTGTAGGAAAAGAAGAAGATGAAGATGATTTGATTGACGCAAAGGAGGAGCTTGCTAAATCAAAGGGAAAGACTAAAGTTATTATTGATGCTTGATGTCAACATGTAGCTTTAATTTCAAACTTGTAATATTGTTGTTTTTGTTCCTTATTTTGCATTTTAATTTCGTTGGTACAATTTTTTTTCTTATCATGTACAATTTTCTTTCTTGGAGGAACTTGATTTTATGACTATTGGTTACAATTATGGTTATTTTGCCTTATAAAAAAAAAGTGTAAAGTCCGCGGACAGTCCGTTTAGTCCGCGGACTATGCGGACTGGACTTGGACTCTATTTTTCAGAGTCCATTTTAAATGCGGACTATAAAGTCCGGTCCGTTTAAATGCGGACTTATGCGGACCGGACTTAAATGGACCGGACTAGTCCGTTTACCCACCTCTAGATACAATACATGCTTAAAATGCTACTATAGCATAGCTTGTACATGGGACTGAGAAAATATTTGTATATTGATTTTTAAATTAAGGGTATTTTTCATTTTTTAAAAACAACTACATTTCTCTCTTCTCATTTTCTATCCAACCAAATAAAGGGAAGAGAGATAACACACTTCTTTATTCTTTATTTCTCTCATATTTCTCTTATACCAAACAACACATTAAATCTACTCCATTTCTCACTTTTTTCTCTCTTTTCATATTCTTTCTCACCCCTTTCTCTCATCTCATTTTCTTCTCACAACAAAAAAAAAAGCATTAATGCCAACCTCTGAGTTTAGACCCACTTTTTTCCTTTATCTGAAACAACCTTTAAATCACCAGCCACAAGCCATCTACCATCTCCAAAACGGCAAAGCCTCTTCTTAACATTAACAAATCCCTCCAAAATCTTCTGAAAATCAAATTTAAAAAAATTTAAATGAAAAATATTATTATTTTATATTAAATTTTAATTTTAAATTTTTTATTTATTGTTACATAACTTTACAATTAACTGAGTAGTAAGAACATGTTGCTCCTGAAAAAAAACTAACAACATGTTTGCTTAAGCTTTTTTTTTTCTTTTGACTGGGCTTAAGCTTTATTCTTAAAAATATGTTTTCTTAAAAATGTTTGTTTGGTTAGATTTTTATTAAAAATATTTATTTAAAAAAACTAGAACTCATTTTTAGTAATGTTTTGAACTTTTATTTTATCTAAATACTTTATTTATTGAGGATTTTTTTTTTACAAAGACATTTAATTTTATTATACCGTAAGTTCAAAAGTTATTTAAGTTATTTTATAGTATCATCTAGTTATATATAATATTTTTTTTACATAAATTATATAATATGTTATTATTTGATTATGAAAAAAAAATTATATATTTTGCAAGAACTTTTACTAAGAATACAATTATACAAATACAAGCTATAACATAATAGAGAATATATGTCTGTCGAAAAAAAAAAAGAATATATGTACTTCTAGCAATAAGAGAATGTATGTACGTTTTTTTTTTTTATTCTAAAATAGTGTGTAATAAAAGAATAAAAGAATCGTAATGCCAAGTGGATATCTCACCTCACCTGCAGTCGGCAAGATTGTCGTTGCACAAGCTTACGCGTCTGGATAGTGATGAATATGCTCACAATTCCTTCTATAGCAAGTAGCCCAAAATAATGTCCCCTGTAAGCAAGGAATGCACAACTGCATCGCACACGCAGCAATGGCGGTAGATAAAGAAATCTAATGTAAATGTGTCGTGGCACACTTTTGAATTTTGGAACCATCGCGGATGCAGCTCTCGTGCTTGTATATAAACATCCATAAACCATAGTGCTCTTCATCCCATAATTCGCATTCACTCTTTGTATTGTTGTCTACTATTCACTCAGTTTCACTTACAAAATATTGCCCCTGCCTCCTTAATTGCTTTCTTTCTTTTCACTTCTTGATTTTGTGTCTTGGTGTTTATTATTGATTTAACTATTGAGTAGGTCCCGAAGTATTTGAGAGTTTTCAAATACATTTTTATACTAAAAAAATTTTAATTGAGTTTTCTTATAAAGTTTTTAATCAGATCACTGAGCTAAAATTTTTTTATTTAATTGAGTCGTTGAACTGATATAAAATTTTTAGGGACCTATTCAATTTTTTCCTTAATTTATTACTCTAAGATTGTGTTATGCCTTTGTTCACAAATATGAAGCAAAATGAAGTTTTACTCAACGTGTCCAACACCATGAGTATACCCTGTAAAAGGTGGCATCATGCTTTTGTTGCCATCTATTGTTCTAGAGCCCTCATGTCTCACTTCAAATCCAATATTTTGCCCAACAAAAATACACCAAACTTGTCTTCACCTTCAGCCACTTACACCGTTGTGGATTTGAGCTCAAACCACTCCTTTCGTGTTGATCAAGCAACTCTTACAACCATTGTCCAAGAAAAAAATATAGAGAGCCTTGGAAAACTTGGTGGGGTGAATGGGGTTGTTTCAGCTCTTGGAACCAACGCTGAGCACGGAATCAGAGATGATGATAGTGGCAATGATATTGCAAGCAGACGTGAAGTTTTTGGTTCAAACACTTACCCCAAACCACCTTCAAGAAGTTTCTTTCATTTCGTGGTGGAAGCATTGAAGGACCCCACAATTCTCATCCTTTTGGCTTGTGCTGCTCTTTCCCTTGGGTTTGGCATAAAGAAGAATGGCCTTGAAGAAGGTTGGTTTGATGGAGGGAGCATTTTCATTGCTGTTTTAATTGTCATTGCTGTTTCTTCCATTAGCAATTTTAGACAGAACAGGCAATTTGACAAGTTATCACAAGCCAGCAATGATATCCAAATTGATGTGGTGAGAAGTGGGCGCCACCAAAATGTGTCAATATTTGACATTGTTGTTGGTGATGTGGTATGCTTGAAGATTGGTGATCAAGTTCCAACTGATGGGTTATTTGTAGAAGGGCATTCTCCTCTTCAAGTGGATGAGTCAAGCATGACAGGTGAGAGTGACAATGTTGAAGTTAATTTCAACCATAATCCATTCTTGTTTTCTGGCACAAAAGTGGTAGATGGTTATGCCAAAATGCTTGTCACATCTGTTGGTATGAACACAACATGGGGCCAAATGATGAGCTCAATTAGCCATGACACCAATGAAGAGACACCTTTGCAAGCACGTCTCAACAAGCTTACTTCATCCATAGGAAAAGTTGGTTTGGCTGTGGCTTTTCTAGTTCTTCTTGTTCTGCTCATTCGTTATTTTATTGGCAAAACAGCAGATGAAAATGGAAACAAAGAGTTCAAAGGGAGCAAGACCAAATTTGATGATATAGTGAATGCTGTGGTGGGAATGGTAGCTGCTGCAGTCACTATTGTTGTGGTTGCAATTCCTGAAGGGTTGCCATTAGCTGTAACTCTAACCTTGGCTTATTCAATGAAGAAAATGATGGCTGATCATGCAATGGTGAGGAAACTCTCTGCCTGTGAAACAATGGGATCTGCTACCACAGTTTGTACTGATAAGACAGGCACTCTCACTCTTAACCAAATGAAAGTCACCAAGTTTTGGCTTGGCCAGCAATCTGTGGAAGAGGGTGCTTACAAATCAATTGCTCCAAATGTTCTTGGACTAATCCGAGAAGGAATAGCTCTTAACACAACAGGTAGTGTATACAAGTCTAAATTAGATTCTGAATTTGAGTTTTCAGGTAGTCCAACAGAAAAGGCCATTCTTTCATGGGCTGTTCTGGATTTGAACATGGAGATGGAGCCATTGGCACAGAATTGTATTGTACTACATGTTGAAGCCTTCAATTCAAAGAAGAAAATGAGTGGGGTTATGATCAGAAGGAAAGCAGACAACACAATCCATGCACATTGGAAAGGGGCAGCTGAGATGGTGCTTAAAATGTGTTCAAGATACTATGATGCATCTGGCATTGTAAAAGATCTTGACAACACTAATAGGTTGATATTAGAACAAATAATTCAAGGAATGGCAGCTAGCAGTCTTAGGTGTATTGCTTTTGCACATACAGAAGTTGCTGCTGGAGAAGAACATGAAGATGAAGGAGGAAACAAGAAGGTGAGAGAAGAAGGCCTGACCCTTCTAGGACTTGTAGGCATCAAGGATCCATGTCGGCCGGGGTGAAGAAAGCTGTTGAAGCTTGCCAACAAGCAGGTGTAAACATAAAAATGATCACAGGTGACAATGTTTTCACTGCAAAAGCTATAGCAACTGAATGTGGTATACTCCAGCTGAATCAAGACACGGTTGGAGCAGTGGTAGAAGGAGAGGAATTTCGAAACTACACACCTGAGGAAAGATTGGAGAAAGTTGATAAAATATGTGTGATGGCAAGATCCTCTCCCTTTGATAAACTTCTAATGGTTCAGTGCCTGAAACAAAAGGGTCATGTAGTCGCAGTCACCGGAGATGGTACAAATGATGCACCAGCATTGAAGGAAGCTGATATAGGACTTTCTATGGGGATACAAGGCACTGAAGTGGCCAAAGAGAGTTCAGATATTGTTATCTTAGATGATAATTTTGCATCTGTGGCTACAGTTTTAAGGTGGGGAAGATGTGTCTATAATAACATCCAGAAGTTCATTCAGTTCCAATTGACTGTTAATGTTGCTGCACTTGCAATCAACTTTGTGGCAGCAGTATCAGCAGGGGAAGTTCCACTAACAGCAGTCCAGTTGCTGTGGGTGAACTTGATAATGGACACATTGGGTGCTCTAGCTCTTGCAACAGAGAAGCCTACCATAGAGTTGATGGACAAACCACCAGTAGGTAGAACTGAACCTTTGATCACCAATGTCATGTGGAGGAATCTATTAGCCCAAGCATTTTACCAGGTAACTGTTCTTCTGACTCTGCAATTCAATGGTGAAGCTATATTCAATGTGACTTCAAAGGTAAAAGACACCTTGATTTTTAATACATTTGTGCTTTGCCAAGTCTTCAATGAATTTAATGCAAGGAAGCTAGAGAAGAAGAATGTTTTCAAGGGCATACACCAGAACAAGTTATTTCTGAGTATTATTGGGATAACTGTTGTCCTTCAGGTGGTGATGGTTGAATTCCTTAAGAAATTTGCAGATACTGAGAGATTAAATTGGGGACAGTGGGGTGCATGCATTATAATTGCAGCTATTTCTTGGCCAATTGGTTGGGTTGTGAAGTTGATACCTGTTCCAGAGAAGCCGTTTCTTAGTTTTCTCAAGATGAAGGGGTAATAAGGACTTGTAGACAGATAGGATATTGCTGGGGTCTCATTCTTTCGTATGTATTGATCATTCTTTTGGGCTGATCATATAAGCCATTCTCTATAATCTGATCTGATTTTTTTTTTTTATTGATGTTAAATGAGAATCCTTTGTGATACTGAATTACCTTCAGATATAAATAGGGCATAAACATTTCCTTTTTTGATAGACTCACAAGAACTTTTCAGCAACTTTTTTCATTAAAAGCTACAAGTACCACCAATGACAAGGTTGGGCTACAAGTACCACCAACTCTGTCTTGATCAATAATTTATGACATTTGGAGCACATCCTGATGTGTGTGATATTCTCTGAATTTGAGGACAGAGCAACCTCCAGCAAGTTTAAGGTTTGGAAGGGAAATTTAATAGATATTCATTACCTTGTAAAATCCAATACATGGCTATATAAAGTTGAGGTGAGGACGCCCAACGTCTAATTCCTAACAATATCCGGCAATAAAGGAAATGACAGCAATAAAGCAAATAACAGCCTTCACTTGTAGGTCACGAAATCAACCCATTTCCTAGGCTTGCTAGTAATCCTCTTGTGAGACATCACGTTCTGTCCCGGTGTTTTATTAGATTAAATCCTTCTTAATTAAATTCTTAATCGCGTATATAACGTGAAAAATACGTAAAAATTAAAAGTTGAATTAAATAGGCATACACAACTTTGATTTTATTAAGCATCACACCCTAATCAAGTGATGCTTACACACATAAGTTTTACAACATAAAACAAAACATTGTTGAGGGTATCCTCACAGTAGGATCCCTTATAGGTTTATACTTAAACAAACTATTATTTAGCGAAAAATATAAAACGTCTTGTAAGACTCACTGGCTCTAAAACACTAAACTACATTGCCGGAATCCATAGCTCTTCCTCCCGCATCCGGTTCATACGAAGTTCCATCTAACTCCTCCGCAACTGGTTCCTCCGTTGGGCCTTCTCGTACGATCACATCAAAAATACAATACAACAGACAACATATATGGGATAAGAAACAGTTCTATCATCAAAAGCGGAAAAGAGTAATAGTAAATTATACAGTAATTGTCACCGACATAACATCATTCAACACCTAACTAACAAAGCATCCTCAAATTAATGTATCATCCTCTACCCCAATCTCGTACAACTAGACTTTCATATATACTGACGTGGCCACTACCAATCCTGTCACATCATCTCCACCCAAATAGGAATGTTAGTCCTTTGTCCGACCGAGCACTCCCCTCTATCAAATTATATCTACAGTAGCCCAATTGCTACACATAAAATTATATCTATAGTAGCCCAGTTGCTACACATAAAATTATATCTAAAGTAATAGCCCAATTGCTATACATACAATTATATCCCTAATAGCCCAATTGCTATACATACACTATATAAACCTCACCGACTCTTACGGGTCATAATCTAGTGCCTCAACCTCTCACTAGAAACTCATATAAATCCTCAAATTATGATATCTCGTAATCTTATCTATAAAACAACTTAATTAAGCTAGGCCCTCTAAATCACACCCACTCTCCCCCAAACAAACATCTTTCAAACAACACATATCTTTACCTAAAATCCACTAAGCACGATATTAAAACCAGGCAGATCATGCATAACACAATATCATAAATATTCAAATACCACAAAATATTGTAAGACTCGGCGACTTAGAGATTTTGATATATGACAAATACAATTTAATGTGTGTGCAAGTGTTTTAGTGTCAAATTGCAAAGACGGGTATCAAGCAGTGATCAACAAGTTCATTAAGCAAATTCAAGGAAAATATTCAAGGAAGAACTTGAAGGAATCAAGGAGCTGCATGTAGAAATCAAAAGAGCAAAGTCAAAGATCAAAGGATCACCAAGACCAAGATTAAAGGAGAATTTTAGATTTAAGTCTTAGATGATTTGTAAGAGAAAGAAATCTCTTAGCCACAAAATAGCTCAACTAAAAAGATGCATGAAGAAAATCAATTTTCATAACCTGCATTAAAAGGAATAGTTTTTTATTAATGAAAATGATTTTTGGAAATAAGAAAATTATTTGTCAGGTACAGCCATGTAATCAATAGATGTATGATGTTACTGTAACTGAAAACGAATTTAAGGTTCTTGGTTCAGTAACACCTACGCACATTATGAAATCGGATTAGTTATAAACGGTTAACTGAATACAGCCCTGTACATATGCTATGTACGCGTGTATTCGAGTTTCAGGAAAATCTGATGTTCATTAATACATAGATGTACTGATGGATTAACCAATTTCAAGACTATCAGTATGAAATTGGTTAATACAGCCCTGTACTCAACCCCTGTTCAAGAACCAGAATCAAGAAAACAGATTCTGTTATCAGACCCAAATCTATTTTAATTGATCCCAACGACTATAACTTGTTTCCTATATATAAAAGGATCAAAGGAACACCTTTAAACAACAACATATCAGAAATTTCACAAAATCAATTTGAGAGATCAATTGTGAAAATCATTCATCTTCTTGCTTGAGCTTCATTGTGAAAAAGAGTGTTTCAATTCTCATAAGAACTTCAATTTGTATATTTGACTATTGAGAGTTTAGGAATCAATCTTTTCGTTCTATTTGATTGTAAAGAGAGAGGGAGTCTCCTTGTGTGATTAGGGTGAGGTATCCCTAAGGAAGAACATTGAGGCTTTTCACAAGAGTGTGGTATCTCGAGGTGAAGGAGTGCTTTGTGGTGTAAAGGTTTTTCAAGCTACCTGGCTAAAGCTTGTTGTGTTAGTGTGTGAAAACCCACAGGTGGGGTGGGGACTGGATGTAGGTCATAGTGGTGGTGACTGAACCAAGATAAATCTGGTTGTGTGGTATCTCTAAACTCAAACTCTTTAATTTCTGTCTTGCGCATGTAACTGTGATCTTGATGTTCTAAGTTTTCAATTGATATCAGTTCTTGATCTGCATAATCAGTATTGAAATGAATCTTGCATCATATGTGGTCAAATTCGAATAGCTTAATTTCTGTTTCTTAATCACTGAAACTGAAACCTGCAAATTTGTTCTTGATTGTTAATGCTTGTATCTGAAACTTGCATAACTTGTTGTTAATTTTTAAAGTGACAAAAGCGCTCGTCCACACAAGTGACAGAAGCGCTCGTCTTGTCCACACAAGTGACAGAAGTGCTCATCCACTAAAGTGACAGAAGTGCTCATTGTTGTTACGCCGGCAAGTGTACCGGGTCGTCGCAAGTAATAAAAACACGGTAAGAATTTACCGAGGTCGAACACAAGGATTGGGCTACCAATTCTACCAATTCGTGAGAGATTCAATCGGTTGGTTAAGTAACAGGAAGTGGTTGGAGAGAAACTAGGATCACAATTCAATTTAACAAATCAAATAAAATAAAGATATGGTGATGAAATCTGGAATTAAAAACATCTAAGGTCTCAAATCCACCTACCCAATCATGCATAGTACCCAAGTGATGATAATCTCTTCCCTAGGTTCAATTTTAATGTCAACCGGGACCCCCAAATTCTCCTATATTCACTGTCGTGCTCAATAGGACGTATTCGACGATTGGATTAATTACTTACTAGGTCTCATAATCCTAATCTCGAATTTGATTAATTCTTGTTCCCTATAAGGTTGCACTAATCTCCTAAATCCACTGTCGTGCTCATTATTCGATTAGTGATTCCAATCCAAGTTCTAAAACGCGAATCGCCGTTCGGCCTCAAACACGTTTAACAAGCCAATCACGCAAAACATATGATCAACGCAATATAATCAGAATTGGAAAACAAAAATTGAATTAAGGGAGAAAGATATACACCACTGAACACTATACCGCCATGGGTGGCTTCATCGATCCCTTAGACAAGGGGATTAGTTCCTCATGTCCGTAACAACGACGCACGTACAATCGGAATTCATCCTAAACCTAAGAATAAGAAAAGAGAAGAAAAGGGGAGACGCAGCTCCAGAATAAGGATTCTAAAAGATCTACAATCAGTTCTGATCCAAAAAGTCCACTAAGTCTGTTCTGCAGTGCCTTATTTATAGGGAGGCCACGCGTCACGGCCGTGATGCTCATCACGGCCAGGCCGTGACGGCTTCTGTTTCTGGCGCACTTCTGGAATTTAAACCCTCGCTACGCGAAGGATGTCTCGCGACGCGAGCCTTCTTTTCACGGCCCGTGATGTGAATCACGGCTAAGCCGTGATGGTCTCTGACTTGTGTGGGTTTTTGGTCACGGCCGTGATACACATCACGGCTAAGCCGTGATGGTCTCTGACTTCCAAGTCTTCATTATTCGCGAGGCGAGCGTCCTGTTCGCGGGGCGAGACCTCCAAAAGTGCTTTCTCCCATTGCTTCTTGTCTTTCCTTGATTCTCAGAGCTTCACTTATTTAACCTGAAACAACAAAAGCAACCACAAGCGTAATTCTATTCAAAATAAGCTAAAAACTACACAAAAGACGCAAAACGAGTCAAAGTCCAACTTAGGAACAAAACAAGGCAAATTTGGGCGAAAACGAGATTGAACTCGAATAATTTGCACAAAAACCACGGTCCATCTAGTTATAAAACTAGATAAGCCGAAGGCTTATCACTCATCCACTAAAGTGACATAAGCACTGATTTATCTTTCTGAATTGATTCACCTCATCACCTTCTATTCGAGATTTCATAAAAAGCCCTTCACTGTTTTTGTAAAAGATCCTGAGGTAACTCTGATTTGAAAAGTAAAGTTTTTGAAAAGGAAGAATTTTTGAAATCTCAATTCACCCCCCCCCCCCTCTTGAGTCTTTGAAGCCAAAACAACAATTGGTATCAGAGCTAAACTCTTAAGTTTGGCTTAACAATTATAAGAGTATGGCTATTGGAAGGAAAGAATGGTAATCTTTCTTGAGGCAGCAAGTGTTGACATATGGGATGCAGTAAAGAATGGACCATTTGTCCCCTCCACTGTAGATGTTAATGGTGCTCCAAGAAATAAGCCTAAAACTAAATGGAATGAGGATGATAAGAAAAGAGTTCAATATAATGCACGTGCTAAGAATATTATAACATCTTCTTTAAGCCGTGATGAGTTTTTCAGGGTTTCAAATTGCAAATTAGCAAAGGAGATGTGGGATACATTACAAGTAACACATGAAGGAACCACAGATGTCAAAAGAGCAAGAATGAAAACCCTCACACATGAATATGAGTTATTTCGCATGAATCGAGGAGAACCAATGGAGGTTATGCAAATACGATTTTCACACATTGTGAATCAATTGGCAGCACTTGGAAAGACAATCTCCAATGAAGATCAAGTTAACTAAGTCACGAGATGCCTAGGTAGAGAATGACAACCTAAAGTAACTGTAATTTCAGAATCCAAAGACCTTTCAACAATGTCAATTGAAGCGCTCTTTGGAAAGCTACAAAAACATGAAATGGAGTTGACTAGATTAGTGCTAAGTGAAGAAGAAGACAAGAACAATAGAATCATCACATTCAAAGCTGTAAAATCTACAAAGGTTGACAGAAAGCTTAAGAAGGAAAAGAAACTTAAACGTGCATACATGGATTGGGAGGATAACAATCTTGGCTCAATGAATGATTCCAATGATGAAAAATCAAACTTGTGCTTAACTGCTTATCTTCATAAAGAAGATGATGAGGTAAATGATTCTAACCTTGATGAATTACCTTCTTATGATGAATTGCAAAATGCTTTTGAATAACTTTATAAAGAATCCATTAGACTTGCTAGATTGTTAATTAAGTCTAAGAAAACCATCACATGCCTAGAAGAGAAAAATTTTGTTTTAAACAAAGAGCTAGATGAATTAAAAACAGAAAATTGTGTTGTAAAAGAAAGATTGGATACTGTTTTGGAACCACCTATATGTGATAATTGTCCTAAGTTGGAGAAACATATAAATCATTTGAATGGTGATCTATCTAGAATTACTAGTGATAAAGACAACTTGAATGCATTACTTGGACAACAAAAAGAAATGAAAAACCAAGTTGATTTAGTGTACAAAATTGAGAGAAAGGCAAAAACCTTTAGAAAATTTCATGTTTCTCATTATGCTAATGCATCACAATATGCTAGATGTCATTATTGCAATAGAAAAGGTGCTTTCTGGAATTTGAGAAATAATTATTCATTGCAGATAAGGTAAATATGGGTTCCAAAAGGAACTTTATCATACTCTAACCATGAAGGACCCATGAAAAGTTGGGTACCTATAGCACAAACATGAAATTCTGTTTTGTAGGTGTGGTGGAAGGTCAAGAGCAAAAATTGGAATCATGACATAGAGCCTTCACCAAACACAAAATGGGTAACAATAAAGAAATAATATTGATTGAATATGTTTTCTAATTATCATTATTAATGTGTGATTGTGAATCTTTGTGTTGACTTATATATCATTGTATAGTAAGTCTACATTGTTCTATTAAAGTTATTTGATCTATCTTGGAATAATCATATGGCATTTGTGTCTCAAGTAGAACCTAAGAACATAGATGATGCTATAATTGATGAACATTGAATGATGGCTATGCAAGATGAGTTAAACCAGTTTGAAAGAAACCAAGTTTGGAAACTAGTACCTAAACCAAAGAAGTGTCAAGTAATAGGTACAAAATGGGTTTTTAGGAATAAACTAGATAGAAAGAGTACAAGTGGAACTTGCCTTTTACTAGGAAACTCATTAGTATCATGGTTCAGTAAGAAACAATCTAGTGTGGCTTTATCCACTGCAGAGATTGAATATGTAGCAGCTAGTAGCTGTTGTGCACAGGTTTTATGGATGAAACAACAATTGGTTGATTATGGTGTGCAACTAAACCAAGTTCCTATTAGATATGACAATACAAGTGCAATTAACCTAACTAAGAATCTCATAATGCACTCTAGAACTAAACACACAGAAATCAGACATCATTTAATTAGAGATCATATTCAAAGTAGAGAAATTGAGATTGAATATGTTGATACAACTCAACAACTTGCTGATATTTTTACCAAGCCCTTAAACAAGGAAAGCTTCTTTTTCATTAGAAGAGAATTGGGCATAATTGATCAATCCTATATCTAATCTCTATAGAAACTGTTTATATGACTGTATCATTGTGTAAATATCCTCTGATTCTTGTATGATTTGATTTGGAATATCTATGAATGATTAGAAGAGAGTTTCAAAAGAAATAGATTTGATCAGGAATGGATCCCCTGTGTTATTAGTTTGATAAACTCAGAATACATAAGATTCTAATTCTGCTAGTCCACACAAGTCTTTGGACTTGCCAAGACCTTAATGAGAAGCTCTGTCCAATGACGTGGCATATAGAGCTCGTCTACTAGGTTACGTTCTTTGGACTTGCTAAGTCCTTAATAAGAAGCTCCGTCCAATGACGTGGCATATGGAGCTCGTCTACTAGGTTACGAGACCTTAGGATTGAAGACAACGCCGATGTAGAATCTTATTTCAAAACTTCAAATCTTTTGAAACCCACTCTTTCTTCACCTAATTCCGCAACCCTAGCAGAGCTCACCTTAATCCTTCTTGTACCCAAACCATCACCTAAAGGCCGAAACAAAAGAAAATCAAAAAGGAAGAACTAGTTCTAGGAATTCATAGGAATTAGAACTTAGTTTTTGAAAGATAAAATGCCTTAGTTTGTAATTTTGGCTGATGGTTTCTGTTCTTTTTGATTTGTCCTTGATCTCTATCATGAACAAATTTATATGCTAAGTTTGAATGTTTAAATGCTTGCCTTCTCTATTGCTTTGAATGTTTCTTTTATTTACCTTTTTGACAATGCCAAAAGGGGGAGGAAAAAGTATGATATAGAGAAAGGGGATAATAACAAATTATACATGCTTATGTTGAGGGGGAGCTTATAAGCTTACATGATTAATATGGAGTAAATCAAATTCTGCTCTGATAATTTTTTTTTCTCTGATATACTTCTGCTCTGATACCATGATATAAATCTGTAAAAAACACTTAACTTCTACTACACTTATACTCTGATCTTATAATTTGTTAAAAGATTTGTCATAATAAAAAAGGGGGAGTTTGTAAGACTCAATGACTTAGAGATTTTGATATATGACAAATACAATTTAATGTGTGTGCAAGTGTTTTAGTGTCAAATTTCAAAGACAGGTATCAAGCAGTGATCAACAAGTTCATTAAGCAAATTCAAGGAAAATATTCAAGGAAGAACTTGAAGGAATCAAGGAGCTGCATGTAGAAACCAAAAGAGCAAAGTCAAAGATCAAAGGATCATCAAGACCAAGCTTAAACGAGAATTTTAGATTTAAGTCTTAGATGATTTGTAAGAGAAAGAAATCTCTTAGTCACAAAATAGCTCAACTAAAAAGATGCATGAAGAAAATCAATTTTCATAACCTGCATTAAAAGGAATAAGTTTTTGTTAATGAAAATGTTTTTTGGAAATAAGAAAATTATTTGTCAGGTACAGCCATGTAATCAATGGATGTATGTCTGTTACTGTAACTGACAAATGAATTTAAGGTTCTTGATTAAGTAACACCTATGCACGTTATGAAATCAGATCGGTTATAAATGGTTAACTGAATACAGCCCTGTACATATGCTATGTACATGTGTATTCAAGTTTCAGGAAAACATGATGTTCATTAATACATAGATGTACTGAATGGATGTACTGATGGATCAACCAAGTTCAAGACTATCAGTATGAAATTGGTTAATACAGCCCTGTACTCAACCCCTATTCCAGAACCAGAATCAAGAAAACAGATTCTGTTATCAGATCCAAATCTTTTTTAATTGATCCCAACGACTATAACTTGTTTTCTATATATAGAGGGATCAAAGGAACACTTTTAAACAACAACATATCAGAAATTTCACAAAATCAATTTGAGAGATCAATTGTGAAAATCATTCATCTTCTTGCTTGAGCTTCATTGTGAAAAAGAGTGTTTCAATTCTCATAAGAACTTCAATTTGTATATCTGACTATTGAGAGTTTAGGAATCAATATTTTCATTCTATTTGATTGAAAAGATAGAGGGAGTCTCTCTGTGTGATTAGGGTGAGGTATCCCTAAGGAAGAACATTGAGGCTCTTCACAAGAGTGTGGTATCTCGAGGTGAAGGAGTGCTCTGTGGTGTAAAAGTTTTTCAAGCTACCTAGCTAAAGCTTGTTGTGTTAGTGTGTGAAAACCCACAGGTGACAGAAGCGCTCGTCCACTAAAGAGACAGAAGCGCTCGTCCACGCAAGTGACAGAAGCGCTCGTCCACACAAGTGACAGAAGCGCTCGTCCACACAAGTGACAGAAGCACTGATTTATCTTTCTGAACTGATTCACCTTATCACCTTCTATTCGAGATTTCATAAAAAGCCCTTCTCTATTTTTGTAAAAGATCCTGAGGCAACTCTGATTTGAAAAGTAAAGTTTTTGAAAAGGAAGAATTTTTGAAAACTCAATTCACCCTCCTTCTTGAGTCTTTGAAGCCAAAACAACAAATATCACATAAGCAATTCAATAATAATAATAAATTCAATCAACCTCGGATAAGATAAAATCATCCTAATGTCGATAAACCTACAATCTCCGAATCACCATTAGTTTTGCAGAAAAGGTTTCCAATGTGATTTTGGTGTTGTCGATTACTCGACTGCTAGTATGGTTTAGGTCGCCCTACACAATTATTATAAAATATAGTACTTATCAATTATGACGATAGGTTGATTCTTTCCCCCACCTGATTGACGTGCGCGTTTTCCCATACAAGCTCTGAACGCGTCCATGCTACTGCCAAGAACCTCAGTACGCTATCCAACAACATCCATAAATCTGCCACCATCCATTCTTACACATCCACATTTCCGCTTTCCGTCCCGATTACACGTACGAGTAACACAATTCGTCGGAAACACCAAATACCAACCGAATCAACAATAGGGTTTCAAAAAAATAAATCTATTTGAATCAAGAGACAAAATCGATGGAAACACTTACGAGAACAACAGCTAGACTTAGGGAAAATCGGATTCAAAATAAGCTCATGAATCCTAGGGAAAAGCTACCAAAACAGGGCTACTATTGTAGCTCCATTACTCTGGCCACAAAGCGCTATTTATAAAACTGAACGGTGAAAATGAAGAACTATCTTCCTAAACCACCTCACAAAGTTTCAGCCCAATCCAACGGTTAAAACATCTCCGATCACAATTCTTTGGTGACAGCTTAGATGGTATCCGGGTTGAGTTTCTCACCTTTTATGCCTACTATCCGAGCTTCATATCTCACACTCTGGGGGTTTGTTCCAAATTCTAACATTTGAAATGAAGAACCACAAGTCTTGAACCCTTTTCTAAAATTTTAGAATGATCCAACGGTTGAAGAGTGTTTGGCGACTCTCTCACGGAGACTGCTCCAACTAGGTTTCAAAGCTTCCAACAAAGGCTTCTTGTAACTATTGAGGTTTCTCTCTCAATTCTTCTCCTTTAATCCGAAGTAGTGGGTGATAAAGTGAGTTAAGAAGATGAGGAAGATAACTAAGATCATAGAAGTGAGGGTTTACCTCTAGATAATGAAAGAAAGTGAAAGAATGATCAAGTTGTGCAAGAACAATAATGGAGTTTTTGGAGAAAAGTGAAGAAATGAAAGAGATGAATGGAGGGTGGGGGGAGGCCACGGTTTTGAGGAGTATTTATAGGATATATTTAGGTTTTTTTTGGTTATAAGGAATTGTTTTAAAGGGTTTTACGAATATTTAATTAATATAAGCTTCACCATACTTTAATAGTTAACTTAGCTAGGGTTATGTTACTAACTAAGGTTAAAAAGTATGTGGATCACAATTAATATAGGTGTGTCTGATTTTGGGCCACATCTAATGAGTCGTCCATGACTCATTGATCCCATCCATTAACGGTTCACGGAAATGCCGTACGCAGCTCCGTCATTTACCCGATTTCGATTTTGGAGGGGAGAATGATGAAACGAAAGCAAAATGAAATAGTTATGGTTTACTGTCACCAAAAAAAATGGTATGGTTTAGTATATATGGCTGCACGAAAGTGAGGAGATGTGGGAAGTTTACAACCATGTAAAATGAGTGGTTAAGAGTGCGTAGATGTGTCTTGTTAATAACCGCGAAAGCTTGGGGGTATTTTGGTCATTTTATCTAAAAGTTGTGATTACTAGCATTTAATGCTAATAAATTCTTGGTGACTCATCCTCCATGAGTCATCATGTATGACTCGTTGTCCCGATCTCTTGATGGGTCTCTGCTGTTCTGTTTTAGACTCCGTCGGCTTCCCGATTAGGGTTTGTCTGTTTTTCGATCGAAAATTTTCAAAATAACCAAACTCATTGGAAATATGATTTAAACATAAACCATTTCGTTCACTTGTCAAAATTAGGTTCTCTGATCATTAAAATCTTATTGTCAGTGAAAACACCAACCGTTTTCCGTACGAACTTTTACCAAAATTCATCCGTATAAACATAATATTTTATTTCTGATCAGAAATTTGGAAAGTAGACTTCCTCATGAACAAAATATAAAAAATCTATAAATTTCAATTTTCGGGTCAAATTAGGGTTTTCTGTCAGTATAGAATTATAGTCAGTTAAAAACGCAGACCGGGCTCCATCTGAATTTTCAACCCAAAATTTCACTGAAGCCTTCTTCCATAAAAGAGACAATGAATATGATTTTATTTTATTTAAAATCACTTTCTAACTCTCGGATTAAAATATAATTAATTATATTTTAACCGGTTAAACATCATAATTAAAAATCAGGCTGTTACATTACTACCCCTCTTAGAAAAAATTTCCGTCCTCAGAATTTCTTAACTCAAAACTAGACATCATCTTGTAATCGTATCTTAATCTAAAGATCTCACATTATATTTCTCATCGCTATCTTTCCCCTAGGTGACAGTGGTAACTTCATAACATAATTCATTCTTATATCGTTCTATTTATCCTCGAAACAATCCATCACTACATTATATTCATTGTCCTTAACATTTCACCTTGATCAATCGTCCTTGAAGGACATAATTAAAACATAATCCTTTCCTTCTTGTTACTATTGATCCAGTAGACACCTTATTTCAACATCTAACTCCCGCAATTAACACCACAATCAATTCTAACATCAAACTTCTACCATTATCCGCAATTAACACCACAATCAATTTCAACACCTAACTTCTACAATTAACACCGCAATCAATACTATCTTAACTTCCTACTTAATGTATCCATTCACGGTCCTAGATCCTTGTAGCGTATTCCACTATTCCATATTATATCAAAATAACACATCCTAATCCCCAAAAGAACATTATTGCACCTCTTAATGCAATTAAAACCAAAAGAAGTTATCTTTCTGCTCATATTCATCTTAGGTAAAACTACTATAGGTACTTTTCCTTTAATCTTCCAAATTCATACCATCCATACTAACTACGAGTATTTGATCATTACCTTAGATTCTCTTAGTAATACTATGCCTCGATCAACATTTGACGTATAGTAATTGTCTCACTCACTGATATTGATCTTAAGGGTTCACATCCTACCAGTCACAACTATACCTCAACAAAACTTTCATCACTTTCTTGTCTATCATGCTACTTAGACAAATAAACAAAGTCTACCAGATATCAAATACATACCTTGTATAAGATCCCCAGATTGAGAGGATTCAGCTCCCCTCATAGTAAACACTTTCCCAGTGGCCTGAGGCCTGGCCATCAGCAGTCCTGCTGCTAGAACTCCTTTTCTAGCTCCTCCTCTCTGAACACTGGCTCCTCTATCATCAGCTACCGACTGATGCATACCAATGTTAGTTATCACGTTCGGACTCACTACCCAAATTCTAAGCATACTCAATATCCGATGTGGATTCAACTAGACACGGCCAGTAGCAACATCCTAAACCTCTCAGTCCTTGATTCTGATCGGACATAACCCCACAGTCCGTTTTAGAACCAAACTGCTCTAATACCAAATGAGACAGCCCGTTGTGACCCGGTGTTTTATTAGATTAAATCCTTCTTAATTAAATTCTTAACCGTGTACATAACGTGAAAAATACGTAAAAATTAAAACTTGAATTAAATAGGCATACAACTTTGATTTTATTAAGCATCACACCCTAGTTAAGTGATGCTTACACATATAAGTTTTACAACATAAAACAAAACACTGTTGAGGGTATCCTCAGAGTAGGATCCCTTAGAGGTTTATACTTAAACAAACTATTACTTAGCGGAAAATATAAAACGTCTTGTAAGACTCACTGGCCCTAAAACACTAAACTACATTGCCGGAATCCATAGCTCTTCCTCCCACATCCGGTTCATACGAAGTTCCATCTAACTCCTCCGCAACTGGTTCCTCCATTGGGCTTTCTCGTACGATCACAACAAAAATACAATACAACAGACAACATATAGGGGATAAGAAACAGTTCTATCATCAAAAGCGTAAAAGAGTAATAGTAAATTATACAGTAATTGTCATAGACATAACATCATTCAACACCTAACTAACAAAGCATCCTCAAATTAATGTATCATCCTCTACCCCAATCTCGTACAACTAGACTTTTATACTAACGTGGCCACTACCAATCCTGTCACACCATAAATATTCAAATACCACAAAATATCACATAAGCAATTCAATAATAATAATAAATTCAATCAACCTCAGATAAGATAAAATTATCCTAACGTTGATAAACCTACAATCCTCGAATCACCATTAGTTTTACAGAAAAGGTTTTCAATGTGATTTTGGTGTTGTCAGTTACTCGACTTCTAGTTTGGTTTAGGTCGCCCTACACAATTATTATAAAATATACTACTTATCGATTCCGACGATAGGTTGATTCTTTCCTCCACCTGATTGACGTGCGCGTTTTCCCGTACAAGCTCCGAATATGTCCACACTACTGCCAAGAACCTCAGCACACTGTCCAACAACATACACAAATCTGCCACCATCCATCCTTATACATCCACCGTTCCGCTTTCCGTCTCGATTACACGTACGAGTAACACAATTCACCGGAAACACTAAATACCAACCGAATCAACAATAGGGTTTCAAATAAATAAATCTATTTAAATCAACAGACAAAATTGATGGAAAAACTTACGAGAATAACATCTGGACTTAGGGAAAATCGGATTCAAAATAAGCTCATGAATCCTAGGGAAAAGCTACAAAAACAAGGCTACTATTCGAGCTCCATTACTCTGGCCACAGAGCTCTATTTAGAAAACTGAATGGTGACAATGAAGAACTATCCTTCCTAAACCTCCTCACAAAGTTTCAGCCCGACCCAACGGTTGAAGAGTGTTTGGCGACTCTCTCACTAAGACTGCTCCAACTAGGTTTCAAAGCTTCCAACAAAGGCTTCTTGTAACTATGAAGGTTTCTCTCTCAATTCTTCTCCTCTAATCCTAAGTAGTGGATGATAAGAGAGTTAAGAAGATTAAGAAGATAACTAAAATCATAGAAGTGAGGGCTTACCTCTAGATAATGAAAGAAAGTGAAAGAATGATCAAGTTGTGCAAGAACAACAATGGAGTTTTTGGAGAAAAGTGAAGAAATGAAGGAGACGAATGGAGGGGGGGAGGCCACGGTTTTGAAAGGTATTTATAGAATAGATTTAGGCTTTGTTTGGTTATAAGGAATTGGTTTAATGGGTTTTGTGAATATTTAATTAATATAAGTTAAATCATAGTTTAATAGTTAACTTAACTAGGGTTATGTTACTAACTAGGGTTAAAAAGTATGTGGCTCACAATTAATGTAGGTGTGACTAATTTTGGGCCACATCTAATGAGTCATCCATGAGTCATTGATCCCATCCATTAGCGGTTCCTGGAAATCCCGTACACAGCTCCGTCATTTACCCGATTTCGATTTTCTAGGGGAAAATGATGAAACGAAATCAAAATGAAATAGGTATGGTTTAGTATATATGGCTGCACGAAATTGAGGAGATGTGAGAGGTTTACAACCATGTAAAATGAGTGATTAAGAGTGCGTAGATGTGTCTTGATAATAACCGCGAAAGCTTGGGGGTATTTTGGTCATTTTACCTAAAAGTCATGATTACTCGCATTTAATGATCATAAATGCTTGGTGACTCATCCTCCATGAGTCATCATGTATGACTCGTTGTCCCGATCTCTTGACGGTTCTCTGCAGTTCTGTTTTCGACTTCGTCGGTTTCCCGATTAGGGTTTATGTCTGTTTTTCGATCGAAAATTTTCAAAATAACCAAAATCATTGAAAATATGATTTAAACATAAACCATTTCATTCATAAGTCAAAATTTGGTTTTCTGATCATTAAAATCTTACTGTCAGTGAAAACACCGACCGTTTTCCGTCCGAACTTTTACCAAATTCGTCTGTATAAACATAATATTTTATTTCTGATCAGAAATTTGGATAGTAGATTTTCACACGGACAAAATATACAAAATTTACAAATTTCAGTTTTCGGTTCAAATTAAGGTTTTCTGTCAGTATAAAATTATACTGTCAGTTAAAAACGCAGACCGGGCTCCTTCTGAATTTTCAACCCAAAATTTCACCATAGCCTTCTACCATAAGAAAGACTATGAATATGATTTTATTTTATTTAAAATCACTTTCTAACTCTCAGATTAAAATATAATTAATTATATTTTAACCGGTTAAACAAAGTAATTAAAAATCAGGCTGTTACATCTTAGGTCTCTAATTTTGGGCCACCCCTAAGGCATCAGAGTTAGGGGTTGTGGGACTTGGGCCATATTGTCCAAGGAATGGTTGGTATTGGTCTGAGACATGTCAATAACTTCCCTTTGAGAACCAACCTTGTCCTCATGGTTGTACAAAGACTTCAACTCATCCCAATTCTCCCAAGTGGTGACATCGAGAGAAAGCCCTTGCCACTGCACAAGAGCCAAGCGCTAAGGAGGATCAGTAGCATTGGAAGTCTGGAACCCGAGTATAGCAAGAGGAGTAATCATATGGTGGTTGTCCAATGAATTTGGCGGAATGTGATCAATCTGATAAGGCGGAGGGCCGTGGTGTGGCTTGAGCAGGGAGCAGTGAAAGACGTCATGGATTTTGGTATATGAAGGGAGCTCTAACCTGTAAGCAACAACATCAATTTTATCTAGAATTTGATGAGGCCCGTAAAACCTTTTGGAAAGCTTACTGTACTTGGCACCAGAGAGAGAAGTTTGCCTATAAGGTTGGAGTTTCACATGTGCCCAAGATCCAACAGGGATGATTTCATCCCTCCTCTTTTTATCCGCATTGGACTTCATAGTTGCTTGATCCTTCAACAAATTCTTCTTCAGTTAGAGATGGCAAAACGGGCCAACCCGCCCCGTCATTGACCCGCCGAAAATGGGGCGGGGCGGGTTGACCCGCTTTAGTTAAGTGGGTTAAACCTCCCAACCCACCCCATTTAGCGGTGGGTTGGCGGGTTGGCCCGCCAAAAGTTATTCATATTTAAAAAATTATATAAAAAATGAAAAAGAAAATTAAGTTATTAACATACAAATAACATCTAAAATATCACAAAATATTAATAATTACTTTTCAATAGTAGACTAACTAATATATAAATATAGTAGTGAATAGAATGGACAATTTACAAATATATATAGTTGTAATGAGAAATTGTAAATTAAATTATATAAATATATATACAAATAATAATTGAATGTGATGGACTAACTAATGGTCTTATGAGTGGGTAAACTAAAAAATATTTATAGTATCAAAAAAAAATTCAAAAAAAGAAAAGAAAAACGGGTTGATGGGCCAACCCTCCCTGCCACCAACCCGTTTTCTTGGTGGGTTAGGCGGGTCGGGTCAAATGGGTTGGTGGGTTGAGAACCTCAACCCTACCCACCAAAAATGGCGGGTTAAACGGGTTGGCCCATCGAGTCCAACCCATTTTGCCATCTCTATCTTCAGTAATTCTAAAATTTCAGTTCAAGTAACAAGAAGAGCATCGCATGCGGTCACAGATGAAGATCTGGCTAAGTAAGCTAGTAGAGAAGAAGGGGGCTTTCCATACACAACTTGGAAAGGGGAGAACCCCGAAGTCGAGTGAAACGACATATTGTAATAAAATTCAGCCCAAGGTAGAAATCTTACCCACAATGAAGGTTTGTAGTGGACGAAGGCCCTCAGATATTGCTCAACGGTTATGTTCATGACTTTTGTTTGGCCGTCTGTTTGGGGGTGGTAAGATGAGCTCATCCGAAGCAGGGTGCCACTCAGTTTGAATAAATCCGACCAGAATTTACTAACAAAAATTGGATCCCTGTTCGAGACGATGCTTTTAGGAAAGCCATGATGTTTACAAACCATGGAAATGAATAGCTCGGCTACCTTGTAAGTAGTAAAACTGGACTGAAGCACACCCAGGTGTATTGCCTTGGAAAACCTATCCACTACTACAAGGATGACCGTAAAGCCTTGTGAAGGTGGAAGGCCTGTGATGAAGTCCATTGAAATGTCTTCCCATACATTGTTCGGAATGGGAAGTGGCTGTAATAATCCGCTAGGCTTCTTTGGGTTGTATTTAGTTTGTTGACAAACGAGGCACTGGGCAACAAACTCTTTTACATCCTTCCTCAGTTGATCTCAGTAAAAAATTTCAAATAAGCGCCTAAAAGTTTTTGTAATCCCAGCATGGCCTCCCATAGGCGTTTCATGATATTCTTTCAACAGATGTTTCTTGAATAGGGAAGAGGAAGGAATCCATATTTTACCTTTGTAAACAAGTTGATTCTCAGATAATGTATAACCAGGAAGAGAAACAGGGTCCTGTTGTATACGAGTCATGAGTTCCTGGAAGGTACTGTCAGCTGGCAACTCCTTCTTGAGCTCTTCTAGGAAAAAGAATTTGGGGGCTGACAGATAATGGTAGTTGGCTGTTTCTAATTCCTGTGACCTCGACATGGCGTCTGCAACCATGTTTGACCTCCCTGACTTGTACTGTATCTCGTAATGATACCCCAACAATTTTGAGAGATAATATTGTTGTTCTGGGGTTTGAATCACTTGAGATAATAGTTCCTTCAGGCTTTTGTGATCTATCTGAATGATGAAAAAGTGCCTAAGCAAGTATTGCGCCAACGCTTCACTGCACTGGTGATGGCATGCAATTCTCGCAGGTAAGTAGAGGCTTTGGACAATCTGGGACAAAATACCTTGCTGAAATAAACGATCGGGTGGGCGGACTGAAGCAACACAGTGCCCATAGCAAACGCAGATGCATCTGTTTGAACAACGAAGGTTTCAGTAAAGTTTGAAAGAGACAATACTGGAGCACTGACCATGGCATTTTTCAGATCTTCAAACGACCCCTACGCTTCATCTGACCATTTAAAGTTACCTTTCTTCAGTAATAAGGTCAAAGGCTGAGCTATTGCCACATAATTACAAATAAATTTCCTGTAAAAATCCAGACAAACCCAAATATCCCCGAAACCCTTTAATTGTGGTAGGGCTCGGTCAATCTGTGATTGCTCTAACTTTTGTAGGATTGGGGGCAACAGTTCCTACTGCCACAATATGCCCCAAATAGGCTACCTGAGGCTGACAGAAAGAACATTTCTGGGTCTTCAGATAAAACCGATGCTCTGCTAAAACGGAGAATACTTGCGCCAAGTGTTCCAGATGAAGCTCCAACGATGCACTATAAACCAGTACGTCATCGAAGAAGACGATGACAGTCTTGCATAGTAGGGGCCAAAAGATTTCATTCAGCATCGCCTGGAACGTGGCCGGGCGTTGCACAACCCAAACGACATTACCCGGTATTCATAATGACTGCCGTGTGTGCGAAAAAGTTGTCTTCAAAGTGTCCTGGGGTGCTAACCAGATTTGGTGGAACCCGGAAGTCAAATCAAGTTTGGAGAACACCCTTGCGGCTCCCAATTCATCGAGGAGCTCATCCATTGTTGGGAGGGGAAATCGGTGCTTTATTGTAAGGGCGTTCAAGGCACGATAGTCCATGAACATGCACCAGGAATTGTCTTTATTTTTTAGGAGGAAGACCGGTGACCAGAAGGGGCTATTACTGGGTTGAATCCACCCATTGGCGAGGAGCTTAGCAACTTGGGATACTATTTTGAGTTTCTGGGCATGTGGGTATCGGTAGGGTCTAACGCTAACAGGGGCTGAGTTTGGTAGGAGTGGGATTGAGTGGTCAGAAAATCATGGGGGTGGAAGGTGTTGAGGTTCGGCGAAGATGGAGGCAAACTGAAGGAGAAGTTGTTGTATCTTTGGGTTAGGGTGGGTTAGGTTTCGGCTTGGTGAGGAGTGGTCCGTATGGGAGGAATATGGGCCAAAAGCTCGAAGTGAAAGGAATTGGGCCGCCTGGTTTCCTAGGGTAAGTTTTTGTAGTTGATGGTAGGTTATGGGTGTGGGTAGTGGACCAGTATCCCCCTTCAGCTCTATAGAATTGGGCCTAATTGAAAATTTCTTGGTAAGTGCTTGGTAGTTCATTAAAATTGGGCTCAACTGTTTCAACCACTGGGCTCCCAGGACTATGTCCGACCCACGCATGTCCAGAACAAAGAGGTCCACAGTGAATATGTGACCTTGGATTTCCAACTGAATATTAGTGCATACCTGGGAATAGCGCAATTCTTATCCAATCACAACCAAAACCTTTAAGAAAGATGTTGGGCTTGGTGTTAAGCCCAATTCGTGAGACAGCTTGGGTTGGATGAACTTGTGGGTGCTTCCCCCATCCACCAAAATATGGACCCGGTGTTGATCAATGTGACCCATGACCCGCAACGTCTCTAGGGCCTTTACTCCAGAGAGAGCATTTAGGCTAAGCTGGGCTGGTTGGGCCTCTGCAACAAGTGAGATATCTGTTGGATTCTCCTCTGGACTCTCTAGTAATTGGCCCAACTCTTCACCTATTGGCTCTTCATCATTCCCTTCCGCCACCAACAGTAAGAATCGCCCATTGCAACGGTGGCTTCTGGAAAATTTCTGGTCACAATTGAAACAGAGACCTTTCTCTCTGCGTTCTGCCATTTCTGCCTCAGACAGGTGCTTGAAATGCGGTCTGGAGGGAGTGGGGAGCAGTGGTGACAGTTGGCGCGACTGTTGTGTATCAGAGTTGGGACGCGGAAGAGGGGAGAAGGTGCATGACATGGAATGGCTTGGTCAAGGTGGTGGACGAGTCCGATTGTGGCGAAGGAGTTCTTAGAACTTAACCTCGTGGAGGCGAGCCAAACCTGCTGCCTGAGAAAGGGAGTTAGGTTGCTGTGCCAGAACCTCTCGCTTAATCTCCGGTTTCAACCCGAAATAAAACAGCTCAGCAAAAATGGGGGCGAAAGCCCCATGATCCGATTAGCAAGGTTTTCGAAATCACTTAGATAAGCAGGAACTGATGATGTTTGTTGTAACTTAAATAGCTTACCTCGCGGATCATCATAAGCGGTAGGAGCAAATCGAGTTACTAAGGCTTGAAGGAATTGCGCCCAATAATGGATCTGCCCGTTGCGAAACATCCATTGATACCATGACAGGGCAGCACCGTCCAAGTAGAAGGATGCCACAATGATGCGTTCCTCCTCCGGGGTCGCGTGATAATCAAAGAATTGTGAAATCTTGAAGATCCAACCATGTGGGTCGACACCTTCGAAGCGGGGTACATCGAGCTTTAGGAAATGTTTCTGGGTGGGATCAGGCGGTGGAGGTGGAGTTGGGGTGGTGGATCCGGTTGGGGAACGACTTTCCAAGGCAGCAACACGATTGGAGACCTCATCCATTTTGGTAGAGAAGGTCGACTAAAACTGGGCAAGTTGTTGCATGAGTTGTTCAAGCTTGTCATCATAAGAACGAGTAGAAGGGGCCATAGTGAATGTGAGGTCAGTTAAATGAAAGCACCAATGATATGTGTGATATTCTCTGAATTTGATGACAGAGTAACCTCTAGTAAGTTTAAGGTTGAGAAGGGAAATTTAATAGATATTCATTACCTCATAAAATGCAATACATGGCTATATAAAGTTGAGGTGAGGACACCCAACGTCTAATTCCTAACATATCCGAAAATAAAGGAAATGACAGTAATAAAGGAAATAACAGCAGTGCAGTACTATTAGATTCCATCCTATCTAGAAGCTTCTGGCAGCCTTCACTTGTAGGTCACGAAATCAACCCATTTCCTAGGCTTGCTAGTAATCCTCTTGGGTCTCATTTTGGGCCACCCCTAAGGCATCAGACTTAGGGGGTTGTGGGACTTGGGCTGTATTGTCCAAGGAATGGTTGGTTTGGTGCTAAGACATCACATCCAGACATCCATTCTAACCATGTTGTATTCTCATAAACAACCAAGTAAATGTTTTAGTATTCTTGTTTGAATAAAGAGCACAACCTAACAACATAGATTGTCCATGATGATTAACTCCAAGAAAAGGAGCAAAAGGCATGCATGTCATGTTTATTTGTTAAGTTGGTAGTGTCCATGTTATGACTTCTCAAAAACAGTCACATGCAACCCTACGTATTACATCTACCCAATGTATATTTCATAACCGATTTTTATCATCCTCGCCACTCCCCAACGAAACGGATTGGTAAGCTTAGCCGCTCATAATCTAGCTAGAGTGGCTATTGCTCTGTTTGGTAAAAACTAACGGATAAACTAGCTGATAACGGATAGCGGATAAGCTAGCTGATAGTGGATAGTGGAAGTATTTAGTAAAACTAGCGGTTGAACTAGTTGATAAATGTAAAACGGCATAAAATGATATGTTTGCATGTTTTTTTATATAAATTATATGTGTATATATATTATTTATATTATTTATTTTAAAATAATATCACTTTTAACACTTTAATTTAGTTTAAATTATTTATTGTTTAAAAAATTAAAAAATTAATTTTTTAATTTTAATATCAATTTAGTTTTAACATTTTTAATAAATAAAATGGAATAATAAAAATAAAAACATATGCTGATATGATTTTTATATAAATCTTATTTTTATAGATAAAACTGTATTTTCTATTTTTTATCTTAAATACAAATCTAAATAGTGAAGTTAATTCTTATTTATATATTATGTTAAATGATTAGTATTTTATTTTAGGCAAAATAGGTAAATTGGTCCTATACGTTTATTTTATTTTTCATATTAGTCCTATAAGTTTTTATTTTTCAAATTGGTCCTACACGTTACGTTCTGTTTTCATATTAGTCATTTCCGTCAATTTTGACCTAATGCCGTCAGTTTTAATGCCACGTGTCTGACTAAGGTGATAGCCACGTCAGATCAAAACTGACGGCGTTAGGTCAAAATTGACATAAATGACTAATATGAAAACGGAACTTAACGTGTAGGACCAATTTGAAAAAAAAAATGTAACACCCCGATTTTCGCTGCTTCGTAATATCGGTAATAAATATATAAATATATATTTTTATCCAAGACATAGAAAATGATTTTGGATAAACCAAGGTCATTTCCTTGTTATACTTATTTTTATAAGGTTACGGGGAAGTTTTTGGTTGAAAATTCAGACGGAAGCCGGTCTACCGTTTTCTGTGTTTTCACTGACAGTAAAAGTTTACTGCTCAGAAGACCTAATTTTGAGTCGTGAACGAGATGAAAAATGTTTTTATCGTATTTACTACGATACTGGAAGTTTTGAAAATTTTGGTAAAAAAATTAAAATATTATATTTGTTGCGGGTGTATAAGTCGAGATGTCTCTAGGAAAAACTTGTGCCAGATGAATCAAGAAGTCGACAACGTAGCAGAGGTGTTGGATTGACCGACTTGACGAGCTTATCCGAGTCATAATGGCCATAATGGCACATTTATGACAAAGTTAATTTTTCCTATGAAATGACCAAATTGCCCTTGTCTTTTTATGACAATTTCAAACAAATGCCATTGGAAAAAGTTGACCAACTCTTGCCCAAAACCCACGGCTCCAATGCCTTCTTCATTAAGTTTGGTTTTTTCTTCATTTAAATAGGTTGTCTTCTTCATTAAGCCATTTTTCCATTTTCATGTTCTTTTGCTCCAAAGAGTTCATAATTCGTCAGATTTTGATTGGCAATTATGACCAGTTTCTATTTTGAATCTCGGAAAACTTTCAACATGAAAGTTGTTCATATTTCTCTCTTCTTTCCAACGACATAGAGATCATCCAAAACGGACAAGTATGTTGAGATATCTACTCAAAATACTAAAGCTGTTCTAAACCCTAACTATGTTCATCTTCTCCCTTAAGTTTCTTAAGAACACCATAAGAAAACCTTGAAGAACATCATCCAAACTTTGTTTTCTTGGATCATCAAGAGGTAATAACTTATTCTCTTGTCATTTAAATCATTTCTTTTCATCACTTTTGTAGATTCATGACTTAGATCAACATGTTCTTCATTTGTTCAAAGTTCATGGAACTAGATTCAAAAATTCATAACTAATTCTAGAAAAATCCTTTTGACATGAAACCAATTGCTATGATCTTATAATCATCTCTATTTTCATCATCTAGAAGCACAAGATCATGAGAAATTTCTTTCCCTAAAATCTGGACTGGGCCGAACCTAGGTTAACTTTGTGTTCTTAGGTTTTGTTTCATTTTCATGCCTTGATTCATGATTATATCTTGATAGTTCTTGTATTCAAGTATATAGAAGATCAAAAATCAAACTTGAGCCTATTTGTTTCTTCAAAAAAAACCGAAACCCTAGGTATGATCACTTAATGATTTTGTGATTCAAAAGTTGTTGTAATCTTTGAATCCAACTCTAAGCTTTGTATGTTGATTAAATCCAAGAGTTGATGAAATTTTAAAACTTCTAGCCTATTGATCTTGAGAAAACCGAACCCTAGTTCTTATAACTAGATGAGTTTTGTTCATGATTCTTAGTTCATAATCATGGTTAAAGTGATTAATCATGCTTAAGTAACTTATGGATCATTAATCCCTAAGTTAATCAAATTTTAAGTTTCCTAACCTAGAAAATTGGGTGAAGCCGAACCCTACCCCCATTGATTTAAGTGTGTTATTGTTTGATTTTGATTTATTTTGGTTGCAATTCGTTATGAAGGAATCGGTCGGGTTGGTTTGACCTAAAGCCGACGGAGGAAACCGGATCAAATCGGGAGATTATTTGAAAACCCTTAGTTCGAGTCTTCAACAGGTAAGGGGAGCTTACCTGATGGATTTTTCTCAATAACTATTTGCTTGTAGTGTGGTTTATATGATTTATATGTGGTTGTGATTATTTGTTTATGTGGCTTACGTTGTGTTGTTTATCTGTGCATCGGTGATTAATCTGCTTTTAATTGATTTAATTATCTGCAGTAGTATGTTATGTTGCAATGATGCATGATCTGCCTGGTGATATAATTATGGTGATTTTGTTGAATGATGTTGTTGAATGTTGTTTGAGAGGCCTGACAGTGGTCAGCGCACAACCGATTAATCAGATAAAAGATTTAATAAGCTGTGAAAATTATATTCAACGTTTTATGGGGAATGTTGGAATATAATAGTGGTGGAAAATATTATTTTGAAAAATAATGAGTTTTTGAGAAATACTATTATTTTAAGGATTTATTAGTGTAAAAGAAATTTATGAGTCACGGTGAGAGCGTAACCGTGAAATTTTTTTAGTACTGCTAATTTTTACGCAAGAAATTCCTAAATATTATAAAAAGTTATTTTGTGAAATTAATATTCAAAAATACTTTATAAAAATAAAAATAATAAAATAATAATATAAAATGAAAAGTCAAAGTTTGACTTTAAAAATATTTTCTTGGAAAATGATAAATGATGGCAAGTTTTGAAATTATTTACGGTGAAAGTTTAAAAATAGCAGTACTTGTTTTGAGAAGAAGTTTAATTTGAATTGATTTAATTTTTATAGTTGAAGTTTCAGTAAAAAGTTTTTGATGATTGGACGTTTTATAAACGAATTTCAAGTAGAAAAGATTTTCTGTAAATGAGTTTACTCAATGACGTATTTTCGGTAACTTGGATAAGTTACGGAGATATTATTTTGGATATGTTTTCATAGATGAAAAACGACGTAAACGACGATATAGAACTTAGTAACCGAGATGTCAGGGTACTAGTGTTCTTATGACGTTATCCTATTTTGAATTTGTGTTTCACGGACAAAAACGATGTAAAACGACGATATGGAACTTAGTAACCGAGACGTCGGGATACTAGTGTTCTTATGATGTTAAAGACTTGGTGTCTAGTAGGTAGACTGTGTGTCTACTTCACGACGTAATAAACGACGGTAAAAGATTTATGATGTTTTCTATTACCACGAACCTAAGACTGATTGCAAGGTTTAGGGTTTCGTGACTAAGCACTCGGACTGCGTGTCCTGTGTTGTTAATGAAAGACTTTAAGACATTGAAAACTACGTTGGTCGTAAGCTTTTGAGCTTTGGCAAAGGAAAGATTACACACGAAGAAAACGACGAGAATAAAATATTTTATATGCATGCATTGGCAGACGTGCCCACGATGTCCTATGTCGGATACCTTGATGATAGGGTATTTTGGCTACGAAGTTATGTCGGATACCTTGATACCTTGATGATAGGGTATTTTGGCTACGAAGTTATGTCGGATACCTTGATGATAGGGTATTTTGGCGACGAAGTTATGTCGGATACCTTGATGATAGGGTATTTTGGCTACGAAATTATGTGTGGTGCTTTAATGAATAAAGTATTCCATGCCACGAAGTGCCTAATATATTTGGATATTGAGCTTGATCAACTCATTTACGCGGTGTTGTGGGATCTCCGGAGATTAGGAAAAAGTTAGATGATGTATTGAAGTGCTCATGCATAGCTTTCCAACGTTGATGATTGGGGTGTGAAACCCATTGATAAATTTTATTCTATAGTATGGATGCTTATGTTGTTATAACATGAAATTGTACATGTGCCTTCTTTTGTGCGAGCATTTAGTTATTTTGTTAAATCCATATATTGGTGTCTCACCCTTACAACACATATCAGAGACGTACGAGGGGTATGATCCCTACAAGAAGAGGAAGGCTGTCTAGTTGGAAGCATGTTGTGCTGCTCCTATTGGCTGTAGTGTCTGTTAGTTACGACCAGCTTAGGTCCTATTATATTATATTATGTTTTGAAGATAAAACTGATGTTGATTTAGGTATGAAAATATATGTGGCAGTATAGTTGTAAGATATATATACTTTGTGTATCTGAATGTAATTTGATTACGTTGTTGTTGTTGTGGTTGTGAAGTTAAAAGAAAAAAAATAATTTATCACCATATTTTGAAAATATGAACGTTGAGAAAACATTATTTTCCGAAAGTAACCAGCAAATTAAGTTTTATTTCCGCAAACGGGTAACCATGTGATGATCGAGTTTAGGGTGTCACAAAAAACTTATAAGACCAATATGAAAAATAAAATAAACGTATAGAACTAATTTACCTATTTTGCCTTTATTTTATTAGCTAAGGATAAGTGAGGAATTTAATTAAGATGGTAGGGATAAAAATGGAAGAAAAAATGATAAGTTATACGCTATAAGCTCAAACGCTACTTCAAGTAGCATCTTTAAAAAACGATATACGCTAGTCAAAAATCGCTATACGCTAGTGAAAAAGCGCTATACGCTAATTCTAAAAATGGTTACCAAACGGGGCTATTTTTCCATCCGTTATATGCTAGCGGATTTGGAAAACCAAACTGACATTATATCCTTTGCTAGCCCCCATATGTTTTCTAGTATTTCCTCTTGTATTGCTGATATTACTACTATTGAAATGAAGTAAGCTTTTCCTCATAAAAACAATTATTATTGCTATTTGACGCTATTGTTGAAAGAAAATGTATCATTCTTAGCACAAAAATAAAAACCTAATATTTTCTTTAATATTAATAAAAAACATATAAGAAAATATATTATAATTAAAAAACAATATGAAAAATATAGGAGGAAGAAATTAGTATATAAAATATAATAATTTTTTAAAAATATAATTAATGAATGTATAATGGGGGCAAAGTTGTCTATTCAAGAAAAACTTATTTTATTTCTTTTACTTTTATGTCATACCAAATAAGCGGAGAGACAATTTCATATTTCTTTCTCTTCATTTCCTGTCATACTTCTCTTATACCAAAAAATTATTAAAATCCACGCCTTTTCTCACTATTTTCTTTTCACCCAAATTCTTTCTTTTCAGTTTTTTCTCTAAAATCAAATAAAGCATAAGAGTACAATATTTTTAACTATTTTTATGTCACGACCCAAATCTGTCGTCCATCACCTGTAACACCCCGATTTTTCGGACTTTCTAATATCATAAATTTATATAAAAACGTTTATATATTTATTTGAGACTTAGAAAATTCTTTTAATTAAACTAAAACCTTATTCATACTCTATTTGATTGTAGAAAGTTACGATTAAAATTTAGCTTGAAAAGTCAGGCGAAACCCGGTTTGTGAATTTCACTGACAGTATATTTATACTGCTCAGAAGACCTAATTTTAACTCGTGAACGAAAAACTTAAGGTTTTTATTTAATTTACTATGATTTTGGTTATTTTGAAATATTTCACTAAAAAGTGAAATATTTTATTTTATCCGGGCGTCATATTGAATCGGGGAAGCAACATAGCAGATACGGGATTTCCGGGAGCCGCTAATGGATAATATCGACGACTCACACAAGATAACTCACATGGTGAGTAATAATGTGAACACATTAAGTGTTGCACATGATCATCATTACAAACTATTAGGAATTTGCAAAATAGTCCCTATACTTTTGGAATTTTACAAAATGGTCTCTAGGAGTTATTTGCACCTAAGTCCTTCAAGAAGCCACCTCCTTTCCCTTTACTCCCTTGAATGGTGCAGACCGAGGCCCATGGATGCCATGCCATCTCTTCTATAAATAGGCATCTTCATCTTCCTCACCAAGCCTTCTCCATTTTCTCTAAGTTACAAAACTCATAAGAACACCGAATCTCCACCGAACATATGACCCTCTTCCTTTATGAAACTCGAAAAACTCTCAACATAAAAGCTGTTCCTCTTATATCTTCTTTCCAACAAGATAAAGATCATCAAAACCAGACAAGTGGATTGGGAGATAGGCTCAAAATACAGAAACTGCCCAGAATTCTCATCAACACACGAAACAGCAGAAAGAAGGCCCTTTTAACCCCTGTTATGATCCGAACCAAATGAAACCTTCAACACCAAAGTTTTTTATTTCCTTCTTATCGTTCTAACAAGCCAATTTTTGTGATTTTTGGATGAGTATATTGTGAGATACACTCACAAAACCACCACACCCTCAAGCTGTCCAGTTTTCAACTAAGTGAAGGTTGATCATTTTCTTCATTTATTCAATCTTCAAGAGGTAAAACCTCATATCATTGATCATATGAGCTTTCATGTTCATGTATTTATCATGTTTATGCCATGAATCATATTTTTCCATTCCTAGATCTAGAACTTTGAAAATTCATAACAAATTCTAGAAAAATCTCATGATGTTGAAACCACTTCCTATGTTCTTGATATCATGCATACTATCTAAATCCAAGAGCATGTAGTAATAAAAAATTTCCTTCCTAATAAACTAGCTATGGCAGAACCTAGGAGGATGGGTTTGGTAGGAGTTTTGTTCATATGTTGTCATGTATGATCGTGTAGTTCATGAGACATGTATGTCTATATACTCTAATCCATGTTAGTTAATAAAAATGAAAATTCTTACTCTAAGCCTCTTGATGGCCGAACCCTAGGGGGAGAGATTCGATGAGTTTTATTCAAGGTTTTCGTCCATGATCTTGGTAATCGTCCTGCAAGTTTGGAGATTTTGAGCCACAAAACCCTAAGGAGTCCGTGACCTAGCTTAGAGGATTAGGTGATTCATTTACTGGTTTTTGATTGGTGGATTTGTGGTTGTTGAAGGTTAGTGTTTTCTGACGCGTACGTGTGTCGCCGATTTCCAGAAACCGTGTCAAGACTGAAAATCAGAGCTTGTCATTCTACAAGAGGTAAGGGGAGCTTATCTGAGGGATTTTTCTCAATAATCATTTTATTTTAGTGTAGTCTGTATAATTTATATGTGATTGTGGTTAGTTGTTTATGTTGTTTACGTTGTGTTGTTTATCTGTGTATCGGTGATTGATCTACTTTTAATTTATTTAATTATCTGCAGTTGTATATTATATTGCTATGATGCATGATGTGCCTGGTGATATAATTCTGATGATGTTGTTGATGTTGTTTTAGAAGCCTGACAATGGTCAGTGCACAACCGATTAATCAGATAAAAGCTTTAACAAGCTGTGTAAATTATATTCAATGTTTTATGGGAAATGTTGGAATATAATAGTGGTGGAAAATATTATTTTGGAAAAATAATGAGTTTTGAGAAATATTATTATTTTAGTGATTTATTAATGAAAAAGTGAATTGTGGGTCACAGAGAGTGCGCGACCGTGAAAATATTTTACTACTGCTAATTTTTACGTAAGATATTCTGTAATATTACAAAAAGTTATTTTATGAAATTAATCTTCGAAAATAACTTAACTGTGATTTCATAAAATGATTTAAGTGGAAAGAGCTAAGTTTTGGCTTAATTGGTTTTAAAAAAAAGGGCTTAATAATGGCTATTTGGAAAATTAACGACGGCAAGTGTTTTAGAAGCCACAGTACGTATTTTAAATAAACTTAAACCTCTTGTGACCATCTTTTTCAGAAACTGTATTGTCAGTATCCGGTGTTTTTATGAAAGGATCTTCCTATTTAAAAGATTTTCCGAAATCAAGTTTTTCTTGACGTTGTTTCAAAGAGGTTTGAACTTAATAACCGAGACGTTGGGGTATTAAGGTTCGTTATGTTGTGGACTTGGTGTCCTTTGGACTTTGAGATCCTGTAGACGTGGTGTCTACTTCACGACGTAATAAACGATGGTAAAAGATTAATGATGTTTTCTATTACCACGAACCTAAGACTGATTGCAAGGTCTAGGGGCTTCGTAATTGAGCACTCGGACTTTGAGGTCCTGTGTTATTAATGAAAATTTTAAAGATGTTTAAAACTATGATGGGTCATAAGCTTTTGAGCTTCGGCAAGGAAAGATTGAACACAGACAAAAATGATGAGAATAAAATATTTTGCATGCATTTTGGCAGACGTTCCTACGAGGTTAATCGTGATATCTGAATGATATTCATGTCTCGACGTATTTGTTAATCATGGTATCTTTATGATATTCATGTAATCGACGTATTCATTGTGCCTTTGAACAATCGACGTACAATGAAAAACCATAAATCGACGTTCTCACTGTGCCGGACAGTGGGCTATGGTAAAAACGACGTGCCTCTTTTGGTAATCAAGCTTGATCAGCTCATTTTCAATGACGTTGGGGATCTCCGGAGATTAAGTGTGAATGTTTAGATGATGTATTTAAGTTTTCATGCATAGTTTTCCAATGTTGATGTTTGGGGTGTGGAACCCATTGATAAACTATATGCTATAATATGAATGCTTATGTTGTTATAAACATGTATATGTGTATGTGCCTTCTTTTGTGTTGCGCATTTAGTTATTGTGTTAAATCCATATATCGGCGTCTCACCCTTACAAACATATCAGAGCCGCACAAGGGGTATGATCTCTAAAAAAAGAAGAAGGCTGTCTAGTTCGGGGCATGCTATTGCTGCTTCTATCGGTTGTAGCGTCTGTTAGTTACGACCAACTTAGGTCCTATTGTGTTATATTATGTTTTGAGAATAAACTAAACTGATAATGATCTAGGTATGAAAACATATGAGGCAGTATAGTTGTATGACTTATATACCTTATGTATTTAAGTGTGATTTGATTACGTTGTTGTTGTTATGAGGTTAAAAAGAAGGAAAAAAATTATCACCATATTTTGAAAAGATAAAAGTTGAGAAAACATTATTTTCCGAAAGCAACCAGCAAATTAAGTCTTATTTCCGCAAACGGGTAACCATGTGATGACCCGAGTTAGGGTGTCACATGACCGGCCAGGGCTAAGGTCGTCCCAAAGCCTAGCATCCACCTTTTCTTGAAGACTTCTTCCATAATTACAACGTGACACCAAGTGTCAACTTTTATAAATTTCCAAGATGATTCATAAGATCCATCATATACAAAAGACTTGTTCCTTTTTTCAATAAAGAAAAATTATTTCATCAATACATACATCACATAAACACTTAATTCCTAATTAGTCTATAAATTTCTATGACATCACAACTTCAAATTCTCTATAGCAGTCATTGAGCATCCTTGAACTATTTCCTTTAAGAAGAACCTATGGCTAAAAGGTTAACACAAAGGGGAGAGTATGAAACTCAGTGAGGGATACACCTTCTAAAATAGGAATAAATAATTTATCGGTAAAACATCAATTAACAACAAATTAACAAGCATAATATCTAGTTAAGAAACTTGCATAAAGTGTGATAACTAATATATTTAACCACAAGGAGTCCTCTTTGGAATAATTATATTTTCCATCATAAGTCAATTATTTTCATTGTCTTCATGTGACTGAAGCCAACAACATTTTCCTTTCCATAACCATCGCATCACGTCACCATAATTCCATTTTCACACTGGGGATATTTTATCTCTTCAATCAGTCCCCCAAAAGATCTATCATTTCACAATGCAACCATTCCTAATAAGGAACACGTATGAACAATCACAAACACAACAAAATCTTCACATATTCTAACATAAACATCCCGACAATTAACAATTCAATTCGTGATGATTGTATCGAATTCCAACATCAACATATATTTTTAGCATCAAATTCAATATAGAGTTTGGACCATATCTATCTCAATATACAAGTGTCTTTGCAATCTCATAACCAACATTAACCTCATTTATAACTCTCCAACAAAACAATCAATTAACTCATTTCACATAATTCATGGGTACTCCTCATATTAAATATAATATGCATTCATTCACATTCATGTTTAAACATAGGCCAATAATCCAAATAATGACACAAGTTAGTTCATATATATTTTCATCTCTTGGCAAACATAACAAATAATATCAAAATTGTTTATCGTCATCCTCTCTTTGCACAACAAGGACATACAAGAGATTTACAAATTCATAAGGTATGTAAACTTAACATTTTTCAATCATGATCTTAAACATCGCAATTTATTCCTCTTTCACATTTTCACAAGAAGTCTCATTCCAACCAATAGAGTACCACTTCCCTTTTTGTATCAAGCTCAAATGCTCTTCCCAATGTCATATCAATTCAAGTCTTCATACAAAGAGATCTAAGTTCCAACTCATTATTCACTTAGCAAAATGGTAAACTTAGTGCTTTACTAAAATAAGGGTAAACCGTGACCCAACATGCCAAAAATAACTCAATTAATGAAACAACATGTATGATATCATACACATGAATATGTTTATATAGAATACTTGTTTCACACATGCACCCAACATTAGATACAAGGTTTCTTTAAACTATACCCTCATGTTATTCAACTTGGAAGGTTAACGCCAACTTGTGTGTAACTTGGGATAGGGAGTTCTTATTGGCATGAGGTATGCATCATTGGAAAGGTAATTCATAAAGATACTCTCATTTAAAATACCAAAAATTTTATGTGGTTGGATAATGTCCAGTTTTATTTGCAATCGTGCTTTGCTCCTCAAAGTTTTGCAGAGTAGGAAGTTTCTGACAGTTGTTACTCTCGACAGCATAACTCATCGTACAAACCTCCAAATAATACACTATTTACTTCAATTGAAAGCTAAGACACTCATCTAAAATCCATGAAAGTTTTAGAATTTTTGGAATTATGAATCAATACAGATTTCATTTTAAAGTTAACCTTTGTGCTGTAGAATTCACTTTTGACATCCTGACTTCCGAGTCGTATAACTTGGGCTACCGAAGCGCTTTTGACCTGATTCCAAAGGGTAAATAAGGCTCGGATATAGTAGTTTAATTAGAAAAAATATTAGAATTTTTGGTCATCACGAGAACTCCCAGCAACTCATTATGCAGAAACATTTTTCTGCTATGACAGATTCTGAACTACCTAGCCTCAGTTCCGCATATATCAGGATGTAGAGACCCATATGCATTGGTTCTAGTGTCATTTAAAATCTAATATACAATATTATCTATGTACAATTTTCATAATTTCTCATTGAGTGATTTAACACATTTTTTCATTCAAAGTTTCATCAAGAAACATATAGAACTCAATTTTGGGGCTTACCCCCAATAATCGGTTACTCAAACTCAAGATCCTTAGCCTTGTTTATCTTCAAATAAGGTCATTATGACACCCTTTACCCCGCATGTATTCATAAAACGTAAAAGATATAAAAGAAAGAGAACATATAATTATTATATCATAATAAAAAAACGGGCAAAGGCTGCCACATTGTAACATAACTTCAACGCGGAAAAACTAAAACATTGTTTAAAAGAAACATAACAGGAAACATATAACGAACCTATCCACGATGTCACATTAGAGATGGTATAACCAATCCGATAAAACAACTCGGATAAACAAACTAAAACTGAACATAAACTAAACTGCAAGTAGCGACTCCTCAGAGTCACTCCTTAGCAAGCTGCTCACCGTTCTCTACATATCCAAAAAGACACATGCAAACAAACAACAAAAGGCGGGGAGTAAGAAACATATATATATCAACATAATGGCATGAAAGCAGTTAGCAAGATGAATATGCATCATGTAAACATAGCATATCAAACATAATCATCTCATCATATTAATATCATAATATATATATATATATATATCGTTCCAAACAAGGTATGTTATGCGATGCAACGCTACTCCACTACACCAATGCATGAATGAGCAATACAGTGCACAACCATAAATCACCACCTCCGCTTGGGCCACTCGGCTACCCAAGTTCATCATCATCATCAACGTTATCTTTCAACTTTAGTATTTAATATTTTATCACATAATCTTTTCACTTACACTCTGGCCAAAAAGCACCAGATCTCAACACCTTGACCATTAAGCATCAAGGCACCCTTGGCCACTCGGCTACCAAGGTCCAATATCTTTTAATTAACAACACCTTGACATTATGCATCAAGGCCCCCTTGGCCACTCGGCTACCAAGGTACAAAACAACAACACTCTGGCCAATAAGGACCAGAGCTCAACACCTCGACCACTCGGCTATCGAGGCCCTCTTGGCCACTTGGCTACCAAGGTACCGAACAACATCTTTCCACTTTAATTATTAACACTCTGGCCTATAGGCATTAGAGATCAACACCTTGACCATTAAGAATTAAGGCCCCCTTGGCCACTCGGCTACCAAGGTACATTATTATCTTTAAGTTGTCTAGCTTATCTTTACTTGGTTTGATGTCTTCTTCATTATGAGAAGCATTTGGGGTGAAACACCCCTTGTTACCCCTCAGCACGGGCGTGCTGACTGTTAAGTCAAGCACGGGCGTGCTGACTGTAAGACTCAATGACTTAGAGATTTTGATATATGACAAATAAAATTTAATGTGTGTGCAAGTGTTTTAGTGTCAAATTGCAAAAACAGGTATCAAGCAGTGATCAACAAGTTCATTTAGCAAATTCAAGGAAAATATTCAAGGAAGAACTTCAAGGAATCATGGAGCTACATGTAGAAATCAAAAGAGCAAAGTCAAAGATCAAAGGATCATCAAGACCAAGCTTAAAGGAGAATTTTAGATTTAAGTCTTAGATGATTTGTAAGAGAAAGAAATCTCTTAGTCACAAAATAGCTCAACTAAAAAGATGCATGAAGAAAATCAATTTTCATAACCTACATTAAAAGGAATAAGTTTTCGTTAATGAAAATGATTTTTGGAAATAAGAAAATTATTTGTCAGGTACAGCCATGTAAACAATGGATGTATAGAGGTTCAGGAATGGATCCCCTGTGTTTGTAGTCTGATAAACTCAGAATACACAAGATTCTAATTCTGCTCGTCCACTAAAGTGACAAAAGCGCTCGTCCACACAAGTGAAAGAAGCGTTCGTCCACACAAGTGACAGTAGCGTTCGTCCACTAAAGTGACAGAAGCACTGATTTATCTTTCTGAACTGATTCATCTCATCACCTTCTATTCGAGATTTCATAAAAAGTCCTTCACTGTTTTTGTAAAAGATCCTGAGGTAACTCTGATTTGAAAAGTAAAGTTTTTGAAAAGGAAGAATTTTTGGGAAAGGTAATGAAGGCCTTCTTTCCGAATCTGCTGCAGCACTTGAATTTTCTGATTTTTTCTCCTGCAACATGTTTTTCTTCAACTTGTTTCCCTGCAACTGTTTTGCCTGCTGCATTGCTCTTTCCTTCTTTAATTCTACTGCTAGATTCACTCTCCTACAATTCCAACTCCCTGCCACTTCTCAAGGTAATGGCACTCACATTTCCCTTTGGATTAATAACTGGTTGAGAGGGAATTTGACCAGATCCTTCTGACTGCAATTTATTAACAGTAGTAGCCAGTTGTCCAATCTGTGTTTGCGGGTCTTGAATGGTGGTATTGATATTCTGCTGGAACTGAATGTTGCTAGTTGCCATCTGTTTCATCAAATCCTCCAATGAAGGTCCAACACTAGTGTTCTGCATAGGTTGCTGCATATTCTGTTGTTGCCTAAAAGGAGGTGGTTGGTACTTGTTGCTTGAACCTGCTGCCTGAAATCTATGCTGTTGTTTCACATTTTGATGCCCAGGACCATATTTTAGATTAGGATGATTTTTCCATCCTGGATTGTACCTGTCAGAAAATGGATCATAATTCTGCTGCTGCTGAGATCTATATGGCTATCCTCTAGTGAACATTCCAGCCACTGCAGCTGATTCATGAACACCTTGATCAGTTTCTTAAAGTGTAGGACACGTGTCTGTAGGGTGATCTGTTGAGGTGCATATGCCGTATCCTTTGGGTAGGCATTAATTTGCTGCATTAACTTGCTGGTGTTGTCCGATGGCTAGCTGTCTAACAAGAGAAGTAAGCTCTGTGATTTTATTTTCCAGTCTCTGATTATCTGTAGTAATGTTCACCTCATGCACTCCCTTAGTTGGCGTTAAAGCTCTTGAACCAAACTGTTGGGAGTTCTCTGCCATATTTGCAATCAGACTTCTGGCTTCCACAGGTGTCTTGTCCATCAATGCTCCACCACTTGTTGCATCAACCATACTTCTATCCATTGGCGTTAGTCCTTCATAGAAATACTGGATGAGAAGTTGCTCACTAATCTGATGGTGGGGACAGGTTGCACATAACTTCTTAAACCCCTCCCAATACTCATACAGTGTCTCTCCAGAAAACTGCTTGATGCCACAAATTTCTTTTCTGGTTGATGCTGTTCTGGATGCAGGAAAGAACTTCTCCAAGAAAGATCTCTTCATGCCATCCTAGCTAGTAATTGAACCAGGATGAAGGTAGTACAACCAATCCTTTGTTGCAGCATCCAAAGAGAATGGAAATGTTTTCAATTTGACATGATCTTCAGGAACTCCTTGTGGTCGCATAGTAGAGCACACAACATGGAACTCCTTAAGATGCTTGTGAGGATCCTCACCTACAAGACCATGAAACTTGGGCAACAAATGGATTAAACCAGATTTAAGCTCAAATGGTGCATCCAAATCAGGGTATTGAATACATAAAGGTTGATATGCGACATCAGGTGCAGCCAATTGTTTTAGTGTTCTGTTATTTGGATTAGCCATGTTATCAACACTAAATTCAGAAACAGAATCACTAATATAAGATGCAAAATTTGAACTAGAATCAGATGCAGAGTCACTTAATTCACCTAAGTCACTATCTACTTGATTATTTGGTGCAAAACTGTGATTAGTAACCCTCCTATTGACTCTATTCAATCTATGATATGTTCTATCTATTTCAGGATTATAAGCAAACAATTCACCTGGATCAGACCTAGTTATGCATAATGCAAACAGAATAAGGAAGCATAACAATTTAGAAAATACCAACAATGTCATAATCGCTAAAATGAAAAACAAATTGAGAAATCGTACCAAATAAAATCAAAAAAATTCAAAAACACTACAGAAAATCCCTAAAATCAAATAAAGCGTACAAAAATTTTTTTGGATTTTTTTAAAAATACAAAAAATTTAAAAAATTTAAAAAGTGGTCTAAACGATGGAATTTTGGATTTTTACACCCAAAGCCACATAATTAGTCCTTAATAGGTGGGTCTTCTTCCTTTATTTTTTTCGGATTTTCTGTGCAAATTTCAGAGCAATCTGATGAAGTTGACTGAAAACCGATTTTTGATATGAAGGGCAAAACTGTCACTTCTCAATCAGGAGACCAATCACTATACGATTCCAAGGCCACAATCTAAAAAACAGAGAAAACACTAAGATAAAATGTCAGTTATAAACTAAAGTAAGTAGGGTTCTTGAATTGACCAATCGAGATCAAATATCCCCGACGATGGCGCCAAATTTGATCCGAGGCCGCACACGGGTCACAATAATAGTAATTAAAAACTGTAGTACAAGGCAAAACAACCTTGGTCGTCTCACGAGGATATTTAAAATTATTAGCCAATCAAGAATGTTAGAGAAAGAGGGTTTTCAAAATTCGTTGGGAGAAAAAAAATTGCAATTAAAAAAGAAATTCAATTAATTAAAAACATTAATCCAAGACGTCAAATTCTTTGGTAGAATTCGTCATTGTTCCAAAAAGATATAAATTCGTTTGCCCTTCTTCTCTGTTAATTCGAATCTACTACACAACCATGTAGGATTTAATCAACGAAATTGAAATCACAATCGCAATCCCTAATAATTTTGACTTATGCACAAATTCGATTAACTTAGGTTATCAATCGGTTCCCTAATCTCTATTAGATTTTTGGATTAATCAATCCTAATTCCTAATTCCAATTCAATCATGAAAACTGAATCTACATCTAATCAGACATAGATCAAGCATAATCACACTCACAACACATAAATCATAATTGAAAGAAGAGAAAAGGAGAACAAGCAATTGAAAAACAATTAAAAGTAAGGAACTCGGAATTCAAACCAAATTAATTGAATGTCTAGGATTGATAAAAGGTTTAACCTTCCATAGTCATCACCATTGGAGAAGCTTTAACAACAAAACATCCAACAAAGTGCAGAAAACTAAAAAATGGGAGAGGAGAGGGGAAGAGAATTCCAAAACTTGTAAAAACAATGATTGTAAAAGTTGTCTAATTCTCGTCTCCCTGACTTGTGCATCTGTAAAATGCTATTTATGCTTGTTAATCCTGACCTAACCCTAGACCAAATTAAGGGCCTCTGAATAAGCTTTCCAACAAGGTATCATATGCCTTAATTGGGCTTAAGATGAGTAAGTTAGGTCCATTTAAGTGAAGGAACGTCATGGACTGAGCACTAATCCGCGCCAGAGAACTCGGGACCCAATTTAGCCTTGATTTTGGCCTAATTTGACAATTCTTGTTACACCTGAAATTGTAGGTCTCTTCCTTATCTTTCTAGGGATAGAAAGATCACCAAAATCCGATATTTGTAGCTCTAGTTATGCTCTGCGTAAGGCAACAAGGTCAGGATGAGTGAAAAAAACCGAAAATTAAAATGTTTAGCAATTAAGCCCAATAATGTAAAACTCAGCCAAATCACCAATATTAAACACATATAACAATTAATTAGGCCAAGTATACACACTAAAAAGTAACTAAAAAATGAGTTATCAGATACATTGCAAGTAACACATGAAAGAACCACAGATGTCAAAAAAGCAAGAATGAACACCCTCACACATGAGTATGAGCTGTTCAGAATGAAGCAAGGAGAACCTATGACTGAAATACAAAATAGATTCATTCACATTGTCAACCAGCTTGCTGGTCTTGGAAAAGCTATATCAAATGAGGATCAAATTAACAAAGTAATGAGATGCTTGAGCAGGGAATGGCAGCCTAAAGTCACTGCAATCTCAGAATCTAGAGACCTCTCCTCAATGACCATTGCCACATTGTTTGGAAAACTGCAAGAGCATGAATTGGAGTTGAACAGACTGAATGAGAATGAAGAAACTAACAAAAAGAAAAATGGATTGGCTCTGAAATCACAAGTCTTTGGACTTGCTAAGACCTTAATGAGAAGCTCCGTCCAATGACGTGGCATATGGAGCTCGTCTACTAGGTTACGTTCTTTGGACTTGCTGAGTCCTTAATGAGAAGCTCCGTCTAATGACGTGGCATATGGAGCTCGTCTACTAGGTTACTTTGTGTTTTAGTACTTCCGTCTGCTGACGTGGCAAGATGGACGCGCTTATTTTCAACTACGAGCCCAGAGAATTGAAGACGACACCGATGTAGAATCTTATTTCAAAACTTCAAATCTTCTGAAACCCACTCTTTCTTCACCTAATTCCGCAACCCTAGCAGAGCTAACCTTAATCCTTCTTGTACCCAAACCAACCCTAATATGGCAAGAACCAAAAATATTGGATCTTCACCCTCAAAAGCTGCTGAGAAGAAGAGGAAGGAAATGGAAACTTCTAAGTCAGCTGAGAAGAAGAAAGGAGTTGAGACTTCAAAGGCTCCTGTGAAAAAGAGGAACAAAGGAAAGGAAGTGGAATCTTCCAAAGAAAGTCACTGAAAGTGCTGCTCCAACTTCATACATGGATGATAAGCCTCTGGCTTATCTAGTTTTATAACTAGATGGACTGTGGTTTTCGTGCAATCTATTCGAGTTCACTCTCGTTTTCGCCCAAATTTACCTTGTTTTGTTCCTAAGTTGGAATTTGACTCGTTTTGCGTCTTTTGTGTAGTTTTTAGATTATTTTGAGTAGAATTACGCTTGTGGGTGCTTTTGTTGTTTCAGGTTAAATAAGTGAAGCTCCGGGAGTCAAGGAAAGTCGAAAAGCTGTGGAAATTGAAATTGCAAGTCCGGAGACACTCGCCTCGCGAGTGTATACTCGCCCCGCGAGCCTGAAGGTCATCACAGCAGCAAAAGTCATCAATTAAGTCTCGCCACGCGAGATGTGTCTCGCCCCGCGAATCATGAAGACCTGCAAGACAGAGAGCATCACGGCTTGGCCGTGATGAAATACCACGCCGTGGCAGTTTAAGGTTGAAGACTCACCCCGCGAGAAGCTGCTCGCCCCGCGAGCGTTTGAAGACCCTGGAAGTCAGAGACCATCACGGCCCAGCCGTGATGAAGGTCACAGCCTAGAATTGAAGACTCGCCTCGCGAACATACCTTCGCCTCGCGAGAGTTTAAATTGAAAGCGCGCTAATTTTAATTCTCGCCTCGCGAATGTCTGCTTTCGCCTCGAGAGCGCAGATCGGGATTACTATTTAAGGGTCATTGCATATCGAACGAGGGATCAATCGTTAGCATCCGAGTTTTCCACTTTGTTTAGAGTAGCGTTTAGGGTAGTTTCTTTTCTCTTTGGAGCTGCGTCTCCCTTTTTCTTATGGAGATTATGTCCGATCGCTTGTCTATGAGCATGAGGAACTAATCCCCTAGTCCGAGGGAACGATGAAGCCACCCATGGCGATGTAAATTCGATATGATGTATGTCTTTCTCCTTAATTCAATTCTTGTTTTCTAATTCTGATTTGATTGTGTCAATTATATGCTAGCGTGATTGACTTGTTAACGTGATGAGGCTTAGTCGGCGATTCGCGTTTAGAACTTGAATTAGAATCATCGATCGAATATTGCACGAGAGTGAATAGGAGATTGGTGCAACCATATAGGGAACATGAATTAACAGAATTCGAGATTAGGGTTAAGAGACCTAGCAAGTAATTAACTCAAATCATCGAATACGTCCTAATGAGCACGGAAGTGGATTTAGGAGAATTTAGGGGTCCCGGTTGACATTGTAATTGAATTTAGGGAGGGACTCATCATCAATTGGGTGTACATATTGGGTAGGTGGATTTGTGACCTTGGACATTTTAGTTTTCTGATTTTTAGTTAATTAGTTTATTTAGATTGTTAGTTGAATTTAGATATTAATCTCTCTTCCTCAACCACCTTTCTGTAACTTGACCGAACGTATCGGACTTCCCGCGGATTAGTCGAATTGGTACCCCAATCCTTGAGTTCGACCTCGGTATTTACTTACCGTGATATTTTTATTACTTGCGACGACCCGGTACACTTGCCGGAGTCACAACAAGTTTTTGGCGCCGTTGCCGGGGATTGGCACAACCAGTTTTACTAATTTTAGGGAAGTTTGATTATTTGGTTAAGTTATTTTTGTTCTTATTTTTTATTTTCATTTTTATTATTTTCTTTTTTTTATTTTCTACTATCTCTCTACTTCTTTGATTCCACTTGGTCTTGCCTTGTTTTGTATGCAAGGTACACGAAGGAATGCTTCCGGGTTGCGAATATTGTGATGGGAACCATGACACTTGGAGTTGTCCGTTCTACTTCCCTCAAGTATATGTGGAACCATGGCATAATGACAGCGTGCCCCAGAACAACTATCAGAGTCAGAATCAGTATTGGGGTGATATGAGTAGAGACCATCCGGATTTTGCTTGGAGTAATGCTGACGATGGTCTAGCCTGGCAACCACAACCTCAACAGAACTGGGAACAACAACCTCAACAAAATTGGCAACCACAACCTTGGGAGTTGGCTCTTGAGAGGTTGAGTGCGACACTTGAGAAAGTGTCAATCAATACAAATGCAGTCATTGACAGGATGGCCACATCATTTGAGAAGACGCATGCGGCATTAGAGATGAAGATTGCCCAACTCGCAAGGCAAATAAATGAGCATCCCCCAGAGACTTTCCCAGTTGTTACCGAGAACGATCCTAAGAACCAATGCAATGCCACAACAACTAGAAGCAGTGGGGTGTTGGGATATGACTGGGATGTAACTAGTTCTCAGGGAGTTGAGGAAGAACTACCACATGTTGAGGAAGAACAATCTAAGGAAGAGGAATTGGCAAGTGTCATGGCCCCGGAACAACCACATGTTGAGGAAGAGCAACCTAAGGAAGAGGAGTTGGCAAAGGACAAGGCACTGGGAGCAAGGGGGTAGAGATCAAGATGAAGATAAAGTGGCGGAGGATTCCACCATGCTTGCCAAGCAACCTTGATTTGGATGCGTTAAATAAATATGTTGGCTTGCATGCATGTGTGGACACCGGTAAATTAGACCCTCCCACTTGTCTAGCACACTTCCTCGTGAAAACACCATTTGGCCCGAGAGGAAGTGAGTTCATCAGTACGGAGGTCAATGGAGTTTTCACACACTGGCTGGGTGGAGTGGATGATAAGGTCATATTGATGCTACGATCTCCACTCCAATTACCATTTGATCCGGGTGGAGGATTTGATATGATGAGCGTCCCTTGGCCTCTGTACCACAGACTATGGGATCCAGGTGGATGCTTCTTAATAAGTCAAGCTCGGGACGTTAAACAAGCGCTTCTTGGGAGGCAACCCAAGCTAGGTATCCTTCTCTTCTCTTAACTTTTGTTTTGTTTTGTTTTTGTTTTGTTTTTGTTTGTCGCTCTTGAATAATTTGAGAAGATCAAGAGTTTTTGTATGAATGTCGTGTCGGCAAGCTTGTTGGATTTTGATTGAATTGAGCATAGATTGATTGCATGAATTATTTGACCATTGATGATTTCCCCCTAGGTTCTAATAATAGAAAAGTTTATCCCCACTTAAAAATTGAAAACTGAACTTTGAGAATTTTATTGTGATTACTTGATTTATGATAAGTTTGGGGTGAGGGGGGTGCACACACTAGGAATCGTATCTCGGTCAAACAATTTGCAAAATGTCCAGGTGAGGATTTGAGCCTCCAACTCTGTTTTTGAATGTGTGAATCACTGTTAGGTTGCACTTTCCCGAATTTGCTTGAATCTCTATATGGTTTGCATGTTTATGTGTTGCATCAAATGATTTAGGCAATTTTCTTTGAAATAACCACTTGGCCATAAATTGAACCGTCCCTAACGCATGTTCCCTAGTTAGCCAAATTGAGCCCAATTGACTTATTGTTTCTTGATGACCCTACATTACGAGCCAAAATCTGAAAAACCATGTTAACCCAATCTTAGGATTAGGAGAGCATGGAAATGAGCAATAGAAAGGTTGTGAGAAACTAAGTTTGGGGTGGCTACAAGGAGGTATGTCATTTTGGGGTGAGAAAAAGAAAAATAAAGGTTGAAACTCAAGGCAATAAAAAAAAAAAAAATTTATTCAAAATAAATTGCCAAAGGAAAAGGGGCAAAACAGAAAAAAAAAAAAAAAGATGAGCAAGGAAAAAAGGCTGTAGTCACCCGAGACAAAAAGAAAAATGGAAAAAGGAATTTGAGTGGAAAATGTGTAAAATGCTCATGCTCTCTTAGTTCCTAGGGACTTAAGCCTAAACATCCTTTATTATCCTACCCTAAGCCAGGCCCCATTACAACCTTTAAAAGACCTTCTGATGTTGCATGCATGTTTTCGTGGGAACCATTTTTGAGATGAAAATCAAATTCATGGGAAGTGCCCTTAATAAGTGAAATTAAGTGAAAAAGTTGATAACCTTGACAAACTTGAGCGAATGAGTGAAATTTTAAATGCCCTTGTGAGGAAGGCAATTGTTTGAGATAGGTGATCTTCCTTTGTGTGTAACTCTGATCCTCAACTTAGAGTAATAACGGAATGAATGATGAGTTCTCAATGGTTTAAAGTAAATGAATGTGGGGATTCCATTTATGTAGGGGGGAGATCATTGGAGAAAAACTGTTTTGATTGCATTAAATTTGTGCGAAATCGATTGATTCCTTTAGGCTTGCCAAGTCTTGAGTCGTTTTTGAGTTTTAAGCTTGCTTGGGGACAAGCAAGGTTTAAGTTTGGGGTATTTTGATAAGCCTCTGGCTTATCTAGTTTTATAACTAGATGGACTGTGGTTTTCGTGCAATCTATTCGAGTTCACTCTCGTTTTCGCCCAAATTTACCTTGTTTTGTTCCTAAGTTGGAATTTGACTCGTTTTGCGTCTTTTGTGTAGTTTTTAGATTATTTTGAGTAGAATTACGCTTGTGGGTGCTTTTGTTGTTTCAGGTTAAATAAGTGAAGCTCCGGGAGTCAAGGAAAGTCGAAAAGCAGTGGAAATTGCAAGTGCGGAGACACTCGCCTCGCGAGTGTATACTCGCCCGCGAGCACGAAGGTCGACAAAGCAGCAAAAGTCATCACTTCAGTCTCGCCACGCGAGATGTGTCTCGCCCCGCGAATCATGAAGACCTGCAAGACAGAGAGCATCACGGCTTGGCCGTGATGAAATACCACGCCGTGGCAGTTTAAGGTTGAAGACTCACCCCGCGAGAAGCTGCTCGCCCCGCGAGCGTTTGAAGACCCTGGAAGTCAGAGACCATCACGGCCCAGCCGTGATGAAGGTCACAGCCTAGAATTGAAGACTCGCCTCGCGAACATACCTTCGCCTCGCGAGAGTTTAAATTGAAAGCGCGCTAATTTTAATTCTCGCCTCGCGAATGTCTGCTCGCCTCGCGAGAGAGCGCAGATCAGGATTACTATTTAAGGGCTGTTGCATATCAGAACGAGGGATCAATCGTTAGCATCCAGTTTTCCACTGTTTAGAGTAGCGTTTAGGGTAGTTTCTTTTCTCTTTGGAGCTGCGTCTCCCTTTTTCTTATGGAGATTATGTCCGATCGCTTGTCTATGAGCATGAGGAACTAATCCCCTAGTCCGAGGGAACGATGAAGCCACCCATGGCGATGTAAATTCGATATGATGTATGTCTTTCTCCTTAATTCAATTCTTGTTTTCTAATTCTGATTTGATTGTGTCAATTATATGCTAGCGTGATTGACTTGTTAACGTGATGAGGCTTAGTCAGCGATTCGCGTTTAGAACTTGAATTAGAATCATCGATCGAATATTGCACGAGAGTGAATAGGAGATTGGTGCAACCATATAGGGAACATGAATTAACAGAATTCGAGATTAGGGTTAAGAGACCTAGCAAGTAATTAACTCAAATCATCGAATACGTCCTAATGAGCACGGAAGTGGATTTAGGAGAATTTAGGGGTCCCGGTTGACATTGTAATTGAATTTAGGGAGGGACTCATCATCAATTGGGTGTACATATTGGGTAGGTGGATTTGTGACCTTGGACATTTTAGTTTTCTGATTTTTAGTTAATTAGTTTATTTAGATTGTTAGTTGAATTTAGATATTAATCTCTCTTCCTCAACCACCTTTCTGTAACTTGACCGAACGTATCGGACTTCCCGCGGATTAGTCGAATTGGTACCCCAATCCTTGAGTTCGACCTCGGTATTTACTTACCGTGATATTTTTATTACTTGCGACGACCCGGTACACTTGCCGGAGTCACAACAATGGACAATGATGCTTTTCTTCAAAGGTATTTTTCTTCTGATGAACAAAAGGAATACTTTAAGGAAAACTTCAGATATAGAGAAATTCTTGAACCTTGGGTAATGGATGTAAAATATTTTGAGGATAATGAGTTTAAACTTTCCTGAAATTGTAGTCTGTCAAAAGCTCACTGAGTTTGTGCAAACTCGGTTTGACTATCACCCCTGTTGAATCATCACCTAAAGACCGAAACAAAAGAAAATCAAAAAGGAAGAACTAGTTCTAGAAATTCATAGGAATTAGAACTTAGTTTTTGAAAGGTAAAATGCCTTAGTTTGTAATTTTGGCTGATGGTTTCTATTCTTTTTGATTTGTCCCTACACCTATCCCTCTATCATGAACAATTTTATATGCTATGTTTGAATGTTTAAATGCTTTCCTTCTTTATTGATTTGAATATTTCTTTTCTTTACCTTTTTGATAATGCCAAAAGGGGGAGGAAAAAGTATGATATAGAGAAAGGGGATAATAACAAATTATACAGGCATATGTTGAGGGGGAGCTTACAAGCTTACATGATTAAGGGGGAGTAAATCAAATTATGCTCTAATAATTTTTTTTGCTCTGATATACTTCTGCTTTGATACCATGATATAAATCTGTCAAAAACACTTAGCTTTTACTACATTTATACTCTGATCTTATAATTTGTTAAAAGATTTGTCATAATCAAAAAGGGGGAGTTTGTAAGACTCAATGACTTAGAGATTTTGATATATGACAAATACAATTTAATGTGTGTGCAAGTGTTTTAGTGTCAAATTGCAAAGACAGGTATCAAGCAGTGATCAACAAGTTCATTAAGCAAATTCAAGGAAAATATTCAAGGAAGAACTTGAAGGAATCAAGGAGCTACATGTAGAAATCAAAAGAGCAAAGTCAAAGATCAAAGGATCATCAAGACCAAGCTTAAAGGAGAATTTTAGATTTAAGTCTTAGATGATTTGTAAGAGAAAGAAATCTCTTAGTCACAAAATAGCTCAACTAAAAAAATGCATGAAGAAAATCAATTTTCATAAACTGCACTAAAAGGAATAAGTTTTCGTTAATGAAAATTATTTTTGGAAATAAGAAAATTATTTGTCAGGTACAGCCATGTAATCAATGGATGTATAGAGGTTCATGAATGGATCCCCTGTGTTTGTAGTCTGATAAACTCAAAATACACAAGATTCTAATTCTGCTCGTCCACTAAAGTGACAGAAGCACTGATTTATCTTTCTGAATTGATTCACCTCATCACCTTCTATTCGATATGTCATAAAAAACCACTTTAAAATTTGCAAAGTAGTCTCTTAACATTATTTTTGGGCCCCTAAGGCCTTCCCCCAAGTGGGAAGGGTCATTTTTGCAAAAATAGACCCACATCCCTCACTTGTCTGACATATTTAGCAAACATTTAGGGTATGTTTGGGAGGATGGGGTGTGATGGTTAGTAATGGAATGGAGTGGTTAAGATACCTTGACCCATTGTTTGGGAGTTTCGTAAATAATGGAGTGGGATGGTTGGGGATGGAAACCAAAACCACTCCAAACCATCCAAAGCATCAATTTTTCATACCTCCAATTTGGGGGGTTTGGGAGGGAATACTTGTTAAGTCTCTAAAATGTTTGTTGTCCATTTCCCTAAGTTTTGATGAGAACTAAACATTGGTTAATAATTTAATTAACCTTCATATTGGTTGCTAACCTGTCTATCTAGTGTGCATATTAAAACTGTAAGAATCATCTATCTGCTCATAAGTGACTATCTGTCTGGATAAGCGAAAGTCAACCTGTCTCTGAGGTTACTTGTTGAAGAATCAAGGACCAAACAAGCTTTTGTTGGTTGTCCCATCAGAAAGAGACTTGAAGCCTTCTCTCCTACTCAATCTCATGCCTATCAAGAAAAGTCAGAAGTTACTCTCTCAAGTAACCTCGGTTATCAGAACCAAAGACCAGTTAAAGAATGCTTCCAACGTGCTTTATTCCCTAGTACCTCTGGTCCTTACACGAAAAGGGAATTGTACTCAGCAAAGTATAAAAAGCTCTATGCACAACTCTGATATGACTGTATCACAATGCATAAAGCCATGATCCTTCATGTTAGAGTACAACCAACGTTCCTATTGCATTAATGGCTGCCCAGAACGACTCTATTGCCTTTAATGAAGTTCTGCTTGAAGCCAACATCTGAGGGAACGTCTCTAACGGATCTTAAATGCTTGAAGACTATAAATACAGAAGTCATTGAAGATGAAGATAGAGAATACACATAGCAATAAAGAGCCATTACTCTGAGCATTAATATCTTCGTTCTTTCATTCTGTATTCTTCAATCATTTGAAGTTATTACGCAGACTTTCCTAAACTTTACATTTAAACCACTCTCTAAGTGTTAGTGAAAGTTCTGTCTGTCTAAAGTTGTATTTATTACAAACCAAATCTCTCAAACAAACCTGAGTGAGCCTGAAGAGGCTAAGTGTTCAAAGAATACCTGTCTTGGGCCTAAAGAGGTTAGATGTGCAAAGAATACTTGTCTTGGAGCCTGAAAAGGCTAGGTGTGCAAACAATACTTGGAGTCTATAACCTGATCAGTTATAGTGGATAAATCTTGGTGCTGCCAAGGACTGGACGTAGCTCTTTGCTTTGAAGAGTGAACCAGGATAAACAACTGTGTCAATCTCTCTTTCCTTATTACCTTTTTAGTTGCTTTAGTTTTTTATACGTTTATCAAGTGGTGCGTTTGCCAAAGTCACTGTTAAAATTTCATCAGACAGGTCACCTGTCTATCCTGTATCTTTCCACTCGTTTGAACCTAGCTTATGTATGCGAAAAGTATTCAACTTTGTTTAAATTCTGATAAACACAATTCAACCCCTATTCTCGTGTTTATAGTTGTCTATTTCAATACTCCCATCTTTTTTACTTTTAAATGCAAAATTACAATTTTAATCCATCTAAACCAAACATTGTTATGAACAATGTAAAATAAAAGGATAATATTGGAAATAAAAATTGTAATTCACACATCTCCATTACTTATCATTGTGACTTCCAAACAATGGAGTGTGATGACCCTCCATTCCTTCATTAAAACTCTCAAACAATGGTGTGGTATATTTTTATCGCTCCACTCCACCCCACTTTAAACCACTTCATTACTAATCATTCAACTTCTTCCTCTCCAAAACTCCAAAACATAGCCTTAAGTTTATGTTGTTGTAATTTCACACTAACCATGTTAGAACACTTCAATATGTGTTCTAAGGTCTAAAAAAAAATTTCCAAACCTTTCATGTGCTTATATAAGACCTTTCACACTGTTGGATTGTTTTTATTTTTCACGGCCATCACATTTTATCTTGACACTACTTAGCATTTAAACTTAAAAAAAAAAAAAATAGTGTTGCATATATAAATAAATAAATAAATATCATTTTTTATATTGATAATCATTTTGGCATTCAAGTCGACTGGGTGGATAGCGGTTATTGCTATCCAAGTGAGTGAGTCCATCCTTAAACTTACCTCAAAGCTATCAGTGACGAAAGAGAGAGAGTAGAAGCAATGATGACAGCTTCCGCAGTTTCATTTGGGAACAACTTCGCTCAATGCTTCCCCAAAACCAAGACTTGTTCATCCTCATCATCAAGGGACCTTGCATTCGTCACCTCTCAGTTGAGCGGCCTCAGAATCTCCTACAACCCTTCACCCAAATTAGCCACGCCCATCGTTTCTTCTCCAATACTACCTGTTCTGAAGCCCGTTGCTCGTAATTCCTCTACCCTTTTGCTCAATTTCACCTATTCTGCTTTCAGTTTCAGTTTCTTAATTTTATTTTTTTTTTGTGATTTTTTTTAATGGTTAGTTCTCTGTTTTTGTTGCTATTGATTTGTTTAGTTGGATGTGTTTGAATTGGAAGTTTTCATGGAATTTGGAGAAGACTCTATACTCTTGCTCGGCGTTTTTATGCTATGATGTTTTGTTTGGTAATTTGGTACTCTCAGTTTTAGCACTGACAGGGAAGACATGGTACTTTTTTCTACCGTTTAGGGAGGGGGGTGCTTGGGTATTGGATAGGGTTAATCTAATGAGAATTTGGAATTGTTCGTAATGGTTAACTTTGGTTGCAAAGAAAAGTTTGGAATTTTGTTCATCAGCTGTGTGGCCCTGACTGATCTATGTAGCCGACCTCATCTAGTGGAAAAAGGTAGGTTTGATTGTTGTCGTTGCTAACTCGCTATTATTCATCAGGATTATCTTTTTTGGCGAAGAATTGAAAGTAGTAGATATGTTGTTGCGGATGTTTTTCAAACAACAATGAATAATCTTAAAGTAACTTAATTAGGTGTATGCTTGTATGCTTGATGCTTGACATGGAAGTCCATTACTATGCTTCTGTTGACATGATGGATTTGGTTTCTCTTGGGATCCAATAGAAGTCAATGCAAAAAGAACACCACCTGAAAATGTAAATATGCTTCTATGTTTAAACTGATGCTTTATCCTTTCCATTTTCTCCTTTTTTATATAGTTGTTTTTTAAATTCCAAACATCAATAGCAGGTCGTATGATAATTCTTGCTCTGCTTTCACTGTGTATGTGGCTAAATTACTAAAATGTTGTTATGCAGTATAAGCCAGTTTTATAATCAGTTGATGTGTTTTGGTAGGATTTTGTCAAGTGCTAGGCAACTCTAGTCAGGTTATTTGCAATAATTTGGGTTGAATGTTCGCTACACGAGTTCCAGTATGCCATTGTGTTTGATCTTGTATCAAGGATTCGTGAAGTCCCATGTATTCAAAATCCTTCTTAATAGTTCCCTTCATGCCTTATCTTTGGGCTCCCTCTACCCCTCTTTAAAGGGGCATCATCTGTAATTTTAGGTTGTAATCTTAAAAGCTCAAACCATCTTAAACAGTTTTGCATAGTTCTTTAGCTATAGAAAGAAGCTACTTCAACCATCTCTCCAATCATCTTGAGCCTAATTTGTGGGTAGATTCGTAGTAAGGATTTAATTTAGCTGAAAGTTGTTTCTAATTAGTAATTAAACTTATAGAGAAAGGTGGCTTCTATGATACATCCTAGGTGTATAGCTACACGCCATGACAATGACTAGTGAAATTATCAAAATCTATGTGTCTTAAAATTTTAGGGATGGGATGGTAAATTAGATACACTAATGATGTCATTTTCAAAGGGAGTAGATGTGCACCTGAGGCAACCACTGTAGAGATTTTTTTTAATGTTTTGCTCAGAAGCCACTAAAGAAATTGCATGCATGACTGTTGGGAAACAATAATTACTGTTGTGCTGAAATGCATATCCTGTTTGTTTAAACATAAAGCTTATATAAAAAAGAAGGTTTGGTTGGTTTTGGAAAAAAAAAATGGTTTTGAAGTTCCATGTGATCATGTGATATTGGTTCAGTCTGAAGTGTATTGAACGAAGAGTTTTCTCTTTTGAAGCCTGTTTCAAATATATAAACAAATACATAGAAGCTGGAAATAAAACTAGGGATCCCAATTTTCATATGCAAGGCAGCCCTATCTCTTGAAGAGCCCATTTCCGTCCCAAACAAACTAGGGAACATGGCTTGCGTGTAAGTGGCCAATTGTGCTTGTTTGTAGCCTTTTTAACTTATAGCTGACTGTTTAATGTATATTTCCTTATTCTTTTTCTTGGATAGAAAGGATTAGCACTGATATTTACTCTACTCGACCTCTAGCTTCATACTGTGAAACATTATTGTGTTGTTAGTTTATGTTGGCCAACAATAAGTTTCATTTTGGTTGATACTTGATAGGAATAATAGAACATGCATAACAGTTTGGTAATATGCTTATTGCTTGTGGATGCTAAGCCACAACTGCAATCATGATAATGGTCATTACATTATGGTAAAACAGTTGAACTAGTTGACTGGTGATTGATTATTCTGGTACTTTGGTTTCATTTTCTTAGGGAGAGTGTGCCCCTTCACTGGAAAGAAAGCAAACAGGGCCAACAAAGTGTCTTTTTCAAACCATAAGACAAAGAAATTGCAGTTTGTAAACCTTCAGTACAAGAGATTATGGTGGGAAGCTGGGAAGCGGTATGTAAAGCTTCGTTTGTCTACTAAGGCATTAAAGACCATAGAGAAGAATGGACTTGATGCAGTTGCAAAGAAGGCTGGAATTGATCTTAGGAAAAAATAAGAGTACTTAGTTATGATTGCAATTGTGTGGAATAACATATTCAAGTTCATTTGTATTTTTGTTGATTTTCCTTTCTTATTGTTTTTAGGGACTAAGGTTGATTCTGGCTATGGTCAAAAGCTACCTATATTCCTGAGGACGCTAAATATTGTGAGGTCATGAGCTTAATACGCCATGAATCTCACACATGGAGATATCTTAACAGCCCATTCATAGCTCTTGTAACAGACATGGAATAGTCAGATCATGAGTAGCGTTATAAACGTTTATTATATTATAAGAAACTGGTATTTTTCATCTACATTTATGTTATTTGTAGTTTGTACAACAAAAATGGGACAATAATTTGACAATGGTTATTGACGTTCAAATTTATGATTAATGATGTGTTGAATTTGGTTAGTGTGTATACTGTGATGGTTAACTCATTAATCAGTTAACCATCCATTGCATTTACCATCTACTTAACCGTAATAACCAAGATTTTGTATATTATTAACTAAGTTATCAGTTAATAAGTTACTTATATTATATATGTACTTATTAACCAAGTGTAAACATCATTAACTATAAATTTAAACGTCAATAACGATGTCGAATTATTCCATTTTTGTTGTATAAATAGCATAATTGTTTCATGTATGTATGTTTGTCTTTTCTTTTACTTTTTCTTTTCGGAGGATCATATTGTAAGCTTTTGGTTTATTATCGTATGAGTCTTGGTATCCACTTAAATTTTAATTCTTGGGATTCTCTATATATTAGTGTTTGGCTTAGTTTTTTCCCAGCTTCTTTTCTCCTTAAAAATAAAGTTGGGCCAATCATTTTTAAAAAAAAGCTCTTTGAAAAAGAAAAGAAGCTTACTTTTTAAATAACATAAATGAAAAATAAGAAGCTTTTCAGAAAGCTACTCTAGGGAGTTTTTTTTCTAACTTGTTCGTAGCTTCTCGGCATCAACCTTTTCCTTTTTTCCTCAAGGAATCTCCTCCTTGTTACAATGATATTGAGCAGTAGAAAAACTCTATCTTTTCCTAGGGATGAAATTTGTAACACTCCCTCGGTACCTACATGCTTTAACTCGTTGCGGAACTTAAAGTAAAATAAAGAAATATTGGTTGTTTTCGAAAAATAAATTTTGGTATGCAATAGTATTCAAAAAAATACAGGTCTAAAATTTTTCTTATGTAACGACTATTTACAGACATCAAGGTAAGAAAATAAAATCATAATACATACATCACAAGGTAAATCTCCACAGAATCATTAAAAGATTTTTCTCGCCGAGGTGTACAAGTTTTCAAAATAGTCTTAAGACCATAATAATTACTTAGAAAAGACTTCAAAACCCTTACACAAAAAAAAAGGACTCCACAGCTGGTCAAACCCAGAGATGTCCGTTGGGAAATTCTCCAATGTCATCCCCAACATCGGATACAAGGCATCGTAGCTCACTCCAGTGAGAGGTACGAGAGAAAAATAGGGTCTTGCCCACAACAGCTCCCACATCGTCATTGTTAGCGTCATAACCTTCAAAACCTCAGGGTCTCGTAGTGATCCAGAAAACTGTACATATATCCAAGAATACCACAAGGCGTTCCACATGTACATAGCAAGGGTGAGGTACCGACATATAAGTTTATCATAATAGTCACATACGCGACACACCAATCAATAACATATGACAACAGCGACATGTAAAACAATATGAACCATAGTCACAATATCAGTGTTATTTAAACAAGGGGATTCATACCCGACAACCGTCGTAGGTTTATTAAAATACATGACACTTCAAAAATCCACTATCTATTTCGTAATCTCTGGAGATCCTAACTTCCCTTCGTCGAGTAATGATTAGGCTGCAATACCCCTTACCACAATTGTCTCATGAGGTCGGCCTTTCAGTTTAGGTCCAGGCTCCAATTGTTCAAGGTATCACACTCAATTACCTAAAATAATATTGAGTAGTCCCTGATTGAGTACATCCACATTTGGCAGTCATTACGTCCACGACTCGAGGTCGCGAGGCCCCGGCCTTTTTGTGGCTCACGAACACGAATGTCCCTATAGACCCACTTTGGTCTTGACTTCCCCAATTTATCAATCCACAAAGGATTGTAGCTCGAAAACTATGGCACGTTTGCCAGCTCATGCATGTAAAACAATTGGTTTTTTGTTTTTCTTTTTCGTATCATTCTTTCTTTGTCGAGGCTTAAGGCTCACGACTAAAATTTTCTTGAAGGCATCAAGCCCATTCATACTTAACACATGACATACAGTCCGAGTGCTCAATCACGATACACTAGGCCGATGCACCGGTCCTAGGTTCATCGATATTTGACACGAAGTCAAATGTGTTAACTGGGACTTGAACCTGCGACACATAGGACATAAAGTCCAAGTGCTTACTCATAGGAACTCTAGCCCGACGTCTCGACTGCTAGGTCCTCGTAATTTTTTCGTTTTCAACACCATTTTCGTTCTGTGAAAACAAATATCAAAACAAAAATCAGAAACTTGTTAAAGTTCATTGGAATTATTTTCGCTCTTTTAAAACATGTTATAGAAAATCTTTTACGTTGAAATTCATTTCGAATACGTTAAATTAAAAAAACATTTTTAAAACTTTTTGACTGAAACAATAAAATTATTATCAAGAATTTCGTCATAATGCATTTTTCTAAATATTTTCATTTAGAATAAAATTTTCGTAAACCAAAAGCATTTTCTTTCAAAAGACTTTTCTTTGACTAAATTGAAACATTTTCATGATTTTTCTTCTTTCTTTTATTTTTTTTAATGTTTTCGGGTAAATTAATATAAGTGCAATTTGTCACAGTTCGTACTCACTAACACTCATTTCTTAAGCGTTATTTTAAAATCATCTGTGATTCCTCAAAAACGTAACTTTTAACAAAAATATACTTAATTCACTTTATTTTTAAAAGTTCTTCCACTTACGAAAAATCAATATCTTAAATTTTCTACTTAAGATTTTTAGTGTCTTAATCCTCATTATCATGCTCTCAACCAATACAATCAATCAATAGTCTCATCAACACACACACACACACACACACACACACACACATATATATATATATATATATATGTATATGTATCATTTAGAGCATACTTTCACATATAAATAACATTAAAATTCTAAATCATCAAAGAAAAGATCACCTAATGACTACAAACAATCTACACACATCAAATAAAAAATAGTACGTGACTATCAGTTCCCCTTACCTCTTGTAGAAAATAACTCTCTTGCTTTATATCCTTCAAATTTTTCCTTCTCCACTCACACAAGATCACAACAATAAGCTAAGGTCTCAACCTTCATTCAAACAACACATAAATCAAGTTAAACAGACAAAACCATCTTTTGTACCAAAGTACCTAGTTTCGGCCAACTATAAAAGAAAAGGCTAGGGTTTTCAAATTTTTCCAACCTGTTGGATACATGATCCTAGAGTCTTAGATAGTATAGCAAAATTCCATAACCCAAAAATTCCATTTATAAAAGTTTTCATGAATTTCTCCATGAATTCTTAGCAAAAAGGTTCTAGCTTGGAAAAGAAAATGAACGGAAGAGAATTAACTTGAGAGAAATGAGAGATGAGCAAGGCTCATAAGGTATACCTCATAGTGATGAAGAATGAATAAAGATTTGAAAAAAAAAAAAGCTCGAAGAACTTAGTAGTTTTCCTTTGAGTTTTTTTTTTTTTTAGAGAATACCTTGTATTCTTTGAGTAAAAGGAAGAATGAAGTGTGTGTGGCTATGAAAGGGTGGGCTGCACGAAATTTCAAGGGCAAGAGGGGAAAAAAATGAAAGAAAGTACACTTCACAACTTGGTGGGCAAGTTAAGGGTATTATGATCTTTACCTTAGGACTTTAGATATTTTCCTTCAAAATCATCATTGCAAGGGTTAGTCATGGTGGTGACTCACCATGTGACTCACCACTTGTGGTTGGATACTTGTCCCATCAATTTCAGTATCCGGATCTATCTTTGCAGTTCCGTATCCGATTCCGTCGTTTACCCGATTTAGGTTTTTCGCTCGTTTCTTCGAAAATTCAGTCGAATAAAATATTTTATTAAATTCTTGAGTGAAAATTTTCAAAATAGACTATATCACTAAAATAGTGATAAAATCTAAGGTTTTTCAGTTTCGGGTCAAATTAGGGTTTTCTATCCTATACAAAATTGTACTGCCAGTGAAAATACAGACTGGGTTCCATCTGAATTTTAAACCCAAATTTTAACCATAGCCTCCTACCATAAAGTAGGTTCTAGATATGATTTTTGTTTTCTCCAAAATCATTTTTCGGGACACACGTAAAAATATAAACAGATATATATTTACCAATAATACAACGTATATAAAAAGCATGGTGTTACAAAATTTTCTCTCAATTCATAAATCTATCTTTTATCTGTTTCTATCTAGAAACAAAGATTGAATCACTTTAACTAGTGAAGATTTTACAAATTGAAGCACTAAACAAAATAGAACAATAGAATGAGATAAGTTTGCCCTTTTCATTTTCAAATTCATATTCTTTATGCACACTATTGCGACTTGGATAGTGGTGGGATGGCAAAAAAAGAAATATTTTGAATAAAATAAGGAAGTCGTTATCAATTTTATTTTATTTAAGAAAATTTTAGAAAACCATTAAATAATGGTCTCTTGAAACCAAAATTGAGTTTGGGAGTCGATTATGATTAGGGAATGTGTTAAGCATCTACATTGCCGATTTTACAAAGTTTACCTCTAAATGAGTAAATGTAATAATTTTTAATTTTATTTTACTGTAAAAATTATTCATAAGAACAAAAATGTTGGGTGGGTCACTCCTAAGTGGGTCCCACATTAATTAGAAGAAGAAAAAAAAAGGATTTACTAATGGGCCAAGCCCAAGTGGTATTTGAAAAAGGGTTTGAAATAAAAAGGAAAGAAAGGGTATGTGCTAAGTGTGTGTGCCACTGACGTGAAAGATAGAAATTGAGCAACAGGGCAGACACAGCGACGGCGAGAAGAAAAGAGAAGAAGAAAGGGGGTTCAGGTGGTACAACAAACTTGCTCCGTTTTTGCTGGAATTTCAGTATGTTATTCCTAACAATGAGCTCATCAGTTTTATATATTTTATTGGTTGTTTTGCCTTCTCTTTGAGCTGAGTTGTTATACCCATTGTTGTGGGGTTTCTCTCTTGTTGCTTGCTTGTATCCACCTTTTGGGTGATGTGTTGTTGATTTGGTGTTCCCTAGTATTTCTAGGAAGACTTGGTGTACCCATTATTATTTATAGTGGAAGTTTTTGCTGGACTTGGTCCCGTGGTTTTTATCCCTACACTGGGGAGTTTTCCACGTTAAAAATTGTGGTGTCATTGCTATTTATTTTCTGCCATTGATACTATCCTGTGGAAGAATATTTTTGTTGTGCCTATTTATTTGCACAGGTGAAGGGGAAAAAATATTTGCTTCATTAGAGATTGTTATCTCTGGTTTTTTTCCCAACAAAGTGGTATCAAGAGCTTAGGTTGTTCTGTATTGTGCATTTGAATGGAGGAAAATCAAGGGTCAAATATGATTAAGCTGAACTCTACAAATTATACACTTTGGAAGACCCTCATGGAAGATATGTTATACAGCAAAGACTTGTATGATCCCATTGAGGGGGACACTGCTCGACCCAAGGATAAAAATGAAAGTGATTGGAAGAAGATGAATAGAAAGGCAGTTGCTTTGATTAGGCAGTGGCTGGATTTGAGTGTATATCCTCATGTAGACACAGAAACAGATGCCCAGAAAATGTGGAAGAAGCTGGCCGAGCTGTATGAGCGGAAGAATGTGCAAAATAAAGCATTTCTGATCCGGAAGCTGGTGAATATGAAATACAAAGAAGGGGATTCAATGGCAGAGCATATGAGCATTTTTCAGAATATTGTGAATCGATTGACAACAATGAGATATTAAATTAGATGATGAGTTGCAAGCCTTGTTGTTGCTTAGTTCCTTGCCTGACACTTGGGAAGTTGTGGTTGTGACATTGACTAACTCAGCTCCTAATGGGAAGTTGACAATGTCAATGGTAAAAGAGAGCATGTTGAATGAAGAAGCTAGAAGAAAGGAGCGTGGTTTGAATGGTACCTCCACTCGATCGAAGCACTAGTTGCGAGTCACGGGGAGAAGTCAAACCAGACATTTCCATAAGCATGAAAAATCTGACAGTCGTAGCCAGTCAAGAAGCAAGTCCAGGACTAGAAAAGAAGTGAAATGTTATCATTGTGGCAAGGTGGGACACATCAAAAGACAATGCAGGCTCCTAAAGAGAGAGAAGTCAAGAGAAAGAGATGAAGACAAAGAGAAGAAAAATGATAAAGACACAACTGCAGTTGCATCTGATAGTGATGTTTACATTGTCTATGATGATAATTCTATAAATCTAGCATGCCATGATTCCAGTTGGATTGTTGATTCTGGAGCCTCATACCATGTCACTCCTAGGCATGATTTCTTCTCATCTTATACAACTGGTGATTTTGGCACAGTTAAAATGGGAAATGAAGGGGTGTGTAAAATTGTTGGTATGGGAGATGTTTGGATTGAAACCAGCATTGGGTGCAAGCTGCAATTGAAGAATGTCAGACATGTTCCAGATATCCGTCTCAACTTGATTTCTGTTAAAGCCTTGGACATTGAGGGTTATCATACTTGCTTTGGTGGTGGCATATGCAAGCTCACCAAAGGGTCACTAGTGGTGGCAAAAGAAGAAAGCTTCACTACTCTCTACAGGATGCCTGGAAAGCTAAGCAAGGAGGAAGTGAATGCAGTTAAAGATGCTTCTTCTAATTTGTGGCATATGCGCCTTGGTCACTTGAGTGAGAAATGACTCAACATCCTTGCCAGGAAAAATTCTCTTCCTATGAAAGGTACACCTTTAAATACTTGCTCTCATTATTTTGTTGGAAAACATCATAGAATTTCATTTCGTAGTTCTGGTCCTCATAGGAGGCCAAATGTTCTTGATTTAATTCATACTGATGTTTGCACTATGGATTGTAAGTCTCTTGGTGGTGTGCTTCATACTTTGTTACTTTTATTGATGATCACTCTAGAAAAGTGTGGGCTTTTGCTTTGAAATCTAAAGACCAGGTACTTGGTGTCTTCAAGCACTTTCATGCAAGTGTTGAAAGAGAAAAAGGAAGCAAGTTGAAATGTGTCCGAGCAGATAATGGTGGTGAATACAGGGGTCCGTTTGAAGAATATTGCAAAGAACATGGAATCAGGCTTGAGAAGACAGTTCCAAAGACGCCTCAACATAATGGAGTTGCAGGGAGAATGAACCATACCATTAATGACAGAATCAGGTGTATGCTCTCTCATGCAAAATTACCCAAATCCTTTTGGGGTGAAGCAATGAGAACTGCAGTGGATTTGATCAACCTTTCTCCTTCTGTGCCACTAGATGGTGATGTTCCAAACAGAGTATGGACAGGGAAAGATGTCTCTTATAGTCATTTGAGAGTGTTTGGCTGCAGGACTTTTGTTCACATTCCAAGAGATGAGAGGTCCAAGCTCGATGGAAAATCCAAACATTGTGTCTTCTTGGGTTATGGTCATGAAGAGTTTGGTTATAGACTCTGGGATCCAGCTGACAAAAATTATCAGAAGCCGGGATGTGATATTTCTTGAAGACCAAACCATTGAAGATTTTGAGAAAGCTGAGAAACAGAAACCGGTTGCCAGAAGTTATATTGATGTTGTGCCTACACCCCCTACTGAAACTCTTGTTGAAGGGGGAGATACACAGGTAGATGATGGGAATGCAAATGATGACCCTACACCTCACCATGATGAACTAGTTGAAGAGGTTCCATTTGAGCCACCAGTTGAGCCTCAGTTGAGAAGATCTACTAGAGAGCGTCATGCTTCCCAAAGATACACTCCACATGAGTATGTGATGATCACTGATGGTGGAGAGTCAGAAAGTTATGAAGAGGTTATTGTAAATGTGCACAAGGAAGAGTGGTTGAAGGCCATGCAAGAAGAAATGAATTCCTTGCATGAGAATCACACATTTGAATTGGTGAAGTTGCTTAAGGGTAGGAAAACACTTAAGAATAAGTGGGTGTTCAAGCTGAAATCAGAAGAGAATAGCTCCCAACCAAGGTACAAAGCAAGATTGGTTGTGAAAGGCTTCAATTAGAGGAAAGGTATTGACTTTGAAGAAATTTTCTCACCTGTGGTGAAGATGTCCTCTATTCGAGTTGTGCTTGGATTAGCAGCTAGCTTGAACCTAGAGGTTGAACAACTTGATGTGAAGACAGCATTCCTTCATGGTGATTTGGAGGAGGAAATTTATATGGAGCAACCTGAAGGCTTCAAGGTCAAAGGAAAAGAGCAGCTTGTGTGCAAGTTGAAGAAAAGTTTGTATGGACTCAAGCAAGCACCAAGGCAATGGTACAAGAAATTTGATTCTTTCATGGAGAAACATGGTTATAGTAAAACCACTTCAGATCATTGTGTGTTTGTGAAGAAATTCCTTGATGATGATTTTATTATCCTATTGCTATATGTGGATGACATGTTGATTGTTGGTCATGACACAAAGAAGATTGATTGTCTGAAGAAAGATTTGAGCAAGTCCTTTGCTATGAAGGATTTGGGTCCTGCAAAGCAAATCCTTGGCATGAGAATTACTCGTGATAGGAAGAATGGTAAATTGTGGTTGTCTCAACATAAGTATATTGAGAAGGTATTAGAGAGGTTTAACATGAGCAATTCCAAACCTGTTAGTACTCCACTTGCAAGTCATTTCAAGTTGAGCTCTCAACAATGCCCTACAAGTGAGAAAGACAAAGAAGAGATGAAGAAGGTTTCTTATGCATCCACGGTTGGTAGTTTGATGTATGCTATGGTATGCACAAGGCCGGATATTGCCCATGCTGTTGGAGTTGTTAGTCGTTTTCTCTCTAATCCTGGTAGAGACCACTGGCAAGCAATGAAGTGGATTTTCAGGTATCTCAGAGGCACTACCAGAGTATGTTTATGCTTTGGGGGTGGTCAACCTGTGTTAGACGGCTACACAGATTCAGATATGGCCGATGATGTTGATTCTAGAAAATTTACTTCTGGATATTTGATGACTTTTGCAGGGGGAGCGGTGTCTTGGCAATCAAGATTACAAAAATGTGTTGCTCTGTCTACCACTGAGGCTGAGTATATTGCCATTACTGAAGCTTCTAAAGAACTTTTGTGGATGCAGAAATTCCTACAAGAGTTGGGCCTCAAGCAAGAGAAGTTTATGTTATTTTGTGACAGTCAGAGTGCTATCCATCTCAGCAAGAATCCAACTTTTCATTCCAAGTCAAAGCACATTGAGGTGCGGTATCATTGAATACGAGATGCGCTAGAGATGAAGACATTTTCACTTGAAAAGATCTATACTGATGAAAATGGTTCAGATATGATGACAAAGACCTTGCCTATGGCAAGGTTGATTTGCTGTAGAAAGAAGGCGGGCTTGGTCGAGCAGTATCTTCCCACTTGAGTCGTGAGGGGGAGATTTGTTGGGTGGGTCACTCCTAAGTGGGTCCCACATTAATTAGAAGAAAAAAAAAAAAAGGATTTACTAATGGGCCAAGCCCAAGTGGTATTTGAAAAAGGGTTTGAAATAAAAAGGAAAGAAAGGGTATGTGCTAAGTGTGTGTGCCACTGACGTGAAAGATAGAAATTGAGCAACAGGGCAGACACAGCGACGACGAGAAGAAAAGAGAAGAAGAAAGGGGGTTCAGGTGGTACAGCAAACTTGCTCCGTTTTTACTGGAATTTCAGTATGTTATTCCTAACAATGAGCTCATCATTTTGATATATTTTATTGGCTTTTTGCCTTCTCTTTGAGCTGAGTTGTTATACCCATTGTTGTGGGGTTTCTCTCTTGTTGCTTGCTTGTATCCACCTTTTGGGTGATGTGTTGTTGATTTGGTGTTCCCTAGTATTTCTAGGAAGACTTGGTGTACCCATTATTATTTATAGTGGAAGTTTTTGCTGGACTTGGTCACGTGGTTTTTATCCCTACACTGGGGAGTTTTCCACGTTAAAAATTGTGGTGTCATTGCTATTTATTTTCTGCCATTGATACTATCCTGCGGAATAATATTTTTGTTGTGCCTATTTATTTGCACAGGTGAAGGGGAACAAATATTTGCTTCATTAGAGATTGTTATATCTGATTTTTTTTCCCAACAAAAAAGGATCACAAGTTAGAGAAAAAAATAACTACGACTTAAATTTTAAAAAATAAATAAGATAAAAAGGAGGAGGAGGCATTTGATTTTCATTTATTTTTTTATCTATTTATTAAAACCTGAAAATATTGACGAAAATGCAATGGACTCCAACAAAATATTTAAAAAATAAAATAAAAGGTGTTAAGAGAATAATTGTTTTTTTTTGTGATATTTTATAATTTTATATTGGTTTTGTATTTTAAAATTTTTATATTGATAAGCCTTAGCAAAGTTGAACATGACACATAAATCCATAAAGAATCTTAAAAATAAATTAATTCAATTATTTAATTGGTCAAATTTGTCTCTCATATACCAACAATACTATATTCTAACATAGAATAATTACCTATTAAAAAATCATCTTATTTCTTCTCGTTTTGTTTTCTTTTGAGTTTTGTTATTTGGACAACAATATTGAACACCAATATCCTATATTTGTATATTTCAACAATTTTTTATTACTTTATTCTCTCTCATCCAGTATATCATTATTTCAAAACATCACTCAAACATACGATGTCTGTATTACTGTATACGATATCAACATCCGGATGTCCAAAAATTATTATTCTTTTCTTTAATATTACTCTCCCACAAAATAACCCTTAAAATCATTGTGTTTCTCATCACATCCTTTTTTTTTTGTTTGTATATTCTCTCCATCCATTTTATGATACCAAACAAAGCATTACAAAGCAAATCGGTTCGACAGCGGACCGGAGCATTCTTCGATTCAGGTTGGATCGTTAAGCCGGAACTTCGGTCAGGCCTGAAAAGATGACAAAACTTGTTGAACCGGTTGAAAACCCGAATCGGAAACCGTCCGGTCCTTTCATAACTATTGAGTTGACCCATGAACTATTTGAGAATTTTTATATAGGTCCCTAAACTAATTTTTTAATTGGGCTCTCGAACTTAAATAAGATTTTTAATTGATTCTCTGAACTAAAAAAGTTTCTAATTGGGTCATTGAACTTATGTAAAATTTTCAGTTGGTTCCCTCGGATAGAGTTTCGTGAATAAGTAGTTAAACTTTTTAATATGGGAGTGGCCTGGAATTTTTTTTAACCGAATTTGTATTTAGGGTTACAAGAGACCAAAATACAGAATAAAAATACCAAAACGTGATTTGTAGCCACTTCTCCCCCATCTAAAGAAACAACTCATTCCTTCCCTAATATCTGTTTCACAGTTGCATATCCCCTCAAAATTACTTCGTCCAAAATAGTTTTCTTATTTGCAACTTACTACACCTCACTTTATCTTGTTGCATTTTGCTGTGACAATATCTCAATGTTCATTTTTCACCCAACCCACTCAAATGGCTAATAAGGATGTCCAACTTGGATAAAATGAGTAATATTTGATCCAATTCATAGGATCGCTAACCATTTTTCTGGTTTATAAAGTTGACTTGGTGATTGGGGTGTGCAAGTTAAGGATTGTAGTGATTAGGATGTTAAGGGTTCAAATTTCAACCATAAATAAAATACTAACATCAATAGTATCATTTGCCTATTAAAAAAAACTAACCATTTTTTACTTTAAGGGCTCGTTTGGTGGTGATGATAGGATAAGGACGGATATGATAAAAGAAGGATAGGAGTAGGATATGATATGAGCAGGATATAAGCTGCATGTTATCCTATCCGACGTTTGGTGTCCACCAGATAACCAACTGGACAACATTATAATTTAAGTATGAATTTTAAAACTTTTTGTTTTTATTCTAAATGTTTTCATCTTTTATTAGATTTACTTTTTTTTTTTTTTATAATTTTCATTATTTAAATTTATAATAAAAAACAAATTATCCTTATGAAAAAATTACATATAATGTTTTAAATTTTTTAAATATTGTCTAACTAAAATTAATTTTTATATTTTTAAATATTATTTTTTGTTTTTACTTTACATATAGTTAAATTATTAGAATATTTTTTTATATTTTACAGTTCTTAAAAATAATATAAAATAACAAACTTAGCATTGTGATAAAATAAAAATAAATTTTAAAATTTATTATTAATATTTTTATTATTTTAAATATTTTGTATTTTATTATACCTTTTTTTGGTAATCATATTAAATTTTATTATACTTTAAATTATTATTTTATTATACTTTAATTATTTTATATATTATATATTTTTATATTTTATTATACTTTAAATCACCCTATCCTACTTGTTACCGGAAAAAGAAAATCACCTTATCCTATCCTGTTGAGTTCTAACCCAGCCCTCCCCTCTGGATAGAATTTTAACTAGATTGACAGGATAGGATAAGTGACAGGATTGACTTATCCTATGCTGTTGGCTCACCAAACAATAGTTTCAGACATGTTATGATAGCTTATCCTATCTTGTCTCTCTTATCCTGACCATCAAACAAACCCTAAAGATACAATCGAAAATTTTATATAAATTTAGATACCCAATTAAAAAAAATAGTTTAGAGATCAACTACTCAATAGTTAAAAAAAAAAACATTTGGTAAAGTAGCTCGTTCTCTTTCTCTTTCCATTTTCAAATTCCTCTTTCAGCCCTTCTTCTTTCTGAATCTGAGACACGGCTAGAGTGGGAGACCTGCGGCGGCGCCCTTCCCTCACAAGTCACGACGACGGTGCGTTTCCGGTGACACCAGCGGTGCACGACGGCTGGAGCTCCTCTTCAGCGCAAGACGGCTGGAGCTACTCTTCGACGCACGACGGCGCTTGCACAGTGACGACGCATTTCCGGTAAGCCTCGTCGGATCTATTATTCCTTTCTCTTCTCTGTAATCTCCCTATCTTCTCTGCATCATTTGTTTGTGCATTTGAATGATTCAACTCATGTGTTACTTACACTACTCACTCTGGATTTCTTTATACCATCTTTTTGGGAGATTCTATTCCATTCATCTTATTGTTCACCTTTTCTGAATCAAGTAATATGGATTCACACATGCGCATCTTAAGTTGATTCTTGGTGGTTCTAAAGTTTGCATAAATGATACTAGAATTTGTAGGCTCTGAATTCCACTCTTACAATTTAAGGATTTAACTCTTAAAATTCAGCAAACCCATAATTGTAACAGGACCAATAAATTCTGTTCTGAGTTGTTGACGTGCTTTCATAATTTCAATTGCTGTAGATAATGCTAGTCTTGATGAAAGCTATTATGGTTGTGATGATACACATGCTTGGTTGAATCAAGATCCGCCTGGATTTGAGAATCCTTGATTATGAATTGTTAATTTTCTATTTTCAGGATCCCATTTGTTGCACTTTACTTTAAAGTTTAGCTTAGTAACTTGGATTTGTGTTGCATGCTTGTTTGGTTGTTGAACAATTTGGACTTAGTATGATAACTTGGATTGAAATTTTACTTAATTGATTGATCTCTTTATGTGTGTGTGTGTGTATGTATATATATATATATATATATATATATATATATATATATATGTACAAGTATACCAGTTAGACCTTGAATAGGTATACCGGTTCCACTACCGGTTGATTCGGTTGAACCTTGAACCGCTCTCCTTTCCGGTTCTCCTCTTAGACCGGTTTTTAAAACATTGCAAATTGGTGTGAGTGCCTACTTGTATTTTTTAGCAGAACCTCTCTTGTCCTCTGCTACAGATCTGAGGGGTGTTTACTGTTTCCCCTCCCATCAATCCCAGCACCCTCATCCTACCACCGGAGCATCGTTGTCTCGGGAGCATTCGTCCACACCTGCAATCGTCAGTTTCGGAAGCCATCTTCTCAGGCCTCTCAGCTGGTGAGATTCCGGCCACACCCACCTATTTTTCGGAAGCCATCTCCTCACAATAAACTAATGCTTCATCAAATGTTTGTATAGAGGGTTTTCCCCCATTTATGTCATACTTTTCTTTTTCCGCTTATTCCTTTATCATTATAAAATCTGTTGTGTCTTTGAGATGCTTGAATTCGACCTTTTAGTAACCTTTTAATGTGTCATTTGTTTTGTCTTTGTTGATATTGTTTTGATAATTCTGATATTTGTTGATATAGGTTGATTTAGTTTCCTAGTTTATCATATTTCCATTGCAAATAGGAGATATACTCAATCCCTAAAATCAAGGGATTTGATTCTACACTTTGTAAACATTGTTCTATAAATTCATAAAGCTGAGAGGGTTTCTCTCAAGCAACTCATCAATCATAACTTGGTAGGGCTGGACATCGGTCGGTTACGGTTGGATTTCGGCCCAAAAATCCCAATCCGACCAAAACCGAAGTGAGGAATATATGGCCCATTCCTGTTCGTTTGAAGCATCGGTTTAGACGGGTGTCAGATTGGGAGAAGAAACCCAGAAACATTTATAAAACTTTCATTAAAATCCCAAAAAAATTAAGAACATAGCAACAAACAAATACACAAAACCATATCTTTTTCCTTGAAACAAAGGCAACAAAGATCTTTTTAGGTAGATCTGGACCACGACCGTGCGTGATGCTTTGGACCGACGGCGGCAGCGCACGTGATGCTGGAGTACGGCCGCATGGTATTCTTGATGACGGCGAACAGAAAGAGAAGAAGGCACCGCCGTATCATATCTGCGATAGAGAGATGCATCTCGAGAGATCGAGAGAGGGAGGGAGGGAGGGAGGGATGATGAGCTGAGTTGCAGAAGGGTTTGGATGGGTTGTTGATGATCTGGGATCTATCATAGAGCAAGAGAGCATTCAATGTTGAGAAAAAGAGAAATAGAAAGCAATAGAGCATTCAACTAATGATGTTGTTGATGAACTGAGTTGAACTCCGTCTATGTAGAGAGAAAGAACAATAGGGAGCATTCAAAAAGGAAAGAAATGGAGAAAGAGATGAACTGAGAAAGAGAGAAATGGAGAAAGAAAGAGAGAGAAATTGAGAGAGAACGGTCAATTTTTTTTTAACATGTATTCATTCAATGCTTGACAGACTTGATTACAAAGCTTTTTTACTTCCCAATGTATCGTTCTTATCTTCCCAACGTGTTGTGAGTCGTGAGAGACATAACACTTAAGTCTTATTGAACGGGAACGGTCAAATTTTTTCCGCAGGTATTCATTAGTCGGTCGGTTACAGGCGGGGTCGGAATTTTTTTACCCAATCCGAACCCGCCTGCTGTTATCTGTGTAAAACTGAACCTTAGAACCCGTAATCCGGATAAAACCGACCGTATGCTTGATTTCACCACCGGAATGTTCGGTTCCAGCTCGGGTCGGGGCTGCGTGCACCCCTATAACTTGGTATCTAGAGCTAGGGTTCAATCTGGTCAAGAATCGTTTTCCGGCGATCGTCTCCGGCCATTGTTTTCGGCCACCGTCTTCGTTTAGCAAAGCACCGACGATTCGTTTCTGAGAAGACCCAGCTCCTATCTCCAATGCACGTGCTGTCACACGTTGCCGCCGTCCGCAGATCTTTGCGCCACCTTCGTCCTGTTCGCCGGCGTCCTCTGGCCCCCTTTAAACTATCAAAGTCCGCACCATAATTGACGTCAGAACCTTCGGAAGTGGCGGTGGTTGAATCGGACATGGTGAGAAGGAGGAGGAGATTTATATGGAGCAACCACCTGGGTTTATTGCTCAGGGGGAGTCAGGTCTTGTTTGCAAACTTCAGAAGTCATCGTATGGGATGAAACAGTCACCTCGAGCTTGGAAGAGTAGGAAGTAGAGTGTAGTTGTAAGATCGAGCACAGAAGCAGGATATAGAGCTGTGGCTCTCACAACATGTGAACTTGTATGGCTAAAACATCTATTTCAAGAGTTAAAGTTTTTCAAGATAGGTTATATGCAGTTGATATGTGATAATCAAACAGCCTTACACATTGCTTCTAATCCTGTCTTTCATGAACGTACTAAGTATGTAGAGATCGATTGTCACTTCATTCGAGACAAGATTCTTCCAAAGGAGATCAGTACTTCATTTGTCAATTCTAATGATCAACTTGAAGATGTTTTCACCAAGTCTCTACGGGGTTCACGAATAACTTACATATGTGACAAGCTGGGTGCTTATGACATCTATGCACCAGCTTGAGGGGGAGTGTTGATATTGTTTTGATAATTCTGATATGTTGTTGATATAGGTTGATTTAGTTTCCTAGTTTATCATATATCAATTGTAAATAGAAGATATACTCAATCCCTAAAATCAAGGGATTTGATTCTACACTTTGTAAACATTGTTCTATAAATTCATAAAGCTGAGAGGGTTTCTCTCAAGCAATTCATCAATCATAACTGTCTTGAAAACTGCACAGCAATTTTTTGAAGCTGCATACTTGTCTTGCAGCCACTCTAGACTAGAAAGAAGTATTTCAAGGTGTCTTGCCCTTCTATCTCCAACTCACACTCATAGGCATGGCAATTTTACCCGCATCCGCAGGGTACCATGAGCAAAACCCGCAACGGGCACGGGTCGGGTGGTCAAACGGGTACCCGCGGGTTGAATAAACAGTTTTTTGTCATTACCGGTCCCCGTCAAGGAAGTGACCTAAATACCCTTACTACTAACCCTAGGTAACATATGAGGACACCAATGTTATTAAAACCGGACTGGCCCGACCGGTTGGACCGGTCCCAGAGCCGGTCCGGTTAGCATATCAGACCGGTTAGACACATGAACCGATGCTGACATCATCAACTCGGCTATGAACTGGGGCGATCCGACGAGAACCGGCAACTTGAACCGCATAATCGGATCGACTGCTGACGTCACCACGTGGTCCTGCTGATGTCATCGTGCGGAAATGAAACTCACCATGCGAAATTTGTCAAAAATACTGCTGGTGGTGCTGGTGGGAGTCGAACAATGGTGGATGCGGGGAAATGGAGGTGCTGTGCCACTGAACCAGCTTAATTAGTTAGCATATGTGCGAAAAATAAAATATATATACATAAGTTTAGTATAAAATTTACAAATTTTATATATACCGGTTCAAACCGAGTTAACCAGTGACCCCCGGTTGAACCCGATTGAACCAGTAACCCATTAACCCAGTGCCCTGACCGAGTCGATCACTGTTTCGGTTTTTTTTTAATAACATTGGAGGACACACAAACATATCAGAACACGTAGTGCTGTGCCGCGCCTCCTCTCAACCCTAACCCTTCCCACCTCTCCTTCAACCTTCAACGCCGCCGTTCTGCTCCAGTGGCCGCCGGCCGCGACTCACCGGCCTGCTCCAGTGAAGCTGCCGTGACGAACCCTTCATCCCTGCTTTGCGGTTCATCCCAGCCGACGGAGAACCGAGAGCCGCAGCCATCACGAACCGAGGGGAGCCGCTGCCGCACCGTCACGAACCGAGGAGCCGCAGCCGCAACCCCACCCTCCCGCCTTCATCTTGTAAGTTCCACTGCTTAGATAGTTATTGTTACAGATCTCTTTTTTTTTTTTCTGTTTCTTTTTTTCCATAGTAAAGTACCCCAGTGTTCTTCTGATAGGCAAGTACCCCACATGCATAGGCCCTCAAGTAAAAAGGATTTCCCCACATGCATAGGCCCTCAAGTAAAAAGGATTTTCTTCATCATGGCTTAAAATTGTGAATGTGAGTGTGATTTGTCCATTCCCAAGCCATCAGGAGAAATTAGTGTTTAGGTTGCCTTCTTGTGCCTCCCTCTAAAATATGATCTCAAGTGTTCTTTCAAATCCTAGCACAATCACAATTTCCAATAATTCTCTATATCACTCTAGCATTCTTTTTTTTGTTATCACTCTAGCATTGGTACTGAATGCAATGAAAATAATATAACTGTTGTTCTTCCTGTTTTTGTTCTCAGTTATCTTAATTATTTGCTCTGTATCCATTTGTCATGGACCACACCACGGGTATAATATCTTTCTTAAGTAATTTTTATGAATTCTTGTTCTTTTTCTGTTTTAAAGTATTTGATAATTCTTCGATGAAGTTGGAAATTCTTTCTGCAACTTTTTTCACATGAGCACTACTTTGGCATTTGTAACAAGGGCAGCAAACACTTACCAAGTTCCCAACCATGAATGATGTATAATAGGGTGTAACATAGAGTGAGAGAAAGAGAGAAGAAGAGAGTGTGAGAGAAATCTGATTCTGTTTCAGAATCTTGTTATTGATGAACAGAGGAAATGCTTTTATATCCTTACAATGTAACTGCCACAGCTAACATAATGTAACTGCCAAGGCTGCCATAACTGAATGTTCTTTGACTCAAAGACATTTAGTTATGTGTGTACAATTTCAGTTATGTGTGTACAACAGCTAAGCTAAGTATATACTCTAATATCCTCCCCTCAAGGTCAAGGTGGTTGCTGAGATGAAACCACATTGAGCTTGGTTCTTAACTCAACAAATTTGGAGGAGGAGAGTGGCTTGGTCAGGCAGTCTGCTAGCTGATCCGAGCTTGGAACATGAATGACTGATAATGACTTTGAGAGGACTTTCTCACGGACAAAATGAATGTCCAGCTCCATGTGTTTTGTTTTAGCATGGAGAATCGGGTTATGAGCTAGGTGACCGACCGCACCGAGGTTGTCACACGAAGCTTAGGAGCGGTGAAGGGGACTCGAGTTCGATGAGCGAGGATTGAATCCAAAGAGTCTCTGCAGTGGTATTGGCCATGCTGCGATACTCAGCTTCTATGCTGGAGCGGGCTACCAACTGCTGTTTCTTGGAGCACCAGGAGACCAGGTTAGGTCCAAAGAAAATACATGATCCAGAGGTGGATCTTCTGTCATCCGGGTCACTGGCCCAGTCAGCATCACAATAGGCCAGCAGAGAAAAGGGCGTGGCTGAAGAAGCAGGGCGAAGTAACAGACCATAATGAATGGAGCCTTTGAGATATCGGAGAATGCGTTTCACAGCTTGCCAATGAGTATCAAGAGGATTAGCCATGAACTGACAGACCTTGTTGACACTGTAAGCAATGTCTGGCCGAGTAAGGGTAGCATATTGGAGAGCTCCAACAATTGATCTGTACAGGTGAGGATCTGCCATAGAGTCTATGCCATGTTTGGTGAGCTTGCTGTTGCTAACCATGGGGGAAGAGATTCCTTTTGCATCAGACATTCGTGCCTTGGATAGTAAGTCCCGAATGTACTTGCTTTGAGTGAGCAGCAGAGCACCATTGGAGAGGTGGGACACCTCAACCCCAAGGAAGTAGTCTAGGTTGCCAAGCTCCTTAATAGCAAACTGTTGGTTCAACCACGTATCGGATCGATAATGAAAGAAGGTGAGGAACCAGTAATGATGGTATCATCTACATACACCAAGACATATAGGGAAATGCCACCCTTGGAGTAAATAAAGAGGGAAGGGTCACACTTGCTAGTGACAAAGCCATAGTGCAAGAGGGCAGAGGCAAGGCTTTCATACCAAGCCCGAGGTGCCTGCTTGAGACCATACAGGGCTTTATGCAGTTTGCACACCAGATTTCGACCAGTGTGTTCAAAGCCAGGGGGCTGAACCATGTATACTTCTTCATGGAGAACCCCATTCAAAAACGCATTGTTGACATCAGATAAAGTATATGAACTGAATGTATGTTCTATATATTTCCATTCCAATATGACAATATATATACACTTGACAATGAGATAGGAAATCTGATTCCTAGAGAACAATAATTATCTATACAAAATCCTAGGAGAGATATACAAAGAATAAGACTCCACCGTCCACACCGTCCATACCGTCCACACCGTCCACATTAATTGTATTTAACACTCCCCCTCAAGCTGGAGCATATATGTCTGATGCAACCAGCTTGTCACATATATATGCTATTCTAGGACCCCGTAAAGACTTGGTCATTATATCTGCAAGCTGATCTCTAGTACCCACGAAGGAAGTCTTAATGATGCCCGTGAGGATCTTTTCCCGTATGAAGTGACAATCAACTTCTATATGCTTGGTCCTTTCATGAAAGATAGGATTCGAAGAAAGATATAAAGCTGATTGGTTATCACAAGCAAGTTCCATAGGACCTATCTCACAAAACTTCAATTCTTGGAGCAAATATTTTAGCCATAGAAGTTCGCAAGTAGTATTGGCCATAGCACGATACTCTGCTTCTGTGCTTGATCTTGCAACAACGATGCATTCTTACTTTTCCATGAAATCGGGTTACCTCCAATAAGAACACAAGAGCACGAAGTGGACCTCCTATCAAGACATCGCGTGCCCAATCTGGATGTGTTTACCCGATGATATTATTATGACCCTGTCCATATAAACAATCCCTTTTCCAGGTGATCCCTTGATATATCTTAGGATCCGGACAAGCGCATTCCAATGACTATCACGGGGTGAGTTGAGAAACCGACTTACGACACATCGATTTGGAAAAGCAAGGTGCAGTCGAGTCATGGTGAGATAATTTAACTTCCCAACTAATCTTCTATATCTGCTTGGGTCAGGATAGGGCTCCCCCTCATTAGGTAGAAGCTTTACATTTGGGTCCATAGGAGTATCAACATGTTTACAATCTAGCATCCCTGTTTCTTCTAGAATGTCAAGGGCATATTTCCTCTGAGAAATAGCAACACCTGTTCTTGATTGGGCTACTTCAATCCCAAGAAAGTAACGTAATCCTCCAAGATCTTTGGTTTGAAAATGTTTGAATAAGTGTTGCTTCAACTCCTTAATGCCTTCTTGATCATCACCTGTAATAACAATATCATCCACATACACCACAAGATAAATACGTTTTTTTAAGGATGAACATTTAAAGAATACAGAATGATCAGCCTCGCAACGAATCATGCCAAATTGCTGGATAACTTTACTGAACTTCCCAAACCAAGCACGAGGTGACTGTTTTAAGCCATTCAAGGACTTTTGTAGTCTGCAAACAAGATCTGACTCTCCCTGAGCAATAAACCCAGGTGGTTGCGCCATATAGATCTCCTCCTCCAGATCACCATGTAAGAATGCATTTTTAATATCCAGCTGATATAAAGGCCAGTGTTTCATGGCAGCCATAGACAAGAACAGACGAACAGATGCCATCTTAGCAACGGGAGAAAAAGTATCACCATAATCCAGACCATAGATCTGAGTGTAGCCCTTTGCTACCAGTCGGGCTTTCAAGCGATCCACCTGCCCATCAGGACCAACTTTAACAGTAAACACCCATCGACAACCAACGACCGATTTCCCAATAGGAGGGGAAACAAGGGTCCATGTAAGATTAGATTCCAAAGCTATCATCTCATCCATCATTGCCTGTCGCCAACCTGGATGAGATAGTGCTTCCTGAACATTCCTAGGAATGGTAACAGAGGACAAGGCAGATACAAAGGCAAAATGGGAAGGAGATAATCGATGGTAACTCAGAAAATTGTAAATGGGATGAGGATTAATAGTAGAGCGTGTACCTTTTCGAAGGGCGATAGGTAAGTCAGCGAAAGTGTCAGGTTGGACCGTAGTGGGAGAAGCATTTGGAGCAGGAGCTGAATCTTGAGGATCAATAGTAGGTATGTCCTCCGGAGCGGTAGGAACTCGACGCTCATAAAATTTACCATATCGTCGCAATGGACGATCATCCTGTGGTGATGGAGCATCACAAAGAGGAAGGGGAAGGACCTGAGATGGAGTGGAGTCGGATGTAGCTGAGGTGTCAAAGAAAAAAATGTCCTCAAAGAATGTAACATCCGTGGATACATAAAAACGATGTGTAGAAGGACAATAACATCGATATCCCTTTTGCACTCGAGAATACCCAAGAAAGATGCATTTAATAGCTCATGCCGACAATTTATCACTACCTGGAGAGAGGTCATGGACAAAACAGGTGGAACCAAACACATGAGGGGGAACAGTATAAAGGGGATCTGTGGGAAATAAAAGAGAGTGAGGGATTTTATTACCCAAAACAGAGGATGGCATGCGATTTATCAAATAACAGGCAGTAAGAACAGCATCCCCCCAAAACTTCAAGGGTGCATTGGCATTTATTAAAAGAGTTCGGGCTGTATCAACAAGATGACGATGTTTGCGCTCAGCAACACCATTTTGTTGTGGTGTGTGAGGACAACTAGACAGATGTATGATGCCATGAGAACTCAAAGGATTTAAAAGATGTAGAGAAGTATTCTTTTGCATTATCACTGCGCAAAATATGAATTGTTTTTCCAAACTGATTCTTTATGGTGGAACAAAAGGTTTGAAAAACATCAAATAACTGAGAACGATCTTTCATTAAAAATAACCAAGTACATCTTGAAAAATCATCAATGAAAGTAACATAGTACCTATATCCTGAAACAAAAGTAACACGACTGGGACCCCAAACATCAGAATGGATAAGATCAAGAGGGGCCCTAGTTCGATTATTGACACTACTAGGAAAAGAGGCTCTAACATGCTTTCCAAGCTGACATGACTCGCAGTTCATTGTTTTCAAATGTGAGAGATGAGGGACCATCTGTTTTAACTTGTCCAAACTTGGATGACCTAGACGACGATGAAGGAGATCAGTGAACTCGAAACAACGCATATGGTGGAAGAGGAAGGTTGGAGGTAGTAGAGACCTCGTGATTCAGATCCAGCTCCAATCGTCTCTCCCGTGCTCCGGTCCTGTATAAGAAAGGAATCCGAGTTAAAGGTAATGGAACAGTTTAAAGTGCGAGTAATCTTGCTAATGGAAATTAAATTAAAAGGACACTCGGGCACAAACAAGACTGAATTTAAGGATAAGGAAGGAAGAGGTGAGGCTTGTCCAATACCAGCGGCCTGTGTCTTAGACCCATCGGCAAGGGTTATATGGTGAGTCTGATCCTGTGTGAGAATCAACTCCAATGGAAGCTGCTGGAGAAGGAACTCGAAGTAATCGATCAATGAGGTCCTCTACAGTAGGAATATCTGGATTGGTCAAAGTTTGATTTCGAAGCAGTTCAAAGTCTTTGTGAAGGCCATGAAGAACAAAAACCATAAGCATGTTATCCAAACTTATCCAACATCTTTTTGCATCATCATTCACTAGCATCAATTTGACTTCCTCACAAATGGATTGTGCCTTGTTCAGATAGGAGGGCAAGTCAAGATCAGACATCTGCATTGTTGCCAAATTATGAATTGTCTCATATAGCCGTTGTATGTCATTAGCATAAACAGTTTGAGCCTTCTTCCAGATCTCGCAACATGTTTTGTATGGACGAAAATGCACCATTAACCTTGGTTCAATGGACTGCCACAACAATGATACAAGTTGATAATCGGCCGTTGCCATTCTTCTTTCTCCGATTGCGGCAATATCGCCACCTTTTTGGTGAGATGATCAGACAAACCTTGACCCAGAAACCATACCTCAACCGCATCACGCCAACTCACATAATTCTTACCATTCAACTTCTCGGAAGTAATGGTGGGGGACCTAGAAAAAGCAAAGGAAACCAAACTTTTCTTTGATGCCATGGAAGAGCGTTAGTGAACAAACCAAAGGAACACAAAAATACTCACTGAAAAACTGAAAAAGACACCAAACAGACACCAAACAGTAGACCCAGACACCAAACAGGGGCAAGACAGAACCGGGAGGAGGTGGCGAACACGGCGGTGCAATCGGTGGCAGAAAAGTCGGTAGGGAAGGCGGCGCGTGGATCACACGCGCCGGAGAGTGAAGATCTGACGGTGGTGCATGCGTGAGGGCGCGTATGGAGGCGGCGCTCGGTGGGTCTTCCGGTCGGCGACTTCTGAGGGGGTTGCCGGTGTTACTTCGGTCACCGGACAACTAAAAAAAAAGGTGGGTCAGCACTGTAGCTGAACCCCAAACAATACGATGGGTCAGCACTATAGCTGAACCCCAAACAATACTAACCTGGAACAAAAAGAGCTCTGGATACCAAGATAAAGTATATGAACTGAATGTATGTTCTATATATTTCCATTCCAATATGACAATATATATACACTTGACAATGAGATAGGAAATCTGATTCCTAGAGAACAATAATTATCTATACAAAATCCTAGGAGAGATATACAAAGAATAAGACTCCACCGTCCACACCGTCCATACCGTCCACACCGTCCACACTGTCCACATTAATTATATTTAACAACATCAACTTGTTTAATGGTCCATTTGTGAGTGATAGCCAAAGACAGAATGATCCTGATTGTTACTGGTTTAACAACTGGGGAGAAAGTTTCATAAAAATCAAACCCGTGTTGCTGATGGAATCCCTTGGCCACTAATCTGGCCTTGAACTTGTTCACAGTCCCATCTGGGTTTTCTTTGACTCGGAAGACCCATTTGCAACCAATTGCTGTTCTGTTTGGTGGAAGAGGCACTAAAGACCAAGTGTTGTTCTTGAGGAGAGCATTGTGCTCATCCTTCATGGCTGCTAGCCAAGGAGGACTGGAGAGGGCTTCTTTGACAGTCCTAGGTTCAACATGACTAAGAAACAGTTTGGGGGGTAAATGTCCAGTTTTGGACCTTGTTGCCATAGGGTGAGTATTAGCAGGCTGAGTGGGAGAGGAACTTGGGGAAGAGGCATACTGTGGCAACAGGGCAGAAGAGGATGAAGATGGAGAGGACTGGACAGAGTGAGCAAGGTTGAGGGAAGCAGCGTGATCATCAGAGGGGGAAGGTAATTGAACAGAGTGAGGAATACTAGGAGATGACTGCAACATTGGGCTTGGAGAAGAAGTAGCAGGGGTGTGGTGAGGATCTGTGGGTGAGTCGAAAACAGATTGAGTGGGAGAAGATGGTAAGGAAGGTGGTGGGTGTTGGTTGAGAGGAGTGACATGAAGAGGAGGGTAAGTGGGTGTAGGAATGGATGCAGGGTAAGTGGAAGAAGGTGAAGCAGAAGCATTGGACTGAGAAGGGAATAGGTGAGTGTAAGGGAATTTGGCTTCATTGAACAAAACATCTTTAGAAATGAATATTCGGCCATTGGAGTCAAGACATTTATGCCCTTTGTGCCGTGGGGACAAACCTAAATAGATGCACTCAGAGGACCTAAATTGGAACTTGTGTTTGTTGTAAGGTCTTAAGAAAGGAAAGCAGGCACAACCAAGAATTTTAAGGTTTGAGAAGTCAGGAATTGGGCCATAGAGGGCATGAAAAGGTGAAGAATGGGAGGTTAGGGCTGCTGTGGGCAACCTATTAATCAGATACTCAGCCTGTGTAAAATTGTGATCCCAAAATTGGAGAGGAAGAGAGGAATGGGATAGCATAGCAAGACCCATCTCCACAATTTGCCTATGCTTTCTCTCCACAGTCCCATTTTGATGGGATGTGTGAGGGCAAGTTAGACGATGAACGATGCCTAACTCTCCCAAATACTTGGTGAAAGGGCGAAATTCTCCACCCCAATCAGATTGTACAGCTTTGATAGAAGCTGAGAACTGAGTTGATATTAAGGCAGAAAACTGTTTAAAGGCAGTGAGTGCATTAGATTTTTGCTTAAGGAAATAGATCCATATGAACCTAGTGTGGGCATCCACAAAGGTGATGTAATAGGTGTATCCACCAAAGGAGGTAAGGGGAGCGGGTCCCCAAAGGTCTGTGTGAATTAATTCAAAGGCAACAGAGTGAACAGTGAGGGAAGGAGGTGCATGCAATCTATGAGATTTAGCTAGGCAGCAGGCATTGCAAAATTCATTTGATGCTTTATTCAATGAAGGTATATTACACGATTGTAGAAACATTTTCTGATGTTATTATTGGCATGTCCTAACCTATAGTGCCAAGTGGCAAAGGTACTAGTTACAGCAGAAGTATTGTCTGAAAGCTCACTAGAGATAGGAGACATAGTGTGCTGAAGGCATAGAGAGGAAGGCTCTTTGAGAATGTTGATGTCTTGGAAGCTGTAAAGACCATCAGCACCAAGAGAGCCTTCAAGGAGAATGCGACTAGAACCCTGTGATTTCACATAGCAAGAGAATGGGTGAAATTCAAAATATACATTATTATCTCTAGCAAACCTAGAAACAGAGACAAGATTTTTGGTGATGTTTGGCACAAGTAATAGATTTTTCAGAGAGAACTACATGAGGATTGGAAGGAGAAGGGAATTTAGATGAACCTATGGAGTTTATGGGAAGACCTTGACCATTTCCCATTAGAACTTGATCTTGTCCACCAAAGGGATTGCTGTGACTTAGGTTGCTTGGATCAGCAGTGATGTGGTGTGAGGCTCCCGAGTCAGGAAACCAGGCATGACTGTCAAAGGACCTTTGTAAGGGCTCTTGAGTGTTTGGCACAAATTTTGGTTGTTGCTTCACCATATTAGCACTAGGCTGATGTTGAGTAGATAGAGGTGGTGCATAAGACTGGTGTGAGGCAGAGCCATGACTCTGAGACGGTTGGCTATACACTGAATTCCCGATTTGCACGATCTTTGAAGTGAAGGAGGAGGTCGTTCAAATTGATGGTCAAACCTGTACCAACAATTGTATGCATCATGGCCATACTTGTCACAGATTTGACAAGTTGGTTTTGGTCCTCCACGGCCACGGCCTCTTCCTCCACGGCTACGGCCTCTTCCTCCACGGCCACAATGACTACCCTGGAAGGTACTTTGGTGTTGGTAATTTCCATGAAAATTGTTCTGAGCAGTGTTGCTTGCTGACTCGTGTAGATTCGGTGCATGAGCAACATTAGCGGTCACCGATGGTGAGGGCAGTTCTTGACGAAATTTTTCAAACTGAGCGTCTTGCATCAATAAAAGCGCCTCAATGTCATCGACTGACGGAGAATCTGCTCGTGAATAGATCATCATGACTAGGGAATTGAATTCTTCAAGGAGTCCCTCGAGAATAGTGTCGATGTGATCCTGTTCTGTGACGGAGTCACCAATCGCTTGCAAGGACTCAATTAGGGGCACGAGTGCAATGAATACTCCCGGAATTGAACGCGTGCCTTTCTTCGTGTTCTTCAACTCGGAGCGAAACTGACGAACATTGGTTCTGAGGTGTGCATGGAACTGTTTATGGATTTTCTCCCATACCTGCCACGAATGCTTGCATCCGATAAACCTAGGGAGAATCGAAGGTGATAGCGAGCCTAGAAGCCATGTGAAGAGCATCTGATCTTGAACTATCCAGAGTTGATAGGCATCAGATTCGATCCCTAACGCGCGATTCGTTTCGGTGGTGAATTGAGGAGGAATCGAAGGATTCACTACGAATCGGTGGAGCTTATGCACGATAATCACCGCCTCGATTTGCTGTTTCCAGAGGAGGTAGTTCTGATCGTCAAGCTTGATGGAAATTGTAGGGTTGAAGGATGCAGGCACCGAAGAAGACGCAGGAGTGCCAGAAACAGAGCCAAACGGATTATTGGATTCCGCCATGGAAGAGACGAAGAAGGATCAGGCCCAGAAAAAAGCTCTAGATACCATAATAGAGTGTAACATAGAGTGAGATAAAGAGAGAAGAAGAAAGTGTGAGAGAAATCTGATTCTGTTTCAGAATCTTGTTATTGATGAACAGAGGAAATGCTTTTATATCCTTACAATGTAACTGCCACAACTAACATAATGTAACTGCCAAGGCTGCCATAACTGAATGTTGCTGACTCAGCACATTCAGTTATGTGTGTACAATTTCAGTTATGTGTGTACAACAGCTAAGCTAAGTATATACTCTAACCATTGCCCCAAGGCTCTCCTTCATAAATCTGTGACACAAAAGGCTTTAATATTGTTATTTATTTGGAATTACTCATCATCTGATCTAAAAGCTTAGCTCAAACAGCTCTGAACTTCATCTTCTCTGCCATTATTTCCATGAGGAAATTTTTAATTTTTATTTTTTTATGATCCTTTTTCATATGCGTGTGTAGATGTACTTAAATGGTTTTTCTTCATGGTCCATATGTATTGTATTTGAATTTGAGTTTGAATTAGGGTATTTTTGTCCTCTTTATGCATTATTAAGTTCATCAGTAAACTGATTTCATGTTGCATAAAACTGCTTTGTTGCTGCATCCTTCATGTTGCCTTGAAGGCAATTGCTATAGCTATATTGAATCTTGATTTCAATGAAGGTACTGACCTGGAATTTGTTGGTATTATTTTGTGCTTGATTTGATTTGTGTTGGGTGATTTAGTCTCCTTCATACAGCAGTAATAATAACAACTCAATAGTATTTTTTGAAACGTTTTTTTCCATGGGTTTGTTTGGTATTTTTCTTGTATAGAGGAGGTCAGGAGGACAGCCAGTCAGCCACCAACCGGAACTGCTTGAGACCTGCAACCTGCATTTCCAACTGAAGGAGCAACATTTTTGGATCTTTCGTAGGTTCTATAAGTTCTGAAAAAGCACTATAAGATATTTTCTTCGCAGTTGTTAAAAGTTTTAATGACTTGATTTCTTTGGTCACTTTTTTTTTTTTTTGTTGAGTTGAGTTTCAATTTGAGGAATCTTGTTTAATCCAAAGCTGTCAAAACTCTCAGAAACACTAGTGCTTGACTTTCGAAGCATGCTTCAAATAGCTGTCAAAGCTGTCAGAAGCACTAGTGCTTGTCAGATTCTCTGATCGCTCCCTGTTCCATTAAGTTATTAATTTTATTCCAATATTTTTTTCCTGATTGACTAATTTGGTTATGCAATAGGAACCCGAATCCAACAGTGAAAATAACACAGTAAACACGTAACAATGGAATGAAAAATGTAAGTATTATTGAAAAAGGGAAAATTACAGTAGAAGGATACTCCTACTACCCAGAGCTGAGCTCCTACAAAGAGCAATGCTCTCTGCCCACAACTAACCCAAAATGATTTTCCAAGATACCCCCTCTGCATGATCCTTCCTCCTTTTAAGCTATCTCCTCTCTCAATATCTTGAGTCTTCTCCTCCAATCTTCCTCTGCCACTTGTCCATTCAGTTACTGATGTCTCTCTCCTCTAACAACTTCAGTTATTTTCCCTATATTGCCTTTCCTTCTTTCGTAAACCTTCAGCCCTTGATTATTGGGCTTGGTAGCCTGCCCACCATTCCCTTGCTCCTTCCCAATCTTCCCCTTCTACTGTAAACTGTTATTAGGGGCCCAACATTATGTTTCTTAGAATTTACTCGACACTTAAATAGCACCCGGTAATTTTTCTATTTCAGTATGTGTTGATTGTAATCATAACAAGTGGACGGTGGTGTTCTATTAGATGCATTCATGTATTCATTGTATTTTCACTTCCTAGGATTCAACATAGATAATTAATGTTCTAAGAATCAGGTTCCACTATTTTGGTCAAGTGTGTGTGTGTGTGGAGTAGTCTCATATTGCAATGTGAGTGATATAGAAATATTCAAAATTTCAGATTAAACATAAGTATATGCATGCAAGTTTAATTTTGAGATAAAGGATGTGGTATATGAAGGTAATTTCTAATTCAGTACAAATTCAGATAATAGAACTAACTCAAGTTTTAGTCGTGGCTCATCTCATATAGCACCGAACATTTCCTATGTATGGAGTCTAATGGCATTCTTGACTTGGTTTCTTAAAAGTTGACTCAGAACATGCTGCTTGCTTGTACTTTAGACTATTGAGATCATGTACACATTTATAGGAAACTCTATCTCTACACACACATGCACACACAAACACATACACGTATTTATGAGAATAATTGTCTTTTGGTAATTTTTTATTTTTAGAAAAGTAGGTTGATTGATGGGATGGGCTAAGGCCAGCCCATTTAATACAACAACAACAATCAAGCCTTATCCCACTAGGTGGGGTCGGCTACATGGATCATACGGCGCCATAATGTTCGATCATGAATCATGTTAATAGTTAAATCATTGGCCTCCAAATATTTCTTAATAGTTTCTCCTATAGTTTTTCTTGGCCTACCTCTGCCTCTAGCTATTAGATTACCCTCCACCTGGTCCACTCTCCTTACTACAGAATCTAAAGGTCTCCTCCATACATGCCCAAACCACCTAAGTCGAGATTCAACCATCTTTTCTACAATAGGTGCTACTCCAATTCTCTCTCTAATGCTATCATTCCTAATCCTATCACGTCTAGTTTTTCCGCTCAACCAGCGCAACATTCTCATCTCTGCTACATTGATTTTACTCGTGTTGATTTTTCTTTATGCCACACACTCTATCCCATACAACATCGTCGGTCTAATAGCTGTACGGTAAAATTTTTCCTTTAGCTTAAGAGGTACCTTTTTATCACACAAAAAACCCGAAGCCTTCCTCCATTTCGACCACCCTGATTGAATTCAATGGTTTACATCTCCCTCAATTTCTCTGTCATTTTGTATAATAGACCCAAGATATTTAAACCGTGTGACTTGTGGTATGTTGTGGTTTCCGACTTTCACCTCTAAGCTAGAGGTGTTTCGCACTTTCGCCTTTTGCTAAACTTATATTCCATATACTCTGTTTTGCTTCTACTCAAACGGAAGCCATGTGTTTCTAAAGCTTGTCTCCAAGTCTCCAACCTTCTATTTATATCATCTCTCGACTCTCCGACTAGAACTATATCATCTGCAAAAAGCATGCATCGCGGTGCTGGCTCTTGAATGTGCTCCGTAAGTACATCCAAGACCAAGGTAAAAAGATAGGGGCTTAAAGCTGACCTTGGTGCAGACCTATGGTTATTGGGAAATCTTGTGGTTCCACCCTGCGTTCTCACACCAGTCGTGGTCCCTTATACATATCCTTGATAGCTCGAATATAGGCAATCCGAACACCTTTCTTTTCTAGGGCTTTCCACAAAACTTCTCTTGGCACCCTGTCATACACTTTCTCCAAATCAATGAAGGCCATGTGTATATCTTTTTGATCCCTTCGATATTGTTCCATCACTCATCGTAGCAAGTAAATTGCTTCCATGGTCGACCTCCCGAGCATAAAACCAAATTGGTTGTCGGTGATTTTGGTTTCTTTTCTTAGTCTTTGTTCAAGCACCCTTGCCCATAGCTTCATAGTATGACTCATGAGCTTAATCCCCCTATAATTTGCGCAATTTTGTATATCTCCCTTGTTCTTGTAAATCGGAACTAAAGTGCTTCTCCTCCATTCATCCGGCATTTTCTTTGACCTCATAATCTCGTTAAAAAACTTCGTGAGCCAACTAATGCCTCTATTTCCTAGACTCTTCCATACCTCCACGGGTATATTGTCCGGTCCAACCGCCTTGCCAGTATCCATCCTTCTCAAAGCTTCTTTTACCTCATACTCTTGGATTCTACGATAAAAAGTGTAATTTTGGTCCTCCTCTCTGATGTCAAGCACTCGTGAGCATGTTAAAACTTCAAATCCTTCATTAAATAATTTTTGGAAATAATTCTTCCATCTATCTTTAATATCTTGTCCCTTAACCAAAATTCTACCTTCTTCATCCTTAATACACTTCACTTGGTCCAAGTCTCTTGTCTTTCTTTCCCTATTTTTGGCAAGCCTATAAATAGATTTTTCACCATCTTTGGTGCCTAAGGATTGATACAACCCGTCAAAAGCTTTAGTTCTAGCTTTGCTCATTGCTTTCTTGGTCTCTTTTTTTGCCACCTTATAATTTTTCCAATTTTCAGCATTTTTACATAAAGACCAAGCTTTAAAACATTCCCTTTTAACCTGAACCTCTGCTTGCACTTTCATCCCACCACCAGGATTCTTTACCCCTAGGTCCGAATCTCTTGATTCACCAAGCGTCTCTATAGCTACCTTCCTAATCCCCTTAGCCATCTTGTCCCACATATCATTTGCACTTCCGTTTGCCTCCCAAAACCCTCCCTCCAAAACCTTGTGTTGGAAGATCCTTTGTTTTTCACCCTTCAATTGCCACCACTTGATCCTTGAAACCTTTTCGTGGCCTCTTCTCTTCACACTCCTCTTAACTCTTACATCCATAACCAAGACTCTATGTTGGGTAGTCAAGCTCTCTCCAGGTATGACTTTACAGTCCAAACAAATCTTTCTATCCGATCTCCTAATAAGAAAGAAATCTATTTGAGAGCTTGTCACCCCACTTTTGTACGTGATAAGACCAGCCCATTTAATAGATGTATTATAAATTGCCTTTTTTAGTGGGCTGGCCCTAACCCATGTGGCCTCGTGAGCTTTTTAGAGTTGTTGGCCTTTTAGCCCTGGCCCATGTGGGGTGGGGTTAAGGGGGTGCACTTGCTCATATTGATGGCCTTACATAAAGGACTGAGTTAATGAGTTTTATAAATTTAGGACAAAGTCATACAATTATTAAATTCAGGGACTAATTACAAATGGAGAATAATTATGGGGATTAAGCTGCTAATTTACTTGAAAAAAACAGAAACATTTGTGATTTGTACTACTTTGGAAAGACATCAATGTGCTTGGTATTTGTGAAAATTAGAAAAGAGGAGTGAAAAGTTAAAATTGTCACTCCTACCAAGCACATCGATGTTTAGAAGGTTCGAGGGTTATCAATCCTGGATAGTGGCACGGAGCGGCTGACCCCAAAAACGCTATTGTGGGATAGCGCATAGTGGGACGACCGCTATTTTAGGCAAGTGGGGAGAAGTGATAAGGGAGGAAGGAGGGGACGCAGTAGGATAAGAGGGGGAGAAGAGAGGGGAGAATAGAGGAACGACCAAACCCTGATAACAGAAAAGAAAAAGCATAAGTGAGGGTAAAATTGATATTTACCAAGTGTAAGTGAGGGTAAAATAGGAAGAGTAGAGAAAAAGCATGACCTAATTCCTGTTTGCAACAGCCTCATGATCTAATTCCTGTTTGCAGCAGCCGCATGACCTAATTCCTTTGCAGCAGCCGCATGACCTAGTTCCTTTGTAGCAGCTGCATGTAGTTCTTCAGAAACCCTAGATGCCTTTACGGCCAGCTGCAGGAGAGCATGCGTGACACCTCCAACAGCGGCGCCGACGACTGGGTTCGACCGGAAATGACTCGTCGTAGACCGGAAATGGCTCGACTGGACGGAAATTCGACTCGTGACAGGAGCGGCCCTGTTAGAAACAGAGCATAAACAGAAAGGGTAGAAATGAGAGAAGAGTTCAGAGAAATTTCTGAAAAACTGAATTGTTCATTCTTACTAAACTTGATACAAGACTAATCTTTATATATGAGGAGTGTAACTGCCTCTAACTAACATGTAACTGCCTCTAACTAACATCTAACAAACTTCTTCTACTCTAACAACCTCTTCTAACTGCCTCTAACAGACAAGGCTGCAATCGGCTAAGGCAAGACTTCTAGTAAGCTTGGCTTACTCTAACATACCCCCTTTGAAACACAAGGTGGGTTTACAACCATTACTTAACATACCCCCTTTGAAAACTAAGGTGGGTTTACAAGTGCTAGATAATCTAGAACTCCAAGATTTCTTCTCAGTTCTTCAAATCTGGTCTGTGAGAGTGGTTTGGTAAGTAGATCAGCCACTTGATCAATTCCAGGTAGATGACAGACAGTGAGTGACTTGCTTAGAACCTTTTCTCTTACAAAGAAGATATCTAGCTCCATGTGCTTTGTTCTTGAGTGAAGACAGGATTATGAGATAGTGAAACAATTGCTTAGATTATCACAATACACCACTGGTGTTTGACACTTGATATGCGCTTCCTTCAACAGAGATTGAATCCAAAGAACTTCATTAGTTCTTGCCGACCCTCTCTATACTCTGCCTTCATACTAGATCTTGCTACTAAAGGCATTTTGCGGGACCACCAAGATACTAGATTAGGTCCAAAATAAACACAAGAGCTCGAGGTTGATCTTCGATCATCTAAGTCTGCTGCCCGATCAGCATCGATAAATGCTTGAATGGAGAAGAATGCACCGGAATTTGCGATTGCGGGTTTTATGACCAGACCATGAGTAATAGTACTTCTTAGGTACCTTAGGATGCGTTTCACTTTGCCTTCCAATGCTCCTCTAGAGGTTGAGAAAGGTCTTGACAAACTTTGCTTACACTCGTAACAAATTTACGGCCTGGTTATGGTGACATCTTGTAATGCCCCAACAATGGATCTGCATGCAGTGTGTAGGATCATTCATGTAGTTGGCTCCAATTTTAGTTAATTTGCTGTTGCTAACCATAGGTGTAGGTGATCCTCTTGCATTGCTCATGTTGGCCTTGGCAAGTAAGTCCCGGATGTACTTGGACTGAGATAAAAGAATGCCCTTAGTGTGAGCTAAATGCTTTACTTCTACCCCAAAAAATAGTCTAGATTTCCAAGGTGCTTGAGAGCAAAAGTGGAGCTAAGTTTCTGAATAATGGCTGAGATATAGGCAAGAGATGAGCCTGTGACTATAATGTCATCAACATAAACTAGAATGTAAGTACAGTGGCCAACATGTGTATGGATAAAGAGAGATGGATCACACCTACTAGTTTGAAATCCAAACTGCACAAGTGCCTTTGTTAGTCTTTCAAACCAGGCTCTTGGGGCTTGTTTCAGCCCATAGATGGCACGATTCAGCCTGCATACCTGAGCAAAATTGGAGCTTTTGAACCCAATAGGTTGCTCCATGTATACTTCTTCAGACAAGAATCCATTTAGGAAAGCATTATTAATGTCTAGCTGCTGTATGGACCAGTTGTAGGTGACTGCTAGAGTCAAAATTATTCTGACCGTGACAGGTTTAACCACGAGGGAGAATGTTTACGAATAATCTCTCCCTAACTCGCTGATGAAATCCTTTTGCAACCAGCCTGGCCTTGTACTTGTTTATAGTGCCATCTGGGTTCTCTTTTACCCTGAATACCCATTTACAACCAATGGCCTTTTTGTTAGGTGGGAGATCAACTAATGTCCATGTGTTGTTGTGCATTAATGCATTGTATTCTGCCGCATTGCCTCAAACCGTGAGGAATGGTCAAGGCTTCAATAGATGAAGAAGGTTACGCATGTGTTAGCAACAAAGTAGGAGCTAGCAAGGCAGCTTTAGACCTAGTGATCATGGGATGGGCATTAAGAGGTGCAGTCTTTGGACTAGAGGATCTTCCCGGCAGATGATGAGAAGAACCACTAGGTGTTAACCCACAATGAAGAGAAGAGAAGGAGTGCTGGTCTCAGTATGATGAGAGGAGTAGATTTGGACATAGGAGGGGAAGCTTGATTAAGAGGTGTAACTAGGAGGGAGACCGAGTTGGACCATCCGAATCGGATGGAAATGCAAAGAACAGGACTAGGAATGGGAGGAACAATTATAAGAGGAGTAGTGCTAGGACTAGTGGATGTTCTTGAATCTGGTGACTTAAGAACTTCTTTTGCAAATGGGAAATGATGTTCATTAAATTGTACATCTTTAGAGATATACAAGCGGCCATCTTTAGCTAGGCATTTGTATCCCTTGTGAGAAGAAGAATAACCAAGAAAAGTGCACTCCCGGTTCTTAATTCAAGTTTGTTTTTATTGTAGGGTCTAAGGCACGGATAGCATGCACAACCAAACACCTTTAAGATTGAGTAGTCGGGGATCGACTTATACGAAACAAAGTAGGGTGTTTGATTGGAAAGAACAGTGTAGGGAGACGATTAATGAGAAAGGTTCTTTGTGCGAAGGCATGATCCCAATAAGACATAGGAAGTGAGGCATGTGCAAGTAATGCTAAGCCAGTTTCAACTATATGACGATGTTTTCGTTCAATAGAACCATTTTGATGATGGGTGTGGGGGCAAATGACTCTATGCTGAACACCCAAATCAGCCAAGAACCTAGTAAAGGGTCTGAATTCCCCACCCCAGTCAGACTGGACTGCCTTAATGCATGCACCAAATTGGACTTTAACAAGTTCAAAGAACTGTTTGAAGGTGTTAAGAGTGTTTGATTTCTGTTTTAACAAAAATATCCAAGTGAATTTGGAGCATGCATCCATGATAGAAAAATAGTATTGATATCCCATAGATGATTTAACAGGTGCTGGCTCCCATAAGTCAAGAAAGAGTAAGTCAAAAGGATGCACATAAGTAGTCATGGATGAGTGAGAAGGAAGCCTATGAGACTTGGCAAAACAACAAGCAGTACAGAAATCCAAAGTATTTTTATTAATATGAGAAAGATTACATTTGTGGAGTATAGATTTCATTGCCACATCATTGGCATGTCCTAGTCTACAGTGCCAAATGTAATGAGATGTAGGCACTTTATTTACATTGTCTATAGTAGAATTGGAAGAAATACACTTTGTCAAGGGAGTGGGGGAAGAAACACTTAGACAAGCTGGAAAACTCGACAGACCAGCAACATTTGATTGAGCCTTGGAAATTATAGTGAGCTGATGAAAAACATATAAACCTGCAGAGTTCACAGAACCTTCTAGAAGGACTTTATGATTATCCTGTGATTTAACAAAACAAAGATGAGGTAGAAACTCAAAGTAGACATTGTTATCTGCTGAAAAACGACTAACACTTCACAGATTTTTGGTTATTGTTGGAACATAAAGGATGTTAGAAAGGTTTAATGTGCGAGTGTGATCAAAAGGTGACCTAACACATGCAGTTCCTATTGAGAGTATAGATAAGCCAAGACCATTACCCATGTAAATCTGGTCAATGCCACTTGGTGCAACAGGTTGGTTCAAGTTGTTGAGGTCTGCAGTAACATGGTGTGTTGCCCCACTATCAATAAACCAGGCACTAGAATCTGAACCAGAGTTTGAGGCCATCATGGCCATAGGGTTCTGTTCTTTCTTTGGTTCTTCGCTGGCATGACCATTAGGGTGAGACATCCGCACATTATTGGGATGCCATGGGAGAGGGCAACAGAGGCCGTTCTTTGAACAGGAAGTTGAGGCATGAAATTTTGTGTCGATTGCCCGGCGGCAGATTGATAGTTGGCATGAGGAGCACGTTGATGATACTTGATTTGGAGAAGATTGGCCACGATCTCGTCCTCTACCGGAAGAACCAAAGAAATTAGTACTATGAGGAGTGGTCATGTAATCTTCATTGAAGCGATAGTAACAATCAAGAGCACTTTGTGATTATTACGGCCACAAATCGACACTCGGCTCCATTGCCAAACCTTCCATAGTTGTATCTCGCCCGGTCCTACCACGACCACGACGTCCTCCACGTCCACCTCGAAAGCCATTGCCAAAATTGGTTGAGGGATTGTCTTGTTGATATCCTCCATTATTTGGAAAAGAGGAAGAACCTTCTTGAAAATTAGAGATCTGAGTAGAATTCACTTGATTAGTGTTATTCAGTGAAGGAATTGAACGAGAGTTGGAATTAGGGTTAGGATTGGAACTGCTTTGAGCCAGATTGGCTGAGGACACCTCTGTAACAGCATTTTTAGATTTCAACCTCTCCAACCGAGACTCATGCGACAACAATAGAGATTCAATTTCAGCAATCGAATATGGCTCAATTCTGCTCTCAATTGTGGGAAATAGGATGTGATAATCATCAGGCAAACCTTCCAAGATCGCATCCATGTGCTCCTGACGAGTAACAGGGTTCCCGATCGAGATCAAGGCATCCACCAGTGCCTTGATTCGCAGCAAGTATTCACTAATAGTGCGATCGCCTTTGACAATGTGACGAAGCTCGGCACGAAGCTGTGTACTCCGCGCCTTCGTCTGCGAGTTGAAGTAGGCGTGTAACTCATCCCATAACTCCCACGCATGCGTGCAACCGACAACACGCGCATGAATCGTGTCAGAAATCGAGTTCAGGAGCCAGATGAACAGGTATTGGTCTTGCGCTTCCCAAGCCTGATACTCTGGATTCACTCGATCGTTCACTCGATCATCTTCGTTAAGATACCGAACTGGAACCCTAGGACATGCGACGTATTTCTCGAGTCGATTGGCTCGAATCACTGCTTCAACAATCGGCGCGCGGTGAAGAAAATTCTTGTCCGTTAACTTCGTCGCAAGCACAGTATTTAGATTTGGTGTTGGTACCGCAGGAGGAGGAGGTGGCGGTGGAGCATCATCATCAACATTAGGTGCGGAAGCCATGGCCGAGTTTCAAGCTCGTGATACCATGTTAGAAATAGAGCATAAACAGAAAGGGTAGAAATGAGAGAAGAGTTCAGAGAAATTTCTGAAAAACTGAATTGTTCATTCTTACTAAACTTGATACAAGACTAATCTTTATATATGAGGAGTGTAACTGCCTCTAACTAACATGTAACTGCCTCTAACTAACATCTAACAAACTTCTTCTACTCTAACAACCTCTTCTAACTGCCTCTAACAGACAAGGCTGCAATCGGCTAAGGCAAGACTTCTAGTAAGCTTGGCTTACTCTAACAGGCCCAAAAGCGCCCGCTTTACTGCTTTTCGGCGCGATTTCCGCCGCGAAAGCAGCCGCGACCGTCGCTACCGAAAAACGCTCCGCCACGCCGTCCGAGTAGCGGCCACCGGCTGCTCCGCCCCGCCCCTCCGCGATCGCACGCTATTAACTACCCTGGAAGGTTCCATCATGAATATTTACCCTTGCTACATGTTTTTCTTATTTTCATTCATGCCATTCATATCCATTAATTTTGTGTACCTATGCTTTGTGTGTACTGGATGCATTTACTGTCCAACTGTGAAGTACTGTGCTTAATGTGACTAGCATACTTGTCAGGGTTTGATTTACTATTACTATCGATCTATTCTACATACCCGGTGATCAATAATGCAATTCTTTGGAGGGTCTGAGATCAGTCCTTCACCACCTGGTCCGACAGCTTCAGGAAACAATGGCCATATGATGTATGTGTTCAACAGGAATGGCGTATGCTTGCTCTATAGGGAGTGGAATCGTCCACTTCGGACGTTGAATGCCCAGCAAGACCATAAGTTAATGTTTGGTCTACTTTTCTCGCTTAAGTCATTAACTGCCAAGATGGATCCTACTAGGTATACCTCTCTTATTTCAAATATGTGCTAATCTTTTTTAATGTTATTATATTCCCATGTGGATATGTACTGTTTAATTGTGATCCCTTGATTAGTTTCTGAATCCATAAAGTAACTTATCACCTTAAAAGTAATACGGAGACTTATGCTCTTATTTTTGGATGCAAGGAACCCTAATGGAAATTTGTTACTGTATTGCAAAATTACCTTCCATGTTATTTCTGCATTCTCAAGGACAACTTTTTTAGAAACACATTATTTTTCTTAAGCAATGCATGGAAAATACACATAAATGTAAAAAATGAGAAGCAGTAAGTTGAACCGAGGTGACAAACCTGCAATTTAAAATGTAGTGCTTGGTTCTGGCTGTGAATGCCAAAATAGTCATGTGAATAAGTTTCATTTACTCTAAGCCTTGCTAACATGTGATGTGGGTAAGTCGAGGTATGATGTTCCTTCACAATATTCAAGCCACAAATAACACTTATGGTTAACTTCATCCCCAATAATTGAATAGGGTGTTTGTTTATTCTGATGCATGTGTATTTTTATCCTGATTCTTCTAGTTTTCTCATGCCCCTTATCTTTTCATATCATCTTATATCACATGCATATCTTATGCTTTGCATAATTAATTTTATTATCTTAGCATGTTTATTGACACAACAACGATCAACAGGTCATGGATGGATATTTTGTGTAATTATTAAGGAATTTGTTTGTTGTACGTTGCATATTGCACTAGGTTTAATTCATTGTACTCCAATTTGTTGTGCAGTGCTGAGAAAGGAAACCTTGGTGTGCCTCAGTTACCTGGCCAAGGTTGTTCATTTCACAGTTTTCGCACTAATACATACAAACTTAGTTTCATGGAAAGTCCTTCTGGGATAAAGGTAAACGACAATGATATTCTTGTTTCCCTTATATATTCTTAGGCTATGCTTGGGAGTTTTGTAGAGGATGGGTTGGAATGGTTAGTAATGGAGTGGAGTAGGGTGGAGTGGGATGGAGTGGTAAAAGTATACCACTATATTGTTTGGGAGTTTTAATGTTCCCTCCCAAACCCCCCAAATTGGAGGGTATGAAAATCAGAGCTTTGGATGGTTTGGAGTGGTTTGGCTTCCCATCCCCAACCATTCCACTCCATTGTTTAAAAAACTCTCAAACAATGGGTCAAGGGATTTGTACCATTCCACTCCATTACTAACCATCCCACCTCATCCTCTCAAACACACCCTTAGAGATACTTAAGGATGCAGTCATTGCAGGTTCTGAAATTGAGTGTTGAATTGTTTTGCGACTTGCCTTTTGCACATTTATTCATTGATAACTGTTGCTATTTGGCACTTTGGGTTTGTTAACCTAGTTTGTGAATGAAAACTGGAGTGACATAGAACGGGCAGAGTAAGACAAAAAGAAAAAGTGAAAGAAAAATAAAAGTTAAAAATACCTTGTTTTGATCTTTTTGTATTTTTGAGTTTTTACCAGATTAATTTTTGAGTGACTATGTTCATGTGTATGTGAACCAAATGTGAGAATAATTTGTTTTGCCTTTGCTCACTTCAGTGTGGCTTGTGAAGCTGCATGTTGGTTGCAGAACAATAAACATGTTTATAAGCTCCTTATTGGTTTGTTTTGAGGCTTCGGAATGAGGAAAGAAAATATGCTTTTGTTTTGTAGCAACAGTAGAGTGTTTATCTTGCTACTTAAGTGACAAAGTAATTTTGGAAACTTGGTGTGGGGTAGTTGTGATTCTTCTTGGATGAGAAGAGAAGAACCCAGTGCCCATTGCATGTAAGTGTGCCTTATGGTTGAACATCCTTTTTCGATTGAATCCTTTGTATATCTGGTTATCTCAGGCGTCTCTCCACATTGTAATTTATATGCGATGGTTGGATAAGATTGGTGATTTGGATAAGCATAAATTGTTAGAACAGGATAAGTCATAAGATATATTTTATCAGCTTATTTGGAAATCATTGATTATATTTATTGATTGTGTTAAACAAAATTTTGCTAGATGAGAATGAAATTGGAACGAAAACTCGTGAAAGAATAAAATGAGCTAACGAGTAATTTATCCTTATTCAGTGAGAATGTGAAGAGTAGGATTGAAGTTGAGATTTCTGTCATTTCAACATCATTCACAAATGTTTTTTTCCCTACTGAAAATGAGATCAACGTGTGAGAATGAAAAATTTAGAGTTGTGGTACAAGTACGTAATTTTTGTACAAAATGAATCATGGTAATTGGTAATAACTGTGACATTAGCTGATCATTAAAATGTGCAAGTTTCATCAGTGATTGTGATGAATGTGCATCAATTCAGTTATAAGAATATGGTCTATTATTCATGTCAAATTGCAATTTCCAACATTTATGAGTCCATAGTGGTTATATGATTTGAGTAATCTATCCTTATGCCACTTAGAAAAATTGCTAAACTGCAATTGATGTGATACAAAAGGGGGAAACCTAGGGAAACTGAGAATGCTCTAAATTATTTTTACACTCTTAAGAAAAGATTCAGAAGCCCAAGACGAATGATAAAATCTTATATAGTAGAAAAATTGCTAAACTGCAGTTGATGTGATACAAAAGGGGGAAACCTAGGGAAACCGAGAATGCTCTAAATTATTTTTGACACTCTTAAGAAAAGATTCAGAAGCCTAAGACGAATAATAAAATCTTATATAGGCAACTCCAATAAACCTATCTTACAAGGATAAGTAACTGAAACTCTAGAGTCTAGACTCAAGAATTTATCTTTCAAAATAGAAAATAAAGTTGTACCAAAGAAAAAAAGGAAATAAAGTTGTAATCTGACTAGTAATAAGATCTCTGGATACTAAAACAACTAAATCCTAGATTCTTTAGTCGCAAACCCAGATTTCCAAGTTATAGTTCGTCAAGAAAAATTCAACAATAATAAAAGTAATCTATTCGTCCTCTATCAAAAATAACCTTTCCATTTTAGGTTTGCATATCAATTCAGATTTGGGAGAAGATCCACATCTGTCTTGCATCTTTCAACTTTCCGACCATGGTTTGAATGGAAGCTATATTCATAGTTCCTAACTTTCATGTTCTTATCCTATTTTGATCATTTTGATTTCAATCTTTGTACCACGCTTAGGCAAAAGGTTTTACTTTAGGAAATGAAGCACATAATATTCATATTTGACTAGAAAGATGGCGAATATATACTTCCAGTCTTTGGTATCACTGGAAAACTCAAGGAATGTAAACTAATGACTGAACTATAGTGCTGTTCTCTCAATTGTTCTGTCTGTATTTAGTGGAGGTTATGATTTGGAATAATCACATTCAGGCTTATTTGATGCTCTAACCTCTATGGCTAGCATAGGTCTGTTAGCATAAATGACAGTAGATAATTGAGTTTTGTGGAATGCACTGAATATTTTCTGAGAGCTGTCTTGAAAAATTGTGTACAGATGCACCACTTAGCCCTAGTAACACCATGATCTATTTTGGCAATTAAAGATATATGGTTACAGCTACCAGTCACAAGTATCATCAAATTATGCCTCAGATTTATGTATAAAAAAAATCAATTTAGCAATACCCATATATATGAGCTTGTTATTATGATCCTATTCTGACTCTGCCACAATTTCCGTGCTTCATGCAGATTATCTTGGTGACTCATCCTAGAACTGGTGATCTACGGGAATCCCTGAAGTATATCTACAACTTGTATGTTGAATATGTTGTCAAGAATCCACTCTATACACCTGGTTCTTCTATTAGGTAAAGGAATTTATACTTACCAGTAAATGTGTCCATTTAGCAAGAAATGAATGACATTCTGGTCCTGTGAATATGTGGTCTCATATTATGAATTTTATCATCCATGGGCATTCCCATCATTTAGTGGCATCATTCTGGACCTTTAATACATATCACTGTCATAACCCCAAGGAGTTGCACTAGTCATGGAGGTGAGCAGGTGATAGTGGTTGGGTACACTGTCATAGGATCAAATCCTAACTTTGCCAATTCTTGGGGCTAGACCTGTAGTAATATCATGTGAATCCCTTAATTCCATTGTATCATTTGCTTTTGGTCGAGTAGGGGAGGTGGATTAGTTGAGGTGTGTGTAAGATGGCCTGGATACCACATAACCTCAATAATAAAAAAGAGTTTATGGCTGTCCTATCATAACCATCCCACATCCTTTATAATTGCAATGGACAACTGTCAAAGTGGGCTGGCTGGCTTGGGTAAAGATGCTCATTTGTTGAATAGGCCACAGAAACCTTGGCCCTAGCCCATCCCACGTGACTAAGGTCAGCTCACCAAGTATAAAAAATAGTATTAATTTTAAAATGTATTGAATCCATAAATTTGACAAAGTTACATTCTTCCTAGTTGCTATATAGTTAAACCAGAGCAATTATTAAAATTTTGTTTCAATACAGTAAATCAGAATAGAACCCACTGCTACTTGTAAGTAACTACTGTATTTTAACTAGGCTACTGCTTGTGGCCGCTCTATTCTGTGCTCTACCGCTATGCTCAATAGAATGTGGCTAGCTCATGGACTGGCCCGGCCCTAATTTGTTTCAGTCCATGGGCTACTAGGCAACAAGTTCATCCATGATAGGTTTTAGGCTTGTAGCCTATTCACTTACACTTTTGCTATGATTTTATAGGCTTGATTTCATGAGCTAAATGGCCTGGGATCCTTGAAATTTTTGTGCTGGTTGAGTTTTAGGAATACGTATAATGAAAGTCTGATCTGTCCTCTCAGCATATATCTTTTATTTAAGAAATCAAACACCATGTTTGTGATACCATCTCTAACAGTACCTCATTTTTGTTGATCAAACATGGCTGGCAAATAATCTGTGGCCCCAGTGAGGCTTCATTTGACTTGTTTTATTGTTGTGCAGTGTTGGTCAATGACCAAATTTGGCAAGGTTCTATTTCTTTTGTTGGATATTTGCATTTGCTTTGTTTACAACTGCATCCTGTTGCCATCCTGGTGGCTCATTATATTCTTGACCCAAGTTGATCAGTTGCTTATTAACTTCTATCATTTTGTGAATCTTCCCTCTTGCATATAATGGGTTCAGGCACTGTATTTAATTTTTGGTATTTTTCTGGTAGGTAAGAAAGCTTTTTGGATAGATTAACTTTTGTTGGATTTGCATAGGTGCGAGCTGTTCAATACAACGTTGGACCAGTATGTCAGAGGCATTGCGTAGAGGCTGGGTTGTTCTCATTCACCGTTGTTGATGATCAAGGAATGTCTTGGGAAGTTTGCATTTGCTCTTTGACTCTCGGGAAGTCCTCACTTGGTTCATGTTACTTCCTAAATTGATTTTGGAAGTTGCACAGCGATGGATGGTCTGATTATGTTGATACTTGATCAGAATTCGTAGTCCAAAATTTTAAACCAAACGAACACTACTTTTTTGCCGTAACATAAAACATGGGTCCAGTCCTATTATGTGGCTTAGAGTAACTCATTTTGGTTTATGTGGACTTTATTGAACTTCTTTTATATTAAGTATATGATTATATGCAGCTATAACTTCAATAATTAATTAAAATATCCTGGTATGATGTTTTGGGGCATTAGGTGTCGTAGCGTTTGTATTATGTCGAGCCTTGCAGATGCTGAAGCTGATAATAGAAAACATGATTGAGATAGATTTGGGTTCCCTGCATTCACTATAGCCATGTATTCATGGATTCATCAATACGGTGACCGATCTTCTAATGTTGCTCACCGTGAGAGACTATAGATCACCATAGATATAGTAGTGTCATGATATTATGGTATACCTGCCAACACCATATAATTTTTATTTTTCATTTCATTCTCCCCCCTCACACTCTTGATTGTAACATATCGATTTTTCTGTTTTTTAAGATCGGTATAAATATAAATAAATGTTTATATTTTTATCTGAAATTTAGAAAATGATTTTGAATAAACCAAAGTCATATTTATACTCTACTTTATTGTAGAGTTACGGTTAAATTTTGGGTCGAAAAATTTATACTCTATCGTGGAGAGTTACAGTTAAATTTTGGGTCGAAAATTCAGATGAAACCCGGTCTGCGTTTTACTGATAGTAAAATTTTATTGTTCAGAAGACCTAATATTGACTCGTGAACGAAATACTTAGGGTTTTGAAGGATTTTCCAACGACTTTGGCTATTTTGAAAATTTTGATTTAAAAAGTGAAATAATATATATTATTCCGACGATATATTAAATCGGGCGAACGACGGAACTGAAAACGGGATTGTCGGGACCCGTTAATGGATAAATCACAAGCCATTCTAAGATGACTCATGAAGGTGAGTCATATAGGTGACTCACCCTTGTCATCATTGCATTTTAAGTTAAAAGACTATTATGCCCTTAGTTTCATTTTAAATGCCAAAATTGCCCCTAAGTGAGAATACTCTTTTGTCTCTAAATTTTTACCACTTGGACCCCTTTACCCTCCATTTCCCACGGCCCAAACCCCTCAATTAGGCCATCTCACTCATTTAGTCATCACTTCATCTTCTTCATCAACATTTCTCTAGAAGTTCTTAAGTTTCCTACAACAAAATTTGTGAAGCAACCACTTGATCTTTTGCTCCTTTCCAAATTCCAAGAGGTATACCTTCTCATCATCAATAAGCTATAGGTTCTTCATTAATTTTCATGATTCAAGGCCATGATCATCATTTTCCATTATAGGGTTTTCATGTTCAAAAATTTCTAGAAAATCATAAAAAAAATCCTATGATCATGAAACCAATTTCTATCAACTTGTTATCATCTCTATGTTCATAATCCAAGAGTATGAATCAAGCAAAAATTTCCTTCATATTTTCCCTCTCAAGACCAAAACCCCAATTTGGTGGGTGGAGGAGTTTTGTTCAATTTTTCTTTAAAGTAATGCTTGATTTCATCTTTCTAGTTCACATAAGTGTTGAATACAAATGATTGAATCAAAATGAAATCTCTAGCCTTTTTTTTATGAAGGCCGAATTCAAGTTCTTGGGAGCTTGGATGATTTTGTTTTATTTTTAATTTATGATCATTGTTTTTAACTCTATACTACTCTAGGATCATGGATCTACGAGTATGTAGAATTTTAAGATCCTTAGTCTAATTTGTTAGACTTGAACCTAACTCATGATGAGTTAGATGATTTGGTTTTGATTTTTGAGTTATGATCATAGATCTTGTCTTTCAAATACTTAAGGATCATTAATCCAAGAGTTTGTGAAATTTTGAAAACCCTAGCCTAATTATTTTGTGAAGGCCGAACCATAATCTTAGGAATTAGAGTGTTTTGTTGTTTGGTTTTTTATAAATTGTGTGATGTTCGTCGTGAAGGATAAACCTTATTGGTTTGTTCTGGGTTTCATGGAGGAAACAGAAAGCGAATCGGGGAAATCACTTTGAGAAAGGAATCAGAGACTTCAAGAGGTAAGGGGAGTACCCGATGGATTTTTTCGATAGCTATATGCTATCAGTATGTGGTCTGTATAATTTATTTGAGTGTGTTTTTGGTGTTTTAATTATCTTGAGTAGTTAATTTATCTGCTGTTAATTATCTGCTTTAATTAATTATTTGCAGTTAATTGTTATAGTATTTAAATGCTTGTTATAGACTGTGTTATCTGTTATAGTATTGATATGAAATTATTATTGACATTAGTTGTTGATTGAAAAGCCTAACAGTGGTCAGTGCTCAATTAATTACGAATATAAAAACATTAAAAAGATTTATAAGAAATATCGATTTTTTAATTGGTGGAATATAGTAATATAATATTATTTAATTATTTGATTGTTTAAAAATGTGGAATAGTTGAAAATACTATTATTTTAATGACTTATCGGCGTAAGAGTGATCTTTGAGTCACAGTGATGGCGTAAGAGTGATCTATGAGTCACAGTAATATTTTAGTACTGTTAATTTTTATGTAAGAAATTACAAAATAATATAAAAGGTTATTATAAAAATTTAACTTTCAAAAATAATTTAATTATGGAGTTGAGAAAATTATTTTATTAGAAAAATCAAATTCTGACTTAAAACGTTTTTAAAATGCCAAACGACGGTTAATTCCGAAAACATTTATGAATTTTTTTTATAACAATAGCAATATTTGTTAGAACCGAGAATTAGTCTCAAACCAATATTTTTCTTTGAACTAAAGTTTGAAACAAAGATTTTCAGAAGAAAATGAATTTTTGGGTAATTTGATGGTTTTATAAATGAATTTCCAACGAAAAATGATTTTTCTGTAAATTAGTTTTACACAACGGTATTATTTTTGATAACTTGGATAAGTTGAGGAGGTTTTGTTTTGGATATGTGTTTCACAGAACGAAAATGATTTTAAAGTTGAAAAACGAACCTGGTAACCGAGACGTCGAGATTCTAGTATTCTATTATAAGTTGTGGACCTTATGTCCAAAAAGTTGAAGTTATGGACTATTTTGTCCGATAAAAGTTGTGTAAGTTTTGTGCTTTATAATCTACAAACCTAAGGCCGACGTGAGCTTCGACAAGGAAAGAATGAACAAAAAGAAAAGTGACGAGAAACAAAATGTTTTACATGCATTTCTTTGGCAGACGTGCCTATGAGTTTGATCTTGATATCTTGATGGCGAGATATTCATGAAGTTGTATCATTGTGCCTTGATGGACAATGAAACCATAGACAGTAACCACTGTGCCTCATTTTGGACAGTGCTATGGTTAAATTCGGTATGCCTTATTTGGCAAAGAGAGCTTGATCAGCTCATTGATATGGTGTTGGGATCTCCGGAAATTAAGTACAAAATTTTATATGGTGAATATTGAAGTGTCATGCATTTGTTTTAAAATTGACGATGACTGTCGGGTATGAAACCCTTTGATAAACTATTTGTTTATTTTTGAACATCTATGTTGTTATAACTATACATGTTATATGATGTTTGTGTGTCGCGCATGTAGTTATCGTTTTAAAATCCATATATTGGTTCTCACCCTTGCATATATCTGTTTGTCTGGTTTTTCTGTTGTACCTTGGTACACGAGTTCAGATGTTGCAAAGGAGTTCCCTAAGTTACTTGGAGACTGAAGTCTGGATGCGGTAAGAGGTGTTATAAATACAGGGATGACCACGGGGTCTTTTCAGGGAATGTCTTCTATAACGACCAGTTTAGGTTTGTGTTTGGGGAAGTATGTTTGAGAAGTTTGGTACATGTGTCCTGATAATATTTATAGGGTTTATAAAGAAAAAATTTTAGGAAAAACTTGTACGTTGTGGAAGGTTTGTTTATAAATTAAATTGGTATATGTGTGTTGTCAATTATAGTGTAAATGTACTATTGTGTTGTGTGCATCGCATTCTTCCGAAGTGTTAAGAAGAAAAATTTTTACATCCAGATTTTCTGACTTAAAGTAAATCAATTTCCGAAAGCATCCAACAAATTTCTTTTTAATTTATTTCTGCACGTGTTCTCGAGGTAATGCCCGGGGGTGGGTGGGGGGGGTGTTACATTGATTATCCTGTCGACTGCTCCTCACCCTCCATCTCTGTCTTGACGGCACTAGAAGCCTCCTCATATCCTCTGTCCTCTCTGATCTCTCTCACATCAAATCTCAAGCCACCGTCGGCTCCGCCCTCATCATCGTCGCATGCGGCTTGTAGTTAAAAGACTTTATTTAACTGGTTCCCTCTTCTTTGAACAATTTCCTTAACCCATCGGAGTGAATCAACCTCTTGTACAACAAATTAGTGTAGCACTAAAATTAAATTAAATAAAGAATAAAAATGAAAGGGAAATAAATCAAAGAAGGAATCATACCCTTAGTTGAACAAATTTGTGGATGACGAGATCAAGACGAGGACAGAGAGAGGGATGCCGAGAGAGCATGCTTGCTCTTCTGTGCGTTTTGAGGTTGGGACTTAGACGATGTTTTTGAGTCGCCAGAGGTGAGAAGGTGATCGAGCTTGGAGACAGCGAAGGCAGTTGCTTTTGGGTATTCGACGACTTGGGTGAGTACGGGACATAAAGAAGAAGTCCGACAAAAACAGAGGAGGGAGACTGACAGAGATGATCAGGTGTTGACGGTACATCCTAAGATCTGTGGAACTTCACTTATCAACGGTCAGGAGTGGTTGCTCATGGAGAGTGACTTCTCTAGGTCTCTCACCCTAGAATTAGCCTTAAACTACAATCTGATAGCAGCCACTCCTACTGCATCCACAAACACAATCTGAGCCAGGGGGAGGGCATTGTGCCTTGATGGACAATGAAACCATAGACAGTAACCATTGTGCCTTGTTTTAGACAGTGCTATGGTTAAATCCGGTGTGCCTTATTTGGCAAAGAGAGCTTGATCAACTCATTGATATGGTGTTGGGATCTCCGGAGATTAAGCACAAAATTTTAGATGGTGAATATTGAAGTGTCATGCATTTGTGTTAAAATTGACAATGACTGTCTGGTATGAAACCCTTTGATAAACTATTTGTTTATTTTTGAACATCTATGTTGTTATAACTATACATGTTATATGATGTTTGTGTGTCGCGCATGTAGTTATCATTTTAAAATCCATATATTGGTTCTCACCCTTGCGTATATCTGTTCGTCTGGTTTTTCTGTTGTACCTAGGTACACGATTTTAGGTGTTGCAGAGGAGTTCCCTAAGTTACTTGGAGACTTAAGTCCAGATGCGGTAAGAGGTGTTATAAATATAGGGATGACCACGGGGTCTTTTCAGGGAATGTCTTGTAGAACGACCGGCTTAGGTTTGTGTTTGGGGAAGTATGTTTGAGAAGTTTGGTACATGTGTCCTCATAATATTTATTGGGTTTATAAGGAAAATTTTTTAGGAAAAACTTGTACGTTGTGGAAGGTTTGTTTATAAATAAAATTGGTATATGTGTGTTGTCAAGTATAGTGTAAATGTACTATTGTGTTGTGTGCATCGCATTCTTTCGAAGTGTTAAGAAGAAACATTTTTACACCCAGATTTTCTGACTTAAAATAAATCAATTTCCGAAAGCAACCATCAAGTTTCTTTTCAATTTATTTCCACACGTGTTCACGAGGTAATGCCCATGGGGGGTGTTACAGAGTGGTATTAGAGCTGGTCAAGTCTTTCGGGAACCTTGGAGAATAGGTCTGTTATGTTTTTGTTGTGTGATCTCTGGTTGGATTTTGTTTGAATTGTTTTCTTGTCTAAACAATGTGTGATGGTACAAAAGTTGGTGTGTTTTGATAGGTTTTGATGTAGTCGATACCTTGTGAGAATCTATGAACAGTAGATGGTACATTGAATGAATTAATTACTTCTTAGAAGTAATGTGTTTTAGACACATAAGTATATGTTTCAGTTTCTGGATGCAGACTGACTGAGTTTGTCTTGTAGGTCAATTATTGAACCAAGAATGGGATGTGGACGTGGACGTGGTCGTGATGGTGATCGTGCTTATCTCAGCAACAAGAATGTGATTGAACAGATGAACCAGGATGTTTAGGATATGACTATTATTGCTGCTATCATAGCTACACAAAATGAGCAGGACCAGGTTCGGGCTGAGCTGGCAGCCGAGGCGAAAAGTCTAGCAAACTTCAGAAACCAGGAACCTCAACAATTTTATGTAAATGTTAATCCCGAGAAGGCTGACTTGCGGATACAAGAATTGGAAAGGATTTTCGAGCTTATCAACAGCCCTGAAGAAAAAAAGGTCCTGTATGCTCTTTCTCTGCTTTTAGGAGATGCAAGATACTGGTGGGATGATATTATACATATATTGAAAGCGGACCAGGAAATAACTTGGAGTGTTTTCCGCATTATTTTTATGGATAAGTATTTTCCTCAGAGAGCCAGAGTTGAGAAGGGACAGGAGTTCTTACGATTACAATAGAACGAACTATCTGTTGATGAATATACAACAAAGTTTGAATTTCTAGTCAAGTATTTCCGTTTCTTCCAAACTCAACCTGATGAAGGTTGGGAATGTGAGAGATTCGAAGGAGGGTTGCGATACAAAATCAAAGAATCTGTGCTACCGCTTGAAATTCACAATTTTCAAGCTTTAGTGGAAAAGTGCCAGAAAGTGGAGCAGAAGGGGAAAGGTAGAGACTATCGGGGTAATACCGGCGGACCATCTCGATTCCAATACCAAAATAAGAATCGATGGGAGGAACAAGTTCGGAGGAAGCCATATTTCCGACCACCAGGAAATAACCAGAACCAGCAACCATATCGTCCAGTTGCTACTGCATTAGGTAGTGGAGGCCAAAAGAACCAAATCCAAGGCCAAGGCAGGAGATGTTTCAAATGTGGAGATTAGAATCACGTGGCATATAAATGCTCTTTGAAAGGAAATAAATGTTTCAATTGTAATCAAGTAGGACACTTATCAAAGAATTGTCGTGCACCAAGGCGTGGACCAGTTGCCAACAACACAAGAACCAATAAACCGATGACTAAAGGGAAGAGTCTACACCACAAGTGGTGCTGAAGCTTCACAATCTGATGATCTTTTACATCAGAAGTAGTGTTGAAAACTTCACAACCTGAATGTCTTATAGAAGACAGTTGCAGAGTTCTTCAGAATTTTTAGCAATTGAATCATGAACCAAAGATGTAGTTATACATAGGAATATTATATGTAGGATGCGTACTTTAATGACTAGTACATGTTAAGTTTATAATGGGTTCTAAGTAGAATAATATTTAGGTACCCTTGAGTATTTGACTCTCTAAAGTCTTTTATGTTGTTAGTCTTTTCAGTGGCTGTATGCTATTTATGACTTTTTGAGAATAAAGGTTTCTTGAAGAAAATTTATTCCAGTTCCTTTTATTTTGATTGATGTGATCAGTCTAGATTTTGGGGTCAGATCATTTCTTTTTCTAAAGATTGTGATTTTTTCAAACTTCAATTGTTGGACCAATTATTGTGAATTTTTTTTGTGAACTGTCCTATTGTTGTTCGGGATAGACACTTTCTTGAGAAATTAAGTTTCTGGATGAGACTTAGTCTAGTCACTTTTACTTTGGATGAAAGTGATCCAGTCTGAATTTTGTCAAACTGGTCGGACTGTTGTCATTTTAAATTGTCGTTTTGTGAATCCCTTGTCCAAAGAATAAATCCTCTTAAGGTTAGGAACTATTCGTTTTAAGAGTTCCTAATCCATTGGGAGTTCTTGTGAAAGAAGGAACTTTACTAGAGTTATGGTTGTAAACATGTATTAGCTATTCATTTTTTACACTCACGAACCTATTAAATAATCTTTTTACATACTAGACATTCCTGTATTCGTTTCAGATTGACAAAGTTCTTTAATATACCTTCTTGTGAAAGTAATACATTGGTATTAAGAAAATCTTGTCTAGTTCCGAGTCACGAAATTTCGAGGAGGAATTTTTTTTAGTGGGGTAGTAATGTAACACCCCGATTTTTCTGCTTTCTAAGATCGGTATAAATATAAATAAACATTTATATTTTTATATGAAAATTAGAAAATGATTTTGGATAAACCAAAGTCATATTTATACTCTACTTTACCGTAGAAAGTTACGATTAAATTTTGGGTCGAAAATTCAGACGAAACCCGATCTGCGTTTTATTGACAGTAAAATTTTACTGCTCAGAAGACCTATATTGACTTGTGAACGATATGCTTAGGGTTTTTATGGATTTTCCAACGACTTTGGCTATTTTGAAAATGTTCATTTAAAAAGTGAAATAATATATATTATTCAGCGATATATTAAATCGGGAGAACGACGGAGCTGAAAACGGGATTACCGGGACCCGCTAACGGATAAATCACAAGCCATTCTAAGATGACACATGAAGGTGAGTCATATAGGTGACTCACCCTTGTCATCATTGCATTTTAAGTTAAAAGACTATTATGCCCTTAGTTTCATTTTAAATGCCAAAATTGCCCCTAAGTGAGATTACTCTTTTGTCCCTAAATTTTACCACTTGGACCCCTTTACCCTCCATTTCCCACGGTGCAAACCCCCCAATTAGGCCATCTCACTCATTTAGTCATCACTTCATCTCCTTCATCAACATTTCTCTCATTTCTCTCAAAGTTCTTAAGTTTCCTACAACAAAATTTGTGAAGCAACCACTTGATCTTTTGCTCTTTTTCAAATTCCAAGAGGTATACCTTACTTCTCATCATCAATAAGCTATAGGTTCTTCATTAATTTTCATGATTCAAGACCATGATCATCATTTTCCATTATAGGGTTTTCATTTTCAAAAATTTCTAGAAAATCATAGAAAAATCCTATGATCATGAAACCAATTTCTATCAACTTGTTATCATCTCTATGTTCATAATCCAAGAGTATGAATCAAGCAAAAATTTCCTTCCTATTTTCCCTCTCAAGGCCGAAACCCTAATTTTTGTGGGTGGAGGAGTTTAATTTGTTCAATTTTTCATTAAAGTAATGCTTGATTTCATCTTTCTAGTTCATATAAGTTGATGACAACCAAATGATAGGTTGACTTTGGAAATGATATTATGGTTGAATTTTAATATAGTAATTCCTGTAACCAAAGTTGTAACCAAATTAAAGTGAAGAAAGAAACAAAATGGATGAGAATGTGAGGCACCACAAAACAAGGGTTTTGATAAGCCTATGAAGTTCGCCACAAGAATCTTGGATTCTTAATAAGAACGAGGGTTGGCTCAACCAAGAACCAAGGAGAACAAAATTCTCACAAAAATGAATTTAATCCTAAATCAACTTCCAAGTCCCCATTGATGTATTTGGGGCATGAAAATATACCAGTCTTGGCTGCCCACTTTTGGCTTGCCTTGTTCTCACAATATTCCATAACCCCCAACTAATGACTAACTTAATTCAACAACTAATGACTCAATTAACTAACAAATTAACTCAGCCACTAATGGTGAGCTATTATTCTCTCTCCCCTCCATTATGTAGCAGCCACACTTATTTATCATATTAAAAGTGTAACTCCCTGATAATCCGCTGGCTTATGATATTTTATCTATTATTTTAGAGCGGATTTCATCAATTAAATTTTGTTAAATGCTTGATTTAGCCCAAATTAGACTTTGTTTTCTTATTTTGGTTATTTTAGAGTCAATGTGTGCATTTAATTAGATTTTTATTAATTTTCTGATATTTTCTTATTCTTATTTTTAGGAGAGGACAAAGAAGAAGGATTGAAATTAAATTGAAGATTGCCAAGTAAATTGCAAGGGCCCACATGACGGATTTGAATCTAAATCAATTGGATTTGAATTATTATGATTAAAAGATAATTCAATTGGCATTGAGATAAAAGATTGGATCTAAATTAATCAATTTGGATTTGAATAATAATTGCCTATCACAACAATAAAGGATATGATAAGATTTGGCAATTAATTTGGAGATATTGATTTAGATATGAAGATTAAAATGCTCAGGACCAATTATGATGGAGCTTGAAAAGCAAGAAAACTGAGCCAAATAGAGGCCATCACGGCCTAGCCGTGATATCCATCACGGCCATGACCGAGTGGAACTGAAAAGAAAGAATGGAAAAGTTAGAACTGGTCACGGCCAGGCTGTGATGTCCATCATGGCCGTGACATGCCAACTGAACCAGACCCTCACAGGCAGAACTGATCACGACCTAGCCGTGATGGTGGTCACGGCCGTGACAGACGAACCAGTGAAGCAACCTCCAAGGCAGAATCCGTCACGGCCTGGCCGTGATGGCCATCACGGCCGTGGCGCGTGATATATGGATCTTTAGAAACTGATTTGATCTGAAATTGTGATTGCTTGGGATTAAAGTTACCCTAATCTATAAATAGAACAATTAGGCTCGAAAATAGAGGACTCTGAGAGACTTTTTGGGCTGCTCCCTTAGGCAAAATTAGGATTTTCTCTATTCTTCTTCTTCTTCTTCTTCTTCTTCTTCTTCTTCTTCTTCTTCTTCTTCTTCTTCTTCTTCTTCTTCTTCTTCTTCTTCTTCTCTTCTCTTAGGTTTTAATTCATGTTTTTGTTAATCAAGCTTGCCATGACCATGGCCATGCTTGAGTAGTAGTTTTATTTCTAGGGATTGGGACTATGCCCAAGATTTGTTTTATGGTATGAATTGATGTTTTCCCTTTGTTAATTTCAACTTTGCTTTAGATCTGATTTCTATTGCTTTAATTACTTGTAAATTCGGTGGCCACTTATTTGCATGTCATAGATACTCTAAGGAGGAACCTAGCGGTGAACTTAGGTATTGGATCTATAGGAATTAGACTTAGGACTTAAATCACGAGAGTTAGAAGCGGTCCTTCGAGGGTTAACGAATTGTCACAAAGCTTAAAGGGTTCAATCTAAATTCAACTATCACAAGAGTAGGGGTTGGTTTAATTGGGCACGGTTTTTGTAACCCGAGAGGGAGCATTTTAGGATAAATTCACCTTCAAAGCAATTTTGATAATTAACAAGGGTAGTCAATTTGGTAACATGAACAATCTTGTTGGTAACCCAATTCCTGGAAATCTCTTTTTCATATTTAAAACCCCAAAAATATTTGATTTGATTTTATTGTTTCTTTTATTTTCTTTGAAATCTTTTCTCATCTATTTCTCAGTCTAAATAGTTGTTTAATTTGTGAAGTGACACTTGGTTTCCCAATCCCTGAGTTCGATACTCGGTTTCTCATCGTTTTATTATTACTTGCTTCGATCTGGTTCGCTTGCCGGAGCTCATCACTCCCACATAATTAAAAAAATACATAAAAGACTAATAATTCAAAAAGGAGATACTTGTGGTATGCAAACCAAAAGATACCTCCAACTAAGCCTAGAATTCGAAATTCTTCATGAAACCAAGCTTATTGTAACACCCTAGTTTTTACACATATAATTAATTATTTTATTTGGATGTTTATGTTTATTTTGTTATGTAGTTTAGTTTGAGTGATTAAATTACCCTCTTCAAATTATTATATTGGGTGCGTTAGCACTGACTTATTTCAGTGAATGCACGCTTACTAGACAATAATTTATGTTATTGTCACTATTATTACCAGTACAGAAAAATGTTTTAAATTATATGATTGAAAGAAAAGTATTTTCATATTTTATCCTATTTAATTTTAGACTTGAAAATAAATTAGTTTGACATTAATCGGATATTAAATGTTGGACTGTGGATTTTCTTAGTTGATCAATTCGTCTATCAATCTCTACTTTATTTCAAAATTTGAAAGTATATATTTATCAACCTTTATTTGTAGATTCAAAAACCAAAAAGCATGTATATTTTTAGACTCAATATTTTATCACTCATTTTTGTACCTATCATTAAATGTTAAGTTAAAAATATAAATACCCTCTCCTTTCCCTCATTAGACCTGCAAACCCCCCCTCCCCCTCCCTTTCTTTTTCTTCTTCTTTCCCTTTTTTCTCTCTTCTTCTTATTCTTCCTCCCATTCAAACCTCATCTCCTCCCTCCCTCCACTGCACAGAATCGTCGGCCAGCCACCCATCAGCCGCGTGCCGTCTATGCAAGCTGCGCGACCACGGCCTCGGAGAAGCTCCGGTCGCTGTTCACCAGCACGAGGGAGAAGACAGCTGCGCAACCCAACACGTGTTCCGGCCGTTTGCTCCGCCGTCGACGCCACAACACCGCTATGATGCTCCATGGTCGCCGTCTACGGTGGTTCGGCCATGTTTTATGGTGTTAAACCTTTCTCGTCCCATTCTATGAGGTTCACCATCTGTTTTTGGCCATGGATGTTTATGAGAAGTCACCCCCACCGTCACCACCACTTCCAGCCACCATGTTCTCATCTTCTTCTACCTTGGGTAAGTGTTTTACCCTCTATTCTCTTCTAGCTTGTAAAAGCCCCAAATTAATTTTGAAACCCTAACCCTAACTCTTGATTTCAGTTTTAATTTTTGAAATTAAACTATGCTTTCATGTAATTGGGACTGTAATTTGACATGTTCATATGTTATTTTCATCATTCCTTAGTTAAAATGAGTTTTCCCCAAATTGTGTTTAGGAACCCTAAACCCCAATTTGATTTTATTTGAAATCGATTGTGTTTTTATAAAATTAACTAAGTTTTATTCAAATTAGGACCTTTAATTTGAGATTTCTAAGTTAAATTTCATGTTTCTCAAACCAAATCAAATGTTCCCTAATTTTAATTATGTATCCTTTTTACCCAAATCGATATTATTGAGAAATCGATTCTATTTACTGAATTATATGTATGGTTTCTTTTGATTATATGTTTTGAGGATGAAAAATTGAATTGGTGAATTTGTTTGTTGTTATCATGCTTGGTTTGTGTCTCCATGATGTTGAACACGGTTATGCTTACTTGGTGGAGTAGAGTTTGCACTCTTGGAACTAACGTGAGCATTAAGACGAGGATCCTTTACTTGTCTTCAAAGGTAAGGGGAGCTTGCCTAGGGATATTCAATAACTATATGCATGTGCGTATGTGAGTAATTGAGTGTTGTGAATATTATTGTGATATTGAGCCAATACTTGAATAACTTGTTTACTTGAACTATTGTGGTTATTACTTGAAGTTGAACATTTCTTGCTTTAAAGTGTTATGAATTATATACATGTGATGAACTGTCATTAACTGTGATATTATTATTGTTGTGAATATATTACTGTTGATTGAAGTTTGAGAAGCCAGACTTGAGTCTGTGCCCAATGACTATAAGGATTAAAAGCCTTAATAAGCATTGAATAGAACTTTGAAAGTTTTGGGGTTCACTTATAAAAGTTCCTTGTTTAAAGTGCTTACTTTAGAAGAATAAGATCTTTGTTTTTAGAAAAATGTTGAAGTGATTTTGAGTTGAAGGAAACTACATTTTAATGATCAAAAGTTTTGTAGAAGAGAAAACCATTTCGAACAGTGTGTTTTATGAAGGAAAGACCATTTGAAAATATTTGACTTTATTCCATCAAGGATTTCAAAAGCAAACGAATTTCCAAATGTTTTATAAAAGACTTTGTAAAGGAAAAGATTTTCTCCTAAATGATTTAGAAACGTTCCGGTTACTTGGATAAGTGACCGAGATTTTGTTTTGGTTTTTGATTTTCACTGAGCGAAAAGTAAGCACATGTGAAAGAGAATACAGGTTCGCGAGATGTCGCCTCTAGCATTCAGTTTATGCACGTGTTCTGGTATCCGTGTCAAGAATTATGGACCAAGGGTCCCAATCGTGATATTATTGGCTAGGAGTCCTAATTTTGGAATTGAGGACTGTGTGTCCTAATTTCGTTGTTATGGTCTAGGAGCCCTTATCATGTTGAAATAAAACATGGATAAAATTATAATTGTTTCTACGACCACAACCTCGGACTGCGGCATCAGTCTAAGGTGTTGTGATTGAGCACTCGGACTGCGTGTCCTGCGTTATTGATTTTCAAGTAATGAAAATTATGAATAGTCGTTAGCTTTGGGCTTCGACAACGAAAAAGAGTGAACACAGAGAAAAGTCTCGATAATGAAAAGTCTTTTATTCATATGCATTTCCTCTTAGCAGACGTGCTTGAGTTATCCGAATACCCGCTTAAGATGTGGTATTCGATGAGGTATACATCCGAATGGCCGTTATAAGGGATTCGTGATGATGTTGATCCGGGCGCATGAGGTGACGGAGACAACTTGCCAAACGGGGCGTATGAGCCTGATCAACTCTTTTTTTCTTAATGATAAAACGGTGTTGGTATCTCATGAGATTAAGTTTAGAGCCTGATGATTGAAGTGTCATGCATTCTCTTTATAAAACTGATTGATTCGGGCATGAGACCCACTGATATGACACTTGTCATTTTATCTCTGTATAATAATTAAATGTTAATGTGCTGAGGTGATGTATGTATCGTGTATATGGTTGTTGTGTGATATATCCATTTGTCGGTATCTCACCTTCACAGATATATCAGGTTTCTTCTGGTTCGCTATTATACCCTGGGTACTTTAGTACATATGGTGCAGAGGAGTCTTCCGAAGTCACTCAAAGACTTAGATCTGGTTGTTTGATGAAGTATTTGATTGTGGGATGATCACGTGAGTTTTCCTCAGAAATAACTTTTGGAATGACCAGCTTAGGGTTTGAGACTTAGATTTTGATAGTATGTATGTGTATGATTTAGAGAGTCTTTATTTTAAAATGGAATGTTTATGGCTCGGAGAGCATATCTTTTGAATGAAAACCTAAGCTTTTCCTTTTGGTCATGTATAGCTTATTGATATAACTATTTTTAGCATATTATTGCCTGGTTGTATTTGGTGTAATTGGAATTCTGGAATGAAAATGTAATTATTTTAGCAGGTGTTCTTTTACCTGGGATGTTCGAATTACAGAGGAGACTCTGTCGTAATTTTTGTAAAATTTCTAGCTTTTATTCAAGTATATCTCTAAATTAAATAGGCTTGCCAGGCTAGGATTGTAAGTCAGTCTGCCGATCGAGGCTTAGGTTTGGAGTCGTGCCAAATTTTTATACCCAATTTCAGACGCTTATGCATTTATATAAATTATTTTCCGAAAGCAACCAACAAAATATCTTTTTAATTTAAATTCCGCATGGGTTATGTAGTAATACCTAGTGGAGGTGTTACACTTATTACACTTTATTTAATATAAATAAACTAGAAAATGCCATTTTTAAGAGGTGGGCGTCCAAGCCCATCATGGGCCTTCAAGTTGGATAAGATAAGTAAGCATTTTGACCCTCACTCCATTAAAACCTGAACTTGGGATAATTTCCATCAAGGTTGACACTATTTGGTTAATAACTTCTTGGGCTTTCTTGGCTTTAGCTCTTGTCTTAGGCCCACCAAGTCCTTGTAGTGCTTCTTGATCCATGGTCTTCATTGGGTTCAAATCATTCTTGTTGAAAAGTTGACTTGCCCCATCTTTGCTCCCATCATACCCTCCTTGCAACTGCCCATCTCTTCTAGAATGGACCTTTGATTTCCTTTTATTCTTTTTTTGTACACATACCCAACCTCCGAGATCAAATGGAAATTGATAGTTACCATCAAATGTAGCAAGTAGGTGTAACACATTTCCATTTTGTACAATCAACATCCCAACACATGCATAGCCAAGGTAATGGATTATAAGAGTAAGCAGAAAATTATACCTCTTGTGAAAATCTACTTTCAAGTTTACCTTTCTTGACTTGAACATGGTCATACAAGAAAATGTACTTTCTCTTTTTAAAGGCTCCAAAGAAAGTTGAGCCTCATGGACATTCTCCTTATCACAAACAAAGGATGGTAATTTTGGAAATAAGACAATCCTCTCAAACACATTAGGACCATCATACGGAAGCTTAAAATAATTTGCAAGAATGGGTAGAGTAAGAAGGGGAATAGTGGTTAACCCATCAATTTTTATCATATGCAAACATTTTGAGCTCATAACAAACCTCAAAATGCTAACTTTATTTTGATCAAAAGAGTATGTCAGCAAGTTAGCAAACAAACTTTCTCTAAGTAATCCAACACGCTCCTCTAAATTGTTGTGATAAATCAAATGAACATTAGAAAGCACAACAACACATTTATCAAGGAATTCATTCAAGTCTTGGTTCATAATTCTCAAATCAATCTTAGGAAGATGATAAGAGTCATGCAATTAATGAAGCAAGTTTTCATTCCTATCAAATGTAGAAGAATAACAAGACCCATGCAACTTACCAAGCATATTACCAAATTTTGTGTTAAGATATCAATGCTTTTGGGAAACCATGCAAGTTCCCAAACCATGGGGTACTTCCCTTGGGATTAACTCTTCAATTACATCGGTTGTCTTACAAGCTTCCATTGTAGAAACATCTTGGATTTCCTTCAAAAGAGAATCAACACAAGAAGGCAAGGAGTTAGGGAAAACATCAAAAGATCATTTAAATTTTCCTCCTCACTTTTTGTTTTTCACTCATATTTATCTTATCTCTCACTCTTTTCCATACCCTCATTCTTTTCTTCCTCATCAAATGTACTCTCATTCTTTCCACTATTCTTTTCACCCTCGTTTTGTTTTTCCACTTGCATTTTTCGTTCTCTCAAATTAGAAGAGGCTTCCATAGGTTTCTTTACACGAGGACTTGCCACGGCCTCCTTAGAGGTTGAAGTGTTGCCCTCCTTCTTTGATTTGTTGGTAAGAACTCTATGGTAATGATATGGAACAAATCTTCTCCTCATGATTTTTCTCATCTCGGTCTAAGTCTCAATAGGCTTCTCCTAATATATTCTTCTCTCTTTTTGCAAGTGATTCCACCAAACAAGTGCATAGTCCTTAAATTGAAGAGATGATACCTTCACTTTCTTTCTCTCATTGTAATTGTTAGAATGGAACACTTTCTCTATCTTCATCTCCCATTTCAAATAGGCTTGGGGATCATTCTTCCCATGAAAGGTAGGAACTTTGATCTTGACCCCTTCTCTATTTTGGAGAGCGACAAGTTGTCTATCATAATTTGCACTCATTTGCTCCATTTTTTCCTTTGAAGGGTTTGTATTTGAGTAGCCATTCTAGCATGAAGAGTGGCGAACCTTGGAGAAAGTGGTGGACCTTCTTGGGCTGCCATCACTTGAACACACAATATCAAAAGATAACAAGAAATTATAAAAATTCCTTACTACTCACCCTCACTTGTGCACACAAATGTATTTTACTCAATTGGATTTTTCCACACAATACTCAATTTTTCACTCTTGACTTTTTCCACTCAATTGTTCTCTTTTAGGCCTTAGATGAGTCAAACACAATCCACACAAAAATTCCAAAATTCACGTAACAAAATTCACAAAACTTATCAAAAACAAAGAAAACAAAAGGAAAGTCTAGTAAAGGAAAAGCTTTGGGAATAATGAAAACAAGGAAGAAGGGAAACTTTTCAAGAACACTAATTGCCCAAATAGATTTTCTCTTCTCTTTTTCTTGAAATTCTAGGTAAAGTCTTCCCTTTTTTTTTCAACTCATGCAACACACTAGAGAAGAGCTTGCAAAGAGAAATAAAATTGTATAATTGTTTTTTCGATTTTTTAAAACTTTTGAAGAGAAGAGACTTACAAAATAAAACTTGAAGTTTTGGGGCAGTAACACAACAAAAAACGAAAATTCCCTTCAAACAGAATCAAAGTTTTTTTTTTTTTTTTTGATTTTGGGTTTTGGAAGAAAAGAAAGAAAAGAAGAAAGATGAAGAACAAAGAAAAACAGTTAAGAACAAAACACAAAATTCAACCAAAGCTTAAGCTTTGATACCACTTGATGACAACCAAATGATAGGTTGCCTTTGGAAATGATCTTATGGTTGAATTTTTATCTAGTAATTCGTGTAACCAAATTCGTAACCAAATTAAAGTGAAGAAAGAAACAAAATGGATGCGAAAAGATGTGATGATGGCACCACAAAACAAGGGTTTTGATAAGCCTACGAAGTTCGCCACAAGAATCTTGGATTCTTGATAAGAACGAGGGTTGGCTCAATCAAGAACCAAGGAGAAAAAAATTCTCGCAAAAGAAAATAAGAAAGATGAAGAACGAAGAAGAACAGTTAAGAACAAAACACAAAATTCAACCAAAGCCTAAGCTTTGATGCCACTTGATGACAACCAAAGGATAGGTTGCCTTTGGAAATGATCTTATGGTTGAATTTTAATCTAGTAATTCATGCAATCAAATTAAAGTGAAGAAAGAAACAAAATGAATGAGAAAAGAGGTGATGATGGCGCCACAAAACAAGTGTTTTGATAAGCCTATGAAGTTCGCCACAGGAATCTTGGATTCTTGATAAGAACGAGGGTTGGCTCAACCAAGAACCAAGGAGAACAAAATTCTAACAAAAATGGATTTAATCCTAAATCAAATTCCAAGTCCCCATTGATGTGTTTGGGGCACGAAAATATACAAGTCTTGGCTGCCCACTTTTGGCTTGCCTTGTTCTCACAATATTCCATAACCCCCAACTAATGACTAACTTAATTCAACAACTAACGACTCAATTAACTAACAAATTAACCCAGCCACTAATGGTGAGCTATTATTCTCTCTCCCCTCCATTATGTAGCAGCCACACTTATTTCTCATATTAAAAGTGTAATTCCCACATAATTAACAAAATACATAAAAGACTAATAATTCAAAAAGGAGATACTTGTGGTATGCAAACCAAAAGATACCTCCAACTAAGCCTAGAATTCGAAATTCTTCATGAAACCAAGCTTATTACACTTTATTTAATAGAAATAAACTAGAAAATGCCATTTTTAAGAGGTGGGCATCCAAGCCCATCATGGGTCTTCAAGTTGGATGAGATAAGTAAGCATTTTGGCCCCCACTCCATTAAAACCTGAACTTGGGATAATTTCCAACAAGGTTGACCCTATTTGGTTAATAACTTCTTTGGCTTTCTTGGCTTTAGCTCCTGTCTTAGGCCCACCAAGTCCTTGTAGTGCTTCTTGATCCATGGTCTTCATTGGGCTCAAATCATTCTTGTTGAAAAGTTGACTTTCACCCATCTTGGCTCATATCATACCCTCCTCCTTTAAAAAAATTCGTCCTCGAATTTATTACTTTAATCCCTTCATCAAATGAAAGACATAGATGCCACATTGAAAGTAAGTCAATATCAAAGGCGTTCTTATTTATTTTCCATGCAACTTGCAATTAACCATCTCTTCTAGAATGGACCTTTGATTTCCTTTTATTGGGAAACCTTTAATTATTTTTTTGTACACATACCCAACCTCAGGGATCAAATGGAAATTGATAGTATCCGTCAAATGTAGCAAGTAGGTGTAACACATTTCCATTTTGTACAGTCAACATCCCAACACATTCATTGCCAAGGTAATGAATTATAAGAGTAAGCAGAAAATTATACCTCTTGTGAAAATCTACTTTCAAGTTTACCTTTCTCGGCTTGAACATGGTCATACAAGAAAATGTACTTTCTCTTTTTAAAGGCTCCCAAGAAAGTTGAGCCTCATGGACATTATCCTTATCACAAACAAAGGATGGTTATTTTGGAAACAAGACAATCCGCTCAAACACATTAGGATCATTATATGGAAGCTTAAAAGAATTTGCAAGAATGGGTAGAGTAAGAAGGGGAATAGTAGTTAACCCATCAATTTTTATCATATGCAAACCTTTTTATCTCATAACAAACCTCAAAATGCTAACTTTATTTTGATCAAAAGAGTATGTCAGGAAGTTAGCAAACAAACTTTCTCTAAGTAATCCAACACGTTCCTCTAAATTGTTGTAATAAATCAAATGAACATTAGAAAGCACAACCACACATTTATCAAGGAATTCAATCAAGTCTTGGTTCATAATTCTCAAATCAATCTTAGGAAGATGAAAGAGTCATGCAATTCATCAAGCAAGTTTTCATTCCTATCAAATGTAGAAGAATAACAAGACCCATGCAATTTACCAAGCATATTAACAAATTTTGTGTTAAGAAATCCATGCTTTTGGGAAACCATGCAAGTTCCCAAACCATGGGGTACTTCCCTTGGGATTAACTCTTCAATTACATCGGTTGTCTTGCAAGCTTCCATTGGAGAAACATCTTCGATTTCCTTCAAAAGAGAATCAACACAAGTAGGCAAAGAGTTAGCAAATACATCAAAACAATCATTTACTTTTTCCTCCTCACTTTTTATTTTTCACTCATCTTTTTCTTGTCTCTCACACTTTTCCATACCCTTATCCTTCTTTTCTTCCTCATCAAATGTACTCTCATTCTTTCTACTCTTCTTTTCACTCTCATTTTCTTTTTCCACTTTCATTTTTCTTTCTCTCAAATTATAAGAGGCTTCCATAGGTTTCTTTACATGAGCACTTGCCACGGCCTCCTTAGAGGTTGAAGTGTTGCACTCCTTCTTTGATTTGTTGGTAAGAACTCTATGGTAATGATATGGAACAAATCTTCTCCTCTTGATTTTTCTCATCTTGGCCCAAGTCTCAGTAGGATTCTCCTCATATCTCCTTCTCTCTTTTGAAATTGATTCCACCAAACAAGTGCATAGCCCTTAAATTGAAGAGATGCTACCTTCACTTTCTTTCTCTCATTGTAATTGTTAGAATGGAACACTTTCTCTATCTTCATCTCCCATTTCAAATAGGCTTGGGGATCATTCTTCCCATGAAAGGTAGGAACTTTGATCCTGACCCCTTCTCTATTTTGGAGAGCGACAAGTTGTCTATCATAATTTGCACTCATTTGCTCCATTTTTGTCTTTGAAGGGTTTGTATTTGAGTATCCATTCTAGCATGAAGAGTTGCGAACCTTGGAGAAAGTGGTGGACCTTCTTGGGCTTCCATCACTTGAACACACAATATCAATAGATAACAAGAAATTATAAAAATTCCTCACTACTCTCCCTCACTTATGCACACAAATGTATTTTACTCAATTGGCTTTTTCCACACAAGATGTAATTTTTCACTCTTGCCTTTTTCCACTCAATTGTTCTCTTTTAGGCCTTAGATGAGTCAAACACAATCCACACAAAAATTCCAAAATTCACGTAACAAAATTCACAAAACTTATCAAAAACAAAGAAAACAAAAGGAAAGTCTAGTAAAGGAAAAGCTTTGGGAATAATGAAGAAAGGAAGAAGGGAAACTTTTCAAGAACACTAATTTCCCAAATAAGATTTTCTCTTCTCTTTTTCTTGAAATTCTAGGTACTGTCTTCCCTTTTTTTTCTGAATTTTTTTTCAACTCATGCAACACACTAGAGAAGAGCTTGCAAAGAGAAATAAAATTGTATAATTTTTTTTTCAATTTTTTTAAAACTTTTTAAGAGAAGAGACTTACAAAATAAAACTTGAAGTTTTGGGGCAGTAACACAACAAAAAACGAAAATTCCCTTCAAATAGAATCAAAGTAATTTTTTTTTTTGATTTTGGGTTTTGGAAGAAAAGAAAGAAAAGAAGAATGATGAAGACCAAAGAAGAACAGTTAAGAACAAAATACAAAATTCAACCAAAGCCTAACCTTTGATACCACTTGATGACAACCAAAGGATAGGTTGCCTTGGGAAATGATCTTCTGGTTGAATTTTAATCTAGTAATTCGTGTAACCAAATTTGTAACCAAATTAAAGTGAAGAAAGAAACAAAATGGATGAGAAAAGAGGTGATGATGGCTCCTCAAAGCAAAGGTTTTGATAAGCCTATGAAGTTCGCCATAAGAATCTTGGATTCTTGATAAGAACGAGGGTTGGCTCAACCAAGAACCAAGGAGAACAAAATTCTCACAAAAATGGATTTAATCCTAAATCAACTTCCAAGTCCCCATTGATGTGTTTGGGGCACGAAAATATAAAAGTCTTGCCTGCCCACTTTTAGCTTGCCTTGTTCTCACAATATTCCATAACCCACAACTAATGACTAACTTAATTCAATAACTAATGACTCGGTTAACTAACAAATTAACTCAGCCACTAATGGTGAGCTATTATTATCTCTCCCCTCCATTATGTAGCAGCCACACTTATTTCTAATATTAAAAGTGTAACTCCCACATAATTAACAAAATACATAAATGACTAATAATTCAAAAAGTAGATACTTGTGGTATGCAAACCAAAAGATACTTCCAACTAAGCCTAGAATTCGAAATTCTTCATGAAACCAAGCTTATTACACTTTATTTAATAGAAATAAACTAGAAAAATCCCATTTTTAAGAGGTGGACGTCAAGCCCATCATGGGTCTTCATGTTGGATGAGATAAGTAAGCATTTTGGCCCCTACTCCATTAAAACTTGAACTTGGGCTTATTTCCGTCAAGGTTGACACTATTTGGTTAATAACTTCTTGGGCTTACTTGGCTTTAGCTCTTGTCTTAGGCCCATCAAGTCCTTGTAGTGCTTCTTGATCTATGGTCTTCATTGGGCTCAAATCATTCTTGTTGAAAAGTTGACTTGCCCCATCTTGGCTCATATGATAAGTGTTGAATACAAAGGATTGAATCATAAAGAAATCTCTAGCCTTTTTTTTAATGAAGGCCTAATTCAAGTTCTTGGGAGCTTGGTTGATTTTGTTTTATTTTTAACATATGATCATTGTTTTTAACTCTTTACTACTCTAGGATCATGGATCTAAGATTATGTAGAATTTTAAGATCCTTAGCCTAATTTGTTAGACTTGGCCGAAACCTAACTCATGATGAGTTAGATGATTTGGTTTTGATTTTTGAGTTACGGTCATAGATCTTGTCTTTCAAATACTTAAGGATACTTAATCCAAGAGTTTGTGAAATTTTACCCTAGCCTAATTATTTTGTGAAGGCCGATCCACAGTCTTAGGTATTAGAGTGTTTTGTTGTTTGATTTTTTATTAATTGTGTGATGTTCATTGTGAAGGATAAACCTTGTTGGGTTGTTCTGGGTTTCACGGAGGAAACCAAAAGCGAATCGTGAAATCACTTCGGGAAAGGAATCATAGACTTCAAGAGGCAAGGGAAAGTACCCGAGGGATTTTTCCGATAGCAATATGCTATTAGTATGTGGTCTGTATAATTTATTTGAATATGTTTATGGTGCTTTAAATTATCTTGAGTAGTTAATTTATCTACTATTACTTATCTGTTTTTAATTGATTATGTGCAGTTAATTGTTATAGTATTTCATTGCATGTTATAAACTGTGTTATATGTTATAGTATTGATATGAAATTATTATTGACATTGGTTGTTGATTGAAAAGCCTGACAGTGGTCAGTGCTCAATTAATTACGAAGATAAAAACATTAAAATTTTTTATAAGAAATATCGAATTTTCAATTGGTGGATTATAGTAATATAATATTATTTAATTATTTGATTGGTTAAAATGTGGAATAGTTGAAAAGACTATTATTTTAATGATTTATCGGCGTAAGAGTGATCTATGAGTCACAGTGAGGGCGTAACCGTGAAAATATATTAAGACTGTTAATTTTTACATAAGAAATTACAAAATAATATAAAAGGTTATTATAAAAAGTTAAGTTTAAAAAATAATTTAATTATGGTGTTGAGAAAATTATTTTACTAGAAAAGTCAAATTTTGACTTAAAACGTTTTTAAAATGCCAAACGACGGTTAATTCCGAAAATATGTACGAAAAACTTTTTTTTTTTTTTTTTTTATAAAAACAGCAATATTTGTTAGAACCGAGAATTAGTCTCAAATCAATATTTTTCTTTGAACTAAAGTTTCAAACAAAGATTTTCAGAAGAAAATGAATTTTTGGGTGATTTGAGGGTTTATAAATGAATTTCCAACGAAAAATGATTTTTCTGTAAATTACTTTTACACAACGGTATTATTTCCAATAACTTGGATAAGTTGCGGAGGTTTTGTTTTTGATTTGTGTTTCACAGAACGAAAATGATTTTAAAGGTTAAAAGCGAACCCAGTAATCGAGACTTCGGGATTCTAGTGCTCTATTATAAGTTATGGACTGTATGTCCAAAAAGTCGAAGTTATGGACTATTTTGTCCTATAAAAGTTGTGTAAGTTTTGTGCTTTATAATCTACAAACCTAAGGCTGAATGCATCTGTCTAGGCCTTCGTGATTTACACATTCGGACTTGGAGTCCTATTGTTGAAATTGAAAGACGAACTTAAATGTTTAAAAGTTGAGATGGTCGTGAGCCTTTGAGCTTCGATAAGGAAAGAATGAACAAAAAGAAAAGTGACGAGAAACAAAATATTTTACATGCATTTCTTTGGCAGACGTGCCTATGAGTTTGATCTTGATGGCAAGATATTCATGAAGTTGTATCATTGTGCCTTGATGGACAATGAAACCATAGACAGTAACCACTGTGCCTCGTTTTGGACAGTGCTACGGTTAAATCCGGTGTGCCTTATTTGGCAAAGAAAGCTTGATCAGCTCATTGATATGGTGTTGGGATCTCCGGAGATTAAGTACAAAATTTTAGATGGTGAATATTGAAGTGTCATGCATTTGTTTTAAAATTGATGATGACTGTCGGGTATGTAACCCTTTGATAAACTATTTGTTTATTTTTGAACATCTATGTTGTTATAACTATACATGTTATATGATGTTTATGTGTTGCACATGTAGTTATTGTTTTAAAATCCATATATTGGTTCTCACCCTTGCGTATATCTGTTCGTCTGGTTTTTCTATTGTACCTTGGTACACGAGTTCAGATGTTGCAGAGAAGTTCCCTAAGTTACTTGGAGACTTAAGTCCGGATGCAGGAAGAGGTGTTATAAATATAGGGATGACCACAGGGTCTTTTCAGGGAATGTCTTGTAGAACGACCAGCTTAGGTTTGTGTTTGGGGAAGTATGTTTGAGAAGTTTGGTACATGTGTCCTGATAATATTTATAGGGTTTATAAGGAATTTTTTTTAGGAAAAACTCATACGTTGTGGAAGGTTTGTTTATAAATAAATTTGGTATATATGTGTTGTCAATTATAGTGTAAATGTACTATTGTGTCGTGTGCATCGCATTCTTCCGAAGTGTTAAGAAGAAAAATTTTTACACCCAGATTTTCTGACTTAAAGTAAATCAATTTCGAAAGAAACCAACAAATTTCTTTTTAATTTATTTCCGCACGTGTTCTCGAGGTAATGCCTAAGAGGGTGTTACATTGATTATCCCTGTCGATCGCTCCTCCCCTCCATCTCTGTCTTGACTCGCACTAGAAGCCTCCTCATATCCTCTGTCCTCTCTACTCTCTCTCACATCAAATCTCAAGCCACCGTCTCTCGCCCTCGTCACCATCGATGCGGCTTGTAGTTAAAAGACTTTATTTAATCGGTTCCCTCTTCTTTGAATAATTTCCTTAACCCATCGGAGTGAATCAACCTCTTGTACAACAACTTAGTTTAGCACCAAAATTAAATTAAATAAAGAATAAAAATGGAAGGGAAATAAATCAAAGAAGGAATCATACCCTTAGTTGAACAAATTTGTCGATGGCGAGATCGAGGCGAGGACAGAGAGAAGGATGCCGAGGCTTGGAGATTAATTGATTATCCATTTCTTGTTTGGATCGAGGCTTGAGGAACTCGTCGAGCCGCTCGAGGGAACGAGGATAGTTTGCTTGCATTGTCATAGTAGGAATCTTCATACCAGGTATGGGGAGAAGGAATAATATTAACATGTAGGCGTTGGGGTAGAGCGTAAGATGAAGGGTTAACCCATGACCCTGTTGTTTGTTAATTGTTGATTTGTTTGCTATCATGTGTATGATTATATATGCTTAATTGATGATTGGTATGCCTTTTAGTGATTTGTGGTTGATGATTGGTATGCCTATTGTTGTTATAATTGACAATGATATTTATGCCATGATTATGTTTGGATTGATGATGTTATGAACGAATGTTCATGATGATGATGATGTCGTTATGATGATGATGTTGTTGTGCTCTGAGTGAGTGTTGATTGTTGAGGATCTTATTTCTAACAATGATGTTAATAAGACTCTAACCAAGTAATAGGGCTTATTAATGATGTGAAGAAGTTAAAAGATGTTAACAATGATGAAAGAGAATTAAGGGATGTTTTCCTAGTTTATTCATAAGACATGAATATAGTATGAGAGACAATGTTATGTTCAAAGGTTTAGTTAAAGAACCTAGGATCGATTCATGAGTGTTTTAGGGACGTTAATAATGAAGCTTGAATTAAAGGATTAATTCCCCCATAATGATAAGACACGAAAATTAATTAATAATAATGAAACCGAGGATTGATGTTGTAGTTTAAGCCAATAAGTTTGATCTTTGAATGCCCTAAGAAACATGGTAAGGGTTTCCAACCCTTTATGCCCAGATCTGTATAGCCATGCTCCAACTTAAAGTTCAACACTCCGTGCTCACCGTCCGTAAGAGAACGCAGAAAGCAAAACTGGGGTGGTTCACCCCAGTTGTTCCTAATAATGAAAGAAGACACCAAATGAAGTAAAGACAAGTTAGAAACTTAAAGATAATAATGTACCTTGGTAGCCGAGCTGCCAAAGGGGGCCTTGATGCTTAATGGTTAAGGTGTTGAGCTCTGGAGCTGATCGGCCAGAGTGTTAATAATTAAAGTGAAAAGGTGATATTATACCTTGGTAGCCTAGTGGCCAATGGAGCCTCGATAGCCGAGTCGTTGAGGTGTTGTTATTAATGTTGTACCTTGGTAGCCGAGTGGCCAAGGGGGTCTCGATAGCCTAGTGGTCGAGGTGTTGAGCTCTGGTGCTTATTGGCCAAAGTGTTAAAAGATTAAAGATAATGTTGAGCCTCGATAGCCAAGTGGTCGAGGTGTTGATGGTGATAAAACTCGGGTAGTCAAGTGGCCCAAGCGAAGGTGGTGATTGTTGTTGTGTGTTGTGTTGTTCATGCATTCACGCATCATAGATGTTAGTGGGAGATGTTCAACATAGGGGAGGTCGTCCGAGAGTAAGGCGTGTGGCCGTCCCACGATGATCTAAGTGATCCGGCCCCGTGGTGGCGCATCCAAGAGTAAGGTGCGCGTCGGCTATCCTAGGGGTCCACCATGGTTTGATGGATTGTCCTGACGTTGGTGCTTATTGGAAAATGTGGATATGTAACTCGAAGTTGACATTCGAGGTAGATTGGATCCAAGTGCATAGTGGAGGTAGTGGAGTAAGTGCTGCATTAACATACATTGTTGATATGATGATATGAATGTAATATGTTGTACGATGTTATGATGTTTGATATGATATTTTTATATGATGCATGTTCATCTTACTAAGTGCTTACATGCTATTATGTTGATATATATGTTTCTTACTCCCCCTCTTTTGTTGTTTCTTTGCATGTACCCTTTTATGTAATGTAGAGGATGGTGAGAAGCTTGCTGAGGAGTGACTCTGAGGAGCCCATACTCGTAGTTTAGTTTGGTTTCAGTTTAGTTTGTTTATCCGAGTTCTTTTATCAGATTGGTTATACCAACTCTGTAATGTGACATCGGGGTTGGTTTTGTTTATATGTTTATGTTATACTTTTCTTTTAAACATGTTTTTAATTCGCGTTTGAAAAGTTATGTTACAATACGGCAGCCTCTGCCCGCTTGTTATTATTATGAATGATATAATATGCATGTGTTCTCTTTTCCTTTATATCTTTTACACTTTATGAATGCATGCGGGGTAGAGGGTGTCACAATAAAGTTACCTCGTTGAGTGAATTTTCAAGACTATTCCTTCTTACCCACTTTTACTTGATCTTGAATCTAGCTCTTATGTCGTCTATCTTCTTCTTTTTTTGACTTGTTTATCAAGAGGCATTTGCTTCTAATGTGGTGATTGCAATATCAGAATTGTGAAGCACTCTTCTTGATGTCGCTTCCCTATGTGAGCTGGATTGTTTCTCAAGCTTGGATTTTTCCTGGACATTTGAAGAACTAGAGAAACTTTTTGGTACCCATTTCATATTGGGTCCTTGAGGGTTAGTGGACAAGTTATTTGTGCCTTTAGGAATCCAAGTAAATTTATTTCTTATATATTGATTTTTCCTATAGAATAATTATGACCTTGATAAGTGTCATGTTTAACAATAGATAAATCATAGTTGGCATTAATATCTTATTCTATTTCATACAAAGGATGTGCACACGTGGAAGTTTTTGTTGTAGCAATTTCATGAAATAACTCTTCAATTTGATTATCAAGGATTTTGTAATTTTCAAAGCATGAAGAGAATTCGAATTTCACAATATTTTCTTCACTAAGAAAAGGATATTCTTGTTTCAAAGTTTCCAAATCGCTTTCAATCGATGAAATACTTTTCATGGCATTTAAATTATGATTTTCTAAACTCATAAAATCATCATACCAATCATTCTATGCACATTGCCATTCATCAGTTAATGGTTTGAGTTCAGAATCGATTACCTCCAAGTTTCTTTGCGTCGCTTGAGGAGTAGTTTCTATTTTCTTGACCATTGGCTCTTTGCTTTTGTGGTCCTTCTTCTTGGCATGTTCTTGAGGATATATTTTCTCCATTGAAATTTGCACTTTCCTGTAATTACTTTCAATCTCAAAAGTGTTAGTGACAAGGTAAGTATGATCAGCACATTTAAAATATCCTTGGCACAATCACAATCTTTAATTCTCTCATAAGCATCATCACATAAACAATTTCGGAGAATTTGTGTGACACCCTGAAACCTGGCATCGCATGGTTACCCGTTGCGGATAAGAAACCTATTTAAAATGTTGGTCACCTTCGGAAAAATAACCTTTATATAGGGTTACTGAAAAAGGGTACTCAAATATTTTTTTTGTTAAAAGAAGTTAAGAAAAGGCGATGAACACTCAGAACATGAAAATAAACATCATACATATAGATATGACCGTCCCACTTGGGATCTTAGGTTTGATTACAAAATAGACCTTGTCGAACTGGCCAACATATACTAAAACAGCTACTGAAGAGACAGGTAAAAAGAAACATCAAATCGGGGATAGGGAACTGGGTACAAGACTCAAAAGATGGCTCTAAAAACCTAGGGACTATCGGGACAACTCCAAAAGCCAACGAACGATCTACCAATGCCTCCTACATGTAGAGTGACCACAGACGCTACCCTTAGACGAGATATCAGATGCTGGATCAATAACGTCACCGCCATCGTCGATAGGGACTTCGTCATCTCCGGAATCTTGCGGATGGTACTTTGGCTCCTCCTCCTCCTCCTCCTCCTCGACCTCTATGAACTCAAGAGGCTCTTCCTCGGGATCCTCCTCCACTGGATCCTCCGCAAGCGGTTCGACTGGATCAAAATGCTCATGAAGGAGACCGGTGACTTGTAGCGTATGAAGGTAGTACCATGGAGGTGGAAGCGCCACAGTCCTCGTCTCGACGAAGTGAATCCTTCGTATGGGCACTCAGTTAGCATTCATCTCGGTAGTCGTGAGTGGTCCTCGATACGTCACGATCGTCGCACCCTCATGTATAGTTTAGTTCCCTGCCATCCCAGCATGATCAAACACTTCGCTCCTCGAGCTCGACTGTGACAAGGGAACGTTCGGATCCATCTAAAAGCACGTGCATACCCGATACAAGAAGAAAAGAACAGAACATACAGATGTGCAAGAGTGAGATACCGTTATAAGATATATCCCACAACAACCATATACATGATACATGCATCACATAATCATATAAGCAGTTAAATCATGCATATACACAACATAACAGTGTTATATTAAAGGATCTCAAACCCGCACAAATCAATCTTTGAAAATATGCATGGCACTTCAGATCGAGCTCTAACTTAATCTCATGAGATATCAACACCGTTTTCCACTAGAGAAGAATTAGAGTTGGTCAATCTCTAGCACACTTTGGGAAGTTGCCTCCATACCCTCATGCATTTAAGGTCTCAGGATGAGCGGCGTCACATGTTCCTCTCGAACCCGGTCACATGGATCGACTCCCGGATACCACCTTGTATCCGATATGTAAGAAGGCACGTACTGCCTGGGAAATGCACATGTGAAAATATTTTATTCAAAAGGTTTTCTTTGTTTTCATTCTCTTTCGCTATCGCAGCTCAATGCTAATGACTTAATCATCATTTCCCCATCACTTGAAAACTTAGAAGCATAGGACACACAGTCCGAATGCTCAATCACAATGGCCGAGACCAATGCACCAGTCCTAGGCTTGTGGTCGTAGAAAACAACATTCACTTTTAATAACATTCAGCACAACGTGGTTAGGACACACAGTCCACAACAACGTGATTAGGACACATAGTCCACAATAACGTGATTAGGACACACAGTCCACAACAACGTGATTAGGACACACAGTCCACAACAACGAAATCAGAACGTACTGTCCTCGATTTCAAGAATTGGACTCTCAGTCCAGAACATCATGAATAGGACTCATGGCCCCGGATTAACACTGATCCAAGATCACATGCGTATAACTGAATACTAGAGGCGACGTCTCGTGTACTAGATTCTCTCTCTTAAGTACTTATTTTTCGTTCAGTGAAAATCAAATTCAAAATCAAATCCTCGATAACCTATCCAAGGCTATCGGAAAGTTTCTAAAACATTTAGGAAAAACTTTTCTTTGAAAATCTTTTATAAAGCATCTTTGAAATACTTTTATCTTTGAAAATCCCCAATAGGATACTTCCAAATAATCTTGAAAGTTTTCACTTGAAGTCACATAAGCTCGAAAAGGATTTTCTCTTGTATAACAATAGTTCACCAAAACCATTTCAACATTTAAAACCCGATTACTTTAAGTTAATGAGCTTTTGGAAAAAGAACACCAATCCCTTCATCTTCAAAGCTTATTAAGGTTTTTAATCCTTATAACAGTTGAGCACAGACACAAGTCTGGCTTAGCAAACTTTCAATCAACAGCAGTATATATTCTCAGTTCAATACCAATATCACAGTTGAAAGGAGTTCATCACAGATATGCATTATAACAATTAGAATAAGCACAATTCAACATCAGATAATAGCATAACAGTTCAACTACATTAGATAACCAAGTAAGAACAATCAACATATAAATATCCAGTTAAACACATACACACATGCATACAGTTATTGAATATCTTTAGGAAATCCCCTCTTACCTCACGTCGGAGTTAAGAGTTCTGGATTTGAAAAGAAGGTTCACGAACGTCCTCGCTTCTCCGGTGATGGAAGTCTAAGGTTACCAACATAAAATCATGAGTTAAAAATAAATCAACTCAAGAACACTAACCACAAGGTATAGGTTCGGTTCATACAATAAACTAGGATTAGGGGTTTCCGAAATTTATGCGACTCTTGGATTTATGATCCTTAAGTGCTAGAAGTTCATAAACAACAATCTTTTAACAAATTTGAATTAAAAATCCCACTAAGTACTTGACTTAGGGTTTCGGCCAAGCATAGGTAAATAGGCTAGGAATTTATAATCTTTCCAATCTCTTTAGGTTATCATCCATACATAGTAAGGAGCTTGAAACCATGATCATTTTGGAAAATGGAAAAATGTAATGTCTTAGACCATGAACTCTTAGGTTCGGCCTTAACAAGTTTGTGAGGTTAGAGATCTTTAAATCATCCAATCTTTTGGATATAGCATCCTTTAACACGAAGGAGGTTTAATCCATAATCATATTGGAAAACAAAATAAAATAACACATCCTAGGTCAAATGTTACATTCGGCCATCACAGGAAAATAAAGCAAGAAAATATTTTAAACTTTCCAATCATTTAGACATAGCATCCTTTAACATAAGGAGCTTTTAGTCCATGATCACTTTGGAAAACAAAACTCAACATCTAAGCCATAACCATTTAAGGTTTCGACCTTTTCAAGAAATAGGGGTTAGAAATCTTCAAACTTTCCAATCTCTAGGACTTAGCATCCTCCTATATCAAGGAGTCTTAATCCATGATCATTTTGGAAAACAAAACTTAAACACCATTTCCTTAAAACTCATTGGTTTTGGTCTTTACATAAAAAATAGGGTAAAAGTCTTTAAACTTTCCAATCACTTAGACATAGCATCCTTTAACATAAAGGAGCCTTGGTCCATGATCATCTTGGAAATGAAACTCAAATACAAACTCATACATGTAAAAGTTGAAACAAGATTCATCTAAACCATATACATGGTTTCGGCCTCCTTAGAAAGAAGAGGTTTGGAAACTTTATTTTATACAACCTTTTAGTATGTGATATTATGAGTAAATACACGAATATAGAAAGTGGTTTCAACTCAAAAGGAGTTTTCTACCATTTTTGAGAGGTTTTAGAAGTTAAAAGCACATAAAGAACATATGAAGAAAACTTTCGAAAAAAAGATGAAAATTTGAAAAAGAACTACATAGAAGTATTACCCTTAACAAGATGAACAACTTTGATGAAGAACTTTAAGAGAAAAGCTTGATAAAAATGTAAACTTTGTAAGAGAGAAGAAGAAGAAGAAATGTAGTAAAGTGTAAATGTGAGAAATGGAGGAAAGTGATGAAGTGTGGAAATAAAGAGTATTTATAGAGAGTGAGAGAGAGAGAGATCACAGTTTTGGAGAGGAAGAAGGAAGATAAGAAAGAAGGAGGGTTGCTTGTAGAGAGGATAATGAGTTAAGGTGATGTGATGTGATTGGAGAGAGAAAGATGAAAATGTGAGATTTTTGAAAAAAGTCAAGATTCACCTTTTGAGGTGTGTCATAACCTTCACATCAAGTCACTTCATGTCACTTCATCCTCTTGATTCTCTGCTCCATTGCGTATCAGATGACCTCCCCGATTGTATTTCCCGACGATTTTACCCGGGAAATCCCTAAGATTTGGTGCCGAACGAGATTTTTAGAAAAACTCCATACTCACACAAAACATCATAAAAACACCAACCGTCTCGTTCACGAATTAGAATTTTGTCTCTAGCTCAGTAACCTTGTACTGGCAGTGAGAGCCCAGACCGATTTTCATCTGAATTTTCGACCGAAAATTTTACTGTGACTTCATACGGTAAAATAACACAAGAAAATGATTTTATTTTAAATAAAATCATCCTCTGGATTTTATAAAAATAAACACATTAAAGCATGTATTTCTGATAAAGAAGCATATGAAAAAGCAGGGTGTTACAATTTGCATAGTTTTGAGATTCAAGCAAAAACATTTTTTTATCAAACTGAGTCTGATGTTGTTTGGGTTTGAGAATGAATCCATTGACTCCAATATCCCATAAATCAACATCAATTGACTGCATATAAATTTCAATTCTCATTTTCCAATAAATGAAATTCTCGCCATCAAAGATTGGTGGTTTGTCAATTTCAAAACTATACATTTTGGAAAACCTAGAAGGTTTCCAAAAGGATCTTAACTCGAGATGTTAAGTTGCTAACTTGAGCCGAAGATCTAATACCACTTGTTAGTCTATGGCAACCATCACCTTAGGGGATGGGGAGGAGGGTGAATTAGGTTTTAAATGAAAATGAAATCTTTTGCAATAAATCGAAAACCCTTTTAAAATATAAATAGAATTTGCAGTAGATAAACAATTCTTTTCAAATTAAAGTGCTTGAGAAAATAAACCGTTTGAAATTAAAGCGCGATCATAAAAACTGCGTGGAATTTAAGTGCGATAATAAAAGAGATAGGGAAAGAAGATGAACATGACGATATATCACTGGTTCGGCCACAAACTATCCACGTTGCCAACATCCAGTCCCCAAGGAAAAACCACCAAGCGTTTCCAATCAACGCTAGTTTTTCTACAGGAACAACTGGATTCTTTACAATAAAGATCACTCCTTACAGACCAGGGATATCACCTCCCCCTGTGAAAGAGCCTCAAAACAATCCAAGAGATATACCTCGACTTGTCAACCACAAGGAATATCACCTCCCTTCTAAACACTTAGAAATCACATCCAAGAAACACCTACAAGAGATATACCTTCTCTTGTAAGAATGGTAACCAAAAGATGGTTTGAGTCAATCCGACTCTTACCGATATAAAGCACTCTTAATAGTGCAGATAAAAAAATTGATGCACAATACAAAATCACCTATATGGTGTGTAAAGCTCTCACAATATAAAGTATGATCAAGGTGTATAAGTTAGAGTGATTTAGATAGAATAGAAATGACAGAGTTTAGCACGTGATGTAAGAATGAGGATTCTCTCTTCGCAAAGTTGCCTAAGTTCCCTTTATATAGAAAATATGATTAGCCCAAGGCGATTAGGTCAAGACCATTTTAAAACAATTTTAGTCGCACAATAATCGATTATTTAGAAAGCATAATCGATTATTTTACCTAATTTCAAAAGGCGCGTCTTCAAACAGTCAAGACATAATCGATTAGGATAATTGATTACATGTTCTCTGTGTAAAATCATTTGACTATTAAAAAAGGCATAATCGATTACACTAATTGATTAGCAACTCTTTGACTTTTTGTTTCAAAGCTATAATTGATTTTTAAAATCCATAATCGATTATACATATTCAAAATTCAAAACTTAACGACTCAAAATAATTAATACTCATTTAAAGCAATTAAGGCCATTTAAGCTGAATTTAAAATGTGTTCAAAGTGACATCATCGATTACCATAATCGATTATTGCATTTCAAATTCATATTTTAAAAACATAACAACACAATAATTAATTACCCATTAAAGCATATTTAAGAGCTTCATAATCTATTATACCAATCGATTATTCCTTGAATTAAATTTGAATTAGAAAAACTTAAAGGCTGAAATTGATTACACATTTAAAATCATATGAAAGCCATTTAAGTTTTATTTGAAAGCTTATTTATGTGTGTGTGTGATCATTTTTAATTATGAGAGCTTTACTAACCATTTGCATCTTTTTCTAGAACAAGCAATACAAATATTAAAATTCCATTTAAACCCATCTTGTTTGCTTTTGACCTTTTGCCGCCTTTTGAAATTAGGTAAAATTCCATTTAAACCCATCTTGTTTGCTTTTGACCTTTTGCCGCCTTTTGAAATTAGGGTCCTTCCGAGATTCCCCTTTTGACATTCATCAAAACTAAAGAATCTATCAATGCATATATTCACAGTTCTTTCTCTCTACTACTCCATACTGTTGAGGAGTTCTAGGAGAAGAGAAGTGGTGAGAAATTCAATTTTCTTCAAAGAATATTTTGAGGTGCTCATTTTCAAACTCTCCCCGTGGTCACTTCGATAAACTGAGATGCAGAATCCTTGCTCATTATGTACTTTCTTACGAGAATATGGAAAATATCTTAAATGACTCATCCTTGTGGTTTAAGAAGAGTACAAATGTATATCTTGCATAGTCATCCAATAAGACAAAACCATATTTCTTTCCCTGCCTCACTAGCAACACTTACTGGACCAAGTAGATCCTTGTGCAACAGCTGTAGTGGGTCTAGAAGAAGATATTAGATTTTTGGGTTTGAAGCTAGATTTAACTTGCTTCCCACATTGACAAAAGTCACATAAGACATTCTTTTTGAAACTAATATCGAGCAAACCTTTCACAAGGCTATATCTCGAAGCTTGGTTATCGCTTTCATACTTGCATGTCTTAGCTTCTTATGCCACATCCACCTTTCATATTCTCTTGACACAAAACAAGTCACGCTTTGATCGGACAGTTCAATTAGATAAATCTTATAAATATTTTGTTGCCTATTTGCTGAAAAGGGAACTTTGCCATTTGTGTAACACCCTATCTTTTACCTACATTTTATCTATTTTGTTGTATCGGTAATTACTTATCTGTTTATATTTTAACCGGTAATCAAGAAACTGTTTTTTAGGAAAAAAATTTATATCTTGAACTTACTATATTGTAGGAAGTTAGGGTTCAATTTTGGGTTTAAAACTCGGATGGAAAACTTTTGCGTTTTTCGACAATAGATTTTATGTCGTTTAAAACCCTAATTTGGTCCAAACTGAAAAATTTTAATTTTTAATATTATGTTGGGGATAAAGTCTATTTTTAAAATTCTAGCTGAAAAATAAAATATTAGATTTTATTAGGGCGAAATTCGGTGAAAAATGGACAAAAACACTAATCGGGTAAACGACTTTGAGCAAGACACAGATGTGCAGAGGTAAGCTGGAAAGCTGGGAGGATGAGATCACTTAGATGACTCACCATGGGATGAGTCATGTGGTGACTCACCTAGTCATCATGACAAACCAAATAAATATCTAAGTTTTCAACTTATTTACTAACCTACCCTTGGCTTCATTAACCAACCATGATTCAACTAAAAAAAATATCTTCTCCCCGACATGCACCACAAATTTCAACCAACCCCCTCTCCTCCACACACTACCATTTAATTTTACAACTTATCATCTTGTTCATGAAGCAAACTCCATCCATTTGCTTGATTCTTTGATCCTTGATCCTCTCATCATTCTAGAGCTAAGCTATTACACAAAAAATTTCCTTTAGAGCCTTCCTTGAAAATGGGTATTTTCAAGTCTATGAACATTCATTCTTGATCCATCATTCTTTCTCCTACAAGTAAGGATTTCTACCACGGATTATCTTCTATGATCATAGCTAAGTCCATGTGTTTAATCCTTTTGTATTTTGGTTTGATGTTGCTAGGTTTTTCAAGCCCAAAACCGTGAGCACACCTAGAAGAACAACCATACTTTTGCTTGATTTCCAAGTGATCAACAAAGGTATGGGAGAGATTACCATCATCCTACCTTAGGGTAAATATGTTGGTGGTTTAATATATTTAAGTGTGGGTTCTAAAACCCAAAGTGAAAAGGTTCAACATTTATGTGTATATGTGTGTGATCCTCTTGGAGGAAGTGATTTGGTGCTTGGTTGTGGTATGATTATGATTAATATGCTTATTTGATGCATGCTTACTTGAGAAAAATTATAAATTTCGCACTTTATCATATATCACAAAGTATGTCCAATGTGAAACCCTCTACCCCTCATGCATTTATAAAGCAATTAACATATAAGGAAATATTTAAAAAGAATAAACACATGTATATCATTTATATAAAATGAAACCAACGGGTAGAGCATATCACATTGTAATCAAAACGTCATAACGTAGAAATAAAACATATCGTAAAACATAACTGAATGCAAACCCCAACCCCAATGTCACATTACAGAGCTGATATAACCAAAAATCCAGAAAATCATGGATAGACAAACTAAAACTAAAGATAAATCCTAGGGCTGGACAACTTGGTCCGACCCGACCGGAACCCGATGAGCATTTTGAGTACGCGGACGGATGGAAGTGGGTCGACGGCGTCGGTTGTCGCGCAGTGATTTCATAGGGTGACGGCGAGCGGGTTCGGTTCTCTCAGAACAAATTCCGTCGGTGATCGAACCCGACTGACCTTCCGTACCATAGCTTTGTTCTAGGGCAACAGAAAAGAAAAGGAAGAGGAAGATGAGGTGAGGTGAAGCTTTCTTCCTCAAGTTCGAAACGACGCGATCGGCAAAAAGGAAATGGAAGATGAGGTGATGCATTCCTTCGCCACCGTCTCCAACACCTTACAAAAATAAATATGTACAAATCTTTAGAGGGCTGAGAGCAGCCACCTCCGGGTGGATTCGTGAGTGATGAGTGATAAGAGGAAGGGAAATAGACTGGTAGGTTTTAGGGTTTTTAGGTGGATAGGTTAAAGTGTAAATATTGGGCCCAAAAGTTGAAATCTGAAATGGCCCAAATTATAATAAAAAAAAAGGAAATGGCCCAACCAATTTATAATTAAAAAAGAGAAGTGACCACGTTTGTTGCTTATTGGTTCGACCCATTTTTTATTGAAGTCCAACATCCTCAAACCCTAGAGCCACCTCTGCCTGTGCCTCACTTCTCTCACTTAAACCTTGCTCTCCTCTATCTTCGCCTCTCTCGACTCTCTAGAGACTCTCAATCTCTCTCCCTCTCTTTCAATCTCTTTGCCTCTCTTTCAACATTTGGGATTGGCTTGTTCTTATTCTTCTTGCGATGGTGATTTCTCAAATCCTCTTCGAGAAGCCGTAAATCGGTGTTTATCGTGGAAGATCTCAAGCTTTTCGTATTTTTTATTGCTTTTTCTTCTTCGTCTTTTTTTCATTTTTTCTGTCCGATGAAACCCATCCAACCCGCCCCGGCCAACCGCCCGCTATCCGCCACACCGCCACCCGATCTAACCGTTCTCCGAACGGACGGAGACGGATCTGATATTATCCCTTTCGGTTTTGGTCGGTTTTGGATTTGTTGGCCCAAACCGACCGAAACCGACCATTGTCCACCCCTTAAAATCCTATACTACAGTAGCGGCTCCTCGTAGTCACTCCTCGCCAAGTCGCTCAACGTCCTCATAACCAAAAGATACGTGCAAAGCAAACAATAAATGACAGGGAGTAAGAAACATGTATAAAACATAATAAAGAAGGAAGCGATTAGTAAGACGAACATGCATCATATAAACATAGCATATCACAACATATCGTAATATCAACATCATATGTACACATCATCGATCTCGAACATGTATGCTATGCGATGCAGCTACTCCACTACAAAATTATGCACTTGGATCCAATCTACCTCGGAAGTCAACTTCGGAGTTAAATATCCACATTGGCCAATAAGCACCAACGCCGAGTTCACCAAACCATGGGTGAACCCCTTGGATAGTCGACACATTGTACTCTAGGATGCACCACCACGGTGTACATGATTCATTTGAATCGTCGCGACGGCCAGATCTCCTTACTCTTGGACGACCTCCCATATGTTGAACATCCCCACTAACATCTCCAATGCATGTATGCTTGAAGAACATTGACACACAAACAACAATCATCACCTCCTCTTGGGCCGTTGGCTACTCAAGTTTTATCACCATCAACACCTCTACCACTTGGCTATCGAGGCCTCCTTGGCCACTAGGCTACCAAGGTTCAACGTTATCTTTTAATTAACACTCGGCTAATAAGCACCGTGAGCTCAACACCTTAACCAATAAGCATCAAGGCCCCCTTGGCCACCTCGGCTACCAAGGTACCACACTATCTTTACCCTTGCATTTAGTTACACTAGTTAAGTCTTTACTGAATTATCTAATCGGTCATTTCTGCGTTTGGTGTCTTATTATCATCGTTGGGACGTTTGGGGTGAAACACCCTCGTCCTATTTCTGCATCTCTATTCCGGGCTGTGCTCACCCTCGCAGACGGCATGCTTAACTCTGTTGAGCACGGTCGTGCTGCCTATTGAGAACGCATCGTGCTCGTAAGAGCAAGGTTGTACTCTTCCGGACAAAAGGCTTTAGGAACCCTTACTATGTTTCCTAGAGCATTCAAAGATCAAACCTATTGGCTTAAACTACACCATCAAGTTTCGGTTTCATTATTCTTATTTAATTCTATGTCTTACTCTTATTGGGGGAATTAATCCTTTAATCATAACTTCATTATAAAGTCCTTAAAACACTTGAGAATCAATCCTAGGGTCATTAACTAAGTCCTTGAGCATTTACATCACTATTTACTACGATTTAGAGTCTTATGAACATTTGGGAACACATCCCATAATCATCATTAACGTTTTCAAGTCTTATTAACATCTTCATTGTTTGTTTCACAACATCAACCAAACAGTCAAGTCATCTATGACAGCATCATCATCACATTCATTCAAGACATAATCACCAATAAACAGTTCACACTTCAATTAGCAACTAAACTTGGCATCGGCACCATCAATCATAAAATACTAACATCATGCCAAGTAATAATTAATTACATGTAAACATACACAAGATAACAATTAACAAGCAATAGGGTCAAGGGGGTTAACCCTTCATCTCACGCTACCTCCAATGCCTACATGTTCATACTATCCCTTTTCCTCATACTTGGTATGAAGATCAAACTCCTTAGCTAAGCATAAACGAAACTGATGTCGTTCCCTCGATCGGCTCGACAAACTCTTCAAGCCTTGGCCAAACATAAACAATTAACCAATTAATCACTAGTTAACTTAAAGAGAAAAGGAGATTAATTAAGGAAGACCATGTTACCTTTTGATGACACTAGCATGTGGCTTCTCTCCCTAAACTAGATCAAGAATACCAATAACTTGGTTGGGTTCAAAGGAAGGGAAAGGGGAAAGGTTTACATCACACTAGAATTGCCCAAAGTGCCAAAATAGGGTTGACTCGCACCCTCACTCGTTCTTCTATTTATAGACTTTGTGACCTAAAGCACGGTCATGCTCAACTTAAGCACGAGTTAGTGCTCAAGCCAGCACGGCCAGAAAAAAAAAACGTCACACCGAGGGTGTTTCCCACTGGCCGTGCTCCCTTGAGTACGGCCGTACTCGCATCTCACTTACACACTTAGCACGCCTAGAGAACGGGCGTGCTGGTACATGAGCACACCACCGTGCTCATGTATACATACAACACATATAAACATACTTAAGGGCTTTATACAAAAAGGGTGTTACATCCAATATGTTAAAGTTCATGTCATGAATTAATACCTTTATATGTAACACCCCGATTTTACGCTTCGTAATATCGGTAATAAATATATAAACATATATATTTTTATACGAGACTTAGAAAATGATTTTGGATAAACCAAGGTCATTTCCTTGTTATACTTATTTTCTATAAGGTTCATGGGAAAGTTTTTGGTTGAAAATTCGAGGCCGGGAAGGTCTGCGTTTTACGCATTTTCACCGACAAAGAAAAAGTTTCTTGCTCGGAAGACTTAATTTTAATTCGTGAATGAAAGACTTAAGATTTTTATTTTATTTCCTACAAGAGTGTATTTTTAGAATTATTTCAGAAAAATAAAATAATTTACGTTTCATGACGTAAATACGTAATCGGGTAGACGACGGAGTGGGATTTCTGAGTTTCCAAGAAGCGAAAAAGAGGGTTATCTTAGGATTTTGAGATGATTAAAGGGGATGAATCATACTTTTAAGTCTAGAAGGTTCCACAAGGTTAAAGTGAAAATTTATGAATTTTACGCTTAAGTCCCCGAACTTTCGCTAATTACCCTTTTGTCCCCGAGTTAGTTTCTAAGTTTTTTCAAGTGAATTGGGCTAGAATATTTGTTCCCACCTCTTAATGGACGTGTCTATGAAGCCCAAAATTTCTTGTTCACGGATTAATTCCATAAGCCTATTTGAAACTATACAAGTTTCCTATGTCATCATAAGCTTTAAGCCTTTTTGGTGGGCCCCACAAAGATGAATTCAAGCCCATGCGCAGGCCCAAGATGGAGCGGGGACTGCCTTAGTTTGGAAGAGTCAAGTGGATTCTTGAAGTTTCCACACAATTCTACACAATTCCACAATATTCTCCAAGGTTCTCAAATGATCTCAAAATGTTCTAGGTTTTTCCAAAAGTTTGAAAAAAATCAGCCAAAGTGATGTTAAGATAAGACCACATTTATTAGTGGCACATGGTCATTATTACAATTTATTGACAATTTGCAAAATAGTCCTTATACTTTGGAATCTTTGCAAAATGGTCCCTATGAGTTATTTGCACTTTAATCCTTTGAAAAGCCACCTCCTTTCTCGCTTGGTCCTCAAAAGTGGTGCAGTCCACATGCCTATAAATACCTTCCTCACATTTCATTTTCTTCCTATTGTCATTTGTTTCAAAAACTCAAAAGTTCTAAGTTCATAAAGCCTTTTAGCATCACTTTGTAAAGCAAGTCCTTGGATCTTCACTTGTTTTTGATCTTCAAGAGGTGAATCCTAATATTCTTCCCTAATCATGTCTATGTTCTTCAATAAGTTTCATGATTCAAAGTCTATTTCATTTATGTTCATCACTTTTAAGTTTCTAGATCTAGAACTTTGAAAATTCATAACTAATTCTATAAAAATCCTTTTGACATGAAACCAATTGATATGATCTTATAATCATCTCTATTTTCATCATCTAGAAGCATAAGATCATGAGAAATTTCTTTCCCCTAATTTCTGGACTTGGCGAACCTAGGTCAATGTTGTGTTCATAGGTTTTGTTTCATTTTCATGTCTTGATTCATGATTCAATCTTCAAATACCTTGATAGTTCTTGTATCCAAGTATATAGAAGATCAAAAATCAAACTCTAACCTATTTGTTTCATAAATGCCGAAACCCTAGTTCTTGGAACTAGATGAGTTTTGTTTAAAGTTTTCATTAATGACCTTAGTAATCAAGCTATTAGTATGTATGCTTAATAAATCCAAGTTGGTTTATCAAACTAAAAACCCTAGCCCCATGAACATGTTAAGACCGAATCTTAGTATATGAGAGTTAGGAAGTTTTGAGTTTTAAACTTAGTTGTTTAGTCACTAATCCACGATTTAGGTTAATTAAGGACCATTAATCTATGACTTAATCATGATTAGCAATTTTAAGGATTTTGAACCCTAAAAAGTCAGCCCTTGGCCAAAACCTAACCCTCATGAGCTAAGTATGTTGTGGGTTTGATTTGATTTATTTTGGTTTCAATTCGTTTGAAGGAAACAACCGAGGTAACTGATTTAAGCCGACGGAAACCTTGGATCAAACCGGAGATTGTTTGAAAACGTTAGTTTGAGTCTTCAAGAGGTAAGGGAGCTTACCCGAGGGATTTTCTCAATAACTATTTGCTTTTAGTGAGGCTTATATGATTTATATGTGGTTTGTGATTAATTGTTTATGTTGTTTTTATGATATGTTGTTTATCTGTGTGTATCTGGTTTGATATGCTTTTAATTTATTTAATTATCTGCAGTAGTATATTATGTGGTTATGATGCATGATCTGCCTGGTGATAGAATTATGATGATGTTGTTGAATGTTGTTTGAGAGGCCTCGACAGTGGTCGATGCACACCGATTACCCGATAAAAGATTTAATAAGCTATGAAGATTATATTCAACGTTTTATGGGGAATGTTGGAATTTAATAGTGGAGGAAAATATGATTTTGGAAAAATAATGAGTTTTGAGAAATATTATTATTTTAATGATTTATTAGTGTAAAGAAGTTTATGAGTCACGGTGAGAGCGTGAACCGGTGAGATTTTTTTAGTACTGCTAATTTTTACGCAAGAAAATTCTGAAATATTATAAAAAGTGATTTTGTGAAATTAATATTATTTTAGAAGAAATGTCAAAGTTTGACTTAAAGACGTTTTCTTTGAAAATGCTAAACGACGACAAGTTTCAAAAATTATTTACGGTGAGAGTTTAAAAAAGCAAGATTTATGTTGAGAAGAGATTTAATCTGAATTGATTATTTAGAGTTGAAGTTTCAGAAAAGAAGTTGTTGATGATTTGACGTTATTTTGAAAAAGTGAGTTTCCAAAGGAAAAGTGGATTTTCTATGATTTGATGTTTTACCAACGAATTTCAATTAGACATGATTTTGTCAGAAATGAGTTTTACTTAATGACTTAAAGGATGATATAGAACTTAGTAACCTAGATGTCGGGTACTAGTGTTCTTATGACGTTATTCTATTTTGGATTTGTTTTTTACGTATGGGAACGATGTAAAAAAAGATGTAAAACGATTAAAAAGATGTAAAAAGATGTAAAAACGATGTAAGACGATGATATGGAACTTAATAAACCCGAGACGCTCGGGGTATTAAGGTTCGTTGTGTTGTAAAATGGGTATCTACTTAAAGAAGTTAAAACATTTTAAGTTGTTTTCTCACTACCATCAACCTAAGACTGATTGCAAGGTCTAGGGGTTTCGTGATGGAGCACTCGGACTTTGAGGTCCCCGTGTTGTTAATAAAAGATGTAGAGATGTTTTAAACGATGTTAAGTCGTGCTTTTGAGAGCTTCCATGTTTTAAAATGATGATGCTTTTAAGAGCATTAGATGTTTAAATGATGATGGGTTGTAAGCTTTTGAGAGCTTTGACAAATAAAGATATAGCACAAAAAGAAAAATGTTGAGAACAAAATGTTTTCTTGCATGCATTTTAGGCAGACGTGCATGATGATTAAACGAGGGATTACCTTGCGTCGTAGGTAGATCGTACAAAGATGTTCTCATTGTGCCTTGGTTTGGACAATGAGGCCCCATCTACGATGTTATCACCGCGGCCACGATGTTGACAGCAGGCGATGGGCGTGCTCGTGGCTGTGTGCTCGTGGCAATCGAATTCGATCAACTCATCACGAGGTTCACGAGGTTGGAGATATCTCGTGAGATTAGGTACGGATGTTTAGATGATGTATTGAAGTGTTCATGCATAGTTTTCAACGTTGATGTTTGGGGTGTGAAACCCATTGATAAACGAGATGCTATGATATGGAATGAAGTACTTGTTATGGACATGTATATGTGTATGTGCCTTCTTTTGTGTTGCGCATTTAGTTATTGTGGTAAATCCATATATTGCCGCCTCACCCTTACAACCATATCAGAATTGTACAAGGGGTATGATCTCTACAAGAAGATGAAGGCCGTCTAGTTCGAGGCATGTTGTTGCTGCTTTATCTTGTAGTGTCCCGTTAGTTACGACCATCTTAGGTAATATTATGTTTTGAGAATAAAGTGATTTTGATTTAGGTGAAAAACATATGAGGCAGTATAGTATAACTTATATATATGGATATATCTAAGTGTGATTATGTGATTGCTGTTGTGACGATGTTGAAAAGAAAAAAAAGTTTATCACCATATTTTGAAAAGACAAACGTTGAGAAAACATTATTTTCCGAAAAAGCAACCTGTCAAATTAAGTTTTATTTCCGTAAACGGGTAACCATGTGAAGACCCGAGTTTAGGTGCCACATTATACATGAATATGTATGTTTGTAAGCTTGATTGATGAAGAGAAAATCTTCATTTTGGTAGTCTTGGTTTCAGCTATAATGAGGAAAATGGTTATGAAAATCTTAAGGTTTCAAAAATCAGCGAAATCCTATTAGTACTTAAGGTTTTTAAAGAGTAACCAAACCAAGAAAAATACTACTTTTGAATTTTTTTGAGGCAGTATAAATTAGGCTTGCTTATTTAAAAATCCTAAATTGGGTTTAATTTGAGTTTAGGACTTAAGAGAACAAATATCATGTTTTAGCGGACTTAAAAACAAAATTTTCACGAAATCGGATATGTAAAGTAAAACAAAGGATCTAATTTCAACCAAAACTGTTTTTGACAGTTTGAAACTATTTTTAAAGTCTCTTTAAATGTTTTAAGGCCCAAAATGAGTTTTGGACCATTGGGTTAAAAATCGTTGCAAGGGACTTGCAGATATTCAAATTTAGTGATGTTCGGTCAAGTTTTAGGATTTTTGTACAAACTGAGATTGAAGTCGAAATTAGCATTTAAATACTTAACATATGTATTTGAAGTTAAGAAAGTGAAGGATTTGAGACCAACGATTATATTTTCAAAATACGAAATTTAGTTGAAATGCAAAGGAAGCAAAAACGTGTTTTAAGTATTTCAATGTTTTCAAAAGCTGTTTTTGAGGAATTTGCACTTATGTGTACTTCGGTGAAATTTGACTTCAAAATGATTGATTTTAGCCAAAGATTTTGGTTTTAAATAAAAAAAGGATTCTAGTCCGTAAGGATTAGTATTTAATGAAAATGCAAAAACCTAAGTCTTGAACGACTTAGTGAAAATACGAACTTAATAATTTATGACGTAGGGTGGAACAAGAACTTATAGTCATAAAGTATGGATAATTCAGTGATCCATACCTCCATAAGATTTAATGTACTAAGAGTTATTTGTTTTCCTAGGAAGCAAAAGAAAAAGGCTTAACTAGAAAGTGCAGATAAATAAATAATAGGTTTATGATCCAATTTCATAATGAGCTAGGATTTGTAATCAAGTGATTGAAGATAATTTTTCACAAAGATGAAAGGTTGCTTGAGAACTTTAGCTCGATGTTAAGGGCTGTGATTCGCACCAGAAACATCTAGCATCCGAGGAAGACGTCAAAGGATTCCATGGAATCGAGAGGCCATCCGGTGGATACACAAGAAGAACGCATTTCTGGCAATTTTGCCCAAACACATAGTGAAAATATATTCTATGAGGTCATTATGCCTAGGAGATTGAGTTGACACTTTAATGCGGTTGTGAATTCCATAGTGACTATCTCGGTTGATACTGGGGATGTCTGGGTATGAAATACTCGTATAGGTCCATTGGTGGCTCCTCCCGTGGTGTGGTGAACTTGCAGAATACACCAAATACTTGACTATATGCTCGTGTGTTCTAGTAGTGTGGGATGTTCTTAAAAACCCTATATGCACGCTCTGATCGTTGATCGGTGTTATCGATTAATCGATAATAGAATTTTTCAATTCAATTTGTTTTGATCTCAACCGACTAAAATGTGTCCAACGGATCTATTTTGAAATATAACTATATAAGGACATTAGTAAACACCTTTCAACATCTAGAACTTATAATACGAGATCAATCACCAAATTTGAGAAAGCTTAGCATCGAAAAATCTAAAGTATTTTCAATAGTCTTCAATTTGTAAAATTTGATTTTCTAGAATCTGATTTCAATCTTTTCATTGTAAAGTTGTGATAAGAGATAAGGTTTTCCTCCTGGTTGATTCAAGAGTAGAAGGGACTTGGTGATGTCAAGAGTAGAATGAACTCCCTTGTGGGTTTGCAAGATTGCTTTGGGAAAAGCTGTCATATGGGTAGAAGGAACCTAGAAGTGAACTTGTGTAAAGAATCTTGTAAATTGATTTTGATAGTGGACAAAACTCACAGTAGTGTGGGGGACTGTGGATGCAGTTACCGAGGAGATAAATGAACCAGATAAAATTGGTTTGCATTTTCTCTTTCCTAAACTCTTATATGCTTTATTATTAAATGCATGAATTAGTAATATGTTAGGGATGCTAGTATGATTTAATGTGTTTCTGATCTTGTTTCATTGCTGAAATAAATAGTCTTGATAGTCTTTCTTTATAAGTAACAAGTATTGCGAAATGACATTTTGCAAAAACACATTTTTGTTTGTTGGTTGACAAAATATTTTTCAAAGTAAGAAAAACGAATCAGTTTTTAAAGAGGGGAAAATTTCAAAGATAACATACTCAATTCAACCCCTTTCTTGAGTAGTGAGAAGCCACAACCAACAATAAATCCCCCAGAGTTGTATTCTTCGGATGAGTAAAGTCTTGCTCTGTATTCATTAATGCCAAAGAGTCGTTCCGAGATTTCATTTAATGTTTATGATCGTTGGAGAGCTTCAAGACAAGTTGAACATATTTGTTGACATTGCTTTATTAGGTGCAGCTTGATTCGGAGCAGCGGTAGTTTCTTTTCGGACTTGGGCAGCACGATTTACGCTTGCTTATTCTAACAAAAGGAATGTCCAAAGACACGGATTGATGCTTAATGCTTTTGAATTCAATTTTCTTTGATTTGAAAATGCAAGGAAATATTTTTGTATTTGAACGAGAATGGAGTGAAAGACTTCCAGGTCAAGTCGAAGGGTCGGGCGATTTTCATGGCTTTTGTTGATACTGAGTCTTACTTAGGACACATTGTGTTAGTTGAAGCACAGACGCATCTTTTAGACATGTTGTTTTTCCAAATTGTTTTTGCTTTTATGATATGCACACTTAATACACATATTATCGCATTTCAAAAGGTCCAATTAAAATCCATTCTCTGTTTGGATTCATCAAAATTAGAGATGTCAAAAACTTGGACTTAACATAGACAATGTTTGAGCATCCACTGTGCCATGCTTGAGCGCGCCTACCACCCGACGTGGGGTTCTAGCATGCTTGAGCATGTTGCCCCCAGACAAGATCTTCCATTTCACTTGTTCATCCGATTCAAAGTTGATTGATCACATATTCTAAAGCATACATCCCAACATTCAAACACAAACAGTTAACACATAAACCGGTGTTTCCAAAACACGGATGTTACATTACTACACCCCTTATACGAAATTCCATCATCAAAATTTATGTTACAAAGACAACAGATATGGATATCGGCACCGCGTATCTTCCCTCGCTCTCCTATGTAGCATCACCGGTAACCTCATCCCATATGACCTTAACCAAAGAGATCTATCACCTGAGAGGCTCCTTAATCCTTCTATCTCGAAATCCTCATAGGTAAGCCTCATACTCTAGATTCTCTTCACAATTGTATTGACTCGCTCAAAACATGTGGAAGGATCTGCATTACTTTCTCAATCGGGATACATGGAAGATGTAACACCCCGCTTTCTCGCCTTAACAACTAATTGTATTCTATATTGTTCTCACGATCCAGAAAATGATTTTAGGAAAGCAAAATCATTTTGAGATCTTCTATATCACGAAGTTAGGTTAAATTTTGGGTTTAAAACTCCATACTAAACGAGTCCGTGTTTTACCGACAGTGATAGTTTTATACTCAGAGAATCCCCTAATTTGACCCGAAACTAAAAAGATTCTAGATTTTATCATAATTTCAATGATAAAGACTATTTTTAAAGTTTTCACACAAAAAAAAAATATTATATTTTATTCGGCGAATCTTGACGAAAAGACAATTAAAATCCCTAATCCGGAAAACGATGGAACCGGATAAGGTAACTAGCAGAGATATGAAGATGTGAATCGACATGATGACTTATTAAGAATTACTCACCACCATCATGATTACTAAGTTAAAAATATCTGGATATTTATGGAATCAAATGACCAAAATGCCCTAACCTTCTGTTAATTCCAATTTGATCCTACAATGTTTTGGACAAAATGCCACCCCCTCTCCCTTGTTATGTTGCACTACCTACTCCACCTCCACTCATCCTTTCATTTTCTATTTTCATAAATTAGCTTAAGTTCCATGAGAAAAACACCAAAAATCCTTTCCTTTGTTCTTCATGGAAAATTTGACCATGGCTATGATTTTGAGCTCCAATCTTGTTTTGGTTTCCAAGAGCATATCCTCACTCATCCACTTCATTTCACTTCTAAGTTATAACCCACGTTTATGAAACAAAACTCCATTCTTTCCTACATAGAGAAATTGGCCATCACCACCTAAACACCTTCCAATCACTTTGCTTAGAAAACTAAGACTAGATCCTTACTCCTCTCATTATCCTAAGCCTCTCTTATCTCACAAGAAAAATTCATTTAGAGCAAGTTTGAACAAATGGGTTTCCTAGATCTAGAATTCATCCAACACCTTAGTTCATCAACCATTCACTTGTTTCACAAACTAAGACCATATCCATCATCCTCTAGTCATTCTAGACATAAGTCATTTCCACCAAAAATCCCTTTTGAGACCTTCTACAAAAATAGGTATTTCTTGTTAAGAACACCAATCACTTGATCATCAACCTTTTGGATTGAGTTAACTGATTCAAGTTTGATTTTACTTCCTTGGTTATGTCCAAATTCATGTAATCCTTCGGGTTTGTTGTTGGTTTTGCTAGGTTTTGAGGCCAAACCGTTGGCCCCACCTCTTGAGGAAATCACCATCATTTACTTCTTTTAAGTGAACTACAAGAGGTATTGGGAAGAATAACCTTTGGTATACCATTTAGTGGGTGTGTGTGGTTTATATTGTCTTTGTGTTGTCTTGAAAACCCTATATGTGGGGTTATGGGTGGTGTCCATATAATCCTCCAAGAGGATTTTATGTAACTATTTTCAGTGGTACATGTGATGTGATTGTGATTTATGGGGTTATATACGCATAATGCATGTTTGTTTGAAGGAAATACATGATTTGACTTACTTGAACTTTGGTATAAAAACATGACTAATATGTTAAGGTTCATGCAATGATTTTATTATATTGATAAATGAATATGTATATGTGATTGTGAGTTGATTAGTGAAGTGAAAATTTCACTTGGTTATGTCTTGGTTTCAACTAAGAATGAGAAAAAATGTGATTACCAACTTGATGTTTGCAAACTATGAAATTCTAGGTTCGTTTAAAGGTTTAAGAGTAATAAAACCATGAAGAAAATGAAAGCTTGCAAAATTGTCTAAAAGTGGAATTTCTAAAAAAATCGGACGTATAAAAATGAACCAAAGGTTCCAATTTCACCCCCAAACTATTTAGACAGTTTGAAACTTTTTAAAGTCCATTTAAGTGTCATAAAAACTCCAAAAAATGAGTTTCTTGACCCTTAGATTTAAAAAATCGTAGAAAAAGGAATTATGCGATTTTAGAACTTAACGGCCCTTCGTCGAAGTTTTTAGGGTTTTTGAGCAAACCGTAATGTGAAGTTGAAATCAGTATTTTTAATACTATAAATATAGGTATTGTAACTTAGTAAAGTGAAATATTTTATAAAAGAGTTAGACTTTTGAAAATACGGGGTTTAGATGGAAATCTAAAAAAGTGGTAAACCGATGTTTTAGGTATTTAAAATATTTCTTGGAAACTATTTTAAGAAGTTTATACTAAAAGGACTAAGTTCAAGTCTTACTTTAAAATAATTTGGTTTTAGCTAAAGTCTTTGGTTTTAAGCCAAAAAGGGATTTTAGGTCTTCAAAGACTAGTATTTACCGTAGAAGGCAATACCTAAGTCATAAATGACTTAGTGAAAATATGAACGAATGAGTTATGACTTATGATGAAGAAGACCATGTGTCATAAAGTGTGGGTAATTCAATATCCATATATCCATAAGACTTAATGGACTTTAATAATTTGATTTCTTGGAAGCCAAGCAAAGCTCCAAATAGAAAGTGTAAAGAAATAAATGATTGGATAGTTATCCAATTTCACAATGTGTTAGGACTTGTAAGCAAGTGCCTTAAAACATCTTTACAAAAACATGGAAAGTCTGCCTCGAGAATTGTGGTTCAGTGAAGGGACCATAATTCAGACCGTAGGATATCGTCCCTGGCCGTAAATTGACATTAAATGGATTCCCTTTGAATCACGAAGGTTATCCTAGATAGACACATTCGGACATATCCTGACAATTTTTCCCAAACACATAGTTGATACTATGTTCTATGGAGGCCAGTTTACCTAGAAAGACAAGTTTCGGTTAAGAGGTTTCATAAAGAGCTCGATGTTTCCCAAAGAGTTTGCGATCACATGTGATTATGGTTATAATACGTGATGATCTAGCCTTGTGTGCCTAGTATGCTAGCCACACATGGGGCTTGAGGTGGGCGGATGTGAAACCTATACTTGACCATTTCCTTTCAAAATGTCAATTATCAAATATTCTTCGAAGTTGTTATGTTGTTTTGGCTTCAACGACTCAAGAGGGGGGGGTGGAATCGAGTCTTCTTAAAAATATTTTCCCTCTTAAAACTTTTCAAATCGAGAAGTTAGATATTTGGCCTCAAGATCTTTTACAAAAATCAATGAAGGAGTTTACAAAATCTTGAATAGAGAGTGATGAGGATAAGAAAGATTGATTCAAAATAGGTTCAAGTTCAAGATTCAATAACAACAAATACAGAAACCGATTAAGCCTTTAAAGATTAAGAACAAGCTATGCAGTTTCAGGATGGTTAACTTTCAGTAATCAAGAATGGTTTTGATCAACTCGGTTTATAGTGTATAACACAGACTTGATTACAATCGACTTCGGGTTTCAATTAGCTTTAGACAGATAACAAGTAAATTATATTGAACATTAAACATCAAAGTTGCAGGTTCTTGAACATAAATGTAAAGTAAAGGAGTTTAAGTTTAGAGATACCACACAACCAGATTTATCCTGGTTCAAATCACCTCCACTGTGACCTACATCCGGGTCCCCCCACTCCACCGTGGGGATTTCACACTTTAACACATAAGCTTTGCGGTAGCTTGAAAACCTTTACACCATAGAGAACTCCTTCACCTCGAGATACCACACTCTTGTGAAGAGCCTCAATGTTCAACCTTAGGGATACCTCGCGTTAATCCCTCGAGAGACTCCTCTCTTACAATATGAACGTAAAACAAAAAGTTGATTCCTAACTCTCAATAGTCGATAAACAAATTGAAGCACTTATGAGTATTGAAACACACTTTTCAGATAGAAGCTCAAGAAAGATGATGAATGAATTTACAAATTGATTTGAAAATCGTGATATGTTATGATATTCATATATGTTTATTCATTCTTTTTTAAAGTGTTCCTTTGATCCCTCATAAGAAAAAAAGTTATAGTCATTGGGATCAATCAAAACAGATTTGATCCTGATTAACGAATCTATTTTCTTGATTCTCATTTCTTGAAATATGATTCGATAGTTCTTATATAATTACGCGTCCATCTTGAAAATAACCGCGTCCATCTAGCCATTAAGATTTTACATTCGGATGGGTTAGCAGACGAGCTCCATATGCCATGTCGTGACTTGAGTATTAAACACAAACTAATTAGACGGCCCAATCAGTAGACAAGCTCCATGCCATGTCATTGGATGAAGTTTCTCATTTAAGGATTTAATTGTGTCCAAAGACTTTTGTGGACGAAAGCACTTCATTACAGTACCGTCCAGCGCTGTGCCACTTTAGTGGACCGGCACCTGTATCACTCCAAAGGACGAGCGCTTGTCACTTGTTGGACGAGCACTTGTATTACTTGTTGACGAGCGCTTCTATCACTTGTTGGACGAGTGCTTCTATCACTTATGTTGGACGAGCTTCAATCACTTGTTGACGAGCGCTTCTATCACTTTAGTGTTGACGAGCTCTTTTCACTTGTGTTGGATGAGCGCTGATGAGCACTTCTTATTTCCAAAAAATCATTTTCACCATCGAAAACTTATTCCTTTTAATGCGGTCATGAAAAATGATTTTCTTCATGCACTCTTTTCAAATGAGCTTTTTGTGAATAAGAGATTTCATCTCCCACAAATCATCTAAGACTTAAATCTAATTTCTCCTTAATGCCTTGCTTGATGATTCCTTGGTCTTCGTCTTTGCTCTTTGATTCCTCCAAGTTCTTCCTGAATATTCTCTTTTGATTGCTCATCAACTTGTTGATCATCGCTTGATACATGTCTTTGCTATTTGATACTAAATACTTGCATACACATTAAGTTGTATTTGTCATATATCAAATCCTAAGTCATTGAATCTAACAATCTCCCCTTGCTCGGCTATGATAAACCTTTTAACAAATTATAAGATTGGAGTATAGTGTGAAGCGCACGTGTTGTTTTGGCAGATTTATATCATGGTATCGAGTAAAGGCCGAGCAGGTTATATCGAGCAAAAAAATATTATCGGATCACAATTTGATTTACTCCCCCTTAATCGTGTAAGCTTATTAGCCCATTAATCATGTAAGCTATTAGCTCCCCCTCAACATATGCATGTATAATTCGGTATTATCTATACCTTTTTTCATGTATAATTTGTTATTATCTCCTTTCTCTATATCATAACTCTTTCGCCCTTTTGGCATCATCAAAAGGTAAAGAAAAGAGACATTCAAAGTAATAGAGAAGGTAATCATTTGATCATTCTAACATAGATATAAAATTGTTCATGATAGAGGATATGTATGGGACAAATCAAAAGAATAAGTGCGTCCATCTATTTTCCTCCTTTTGATTTTCTTGTTTCTTTAGAGATTGGATATAGGATTGATCGATTATGCCCAATTTTCTAGTGAAAAGAAGCTTTTCCTTGTTCAAGTACTTGGTAAAAATATTAGCGAAGTTTTTAGTTGTATCAACATATTCATCTCAATTTCTCTCTTTGAATATGGTCTCCAATGAAATGATGTCTGATTTCTAATGTTTAGTTTAGAGTGCATTATGGGATTCTTAGTTAGGTTAATTGCACTTGTATTGTCACATCTAATAGAACTTGGTTTAGTTGCACACCATAATCAACTAATTGTTGTTTCATCCATAAAACTTTGCGGCACAAGCTACCAACGCTACATATTTAGCCTCTCGGTGGATAAAGACCACACTAGATCGTGTCTTCTTCGAACCATGATACTAATGAGTTTCCTAGTAAATGGCAAGTTCCACGGGTACTATTTCTATCTAGTTTCTAGCCAGCAAAATCGGAGTCTTAATAGCTAATTAAAGTACATGTAGCTCTCTTGGGATACCATAATCCCATGTCTTTTGTTCCTATGTATACTTAATTATCCTTTAACTGCTATTAAGTGTGATTCTTTTGGATTTGTTTGATAGCTAGTTTACATGCATACACTTTAAACTTGATATCGGGCCTACTAGCAAGAAGATAAAGATGAGCCTATCATACCTCTGAATTTAGAAACATCAACAGGTTTACCTTTGCTCATCCTCGTCCGATAACAGGAGGTACTCATTGGAGTAGCCATCTCCGTAGCATTTTCCATGCCAAACTTCTTGATCAACTCATTGCAGTACTTGGTTTGTAACAAATGTTCATTTTCAATTTGCTTTGTTGCGAGTCAAGGAAAAAGTTCAGCTACTTCATCATTTGACATTTCAAACTCCTCTGCATAAGACTTGCAAACTCATTGCATAATGCTCATTAGTGGCACCAAAAGTATATCATCCACATATATTTGTACAAGTAAAATGTTGTGTGCCTTTTTCTTAGTGAACAAAGTTGCTTCAACTTTACTTCTTTTAAATCCTTTTTCAGCCAGAAAATTGTAACCTTTCATGCCAAGCTCTAGGAGCTTGCTTTAAACCATATAGTGCTTTGGAAGCGGGTTTATAAATGTGGTTAGGAAATTCGTTATTCTCGAAACAGGTGGTTGACCAACATACACTTCCTCTTGTATAAATCCATTTAAGAAAGAACTCTACTTAACATCCATTTGATACAATTTAAATCCCATTATGCAAGCATAAACAAGTAGCATTCTTATAGCTTCGATGTTGCTATTGGTGCATATGTTTCATCATAATCTATACCTTCTTCTTGGTTATACCCTTTGGCTACCAATCTAGCCTTGTTTCTTACAATTATACCATTTTCATCCTAGTTTATTCCTAAAAACCCATTTTGTACCTATTACTTGTGAGTTCTTGGGTTTGGCACTAGTTTCCAAGCTTGGATTTCTTTCAAGTGGTTTAACTCATCTTGCATAGCCATCATCAATGTTCATCAATTATAGCATCATCTATGTTCTTAGGTTCGCAGAACACAAATGCCATATGATTACAAACATTT